>OX382278.1:9032969-10491192 GCA_947507595.1 Pyralis farinalis
TCAGTAGCGATGATGTGTCTGTGCCTTTCACCTGCGTATCGGGGCAGAAGGTATTTTGATCGATCCACTCTCTTCAACTGTAGGGATTTATTTAAGGCATCTTCTTTATATCGACGATAAGCGCCGAGCTTCAGGTCTTGTTTTCTCGCGATAACATTCTTTAGAAGGCTTGTAACGTATAGGCGGCATCACTTACCTTCAGTACATATATGCTTGTTTTCCACACGTATTTTTTTTTGTACAACGGCGGGGGCCATACTAACAATGGACTACTTGATGTAAACAGCTTACTGAAGTCCGTTACCGAGCGCTTTCAATACAGGAAATATTGGAAGAAACGCACGTCGCCACCCCTGCTGCTAACATAGCAGTTTAACTCTTTAGGAGTTTACAGGTAACCTCGCTTACTCTCAGGTACACAACAACTTTCCAGGGAGTTGTTATTTGACTGTGGTTTTCTGTGTAGTGAATATATGGTATTAAGCTCAGTGGTGCAGTGATTAGTAACGCTACTTTGACACCAACGCTCGTGGGTTCGATTTCTAAACAGGACAAATATTTTGTGTGCACGAGCATGTCTGTTTGTCTTAGTCTGGGTGTTTTCTATGTATCATAATTATTTATTTACAAAAAAAAATCCGTATGTGATCAGTCGTCTAATACCCACAATACAAACTTTGCTTACTTTGGCACTAGACGGCGCTGTGTAAGTTGTCAGAGAGAAAAAAATACCCGGTCAGCCGGTCAGGTGGCTGCAATGTGCTATGCTATAAAATTTAAAACACTAGCTGTGCCTTCATTCACCAGATATATCTGATACTTCCGCTTTACACATTAAAATAATAATGCACCTATAAAATTAGAACTAGTTTATAATATACACGTGAAGTTTTATAGTCCCCGGTTTGCTCCTTGTTCCTTGTTGGTTGGTTCCTTGCCGTGGATTTTCCAGGAACATTCTTGTGATTACTGCACGGTAAATTCAAAAATAGCCCGAAGTGCTTTTCGTAGTACTAACGCGAGTGTTTTTATTAAACAGACGGGGGTAGAACATTGATCCAGTATTTCAAGGATATGGAATTGATTTTTAGTTTCCCTGTATCTCTTCTTCCTAGCGTTATCCCGGTATAACCGAGCGCTACATGTCTCGGCAGACATCGCTGGGTTCTCCCCTACCTATCTGGCCAGAGACTAGGCCTGAAGATACAGAGAGGCGACGTGATTTTAATCTGTGAACTAGCTAGGTTTCTAAGAGAGGTAGGGCCCTTCAAAGCAGCCCGTCTGTGGAAGTACCTCCACCTTACAGAAAACCGCAGCCAACTAACAACTCCCTAGAGGGTTGTTGTCCTGCGTGTGAGATAGGTCACCAGTAAGGTCCTAAGGAGTTATACGCGAGTGATACGCTACGGATAGGCTACGGTAACAGTTTTACATCAGGTAGGCCGTATGCTTGTATGCCTTTTGATGTTTTATATAAAAAAAGCCAATAAGAGTAGCGCGTTCTGCTTTACACCCCCCCAACTCGTAGCGGTGTTCATCGGATCTGCTTCGTTATCTCCTTCATGTCAGGGACCGATGAACGGTTAGGTATATAGCGGAGTTCCTTACCACCTTTTAGGTAGGGAACGAAAGAAATTTAGTAAAATCGTAATCACGTAAGACTTGAGGCGTATTTGATTGCTTTCTTCCGCCTGAAACAGTAACAAACTCGTGTTTACGGTCGCATGCGTATGTCGCGTATAGGCACATCGGAAATTACTTGCTGTATACCTTACGATTGAGGAAAAACGCAACATAATGGAGATAATACTCCATTACGTTATATATATTTTCAGGAACACCGTTCCTATATGAAAACTATATGTTTGTCTGTGTGTGCGTTTTTTTTTTCGAATATTCGAATTTTGATTCAGATTCGGATTCAGCATAGAAAAGTAGAATAGAATTGTTCAGGAACACCGTTCACCTAAGAGATAGGCTCTTAAGGAACACGGTCAAAATGACCGACAAAATAAAAAAAAAATTTAATTGTTATATAATTGACGAGCCAAGTGTTTCTCTGGCAATGCAAGCTTGCGCATTCTCAACTGGTTTTTTTTTATATTAGTTAAGCACGGTGGCTCCTCTTTGACTGATGGTAAGCTAAAGAGGAGCCCAAATCGCAACTGCAATTGACAAAATACTACACCGTATCCTGTCAGTTGACGCTGCCATGCTGACCCGCAAGATGCTTCTTCACGCTTCGTTTGAAGGATCATATTGTAGGAAGGAGGGATATAATAGTTTGACGAGCCCGGTGGTGCAGTGGTGAAACGCGCTGTTATGCTACTTTGACACCAACGCTCATGGGTTCGGTTCCGACACAGGACAAACATTTGTGTGCATGAACACGTCTGTTTGTCTAGGTCTTGGTATTTTCTATGTATAACAAGAATGTATTTACAAAAAAAAAATGTATTTACTTATGTTTATCAGTTGTCTAGTACCTATAACATAAGCTGCGCTTACTTTGGGGCTAAATGGCGCTGTGTAGTTTGTCCGGCAATATTTATTTAATAATGATAGACTTCCCATTCTTCACATTGCTGCTTACACAGCAACTCCTTGAGAGCTTACTGGTGACGTCACTCACACGCAGGAACACAACAACCCTCTAGGGAGTTATTATTTGGCTGCGGTTTTCTGTGAGGTGAAGATACTTCCGGGGACGGGCTACTTTAATGTACCCTACCTCTCTTAAAACATCCAGACCAAGACAAACAGACATGTTCATGCACACAAATGTTTGTGTTGTGTTGGAAATAGAACCCACGAGCGTTGGTGTCAAAGCCGCGTCATTCACGACTGAGCCACCGAGCTCGTCAACACATTACATGAAAAAGAATGGTTTTGGTTATTATCTACATAATACAAACAAATTTACAAATACATGCAAATTAAAAAAAAAATGAATAATAACAAAGCAATTTTTCACACTCGTGAGTTCAGTGCTTATTTCCCATTCCAAAAATGCCAAACGGTTTATGTAGATATTACAATATGGTGCATATCTGAATTATAATTGTCATATGCAGTTGTTATAACCAAGGCCATACTGATCGCAAATGGAGGTACGTTTGTTTACTTCATATCCAAGTGCATATGCACTTGGAAGTGCAGTAACACTCCGTACGTCGAGACCTATTGCAGAATAACTTGCGCAGTTAATGAAGGAATCATAAAATAACATTTACTCTTGCTCTGAGAGGAATTGTTCATCAATTTTATCTAGTTATTTTACTTTGCTCTATTTATGTACATACTTGATACGAAAAAAACTGGCGCGTTGTTGATAGTACCTACTTATAGAATTAAAATATAAATAAATAGTACTGTTTTAGATTTATTTTTGGGTTTAAGATTTTCTTTCATGCCATTTTTTTTTTGATTTTATAATAATTGCAAGCGTGTTTTAATAACGTCGTAATAATTACGGAAATATAGATTTGATGGGCCATATCCTTTTACTGTATGTATGTATGTATGTATGTATGTATGTATATCTTCACCCCAAGTCCCTTGCGGGGTAGGCAGAGAGAACCGAGCGCCATAAGACGCGGTCCTTGCATACTTCACTCGCTTCTGTGACATTCATAGCTTTTTTCATGCAGGCTCGCCGGTTCCTGGGGCTTCGGATATTCCTTTTACTAATTTTAGTTATATTTCTTACCACACGAGAATAAACATGTTTATTATAGTATGCATTTATTAATTTATTCATAAAATTATTTATTTTATTGCAGTAACTATTTTTTTATATACAGCCCTATGGCAGACGTATAGACAGCGGAACTTTAGTAACAGGATTCTATTGGCACGCATTATGTACGGAGCCCTAAAAAAGGAAATTTCAAAAATTCAATTATAACATTTAGTACCTATTTCCTTTTTTGTATACAATGTCGAGAGGCAGTCAAGCATACGGATCACCTGATCTAAAGTGGTTGCCTAGGCTACGGCTTGCAATAGGTACATCAAGTATCACTCGCGCGATGTTACCTCTGCTGCTAACTCAGCAAAACTTCATTAACTTAACAGCAGAAGTTCGTAAAGAAATAATCTTTAGGTATTTTATAATATGACACTGAATCTTGAACGCTTCTAAAATTACGAAAACTCAACACAATAAACAAGAATAAACAGGAAAACCGAAAACAGAGAGCCTTAGTCCGACGCACATAAAAATCAAATTACTGATGAACTGGGCTGTATAGAACGAGATTTCTGTGTCTCATTTCATGTCAGACTAAATAAAAAATATTCCGTGATTATGGCAAGAAAAATACTAGATATATAATTTTGCTACATTTCAAGCTATTGAATTATATTTAACAACTTGTTTGCTAGGATTTCTGTAAATTATCAAGTAAATAATCGTCCCATTTATACCTACTATTGTATAGTTTTGCAGTTACGCTTAGGCGGGAGCACCTGGATACCAGCTAGGACTTTCTGACTCTGTTAAAAAAATAAGTTAATATTTGACCGTATTCTGTGAGACGGAGTATAATATTAATATATATACAATCTTTTTTTTGTCTTTGTACATGTCGATAAAATGACATTATTTTCTTTTACCGATCCCCGGAACCTCCAGATACTTTCTTAACTGTATATTTTTTTTAATAAATTCATTTGTATATACTCATAATATTGATCTTTCACTTCGATTATTTTGGCTTTATTATTCGAAGCTCTTTATTTTTAGGGAGGTAACATTCTCCTTTTATTTACTTTTCTAATACTAGGAAGATGTGTAAATCTAAGAACTACTCTATGCTTGCCTAGTAATTAGGTCTTATAAGACCTCTTCGTTGACCTTCCTTTGGTTGCGCGGGTAATATGAGCCCTTTCATTGACCTTTTTTGGTCATGGGGTAAAATGAGCTCTTATATATTTTTACTGGATCTTAGATCCTCGCATTATACGTACAAAAAAGGTTGCATATATATTTATATTATAGGAGGTACCTCCTCAGTTCCGCTATTACGATGTGTTCTACCTTTCTTAACCTTGAGTTAAATAAATACATCTAATGCATAAAAATATATCACATACTTTTATGATCTAATGCACAGAAAATATATTTAATAGATACTATATTACAATTGATATTATGTTACTCGTACTTACTTAAATAGTTTCCTATGTTAACGTGTTGGTTAAAGGTTGTGTAGTTTCTTTAAAATTAAATTTATGAAGAAACTATCCACAACGTAGGAGAATTTTCAAACATCACATTATCATTGGCAACATGTAGTAATTTAAATATGTCTTGGCTATTCAACATAATGCTCTTCTATGATTCAATTTATTCAATAACGTAACGTAACAAAAAAATTGACTGTGACTACTGAAAGGTTTTTTGCAAACACAGAACAAATTAATCGGTACGCCGTATTGTAAAAACCGATTATTGGTAAAATAACCGATATGTATTTTAACAAGCGTGTGACAGCGTTATCGCGACATGATCTGCATCGCACTTCGCATTTTAATGTGATTCGGGAACGCAATCATGCTACCTGCATAAACGCTTTAGATAATAATAGCCCATTACTATCCGACTACGGGAAAGTTGAGAGAAGGATTATGATTTTAGCAATGTATTACTGTATCTACGTATGTATGTATGTATGTTCACTAATATAATATCCCCAAAGTTTTAGTCGTAATTTAACAAATTACATATTGTCGGTAGTGTCTTGATTAACCACCGGTTTTAAACTTTATGGCGTCAATTTAAATTCAATATGGTGTTGTTACAATCTTATATAGTGATAGCTAGGTTAAGTTAGGTCTCATGTAAAATTCCTGGATGTGCGGCTTTTCTTACGATGTTTTTCTTCACCGCCAAGTAAGTGATATGTGGTGAGTGGTGAGTAGAAATATGTACATGTAGCGTGCTGACATTATTATTTCATTGAGTTTAAATAATAGTTTGATTTAATGTTTTAATTTTTTGCTAGGGTTGTGTCTAGTGGCATTTAAGTTCACGTTAAATGACCGATTCCAAGAGTTCTCTCGTAGGGCTAGACACAGCCCCAGAATGTTTTGCAGTTTGTGCGAATAACATGCTTTGTGAAAATATTTGTGTTTGTGTGAAAAAATTTTTTTCAAAAAAAGGAAGGGGTGCGGTGTAGCGGCCTGGCATGCAATTCTCTAAGCGACTCGTAATGGCTGTGTGCGTCGCTGTGATCACAGATGTCACAGCTTTGACATCGTCTACTGCGATCACGGCTAAATTATTTGGTATTCTATAAGGCTGTAAGCGTACGCGAGGCTGTTTGCCTTGTAGAATTCCAATTCCGAACGCAGCCTTGCGGCGCTAGAGTCGTACAACCATGAAGAGCGACACCAAAGAATTGTAATTTTGTGTTCAAGGCTGTAACAGCCGATGTTTCCGAGGATGTAAGGATGTTTGCTCTTACAGAATTGCATGGCTGGACTCGGTACGAAAGGTGCATGCTCGGCACTATCGGCACAGCGAGCCGGTTGCCACGCGCACGCGGCTCCAGTCGTCTCTTGTCGCCAGCTCGAGCTAGGTTCCGCAATTCATGTTAATATAAATATTGAATAACATTGTGTGATTGTAAATGACATTCCGTGAAGTTAGGAATAAACTGTGAACTTTCTAACAACTTTCATTTACCTACCCCTTCTGCCCAGAACACAGTTACAGTAGACATTATAAAGACCTTTCTAAGACCTAAAAGTACATAAATCCAAAAACATGTGCCACTTTATTAATGATAGCTTAAAAGATAATTACGTTTAAAGTACAATAAGTGACGCTTATTAAACATTCCTTTATCTGAAACAATACCATATAATATAATTTGTTAATAATATAAATATCACGAAAGTGGAAGGTCGTATGAACTGAAGAAGGCCAAGTCTCGCCCACCATGGCCAAACTACTAGGGTCGTGTTTTATCAGGAGGTGAAGTCAGGAGCCTTAAAGATCAGGGAGCGTGCATGAAAAGAGCCATACCTTTAAAAGAGACAAGAGTACTCGTGTATAAGGACCAACTCCTTTGGCGCCCGGCTGTCTATACCTACCCCGCAAGGGACTTGGTGTGAACATAAAGATGTTCAGTGTTCGTACGCTCGTATTCACGCGTAATTAGTGTTTTTTTATACTACGTCGGGAGGCATACAAGCATACGGCCCACCTGATGTAAAGCGGGTACCGTAGCCTATTAATGCTTGCGATATATTAAGTATCACCCGCGCGATGCCTCCTCTGCTGCTTACAGAGCAACTGCTTGGGACCTTGCTGGTGACCTCAGGTGAGTGCAGGAACACAACAACCCTCAAGGAAGTTGTTATTTGGCTACGGTTTTCTGTGAGGTGGAGGTACTTCCCCGATACGCAGCAGACGGGCTGCTTTGATGCGCCCTACCTCTCTTAGAATTAGTTTTTTTTCGTATACGTTATGTATTTGCGTCTACAATTGGTAAATTTAGCTTGTTTTGAATCTTTCGTATCGTTAATAAGAAAGTTTAATTAGAAGCCTCCATTGACTGGCGGTAGTGAAGTATAGCACAGCTACATTTAATTAATGTAGTTACCTTATTTTCACCTCATTTGCGTCACGTACAGCTGAGGGGGTCTTTGACACTGTAAGTGCTACAATACTAAGAGTTAGCAACCTGAACTTGCCTAGGGCTATATAACTCGCTGAACTGGCGACTGTTAGGGCAGCAAGGTTCTGTAATGGCGGACACTATGTAGAAATCAAAGCGTCTGTAGGCCCTATAATAAATAATAATAATAATAAATAAATACTGCCGGACAAATTACACAGCGTCACCTAGCCCCAAAGTAAGCGAACCTTGTGTTATGGGTACTAGACAACTGGTAAACATACGTAAATACTTTTTTTTTGTAAATACATACTTATTATACATACAAAATACCCAGACCAATACAAACAGACATGTTCATGCACACAAATGTTTGTACTGTGTGGGAATCGAACCCACGAGCGTTGGTGTCATAGTAGCGTAACAGCGCGTTTCACCATTGCGCCACCGAGCTCGTCAACTACATATACCTATACTTGATATACTAATGATCTGGTAGAATAATCATCAGATTATTAAATAAGTCCTAGGTGGGGGATCATGATGTTGACATCGCGCTGTGATGTGTGTATGTGATGCGCTGGGAGCGCTGATAGCCTAGTGGATATAGAACAGGCCTAGTAAACAAGAGGTCCTCGGTTTGAATCCTGCCATGTACCACTAAATTCGTGTTTTTGAAATGTGAATATTTTTAATTATCACTTGCTCAGCGGTGAAGGAAAACATCGTGCGGAAACCCGCACGTCTAAGAAATTATATTTAGAATGCTGTGTGATCTATACCTACAGATAAATAATATGCTCTCGGTCCTCTCTGTCTACCCCGCCAGGGATTTGGCGTGAAGTTATAGATAGAAAGATGAATAAAATTGGAGTGTCTGTTTGTAATATTAAAATGACCTCTTTTTACTAAATGCATATACATATACCAAAATGAATGTTTTTACAATTTTTGTCTGTCTGTCAATCTGTCGTTTGTTCCGGCTAATCTCTGAAACGGCTGGACCGATTTTGACAGGACTTTCACTGGTAGATAGCTGATATAATAAGGAGTACCTTAGGCTACTTTTATTTCAGAAATTTTATTTATTTTTATTAATATAAATAAATAATATTCCACGCGGACGAAGTCGCGGGCACAGCTAGTCTTACCTAAGAATGATTTGGTTTACTCCCTGGCTTGTGGAGATCTGACGGCAGTCGCTCCATGTAAAAATCAGTGTCTCCGCCAAATCATTAGGCTTAGGTAGCGGACGCTAAGAAGAAGAAGATGACAGAGAGACATCGCGCTGTGTAGCGATGAAAATTTATTTACTATGAAATATACCATATTTCTACTACCATACTATTATGAAATTTAATACAAATCCAAAAGCAAATCAATACACTCGTATACAAATGTTCTCCACACAAATAAACCGCTAATCGGGACGCCCTGCGAGCAAATTGAGTGAAACAATGTGACGCTTAGTGCAAACAATTTGCGTTAAACGTCGCATTGTAATTGAAATGTGTGGTCTGATTAATATTTCAATGCAACTACGTTAAACATATGTTAATTATATTGATTTAATTATAACATACTTGCGTCCGCATACGGCTTCGCTCGCTTAAGTTACTGTTCTACTCGTTGCTTTCGGCGACACCACCCGAAATTTATTTATTTTATAAGGAATTATACATTAAATAAGTTCACATAAATTCAATTTCAGTTTAAATCAATTCTGATGTATATGCCAACGATAGGCGTAAACAACATTCACATATAAAGTAAAAAATATTCAATTATAAAATTACTAGCTGCTGCCCGCGGCTCCGCCCGCGGAGTCAAACAACGTATATATATTAATCCAGGTCATAATCTATCTACGTGCCAAATTCATTCAAATCCGTTCAGCCGTTTAAGCATGAAAGAGCAACAAACATCCATCCATACATACAAACTTTCGCATTTATAATATTAGTAGGATTGTCAATTCAAACTCAATCTTATCAAACAAAATTCAATTCCCTGTTCCACGGATAGCTTGTAACACTTTAAACATTGCCAATGTTTAAAGTTTATTATTGAATAGATCGATATCATTTCCTTTTGCATTTAAATAAATGTAAGCGTTACACATTCCTTACAATTGTACTTGTTTTACTCATTTACTCGTTGCGCGTGTTAGTGTAATCGGATACGTGGGTTAAGCGATGTCTACCGCAGCCTGTCTGTGGATGGGTTTGTTTATCTCGAGTTTCACCGGAGCTCAGGAATGCACGTTAAGTCGTCGGTGTCGCTGGATGACAGTTATGAAGGTAGTCGAATACGATAAGCTTAGCACAGTAATATCAACAGGTGGTATTGATGTAATTGGACTTTATATATATTTGAAAATGTTTATGTTTTATTTTATTAATATAGTAGCTACTCGACCCAGCTTCGCACGGGTGATCCAATCGTTACCAAACTTCACAGGATCACCTGCTGGCCTAACCTTAAGATTCCCTGAAAATTTCATCAAAATCTGCCCAGCCGTTTTGAGTTCATAGAGGACATACAGACAAACATTCATTTTAATATATATAGATTTACCTTTTATAGTACAAACACGACGTATTTGTAAGTAATATATAATACTGTAAGTTTTATTTCTTCAGAATATTTATTGGCAACGAATTATTCACATACATTTAATGACCACAGTCATTACAAGGTCATGACGAGCTCGGTGGCCCAGTGGTTTGCAACACTACTTTAATACTAATGCTCACGAGTTCGATTCCTCTGTATGGGAATCGACAGACATTTGTGCCCATGAACATCATGTGAGGTCACCGGTAAACTCCTAAGTAGTTGGTGTGTTAGCGGCACAGGTGGAATTTTGCGAGTGATACCTAATGTTCAGTGATACAACCGTTCATAGGCTACGGTTACCGCTTCAGTAACATTAGGTGGGCCGTATGCTTGTATGCCTCCCAGCGTTGTATAAAAAAATTACAGCTTTCGTTAACTTCGTGAGTGAAATTAATAAAATCTTTTGGTTCATAGTTCAACCAATTAATTTTGTTATTTCACTTTCCCCGGTTCGATCATATACATATAAAGTAAATAATAATAAATACATATAAGTACTATTCGAATTCTTGTTTTGCATTTATTACATAATCCATAAAAAACCAGTTGAGAATGCGCAAGCTTGCATTGCGAGAGGAACACCTGGCTCGTCAATTATATAACAATTTTTTTTTTATTTGTCGGCCATTTTGACCATGTTCCTTAAGAAATAGGAACGGTGTTCCTGAACATTCCTATTCTACTTTTTTATGCTGAATCCGAATCTGAAGTCAAAATTCGAATATTCGAAAAAAAGCGACAGACAAACGCACAGGCAAACATATAGAATTCATATAGGAACGGTGTTCCTGAATACAATTATGTTGGCTACCTTCATTTTTACGTTTTTCCTTTTCAGAAATCTTTGTTTTTTTAATCATTTTGTAATTTAATCACTGATAAAATCATTTTCTACTTTTTAATGTAATGCAGTTCCGAAGGAATGTATTATAATAAACATTGGACTTCCACTAACGTCATCTACGGTTACAGGCAGATCCGTACCCCAGCAATGTAATGGGTCTAACGGCATCTTCGATTACAGCTAGACCCGTGTCCTTGCAGTTTACTTAGTTACTTAACTTAAATATTTAAAGTTTCCACATGTGAAAAGCGAGTACCGCATGAATGAAACAGCGGAAATACTCAAATCATAAATAAAGATTTCGCTTTCGGTAAGCACTTATCTCGATTCTAATCCTGGCTTAGGTGTAATAAGCCGATGTTTAACGAATACGAAAGCCATCTGAAGTTACTTTGACTAAATACCTATTTACGACTTAAAAATGTATGTCAGAATGACAACTAGAAATATTAGTAGGATTCGGCCTTATTTTTAGGATTTCATCTGGTCGTTGACAAAGTAATTTGCGATCTGTCAGCTTCAGATAATCATTTCATCGATCCTATTATATTTTTGTGCCATACCCAACCTCACCTGCATGTGGTGCACACTGCCTAAACAAATGAGACGCATGTAAAGTATTGTATTAGCTTTACAATAATCGATACGTTAAAAAAGATTTCTAATCAAGTTTAAATAAAAAAAAAATTGATAACAGCCTTCTTCGAAATTGACCCACATCGATATTTTAATATTTACTGCCATGGAATGCAATGATTTAAAAGGTTTTATGTTATAACTTTTTAATTTATCATCGAAGTAAATCTTTGCCAACATTAAACGGTGCTATCCTATCTTTACTATTCATATAATAATACTTGAGATACAAAAACTGGTTAAATAATTTGTTTTACTAACCTTTCAACCGATCATCAAGTCTTAACCAAGTTTATACTTTAGCAGGACTAACTTTGGTTTGCCATCACAGAATATAGTTTGGACAAGATAAATCTATGACTATGTTTTAAAGAAAGCGATGAAATCAGAAGTTTCTTTAATGAAATTTCGAAACGCGCACCGTAACCTACCGCTAAATCTATACTAAATATACAGATAGATAATGTTTATTTCTTTAGATATAGGGGTCATTCGCACTACTGATCCGATTCTGAATGTATTTAAGCAAAATTATCCATGAGGGCTACAGACTATTTTTGTTAGAGTTTCTAAATTCGTAAATACAAAAGTCATCCACTCACGCAAAGCAGCATAAAGACGTAAGTTTTATACTTACTTTAAAATAATTAACATTTACTTGACTAATTTGCAATTAAAATATTAATCAGACCACTCATTTTAATTACAATGTTGCAAATTGATGTCGCTTAACGTCGCATTGTGTTTCACAATTTGCACGCAGGACGTTCCGATTATTGATTTATTTGTGTGGGAAGAATTTGTATATTATTGTATTATTTTATCATATTTTGGGGCCATATTAAATTTTATAACAGCGGTAAATAAATATATATTTATAAAATTTGGCAAATTTTGTTAAAAAAATGTACACACTGACACGTACGTGTTATATTATATGCATACTAATATATAAACTTATTAAATTTTAAGCAAATGTATTACATTATTTCTTATATTTATTTCTTTCTTTCCCTGTCTCGCAGTTCCTACCTTACTTAGGCGCCTTGATGCAATTATTTATTTATAAAAAAAGGCATTTACGTTCGTTAATCAGTTATTTATTATCCACAGAATAAACTAGATAAGCGCATTTTTTTTATGCAACTAGATTGGCAAATGAGCATGCGGCCCGCAGTAGATGGTAAGCGGTCAGCGGAGCCTATTGGCGCTCGCAACACCACGGGGATGCTACTCGCGCGCTGCCAAACTTGTGACTTAATTATGTTTCGTCACAGTACCCAGTAATTTCTCTGCCATATCTCACTCTTCAAATCGAAACACAGGTATATAAATATAGCTGCTTGGTGGTAGAAATAGGTGAGACAGAGGTACCCACGCAGACGACTTTTGTACAAAGCCTTCCTCTGGTCTCTGGTCTGGGTATGTAATATGTCAAAGAATTTATCTATCTCACACTAAATTCCTTGCGGGGTAGGCAGAGAGAACCGAACGCCGCGTAACTCATTCATTATACACCTCACTTGCTTCTTTAACATTCATATGTCAAGGAATATTAATTTATTTAAAATTTAATTGTTTTAAATCAGCAACAGAAAAATATATTACTTTATTAACCCAAAAATTGGACGAGCGGGCGAAATAGCGGCAGTAGCGGCTTGATCAAATCTATGGAATTATTTGAACCCGTTTTCGACGCCGACTGCCGCCGCCTCTATTTTCTCTTGATAATGCACAAACTTTTGTTAACACAATTGTAGATTTAGAGGCTAACAGAACAGCTTTATTTAGTAAGTTCAAGATTTCATTACTTTCGAAGCATACGTTGCCGCCAGCCGCCTGCCTACTGCCGACTGCCTATTTCGGATTGAGATCTTTGTATCTATCTATACCTATATAACTTGACGGCGGCATATCCCTTGCGGGGTAGTCGGAGAGAACCGAGCGCCACATAGCTCGATCTTTACACACCTTACTCGTTTCTTTAAGATTCATTGCTCTTCTCATGCACATTAGCCGGTAAGATTAAAGATATATAAGAGAGGTAGGGCGCATCAAAGCAGCCCGTCTGGGGAAGTACCTCCACCTCACAGAAAACCGCAGCCAAATAACAACTTCTTAGAGGGTTGTTGTGTTCCTGCGTGTGAGTGAGGTCACCAGTAAGCTCCCAAGGAGTTGCTGTGTAAGCAGCAGAGAAGGCATCGCGCGAGTGATACTTAATATATCGCAAGCGTTAATAGGCTGCGGTACCCACTTTACATCAGGTGGGCCGTGTGCTTGTATGCCTCCCGTAGTATAAAAAAAAAAAAGATATTAAAGATATTTTCTCAGACTGAGACAATCTTTAATAACCGAGTGAGTTAAAGACGAACCTACATTATAGCAATATGAATAGATTTGACTCTTAGAATACTTTAAAATGGCCAAATCAGCTCTACCATAAATTTTCGCCGTATAGTATTTTTCGGATGGAATGACCGATATTTTTTCACGATTTAGGAGAGGCAAAGTTTTCATGTCTATGGGTATATCACATTTTTTTTTTAATATTGTCGGACAAATTACACAGCGCCATCTAGCCTCAAAGTAAGCGCAGCTTGTGTTATGGGTACTAGACAACTGATAAACACACGTAAATACATTTTTTTTACATACTTATTATACATAGAAAATACCCAAACAGACATGTTCATGCAAACAAATGTTTGTTCTGTGCGGGAATTGAACCCACGAGCGCTTGTGTCAAGGTAGCGTAACAGCGCGTTTCACCACTGCGCCACCGAGCTCGTCTTGTCGTCGACAAATACTTAATAGTAAACCTCATCAATTATTAATTACTATTGTAGCCTTCTAGTGTTTTAAACCAGTGGAAAAATTGGGAATTCACAAAGGTCACAAAAGTTTAACTGTATAATAAACAAATAAACATAATCTTATGAATAACAACCCCTTGGATACGCATCGATACTGCAAGTTCTTTAGTTTATATGCAACCGGAGGCGATTGCTATATTTAATACATCGGTGAATAATAATACAAGCGAGTGAGGTATGTAAGGATCGAGTCACGTGGCGCTCTGCTTACGTGTTTGGCGTGAAGTTATAGATAGACATATAGATAATAGATTGGTATGTCAGAGAAAATGTTCTTATAACCTCCGAATTTCATCTACTTCATTAATTTTTAATTTCATCATCTTATTTTCATTTCATCTATCATAATTTCATCATATTTAAAATGAGGGTTCGCATTTTAAATATAAGAGTAGATGAAATTGCATAAAACTTCTTTATCCACAATAATTAAAACTTCCACAAACTTACTGCTGACAGTTTGGTATTCAGTATTTCCAATGCTCACCACCTCGCCAGTTAGATTTGTATAAAAAAAACGGCTAAATCGTACAACCAAGGGTTCCATATAATAAAATATTCAGGTCCCAAATATACACTTGCTGGACCTCTACTCTATATTTATAGGTGCAATCTTATAAATTTTAATCTGCAGCTACTCGCCCTTTCGGGAGCTGTAAAATTAGTTATATTGGGGTTATAAACTATAAATTCATTTCAGCGTACCTTTAAAGATTTATAGCGGATATTAAATAAAAAAGAGTTAAAAAGGGCGGATTAAAAACCTCTTTTGCCTTTTACTTGCAGCAAGGGTTATTTATTTCGCGTGTATATATATATAACGATAACTTCACGCTTTGTTCTCTTGTGGTAGGCAGAGAGAACCAAGGGCCACGTGATTTGGTCCTTACATCCATATACGTCACCTTACCTTTTCTCTTTAATCCCCTCACGCCAATAGGTCATTTGTTATCAGAAGCTGGTGGCAGGTGCCCTCGGAATCAGTGAACGTGCAAGAAGAGAGCTGTGAATATTAAAAAAGCGAGTGGGGTGTAATAAACGTAGTTCATAAAAAACTCAAGAACCGGTTTTCCCAGGGTAGCCGACGTAACGTGAAATGCAAACTAAACAAACTAAATGCAAACACTAGGGAGTGTTGCAAACGTCTAAAGGGTACTTATATTTTAAAAAAACATGTGTTTTTATAATCACGTGTCATTCAAACGACTCGATGTAAATTATTGAACTTAGTTATGAAAGTTAGAGAGCATGAAAGTAAGATAAACGTGGTCGAAATGTGAGCGTTGCGCAAAATTTATGGTGTAACGCTTGCAGACCGCGTTGGCAATCATGATGTTAGAAACAGAGTAGGTCTGGAAGAGAGTTGTGGTGTTAAAATAAAAGCATGCAGGCACATATTCCACACACGGTCCACATTTATGGTTTAGGTTATAGAGGCTATGAACAATTTCAGGACTTCCTGTTTACGATGGGAAGAATATAATAAAATACTTTGTACTAAAATAAAATGTAATGTATATGATTCGGTCGATGAATGTAAATATATGAAGACTGAATACGATCACAACCAAGAATTAATAATTAAGACGATCTTCGATTTCAAAGGGAATTCCAGCTGCCAAAAAGACGTATAATTGGTAACAAACTAACAATAGTACACTGCATCACGTCAATCTTCTCGAAGTAACCTCTACGTGGTGAATCCATATACATGCGCAACCCTGATAAATAACCGGAATTAATACCCGTGATTTTTAACAGACAATAATAAATTGAAATATTTAGCCTGTGTATGACTAACCCAGTAAAATAATTATGAAACGTCCATCGCATTGTTTTATATTCCGGGAAAAGAACTACGTAATTAGAGAAATTTCATTGGAATGAGT
Organism: Pyralis farinalis; assembly: GCA_947507595.1. Lineage (NCBI taxonomy): Eukaryota > Metazoa > Arthropoda > Insecta > Lepidoptera > Pyralidae > Pyralis > Pyralis farinalis. The sequence continues at coordinate 9,049,459 of OX382278.1, forward strand.
TCTTGTAATTGAGTTTCCATTCAATACAGGCGATGAAAACTCATATAAATGAGCATCGATAATGCAGATTTTGATGAAATTCAATTTGAAAAGTTAAGAGCATTTTCCCAAATAATGAATCGGAAATCGGTAAATACATTCGTGTTTACGCTCCAGAGCTAGTTTCAGCGAAGTTGTGATAATCTAACCTAAAAATATATGATTCCATAATTTTCTTCTTTCTAAACTTAAATACTCAGTTTCCAAAAAGCATGGAACGTTTCGTATAAGAATTATTTTCTACTGCGTTTGATCATACTCGCTGTTGGAAGTTAATTTTAATACATTATAGGAGCCAAGACTTACCTACTACGACCAAATTGATCATATTTTACCAGAAGATGTTGTCAGGAGCCTTAGAAACCGGCGAGCGTGCATGAGAGGACCAATTAATGATAATGGAGCGAGTGAGGTGTGTAAGGATCGAGTCATGTGGCGCTCGATTCTCTCTGCCTACCCTGCAAGGGATTTGACGTGAAGTTATAGATAGATATATAGCTTAAATTTTCTATTTATTCCAATTATAAATACAAATAAATAACCATATCATCACATCAACCCTTACTCATCCCACTGCAGGGATACGGGTCTCCCTTCAACCGAAGGGGTTTAGAGCATACTCCACCACGCTGCTCAAATGCGGATTGGCGGAGGCTAGTGTTTTCAAGCCGCTCGAGGGCTTAGCTTAACGACTGTCATCTATCGACAACAACCGGGACCGACGGCTTAACAAGCCCTCCGAAGCACGAACAAATAAATAATATGAGGTATGTATGTATATCTTCACACCAGGTCCCTTGTCGGGTAGGCGTAGGACAACCATGCCCCATAAGACATAGTTCTTACAAACCTCACTCGTTTCTTTAACATTCTTTCTCTTTTATTGCACTCCCTACATTATCACTGTAATATAAAGTACAGGCCCACCACTGTGTCTCCTGTGTAGCCAGAATTAACAGCGGCGACCACAAAAAAGGCAATGAACAGTGAAGTCCATTGCCGTCCCGGGGGTTAAACTACAGCTGCCTTGGAACTTACAAACGAATTTAATCAGAAGAAATTTGTAGGAGTAGGAAGTTTTGGAATTGAATATAAAGTACAGTACTTAAACCACGAAACCTTTGTCCAAAATGCACGAGAGTTGTGTATTCCACCTACCTATCATGTAAAGAGGAGTGACAAAGAACCGGCCTGGAGACCAACAGATTCCTGGTACAACTAAAAAATTATGTTCATATTTTTAATTATCACTTGGTTACTGGTGAAGGAAAAATATCGTGTGGATGGGCATCCTCAAGCGTCCGCACGTCCAAGAAATATATTTCGAAAGACATGAGCTTACCTAATGATCTGGTTTACCCTCAGGTTTACGGAGGTCTGACGGCAGTCGCTCCATATAAAAATCAGTATCTTCACCAAATCCTTAGGCTTAGGTAGCTAACCCCGCCAATACTAATGGATTAGGAAAACGGGATAACGCTAAGAAGAAAACTTATTATGTTAAGAAAACAAAATAAGGGGTACTAAAATATTCAAAATAAAATAACCTAATATGCCTTCCAAAGCGAATGCAAGTAATGTTTACAATAGTTGAACGTTTTTTGCGTTGAGCGATTTTTAACAAAACATTTAAGCTACGAGTACCTTTGAGGTTATGTTCATGATGTTTCGCAAAACGTTTCTTGTAGGTTATAGTATACTACTAAGTACTTAATAAATTACTATTTTGTCAATTTTAATTAGATTTTACGAACCCCACAAGACCGTTTTGGTGCGAAGATAATGCAGTTTCGAAATTTTTATACTTGCTATGCATAACTGCAACCCCTGTTAGGTCATAAATGGGTCACCTAAAAATATATGTAGATAATCGCATTCATAGGACGTAATTATATATCCAAGTATAAGTACTAAAACCTGAAAATGTAACTTCAATTCTTAACTCGTCGAATTTTGCGTATAAATAAGGTAAGCATCAGAAGAATTAAAACACAGTTTGTTATTTCTTTACTGTAAAAAAGAGATGATGTACATTAAAACAGAAGCAACAGAAAAATAAATGTTCAAAGCGGACTTATTCCTTTAAATAATCTCTTTCAGTTAACCTTTGACTACCTAATTGGTACTTGGAAGACAAGTGGCAAAGTAATACAATGAAAATAAAGTTTATAGTAGATATTTATACCTCTATACTTCACACCAAATCCCTTACTGGGTAGGCAGAGGCAACAGAACGCCACATGTATCGGTAGTTACACACCCCACTCGCTTCTTTAACAATCATAGTTCTTCTCATGCATGCTCGCCGGTTTCTAAGGCTCCTTACATAACCTTTTGATATCACTACTACACCAACCCTAACTCATCCCACTGCAGGGATACGAGTCTCCCTTCAACCAAGGCGTTTAGAGCGTAGTGTGGTGGAGCGCTGTTCATCTGCGAATTGGCGAAGGCGAGTGTTTTCAAGCCGCCTGGACGCCACTGACTGAGCTTAATGACTGTCATCTATCGAATTCAAATGGGACCGATGGCTAAATGTGCCCCTCCGAAGCATGAATAAGGTCGACTTAATAATCCATGGTCGACGCTGCTTAACCTACGCGTTCGGTTTGAATAGACACGCGCAGCGACACTATTGAGCTCTCCAACACCATCAATTTTGTCACGGTAAGTATGTTTACATCTTCCTCGGCTCCTACATCCTTCTACTTTCGCGTTGTATATCTGTTTTATGATTGCTTCTTCCTGTATTATTTCTACATGTCCGAATATTTGTAAAAATATGAAGACATAAATGAAATAGATTATGCTATGTTATACGAATACAGTCATTTTCTCAAAGTCTTTAGCAATGCAAAAACCAATAAAAACTGCAGGTAATAAAGGGATTACATATCCGAACGGTTTTCACGGAACCCCGTAAAACTGTTTAGCTTTAGTTGGCACTGAAATGGAAGCTGAACCGAACTTTAAAACTTTCCGACGGCTGGAGTAAAAACTCTCGCCTAATTGACTCGGCAAAGGAAACAATGCGTTTTGTGCTAACAGACTGTTTTCCCGCACTGTTTTTGCAATAAATACGAAATGGTTTTCTAACTGAAAATCAGTTGTGCGCAACGTGCACATACCGCACACTTATATACACGATATGATACGACATGATACGATTTATACATATATCTTTTGTAGTTGTAGGTTTTTAAGTATGTTTTTCTTGGCACTCAAATTTGTGTCTCTAATTAGTTTTAAAATATCGTATAAAACTGTAGTTGTTTCTGTGTTTATCGTATTTTGATTAAATATAGTGTTTGTTTTAGTGCATAGTGTTTGTTTGTTGCGTCCGCGATGTCACAACAGACTGGTCTGGACTGAAATCAGTGTCGGGTCTGCTACACAAGCTTCGACAACATACCGAGTTGAGTCCAATTTGTTGCATCGCACAGCACTGTTTGTTATGTTTATGCTAAGATTGTATTTATGTTCTTGGTCCAAACACGTTGTTTTCTGTCTGTTGTTATAGCAAAGAGCTGTGTATATATTGTTATGCTGTGTTATGTTGATTTTCTTTCTTTCTTTTCTATATAGACGATATGATACGCACATATATTGAACTACTTTCAATAGATGATTATACACACATCAAAAGTGTCTAGGGATCAACATATATTTTTGCAATAACTTTTCTCCTGATTGATATTAATTAAAATTTTCTTTAAGGATTCATCAAATAAAGTGTTTTCGTTTGTCTACAGTAACGATAAACCAAGTCACCTTTGCATTAATAAAGAAATTTGCCATTTTCATAATAAAGGGATTTTTGACATTTGAACCACTAACATTAAAGTTCGAAAAAAAGACTGAAATAACAGTTTTCTTTAAAATTTTATTGGGTAACTTAAACAATTAATAATCCGTGTTTCTACCGCGAACACTAACAACACAAGAACATCGGTTTGGCATACTCAAAATGAGTTCATCCAAATCACGCTGTGGAATGGCCGCCCATATTCGTTACAACAACAAAAAAAGGTCTTCTTGCGATTGGATACCCTCCATATTCGGCAGAGCTCTTCTCTGTAGCATATCCCATGCATGCTCAATCGGGTTCAAGTCTGGCGACTGAGCAGGCCAGGGCATGACATTGATGTTAGCTGCGGCGAGAGTCTGTCTTACAACTCTTGCGGTGTGCGGTCGTGCATTATCATGCATTAACTGAAATAAGAATAACATGCTACAAGTTAATCGTAAGAATAGCATGTTATTCTTACGATTAACGTCTACAACGCCTGATGATGCCTCGTGGAGAGGCGAAACACGTGTCGCAGCGACGACCAGGCCAGTCGTGGCAGCGACGGTGGTGGTGGGGGCATGCGGATTCTGTTCCAGATGACGGACGACCGCAGCAGCCGAGGCAGAGACTACCGGAGCAGCCATGGCAGCGTCGGCATGTACCAAGTACTAACAGTAGTGGGTGGGTGCCGGCCGGCGCTAGGCCGCATGAACTAATTGGTGGCGGAATCACGCAAAGCAGGTTAGATCAAATTGCATGTGGATTTGACTTTCGCAAAATAACGCCTGAATCTATTAACTATTGAATACGCACTCGCCAGTGCCTCCACTTCTTGAAAAGGCCCACAAATCGGCTTATCACTAGATAGTGGTCCGTTTCAAGAGTGGGACCTCTGAAGGCTCTTGTATCCATTAACGACTTTCGGCGACGTCCATCTATCAAAATCAGATCAATCACACTTTTCTGTTCATTCCGTCTCCATGTGTACATGTGAATATCCTTGTGATGGAAGAACGTGTTCGTCACAAGGAGGTTTCGTTCCATACATACGTCTAAAAGTAACTTACCAGCATCGTTCACTCTCTTATCTCCGTATGGACCAAGCACAGCCTCATAACTGCTTCGCTTGGTCCCAACCCATCCATTCAGATCTCCACACATAATTATCCGTTCATTCGCATCAGCCAAATCCAGAACATCCCTTGCGGTCTCCCAAAACTTCTCGAGCTCCTGGGGACTAGTAGAGCTTACAGGAGCATATACTGCAACCTAAAAGACTCGCGTAATCCCCAGTTTTATTTTAACCCAGAGAAGTTTTGGCCCTACTAAATCGTAATCTTTCACACCAGCGGCCAAGCGAGATGAAAGCACAATGCCTACGCCAGCGCTGGCATGATCATCCTGGTTCACCCCGGACCACAAGGCCATCATGCCACCGGGCAGATCTTCGGCGTCGCTTCCCTTTCGCTTGGTCTCTGACACACACAAAACATCTAGGCATCTCTCATTCATTATATCTATCAACTCATTCATCTTATCTTGTAATCCACCTCTCACATTCCATGTGCCTATACGACACTCAGCTCTACTCGACCCGCCAGGTTGGGCGTTGCGTGGTGGGTGGCGGCCCCCACCGCCGCATGCACTTAAACCCGCACCGACGAGGGCGGATCGGTGCGCGTCGCCTACGGGGGACGCCCTAATCCGCGCGTTTGTGCGGTTTGTATTTAGGTCCAGAATTGCAGTCCAGTGTTGGACTGGCAGGATCGCGACGTGCACGCTTCTGGTACCGACCCCAACTGAAATATTTAGGCTCCAAAATACAAGGTTTTGTGAGCGCGGAGTGCATCCTGTGCAGTCAAGTAGTTTATGGTAAGTATGTACGTTAAATATGTGCGGTAACACTCCACAGGTTGCAATTCTTAACCGATTTGTATGATTTTTTTGTTAGTCGATCGAAAATCTTTGTCTAGTATTCTTTAGCATGATTCCTCAACTGGCACTACTGAGGTGATTTGATGATGGACGTCAAAGGGGAACACTGGACCCTTGAAACTCGTACCCTGTGCCCACTCTACCCCTGTAATATTTTTGGTGCCTACTCGTCCCCTTCCGCAGAGTACAATCAGCTACAAGCGTCTCGCGTGCTAAAGGTACAAATAAAATTCATTTGTATAAATATCACGTTTATTAAAAGTCACAGGTAATTATGATATAAAAATTAGTCTTGAAATAATGTTTATAAATCACACATTAATTATCATCATTAACAATAACAAATAATCAACTCACTCGGGCCTAAGAGCGGCATCATCATCGCAAATCATATAGTTTTGATTAGTTATTACCATGAATACAGGCACACAATTTTGTTTATGACTGTACTATCATCTGAACACTTTTTTATCTATAATTTATATTAAGGGACGAATGGGTACCTTAAAAATTAATTAATATTGACTGGTCTCCTATCAGGGGACCTGAATTGGTGACGAATCTACAACTTTTATTCCGGGGTTCAGGGGTCCAGTGGGTCGCGAGTCCGTCAAAGATGATGATGATGGATGATGATAAGATGTAATCTTACGAACAGAATTTCAACTTCTTCTAATTGATGTATCATCGTGGCACTTAGTTACTGTCCGTAGTTCTGATAACAATATAGCATAATGATTTGTTTACACAACTTCAGGAGGCAAATAAGTATGCGGCCCACCTAATGTAAAGAGGTTACCACAACCTATGAGCGTCTGCGATACATCAAGTATCGCTCGCGCAATGTCTTACTGGTAACCTCACTTACTCGCAATAACACAACAACCCTTCAGGGAGATGTTATTTAGCTGCGATTTTTAGATGGAGATACTTCTCATGTCGAACTATTTTGATAAGTTCTACCTCTCTTTCCGTCTGCTATTGTATCATCGCACAGGTATTATAATGTGATTGACCATAAGAACTTCCCAATATCGGTAAAAGGTCATCGACCTTGGTCCCGTCTGACTCGTTAGTGAAGTGAAGAAATCTTTGGCAAAGTTGAGTGCATTGCCAAAGACTTCTTTACTGTATTATTTATAACTTTATTATTATTTTTCTGTAACTATGGTTATTCTATGTCTAGTCCTGTTTATTCTCAGTGTCTATAGCAATATAGAGTGTTCTGGATGTCTACTTACGGTTTTACCAATGATTTTTTAGTCAAATTGCATCGCATTTAATGTACCTACGTACAAGTCAAGTCAATGAAAACATTTATGATCAATTGACGCAGATAATAGTAAAATTATTACGCTGTGGCGACAATGTGCGAATGATGGTACCATTTCTATCGTGTTTGCTCACACAATGCAATATCAGCTTTACGTCCCGATCGTAAGGTGCAAATTATAGAGTGAATTATCACATGAGTGACGGAACACTGGGAAAATACATGAGCCTATTCGGAGATATCTCAATGGCGGAGCTGAATACAGCGTAGATATGGTAATGACAGTGGCTATGGAGTAAACACCTTTAGGGCCCATCTAAGTACGAGTAGCTGATTACGAACGAGATGTAAGAGAGAATAGAGTAAGCATAATTACTTTGTAATCGTACAAAGGGAAATGAACTCAAACGTAAGATTCGAGTACTTTGAATTACATGGTAATGATTCCTCTACACTTTTCTTAGTCTTTTGTGATATATCTATTATATATATATATCTATTTATTTTTATATATCTAGAGCAGTGAGAGCCTAGTGGATAAAGTACCGGCCTATCAATCATCCTGGTATGTACCACTAAATTTGTATTTTAGGATTTATGTACATACTAGCTATATATGAGATTTGGGCTTTTAGTAGCCTTTATTTCTCCATAGACCTCAAATTCTTTTTGTTTAAAAAAAAACAAACTTCAGGGTCGTAGATGCAATCATAGAGCGATTCAATTTTCATACAGCGCCATATATTGACCTTTACGGGAGGCAACGTATAATTATTTTATTTTTATTACATAAAAAATGCGTAGTTATTTTATGTCACAAAAAATACGTATTCTGTGAAAATAATAAAATGAAACTGGAAGATATTTCCCCCTAATTTTAACAGTTTTTCATTTTTAACGCAGGAATCCTAAATATTTACGGGATAAAAAGTACCATATATTCTGCTCTGAACAGTCATCTATCCACCAGTGAAAGTCCCGTCAAAATCGGTTTAGCCATTTCGAAGATTAGCCCGGACAAACAAACAGACAGACAGACAAAAATGTTAAAAATGCGTATTTAGGCTTTGGTAACGTGAAAATAATAATATGAGCTTAAGATAAAGGCTTTATTTTGAAATCACAGACAGACACTTCAATTTTATTTATATGTATAGATTACCACTTGCTCGGCGGTGAAGGAAAACATAGCGAGGAAACTCGCAGGTCCAACAATATACATTTCGAAAGAAATGTAACCTAACTTAAGAAAGGTCTAGTTTTCCCTATTGGTAGTGAGGCCTGATGGCATACACTCCATGAAAAAATCTGTATCTTCGCCAAATCCTTAGGCTTGGGAAGCGGGCCCCACCAATCCTAATGGATTAGGAAACGGGATAACACTAGGAAAAAGAACAATATTGAAAACCTTTATATATTATTTAATTATGTTTCTTTATTTATGTTTCTTTCCTAACCTAACCTAACTTAAGAAAGGTCTTGTTTTCCCTATTGGTAGTGAGGTCTGATGGCATACACTCCATGAAAAAAATCAGTATCTTCGCCAAATCCTTAGGCTTGGGAAGCGGACCCCACCAATCCTAATGGATTAGGAAACGGGATAACACTAGGTAAAAGAACAATATTGAAAACCTTTATATATTATTGAATTATGTTTCTTTTTTATACAACGTCGGGAGTCATGCAAGCATACGGCCCACCTGATGTAAAGCAGATACCGTAGCCTATTAACGCGTGTAATATATTGAGTATCACTCGCGCGATGCCTCCTCTGCTGCTAACACAGCAACTTCTTAAGAGCTTACTGGTGACCTCACTCACACACAGGAACACAACAACCCTCTAAGGAGTTGTTATTTGGCTGCGGTTTTCTGTGAGGTGGAGGTACTTCACCAGACGGGCTGCTTTGATGCGCCTTACCTCTCTTCAAAACACCCAGACCAAGACAAACAGACATGTTCATGTACACAAATCTTTGTCCTGTGTGGGAATGAAAGCCACGAGCGTCGGTGTCAAAGTCGCGTTATTAACCGCTGCGCCACCGAACTCGTCAAATATTACTCGCAGGAATACAAGGGAGTTGTTCTTTGACTGGGGTTTTCTCTAAGGTAGGGGTACTTCCGCAGACGGAGTCCTTTGATGCGCCTTACCTCTCTTTCAAACACCTAGACCAAGACAAAAATACTTGTTCATGCACACATATGTTTGTCCTATATGGCAATCGAACCAATGAGCGTTGGTGTCAATGCGTTACTAGTCACTGTGCCATCGAGCTCGTTAAAAATCTCATTGTCCGTAAACAGCAACTCACATCAGTATGTCCTTGAACATACTTTTTTTTTTATCGGAAGGCATACAAGCATACGGCCTACCGGATGTAAAGCGGTTACCGTAGCCTATCAACGCTTGTAATACATTAAGTATCACTCGCGCGACGCCTCCTCTGCTGCTAACACAGCAACTCCTTAGGAGCTTACTGGTGACCTCACTCACACGCAGGAACACAACAACCCTCTAGGGAGTTGTTATTTGGCTGCGGTTTTCTGTGAGGTAAAGGTACTTCCCCAGATGGGCTGTTTTGATGCAGGGTGCATCTCTTAAAACATCCAGACCAATACAAACATACATGTTCATGCACACAAATGTTTGCCTTGTGTGGGAATCGAACCCACGAGCGTCGGTGTCAAAGTCGCGTCATTCACGACTGAGCCACCGAGCTCGTCAAACTTACTTAGCCTGAAGCCTATCCAAAACTCCTTGCTGTATGTCCGAGATCTCTCATAAACCTCTGGACAACACAGGCCCTTGCCATTGATCAGGGTAGATCGAGATTCTCATTTAGCGCCCTTTGATCGACGCTTTCACTTCACGTACTTTAGAAAGCTTTTAAAAAATGTATCCATCCATCAAAATTCATTTTGCATTTAGCGTTATCTTTTTTATACAACGTCGGAAGGCATACAAGCATACGGCCCACCTGATGTAAAGCGGTTACTGTTGCCTATGAACGCTTGTACTACATTAAGTATCATTCGCGCGATGCCTCCTCTGCTGCTAACACAGCAACTCCTTAGGAAGTTTTTTTTACGGGACAGACCCACCACTCATTCCCACCACTGTGTCTCCTGTGTAGCCAGAATTCACAGCGGCAACCACAAAAAAGGCAATGAACCGTGAAGTTCATTGCTGTCCCGGGGATTAAACTACAGCTGCCTTGGAACTCACAACGAATTTAATCAGAAGAAATTTGTAGGAGTAGGAAGCTTTTAAAAAATGTATCCATCCATCAAAATTCATTTTGCATTTAGCGTTATCTTTTTTATACAACGTCGGAAGGCATATAAGCATACGGCCCACCTGATGTAAAGCGGTTACCGTTGCCTATCAACGCTTGTACTACATTAAGTATTACACTCGCGCGATGCCTCCTCTGCTAATACGGCAACTCCTTAGGATTTTTTTTTTCGGGACAGGCCCACCATTCATTCCCACCACTGTGTCTCCTGTGTAGCCAGAATTAACAGCGGCGATCACAAAAAAGGCAATGAACCGTGAAGTTCCTTGCTGTCCCGGGGGTTAAACTACAGCTGCCTTGGAACTCACAACGAATTTAATCAGAAGAAATTTGTAGGAGTAGGAAGTTTTGGAATTGACTCCTTAGGAGGTTACTGGAACTTCACTCACATGCAGGAACACAGCAACCCTTTAGCTAGCTGTCATTTGGCAGCGCTTTTCTGTAAGGTGGAGGTACTGCCCCAGACGGACTGCTTTGGTACGCCCCACCTCTCTTGAAGACAACCAGACCACGACAAACAGACATGTATGCACACAAACGTTTGTGTTGTGTGGGAACCGAAGACACGGGAGTTTGTATTTTTTTTTTTTTTTTTTAAATAAATATTGTCGGACATATTACACAGCGCCATCTAGCCCCAAAGTAAGCGAAGCTTGTGTTATGGGTACTAGACAACTGATAAACATACGTAAATACATTTTTTTTTTGTAAATACATACTTATTATACATAGAAAATACCCAGACCAAGACAAACAGACATGTTCATGCACACAAATGTTTGTACTGTGTGGGAATCGAACCCACGAGCGTTGGTGTCAAAGTAGCGTAACAACGCGTTTCACCACTGCGCCACCGAGCTCGTCTATTAAAGTTGCGTCATTTACAACGCCACCGATTCGCCGTGTTGGCGCCCCTGGCCGTTCGGTACCTGTAGCGGCCGTTCCTCTCGCTCCACCCCAGGGCCGGCGCTGCCTCTCGACTTAATAAAAGCGTGTTAAAACGTTTTCTACCATATCTAAACAACACTTACGTATCCATAATTTGTATGCGAAATGAGGAGGAAAGACAAATGCGCAGCTCTACAGTAATTTGACACTGCAATATCTGACTCCATTTGGTCTAAATATAGCATGCGCATGGAAGATAACAGACTATTGCGAACGTACCTCTGGTGTTACAAATGTACGTTATATGCATTATTACTGACTTTTTATACATGGTTGAGAGGACTACAAAGGAATAACCTATGGAGAACCCATGAGGCTGAATTTATGTATGTGTAACTCAATTTAACTGTAAAGTTCGGTGGGTAATTCAAGTAGATTTAAGAGCTGGAGAAGTACCTCCACCTCACAGAAAACCGCAGCCAAATAACAATTCCCTGGAGGGTTGTTGTGTTCCTGCACGTGAGTGAGGTCACCAGTACCTAAGCAGCAGAGGAGGCACAGCGCGAGTTATATTTAATATATATCAAGCGTTAATAGGCTAAGGTGCCCGTTTACATCAGGTAGGCCGTATACGTGTATGCCTCTCGACGTAGTATAAAAACCTTTTTGTGAGCGCTAGGTGTCTTCATACGCAGTTAAGTGATTTTTTGGTATTTGCTATGGTGGAAGGCACACAAGCATACCCATCTTTTGTGAAAAATTTACCATAGCCAATGAGTACTTCCAATATAAATAGCTCTCGTGTTGCTACCCTCACTGCCACCTAACACTGCGACCACTTTAGGAGTTTACTGGTAACCTCAGTTACTCGCAAAAATACAACAACTCAACGAGGATTGTTATTACGCTCGGTTTTCTGTATGTTGGAGTTACTTCCAGAGTCGGGCTGTATAGAGAGGTAGCTCTCTTAAACTATGTACTCGTGGGCATTAATGCAGTTACCGTAATGTAGTTACTGTAGCCTATGAACGCTTGTAATGTTGGAAATAACACTGAATCACCCGTCTTTAAATTTTTCATTATTATTTTTTCTTTCATCACGGGTGTTAACCCCGGTCTTTTGATAGGCGTGTGCGGGGATATGGATCCAACGCGTAGAGGCCCCTTAGAAAAGATTGATGTAATGTATTATACCCGCTGTGACCTGCTCTAAGGGATATCAATGGGAGAATATACCCACGAGCAGATCACGGCAGGTAATTGGGACTATTGCAAATGTGTCGGAAATAATTGAGCTATTGAAATGAGATCTTGAGGGATTATTAGTACTGGGCTATTACAGAAGAGAGACGGACACCTGCCATAACTATCATATCTGACTGTTACATTTGGCAGGCGGTGGCTCGCCACTCACTAGATGGACCCCCGATGTGCCAGCGAAATTCGGCCGGGGGCAACACCGATGTGAGTGACTCAGGGGTGTTGAGAGGTGTGCTGCGCTTTCTCCGAAGTTACTCGCGGCGTTATGCCCTTTAACACTTCCACCCCTGGAGCATATTACCTGCTAGAGCAATATACTCTATCGACTCCTCTCTGGACGGCCAATGAAGGCAAGCCAGAGCTGAGAGTCCTGCGGGCCTTCTTAACTTTTCACTCCGACCGATGAAGACACGCCGGAGACGAAGGCCCTGATCGACTCTCTGGAGCACTCGGGTACCCGTGGTGTCGTTACGCACCAACAGCTCGCCACAAGCTGCCCTGCATTATTATTATTTTTATACCACTAAGGTGGCAATAAAGCATGCGGCCTGCCTGATGTTAAACAGCCACCGTAGCCTATGGACATTTGCAACACCAGAGGCGTCACGCATGCGTTGCCGACCCTCTAAAAACCTCTTCACGCATTTCTTGAAGAACTCCATGCTGTAGTCCCTTGGTAAAACCTCGGCTGGGAGCTCATTCCACAGCTTGAGTGTTCTCGGAAGAAAACTCCTCTGGAACCGCACCGTACGCGACCATTGCGGTTCAAGCGTGTGGGGGTGAACTCCCCGCCGGTTATTTTATTATTTACTAGCTGACCCGGCGAACTTCGTACCGCCTCAGGATCAATAAATGGTGTGTTAACTTATTAGATGGTATAAATTCTTTTAACACTTATTATCCTATTCCCGACGAAGACAAATCCAAAAACACAAAAATCATAAAAATCGGTCCAGCCGTTCTTGAGTTATAAATGGTGTAACTAACACGACTTTCTTTTATATATATAGATTTATTTAATTATTTCTGAATTGTTCTTCTTCTTCCGTTCAGTGTTTCCTAATCCGTTAGGATTGGCGAGGTCCGCTATCTAAGTCTAAGAATGTAGCGAATATACAGAGTATATACTTGAATTGAAGCATTGGTACCTGTCTACAGCTACTGCTGTCAGACTTCCACGACCCAGAGGAAAACACCAGATCATTCTTAGGCAAGATCCACACGTCTTTCAAATTACAATTTCTTCGACGAGCGGGTTTCGTCACAATGTCTTTCGTTCGTCGAAATTATAATTATTTTCTAATAAAACGAATGCAATCAAAAGATTATTTCAAATCGAAACACGACCTCAAACAGAAAATACGTTACTGTTAGCTGTGCAGTTGTCTCCTTGAAACAAATTGGAGACAAACAAACATGCACTCTAATATATTACATATATACGATGCAGATTCCATATCTTGCAAGAACCGCGCTCTGTTTGATTACCAACTCAATCTTGGCACAAAGACGGCATTATATGAATCAGGGTTGCCATTTCTCCCATATTATATTAGTTCGATGCCAAATTCCTACCCATTTTTGAACAAAATACTGCAGTGTTCATTTTTAGCAAAATCCGTAATATACTGGTTTCCTATATTACTAAAGATTCACAAATAATATTGGGGTTGGAAATAACTAAATATTTCAGGGTACCACAAGCTGACCAAAATTTAACAGCAAAGGTTATGTTTTTTTTTTTATACAACGTCGGGAGGTATACGGTCCACCTGATGTAAAGCAGTTACCGTAGCCTATTAACGCTTGTAACATATATCACTCGCGCGATGCCTCCTCTGCTGTTTACACAGCAACTCCTTAGGAGCTTATTGGTGACCTCACTCACACGCAGGAACACAACAACCCTCTAGGGGCTTGTTATTTGGCTGCGGTTTTTCTGTGAGGTGGAGGAACTTCCCCAGATGGGCAGTTTTGATGCGCCCTACCTCTCTTAAAACATGAACACTATTTCCTTGTCTATCACACCAACGGGAATATGGTAAAGAACATTGAACTTTCGTTATATAATTTAAGCGCGTTCGATATAACGCATTTCTCATATATATAATAGGAACGCAATAACCCGCTAGGAGCAGTGATAGCCTAATGGCTAAGAACCGACCTTGTGACCAACGGGACACCGGTTCCAATCCTGGCATGTACCACTAAATTCATGTTTTATATTTGTAATTATCACTTGCTCGACGGTGAAGAAAAACATTGTGAGGAAATCTGCACCTCCAAGAAATTGTATTTCGAATGACGGGTGACCTTACCTAAGACTGATCTGTTTTGCCTCTGGTTTACGGAGGTCAGATGGCATTCGCTCCATATAAAAATCAGTATCTTCGCCAAATCCTTAGGCTTAGGTAGCGGATCCCGCCAATCCTAATGGATTAGGAAAACGGGATACCGCTAAGAAGAAAAATGTAAGTGTGTTCAATATCTCGCATTTCTCTTATATATATTAATATAAAGTATACAAAGTAACACAATAACCCTTCGTTGAGTTGTTACTTGGCTTCAGTCTTCTGTAAAGAAATACTTCCCCAGTTGGTCATTGGTACGCCAAAATCTAAGAAAAAGCATCTTATAATTATAGCTTATTTTTGTAGCACATAATGTATGTATACATACATCTTCACGCCAAGTCCCTTGCGGGGTAGGCAGAGAGAACTGAGCGCCGTAAGACGCGGTCCTTACATACTTCACTCGCTGCTGTGACATTCATAGCTCTTTTCATACACGCTCGTCGGTTCCTGGGGCTCCTGACATAACCTTCTGATAAATCACGACCAATTTGGTCATGGTAGGTTAGTTTCGGTCGGCAGCACATAATGTGCCCAACTAATTCACATTACTCTCTTTTAATGTTGTGATTGTTTATAGCCATATGCTTGCACCCTAATTACAAGTATCGCTACGCGTTGTGTGTTCTATTATCACTTCATTAGCCCACCATTAAATTTCCACTACAAAACTTATCATATTGTAGGCAATTTTATAATAAACTTAATAAAACCATCCTACTTAATATATATATATATAATATTATAAATGTGAATGTCCGTTTGTTAGTTACGCTTTCACGCGAAAACTACTCAACCGATCATCGTGAAACTTTGTACTTTCTTGGAGGTATGAGAAATAAAATAGGATACTTTTTATTAAAAATATATATATATATATATATATATATATATATATATATATATATATATATATATATTTTATCAATGCGAGCGAAGCCGCGGGTAAAAGCTAGTTTATAATAAACTTACCTTGTATAATTTATACAATGGACTTAAACCTTTAGTCTGAGAGTGATCTTGAGGTTTGGACGCAAATTTACATTACGCAACTGTATACACTGTGAGTACGTTAGTGTGTTAGTTAGTATAACTTAACCACCCATAACTTGGGACTCAGGGGTATTAAAGTAGAGTGCGTTATCTTAGAAACATACATATCATTGCTATAAAGGCAGTTAATCATAAGAACAATCGTACCTGCGGATAGTTAAGTTACAAGTTTTAAGAGGGGTAGGGCGCATCAAAGCAGCCCGTCTGGAGAAGTACCTCTACCTCACGGAAAACGGCAGCCAAATAACAACTCCCTAGAGGATTGTTGTGTTCCTGCGTGTGAGTGAGGTCACCAGTAAGCTCCCAAGGAGTTGCTGTGTAAGCAGCAGTTGCTGTGTAAGCAGGAGACATCGCGCGAGTGATACTTAATATATCGCAAGCGTTAATAGGCTACGGTACCCGCTTTACATCAGGTGGGCCGTATGCTTGAATGCCTCCCGACGCAATATAAAAAAAAAATACCAGCGTACTAGCTGCAACCCGCGACTTCATTTGAGCATACCTTAGTGTCCTGTAGGAACTGCCTTTTCTGCTGTCAATAATTTTTCTCGGCTTCTAAGATCTCTAAGAAGAAGCTTCGCTGTATCTAAGAAGCTTGTATCGTGATGTTGAATTGAATAGAATTGTATGTATGTATAACTTCACGCCAAGTCGCTTGCGGGGTAGGCAGAGAGAATAGAATAGAATTGGACTATCAAATACAAAAATATATTTTTCTAATCATATGAACAAACAATCTTTTCCGCTTTATACGAGTATATTTGTATAAATTCTTGTTCTAAATATTAATAATTATAAAACATGTGAAAATCACTACCATAAAACATTATTATGGTTGTCATTGATAGTCAAGTGGATAAAAACCGGCCTATAGACCAACTGGTCTTCGGTTCCAATCGTGGCATGTACCACTATATTTGTGTTTCCAGATTTATATATATTGTTATATTTGTAATTGTCACTTTCCCGCCGGGGAAGAAAAACATCGTAAAAAAACCCGCATGTACAAGAAATTATATTTCGAAAGGCGTATGCCCTACTCTAAGAAAGATCTGATTTTCTCACCGAGTTGTGGAGATATGACGGCAGTCGCTCAATGTAAAAATGAGTATCTTCGCCAAATCCTTAGACTTCGACGAGCTCGATGGCACAGTGGTCAGGGACGCTACTTTGACACCAACGCTCGTGGATTCGACTACCACACAGTAGAAACATTTGTGTGCATGAACATGTCTGGGTGTTTTCTATTTATCATAAGTATGCATTTACAAAAAAAAATGTATCTACGTATGTTTATCAGTTGTCTGGTACATAACATAAGCTTCGCTTGCTTTGGTGACAGATGGCGCTGTGTAATTTGTGTGACAATATTTATATTTATTTAATTAGCGGATCCAGCCAATCCTAATGGATTAGGAAACGGGGTGACGCCATGAAGAAGAAGAAGATATAAACATGAATATTATAAAACAAGGGTAAGTAATACTGTTGCGTGCTTTGATTCCACAATTGACCACACTTCCCTATCATTCCAATCCTAAAAAAAAATTAAACTCTTTTTACTTAGGTGTCTGAAAGAAAGGCAAAACTTCCTTCTTTATTTATTCTCTCCATGTCAATTTCTTTTGGCAACCTTGTACAAAGACCGTGTATAGTATTAACGTGACGTGTCTGATATGCCATCAATGGAAGTCCATTACGTTATCCCATATCAACCGAAACGGGAGCTATCCCAACAAACTGCGGCAATGTGTCAAACTAATCGCCCAACTTATCTCATTATCACACAATAACAAGTTAACGACATTAAACATTAATTTCCACTAGCGAAATAGCAGCTTTCAGCCTATTAACACTGTTTGCCATTATTGTAAAGGGTTACCCACATACTATATGCATTTTTAGTACATAAACATAATTGAATACCAACCGAAATTCGAAGCCTCAACGAGTCGAAAGAAGTTGTTTAAATATTTCAGAATCGTTTCATATTCCTTCGCTGTTACGGCAACATGAGTCTGGAATGACCTGCCGCCTTCAGAGTACATCATACGTCATAGTTTGTAAATGCGACAAGTTCTATATTGACAGCTGCATTTTTTTTTTAATTCGTTACCCACATTGTATTTAATCACAATATTTTAATAATGTGTATTACGCGCAAAATGAGATTATTTAGTATCATGTATTACAATAAAACCTATCAGATTCGATAGGGAATGGTATTTTTTAATATTTCTCGCTATCTACGAGTATAATCATAATGTGATAATAACGAGCAGTGGTTATCCAGTGGATAAAGAATCGCCCTATTGACCATGTGGTCTCTCGTTTGAATCCCGGCATGTACCACTAAATTATTACGACTTTGACGAGCTCGGTGGCTCAGTCGTGAAAGACGCGACTTTGACACCTACGCTTTTTTGGTATCGATTCCCACACAAGACAAACATTTGTGTGCATGAACATGTCTGTTTGTATTGGTCTGGATGTTTTAAGAGAGGTAGGGCGCATCAAAACAGCCCGTCTGGGGAAGTACCTCCACCTCACAGAAAATCGCAGCCAAATAACAACTCCCTAGAGGGTTGTTGTGTTCCTGCGTGTGAGTGAGGCCACCAGTAAGCTCCTAAGGAGTTGCTGTGTAAGCAGCAGAGGAGGCATCGCGCGAATGATACAAATTACGTCGTGTAAAAAAAAAATACGTATTTGCGGATTTATATGCATATTTGTAATAATCACTTGATCGACGGTGATGGTAAACATCGTGAGGGAAGCCGCAAGTTTAAGAAGTTATATTTTGAAACGTGTAACCCAACAAAGATCTGGTTTTCTCTCTGGGCCACGGAGGTATGACGGAAGTCGCAGTCCATGTAAAACACAGTATCCTCTCCAAATCCTTAGGCTAAGGAAGCGGTCCCCGCCAATGCAGATTAGCAAACGGGATAACGTTGAGCATTCTCAAGATCCAAACATTGCTTAACCTGCATGTTCACTTCGAATGTTCTCCATCGAAGTATCCACCACTCTGAAGATATATGCAGTTTCTGAAGTAGGGCATGTCGTGTGTACACCCCTTAAAGCTAAACCAACATGGGGTCATTACCGTGGACCGTCGTATAGGATAGGCAAGGGCATAAAATAAATTAGGGAGTCCCTAACCAACACATAAAAATCTACCACACAGCTTCTGTACCTTACCTTTTAGTTAACGACATTTTAATCGGTGACTTGCCCTCGTAAATGAGATAAACAAATACGTTCAGCTTAATCAAGTAAAAAAGATTAAGCCGAAATTTGAAGCTCCTAAAGAGGTCTAGCGTTGGCAGCGAGAGAGGAAACTTTGGAGGGTGTGAGAGCAGTGATAGCCAAGTGGATAAAGAACCAGCCTATTTAATGATCCATGATTTTTTTTATAGCACGTCGGGAGTCACATAAGCAATGGATCTGTGTGATGTAAAGCGGCTACTGTAATCTATGAACGCTGGCAATAAATTAAGAATCACTCGCGCGATGCCACCTGTGCTTTGTTTAGGGTCGGCAACGCATGAGTGACGCCTCTGGTGTTGCAAATGTCCATAGGCTACGGTGACTGTTTAACATCAGGCAGGCCGTATGCTTGATTGCCACCTTAGTGGTATAAAAAAAAGCAACTTCTTAGGAGCTTACTGGTGACCTCACTCACACGCAGGAACACAACTACCCTCTAGGGAGTTGTTATTTGTCAGGAGTCACATAAGCAATCGGCCTGTGTGATGTAAAACGGCTACCGTAATCTATGAACGCTGGCAATACGTTAAGAATCACTCGCGCGATGCCACCTGTGCTGTTAACACAGCAACTTCTTAGGAGCTTACTGGTGACCTCACTCACACGCAGGAACACAACTACCCTCTAGGGAGTTGTTATTTGTCAGGAGTCACATAAGCAATCGGCCTGTGTGATGTAAAACGGCTACCGTAATCTATGAACGCTGGCAATACGTTAAGAATCACTCGCGCGATGCCACCTGTGCTGTTAACACAGCAACTTCTTAGGAGCTTACTGGTGACCTCACTCACACGCAGGAACACAACTACCCTCTAGGGAGTTGTTATTTGTCAGGAGTCACATAAGCAATCGGCCTGTGTGATGTAAAACGGCTACCGTAATCTATGAACGCTGGCAATACACTAAGAATCACTCGCGCGATGCCACCTGTGCTGTTAATAGCAACTCCTTAGGAATTTACTAGTGTCCTCACTCACACGCAGGAACACAAGAAGGAAAAAATCTATGGAGAACAGATGAGATCGAATTTACTTATTACGAAGATTCACAGCTTCGGCTTGGGGAGTAAAGTAGAACGCGCAGCTCTTATTGGTTAGTTCGCTGATCAACATCACGGCACTTATCAACTTATTGGTTAAAATATATGCTTTCATTGGTCAGTAGGCCCGAATTGTTATCATATTTAGGCGTTAAAACACAATAATAATAATAATAATAATAATAATAATTTATTTGGAACAATAACAAGAGTACAGAACAATATTGTACGATAACAGCTGCATTAGTCTCTAAGGACTGTGTCGCAGCCGTTAACGCCCATTCCCAAAACAGTTTGATTCAAGTTCCATAGTTTGTTAAATACACAAAGAGCTACTCGTACAATTGTGTTGGATACTTGCTTTCTACCCGTGCCTACCCCATGCAAATTTTGCATGTGGACAAACACGTATATTATTTCTTATTATTCAATCCATAAATTAATGAACCTAACAATTCCTCTACCAATTTTACTTCAGCAGATTCTCCATGTCGTCATATGTCAATCCCTGTAACCATTCCGATATCGTCTTCTTGCAGGTCTTTAGATTCAATGGGTAGATACATAGGTACTTGTTAACCTTATTGTATAGCAATTGGCTGATATAATAATACTGCCGGTTCACCAAGGAGAGTTTGCCTCTCTCTACGGAACAGACGTTACGACAGCTCCTTTTAACGTTAGTATAGTTGGGGTCATAAGAAAGATGAGAATGTTTCCGTAGTGTGGCGCTCAATATGAACAATCCTCTGACTGTGTGCACTTTGCAGAGTGCATATAATTCTATTGTGGGAAATCTTATAGGTTTATATGTTATGACTTTCAAAACGGCCCGCTGTGCTATTTCCAACCTTAGCATATGAGTCTTAGCAGAGGCACCCCAGGCAGTAATGCAGTATGAAATTACAGACTGTGCAAGAGCAAAATAGACAGTTCTCAATATCGAAAAGTCAGCGCTTGATCTCAACTTTCTAAAAACGAAAATCAATTTTCTAGCGCGTGTAACTACTGACTGTATGTGTTCTTTCCACGATAAGAGGCTATCAATGATGACCCCAAGATACTTGCTTTTATGAGTTCTTATTAGTTCTGGACAACTGCAGTTAACATTACGTGAGGTCACGCACTCATGCGCTTGAATTTTAAATGATGAAGCTGGTTGTGATGATAGTTTGGGAGCAAAGGTAATATATTGCGTTTTATTCACGTTAAGGGTCAGTAGATTTATATTTAGCCAATACATTACCGTGCGTAAAGCAGATTCCGCATTTTTGCGAACATTGTTCCAACTATTGCCATGAACAACAATAGCCGTATCATCAGCGTATACAAATATTTCGGAATTATTCAGATTAAGTTTGCAAATATCATTAATGTATACGAGAAACAGCGTTGGACCGATGACGCTTCCCTGAGGGACTCCATAGGTGAGAGTTTCCTCGTGACTCATAAAATTATCAACTGTAACGCACTGCGATCGGTTGCTTAGGTAGCTTTCAAAAATTCTCAACACAGTTCCTCGCATGCCAATTTTTTGCAATTTGTCTAGAAGAATGGGGACAGACACAGTGTCAAATGCCTTAGACAGGTCCAAAAAGATACCCAGAGATTTGAGATTTGCATTCATAAGTTTAGATACTGAGTTAGATAATTCCAAGACTGCATCCTCCGTTGATTTACCTGGTCTAAATCCAAACTGATTTGGTGCAAGCAAGTTTATTGAATTAAGATAAGATTGAAGTCTTTTATTTAAAATTTTTTCGAAGATCTTTGATAAAATTGTTAGTACGGCTATGGGCCTATAGTTGTCTACACTGCCTCTATCCCCACTCTTATACACCGGGATTATAAGAGCTTTTTTGAAAACTTTTGGAAATATACCGGTTTCTAAACACAGATTAAAAATGTGGTTTAGAATTGGGACAAGAATGTGTTCACCAGCTTTTATAAGGGAGGCTGGTATGCCGTCCCAGCCCGTGGCGCAGTTTTGTTTGAGTCCTACAATGATCGCCTTGATTTCATCGCTGTCTGTAGGAAATAAGGCCATAGAATTGGCTTCAGATTCCAGTCCGCCATGTGGGTTAACTAATGGGGCAGTGATATTCATGGGCAATTTAGAAGCGAGATTTTTACCAACATTAACAAAAAAATTGTTCACGACGTCAAGGGAAGAAGTCGGATCACCACGCAAAGAAAGCAATTCGCTAGATTTTGTAGTATTAATATTGAGATTTGAGAATCTTTTTATCAATTTCCAGGTCTCTCTAGGGTTTTTATGATGTTGTTGATATTCTGAACGCTCGTATTCTCGTTTTACTTTTTTTAGTAGCTTGTTGCAGAAATTCCTATAACGTTTACAGGTAAGTAAGAGAATTTCATTGCTTGGGTCGCGCTTGGATTTCCTACAGAGCTGGTCACGGTGGCGGATACATCGTAATAAACCAGGTGTGATCCATGGTTTTATTGTCCTCGCACTACTAGGTGTGATAACGTAGGATGAGTGAGAGTCAATAACTGATGACAATAGATTTACTAGATCATTACAAGCGTCTTCCGCCCTGTCGCTACTTAGTATTTCAGAAAAATTTGCTCGCTCTAACTCATCCACACACGCAGCAATATCGATACGCTTGTGTCTTCTTGTGTTATGTACTTGTTTAGATATTCCATGACAGCACAGAATAATTGGGGCATGATCCGTAATAAAGGAGTCTAGTATTAATGTAGTAGATGCGTTCCCTGTTTTAAGTATCACGTGATCAAGGCAATTATTGTTCCGCGTTGGATAGGTATGAGCAGGTAACATTGCATGTGAGGCCAACAGGTTCAGGTAAGCGTCAGAATTGGAGTCCGAGGAATTAGGTGAGATATTTATATTGATATCACCGATGACTGCTAACGTAGCATACGAGCTCAAGGAGTGAAGAATGGAACTAATAGAATTTGTAAAGTTATCTATGTTTCTATTTGATGGAGAGCGATAGACGGCTAGTATAGCAACATCTTTGTTTGGCTTAATAAGTAGACAGTTTGCATCATCTATGTTAGGTTCTTCCACTGAAAGAGCAGAAACATCCTTCGCGTAAACAACCACCCCGTCATTTTGGTTACTAAATTTGCTTTTGAAAGTGGAGTAACCAGCCAATATCGGAATGAAAGAACACTTACTTAGCCAGCATTCTGAGAGTATGATGAGGTCAAAATCAATTTTTATTCTTTCTAAAAGTATTAGTAGATTGTTAAAGTTGGAGCTACTACCAATGCTTCTAATATTAACGTGAAATATTTTTAGTGTTTTTTCAGAAACTGGGATATATGTTAAACAGTTTTCCGGGGTACATACGAATGAATTGGCAACTGATATTTTATCTAAATCGTAAATTATTTTAGAGTATTCATCCATTATATGATAAAAAAACAATTAACAAATGTGTTGAAATGGATTTTACATTCGAAGAAGATATTAGGATGTCCAATGAGGTCACAGAAATTCCAGAGTGCAGTTAGTTTTGGTGAATTAGCAAGATTGTTGTGTTTAAGACATTTTGGAGAATCCGCATGATGTACAAGGTTGTAGTATTTGTTAATACAAAGGTATAGAGGATTGGATCTAAAGCAGTACAGTAATGAAGCGAGGAAAGCAAGTATAAAAAACAGTAAAATATAACTAAAGCCACGCATTGAGCTATGGTAAAAAGATGAACTAAGCGAGTGGCAGATAACCACTAAATCGAAATACACACAACAAACATATACTAGTCACGGTTTTCCATTGAGATTTCGCAAGGATTCTTCATCCTTGATGAAGTGAAGAGCTGCTCCATCCCTTTCACGAATGAATATCTTTCCGTTTGCAGTCCAGCAGTAGCTGAAACTGTTCGACTTGGCAAAATCCCGTGCGAGGAAGAAGAGTCTCTTCATTCTCGGAGTTAAGTTTTCTGAAATGAATATGGGGTTAGGAGGACCATTGATTTGCAGGTGTTCTGTAGTCAAGCGTATATTAGTATTCGATCTATTGAACTTCTTGCACGCCTGTAAAATATTTTCCTTCATTAGTGTGCTATTCAATTCGAGAATAATCGTTTTATTTTCCAAATCCTTGGGACCAATACGAAAGACATCCTTTACATCCTGCGGCATTATAGGAGTATTCAGGACCTTTCCCACTTTCATAACAGTTTGAAGTAAGGAATTTTTAGTTTCAGGTTTTTTGAAAGGGATATTTCTTATTTCAAGGCAAGTAGATCTAGAACTTCTCTCCAGCTTTTCAATTTTTTCCTCCAAGTTTTTGATTTGTGTTACATTATCCTTGTTAGCGAGATTGCTGTCCTCAATTTGTTGTTGTAGTGATTCATACTTTTTTGATAAAAAATCTAAAGATGTGCTAATGTCTTGAGTTTGGACTTTAACCTCTTCAATTACGTTGAACATTCTCTCTATCTTAGTCTCTTGCTGTTCCCTAAATTCATTGAACATAGCTCTAATATCTGCCATGAATTTGGTCAATTGCTCTTCCATTAGATCAGAAGATCTTTTCCGTTTACAACGACGTGCAGCCTTCCTGGTATCATGCAAATCTTGTTCCGATGAGCTACATTGCGACGATTGGTTAGTTGCGGCACACATCGGTGGCACTAGTCCAGAGGCCGGGGGTGAATGACTTAACGGCATGTTCAAGATTAAATAATATTTGTTCTGAATTTAATTTTACGTCTCTCGTGTATTGGTGCCTTTATAAAGTATTAGTTAGATATGTGATAAATGGAACGCTCCCAGTAAGATTATTGTGTTGTCTATGATTAGCAATTCTGTATATGTTCAGGGGGTAGGTAGCAAAATTATGTTCACTGATAATGACATCAATTTAATTTGAATATCAACTTTGTATCCTTTTTTACTCACGTAGTCGATAATAGTAAGTAGATATATCCATTAATTCGCCGCCACAACACTTAAGCACTCCAAGTAGCAAATAATATTGGGCAAAAATCACTTTTATTTACGAGTAGTAAATTCTAATCAGGAGCTAGCAAACAACACGTCCGCTCAGTTCTAATGTACGGAGGGAGGGTAACAATGTCAGCTATGTGTCCGCGAGGTGCGTTCATGCGCAGTCAAGTAGTTTTTTGGTTTATGCAGGAACTCAATAACCCCCCAGGAAGTTGTTATTTGGCCGTGGTTTTCTGTGAGGTGGAGTTACTTTTCACAACAACATACAACCCTACCTCTCTTAAAACACCCAGACGAAGACAAACAGACATGTCCATGTTATAAGAGAGGTAGGGTGCATCAAAGCAGCCCGTCTGGAGAAGTACCTCCACCTTACGGAAAACCGCAGCCAAATAACAACTCCCTAGAGGGTTGTTGTGTTCCAGCGTGTTTACATTTACATCAGGTGGGCCTTATGCTTGTATGCCTCCCGACGTAGTATAAAAAAAGTCCATGCGCACAAATATTTATTCTGTGTGGGAACCCACGAGCGTTGGTGTCAAAGTACGTTCTTAACCACTGCACCATCGAGCCCGTCGTGTTCAAATACTGGTGTGGACAACTAAATTCATGTATTTAAATTTGCGTACATACATGTGTATCACTTGCTTGGCGACAAAGTAGAATATGGTGAGGAAATTCGCACGTCCAAGAAATTATATTTCGAAATACGTGTAACCTAACCTAACAAAGGTCTGGTTTTCCCTTTGAGCTGTGGAGAATTCTTAGGTTTCTGTAGCGGATCTCGCCAATCGTAACAGGTTGGGTAACGGGATAATATCTATAAGCGGCTATAAACTATGGTAGCCACTTTTGCATTATTGACATCATATACTCGTTTACCCTCCAATAGACTATATAAAAATATGTAACATTCCTAATACTCGCAAGTAAGAAGTATGTTAATCCTCTAAGAAATTTAGGCTCTGTAATGACATTAAAATCTCCTGAAACTATTTTATAATGAGTCACTTTTTTCAAAGTACTGCAAATTTTAATATAAAAGCGCTTTTTTTATATTAAGTTAAAAGTAATGTACTCGTACGTATAATTATAGTATGTATATCTCACGCCAGGTCCCTTGCGGGGTAGGCACAGAGAACCGAGCGCTATAAGACGGGGTCCTTACACACTTCACTCGCTTCTTTCACATTCATAGCTCTTTTCATGCACGCTCGCGGGTTCCTAAGGCTCATAATAATAATATATAATTTATTATTTATTTTATTTATTACCCCGCAGGGCAGCTTGTGGCGAGCTGTTGGTGCGTAACGACACCACGAGTACCCGAGTGCTCCGGAGACGCGACCAGGGCCTTCGCCTCCGGCGTGTCTTCGTCGGTCGGAGTGGAAAACTAAGAAGGCCCGCAGGACTCTCAGCTCTGGCTTGCCTTCATTGGCCGTCCAGAGAGGAGTCGATAGAGTATATTGCTCTAGCAGGAGATTTGCTCCAGGGGTGGAAGTGTTAAAGGGCATAACGCCGCGAGTAACTTCGGAGAAAGCGCAGCACACCTCTCAACACCCCTGAGTCATTCACACCGGTGTTGCCCCCGGCCGACTTTCTCTTTCGGGGGTCCATCTAGTGAGTGGCGAGCCACCGCCTGCCGCAAGTAACATCAGATATGATAGTTATGGCAGGCGTCCGTTCCTCTTCTGCAATAGCCCGGTTCTAATAATACCTCCGAATCTCATTTTAATAGCCCACTTTTTTCCGACATATTTCCAATAGTCCCAATACCTGCCGTGACCTGTTCATTGGTATATTGTCCCGCTGATATCCCCTGGAGTGGGTCACGGCGGGTGTACAACATTACATAGTCTTTTCGAAGGGGCCTCTACGCGTTGGATCCTTATCCCCGCGCACGCCTATCAAATGACCGGGATTCATACCCGTGAGTGAAAAAATATATAATTATAGTAATTAATAAATAATAGGAAAAAACTAAAAATACGCTCAGTTCTTACTTTACTGTTCACTGATAAGTCAATCGAACTCAATCTCGATGAGCTTACTGTTAAACATAGGTTATCAATTCCGATGGGCACCTTCATGTATCAGCTATATCATACCATTTTTTTTACCACAGGTTCAACGATTAAAACGGTTGAAAATCGGTTTTTAGGGTTCCGTACCCAAAGGGTAAAACGGACCCTATTACTGAGACTCCGCTGTCCGTCCGTCCATCAGTCTGTCACCAGGCTGTATCACATGAACCGTGATAGTTACACAGTTGAAATTTTCTCAGATGATGTATTTCTGTTGCCGCTTTAACAACAAATACTAAAAACACAATAAATAAATATTTAAGGGAGGCTCCCATACAACAAACGTTAATATTTTGTCGTTTTTATAGATAATTGTACGAAACCCTTGGTGCGCGAGTCCGACTCGCACTTGGCCGGTTTTTTACATTCCATCCGGTAGATACATCACGGACTCTTCTAATGCAATATCGAATTATTTTAGGAAGTACTGTAAGTTGTAGAGCATCTTACATAGAATCTTATAAAAAAATCGGCCAAGTGCGAGCCGGACTCGCGCACAAAGGTTTCCGTACCATTAATTATAAAAACGGCAAAAAAATCACGTTTGTTGTATGGTTAAATATTTGTTTTATTTTAATTTAATTATTTATTTTTAAAATGAATATATAACTAAATATTCTGTAAATATTTCAAGCGTCTACCTGTTGCCGTTATCAATATCGAGCAAAAAAATCACGTTTGTTGTATGGGAGCCCCCTTACGGACGGACGGACAGCGGAGTCTCAGTAATAGGGTTCCGTTTGGGGTCCTGTGGGTACGGAACCCTAAAAATTGAACAAAATAAATGTTTCACTATTACTAAACCAATAATATATCGAATGTTCCAACAAATTCAATAACTAGCGGCGTTCGTTATATAGCTTCTATGAGGAGACGAAAATAATGACTGAAGTAGAATGTATGAGAGTACATACAATGTAGACAATGGTACACATCATACAATACGACAATATCGCCTGTCACGACACCATTGTACAGCCTTCTCTTTATTAGTGACGTGGGTGCGTAATTAATTATGTATCTATTTATAACTAACACGCCAAATCCCTTGCGGGGTAGGTAGAGAGAACCGAGCGCCACGTGACTCGATCCTTACATATATCACTCGCTTCTTTAAAATTCATTGCTCTTCTCATGCACGCTCGCCGGTTTCTGGGGCTCCTGACATCACCTTTTTTTTTTTCTTTTTTTTTAAATATTGTCGGACAAATTACACAGCGCCATTTAGCCCCAAAGTAAGCGAAGCTTGTGTTATGGGTACTAGACAACTGATAAACATTCGTAAATACATTTTTTTTTGTAAATACATACTTATTATACATAGAAAATACCCAGACCAAGACAAACAGACATGTTCATGCACACAAATGTTTGTACTGTGTGGGAATCGAACCCACGAGCGTTGGTGTCAAAGTAGCGTAACAACGCGTTTCGCCACTGCGCCACCGAGCTCGTCAATTCCTTCAAGACCTTCTTATAGAACATGATCAATTTGGTCATAGTAGGTAAGTCTTGGCCTTCCTCGGCTCCTACATCCTTCCACTTCTGCATTGTATATCTGCTTCGTCATTCTTTTATCCCGCAATCTTTCTACATGTCCGAACCAACGGAGCGTGCCTCTTCTTATTTTAACACCGACGTTTTCTTTCAGACCAACTCTGTTTCTAACATCATCATTGCGAATACGGTCTACAAGCCTTACGCCACAACGTTACGTTTGCGCAACGCTAGCATTCCGACCGTGTTTATCCTACGTAGTTATGTAAATAGGAAAAAATATACTTAGTCTGGCCATATATACTGTTACAATTAAAAATAAACAAAATATTACATTTGAATTTAGAATCTGTCATTTTTATATGATTGTTCATTGAGTTTTCTCATTTTGGCGCCAATACTTGTACAATATTTTGCGATATTAAAATGGAGTGGGGTGATAAAGAGAACCGAATCGCTGTGATTGCATTACACAAAGTAGGTATGGAGCCAAACGCAAATTTTTAAAACTCTCCATACGCTTGGTATTAGTAAAATGTTTGTGTACCGGGCTAGCCTTCAGAACCCGTTATATACCTTTTCCCATACATTTCGCGGTCATATATGACCACACGGGTTTCGAAGGGTTAATAGGAACAATGAGACCTCCTCTGTTTGTGACAGAAAAAGATCTGGCCGTCCACGTAGTGTTCATACGAAAAAGGTGGTCAAAGCAGTAAGGGAAAGAATTCGAAAAAATCCTGTCCGAAAGCAAAAGATTTTATCTCGGGATATGAAGATAGCGCCTAGAACTATGTCGCGTATTTTAAAAGATGACTTAGGACTTGCAGCCTATAAGAGACGTACTGGTCATTTCTTAACTGTTAATTTAAAAAAGAATAGGGTGGTAAAATCGAAACAACTGAAGCGGTACGCAAAGGGAAGTCACAGAAAAAAATTGTTTACGGATGAGAAAATTTTTACAAGTGAGCAACGTTTTAACCATCATAATGACCGTATTTATACTCAAAGCTCTAAGGAAGCTTCCCAATTAGTCGACAGAGTGCAACGTGTGCACTATCCGACTTCAGTGATGGTCTGGTGGGGTATTCGCTATGAAGGAGTGACTGAGACATACTTTTGTGAAAAAGGTATCAAAACATCGGCACAAGTGTATCAAGATACCATTCTTGAGAAGGTAGTGAAGCCCCTTAACAACACCATGTCCAATAACCAAGAATGGTCCTTCCAGCAAGACTCGGCGCCGGGTCATAAAGCTCGGTCTACGCAATCTTGGTTGGAAACGAACGTTTCGGCTTCATCAGAGCTGAAGACTGGCCGTCGTCTAGTCCCGATCTTAATCAGCTGGATTATGATTTATGGTCAATTTTAGAGAGTACGGCTTGCTCTAGACGCCATGATAATTTGGAGTCCCTAAAACAATCCGTACGATTGGCAGTGAAGAATTTTCCCATGGAAATAGTGTGTGCTTCTATTGATAACTGGCCTCAACGTTTAAAAGACTGCATGGCAGCCAATGGAGACCACTTCGAATAAGCTTTTTATATTTTAAATTGTTTTATATTTATGTATTAAAATAACACACTCTAAAAGTAATAAATGTTATTTGCAATAGAAAAATTTGTTTTTTCTTTGTTTCAATATTTATGGCAAGGCAATTAAACAAAGAGAAGTACAGTCATCTATATAGATTCGAGAATATTGAGTTTGCGAGATATTAATTATTTTCTATGTGACTAACATGTGACACATAAATATGTCATTCGTGTGTAAATGTTTCATGTTAGTCACGTAGATTTTTTTTACGCCCCTATACACAATGGCTTGAGCACTTAAATCGGTACACTGTGTATCGTTTTAGGTACCGACGTAAAAATATATGATAGCTTTATTCGATGTTTTTTTTTTCATATTTTGTTTAACTATGAATAATTATCCATGGAAGTCTAAGGTGTTCCGCAGTGGATGCCCTTCGGCTGATATGATGATGATGATGAATAATTAATTAAATTACTACCATAACTAGTAAATAAAAGAAGTGTAGTAAAATAAATCTACTGCCGTGTTTTAATTATTGTTAATTTAATTCTCAATTTTATGCCTAGGCTGTTCATGAATATTCATTTATCGTATTATTTGTTAATCGCCTTTATTAATTACGTGACGAATAGCGTTATCAGCTCAAATAATAAAACGTTACAAATCCTATAAGAGCAAAAGTCCTGTGGGTGAATTCTCGATAATTGTGTTTCATTGAATTTTCATTATGTAAGGCTGGTACGCAATTATGACCGATTTTACCAAATGTGTTCATTTCATTCAAGAATAATTTCACTAACTTAAACATTTACTGTCCTTTCAAATGAACTATTGAATGTCAGTTTTGACTAGTTCGGTTCGGTGGTGGAGTAGTTAGTTTTCTTTTATTTATTTTTATACAACTGCGGGAGGCATATATTACATGCATACGGACCACCGGATGTAAAGCAGCTACCGTAGCCTATTAACGCTTATAATATTAATATATTACAATGCAGAGGAGGGATCGAGCGATTGATGCTTAATAGTATCACTCGCGCGATCCCTCCTCTGCTGCTTACACATCAACTCCTTAGGAGTTAACTGGTGACCTCACTCACACGCAGGAATACAATAAATATAAGCAGTTCTTATTGGTTAGTATAGCGCGCCACTTACTGGCATATTGGTTAAAAGAGAGGTAGGGCGCATCAAAGCAACCCTTCTGGGGAAGTACTCCACTTCACAGAAAGCCGCAGCTAAATAACAACTCCCTGGAGGGTTGCGTGTGTGTGAAATCTTTAGTAAGAAGTTCTGCTGTATTAGCAGCAGAGTGGCATCGCGCGAGTAATAGTGTTGCAAGCATTTATAGGCTACGGTAACCGCTTTACATAAGATGGGCCGTATGCTGGGATGCCTCCCAGCGTAGTATAAAAATAAAAAACGGGTTCCACTCCGTGTTTACCGACACTTATGAGTGCCGGCAGAAGTGAAAACTTGAACATTATCGTTGTGCATTTTTAAATATTTTGGAATGGTTAGGGAATAATTTCGCACGAATTGCTTTATTTATCAGTATAAAAGTACTATCAGGTAAAATACAATATTCATTTATTGCGCTATCGTACACAAACATGACAATTTATATTACATGTAGGTGCCGAGGAAAGGATGAAAGGATGTAGGTGCCGAGGAAAGCTAAGTCTTACCATGACCAAATTCGTGATAAAAATAAAAGTAAATAATATCGTGTTTTATAAGAAGGTGATGTCAGGATCCCTAGAAACCGGCGAGCGTGACAAGACTTATAAATATTAAATAAGCAAGTAAATGTAAAAGAACCGAGTCATATGGGGCTTGGCGCTCTCTGACTACTTCGTAAGGGATTTGATGTAAGTTATAGAGAGATATAGGTCGGCGTTGAAGCATGTAGCTAACCGTTGGTAATATGTTTACTGAAGTCTATTAGTGACGTAATGTAGCTCACCGTTGGTAATATGTTTACTGAAGTCTATTAGTGACGTAATGTAGCTCACCATTGGTAATATGTTTACTGAAGTCTACTAGTATTCAAAATTTAACACTTCAGAACTATTACAATTATTTTACATTAAAAAGTTTATCTCTCAGAAAAACCAACTTTCGTCCATAATTTCAAAGACTCACCATCATCATTACCAGCACCATTATCGCCATTCTCTAAAACCCAAACACACAGGCACACTCGCGCAACCGCCCTGCGCCGCTTAAACCAAACAGCGATGTTGATAAACTACTTTGAACGAAACGCGTAAACGCCAACAATTTTATGGCGCTTGCAACGTTTTGGTCGCGAGAAAATAATGCCCTATGAACGATCTAGCGCTTCATGTTTTAATTGTTTAATTAGAGGAAACTATTGTTTTAGCGCTGCAGGGAACTTAAGTTTTAATTCTCACCAAAATCGTACGGTCAGGGTCTCGTGTCCTGACGCGAGTTTAACATTTTTTACTCATCCCAAAAAGTGCACAACGCCGCTAAAGAAGTTTTCAAAAATAAAAAAACAAATTCTCCCATTGGTCCTGGTTCCTCCATACGCAGCAGAATTCACTGTGTGAATTATACCTTACAGTAGTACAATTTTTCTTGTAAATAGCGGCTCTCAACTGGCAAAATACCATGCACTGCTTAAAGCGCGTATTGATCTCTTCTGCTAAATCCTTTGTCTATAACAAAATAAGATGTCGTAATTGTATACAGTAGAAACGTAACCACGGTAGGCAGTAAGAGCTGCTACCGTAGGGACTGTTTGACGCGATCTTCTAAGAGCAAAATGGAAGTCCTTTTGCATTTATTATGGTATCATGCTCCTTCCAGTTAAGATGTGTGTCCAAATATATACCTAAAAATATTTTAATTATATTCCATAACGAAAACCCTTTACATCGTACTATCAACATTTGTAAAATGACATATTAATGTAAAATACGGAACTCTTATCATGTATTCACAAGTCATATTTAAATAAATATCTGCTATCTGACCCTTTGGATTAATACTTGAAATAAATATTAATTTTATTAACTCGCCCTACCATAGGATTTGTACGTTATTTAGACAAAGAATAAAGTCTATGCAAGTTTCCTTATAAATATTGTATGGAATAGCGAAATCCAGGGCTGGTCGGAACCCACGGGAACGATATTCGGTGATAAAGAACGCCTATTTCACTATTCTTATATTAACTACTTGTACGTGTTCCGAGAACTGATTTCAAATTCGTCCCGCACATTTTAGCTTTGCCGCTCAAAGCAGGGTTTTATGCGTATTTCCTTTAAGAACGTACGAGTGACTAAGATATATTGAGTGAACCTTTATTTGGTACTTTTCTACTAGAGTTGAGTTTGGGAATTGCCTTGTATTTTATTAATCTATCTATAGTACAGAACTATTGGCTGGCAAAATAAGAAGAGATCATTCACGCTTCGTTGGTTCGGACATGTAGAATTCAGGAAGAAGACATCACGAAATAGATATACAATGCGAAATGAAAGGATGTAGGTGCCGAGGAAAGCTAAGTCTTACCATGACCAAATTCGTGATAAAAATAAAAATAAATAATATCGTGTTTTATAAGAAGGTGATGTCAGGATCCCTAGAAACCGGCGAGCGTGACAAGACTTATAAATATTAAATAAGCAAGTGAATGTAAAAGAACCGAGTCATATGGGGCTTGGCCCTCTCTGACTACTTCGTAAGGGATTTGACGTAAGTTATAGAGAGATATGGGTCGGCGTTGAAGCATGTAGCTAACCGTTGGTAATATGTTTACTGAAGTCTATTAGTGACGTAATGTAGCTCACCATTGGTAATATGTTTACTGAAGTCTACTAGTGACGTAATGTAGCTCACCGTTGATAATATGTTTACTGAAGTATATTAGTGACGTAATGTAGCTCACCGATGGTAATATGTTTACTGAATTAGTGACGTAATATAGCTCACCGTTGGTAATATGTTTACTGAAGTCTATTAGTGACGTAATGTAACTCACCGTTGGTAATATGTTTACTGAAGTTTATTAGTGACGTAATGTAGCTCACCGTTGGTAATATGTTTACTGAAGTCTATTAGTGACACCGCCGCAGGTGCCGCTGTTCATGATGCTGCAAGAACTTAGGCTTAAGAACAAGAAGTTATCGGTAACATCACGTAGACTAGGGAACGTAAATCCCTCGAGGTAGTTATTATTTGGATGCGGTGAATCAGACTAGTTAATAAAAATTTGCTATTATTTCTCCGTGGCTTTACTAAAAAATAATTTCTTTTTTATAATTAATTAATTATTTAGTCATAAATCATTAATTAATTAATAATTTAGACATAGATCGTTAATTAATTCATAATTTAGACGTCAATCATCAAGTAATTAATAATAATTAATCAATTATTTACCGTGCAAGGCAACTGATGGAGAGCGGTTGGTGAGTAGTTGACCAAGATCAGTTGGTGACCAGGGCCTTCGTCTCCGGAGTGTCTTCGTCGGTCGGAGTGGACATCCAAGTGGACATGCAAAAGTCAGCTCTGGTTTGCCTTCATTGACCGTCTAGAGAGGTGTCAATAGAACAATGTGCTCTATGTGTGGAAGTGTTAAAGGGCATAACACCGCGAGTAACTTCGGAAAAAGCGCAGCACACCTCTCGACATCTCTGGGTTGCTCAGACCGGCGTCGCCCCCGGTAGACATTTTCTGACAATTCGGGAATCCAGCCAGTGAGTGCCGAACCACCGCCTGCCGGATGTATAAATCAGATATGATAGTTACGGCAGGTGTTCGCCGCTCTTCTGTAATAGCCCGGTACCAAAAATCCCTCCAGATCTCATTTCAGTAGTCCATTAATTTCATTTGGAATGGTCCCAATATTTACCAAGACTTGTTCATGGGTATATTGTACCATTGACATCCCCTGGAGCGGATCACAGCAAATATACATTACGTCATTTTTTTCGAAGGGCCGTGCACACTTCTCAAATGACCGGGATTAATACCCGTAACTAATTTGATAACCTATAAAAACAAAATAACATATAATAAATGAACTACGAATATTTGTCGCTTATAGGTAAATAAGATTTTAGTTATTTTAGTATGTAAGAATCGATTCACGTGGCGCTCGGTTCTCTCTGCCTACCCGGGATTTGGCGTGAAGTTATAGATAGATAGATAGATAGAAGATTTTAGTTTATCAAAGTGTGCAAAAGTGAAAGGGAATCTTTATGGTAACGCTCTGTTTGTCCGGAAGTCTGGCGGTCACAGAAATCGCATTCGCATTGTATTATTGAGGTTTCTCACTCTAGAACCCTGAACATAACCTATCCAGATCATTTTTAATTTTTACGTCCTCCTAGTCATGAATTATTCAAAACTTGTATAAGCTAGATAATATTTTTTAAGACAGGTAGGGCGCATCAAAGCAGCTCGTCTGAGGAAGTATCTTCACTTCGCAGAATACCGCAGTCAAACAAAAAGTCCCCTGGAAGGTTGTTGTGGTCTTGCGTGTCAGTGAGGTGACCATTAAAATCCTAAGGACTTGCTGTATTAGTAGCAGAGATGGCATCGCGCGAATGATAATTGAGCAGTCAGAACCCGTTATATACGTTTTCCCATACATTTCGCGGTCGTATACGACCACCCGGGTTTCAAGCGTCCATAGGCTACAGAAACCGCATTACAGCAGGTATCACGTATGCTTATAGGCCTCCCGACGTTGTATAAAAAAAATATATGTGTGTATATCTTCACGCCAAGTCCCTTGCGGGGTAGGCAGAGAGAATCGAGCGCCATAAGACGCGGCCCTTACACACTTCACTCGCTTCTGTTCATAGCTCTTTTCATGGATGCTCGCCGATTCCTGGGGCTCCTGACATCACCTTCTATAAAGATAGATAAAACACGACCAATTTGGTCACTCGGTGCGCCTGGTCTGGATGCTTGCAATAAAAGAGACTAATTAGATCTAGCTAACAAGAAATATTCTAGATTTTGTTTATTATGCTGCTACTTTTATAATTTAAGATTTATATTCATCAGTAACTTCTCGAACTTTCTGTCTTATAAGTGACATTCTGTCCTATAAGACAGAAGATTGGACTCGAACCCAAATCGTTAGTGCTAAATTATGATCATTATATCTACAGTACTATCGTCCCTCATATTCCCCTTCGCCGTCTCCCAGACCCTATGGATCAATATAAATATAGAAATTCTGAATGAAATTCCCATGCGAGCAATACTCGGTGATAAAGAACGCTATTCACTATTCTTAAATAAACTGCCGGTACATGTTCCACGAACTGATTTAAAATTCTGTACATTTCAGGTTTGCTGCTCAAAGCGCGGTTTTATGGGCCCCGGTGCGGATTTCTTTTTGGCGCCTGGTCTGGATGCTAGCAATAAAAGAGACTAATTAGATCTAGCTAACAAGAAATATTCTAGATTTTATTTATTATGCTTCTACTTTTATAATTTAAGATATCTATTTATCTGTAACTTCTCGAAAGACGAATGCATGGAGAAAGGCTTACTATTGAATGCGAAGAAAACAAAGATATTGGTATTTGAAAGAGAAGAAACCAGAACCAATGGAAGGATTACGGTGGATAATTAAGTATTGGAACAAGTGTATGAGATTGTATATCTTGGATGCACTTTCAGCAGGGATGGAAGGTACACCGCAAATGTGGAAAGACGGGTAAGTGCTGGGAATAATGTGAATGTAGCTTGGGAAAACTTCAGGCAGAAGGCACAGTTCGCTATAGACAATGCAGTGCTGGTCCCAATGTTTACTTATGGAAGCGAGTGTTTGGTATGCAGAGAGAGCATGAAAGTAGGATAAACGCGGTCGAAATTGAGCGTTGCGCAAAATTTATTATTAATTAATTATAAATATATTTGTAGACCGTATTCGCAATGATGATATTAGAAACAGAGTTGGTCTGAAAGAGAGCGTCGGTGTTAAAATAAGAAAAGGCATGCTTCGTTTTAATGTCATTGTTCATACATGTTCGTTCGTAATGTCAGGAGCCCTATAAACCGGCGAGCATGCATGAGAAGAGCAATGAATTTTAAAGTAGCGAGTGATATGTAAGGATCGAGTTATGCGGCACTCGGTTCTCTCTGCCTACCCCGCAAGGGTTTTGGCGTGTCACAGATAGATAGATACAACTTCTCACCAAGTTCCTTAGAGAATAGACAGAGAGAACCTACCATCAAATGAGTCGGTCTTTACACACCTTGCTCGCTTCTTGATCATACAATACAATATATATATATATAATAACACTTTATTGCACCAAATAAGACAAATATACCTGAAGAAAACATTAAAACACAAAAGGCGATCTTATCGCAAAGCGATCTCTTCCAGACAACCTTGAGGTAAAGGAAATGATAATTACACGGAACAGGTAGGAGGCGCATAAACTACTTACATATTCACTACATATTCCATATACATCCAGGTCATAGCACGACTACTGCTCTTGTGAAAATTTCTGATGACATTCGGTTCGCTATGGATCGAACTTTAGGAAGGAAAGGGGGAATGGAGTAGCGTCGGTAGTCAGAAAAGGACAACGGGTGGGCTATCTTAGGCAAAGGGATGACAAAAGCGTTTTTCCAAGCTTCGTAAAGCCAAGAGTCGTAAGTGATGAAAGATAATCAAGGATATTATTTTTAATTCTAATGCTAATATTATTTCCATACATAATAAGTCCCCGAATTTCATCCGTTAACCAGGGCGCAGGGAAGTGCCGCATTCGAAATAGACGAACAAGAGTATGATGGTCATAAAGTGCGAGTAATTTTAAATTGAACAGGTCAACTTGTTCATTGGCAGTGGATGCTATCTCAACTACTGACCAGTCAGTATCAAGCGCATCAGATTGTTAATATTCATGTCACCAAAATTGCTCTGCAAAAGGATTTTCGCTCTGGCTTTAGGAGGATGAACTTTGTAGGAAAGGAATATAAGGTCAAGGAAGGAAAAAGCATCTGCTGTACACATTGTCAATGCTTAGCGACATGATCGGGAGATGAGGCAATAATGAGGTCGAGAAGAGATGACCTGCAATTTGGAAAAAAGTGCGTGGCATTTAAAGGAAGAATAGATAAATTACAGACATTAGAGAGTGCTTTAAGAGCACGGGAACGATGATCATTTTGAGAAGACAAGTACTAAAGTCACCCATAATAATGGTATGACTGAAAGAAGGCACTGTATCTTCGAGAAGTTTTTCCAGAGCGGAGAAGTAATCGACTGTGGAAGAGGGACTATATAGAACGCCAAGAAGTATGCGTGTATAAGAAATTGAAATTTCGACAAACAGATGACTCATTTATAGAATTAGTCACAGTAGAAGAAGTAATTAAGTTAAATGAGAAATGTGCTCGCAAGTAAATGGCAACACCACCACCAATTCTACCACTACGGTCGTTTCGAATCAGTTTATACCCAGGAAAAGTGTAAGAAGTGGAAGAGAGACATGGCTTGAGCCAGGATTCAGAGCCGAGGATCGCGTGTATATTTTTGACCTCAAATGTTTCAAGCATATCCGTGAAGTGTGCTGGAATGGTCTGGGCAATAATAAGCACTATATTGAAATTTTTAGAAACATCGGAGAACTCAACTTGTGAAGATTCATTAAGAGATACTTGAATACTATGAAAACTTTCACTGACCGAAGATGAAGGCGTAGATTGATATTCATTACTCTGCAAATCGCCCATCAATATATATGTATAAATATTATGATATAATATATAAATAAGCAACAAATTTATTAAATAATATAATAATAATATAAACCACTATTATTCTATAAATATATAAAATAAAAATATCATGTAATGTCTACCCGCCAGCAGTAGGAAAAAGATAAAAATACAATATTAAAAAAGGTAATTACTGCCCTATAAAAACCACAGCACATAACAGTACCTACATAATATTCAGATTCACTAAGAATTCAATATAAAAACCAGTTGAGAATGCGCAAGCTTGTAATGCCAAAAGACACCTGGCTCGTCAATTATATAACTATTCAATTTTTTTTTTACTTTGTCGGCCATTTTGACCATGTTCCTTAAGATATAGGAACGGTGTTCCTGAACATTCCTATCCTACTTTTTATGCTGAACCCGAATCTGAAGTCAAAATTCGAATATTCAAAAAAAACGCACGCACAGACAAACATACCACAGACAAAAATATAGATTTCATATAAGAACGGCGTTCCTGATAAACTAGAACATCTACTAAGAGACAAACGAATATTATTGTACACTGCCATATCAATAGCCAGGACACTATATACAACAAAACTATTTTATTTCATATTCCAATAATACGATACGTAACAAGTAACACGGCCTTTACAAATTTGACTGACAGTAAACGTCAAGACGAACAAGGAAAGTATTCAATTATTCTGACACGAAATATGGACTAAATACATATTATTTGTACCGTCTGTGAAACAAAATAAAAATCATATTACATGAAGTCAAAGTGAACAAAATTTAATCTAGATGTACGGTTTTTGACGACCTCAAAAACTCACATAAGGCAAACATTTGTGTGAATGAACATGTCTGTTTGTTGTCTGGATGATTTAACCCTTCGAAACCCGGGTGGTCGAATACGCACGCGAAATGTTTGGGAAAACGTATATAACGGGTTCTGACTGCTCAAGAGAGGTAGAACGCATCAAAGCACTGGGAAAGTACCTCCACCTCACAGAAAACCGCAGCCAAATAACAACTCCCTAGAGGGTTGTTGTGTTCCTGCGTGTGAGTGAGGTCACCAGTAAGCTCCCAAGGAGTTGCTGTGTAAGCAGCATAGGAGACATCGCGCGATTGATACTTAATATATTACAAGCGTTAATAGGCTACGATACCCGCTTTACATCAGGTGGGCCATGTGCTTGTATGCGTCCCGACGTAGTATAAAAATAAAAATTTGATTGAAAAGAAGCAACAAAGTTACAAACTCTACGCAAATCAGACTAAAACATCCTAACAAAACTGAAACAAAATCGTTAAGGCAAGAAAAAAGAAAATTCCCCTTTAACATTTTCTTACCTCACCTATAAGGATACATTATTATAATGTATTCTTTGAATAATGAATAGGGTATTTTGGCTCGTAAAGACTGTTTACCGCAAACATACCTGCACGTAATCGTCAAATTATACGCAACAAAACCCGTAAACAAATTAGCTTGGAAATTCTTTGAATTCTGCTACTTAATGCGTTGGTACGCATCATAAGATGTAAGTAATTATACAGCTTAGTATTCTGTGCTTTGAAGATCTTTATTACAGGCAAATAAGGTTTCCACCCTCCTCATGTACTAAATCTGTTACACTACTATACTTACATACATCGAAATTATCAACCGGATAAATAGTGCTAACGAGTTAAAAACATTATCGTTAAACGTTATGTAGCGTTTCATAATTTGTAAGGAATTTTGAAGTACTTGAGTCATTAACACAATAACAATAGTGATTTAAATTAAATAATAATACATATTCACAAGATACTGGCGGAGGGTGAATTAGAAGCAGTGAATAAGGCATATTGACCACCTGGTCACCGGTTAGAATCCTAGTGGCATCTACCACTAAAATTCGTAGTTTAGGATTTATGTATATATTCATCACTTGCTCGGAGGTGAAGGAAAACATCGCGAGGAAACCCACACGTCCAAGAAATTACATTTCGAAAGACGTGAGACTTAACCTAATAAAGATCTAGTTTTCCCTGTGGCTTGTGGAGGTCTGACGGCAGTCGCACCATGTAAAAATCAGTGTCTTCGCCAAATCCTTAGGCTTAGGTAGCGGACCCCGCCAATCCTGATGGATGGGAAAGCGAGATAATGCGACAGGCAGAAGGTGAAATGAAAATAATTATATTCCCAATTCACAATATAAACAACAACAAATTCTAAATTAACTAAATTGTTTACTTGTGTACGAAATAATACCAGAAAGGGGCACTCGCGATACAATCATTAATAGTTACTTTACCTACTTAGCAAAAACACAAGGAAATAATTACATCCTATCTCTGCTGAAAAGCATTACATAATGTCGTCAATGTGCTTAAATCTAAAAACAGCCTTAAAAAGATAATAAATCCAGAAATGTAAATCGAACTACCACATAGGTTGCTTATATCACGATCTTTTACTTATTTAATAGACAAAGATAAAAAGTCTTCCTGAAGTTGTAAAAAATATATAAACGTATGTGCATACAGATGTATGGAGTATCAGATTATCAATTACATATTATATCTCAATATTGTCAATCAGAGTCGATGGAGTAGATACTCCATCAAAATCAAACACAAGAACTCCACTATCTACGAATCAAAACTCGGGGTTAAAATAGTTGTAAGACTCTCAGGGAGAATACCGAAAATCAGAAAAAGCTGTCTCCTGAAAATTCTCATCAGCATGCTGAAGAGTCCTTTTCTTTTGTAACAAAATGAAAACGAGGGCGCTCACTGTCGCCAGAAAATACTGAAATCGAGACTTCTGATATATCCGATTAGAATTCTTCATTACATATTCTTCCTGCTTTAAGAGCAGGAAACCTAAAAATCCATCCACTAAAAACTAAAATATTAGAATTATAAGCCATACCCAAAAGTGCAGAAAATTTAGTACAGGAGAGACATAGTTTAAAAAAGAAAATTACATGTTTAGAAAATAAAACAAAGCAGTTCAAAGTATAACCGATACTCGCAGTTTCTTCAGCAACTCAAAGGCTTAAGAAATAAAGAAAATCAAATTTAGAATACTCATTTTTCCACTTAAATGTTCCAAATGATATTAACTCATATGATATCGACAGTTACGAGAAAAATTCTATCGAAAATATGACTAGCGCCATCGATATAAGATTCAAAAATCTAGGAAATACTAAACGTAACATAGTGAATATAACCGCTAGAGAGTCGATGTGCAAAATGTGAAACAAATACACATATTAAATAATAAATATTTGCATCCAGCAATGTACACAAGGTATAAAGAATTCAAAACGCGGTTCGAAAAAGAACCCATTATAGCTTTAACAAAACTTTTTTATAGAGGAAAATGATACATATCCGTTTAAAAAAACTTCTATATTTGGTGTAATTAAAGAAACAACATAAATAATTCCCTACAAAAGTAACAAAGTAGGTAAGTCAAACTAAACGTAATGAATTATTGTGGCTTACATTTAAAGATTACATTAACTGCCATTTGTTAACACATTTGTACAGAGTTAGATAGAATCCCAAATAATAATTTTTCAAACCCACATGTATTCCTACACGGCTTATGATACAAAAACTAATAAAACCAAAAAAGGAATTGTAGTAACTGGCGATTTTAATATGAACATTTTTAAATATGATATAATATCCAAACAATTTCACAGGACAGTACAAAATTACAACTTTTCTATTCATACGGATAAGTCTATCAAGAAATTATCCTACAAAAGACTTATTAATAAGTAATATTTCAGATGCAATTAGTGATGATGCTTTTGGTTTCTCTGACCATGATACCGTATAATCATTATCAATACCCATAGCATGTAAAGATAAAACTCCCAAATATTGATTTAGAACTTATCGATATAATTGTGCTGATAATATCAATAAATTCTGCGAATATTTAGAAAGTCTGTCATAGTATAATATTTTTTGAAGAAAGTGATACTAATAGAGTTTTAATTTGTTTCGCGAAATCCTAATATTATTCTTTAACTTATGCTTTCCTGCACACAAGAAAAAAGTGAAAAAAATTAGGATTTTTTTTATACCTTTTGTAATCCAGACGGACTACGAAAGGTATATGATAAATAAGTGAAACTACGATTTACATACTATAAAACACATGACGCAATAAACAAACTGTAATATCCAAATTGTATTCGAATTCCAAAGAATTGTGTGACCACAGTGATAAAATTTAATAAACCAAACAACTAATAAACCGAAACGTTTAGTCAACAAAATTTTACGTGATACCTAATTAATTAATATTGTATCAACTTTACTAATAATTAAACTATAATTCGCAACATACAACAAAACACAACATAATTTTAATTTACATTAATTCAAATGAAAACAATATATTTCCGTCCAAATTACTCATTCATTAAATAATACAAATTCTGTGTGATACAGTGAAATACCTTCAAAAATAATCAACATTGTATCACATATTCTAGCACCAGTATTCAGCCGCTTAATAAATATAGCATTTATGTAGGGAAAAAATCCTGACACAGTTAAAATATCAGTCCTAAAGCCAATGTACCTATAAACAATGAAATAAAACACGACTTGATAATTATAGATCAATTTGTCTAATAGTTATAAATCGTAAAATTTTTGAAAAGGCTATAATATTTCTATCAGTGCGGTGACGAAGAAAGAATACTTAAACTCACTGCCCCCTCTCTTCCCGTGAGTATTGTAAGAGGTGACTAAGGGATTTCCTGGTATTCCAGCTTCTCTCAGCTTCGGGATCAGCTGGTGTATAACCAGTGCTCGGGGGATTGTTGATGCCATATTGTGGGAACAGTGGGGGAATCATCTATCGATTGTCAGGAAGACTAAGCTGCTGACCCGTTGGCCAGGGAGACCCGATGAAATGGCTGTTCCGGTGGCCGGCTGTTCTGGTGACCGGCTGGTGGGGACCCGGCGACGACCTCCGGGGGAGTTCGGGGGCTCTTTCGTCCGATGGATCAGATCTCCTTTGTCGACAAACTAATGGAGAAACAGTCCACTGGGCTTCTTCTCCAATGTCATGGCAATTATCCTCCGCTTCACGCTTCATCATATCATCATAGAACCACAGGTGCAGGCTTGCGATCTCATCATTACACTGTTGACAACATTTCTTCGCGCTAAAAAATTCGGCAAATCCTATCTCTGTCGTACAATTAAAAAGTGGAACGCCTTGCCGGCACATGTGTTTCCTCCTTCCTACGATATGAGGTCCTTCAAACGAAGCGTGAAGAAGAATCTTGCGGGCCAGTATGGCAGCGTCAACTGACAGGATATTGTAGTATTTTGTCAGTTGCAGCTGCAATTTGGGCGCTCCTTTCCGCTTACCATCAGGCGTAGCGAAGCCACTATGCGAGCTGGTATAAAAAATTAAGATATTGAACAATTAT
The DNA here is from genome assembly GCA_947507595.1 of Pyralis farinalis. Taxonomy (NCBI): domain Eukaryota; kingdom Metazoa; phylum Arthropoda; class Insecta; order Lepidoptera; family Pyralidae; genus Pyralis; species Pyralis farinalis. Next base: position 9,093,926 of record OX382278.1, read on the forward strand.
AAATTTCCTAAATAAAAAGACTACAAATTACTTAAAGATTTATACTTCAAAACGATTAATCCATCACACAAATAGCTTTTAAACGAATAACAAAAATATTGGAATATGTCGTCAAGAAGATACCAGGTACTTCTATTTTATCAGCAAAACTTTTTACTTTGTTTCACATAATATTTTGCTCTCCCAATGTAAAAAACATGATTTAAAAAGGGAAACGCTGAAGTAACTGGAAATGTATTTATCAAACAGAACTCAGTGTGTCGAAATAAGTAAGATAAAAGCAATTTATACACATCTAAAGTCAATAAAGTAGGTGTGATTAACGAAAATAGCAGGTAGAAAAGCTGCTGTACTAGCGTATCACAGTTATGTTGCTTCTAGATTGAGATACGGTTTGGTAATATAGGGAAACTCAGTTGAGACAAAATGAGCGTTTGTCTCACAAAAACTATGTGTCCGTACCATCTATAATGTAGTGCCTATAACGAACTCCAAACCATTTATTAATAACCCATACATGTACATTGTTGAAATGTGCACTTTATAAAGTTAACCTGCAAACATACCCTGGATTGTTTTAATATAGTCAGAATAGTTAAAATATATACCATACGTACCAGTGAAGATAGTGCTTTTTGATGCTAATTGCTATGCAATAAATACAATATTTCATATATTTCCTATAATATGAATAAATAATATAAAAAATTAGAGCTTCGAAGCTTAAACTAATATAAATTGTAAAAAGAATTGAACAACTGTCTGCCATTCAAGTGTTTCTATGATATAAGAGAATACTAGTAAACGACAGAAAGTTTTATATCGCATTATGTAAAATATATCCTTATTCATTGTACTTTGACACATTGACGTTAATGGACCTGATTAACGAACGACTTATTTGAATATTTATAATTAAATATAATTTAATTCGTAAAACATAATTGTTTTCTAATCAATGTAAATTCAGTGATATTACGAGTAACATATTGTCCGTTGGATGTCAGTTGCATGACTGTAACTCTCAAAGTTGTAGTACTCCTAGAATTACGAGTATCATCTTTTTACCACATTTAAGACAATAATCATTCATTCATACCGGTAACTTCACTCATTCGCATGAACTTCCCTCCTGTGATGCAAAGAAAGTGCCGAGCTCATTTAAAGGCGAAATATCCACAGGAGCGGAAAAAGCGGGAAAGTGGCAGCGATCCGGCACGCTTTTCCCACCCTGTATTTTTGCTTTTGTCTTGCATTATAAAATATTCCTTAGGAAGTATTTTATTTTGTATCACGAAAGTGACAAACAAGCGAACGTCCTGCCTGATAGTAAATGGTTACCGTCAATTATTTTCTGTCCTTCAATAGATACTACTACTTTATATTATAGAAGCTCTATTACTTCATATTATATACCACGGCTCCAGCCGCGTGAAGTTAGTCTTCTCAAGTTTCACTTATGAAACTTAATTATTTTCAGGATAAAAAGTAGTTGCTTGGGTTAATGTAGATATTGTTGTTCATCCATATTCTTTCAGCCGTAATTGGATACAATAATAGCAAACATCTTCAGGTCAGATCCCTTATAGGGTAGGCAAAGAGAACCGTAGGCCAGAAGACGCGATCCTTACATACCCTCACTCACTTCTTCCTCACTTTCAACATTCATAGTTCCTTTCATGCACGCTAGCCTGTTCTTAGAGCTCTTGACATCACCTTCTGATAAGATACGACCAATTTGGTCATGGTAGGTGAATCTTGGTCTTCCTCGTTTTCTAAATCCTTCCACTTCCACATTATATATCTGTTTCGTAATTCATCTGTGTGAAGATATACATATACATAATAACAAATATATTTATACATCCTTACAATCTTTAAAATTTATAATATTAGTAGAATTATTTTCATTGTTACATCAATAACAACTTGTTTTAAGTTACTATACAAAACTCTTTATTGCACTAATAAAATATACATAGTAAGAAGTGCAATAGGCAGCCTTATCGGTAATATAATTTCTTTCTGGCAACCTTAACATAATTAAGACTTGACAGGCTTCTTCCCGCGCTTTTGACGAGTGACATTGTTGTTTTACTTGAAATTTTTACAATTCAGTATAATATTAGTTTTGTGGGACAATTTAGATAGTATTTCGTAACATAAGTGCTAGTGAAATTATACAGTAATGATAAAACTCAAATATAACACGTTTATGCACTTTTTGGAAGACGTGAATAAGTTCATCAAGAAAACCTTGTAAAAGTCACTATCGTTTTACGGGTGGTATTTAAATTGGGTTGATTGGGTCTGGGTACCCTTCCCAAGTATTTTTTGAGTACAGTTCCTGAAGCTGGAACATAGAATTAAGATTTTCAAATGGTTCTAAACTGATGACGTGGCTGTATGGGCTAGATCCCCTTGCCTTTCCCCTCGGGGATATAAAGAACCAAGAAGACTTGACATAAAGGTAGGCGGCGCAAAATGACATAGAGCATAAATAAGAAAACCTTACACAATTAAAAATAAAAATACAAATACAACAGTATGCAATTGTGTCCGACACTAAAACGAGGAGTTTAAAGTTCGATAGTGTTTGAGATTGCCTGATTGTAAGAGGTAAGGCATTCCACAGACGGACAACTTGAACAGGGAAAGAGTTAGTTCAAGTTAATTCAAGTTCACGTTCATTTGTACTGCCACACTGTTGTTTCTTTTTTAGGGTTCCGTACCCAAAGGGTAAAACGGAACCCTATTACTGAGATTCCGCTGTCCGTCCGTCCGTCTGTCTGTCACCAGGCTGTATCTCATGAACTATGATAGTTAGACAGTTGAAATTTTCACAGATAATGTATTTCTTTTGCCGCTATAACAACAAATACTAAAATATAGAATAAAATAAATATTTAAGGGGGCTCCCATACAATAAATGTGACTTTTTTGCTCGTTTTTGCTCGACATTGATAATGGCAACAGGTAGACGCTTGAAATATTCACAAAATTCACTTTCAAAATAAATAATTAAATTAAAATAAAATAAATATTTAAGGCGGGCTCCCATACAAGAAACGTGATTTTTTTAACGTTTTTATAGATAATGATACGGAACCCTTCGTGCGCGAGTCCGACTCGCACTTGGCCGATTTTTTATAAAACAATCTAGTTGCATCCCGCCATTTCGTCTGCGCGTATTCCGGTATTCCATGGGAACTACCTTTTCTTACTATCTTTCTTTTTACTCGGCTTCAAGATTTATTTCGTGATGTTAAATTGCCTATAACCTTCCTCGAGGATTAGGCTATAAAATGCAAAAATTATTATCCAAATCCAGATCCAAAAATTAACGTATTCAAACAAACAAACAAACTCTCCCGCTTTATATATTAGTATAGATGTAGCTATGTCCTACAATTCTTTCGCGAGTGTTTCGTTTACTTGTGACATGGTGCACCACGTGAGCTGTTGTTGTATTTTGCTCTAAGGGTGATGAAGAATTACTTACACCCCATTGGACAAAATCCGTTTCAGCGTTCTCTGCCTTATTAATTTCTAACGTTTTAACCAACTGCCTACTGTGCACTTCGACATGCCAATAAATGTCTAATGGCATATTGCCAAATAAAAATGTATTATATTTGTACTTGGCATCTATCACGACGTTTATAGTATTTGTATTTGACATTTGTCTTTGTTTGTAATTACATTCCAATTAACATCACGACTACTACTTGAACGACGCTTTTAATTTTAATCTAACAAAAAATCATGATCCTTTTGTGCAATACACCATTGCCCATAAATATATAACCATTGGGTTCCAAATCTCGGTATATTTATGCTATTCAATAGTAGAGAAGTCAACTGCAGAATACCTGAAATGTCAAACTGTATTTACGAAGTTATATCAAAGTATAATTTAGTTCAATAATATCTGCAACACTACACTTCTTCTTCTTCTTCAGTTTTCCTAATTCTTTAGGATTGGCGGGGGTCCGCCGTCACAACCCCACAACCCAGAGGGAAAACCAGATCTTTCTTAGGTTAAGTCACACGTATTTCGAAATATCATTTCTTATTTATTTATTTCCGGTTTACATGAGTGAGTTTAATATAACAACTATTTCGCCAAACTGCACAGTAGTTTGTAGGCGAATATAATGCACTCACTTAAGAACTACATCTATGTATATAATACACTTACAGTTTTAATTAAGTACCTGATAGATGAATGCATGTAACAACCGCTTACAAACATTTACATGAATTGTGTACGTGTTGATTTCCTCATGATAGTTTTCTGCACCGCCGAGCAAGTGATAAATATGTATATAAATCCGAAAATACGAATTTTAGTGGTACATGCCCTCGCTAGGAATCGAACCGAGGACCAGGTGTTCAATAGGCCGGTTTCTTATCCACCGGGCTGTCACTGCTCCTGTGTCCGTTGTTGTGTGTTTAGAAATTTATTTGGCCAATACTTACCATGACCACATTGATCGTGTTTTATCAGAAAGTGATGTCAGGAGCCTTAATAACCAGTGAGGGTGCACGACGAGAGCAATGAATGTTAAAAAAATCGGCCAAGTGCGAGTGGGACTCGCGCACGAAGGGTTACGTACCATTATCTATGAAAAATGCAAAAAAAATCACGTTTGTTGTATGGGAGCCCCCTTAAATATTTATTTTATTATATTTTTTAGTATTTGATGTGATAGCGGCAATAGAAATACATCATCTGTGAAAAGTTCAACTGTCTAACTATCACGGTTCATGCGATACAGCCTGGTGACAGACGGACGGACGGACGGACAGCGGAGCCTCAATAATAGAGTTCCGTTTTACCCTTTGGGTACGAACCCTAAAAAGCGATTGAGGTGTGTAAAAATCGAGTCACGTGGCACTCGGTTCACTCTGCTTACACCGCAGGGCATTTGGCGTGAATTTATAGATACGAGTAGATTGAATTAAACTATTTATAATATATATATATTTATTTATATATTTATTTCACGGAAGTATCGCGTGTTTTATTTATTTTGTTGAACCTGACGTTTCGAATGCTTTGCAGCGTCCGTAATAGTTTAATTCGTAAAAATAGTTTAATTCAATGTATAACAATCGCGAAAATCTAAGACAATATTGTAGATAGATATATAGAAATTTGTTAATTTTTACATGAGTGACGTATGTGCACCAGCTGTACGGAGCACCTTAAACCATTAAGAACATTGTGACACAACGACATAAGTCTGGACGTAGTTCAACTTATAGTCTTATTAAAGTACAAAGTCTGTGGTGAAACTTGGAATATTCCGAGCACACGCGGCTTCGTGGCGCAATAAAGATAGTCACTCCGGGATATACTGGAACACTGGCATAATGGTTCATTAGCATTAGTAATAACAAGATAATTATCTTGTAATCATAATAATTAAGAGAGATAGGGCGGATCAAAGCAGCCCGTCGGTAATTACCTCCACCTCACAAAAAACCGCGGCCAAATAACATCTTCCTAAAGGATTGTCGTGTTCCTGCGTGTGAGTAAGGTCACCAATAAATTAAGGAGTAGCTGTGTAAGCAGCAGAGGGGGCATCGCACGAGTGACACTTAATGTGTTAAAAGCCTTCATAGACTACGGTAATCTCTTTTCACCAGGTGGGCCGTATGCTTGTATACCTCCCGATATCTCATGAGCTTTTTGTAATAGATGACCGACTTGAAAACACAGCGTAGTGGAGTATGCTCTAAACCTCTTCGGTTGAAGAAAGACTCATATTCCTGCAGTAGGATGAGTAAAGGTGTGTATTAATTTCGCTTAACACGAGATATAAATATGCGTGTAGATGTAGACGTCTAGTTATCTATTCCTAGATCTTATACTACTACTAAAAATGTGTGAATGATGTGAAGCGCTTACCGTACATTTTGAACGCTTACTACATAGCGTCGCTTGCGTTATCACCATTAAATCTAATGGAGCTAACTCGTTCCTACTAACAAGTGAGGTTTTTCACATGATGTAAAGTAACTTCCGCGGGCTAAAAACCCTCGCACACAACATAGCATGTTAGCAGCGGGGGTTTTGTGCAGGAGAGTCGCCTCTTGCGACGACGAGCTCTATAGCGCAGTGGTGCATGACGGGACTTTGACACCAACGCTCGTGGGTTTCTGTGAGGTGGAGGTACTTCCACTGCTTTGATGCGCCTGACTTCTCTCAAAAACACCCGGACCAAGATAAACAAACATGTGCACACAACTGTTTGTCCTGTGAGGGAATAGAACCCACGAGTATTGGTGTCAAAGTAGCATTGTTACCACTCTGCCACCGAGTTTGTCAAAATTAATAAAGCTAACATTAAATAAATATACTACACCAAGTACTGGAGTCACATCAAGTTCAGTACAGCTGAAGTATTCTTGATATAAAAGTTTAAGAAAAGCGAAACCATTTTCGAGTGTCGAAGTCAACGTCGGAAAGTATCACTGAAGTCGATTTCGCTTCGTAAAAGTTTCTAGATAATAGCTTTTTGTTCATTATATTTTTATCAAATTTACATAAACCCACACGGGAGTATCCTCTTGAATTTGTTGGCGTTATGTGCAGTGCAGTAAAGTTGAACAGGGTTAGCCTAGCGGATAAAGAACCGGCTTAATGACCAAGGTCCCCGGTTCGGATCCTGGCATATACTTAATTTGTGTTTTCCGATTTATGTACATATTTGTAATTATCACTTGCTCGGCGGTAAAGGAAATCATCGTGAGGAAACCCGTCCTACAAAATATATTTTGAATAACGTGACCTTACCTTAGAATGATCTGGTTTAGCCTCTGGGTCGTGGAGGTCTGACGGCAGTCGTATCCTGTAAAAATCAGTATCTTCGCCAAATCCTTAGGCTTAACGGAGCCCGCCAATCCTAATAGTATTGGAAACAGGATAACGCTAAGACGAAGACGCACAGTGCAATAAAGTAGCAAAGGTTTCATGAAAGAAGCAAATACAGGTTAACATTATACGAGTAGATCCCGGTCAGAACAGATCCCAAGGTCCGTATACAGGCCTCTAGTTCTCTACATCGCACGGTCTTCGGCATCCTTTATAGTGAGACTTATTGGACCTACTCCTTGCACCAGGAGAAAACTGTTACTTATGTTTACTTCTACCAGGGAAGAAATAAACACAAGTAACAGGTTTTATAATTAGTAGACATTTTTACATAGACACGAACACGAACTATACAGGTACCGTTCATCAAGAATATATCAATCCTACTAATATTATAAATGCGAAAGTTTGTATGTATGGATGGATGTTTGTTGCTTTTTCACGCTTAAACTGCTGAACGGATTTGAATGAAATTTGGCACGTAGATAGATTATGATCTGGATTAACACATAGGCTACGTTATTTAACTCCACGCGGGCGGAGCCGCGGGCAATAATTTTACTAATAAACAACCAGTAAGAAACTATGTTCCTTTTACACGATTGCATGAAAAAAGTTGTATTTAGATTTGAGGTTTCATGTATAATTGATGAATGTGTTTATTCTATTCCATCAAAAGAGGTAACAACATAAAGCGGTTTTGAAAGATGATCTCAAATTACATTTTTGAAATAACCTTTCACGTATATGTTAATCGGTACTTTTTAATCAAAGAATAATCTATCATTATAACTACATTATATACATTCGCGCTAAATCCCTTACGCCGTAGGCAGAGAGAACCGAATGCTACATAACACGGTCCTTACATACCTCATAGCTCTTCTTATGCACGCTCGCCGGTTTCTATGGCTCCTAACATCACATCAAAGAATAATAAATCAATTAATATTACACACATTTTCTTTTCATTAATCATGTATATTTAATAGTTTAGATATTTTATGAAATATAGGCGGGAATTTTTAATCTCATGTTAAAAATACTTTATACAATAGAAACATGCTCATCCAATATGGCGTCGTTCAATTTTTGACTTAAGAAAAACACACCGATATAAAAAATGGTTCTCAAATAAAAAACTATCAAATCACATTTTGCGATGATACTATACTGTTCATACGGGCCACCTTTATGAGTGAAATGAAACGGAATGTGCCTGGGAAGCACTGATAGCCCACTATAGCCCCGGCCGGAAGTGGATATGACCACATATACGGCGATACAAAAACCTTTGCTATAATAGTTGCCATTCATATTCCCTTTCTTATGGAAAAGTGTCATGGATAAACTACCGGTTATCCGGGTTTTGTATATTGCACATACTGAAGTAAATTAATGCAAGGTTTTGCGTAGCAATACGGTTTTTGTAAGGACAGAATGTTTATTCAAACAACGTTTCTCCTATCGTACCTACTGTCTGTTGAAAAAAGTAAAAAAAATAGGAACACATGTATAGACAAGCTCAAGTTTATATGACTCACCATAAAATATACGATAAAGTTCCTGGAGTGAGTCAGATAAATGTGAAGCCATTTATTTAGTTTTATCTATAAAAAACGCCTTTTTTAAGCCAACCAGCTACATCGATTTATTTTTACACAGATTTTTGTCAATAGTTCATTTGTATACAAAAATTTATAGAATTTCTGGATATATCAACTATTTATCTACAGTCTCTTTATACATATACTCCTTATTTTTTAAAAAAAAGACATTCGTTCAGAAATAAGGAGACAATGGAGTTGCTAAAGTAATGACGATAAATTGATAACATCTTCTGAGATAGCTACCGACCTAAAAGCCAGTTGTACCATAAACTACAATTTTTTTTTATCGTAAGTTTTATCCAGTAAGTATCTCCTATTAGGTAATTCCAAACTTATTTCCTTTTACTGATTAATAGACTAGTGAAATTATAACTATAAAAACAATTTTAGTCAAAAATCTAGTATATCAATGCACATGCAGAACGGATTTCCTTATGGAACTCTCGGATTAGCAAAATAAATGTCCGCGTGTATAAAACTTTCGTTTATAAATAATCATCCTATTCATTGTTATTTAAAACATATCGTTGCAATTTTTTTTATACTAATAAGGTGGCAATCATGCATACGGCCCGCCTGATGGTAAACAGTCATCGTAGCCTATGGACATTTGCAACACCAGGAGTGTCACTCATGCGTTGCCGACCCTCTAAAAACCTCTTCACGCCTTTCTTGAAGAACTCCATACTGTAGCCCCTTGGAAAAACCTCGGCTGGGAGCTCTTGCACAGCTTGAGAGTTCTCGGAAGAAAACTTCTCTGGAACTGCACAGTACGCGACCATTGCGGTTCCAGCGTGAATAAATAAGTCTCGTCTGTATGTAGCTGAGTTTTTGGTTTCTTGTAATGTAGTAAGATAATTTAATTCAGCATGCCCTTCCAACTGTATATACTTTATTTCATTCTTCATTCATTATGTTGAATGAACTTCCTAGAAAAGCTTCTACGGTGACTACAGCATAGCAGGAAAGGTGTAGGAGATTTTTTTACTTTCGAGTACGACAATACCCGTGGTCACCGTGACTGAGTTCCATCAAGCAGGTCAAACGTCTCCCACATTAGTAGTACCAGAAATACCTAAAATACGCGGAGGTTACAACAAAAAAATGTTTTATAGGCAAATTATAGATAAGTTTCAGAATATTTGATCATTTTCGTTTCTCCGTACATTTCCATGCAAAGCTTGGAATAAATTTCGTTATTTTTGACAAGTTAGATACTTTTATAAGAGTTCTATACTCTTTCAATATAAAATTTGATCACTTAAATTTATACAGGGTGTAGCCAGGAACGTCAGAGTTTTATACTCATTCACGAAATGAAAACTTTGATTGTAATTGATTTAATAATCTGAAAATTAAACGAAGATAGGTAATGTGTAATAAAATTAAAAGTACAATCGAATCCATCAGCAACATCTTAGAAGGTATCCGTTAATAGTCGCCCCTTTTTTTGCAACAGTTTGTTTAGAATACAGTTCTCCTGTAGTAGGTTCAATAGTCATAAATAACACAACAACTCTATAATGATAAAACAAATGTGAAAGATCCAAAACTAAAGAGCATTTATGATTTAGATTGAACAAAGAGAAACATAAACGTTTTGTTTCCACAAAGCAAACTTTACCGAGACTAATCCTTTCAGTCGTGAACACAGGTAAACAACTCGATAATCGCATCAGACTTAAATGCTGAAATTGCAGTAACTGTAAGTCTCTAGTCAAACTGACACATTGAATGCAAGGTTGCATGTGGCATAAGATTAAATGAATACATATGGCGTAGCGTGGTGCCATAATATCTATGGAGGTGTGTGGCGTAGCGGGGTGACACGATATTTATTGGGATGCACGTGGCGTAGCATGGTAACGTGGTATTTACTGGGGTGCATATAACGTAACGTGGTGACATGATATTTACTGGGATGCATGTGACGTAGTGTTGTGACGCGATATTTACTAGAATGTACTTGACGTAGTGTATGATAATGATAAATGTTTATTTGCTCATGAATAAGGTACAATAGGTGTTAGGTAGATACAATACTTAAGTCAACTTATTCAGCTACGTCGATAGCATGCAAAACATAGTTTGTGATTACATTGGGATGTCATTATAGATCCATTAACCATTATGTCAAACTAAATCTATGTCAGTTAAATATTCATTTACTGAGTAATATGCCTTTTGTAACAATACGTCAGTTAAACATTTTTGAAATTTCCTAAAAGGTAAAATTCTAATGCGTTCGGGTAACTTGTTATAGACTTTGATACACATGCTATAACTATTTCGCATATACATTTCTGTCCTTGGTATGTGATTATATACTAGTCTGCTGCCATTTCTTGTATTTCTTGCATATCCTTCCGCGGCTGGTGTGAACAGATTCATATTGTTTTTTACAAATTTACAAATTTCAAGAATGTAAATACTAGAAAGTGTCAGGAGGGTAAGCCTTTTAAATAATGGCTTACACGATATGTAAGGAGGAACATTGCAAATAGCTCTTAAGCCTTTATTTTGGGCAATAAAATTTTTATTTAAACCAATAATACCATTGCCCCAAATCACCAAACCATATCTTAATACTGACTCTGTGTAACCATAGTATGCTGTAATAAATGTAGTGACGTGATATTTACTGAGATGCATATAACGTAACGTGGTGACATGATATTTACTGGGATGCATGTGACGTAGTGTGGTGACGTGATATTTAATAGAATGCACGTGGCGTAGTGTAGTAATGTGATATATACTGGGATGCATGTCACATAGTGCGGTGACGTGATGTTTACTGTGAGGCGCGTGGCGTAGTGAGCGACGTGATATTTACTGAGATCTATGTGGTGTAGTGTGGTGACTTGATATTTACTGGAATGCATGTTTTTTTTTTTTTTTTTTTTTTTTTATTTTTTTTATATTGGCTCAGCATAGTGGCTCCTCTTCGCCTGTTGGTAAGCGAAAAGGGGAGCCCAAATTGCAGCGGCAACTGACAAAGGACTACGGTGTCCTGTCAGTTGACGCTACCATGCTGGCCCGCAAGGTGCTTCTTCACGCTTCGTTTGAAGGATAAATGTAGCGTAGCATGGTGATATAATATTAACTGGGATGTAAGTGGCGTAGCATAGTGACGTAATATTTAATGGGATGCATATGGCATAGTGTGGTATTTTCTTAAACATTTTTATTTCTTGAAAAAATATTCTAAAGACTAATATCTAAATCTCTGATGCTGTCCGACACTATGCCTAATATTACAAAACAATTACGGACGAAAGCAAGTAAACCCCGACGGTAATCGGAAAGGGCTGTGTGTCGCCAACAGTAGGTATAGTATATATATATATATATTATTTTACAATATTTAAGCAATGTTCTATAACGGTCGCAATACATTAAGTACCGCTCGCGCGATGCCACCCCTTAGGAGCTGATATATTGCGACCGTTATAGAACCCACACAACCCTCCAGGGACTTGTTATTTGACTGCAGTTTTCTGTGGCGAAGTACGGTCCACCTGATGTAAAGCAGTTACCGTAGCCTATTAATGCTTGTAATATATTAAGTATCACTTGCACGATGCCTCCTCTGCTGCTTACACTAGCAACTCCTTAGGAGCTTACTGGTGACCTCACTCACACGCAGGAAGACAACAACCCCCCGGTTTTCTGTGAGGTGGAGGTACTTCCCCAGACGGGCTGCTTTGATGCGCTCTACCTATCTTAAAACATCCAGACCAAGACAAACAGACAAGTTCATGCACACAAATGTTTGTCTTGTGTGGGAATCGAACCCACGAGCGTTGGTGTCAAAGTCGCGTCTTTCAGGACTGAGCCACCGAGCTTGTCTAAATCACATTCTGCCGCTAATATAACCGAGCCCTAAATCTCAATATTTTAAAGTTGGAATTGTTAATAAAATTAAGTAAATATAGCACCTAAAATATACGCGTGACTGATATTTTTCATAATTTAAACAACCCTTTCAACAACAATAATTCGTCTAGCATCGTCCGAGCAAGCATCCTCTGATTTAACATTAGACCAAATGTTTTCACAACTCGATATTTCCAGTATTGTCGTTTGAGTAAAGATTTACCGAGGAAAGTAATCAAGCATCTTAATCCATTGAAAATGCGCTGCCATTGCCTTCAAATCGGGAGAATATCGAACTAAATGCAATCAGATTTATGCTCCCTAAACTTGTTATCAAGTGGAGTGCCTTCCGTAGTAAAACCCTCATTATATTTGTTTGAAGAGTAATTCTTTACGGTGTTTATAAAACTAATCAATTTATTAATTAAAATCGATGACATATACACAATTACATGTTTCTGTTTAGATGTCCCCTTCTCCCGAAAATAATCTACGAGAGAGAAAATAAAAGTCTTACATTAGGTCCTTACAACACTAAAATCTTTTTCATGAACAGTTGATATTAAATTTAATTTTTATTATATTTAATCTCTTATTTCGCGGGCTTTAATCCCGGTCATTTGATAGGCGTGCGCGGAGATATGAATCTAACGCGTAGAGGCCCCTTCGAAAAGAATGATGTACGCCTGACATGACCCACTCCAAGGGATATACAATGGGACAATATACCAATGAACAGGTTACGGAAGGTATTGGGACTATTGGAAATATGTCGGAAAAAAGTGGGCTATTAAAATGAGATCTGGAGGTATTATTAGAACCGGGCTATTACAGAAGAGGGACGGACGCCTGCCATAACTATCATATCTGATGTTACTTTCGGCAGGCGATGGCTCGCCACTCACTAGATGGATCCACGAAATGCCAGAGAAAGTCGGCCGGGGGCAACATCGATGTGAGTGCCTCAGGGGTGTCAAGAGGTGTGCTGCGCTTTCTCCGAAGTTACTTTAACACTTCCACCCCTGGAGCATATCATCAACTAGAGCAGTATGTATTATTATATATTTAAGCGTACACCACGTCACTTCTGTCATTTTAATGGCACTTTATTTATAAAGAATGTCACACACAAATAGAACACCGCTGGGATAAAAGTATTGGAGCAGACGTGTTAAATATTGTCTCTGAATTTTTAATGTGTTTACGGTAGTCAAAGTTAGCTAGTAATGTAATTTATATCATTTTTTCGAGGATGAAACGGTTTACATAGTGGTGAAATAGGAATTTCAATTCCATTAACGTGTGCGAAAATACAGTGAAAAGTAAAAAGTAAAATTTTAATAACAGCTGGCTTATCCCAGACCTACGACAACCCGTGCCGCTCTCGCTGCAGTGAATCATCGCGCCGCGTCGTGCTGAGGGCGACCGGCACCCACCTTTGCTGTTCGCAACGCTATGCACTGGAGATAAGGTACAAGCTCAGACAAGAGATCGAGGTGTACAAATCTCGGCCTGTTGATCTTACATTATCAACAAACTTCAACACGATACCTATATGACTCAACGACTTCCGAGCGAATATTAAACGTATTTTTTGTTTTAAACGTGTTTAATTCAGTACGAGAATGTCCTCCATGGCGGGCGTAAAATCTGCTGGCAATAAGTTGTCAACACCAGTATGTTGTTCAAAATGCAAAAAATATGTCGACATAATATATACTTTGGTGTGTGCAGTATGCGAAAATAGATATGAGTTCGACTGTGCAGGCTATTCCGAGAAACTTTACCACTTAATGTACCATGAATCGAAAAAGAAATGGAAATGCAAACTTTGTGTTCAAAACAGTGACAAAAAAAAATCGCCCAAGTGCGAGTCGGACTCGCGCACGAAGGGTTCCGTACCATTATCTATAAAAGCGGCAAGAAAAAACACGTTTGTTGTATGGGAGCCCCCCTTAAATATTTGTTTTATTTTAATTTAATTATTTATTCTTAAAGTGAATATATAACTAAATATTCTGTGAATATTTCAAGCGTCTACCTGTTGCCGTTATCAATATCTAGCAAAAATGAGCAAAAAAAATCACGTTTGTTGTATGGGAGCCCCATTAAATATTTATTATATTCTATTTTTTAGTATTTGTTGTTATAGCGGCAACAGAAATACATCATCTATGAAAATTTCAACTATCTAACTATCACGGTTTATGAGATACAGCCTGGTGACAGACGGACGGACGGACGGACAGCGGAGCCTCAGTAATAGGGTTCCGTTTTACCCTTTGGGTACGGAACCCTAAAAAGGTCAGACATTGCGTAATATCGAACCTTCCAAAGTCACACAAAGAAAAAACAAGACACTCCAAAAGAAGTTATAACTAAACAAATTATTACCGAAACATCACAGTCTACAGCTCAAAATATATTTATTACACAGACTTTGGATTCTCACATACTCACTGAGAAAGTGAGTATTTAAGCTGTGATACGAGCTTCGAGCTAGTGCTCACTACTCGAGACAGACTCCAGGGGAGCGATCTTCCCTGCCTATTTGTTTCTCGCTTTTTGCGGTGTAGAGGATGGTTATAGAGTTTGCAACGTCAACTGACAGGACACTAGTCATTTGCTAGTTGCCGCTACGATTTGGGCTCCTCTTTTCGCTTACCATTAACTCAGCATAGTGGCACCGGTTCGCCTAACCGGTGCTACTATGCTGAGCTAATATATAACATATATATATATGATGATGATGCTAAGATGCTAACATGAGAGCCAAGGGACAAGTTTTGTCGATAATTATTTTTGAGTACAGTACGTAGATCTTGAGTTATGTAGTATCTATTTGGAATTTAAATTGAGTTTGAAACCAGCTGTAGATTTATCCCCGAGACTGGAAAGAACTTCGCAGTTCTTTGTCAGTTTGCTCGTTGTCATTAATCCCTGCTACACAAGATACGAGTACAATGGTGAGCATGTGTGAGGTACTTGATGCTTAAAGTTCGCATACTACTAACAATCCAACTTGGCTCATTACAGAGACGAAACGCGAAACAAATATATTGAAACATCGACCAAGTTCCAAGCCATCCGATAAACTTGGATCAAATAACCTCAGGGAAACATTAAGGCTATAAGGGAAAATGCGAAAAAGACTGCTTATCCCGGTCACACATCATACACCACGTTTCAGGAAAAATATATTTCTTTTTTTTGCCTCTCACTTGTTCTTTGTTACTTTTGGTTAGCAAATTAATCTCGTTACGTAATTCATATGTATGCGCATATCGCCGACATGCGTAAAATTAATGAATAAACTAAATTAGTTTATACAAATGACATAATAAAAATGACAATGAATACCACTGATATGAATAAACTAACGAGAGCTCGGTGGCGCAGTGGTGAAACGCGTTGTTACACTACTTTGACACCAACGCTCGTGGGTTCAATTCCCACACAGTACAAACATTTGTGTGCATGAACATGTCTGTTTGTCTTTGTCTGGGTATTTTCTATGTATGATAAGTATGTATTTACAAAAAGAAATGTATTTACGTATGTTTATCAGTTGTCTAGTACCCATAACACAAGCTTCGCTTACTTTGGGGCTAGTTGGCGCTGTGTAATTTGTCCGACAATATTTATTTATTATTTATTTATTTAATGACAATGCAGTGGCGATATTATTTTTAGATTCTAATTTATACGCGAGCCATATTAGCAATACAATACCATTATTTTCTCTCTCCAAGACAATTACTCTTTCCTTATAAACTAAGTACAATGTTTAATTTTGGAGAGAAAACTGGTGCCTTACCTAAGCAAGCGTGAGCCTCTGTCTTAGCGTTCACGAGTTTAGCCGCCCGAATTGCATCATTCAAATGAATGAATTCTCTAATTAATTAAGAAAGAGAGGTAGAGCGCTTGAAAGCAGCACGTCTGGGGAAGTACCTCCACTTCACAGAAAACCACAGCCAAATAACAACTCCCTAGAGGGCTGTTGTGTTCCTACGTGTAAGGTCACCAGTAAGCTCCTAAAGAGTTGCTGTGTTGGTAGGAGAGGTGGCATCGAGCGGGCATGCTCAAGGCTCAAGGTGGGCCGTATACTTGTATGCCTCCCGACGTAGTATAAAAAAAAAAGAAAATGAATACTTTTATTTAAATGCTTTCAATAGTCATTTTCCGGAAATAATTTACATGTCATTTGGTCAGTAATATATGGGCCACACTATTCGTATCGAAAATCGGGATTAACGAGAAGAGATTTCAGCACGATGATTTTAACAGCGCTGTCTCCGCAAAATTCTCGCCGACTTGCCTTTAAAAAGCTTTTGGGGAGGAAACACCTCATGTGAGTACCTGAATGACCACATTCATGAAGGTCGGCCTTCGCCTGAGATCACTGTGCATAATATTGTTGCCCATCGACCTCCATCAGCATACAACCTTGATGATACCTTATTATAAGGTATGTACGGTACTCCCGTTTGTACAGACCTGGTTGAAGATTATAGAAGCGTGTTGTAATGTTAAATTGAATGCTGACTGATACCCCATTTGCATACCCAGTATACTCAAAATGCTACGAGAAAGACGACCGAGAAGTGGCATCCTCTTGTACCATGACAATGCTTATTCCTAGAAACATATTATTACTCGTGACCCATCCAGCACGAAATCCATTCTTCAAACTAATATGATTTAAATAAAGAATTCGTTGGAAAACCGACGTGTAATCATGTACATATAGAATAAATAAATGTTGTCGCACAAATTAGACAGCACCATCTAGCTTTAAAATAAGTGAAGCTTGTGTTATGGATACTAGACAACTGATATACATACTTAAATATATTTATTTTTGTAAATACATACTTATGATATATAGAAAGCATCCAAACCAAGACAAACAGATATGTTCATGCACACAAATTGTTGGGTTTAAAAATTCGCGCAACCTAAATATTATTTTTATTATTGTTGGTAGTTGCGCAAATGTACTCGTATCTCTTTCTTCCTATATATTCTGTCCCTTTCCGCCATGCACACGTCAAGACCCCCGCTCTGGCGAGTGCGTCGCTACTGTTCTACTGAAGAAATTAACAATATGGCCGTGTTCTAACCGCTCCGCAAATTTAATTGATTTATATAATTATTATTGTGAAAACTGGAACTAAGTGCACGAAATAACTATTATAAGACTGTGAACGTTCATATGTACTGTTTTTGAGACGATCCGAGGTCCGTCTGTGGTTTTATGAAGTAGCCGCCACGTGATCACGCTGCGTGCCGCCGGTCTACCTTTTCATCAGAAGACGAGCTGGCCAGCATCAAGTAAGTGTGCACGGTTATCCTTTTCCATTGTCTCAGTATCCGCAAATTGTTTGCATTTCCCGCTAATACGAGTGCATTTGTTTTCCATTTTCAAAAACCGCAGTTTTTCTGAACCAACCTAAAATACAGTCCACTTATAAACTTCTCATAACCGCTAAAAATAATGGAAATTATCTACCATTGTTTTTTTTTGGTCCTAGCGACCGAATATTTTTATTATCCTAGCGATTTACTTCTATTTTTTATGAAACCCGCAACCCGACTAATTTCAAATTATATTGCCTTGAACGAAGCGCCTGTTATATTTCTTTAGTAAACATTCATTAAAAATTGTAATCCGCTATTCAATTTATCTATCCGCAAATAAATAAGTAGGTAGACATTGCTTGTCTACGTGAAGGTACAAAAACCTGCTGCATTGCATAATCGGTTTTGTTGTCATTTTTTATTTATTAATTTCATAACCCGCACCGCACTGGCGACAAATACCATTTGTTTATAATCGCGTAATCAGCATTTTAGTGCATTCACGAGTGTTTTACATTTTATAATAACGTATTAATTGGTTATTGTAGGTAGAACATTCCTACTTGTAATTTCATATTTCGTATTATTGCAAACCGCCATATTGAACGATTGGATAAGTGAATCCATCCGCCGCTTCATTCGATTGATTAGTTCGATAAATTATCATTCACTCGCTCACCATAGACGCAACAAATAAATCGTTCTCTCTAGCTTATCTGTTGCCGATTGTTCTAGCATACTTCATTCACTAAGTAAAGTGAATTGCCAACATTTTAAAATAATTCCGTATTTTGCCGTTTACCTACCTATTTTTTATTTTTATTTCGAAAACTTATACCTACAAAATTAATATGAGTACAACTGAGAAATCAGCTGCCATTGGTGCAGAAGAGACTAAACTCACTCTTTTACAGCACAAACGGGATTCTTATTATGCAAGAATGCAAAGGCTTTACTCTCTCTCTAAATCGGCTGACACAGACGAAAATAAATACCAAGAACTTATAGATAGTGCGTATTGTATAGATTCACTTCGCGCTGACTTTGAAAGGACTTTGGATGAGTTTAATAATCAATTACTTAGATTAGAACCCACTAGTTCTATTAATTATCAACCTTTAGATTCATTTGACGATATGTACTCTCGTGTGAAACGTATTGTTCAATTGCGTAATATTAATAATTCACCCGCTACTTTAAATACTGAAAACGTTGCCAAGCCCGAGTTTACCAGATCGTTACCGAAACTCCCGTCTATTGAGTTAATGTCATATGACGGAGACGTACGAAAATGGCCGCAATATTATAATCAATTTAAAAATATTGTGCACAATCATCCTACCTTATTGGATAGTGAGAAAGTCTTTTATTTGACTAGTACACTGACAGGCTCGGCTGCGTCTGTATGCGCCGGTCTGCAGGCAACCGCAGAAAATTATAGTGTCATTTTGGATGCATTAGTTCAAAGGTATGACGACCCCCGCACGCTCGCATCGGCATATATAAACCAAATGTTAGAATTTAAGCCGATTAGCAACAATAGTGCTTCTGGATTGGAATTATTTATGAATACTTTTAACGCTTCGGTCGAAGCGCTTAAACAATTGAAGTTAGGTGACTTAACCGATTTTATGCTTCTTCACCTCGCTCTTTTAAGATTAGATTCGGATACTGTAAAATTATTTGAAATCACATACCGTAAAAGTAAAATACCTACGTATAAAAATCTTATTGACTTTGTGCAGGAACAGACAAAGGTTTTGAGTCGTTCCGTTACAACTACTATTAATCGCTCGCAAAATAAACCTAAAGGTAACTATTCTATTCCAACTCCTAGGTCAACTAAGTCTTTTGTCAATACCGAGGGTGGTACATGTGACAGTAATAATTGTAATCTTTGTAATCAAAACAAACATGATCATTTATTCAAGTGTCCGAAATTTATGAAAATGACACCGCAACAAAGATATAACTCTGTAAAAGATACTTCCGCGTGTGTTAATTGTTTAAGCATAAAGCATAAGGTATTGTCATGCTCTTCTACTCACAGGTGTAATACCTGCTCGGGCAAGCACCACTCGTTATTACATTTCAAACCGCAAGTTATTTCTAACTGTAGTGTCGCCGTCAGTGCGCCCGCGCAGTCGCACTATGACTCGCCCGCTACCTACCCCGCTACCGCACATGGCTTAGCGCGCGGCACATCGGCGACGGAGTCCGCCGTTGAGCGCGCGCCTTGCTCAACTTGTTCACCCGCTCATAAGATTGTTTTTCATGAACCAAATGTAGGTTCTAACGCTACTAATGGCTACGCTTCTGTGTGTACCATTTCTCGTGAGTATCACGACCGCACCCGCACCGCTACTACTACTCTGTTAGGTACCGCTAAAATAAATATTAAAGATAAATATAACCGCAACCACTCAGTGAGATGTCTGGTGGATCCTGGCTCACAGAGTGACTATATTTCAATTGATTGTTGTAAGCGATTGTCGCTTCCTATTTCTTCGCAAAACCGCTACGCTGAAGTTCAAGGTATAGGGGGAACTTCACAAAAAATTATTGGTGTAACTAAAATTGAATTTAGTTCTCGCTTCGATAATAATAAATTCTACACAATACAACCTATGGTGGTGGACCGCATTACGTCACAGTTGCCGGACGCGCGCGTTGATACCTCGGCGTTGCGTGACGTCATTCGTAACTTGCCATTGGCCGATGACGATTTTTCGATGCCCGGTCCAATTGATATACTATTAGGTGTAAAGATGTATTGTGAAATTATTCTTTTTGATAAAATTATAGGTAAAAATAATTGTCCCTCCGCTTTTGAAACTTCTTTAGGCTATGTTATCATGGGTGACGCACCTATTTGTTCCGCGCCTGTTACATCTCGAGCTTTTTGTTCCTATACTAGAGACCCGCTTGATGAGACTTTGGAGAAATTTTGGACGGTTGAAGAAGTACCAGAGAAAAAATATTTAAGTCCAGACGAGCAAGAGTGTGAAAATATTTACACTTCTACAACTATTCGCAAGGAGGACGGTAGCTTCTCGGTAGATCTTCCATTCAAGTTCAGTCCAAATACGCTCGGTAATTCTTACATTAACGCTAAAAAACGCTTCTTATCTCTTGAGAAGAAGTTTTTCAAGTCTCCAGAACTTCATGAAAAATATAACCATATAATTCAAGATTATATAAAAACAGGTGTTCTTTCTAAGGTACCTCTAGATGAAAGTATTTTTCCGGGGTACTACATACCTCATCATCCCGTGATACGTAGCGATAAGGCCACTACTCCCGTACGCATTGTGCTTGATGGTAGTTGTGCCACCGATACTGATGTGTCTTTAAATGATATATTGCATACTGGATGCAATTTACAAACAGACATTTTTAAAATACTTCTCAATGTCCGCATATATCGTATTGCGTTCTTTGCAGATATACGTCAAATGTACCTCTGCATATGGACCAATTCTCCGCACCGCAAATATCAAAGAATATTACATCGCTTCGATAATAAGTCGCCACTCGAAATATACGAATTTAACAGAGTCACTTTTGGACTTAGGTCTTCGCCATTTTTAGCCATACGCACTCTGCGTGAGCTAGCCAGTCTAGAACGAGACACATATCCTCTTGCCGCTTCCGTGTTAGAAAGAGACGTATATATGGACGATCTGGCCTCCACTTGCTCTACTGTAGAGGAAGCTGTAGAGACAGCTAGTCAGTTAATATCGCTCCTAAAGTGTGGAGGATTTGACTTGGTCAAATGGACAAGCAATTCTCAACTATTACTTGAGCACCTACCAAAGTCTCACCGATTATCGGAATCTATCTCGTTCGATGACTATAATTCATTTAAAATTCTTGGCCTCCGTTGGCTTCCCGCATCAGATCAGTTTGAATTTCACATTTCACCACCGCAATTTAATTGCACAAAACGTGCTATATTGTCTGTAACCGCTAGATTATACGACGTTCTAGGGCTCGTCGGTCCAGTTATTCTTTTCGCAAAATTACTTATAAAGGAATTATGGATTTTACAGCTTCCTTGGGACGCAACCCCCCCTAACCGCGTTGTCCACCAGTGGCAACAATTTATGAATGAATTGCCTCTTCTTTCGCAATTGAAATTTCCCCGTTATATGGGAGTGGAGAAGGGCTCAAAAGTGTATTTACTTGCTTTTGCTGATTCAAGTGAAAGGGCTTATGGATGTGTGATATATCTCTATGTTATAAATGGATGTAAACCCCCAGTGGTTAGTCTAGTCTGTTCAAAGTCACGAGTCTCATCTCCTTCGCGTATAATCACATTAGCAAGACTCGAATTAAATGCTCTAGTTTTATTGGCAAAACTTGTACGTGCCGTATATGACACTTTGAGTTTAAGACATCCCATTGAGAAAATTTACGCCTTTTCTGACTCCACAGTCGCTCTATGTTGGGCGTGCTCTTTACCCCACAGATTCAACACTTATGTTGCTAACAGAATTTCACAAATTCAATCGTTGTTGTCACCTAATGACTTATATCACATCGCTGGTGTACAGAACCCAGCTGATTGTATCTCTCGCGGTCTTTTACCCTCTCAGTTCATAGAACATAATTTATGGTTTAATGGTCCATCTTGGATGTCCTTGCCAATAAGTGAATGGCGAATTGAACGTTTTTCACCGACT
The DNA here is from genome assembly GCA_947507595.1 of Pyralis farinalis. Taxonomy (NCBI): domain Eukaryota; kingdom Metazoa; phylum Arthropoda; class Insecta; order Lepidoptera; family Pyralidae; genus Pyralis; species Pyralis farinalis. The sequence continues at coordinate 9,116,344 of OX382278.1, forward strand.
TCTGATACAATATTACTTGAGGAGAAAACAATTTCTCACATCATAATGAATGTAGACGAAGATCCGCTACTTACACTAAGTACAAAATTTTCGTCTTGGTATAAGTTTCTCAGAGCCACAGTCTATGTGCTGAGATTTATTAAGAAATTACCTCGACATGACATAATTACAACTAACGATTTGAATAACAAGGCTTTAGAGTTTCTACCGGTGCCTAACGTTAGTACTGATAAATCTAAATTAACCGCGCGATTCTCTTTAATGGATTCACTTGTCCAGACGTTTTGGAAACGTTTCAAAATGGAGTATCTCCATACTCTACAAATGCGAGAGAAATGGAACTCTACATGTAATTCACTTCGTGTAGGCACTATAGTACTGATAAATGAAGAGAATGCTCCACCTCTGCAGTGGCCGCTAGGAATCATAACCCGTATCTTCCCTGGAAAGGATGATGTAGTGCGGGTTGTTGAGGTTAAGGCAAAGGGTCGTCTTTATAAGCGTCCTGTAGTTAAACTATGTCCTTTACCGATTGAAATGTAGAGTCATTATAATAACGTATTTAGCTTATTTCGCATTTTTAGATAATAAGTGAATATGATAAAAATAATGTTAACGCTAGTTCTTATGAGTGATTTAACTTTGTTACTCAAAACTTTAATTTGATTTTTTGAAGTGGTTACTTCAAGGCCGGGAGCATGTTGGGTTTAAAAATTCGCGCAACCTAAATATTATTTTTATTATTGTTGGTAGTTGCGCAAATGTACTCGTATCTCTTTCTTCCTATATATTCTGTCCCTTTCCGCCATGCACACGTCAAGACCCCCGCTCTGGCGAGTGCGTCGCTACTGTTCTACTGAAGAAATTAACAATATGGCCGTGTTCTAACCGCTCCGCAAATTTAATTGATTTATATAATTATTATTGTGAAAACTGGAACTAAGTGCACGAAATAACTATTATAAGACTGTGAACGTTCATATGTACTGTTTTTGAGACGATCCGAGGTCCGTCTGTGGTTTTATGAAGTAGCCGCCACGTGATCACGCTGCGTGCCGCCGGTCTACCTTTTCATCAGAAGACGAGCTGGCCAGCATCAAGTAAGTGTGCACGGTTATCCTTTTCCATTGTCTCAGTATCCGCAAATTGTTTGCATTTCCCGCTAATACGAGTGCATTTGTTTTCCATTTTCAAAAACCGCAGTTTTTCTGAACCAACCTAAAATACAGTCCACTTATAAACTTCTCATAACCGCTAAAAATAATGGAAATTATCTACCACAAATGTTTGTCGCGATGATGTTACTCGCGCGCTGCCAATCTTGTGACCTAAGGCTGTTTCGAGACAGTACCCAGTAATTTCTCTGCCATATCTCGCCCTGCAAACCGGAACACAGCTATATAAATATAGCTGCGGTAGAATTAGGTGACACAGAGGCACCCTCGCAGACGACTTTTGTACAAAGTCTCCCTCTGGTGAAGTATCTCCACGTCACAGAAAACCGCAGCCAAAAAACTACTCCCAAGAGGATTGTTGTGTTCATGCGTGTCAGTGAGGTTTCCAGTAAGCTCCTAAGGAGTTGCTTTGATAGCAGTAAAGGTGGCATCGCGCGAGCGTAAGTTAATGTATTGCAAACGTTCATTGGCAAAGGTAACCGCTTTACACCAGGTGGGCCTTATGCTTGTATGCCTCCCGAGGTTGTATAAAAAAAAACAAAGAACTTAAAATGCTGACAACATATGCAAAGACAAAAATAAAACCATTGATTTTTCCCCCAACGTGATAACAAAGTAATTAACTACTTTTAGTTACATAGTAGGATATTTTAGCTAATTAGAAAAACGTGATGAGGAGCGGACCTGTTCCCGAACTTTAGGCAACAAACAACAAATTACAAATAATATAATTAGCTACGTAAGGCCTTCTGAGACAAAACTTTTTTATTGTCTGCGCAAATGGAGGGGAGCAAATGACTTTTTGTTAATGAGACTGAAAGAAAAATCCTTATTCGCACACGAAGTAAAAATCTTCTATGATTGACATTAAAGTTCATTAATTTCACCATACAATCCCGTTTTACATATCAATCTGGCATGGCGATTTTTTTTTCGAAAATTGCACTCAGATGGAAGAACGTCCTTAATCGTGGTACTTTGACTCGTCCTTCTTCTTCTTAAGGTTATCACGTTTCCTAATAGGTACATCAGGATTGGCGGGGTCCGCTACCTAAGCCTAACAATTTGGCGAATATTCTGACTTTCACTCTTGGTTTCGGTGCGGATTTCCTGTCGATGTTTTTCTTCACCGCTGTGCTAGGGATAATTATTAATATGTACATAAAATCGATAACACGAATTTAGGTTGGTACATGCTAAGATTCGAACCAGGGAGCCAGTTGGTCAGTAGAGTGGTTCTCAATCAACTTTGATGAGCCCTACCTCACTTAAAACACCCAGACTAAGACAAACAAACATGTTCATGCACGGAAATGTTTATCCTGCACTGGAATCGATTCCACGAACCTTTGTGTTCAATTAGCATTGCTAACCAATACGCCAATTATCGTCAAAGTAAATTGTATGAAATAATCTTCAAAATATTTCATTGCGATGATGTTGTAATGCGTTGAGCTGCTAGTATATGGGTTGAGCGTTTAAGCATAACCCAACTGAGGTCGCACGTGCAGCAACTTTGAACTCGATGGCGTCGTTGCGCTTGTCATTCTAATCAAACACGCAGGTTAAGCAACGACTGCAGCAAGTCTAGGGATGGGTTAATTTATCGCAAGCTCCTCCAAGCTTCGAAAGGCCCGTTAAGCCGTCCCTCCCGGCTGTTGTTGACAGTGCTTAAGTTTAGTCAGTGGCCTTCGGGCGGCTTGAAGACACAGACCACCGCCAATCCGCAGTTCAGCAGCGTGGTGGAGTATGCTCTAAACCCCTTCGGTAACAGCTTTACATCAAGTGGGCCGTACGCTTGTATGCCAACATTGTATAAAAAATCGGCCAAGTGAGAGTCGGACTCGCACACGAAGGGTTCCGTACCATTATCTATAAAAACGGCAAAAAAAACACGTTTGTTGTATGGGAGCCCCTCTTAAATATTTGTTTTATTTTAATTTAATTATTTACTCTTAAAGTGAATATATAACTAAATATTCTGTGAATATTTCAAGCGTCTACCTGTTGCCGTTATCAATATCGAGCAAAAATGAGCAAAAAAATCACGTTTATTGTATGGGAGCCCCCTTAAATATTTATTTTATTCTATTTTTTAGTATTTGTTGTTATAGCGGCAACAGAAATACATCATCTGTGAAAATTTCAACTCTCTAATTGTCACGGTTCATGAGATACAGCCTGGTGACAGACGGACGGACGGACAGCGGAGCCTCAGTAATAGGGTTCCGTTTTACCCTTTGGGTACGGAACCCTAAAAAGAAATAAGCTTCTCTTGTAGATAGGTGATTGACTTAAAAACACTGGTCTCTGTCAATCCGCAGTTGAGCAGCGTGGTAAAGTATACTCTAAACCTTTTCGGTTGAAGGGAGACCCGTATCCCTGCAGTGAGATGGGTTAGGCTTGGTATAGTAGTAGTAGTGCAGTAATATTCTAGGCGGGATTCGCTATCTAAGTCTAAGGATTCGGCGAAGATACTGACTTTTGCATGGAGCGACTGCCGTCAGACCTCTACAACCCTAAATGAAAACCAAACCTCTCTTACGTTAGGTCCTTCGAAATATAATTTCTTGGTCGTGCGAGTTTCCTCGCAATGTTTCCTTCACCACCGAGCAATTGATAATTACAACAAAACCGAAAACGCGAACTAAGTGGCACACGCTCATACCGGGATTCGAACCACGACCCGTATCGGTTAATAGGCTAGTTCTTTATCCACTAGGCTATCACTGCTTACTCACTCACTTAATTTTACGTCGTCTAAATACTGCACAAAATTAAATGCCGACGTCGGCATACAAGCATACGGTCCAACTGATTCAAAGTTTTTTTATACTACGTCAGGAGGTATGCAAGCGTACGGCCCACCTGATTTAAAGCGGATACCGTAGCCTATTAACGCTTGCGATATATTAAGTATCACTCGTGCGATGCCTCCTCTGCTGCTTACACAGCAACTCCTTGGGAGCTTACTGGTGACCTCACTCACACGCAGGAACACAAGATGCTTTGATGCGCCCTACCTCTTTTAAAACATCCAGACCAAGACAAACAGACATGTTCATGCACACAAATGTTTGTCCTGTGTGGGAATCGAACCCACGAGCGTTGGTGTCATAGTAGTATTACTGACAACATTGACCACTGCGCCACTGAGCTTGTCAAAACTAGACTGCCACTACTAAATCTGTAATTCCTCATTAGATCCCTATTATATATTGCGTACTTGAGAGTACGCTAATAATAACCCTCTAGAGAACTACTATTTTACTACGCTTTTTTATATAAAAAAAATAGGGAAATCCAATCCCCAATAGGGGTTAGCTATTAGTTATTAAATATAGCTGTACTTTAAGCGACTTCGTTCAGCATATTTATGGCGACAATTTCGAAGTACAAACATAAAAAGTATTACGTAAGAAGACTCTTTTATAAATAAATACGAAGTTTGTTAAAGGACCGAAGATCCGACCTAAAGTTACCATTTTGTCTGTAGTTTTTCATAGTGCCTTCGCGAGCCTAATATATTGCCAACTTTCACTAGAAAGTTTCAAAAGAAGATACAAAAAGAGTTTGGGGCGTAATTTGCGATACATGTGTGTCATTTGTCAACGGTGATAGGAGGGGCTTGTGTGTTTCAGTTTAATCAAAGTCAGAAGAAGAAGACAAATCGATCCAGCAGTCCAGTGGATAAAGAACAAGCAACTAGCGGACTCCGCCAATTCTAATGTATTAGGAAACGGGACAACGCTAGGAAAAAGGGGAATTAAACTTATTTCAAAATTAATCGTTTTTGTATTTTTAATGTACCTACTTAATGAACGTATTGCAGAGTTACTAAAAAGAGAAGTTACTTACCAAAAATTACTAATATAATTAGGCCTAAATATACTATTTTATCAAGCTCATTTTTAAAAAATACAATTTTCAAATGCTTAATAAATTTTGAGCGGTGACGGAGAAAGAATACTAAAAATCACCGCCCCCTCTCTTCCCTGAGCATCTCAGCCGGTGGTAGAGTTTACCCTACCGCGTGTACGGTGGTTGCCAACCATGCGGGTATTTATACCCGCATGGTTGGCATGGAAACACCCGTGAAGTGGCGTACCAATGACTATAACCAGTGCTCAGGGGATTGTTGATGCGATATTGCTGGAACAGCAGTGGATTCTGTCTATCCATTGTCAGGAGGACTGAGCTGATCCGTCGGCCAGGGAAACCCGTTAAAACGATTGTTCAGCTGGCCACCCGTGTTAAGTACAGTCCTTTCATACCGCGTATAATCTCGGGGTAGGTCGTCGTGCCGGTTGGTGACCAGATGGTGGAGAACCGGCGACTACCTCCGGGGGGGTTTGGGGGCCCTTCCGTCCGACGGATCAGTTCCTCTGTCTACAAACTGGAGAAACAGTCCACCGCACTTCTTCTCCAATGTCGTAGCATTTCTCTGCCGCTTCACACTTCCGTTCTCTACTCTTATGACGGCGCATATAGGAAAAGATCGCTAACATCCGTGGACTTTATTCAAACCTCAATGCCGTCCACCAACACCTTGAGACGGCACGGTCCGCCATGCTCTTCCTGACGGAGACACAAATCCAGCATCCAGCGGACACGTCCTACCTCCAGTACCCCGGTTACGTGCTTGAGGAGAATTTCCTCGCGAAAGCAGGGGTCTGTCTGTTTGTCTGCTCGGATATATGTTGTCGCCATCTGCGCTGCCTAGAAGATACCTCCTTTCCCATCCTCTGGGTGCATGTACACCTGGACCTTCAGAGCCGTACTTACATGTGCCTATACATACACACACGGAGACGACTCGTCTCTTTAAGTACATGAGCTGTTCGGTAGATGAAGCGCAGGAGCGGTACCCTACTGCTGAGATGGTATGTTTGGGGGACTTTAACTCTCACCACGACTCCTGGTTGGGATCCTCCATCTATGCAGGAAGGACCGCCCACGCGTTCGCTCTTTCGCACAGCCTGACGCAACTGGTAGACCAACCTACCAGAATACCAGATGACGCTGGTCAGGAGCCCTCTCTACTAGGCCTACTGCTGATCTTCCACCACCCTGCTGGCTACCGGGTTGAGGTCAGGGCGCCCTTGGGCACATCTGACCACTGCCTAGTGTTCAGCACAGTGCCAAGCACAGCACTACCACGCGGCGTATCGCGTTTGAATCAGTGGTCGCGCCCTCAAAGATTCGAATAATAACTTGCTGAAATCAGCCTATAATACTGCCACCGAGATCTCCAAGAGGGCATACATAAGAGCGGATGCCCAGCGCGTTAAACGAGTCTGCACTAGTAACGCACCCTACTGGGTCGTAATTACTGGCGACTAGCCAAAGCCGTGCAAGCCAATTTCTGCCAGCCCTCGCTGCCTCCGCTGAGATGCCCTGATGGCTCACTGGCGCATCAGCCGCTGGAGAAAGCCGATCTTATAGCCAGTCTCTTTGCTAACTCCCGGATCGATGACTGTGGTACGCAACCACCATCGATACCCTCCTGTGGTCCCGTTATGCCAGATATTCACATCAGGCAGCATGATGACCGTTTTGAGCTACAGTCACTCGATATCAGTAAAGCTAGTGGTCCTGATGGTATCCCAGCAATTGTTTTGAAAAAATGTGCAGCGGAGTTGTCCCCGGTGTTGACGCGCCTCTTTCGTCTCTCGTACTAGACCGGTTGTGTTCCGAGGGTTTGAGAGAAAGGCCAATGTGCAGCCGGTCCCCAAAAAGGGAGACCATTTGGCCCCATCAAATTACCGCCTCATTGCTGTAAATTCAGTGTTGTGCAAAGTCATGGAACGGATCCTTAACAATCAATTGATCCATTACCTAGAAGATCACTCCTTAACTAATGATCGTCAATATGGCTTTAGACCGAAACGATCGACGGGTGATCTTCTGGCGTATGTGACGTACCTCTAGGGGGAGGCAATTGATAAACATGGCAAATCTATGACCTCCAGCCTAGATATCGCCAAGGCATTTGATCGGATTTGGCATATAGCACTTCTCTCCAAATTTCCGGCATACAGTCTGCCCCTCTAGCTTTGGAAGTGGATTACTGGCTTCCTGCATGAGTGTCGAATCCGCGTCCTCGCAGATGGATGTGGTTCATGACAGTGAATGCCAGTGTCCCACAGGGCTCCGTCCTGTCGCCCACCCTCTTTCTTCTTCATATCAATGACATGCTGCCACTTGGTAACATCCATTGCTATGGAGATGACAGTACGGTCCATGGGCGATATTTCAGAAATCGGCGAGAGACGTGAAAGTCTTGTCGTTGAGCTTAATCGGGTTTTGGTCATTAGTAAATGGGGTTCCAATAACCTGGTTGAGTTTAATGCCAAGAAAACTTAGGTGTGCGCATTTACAACAAAAATGGCCCCATTCCATATCATATCATTTATTGTAACTATAATGTGTACATGGTCTTATGGATATAATTTCCTCCCCAATCTCAGTCTTCAGAGCGGTTCCCTCAGTACGCGGGATGGCCTGAGTATGCTTGGCATGGATATTCGCTGCAATCTTAACCAACGGAACTATATCGAGAGACTCATTTCAACAGCTTCCAAAATACTCGGGGTCCTGAACAGAATACTCTTCGCGCCGGACCAGCTTTGTCTGCCTTATAAGACTTAAGCTCGGGCGTGTAGGGCCTTGGAGTGTTAATCGCGTGTCTGGGACGGTCCCGCACAATATCTTCTCGAGGCTCTCTATAGGTTGCAGCGACGAGCTATCCGATGAATCGACGAACGAACGACGAAAAAGTTACCAAAGACTTGGAACCTCTTCAACTTCGTAGGAACATGGGCTCGCTAAGCGTATTTTACCACCTTTACCGGGGTGAGTGCTCTGAATGAGTGTTTTCCCATATCCCATCTTCTCTCTTCCATCATAGAACCACATGTGCAGGATTGCGACGTCATTATTTCACTGTTGCATAGCAGCGTCAACTGACTGGACACTGTAGTCACTGGTCTGTTGCCACTGCAATTTGGGCTTCTCTTTTCACTTACCATCAGGCGAAGCGGAGCCACTATACTGAGTTAGTATAAAAAAAGACTCGTCGCATGGTCTAATTGGAATAAATAATCATCTGAATTGATTGCTCATTTTTCCATTCACGGTGTCTCGAATTTCAACGACAGATATTAAATACTGAGTGAATTCTCACGTTGTAAAACAGAATCAACTTTGTTTATACAACGTAGGAAAGAATACAAGCATTCGGCCGACCTGATGTAAAGCGGCTACCGTAGCGTAGTATTACCGCAGCTTTTGAACGCTCGCACGATGCTGCCTCTGCAACTAACACAGCAACTCCTTCTTACTTGTGACCTCACTCACACGCAGAAACACAGCAGCCCTCCAGGAAGCTGTTATTTGGCTGCGGTTTTCTGTCAGGTGAAGGTACTTCCCTAAACGGGCAAAATGGGCTAAAGTTAAGTTCGTCGCTTTCTTGTACAATTCTCAAAAAATATACGCATAAGTAGAAAGAGGCAATAATGATAGTACTTTTATACTGATAAATAAAGCAATTCGTGTGAAATTATTCCCTAACCATTCCAAAATATTCAAAAATGCACCACATTAATGTTCAAGTTTTCACTTCTGCCGGCACTCCCTGAGTGCAACTCGTTTTTTTTTAATGTAATCTCATTGATATCAGGAACCCTGGGAACTGGCGAGTGAGCATGAAAAGAGCTATGAATGTTAAAGGAGCGTGTGACGTGCGTAAAGACCATGTCTTATCGCGCTCGGTACTCTCTGTTTACACCGCAAGGGACCTGGCGTGAAAATATACATACATACATCTTATTGTATCTTATTCAATTCTCTTATGTTACTACTTTTCTTTTAGTTCAGACGTTTTACAAAGCATGTTTACATTTTTTTTGCATTTCATACAAAATTCTATAGATTTTGGTTTAGATAGCTAGAACAGCAACGAACACTTTGTGGCGATCGTAAAATTTGCATTTTCTTTAAGAATTGTTTGTATAGCGCACTTGCTTGAGGTGAATTTTGTGTTTACAGCGTGGCTTTTGTCGAGATTATGGACCAGAATCCCACTAGCCGTTGCCTGCATCGTCAGATTCAGCCGTCTACGGATGGAGGTAACTATCTTGAGCTTCCTCGTGTTTCAAAGGACACGTTAAGCTGCTGTCATGAGATTACTGTCGAGAAACCAAGTCGTCACTGGAAAATGTTGACAATTATAAGGTACAGTCATGACTAAAAATATGTATTGACGTATACACAACGATTTAAAAGTATGTATTGTGGATTTGATTTAATTTATTTATTATTATAGCCTTTTATTATTATAGCCTATTTATTATTATAGCCGGGGGTCATGTGCCAGAAGCGTGCTCGTTCGCGACCCCTGCCAATCAGTCGATTGCAATTCTGAACCAAGAGCGCACCGACGTGCGGATTAGGGCATCCCCCGTAGGCGACGCGCACCGATCCGCCCCCGTCGGTGCGAATATAGCTGCATGCGGCGGTGGGGGCCGCCACCCACCACGCAGCGCCAATTCCGGCGGGACGAGGGGAGCCGAGTGCCGCATAGGCACGTGGAATGTGAGAGGTGGATTGAATGATAAGACGAATGAACTGATAGACGTAATGAATGATAGACGTTTGGATGCTTTATGTGTGACAGAGACTAAGCGCAAGGGGAGCGACACCGATGATCTACCCGGTGGTATGATGGCCCTATGGTCTGGGGTAGACCGGGACGATCATGCCAGTGCCTCGGACGCTGGCAATGAGAGTGAGTCGGATGCTTACTCCACGTTGACGGCGTCCGACGAAGGCATAACTATGGATGAGATCGAATGGTCGATACGAAGCTTGAAAAATGGAAAATCAGCGGGAATTGATCTGATCACAGCTGAGATGATCAAATTAGGTGGCACTTACGTCCGGGACGCCTTCTGGTACCTATGCAACCTATGCTGGAGAACTGGAAGGGTCCCAATGGACTGAAGACGCGCAGTCATCGTGCCCTTGTATAAAGGCAAGGGATCACGCATGGACTGCGCCAACTATAGGGCCATCAGTTTGATCAGCTTAGCAGCAAAAGTATATGGAAAGGTGATTGAAAGGAGAATGAGGGTGAAATCCGATGAAATGCTGTGGGACGCACAAGGAGGTTTCCGAAATGGAAGGGGATGTACGGATCAAGTTTTCTCGCTCCGCAATATCGTAGAGAAGCATCTGGCCATAGACCGGAAGGTTTTCTGCGGTTTTGTGGATCTTGAGAAAGCCTTTGATAGGGTTGTGCGAAGGGAACTGTGGGACATATTGCCGAGATATGGGATTGACGGTTCACTGCTCCGTGCTGTGCAGTCCACTTACAAGGATTGCTCAGCATGTGTGCGGATAGACGGTGGCATGTCACCCTGGTTTGATGTCAAAATTGGTGTCAACAGGGTTGCATGCTATCTGCTAGGCTGTTTATCCTGTATCTCGATAGTTGTCTGCAGAGAATAAGGTCAACGAACGTGGGATTGCGCATGGGTGACCAAGTGATGAACTGTCTGCTGTATGCAGACGATGCCGTGCTATTAGCAGATACACCATCTAAACTGCAAACACTGGTCACAACGATGAAAGACGAATGTATGGAGAAAGGCTTACTACTGAACGCGAAGAAAACAAAGATAATGGTATTTGAAAGAGAAGAATCCAGAACTAATGCAAGGATTACGATTGATGATGAAGTGTTGGAACAAGTGGATGAGTTTGTATATCTTGGATGCGCTTTCAGCAGGGATGGAAGGTACACCGCAGATGTGGAAAGACGAGTGAGTGCTGGGAATAGTGTGAATGGAGCGTTGGGAAAACTTCTTGGCAGTAAAATCCTGAGCCAGAAGGCACAACTCGCTATACACAATGCAGTGTTGGTCCCAACGCTAACTTATGGAAGCGAGAGTTGGGTATGGCAGAAAGAGCATGAAAGTAGAATAAACGCGGTTGAAATGCGAGCGCTGCGCAAAATTTGTGGCGTAAGGCTTGTAGACCGTATTCGCAATGATGATGTTAGAAATAGAGTTGGTCTGAAAGAGAGCGTCGGTGTTAAAATAAGAAGAGGCATGCTCCGATGGTTTGGGCATGTAGAAAGAATGTAAGATGAAAGAATGACGAAGCAGATATACAATGCAAAAGTGGAAGGATGTAGGAGCCGGGGAAGGCCAAGACTTACCTATCATGACCAAATTGGTCATGTTCTATCAGAAGGTGATGTCAGGAGCCCTAGAAACCGGCGTGCGTGCATGAGAAGAGCAATGAATGTTAAAGAAGCGAGTGATATATGTAAGGATCGAGTCATGTGGCGCTCGGTTCTCTCTGCCTACCCCGCAAGGGATTTGGCGTGAAGTTATAGATAGATAGATATTATAGCCTTAAAATTATTGTTGACTTCAGAATAGCGTCCACACACAAGACAAGGGAAAAAGTAATACAGCATGACAACATGACAAGAGATCAACATATAAGTTATCTAATATTTATTATGAAATCGTTATCAAATGGCCAGTTCACTATATTGCAAACATATGTCCAAATCTCCGCAAGGGTTCAAAGTTTTTATACATGGCCACACTCAAAGTTCTGCACTCCTGGTTGCATAACATTTGCATAACCGTTTGAATTTCGAGTATTATACTTTTAAACGAAAGACGTTTGTTGTCCTTTTAAAAAAAAATAGCCGGAATTCGTTTGTTAATTGATTTTATCATATTTTGAAGTTCGTCATCTGTCAGTCATCTGTATTGAAAATGAAATTATCAAGAAAAAATTTCAGGGCATCACATCATTTGTTATGATTTCTAAAGTGCTATTTCTCTGTTTGTCCTCAAAAGTCGTCGTCGTCTTTTGAAATAGGAATACCACATCTGAGTACCGAGATACGTTGGTATCCAGAACCGAAAGACACTAGAGTGTAAACGTGTTTGTCTGAATAACAAATTTGTGATGACCGGCATTCAACTGCGACCACCGAGAAAACTTGTTTAAGCGGTTATTTGAAGAAAATCGACGCACCTTACACGAGCTGTTGAGAGGACATTTCGAGATCGATACGCCAAATTATAAATACGTTATGAAAATACGTTAACATTTAATAGTTGAAAGAAGTCCATTACTGATGGGATTCTTATATTTTTGAGGACACTGGACTAAAGATATATATGTATAATTTTTAGTTGAAAATATTTTGAGTTTTTCCTGCAAGTGACCTATAAATACATACTTTCATAGTACTCGTAATAGTAGTTAGTAGTACTCTTCACTTTGTAAACATATCGCAAACTATTATACATGGACATTATTCTTAAACTAGTTACGTGGTGACTACATACTTTTTAACCCTAAATGCATTAAAAAAATTAAACTACAATATAATTTTAACCTATTAAATCCTTGCGGTACGTATAGATATTTTTAATCGTGACTGTACCTTATCTTGAAATACTTCGTGGACACAGTTACTTGGTAATTTTGGCTGAACACATTAATCTAGATCAGAGACCAAAATACATTTGAACTTTCGCTGGTTTATATATACTAATAAACGCAACTATGTCGATATGGTTATCGAACAAAACTCTAGCAGTAACTACGATGCTTGGAATATTCTCCATACTGCCGACTTAGTTGTTTACATGTTTCATAAATAAACCCTGTTGGTAAAGGCCTACATACACAAAAGGAAAGCTTCGTTGGCGATTATATGTGCATAGAAGTTTACAGAGCTAACAAACTTTAAGGTAATGACGTGATGATCTTATTTGTAAGCGACGTGGGCTACATAAATTTCGGCATCCCACGAATGGTTACGTCCACTACGATCTTAACGTAAGCAACTTATACACGAAAACTCACATTTTGACATATAACTCATTATTATTTGTATGGTCATCACTCAATCTGATGATCTGTGAGAATTGTTGGCTTCTCTATCCTATACTTACGTATGTTATTGAGCCCTTAAGGTTAAGGAGACTTTGCTTTACTTAGTGCATTCTATCAATTGAACAGGGAGTTCGGAGAACTGGTTCGATACGACGCGATGCATGATTTTTTCGGCACCAGCTACAGACGTGAAAAAATTAAAAGTATGAATGAGATTAGTAAGAAACTTTATTGCTAAAAAAACAAGTACAAGAATGCGATTACTGGCATGTTTAGATTAGGTTTAAATATTTATTCATAATCAAATTTTGACCTCAGGATGCATGTGACATTTGGCATTTCTCATTTTCATTTTTAGGAATAAAAATGTACTAAATTGGCTACACAAATTGTTAACTAAACGAAATTTAGATTTAGTTATTTTACGTTCTTTGTAACACAAGAGAAATATTTTTTTGGAGATAACTGAGCTTGCTTTCAGCTTGGTTAAAACTTTTTTCACCTAGGTTATGTCAAATATTTGTTGACATTGAAAACGATATATTAAATAAATAAAAACGATATATAATTTCCCCCGATATTAATGTATTGTAATACATTCGTGCCAAGTTTCAGCTAAAAATTTAGTACAATCACTTAAGTCAGAAAAGGGCGTTAAGCTATAAACATGTATTTTAGCATTCTAAAAGTTATCTCAAGTCTCATTTTATTAGTAATATGTATAGTAGCACGTATATATCTAGACGTGAGATTCTTCTCATGTCCCGTTCATCCAAGATCAAAGGTCACTGAAATCAGTTTTTCGTAAATATCTCACTTCCTATGATTTCAATTCGCATTGGTTATTGAAATTGTAGAACATGGAATTCTTTACAAATTTTGTTCCAAACATTTTTTTATAGGCTTAATCGTTTTTAAGATGGATGGGCAGAGCATAATGCAAGGTCAACCGTGAGTCCCGGTTAATAATATAAAGTTAACTACTCGCTAAGAAATCTGCAAGTACGAATAATTTACATAATCGTAATTTGTTAATTATTACATTAGTAACGCGTCGGATACGTCCTTCATCCTAAAGCGGCCCTGCGCTCACTTACGCGCTGAGATCCTGCGTTCCTTTCCTTAAAAAGACAATAGGAAAAATCAGACCTTTCTTAGGTTAGGTCACACGTATATCGAAATATATTTTCTTGGACGTGCGGGTTTCCAAATCCTACTAATATTATAAATGCGAAAGTTTGTATGTATGGATGGATGTTTGTTGCTCTTTCACGGATGAACGGATTTGAATGAAATTTGGCACGTACATAGTTTATGATCTGGATTAATATATAGGCTACGTTATTTGACTCCACGCGGGCGGAGCCGCGGGCAGCAACTAGTATGTACATAAATCCGAAAACACGAATTTAGTGGCACATGTCAGGATTCGAACCGGCAACCTGTTGCACAATAGACCGGTTCCTTATCCACAGGGCTATCACTGAGAAAGCCCAATAAAGTATTATAATTCAACACGCAAAAATCATTAAATATTTCCTACATTGTCTATAGGTATTTTGGACTGGCCAACAAATTGAAAAGTACGAGTCAATAATTTATTTCCAATCGCGTAGATAAGTGGAACATTTTATTTGCCTATCAATTAATGTAGATGGCGCTCGAGAGCCGTATCAACATCCAATCAGCCGTGAACGCATTTGCCGCGATAAGTGGTTACATGGATACATACTTATTTAGCCCACTTATGGCTCGTTTACACCTGACTAGAAACTATAATGGATTCGTCTATACATATAATAAATTTGAAAGTTTCCGATGTCTATACAAGATATATTTATGAAAAAATCATATGTGGGGTCTTTATAAGAATGATAGAATGCAAAACAATTATCTTTCCCATTTTTATACTATCTTTTTTTTGCTTTACTATAATTTTTTTTGTTATATTTTTTATAGAACTTCGGGAGGCCGACCTGATGTAATACGATTACTGAAGCCTATAAACGCTTGCAATACATTAAATATCACTCACTGCGCCACCTGTACTGCTAACACAGCGACTCCTTAGGAGCTTACTGGTAACATCACTCATAGGCACGAACACAATAACCATCTAGAGAGTTTTATTTTGCTGCGGTTTCTTTTAAAGTAGAGGTACTTCCCTAGACAGGCTGCTGTGATGTGCCTTACATTTCTTAAAATTCTCTCTTCTCTCTTTTGTTTGTGTATTTGTATCACACATAAACTACTGTACAAAATTAGATGCGGTTGTCACATTTGCATGATGCAGGTCTAATTTAAAATTAGGTTTATGTTTCATTCTGATATGCTGCCTAAAAGTCATGGTATCTCTTCTTCGTAGCGTTATCTCGTTTTCTAATCCAGTATGATTTGCGAGGTCCGTTACCTAAGCCTACGGATTTGGCGAAAATACTGTTTTATGGTAACCTATCGTACACACGAAAATTTTCTGTTCCTATTTTGTGTTTCTAGAAACTTAATTTACATATGTTTCGTTTTCTAGAAAAACCGTTGTCCGATTATCAAAACATGTAATTTCTAGAAGTATTAAACATAGAAATAACTTTTCCATATAATTATTTACACAGATTTACTATCATTAACAAACCGAAAAATGTAGGTTAACTACTTGACCACGGTGGAAAACACTTTTTAGAAATTGAAACATCTAGCTATAATGCTGTTGATAAACTTTTAGTTAAAATTCAAAACATTTAAACTTGCGAAAAAATAACAATCAATTGAATTTTCGGTCCAATGAAAATATAGAAAATAAAAAGTTGCTAGACGTTTCCGATATATTAAAATTCGTACATTATCGTAGGATAGGTAACCGATTTATACATTGAGCGACTGTCATCAAACCTCAAAAACCCACAGGGCAAATGAGACCTTTCATAGTTTTTTTTTTTTTATATTGGCTCAGCATAGTGGCTCCTCTTCGCCTGTTGGTAAGCGAAAAGAGGAGCCCAAATTGCAGCGGCAACTGACAAAGGACTACAGTGTCCTGTCAGTTGACGCTACCATGCTTGCCCGCAAGGTGCTTCTTCACGCTTCGTTTGAAGGATCCCATGTTGTAGGAAGGAGGAAACACATGTGCAGGCAAGGCGTTCCACTTTTTAATAGTTCGTCACCCATCTTTCGAAATGTGATTTCTTGAACATGCCAGTTTTCTCACAATGTTTTCCTTCATCATCATGCTAGTGATCATTACGAACATGTATATAATACCGAAACACGAATTTAGTGGTATCTACATTTCCACACCAGGATTTGAAACAGGAAACTTCGGGTAGTAGGTTAGTCCTTCGTTCACTGGTCTATCACGGCTTTTAATGCAAGCTAAGTTATCTATACACATAATAAAATTGTAAGTGACTGACGTCTGTATAGAAGACTTTTAAGAAAAATCCATTTGAGAGATCTTTAAGAATGCAATAGTGGCCCAAAGAATTCCGGAATTAAATGAAGTTTAGCGCAAAAATAAACAAGAACTGGATTAACACGTAGAGTGCTTTTATTCCAGAAAATATTTAGATTTCCTGTGTAAAGCTGAACTTTACGCGAGTGAAGATGCGGGCGGCAGCTTGTTTACTATAAAGCTGTTAAGAGCGGATCAGGTTTCACAGCTTGAATTTCCTTACCGTATTTAAGACTGACGTATTTATTTCTGTAATAATTTACATGTTTAAATGTTTATAACATAAGTAGAACATCCGTTTACTTAATGTTATATAAAAATATAGTTCAAGTTAAGTTGGTTATTAAATATTTCCTTGAGCCGGAATATTTAAACACTCACGGTAATATATGTATAAGAAAGTAACAGCAGAACTGTGCCAATCCAATCGGGTTGCATTGATGCATCATTCCTCTCTCTTATCACAATCTCATTTGACAATTAGCAGGGCGAACCATATACTGGTGAGATTACCTTTAACTATTTTTATATACAACGTCTGGAGACACACAAGCACACAGCCCACCTGATGTAAAGTGGTCACCGTACCCTAATAACACTTGTACTACAGGAAGTCTCAGCCGCGTTGCCACCCCTGCTACTAACACAGCAACTACTGAGGAGCTTACTCAAGCAACACAAAATGACTGAATAATCTTTGTATAAAAGCATTTCAGAATACTTCAAGCAACCTAATTGGCTGCCTAATGCCTGTATAAACGCTTAAACAGCTGTTTTACAAGCACTTTGGACACAAAATAAACCGCTTTAATTGGGGTAATAGCAACATGATAGCTGAATAAATGTCAACTATCTTACTATCGTCTATATATGTCTGGTAAAAAAAGAGTTTTTAGAGCTATTAAAAAGGTATACCAGCCTATACCTTTTCAATAGCTCTAAAAACTCTTTTAACCATATGCATCTTTCAAGTTTAGCTATTCAGTTTAATTTAGTACTTCAGAAGACTTAAAACGATGACTGTTTGTCTTGGTCTGGATGTTAAAAGAGAGGTAGGGCTCATCAAAGCAGCCGGTCTGGGGAAGTACCTCCACCTCACAGAAAACCGCAGCCAAATAACAACTCCCTAGAGGGTTGTTGTGTTCCTGCGCATCTCACTCACAAGAAGTCTTAAGTCTTCTGTGTTATAAATGTCCCAAATGATTCTAAATGTTTAGGAAACTTACTGAAAAATTATTCAGGAAAGGTTCCTAGTCCTTATTATATTAAAGTTTAAAAACCACCCGTAAAATGATAGTGATATTTAAAAGGATTTTTCTTCATGGACTGATTCGTATCTTCCAAGAAGTGCACGAACCTGTCGTTATGTTTGAGTTATTTCATTATTGTATAAGTTCACTAGCTATATATTAAGTTCCAAAATACTGTCAAAATTGTCACATAAAACTAATTTTATACTGAATTGTAAAAAAATCTATTATAACTACAATGTCACTCATCAAAAGCGCGGGAACAAGTCCCGTATCATAATTAAGATTACTTTTGACATTCAGTAAGACTATAGGTAAATAATACCACAGAAAAATAAAATTAATCTCTTCTCAGTTTAACCACAGGCTTTAACCATAAACAAAAGAGTAGGTTTATATTTGAGTACATGTGTGTCAAACGGATGGCAGTGTGTGTAAAGTTTATTTTATGTATTTTCCAAGGATTATTATAAATAAAAATTTGGTTTCTTCACTTCTTCTCCACATAAACTTTAACTGTGCCTAATTTCATACTTCTCCGTAATTGTAAAGATGCACAAAGTTTTTGCTTCACGTATTAACATATTGATATACTAGCAGTGCCCGTGACTTTGTCCGTGTGGAATATTAATTATTTATATTAATAAAAATTTATAAAATTTCTAAAATAAAAGTAGCATAAGTTACTCCTTATTACATCAGCTATCTGCCAGTGAAAGTCCCGTCAAAATCGGTCCAGCCGTTTCAGTGATTAGCCGGAACAAACAGACAGACAGACAGACAAATATTGTAAAAATATTCATTTTGGTATTTGTACCGTGTATACATCCATATGCGTTTAGTAAAAAGCGGTTATTTTAATATTACAAACAGACACTCCAATTTTATTTATCTGTATAGATAAGTTTTCTTCTAAGTAACTTACCTGTCAGGTCATGTGATTTCTTTAATTATTGAAAGTAATAAACAATGACAATCTCTAAATCAATCTCCTTAATCCGGCGGGTCGTGGACAGCCGAGTGTTGCATATGCACGTGGAATGTGAGAGGTGTGTTGAATGATAAGATGAACGAGCTTATGAACGTAATCCATGAGAGACGTTTAGATACTTTGTGTGTGACAGAGACTAATAATAAATAAATATTTTCGGACAAATTACACAGCGCCACCTAGCCCCAAAGTAAGCGAAGCTTGTGTTATGGGTGCTAGACAACTGATAAACATACGTAAATACATTTTTTTTTGTAAATACATACTTATTATACATAGTAAATACCCAGACCAAGACAAACAGACATGTTCATGCACACAAATGTTTGTTCTGTGTGGGAATCGAACCCACGAGCGTTGGTGTCAAAGTAGCGTAACAGCGCGTTTCACCACTGCGCCACCGAGCTCGTCTTCAATCTTTACTAAGCGCAAGGGGATCGACACTGATGATATGCGATGATATGCGGTAAAGTGATAGCCCCATGGTCTGGGGTAGATCGGGACGATCATGCCAATGCCTACACCAGGTATCGTAATCTCCTCTCGCTTGGCGACTGATATAAGAGATTAATTACTGCTTAGTAGGGCCTAGATTTCTCTGAGTTCGTATAAAAATAGGTAAAAATAGGCATCACGCGAGTATTTCTGGTTTCAGCATACGTTCCTGAAAGCTCACAGTGTGCTGAAGAACTAAGGAAGCTTTGGGATATGTGAGGGATGTTCTGAATTTAGCTGAAGGGAATGAAAGAGTGATTATGTGTGGAGGTTTGAATGGATGGGTTGGGACCATACGAGACAGGTGTGAAGTTGTTCTTAGTTCTTATGGAGATAAGAGAGTGAACGAAGCAGGTAAGTCAATTCTAGATTTATGTATGGAACGAAACTTCCTCGTGTCCAATGCTTTATTTCATCATAAGGATATTCACACGTATACATGAAGACGGAATAACAAAAAAATCGGCCAAGTGGGAATCGGACTCGCACACGAAGGGTTCCGTACCATTATCTATAAAACGGCATAAAAAATCACGTTTATTGTATGGGAGCCCCCCTTAAATATTTGTTTTATTTTAATTTAATTATTTATTCTTAAAGTGAATATATAACTAAATATTCCGTGAATATTTCAAGCGCCTACCTGTTGCCGCTATCAATATCGAGCAAAAATGAGCAAAAAAATCACGTTTGTTATATGGGAGCCCCCTTAAATATTTATTTTATTTTTTAGTATTTGTTGTTATAGCGGCAACAGAAACACATCATCTGTCAAAATTTCAACTGTATAACTATCACGGTTCATGAGATACAGCCTGGTGACAGACGGACGGACGGACGGACAGCGGAGCCTCAGTAATAGGGTTCCGTTTTACCCTTTGGGTACGGAACCCTAAAAAGTGTGATTGATTTGATTTTAATAGATAGAGTCTTCAAAATACTGTAATGGATACAAGAGCCTTTAGAGGTCCACTCTTGAAACGGACTAGTACCTGGTGGTAAGCCGGTTTGTGAGAATTTTCAAGAAGTGTTCTCTCTGCCTATCTAACAAGAAATGTGTCATGTAGATAGATATATTCCATTTAAAACGCGACCAAATTTTAAAACCAGGACAACTACACACATCAAAAGTGTCTAGGGATCAACATATATTTTTGCAATAACTTTTCTCCTGATTGATATTAATTAAAATTTTCTTTAAGGATTCATCAAATAAAGTGTTTTCGTTTGTCTACAGTAACGATAAACCAAGTCACCTTTGCATTAATAAAGAAATTTGCCATTTTCATAATAAAGGGATTTTTGACATTTGAACCACTAACATTAAAGTTCGAAAAAAAGACTGAAATAACAGATTTCTTTAAAATTTTATTGGGTAACTTAAACAATTAATAATCCGTGTTTCTACCGCGTACACTAACAACACAAGAACATCGGTTTGGCATACTCAAAATGAGTTCATCCAAATCACGCTGTGGAATGGCCGCCCATGTTCGTTGCAACAACAAAAAAAGGTCTTTGGCCACGTTACCGAAGCACTGGTACCGTGGCTGAGCGCCATGGAGACAAGACCGATACATTCAAATCACAACTCGAAGAGCTCCAACAATAACCGCCATGATGTTAGCCTTGACGCTTCATCACTCTTCAGGGAACTTAATTAGCGACCAAACAGTCAGAAACCGCTTGCATGAAGTGAACCTTCATTCCCGAAGACCGCTAAGGGTACCACCTATAGCAATGCACAATCGTAGGATTCGATATCAATGGGCTCTTGAACACAGAAATTGGGCAGAAGAACAATGGCGTTTCGTGTGCTTTTCTGATGAGTCTCGTTTTGGTATGAGACCGGATACAAGACGTATACGACACTGGAGAACCCCTGGACGCCAACAGCGATTAAAATCCTGCCAGGAAGTCCATCCTTATAGTGGTGGAACCATGATGGTATGGGCGGGTATTTGGATCGGCGGAAGAACTGAGTTGATTTGGATCAGAGGCAACCTCAACGCTCAAATTTATGCTGAGACGATTGTATCAGACGTCATCGTTCCTCTACAAGTGCAAATCGGTCCCTTATTTCAGTTAATGCATGATAATGCACGACCGCACACCGCAAGAGTTGTAAGACAGACTCTCGCCGCAGCTAACATCAATGTCATGCCCTGGCCTGCTCAGTCGCCAGACTTGAACCCGATTGAGCATGCATGGGATATACTACAGAGAAGAGCTCTGCCGAATATGGAGGGTATCCAGTCGCAAGAAGACCTTTTTTTGTTGTTGCAACGAACATGGGCGGCCATTCCACAGCGTGATTTGGATGAACTCATTTTGAGTATGCCAAACCGATGTTCTTGTGTTGTTAGTGTTCGCGGTAGAAACACGGATTATTAATTGTTTAAGTTACCCAATAAAATTTTAAAGAAAACTGTTATTTCAGTCTTTTTTTCGAACTTTAATGTTAGTGGTTCAAATGTCAAAAATCCCTTTATTATGAAAATGGGAAATTTCTTTATTAATGCAAAGGTGACTTGGTTTATCGTTACTGTAGACAAACGAAAACACTTTATTTGATGAATCCTTAAAGAAAATTTTAATTAATATCAATCAGGAGAAAATTATTGCAAAAATATATGTTGATCCCTAGACACTTTTGATGTGTGTCTATAGTAGCCGCAAGTAAAACGCTAATAAAGTTTTTGAGCATTGTAATATACATATTCTGGGAAATGTTAGTGGTACCTTCTCCACTAAGCTAATGGAGTGCTCCCAGTAGATTTGCTTTGCGAATAAGTATCCGACTACGAGCGTACCTTTTACAAGTCCTGCGGGATACCCTTCTACAAAATCATTAAGCTTTTATGACGTTAATATCGGACTCTACATAATAACTCGGACATACTTAGTGATTCCTTTTGAGCATTATTTTTAACTTCTATCCATCTAAATATCAATGACGAGTCACTAGTGGGTAGGCAAAACATTAAACTGTTTACTTACTTTTAAATACAAACCCATAAACCACTTGGCGGCGCATAAATGCATTAACAAAGATGTAGTGTTTTAGCGTCTAAATATGTCAGTGATTCGAACCTAATGACCAGTGGCAGGATATTATAACCAATAAGCCGAGATAAGTGACGCGATGTGGATGCATGAATTAGCCGATAAAGGCTGCACGTTCTATTGTATCCTCCCATCCGTAGCGGTGTTGAGTTACTATGCAAAATCGTCATTATCAGTTCTCTATAGGTTATTTATTTCATGCTTTTAGACCTTAATAGTTTTGACGAGCCCGATGGTTGAGTTAGCAATGCCTATTTTAACAAGGTTCGTAGGTTCGATTCCAATGCAAGACAAACATTTGTGGGAATGAACATGTCTGTTTGTCTTGGTAAAATTTGTAAGAGAGATAGGGCACATCAAGGTGTCTCTACTGGGAATGTATCGACCATTTAACGGAAAATGGCATTCCAATAATTAATGGATTGCTGTGGTGCTGCGAGTGAGCGAGCTTTACTAGTAAGCTCCTAAGGAGTTGCTGCGTCAGCAGGAGAGGTGACATCGCGAGATCGTTCAATCGATCGAAAAAAAACCAATAAGAATGCGCAAGCTTGCATTGCCTGAGGAACACCTGGCTCGTCAATTATATAATAATTCATTTTTTTTTTAATTTGTTGGCCATTTTAACCATGTTCCTTAAGAGATAGATATAGAAGATATAGGAACGGTGTTCCTGAACATTCCTATTCAACTTTTTTATGCTGAATCCGAATCTGTAGTCAAAATTCGAATGTTCGAAAAAAAGCGACAGACACACGCACACACAGGCAAACATATAGATTTCATATAGGAACAGTGTTCCTGAAAAGACTAAATACTTGTATGCCTCCCGACGTTGTGTGAAAAGAAAACAAATAAAGACTCCCTGAAGACTAGTCTTTCCTGCGACCACGGACGCTGCAAAGCGTTCGAAACGTCAGGTTTCAACAAAATAAATAAAACACGCGATACTTCCGTTAAAAATAGTTTAATTTCAACTCCCTGAAGAGTTGTTGTTGTTGAATGTTCCTGCAAAAAGTGAAGTAGTTAGCGAACTCTTTAGGATTTGATGTGTTAGTAGCAGAGGCGACAACGCGCAAGCGCGACTTTCTGTGCTGCAAGCGTTCGTAGGCCATGCTTGTAGGCCTCTCGACTTTGGATAAAAATCATATCGTATTGTAATGTTATCATCATATTGTAATATATAGTATTACAATATGATATTTCCCCCTAATTTTAACAGATTTTCATTTTTTACTCGGGAACCCTAAATATTTACGGGATGAAAAGTAGCCTATGTTCTGCTCTGAATAGTCCTTTACCTACCAGTGAAAGTCCCGTTAAAATCGGTTCAGCCATTTCGACGATTAGCCCGGACAAACAAACAGACAGACAGATAGACAAAAGTAAAAAATGCGTATTTAGGCTTTGGTAACGTGAAAATAATAATATGAGCTTAAGATAAAGGCTTTATTTTGAAATCACAGACAGATACTTCAATGTTATTTATATGTATAGATTACCAAGTGGACAAAATCCGCATTCCAGCGCTCCCTGTCTTAATTTGTAACGTTTTAACCAAATGCCTACTTTGCCCTTTGACATGATATTAAATGTCTAATGGCATTGCCAAATGAAAATGTTCGTACTTGACATTTGACATCTGTATTACATTCCAATAAATATGGCAACTCCTATGTGAACGACGTTTTTATTTTAATCCAACAAAAAGTCACCATCCCTACGAGCAATACAACTTCGCCCGCCAAGTAAACCGACATTTTTTATACAACACCGAGAGGCATGCAAGCATAGAGCCCACCTGATGTAATGTTGTTACCGTAACCTATAAACGCTTGTAATATATGAAGTATTACTAGCGCGATGCCACCTCTACTTCTAACGCACCAACTCTTCAGGACTTTACTGATGAACTGTTGCACTCACAGGAACACACCAACCCTACGGGGAGGAGCGGGATGTAACTGCTTTTTCTGTAAGACGGAAGTGCACACCCAGGCCATGATTAACAGACATGTTTGTGAACTCAAATTTGTCTTCTGTGGGAATAGAACCCACGGAGCGTTGATATTGAGGAAGCGTTGCCAACTACTCCACCATCGAGTTTGTCATATTTATTTACGTTTTGCTATAAATAACCTCAGGTTAAAGAATAATTAACTTGTACTGCTACAATGTTGAGGGCAATGTTATAATACCTCACCTTGCGATCATTAAACTAACGGATACACTTGTAACTTGTAAATGTAAACTTGAATTGTAGAGACGCCTAGATATTTTTTTTATACAATGCTCTGTTGGTTCGGACATGTAGAAAGAATGCAGGAGGAAAGAATTTTTTTTTAATTGGGGCAGGCCCGCCACTCATACCCACCACTGTGTCTCCTATGTAGCCAGAATTAACAGCGGCGACCACAAAAAAGGCAATGAACAGTGAAGTCCATTGCCGTCCCGGGGGTTAAACTGCAGCTGCCTTGGAACTCACAACGAATTTAATCAGAAGAAATTTGTAGGAGTAGGAAGTTTTGGAATTGACTTGTCTTGGCAAAGTGAGAGACAGCAATATGACAAATAAGACATTTAAAACCTCAAATAGATGGCTACTCAAGTGAAGCTCAACTGCCGTGCACCACGGATTATCAAATATCTAACACTATTGGGACCTAAACTGTGAGTTGTTACCTAACACATCGATTCCAGGAAAGAAATATGAAACAGATATATAACGCGAGTATATGGATGTAGGAGTCGAAGAAAGGCAAGACTTACTAGTCCGTAATAGATTTCGACCTACACCAATCAAGTAACCGAACGAAATGTGTTTTTAGAAAAGAAAATATGTTAAAAAGTGTAACGTAGATGCCTAATGAAATCTGTTCAAGGTTATGTTTTATTAATAATTCCATTTTTGAAGTAAAACTTCTTTACGCACTCTTGACTTGGGGAGTAGGCAAGTCAAGTCAAAGTCAAAGTCAAAATCTTTTTATTCCGTAAAAATGGCTACATTTGTTTGGAATCGTCACAATTTTTTTCCCTACCGTGCAGTTTATGACTAGGTGAGCACTGATAAAAATACTGCCAAAAAACTCAGGCATCCCTCTTTTGGTATCCAAACAAATTTACATTTTATTAATTACATTATAATTGGATCGACTCACTCCCAGGCATTTCAGGAGAAGAGCAGTAAGCTGGTGAATGCGTGATGAGAGCATTACGAAAAGTGTGATCGGGCGAGACGAACGGAAGTCGAGAGGGAGATATAACTTCGTGAAGATAGAAAGAGAGGGAGTTACGTTTCGTATATTACTGTAGGGGCAAGAGAGAGAGAGGTGCGAGCACACATTTTCTTTCTCTCATAGCGAGTTAAGTTTCGTATATCTGCAGGCCTATTGTCTGTATCACACTATGGAGCTAAAGAAGTTTTACTTCAGTCGTGTGGTCTAAAGCACACTCGTTTTATTTCGCATATCTTCACCGATCACGTAAAAAAAACTGAACAGTAATCGAAATTATAAAGCCTATGGAATATGCAAACATAGTAATCCTACTTACCTTTTTCGGTTCAAGGATTTACGGTTGCTAGGTTTTAAATAGCTAAATAGAAAATTATTTCGTCACTGATCTAGTAACCAAATAATTAAATGGATTTTTTTTATTTTTTTATTAAACACTAGCTGTGCCCGCGACGTCGTCCGCGCGGAATAGTCATTAATTATTTATTTATATTAATATAAATAACTACAATTTCTAAAATAAGAATAGTCTAAGTTACTCCTTATTACATCAGCTATCTGCCAGTGAAAGTCCCGTCAAAATCGGTCCAGCCGTTTCAGAGATTACCCGGAACAAACAGACAGACAGACAAAAATTGTAAAAAAAATATTTTGGTATATGTACCGTGTATACATAAATATGCATTTAATAAAAAGCGGTTATTTTAATATTACAAACAGACACTCCAATTTTATTTATCTGTATAGATAACCTTGAATAGATTTCATTACGCAACTCATGTACGTTACACTCGTGAACATATTTTCTTTCATAAAAAACACATTTCATTCGGATACTTGATCGGTGCAGGTCGACATCTATACCTATAGCTTCTGGCACATGACCCCCCTAGATGTGTCCCCTGACCTAAGAAAGTCTGATTTTCACTCTGGATTGTGGAGGTCTGAAGGCATTCGCTCTAATAATCAGTGTCTTTGCTAAATCCTTAGGCTCGCGTAACACTCCGCCAATATTAATGGATTAAAAAACGGGATAACCCTAGAAGAAGTCAAATGTTCCGTCTACGGTAACAACATCATATCAGGAGGACCATATGCCTGTATGGGATGGGATACAAGCATTTAGCAAGAAACAAAGAAAGAATAACATTTATTCGTACACAACACAACACTGAACAACAATATATACACAGCAAAACATATATACAAAACTAAGCATAACATAACATAACAAATATAAACACAACAAACAGTGTTGTGCGATGTAACAAAATGGTCTGGACTCAGTATATTGTCGAAGCCTGTGTAGCAGACCCGACACTGATTTTCAGTCCAGACCAGTATTTTGTGACACCGCGGATGGAACAAACAAGCACTATGCACTAAGACAAACAACAAACATTATAATTAACCAAAATAAAAGAAATAATATAAAACATACTTAAATATACAGTATAAAGATATTACAAAAATATTCCGATTTTAAGAACCGAGTGCCAAGACGAAAAAGCAGATACAAGACGGAAGTTGTTCCTGCGTGTAAGTGTGGTCACCTCCTACTACTCCTGAGGAGTAGCTGTGAGGTGAGGAGGACAGAGGTGGCTTCGCGCGAGTGACACTCGATGTATTACAAGCGTTCTTAGGCTACGGTAACCGCTTTATATCAGCTGGGCCGTATTGCCATTTGCATGCATGCCTACCGATGTTGTATAAAAAAATATATTATTTAGTATCCTAGAACGCTAGGTCATTATTTCCAAGACCGGGAACAATGACCCGCTGCAAACACATGAACAGAAGTTTCAAACAACCAGTCGCAACTGATTTGACTGCCAATTTCGCGTAGAATATAGCGGTGCACGTGTGAATGCGATAGATATACACGTTTGTCTTTCTACCGTACCTGTTTTGTTTCAATGGTTCGCTCATTACGCTTACAGTAGCCGAGTTGGCAAGCGTACAATTTTCATTTTGTTCATACTGCGCTAATAGCACTTCAGTCAGACATAGCCAGCCACGCGGTCAAGGCAATGCTAATTTATAGCTTTATGCAAATTCTGACATACCGACTAGATATGTTAATTTAATAATTAAACTTTTCCATAACAAAATAAGAAAACTTTGTAGGTGCTTCTATGTAAAGTTGTTTATTGAGTCTATGACTGCGACTTCACTCGTGCATATCCCGGTATCCGTAGCAACAGCTTTTTCTTACTTTCTTTCTTTTTCCTCAGGTTCTCAAGGTCGTATGGTGATGTTGAATTACCTATATATCTATACTATCCACGTTGATGAGTCAGTCAGTCAGCTTCTCCCTTTATATAATGGAGCAGCTGACTGACTGACTGAAACCCCTGAACCTAGAATGATGGACAAGAGGTACCTTTAATAAACTATTTAGTAAGAAAAGATTTTTGAAAATTTTACCCCTAAGTGTGTTATAAGTTGTAATATAAGGGTTGAGAGATTGAGAATTTGACTCACTCGTCAATAGAGGCGACGACTCTGTATTTTAGTTCCATCAATGTATAATAGACGGTGGTGTAGAAAAATGAAAACACACTGACGATATTTTTTCAAGGCGATATTGCTCGACTGCCCTTCCGGTGACGTAGTAACAGCCCACAGGGGCCAACTACATAGTCAATATAAAAAAAAATGCTCGACAGCTCCCTTCCGGTGACGTAGTAACGGCCCACAGGGGCCAACTACATAGTCAGTGTCAAAAAAAATAAAAAATGCTCGCCTCCTCCCTTCCGGTGACGTCGTAGTAACGGCCCACAGGGGCCAACTACATAGTCAGTGTCAAAAAAAATAAAAAATGCCCGACTGCTTCCTTCCGTTGACGTAGTAACGGCCCACAGGGGCCAACTACATAGTCGTGTCAAAAAAAAATGCGCGATATCGTTCTGTCGATGCTTTCAAAGGTTTAATTATTCAGTGTTCAATATTCGCTCGCGTTTGTTATTGGTCTTTGTTATTGTGTGGAATTGTTTCTTTCTTTACTGTTAATTTAAATTTGTTATTATTTGTATGTTTAACAGATTCAAATTGTAGAATTATAATTGTTATAATTTGTTTAAAACGACTCAATATGGCAACTGAAATATTGAATGTAGATGGCACCAGGGTACAGCATCGTATTATTTCTATCATAGGAGATGGTACATATCTATTTCGTAGTATCAATTATTTGTTGTAGGAGAACCAGGTAACGGCTAGAGAGTTACGGGAAGAAATAGTGGAGTACGTCGTCCAAATTAGAACGATTTATCAGTTTTGGCCTATGTTCCGAACAGTGATAATTATGTTAATGCTGTTTCATATTCCATGGATATGTTGCAAATTTTCGGTAGTTTATGTGAGTTGTTGGCCGCTTCACGAATATATCCTAATGTTTTTGAGGTATTTCGTAAAGGATTTCTTTATGTCAGTTTCAGCGAAAAAGGAAACCCAATTGGTAAGTTACGTTTCACACAAGATTTATCTAGCAGACATTCCGACGTTTTTCGGCCATGTGATATACAAATTGAAACTTCCCCAACTTTTACTGACCCTAATACTTATAATAACTCCCAAAATTCTTCATCATCTAAAAACGACGCACAAAAGTGACAGAAAGTCCAAGACAGAAACAGCTTAAAATCGCTTCCCACGAGGATGCCAAAACAAACCGGTAGCCCACCGGAAAGCAGCCTCAAAATATCAAAAAATAATCCCACGGTTTATAGAGGTGCGGTTTCAATCTACCTGAACAATAACTCTCAGATCCATAGAGTTGCATCAGCAAGGTATGAGTCGCGCAATCTGCAAAATATGCATGCCTGCCATTAATTATAATCAGAATTTTGACTACACAGATGTCGTTGATATTGGTAAAATGGACAGCGTTTGCAACAAGTGCAAGGCTAAAAAGTGGAGCAGTGAACCCAGAGGATTGTGTAGCGCTGATGGTCCCCCGCTCTGCAACTAGTTAAAGTTTTGCTGGAAGGTAAACATTCACTCTCTGCACATTTCTTAAACAATGTCCGACGATACAACACTATTTCAAATGGCATCCTTGAGTGCGAATGAAATCAAGGAAGGAAATTTTATGCCAACATTCGAAGTACAAGGACAACTGTACTACTTGATAGGTAGCCTACATCCTCCTGAATAGTAATCAACAGTTCTTATAAATATATTTTGTTTCAGATCAGGACCAAACAAGAATAAGGTCGAATATTGTACCTAATCTAAACATTGATTTGATTACGAACATTCAAGAAATGTTACATCTGTATAATAATTACGTTAGAGATCTAAAACATAATTTAGAAAATATTTACATGGAATCAAAACACTTTTAGATCGTAATTCATGCAGATCGACATCCAACTAATGAACATAGAGAACGCCACAATGCTCGTACAACTAATGAAGTCGCAGTATTAATGGTCAACGAAGACAAAGGTCAGAGAAACATAGTTTTATTCTGTCGCGATGGCCAATTAAAACGAGTTCCGAATTACAGAGATCATATGATTCTTTACAATACTCATTCATTTTCGTCACGGGGGAAGACAGACATTACTTAAGCATACCTCAGAAGAACTCGCCACACAGTAAATTAGTATCTTGCATGCAATTTTATGCGTACAGACTCATGGTAAAATTAAAAAGTTTTAATACTGTACGTCACTTTAAAGATTTATTTAATCAATATTGCGTCGATATGATGGCAAAAATAATAACCGAGAGATCAAACCAGATTGACAGCGGAAAATTATATTCACTTGCATGTTGCTTGCATGTTGAGGCTAGGAATATAGCCTAATATGTAATTTATACCATCAGAAAAGAGGCTTATCACATCTGCATATTTTACTATGGTTAGAAACGAAATTACAGCTCGACGAGATAGACTTATTAATATCGGCGGAACTATATCAGGCCAATCGGAAATATGATCTGATACTCGTACTACACAATATAGTAGTTAAAAATATGATACACGGTCCATGTAGCGAGTACAATATATGATCACCGTGTAAAAACGATATTTATACCAAAAAATATTCACGATATTTTATTGCGGATATACAAACCGGAGAAGACGGTTATCCTGTATATCGTTGTAGGAGCCCTGTTGATGGAGGACAAATGGTAAATATGAAGATTCGAGGATGTGAAGTCTCTGTTAACAATAGGGTACTTCCCTCATCACCGTTGTTGTGTAGGTTATATAATGCTCATATTAACGTTGAGTATTGTCACTCAGTTCATGCCATAAAATATATTTGTAAATAAATAAATACATAAGTCCTGGGTTTGAATCCCCGCGTGTGCATGTAGCACTAAATTCATGTTTTCAGATGTATGTATGTATATCTTTACGCCAGATCCCTTACCGGGTAGGCAGAGAGAACCGAGCGCTATTAGACACGGTCCTTACATACTTCACTCGCTTCTCTAACATTCATAGCTTTGTTCATGCACGCTCGCCGGTTCCTGGCTCTTGACATCACCTTCTCATAAAACACGACCAATTTGGTCATGGAAGGTTAG
The DNA here is from genome assembly GCA_947507595.1 of Pyralis farinalis. NCBI lineage: Eukaryota > Metazoa > Arthropoda > Insecta > Lepidoptera > Pyralidae > Pyralis > Pyralis farinalis. Next base: position 9,147,474 of record OX382278.1, read on the forward strand.
TCTCGGTCTTCCTCAGCTCGTACATCCTTCCACTTTCGCATTGCATATCTGTTTCCTCAATATCTATGTACATATTTATAATTATTACTTACTCTGCGGTGAAATAAGACATCGTAAGGAAAACCACGCGTCCAAGAAATTATATTTTTTTAAATACGTGTGACCTAACCTACGAAAGGTCTGGTTTTCTTGGACGTGGGGGTATGACGGTTGCTGGTCCACATAAAAATCAGTCTTCGCCAAATCTTTAGGCTTTGGACTTCACCGATACTAACGGAAACGGCATAACGCTAGAAGAAGATGCATTTGTACGGCTAAATAATTTTCGCGATTGAACCTTGACGTTTGTATCCGTGGCATGTTAACGCAACACGTAACTTTACTATCACTTGTCCAAATATTGTTTTACGTAACTCACAAAGCCCCTTCTTTTATACTACAAGGGGCATTACCGTTCTTACGATAAAAGAAAAACATGAACAAATACGTTTCCTCCGTAAAGGATTCCCATATTTATTTTCTGCTGTTTTAATAGTTCTAAAGATAGGTAGAAGGTACGAGTAGTACGAAAGTAAAGATAGACTTAGTAATAGGGTTAATCCGATTACCTGTTTTCATATATTTTTTGACATCAATAAAAACTTCTTCCTCGTTTAAACTTCTACCCGATAACATTGCTCTCTGTTTAACGTTCCATCATATTCATTGTCAACATAAAAAGCTGATATAATTTACCCCCATACCTCACCCCATCAGGGTGAAAGATACAAACTTCTGTCGCAAACTCGAGAAGAAATTTTGCGGTGTTTCGTTGCGGGTAGTCACTCAACTGGAGAGATAAGTAATAAATATTTTATTCCAAAACTCGAAACGCTTTAAGAATACCATATCTATATGTTCAAAATTGTGCAAACAATGTTACTTTGTATTGACTAGAAACAGAGGTTCTACATTCGACACGTAGATTTTCATTATGTTCTCTGTTATCTGTAGGCGAGCTGAGGTTTATATAATTTGATCTGTCTTAATAAAATATAAGATGAAATTTGATCCCATGTTTGTATTAATGTGATGATTAGTTAAAAACTATAAATTGTTAAAAAAAACTTATCTATATATATAAAAATTAATGTTTGTGTCATGTCAATGTCAATGTACTCAAAAACGGCTGGGCAGATTTTGATGAAATTTTCAGTGAATCTTCAGGTTAGCCCAGCAGGTGATCCTGTGAAGTTTGGTAGCGATCATATCACCCGTGCGAAGCCGGGGCGGATAGCTAGTATCTTATAAAATCCGTCTTTGGTATGGTTTATTTATGATCTTAATTTATATGAGACGAGCTCGGTGACGCGGCTTTGACGCCAACCCTCATAGGTTCAGTTCACATACAGGGCAAACATTTGTGTGCATGGACATATCTGTTAGTCTTGGTCTGGGTGTTTTTAAGAGAAGCAGAGCGCATCAAAGCAGCCCATCTGGGAAAGTACCTCTACCTCACAGAAAAGCACAGCCGAATAACAACTCCTTAGAGGTTTGTTGTATTCCTGCTTGTGAGTAAGGTCACCAGTAAGCTTCTAAGGAGTTGCTGTGTTAGCAGTGCGAATGATACTTAATGTATTACAAGCTTTTATACCGCTTTACGTCAGGTGGGCCGTATACTTTTATGCCTCTCGAAGTAGTACAAAAAAAAACTTTCATATGCGTACTCCATTAATAAACTCGAATAATACATGTGTATGTATTTTGATGAAGAATTACCATCACCTAAAAGACATGAAATGTTTATTGTAAGCGAAGAAAATATTCTTCATTCATAAGCGATTTCACATTTTGCTTTAAAGTGTATATTAATAAATAAAGTCAAACTTATAGTGTATCTCTATTAAAGGTTAAAAGGCGCTCCAAAGTTTAAATCTAATTAGCTTAACCTGCATTTTCCTAATTGAAATTTCCACTGTTAAGCTATCACCCTGTAAAATTTCATCAAAATCCATTCAGTTCTTTGACGCGCTTAACCAAACTCCTCTCTATGTCGCTGATATACAAAATATCAAAGTTTAATGTATGTAAATTATTTTGTTTACGAGCTGAGAGTAACAAAATTACCAACAGACAACGGTAAATCTTCAAGGGGTTCCCTTTTGCAACACAGGACCCTAAAAACAAGAGGAACTGACTCCGAAAATCTTTGCTCAAGTCGCGTATCAACATTTATGGGCCATTTTTTCATGCACCACGATCTTCGCCCCGAGTCATCATTTATCAATGTTTTTCCTGCGCCGTAAAAACCATTGATAAATACAGCTTTACAAAAACAGATGGCACCCCGACATACTTCCTAAGTTTTTTAATCATCCGCTGTTCTCTCGATAAGTTTCGATATCATTGTGAGAATATTAAGAAGTCCACTTTTGTGTGATATTAGGAAATCTTTATTAGATAAGAGCGAACTTCCACGATCTCGTTCACGTGGTTAGTGTACTATGTCAATATATTACGATTCCACACATACACAGATCAAGCTATACTGTTTGATCTCTATACCGTATGAATCTACGAAACAGACGGGAATGAAATCTAGCTCAGTATCTCTATCAGAATAAACTCACCTTCTTTTTAGCGTTACCACGTTTTCTAATCCATTAGGGCTGGCAGGATCTACTACTTAAACCTAGATAAGTAGAGTAAGTTACTGTTTATTACAAAGAGCGGCAGCCATCAGACCTCCACAACCCAGAGAAACCAGCCCTTTCTTAGATTAGGTCACACGTCCGTCGAAATATAGATCTCCTCACAATGCTTTTCTTCACCGCCGCGTAAGTCATGCAAATATGTACATAAATTCGAAAATAAGACTTTAGGGAAACATGCCAGGATTCGAACCGGTTGTGGGACTAGGGGTCAGGATGGGAACCTGGCCCCATAACGGTCCCGCCGCCGGAGGGGCTGTCCCAATTTGCCGGGACGGCCCCTAGATTGAAGGAGTCCGGCCCCTCCTGAGGGGCTCGCCAGTCGCAGTGGTGCCCTGTTGCTGACAGATCCGGGGCACCACACCAACGCGGCCGATGGCATTTCGCGGGGTCGTTTAGTGGGTATACCGTCGGACAGCCGACGGGGAGTCCCACACTACCACCGGAGGCCACCCAGGCACCGGTGGTGTGCGTAACGCATTTTTCCCCGCGTCACAAAAAAAAAAGCATTCGAACCGGTGACCAGTTGATCAATAAGCCGGTTCTTTATCCACTGGACTATCACTGCTCTTCACCAAAGTAACAATTCGCGAAATTTCAGCTAGAACTACATAATTTTACTACGGTCGGGTCCTCAAAAACTATCCGCGCTAGAAATATATTACACGAGCTATAAATTATATTTGTCTCGGCTACATGGCTGGCTTTGTCTAAAGTGCAGTTGTTACCATAACAACAAAACGACCGTTGTATGCTTGCCAACACGAATACGGATATAAGGATATACGGATCGCTCAGTTTACATCCACTTTCAAATTATACAAACACCACGTTTGTCTTCCGATTACGCATGCGTGAATTTTTTGTGTAGAACAATGAGTGCTTACATGCTTACTTCGTCTGGTTTACATTTAAATATCAAAAAATCGGAAATGAAAAAAAAAACATTACCAATAATTTTTACCAATTTGGGCAAAACTAAAAAAAAAAAGAATTATGTAATTCAGCAAAAAAAAGTTTTCTTTATGGCACCAGTACAACTTTTTGAAAATAGAAAATCAAAATGCCAGATTCGAAGCTATCTGTAAGACTAATCTGTATTTCATAAAATTAGAAATCAACCCTATATATAGTTGTTACAGTTGATAAAGATCATGAAACTTGGCAAGAAGCCAGATCTCATGACATAACTACTTATAGAGGAAATCGAAAAATCATCGTTTTGTGGTAGGTGTTTTTATATATAAAACGACGGGAGACATGTCTGCATACGGTCCACCTGATGTAAAGCGGTTACTGTAGCCTATCAACGCGTGTAACACTTTAAGTATCACTCGAGCGATGCCACCTTTGTTTCTAACTTAGGATCTAACTTAGAAGCGTGTATTATGTCTGTTTGTCAACAAAATCACAAATCTAATTGTATTTTTATATTTACCTATCTATGTTTTTCAAGAAATCGTAAATCATAATCTGTATGGTATTAGCAGTTATCCTAGGATCGTGAAACAAGACCTCAAAGCGGAAGTAAGTACATGGAAAATCTAAAAATAACCATCTTATAGACATACTAGCTACTGCCCGTAACTCCGCCCGCGTGGAGTCAAATAACGTAGCCTATGTGTTAATCCAGATCATAATCTATCTACGTGCCAAATTTCAATCAAATCCGTTCAGCCGTTTAAGCGTGAAAGAGCAAGAAACATCCATCCATACATACAAACTTTCGTATTTATAATATTAGTAGAATCTATCTCATTGTCTGGGAGTTGAATTAAGAACGTTAACAAGAAAGAATGTATCATAGTATCTACAGATATAGATAAAACATAATAGTCGCCATTTTTAATTTCTGTAATTTTGATTTTAGTCCAAAGGTTGTCTCTCTCGATGGCAACCAAATTGCATTGTGTTGAGATTATCGATGCATAGTTATTGTGATTCCGATACCGGGTGGGCTTCATACATACCTTTCGCTGTTGACAGGTCTAGAGCATACGGCATCATGTGACTTGATGCGGCGTCATCATTTGAATATGATCCAAATCACAATCCAATAAACCAGTCGACTGCGCATGAAAACCCCTCATTCTCCAAAACGCGTTAGTTGGCCTAAACATCACAGCTATTCTAGCCTACTAACCAATGGCAGGATATTTTAATTAATAATCCGATAATTGACGCGATGTTGAGCCACTAAGAGCTGCGCATTCTTTACCCCCCGACCCGTAGCGGTGAATTTATTTACTACGAAAAATCATATTTTGGGGTTTTCCCCAAAGCTAATGTTCTTCATGGTACTTACCTAGGTATGTATTTACGTAAACAGTAGGGATCCGTATACGTAGATATATAGGTACTACGGTTATGTTATATGTTTTCGGTTTAAATAGATGCTATAAGTGGAAATCTTGTAATTGACCATAAGCCATTGTATAAATATAATGATTGTTTTGCTAGCCGTAAGTTTCACATATAGTATAATAGTTTCAGATAGCCGTAAGAAAACAATAAAATAAAAATATTTCACAAAATTTATAAGACTTTATTCATCCGTCTAAAAATCATATTGAAGCCCTATTATCAATAATAATAGTCTTTAATAAACAAACAAAAATCTTGATTTAGCTCACGAGATTCTGGGATATCGATTCAACAGTCATTGTTCCTATTGTTCTGTCAATGGCTTAATAGCCAAAAGCCTCGATCAACATCTGAAGAGGCTCGCGTTGTTAAGCTGGTTTAAGGGTCAGATATGGAGAGAAGTCCTCCTTAACATGACACGTTGTGAGGAGGTTTCTGTCTCTGTAACCTTGACCACCAATAGTTTGAACCATGTTCCCGTTATCGAGGGCGATGCTGATTTTAAATGTATTTTTTATAATGGTATATTATTAATTGAATAAATTAGTAATAGTCTTTAATAATAATGTTAAGATGGCAACATAAGTTTTGAGTAGTTTATAGTTTATTTTGAAAATTAAAAATACATATTGTTTAATATTTAATAGGACAACGCACTTAAATTCATTTATTAATTTGAAAATCCTTTTTAAATCAAATGAAATCACCATTTGATTTAAAAAGGCATTTCAAATTAGCATAAACAACAACTGTTTATTCATGTGAAGAGAATCAAATTCATAGATATATTTCACAACTTTTGATCCAATGATGCGATTTATATATAAAGAATATTTAGGGGTAGCTTAAATATTTAGTTGGCCATAACTTGGACGCCTAAGTTACTATCTAAACGAAATTTTCTCCTAAGAGGATAAAGCAATTGTGTTCTTTGTTTTTATAGTGGGTTTGTCTTGATATAATATAACCCCGATTAAATTAAATCATCTCGAGAAAGGTATTTTAATGCAGTTATTATCTATACTAACACAAAAGCGGAAGAGTTTGTTTGTTTGAACGCGATGATCTGTGAAACTACCAGTCGGACTTATTTTTTTTTTTGTATCTGATAGTCCATTCATGAGATAGGTTACTAAACATCACGATGCATCCCTTATAAGCCGATGAAAAAGAAAGAAGTAAAAAATCAGTTAAAAGCAGGATAAAAAATTATCGTTATCAAATAACCTACCGCGCACATACACAGACCAACTGACAGAAGTATTTCAGCGTGATTTTGTGAGAAATTATCTACATTGTGATTTCTTTGAACACTGAAGTCTAAGCTGCTTGTTAAGTAATTTTGAAGCCGCGAGCGTCCGTAAAGCTCAGTGTACAATAAATCAGCATCAATACAGTTAAGTGCACTTCATCAGCATGGCAGCTTCAACTGACAGGACACTGTAGTCTTTTGTCAGTTGCCGCTGCGATTTGGGCTCCTCTTTCGCTTACCATCAGGCGAAGGGGGGCCACTATGCTGACCAGTAAGCTTCTAAGGAGTTGCTATGTTAGCAGCATAGGTGGCATCGTGCGAGTGATACTTAATGTATTGAAAGCGTTCATAGGTTACGGTAACCGCTTTTCATGAGTAGTACAAATAAAAAATAGCAACCGAGAATTGCTATGAGCCCAGTTTATATTTACAGACTAGTAATATTCGATTGTCCATCGCAATATTTCAATCAATTGCGTTATTGGGCATTAACATTATATTGTCCATCAAACTGATTTGGCGCTCAATATATTTGTTACAATGTTATGCCTAGCGTCAGATTGAGACGTTGATTGTTTGACTGTAATGAACTTCAATCAATTACATAGAATACAGAGAGAGTAATAAACGATATACTCTCAAATCTGTCAACGCCCTTAACCAGAGCGTTGACAGATTTAACTGTTTCTTGAATTTTATTTTAATAAATGAATTATAAATTATAAATAATAAATAAATAAATATTGTCGGACAAATTACACATCGCCATCTAGCCCCAAAGTAAGCGAAGCTTGTGTTATGGGTACTAGACAATTGATAAACATACGTAAATACTTTTTTTTTTTGTAAATACATACTTATTATACATAGAAAATACCCAGACCAAGACAAACAGACATGTTCATGCACACAAATGTTTGTACTGTGTGGGAATCGAACCCACGAGCGTTGGTGTCAAAGTAGTGTAACAACGCGTTTCACCACTGCGCCACCGAGCTCCTCACGCAAAGAGTAAAATACAATAAAATCGCTAGGGAAACTAAAAGTACACGTTTAGCACTTCGAGAATATCAATATGAGGGTAAAAACAACTAAGCAGACAGATTTAAGAATTATAATTATACTTTGGATAGGAGTCTAAAGTTTTATGATACTAATGTATATGTCTATATCTATACTAATGTATTAAACGGAAGAGTTAGTTTGTTTGAATGCCCTGATCTCTGGAACTACGAGTCGGAGTTGTAAAGTTCTATTTCCGTTTGATAGCGCATCTCTTAAGGTAGATTATAGGCTAGTCAACATCACGAGACGACCCTTAGAAGCCGAATAAAAAGGTAAGGAAAAGCGGTTCCCACGGAATATATATATTGAAGAGCTCGGTGGCTCAGTCGTGAATAACGTGACCAACACCACGAGCGGTTTGATTGCCACACAAGGCAAACATTTGTGTGTGTCTGGATGTTTTAAGAGAGGTAGGGCGCATCAAAGCAGCCTGCCTGGGGAAGTATCTTCACATCACAGAAAACCGCGGCCAAATAACAACTAGAGGGTTATTGTGTTCCTGCGTGTGAGTGAAGTCCCAAGGACAGTAAGCTCCCAAGGATTTGCTGCGCAAGCAGCAGAGAAGGCATCGCGCGAGTGATAATTAATATATCGCAAGCGTTAATAGGCTAAGGTACCCGCTTTACATCAGGTTGACCGTATGCTTGTATGCCTCCCGACATAGTATTTAAAGAGAAAATAATATTGGCATACGCGCGGACGAAGTCAGTGCATCCAATCTCTTATATATGTCCACGGAATGATTTGGACGGACTTACCAATGCCCTGTAAGACCGAGTTATGTATGACATGCATCGCATATTTTTATTCTCATGGATGGGTTGATATCTGTGGCGTTATGCTCGTAGACCGCGATGATATCGGAAACAATCGATGCAAAAAAGGGTATCGGTGTTAAAATAAGACATTAAGATCGTTTGTTACAGGTACTACGGCTGAAGGAAAACAATTTCTATTCACTGTAAGAGTTCTTTAGTTAGAAATGTAAATTAATAAGAATGTCTTAATGATAATATTAGAAATTTCAAAATTTATTTATCTATATGAACCAATATGAACGTACCCGTTCTTTATTATATATTTGTGTCTCATAATATTTGCATGCCAAACCTGTTAAAGTACGAGAAAGTTATTATTGTAATTGTAATATTTATTTTTAAACCGTATTTTATGCAAATAAATTAATTTATTCATGTCTTAAACTTTTTGTATATATGCGATTTTCCTGCATAAGTTAATAGGTACCACTTAACACCCCACAAATTGCATGTTTTTTAAGCCACGGGTACTAATCCCAGTCATTTGACAGGCGTGGGGACATGGCTCCAATGCTCAGATGCCCTTTTGAGGAGATTGAAGTGTTGATATATACGCACCGTGACCAGCTCCGGTGTATATTAATGGAACAATAAACCCATGAGCAGGTCTCGGCAAGTATTGAAACTGTTGTAAATGTATAGGACATTATTGGGCTAATTCAATGAGACCTAGAGAGATTATAGGCACTGATCTATTACAGAAGAGGGACGGACACATACCATAAGTGTTATATCTGATTGCTACTTCCGGCAGGCGGTGACTCGCTACTCACTGGATTAACCGCCTATATCAAATTGTACCCTAACTTTTTAGCATCAGCAACGTGTACTTGAATACGGGCAAAAATACTTTTACAGAAGCACATTTTAAAACTCTCAAATTCATCTAAAAACCAAAACTCAGCCACCACTATCGTAACGTGCCAGTTCTTGTTTTTTGCGCGATAGGTTGCATACAATCACAGATGTTACAAAAAAATCCGTCCCGGATCGCTGCCGATTTCCCCTCTGTTCCCGCCCCTGCGAGTTTTGGGTTTAATCCTACAGAGAGTGATGTTTTTACCAACTACAAGGTGGCACTTTTCCACTCGCGTTGGTTATTAAAGCTCATTATGTTGTACCTCTCATTTGCCACAACCTCTATTAGTTGACACAGTGCACTATATGCGGATGAGGTTGACGTTGCCTGAAATGTCTGTTATAGAATCGTATAAGAATAACATACCATGACCAAATTGGTCTTGTTTTATCAGAAGGTGATGTCAAGAGTCCTAGAAACCGGCGAGAGTGCATGAAAAGAGTTATGAATGTTGAAGAAGCGAGTGAAGTGTGTAATGGCGCTCGGTCCTCTCTGCCTATCCCGCAAGCGATTTGGCGTGAGGTTATAAATAGATAGATACATAGATTAAGAGTAGATGAAACTTCACAAGCTAAAAGTCAGAGTAACTAAAAAATAATTGATTCTATACTTATAAAACATTTAGGATAAACATTTAGGGGTTCTTCAAAGTCGATAATAACAATAACTAAAATTTTCCTCCCAAGTATGAAAATTTTAGTTATTGTTATTAACTACCTAAGCCTTTAGGCTTAGGTTTTGGCGAAGATACTGATTTTGACTGACATGGAGCAACTGTCGTCAGACCTCTACAGCCCAGACAGAAAACCAGATCATTCTTAGGTAGTGTTGGTTCTTTATCCACTAGGCTATCTATTAAATATATATGAATTAGAAAAAACTCTTTAATTTATATCAAAACTAGCTTCTCGACCCAGCTTCGCACGGGTGATCCAATCGTTACCAAACTTCACAGGATCACCTGCTGGGCTAACCTGAAGATTCACTGAAAATTTCATCAAAATCTGCCCAGCCGCTTTTGAGTCCATAGAGGACATACAGATAAACATTCATATTCATATATATATATATATAGATGAAAATCGGTAGCGTACTGATCCTGAATTCATTATTATAATATATGTACGGACTTTTTGTGATATCTCCTGAAATTGAATCTGCTTATATATTTGTAACTGAAATATAAGGTAAACAAAATATTCCTGAATGTATCTTCACGCCAAATACGTTTGTTTGTTTGTTTGTATAACTTTATTGCATTATCCATAATTACAAAATATACATTTTATATGATTTACAAAGCCGGACTTATTCCTTCAAGGAATCTCTTCCAGCCGACAATTGCTTTTGAGTACTTGAATGGAGCAATGAATGGCAGTGGGAAAAATAATAATATAAAAAAAGATCGAAGAGTGGGTAAACAGAAAGAACCAAACGCATATGTCCTGCACTATACACACTTTACGAATGGATAATATTCATAGTCTTTTCAATGCACATTCGCCGGTTTCTAGGGCTCCTAATGTCACCTTCGGATAAGACGACCTATTTGGTGGTACCAGTAGTGGACCAATTAGGTGAATCTTGGCCTTCCTGTTCTTCCACATCCTTCCGCTTTCGCGTTCTATATCTCTCTTTTATCATTCTTCCGAGCTACAATCTTTCTACGAGTATGTTACCAATGGCGTATACCTCTAATCTATGATTTTAGGATAAACGTCATAATTTTTTAGCGAAACTAAAAGAACACATCCACAACTCTTTGACTTACACAATTATATTCAAATGGTAAATATTATCGATAATTTATGCGTCAAATTTTCGCCCTGAGTATACTTTATTTCTAAGTCTGAAACTATAAATAAAATTTATCCATTGTATATGAATAGTTACATTACGTAAAATAATTAATATCTGGTTGTAATTTATTTCATTTTGAATGAATTTCAGGCATTATTATTGCACTAATACACGGCAATACGGCACGTACGTGCAATATTATTATGTTATTATGTTAGTCGTGATACAAACATCATTTGGTGAAAATAAATTATATGTATTTTATATGTAGGTACTATGTACCTCTAAATCAGATGCTACATTCGAAAAATCTCATAGATTCGCATAGCTTATACGAATAGGACATAATTTTATATATAACCAACGAACACACTTAAATATGTATGTATATCAAAAATTCTTATTACACCCGCTTTGAGCCCACTAAACGCTCCTAAAACGAATTGTTATTCCCGTACTTTGTAGGCGAAACTTTGGAATTACAAATTCAAAAATTATATCTTGTCTCAAAAAATTTACGAGTTAATAGCGTTCTAAATTTCCAAATTGTGTTAACATACAATTTTGAACTTGTAAATGAAATTTCTTCATCTCTGAACTCTGCGGGAGTATAATAATTTTTTCAATGAACAATCTAATTAAAAAGTAAGTTCGATCACTTTTTAATGACAGAAAAGTTTTTAAAAAACTACTTACATTTTAATCGGTGAGCCTGATTGACCAGCCAAAGTGAACACTAGAGCGAACACTCACTGAAAACACTTCAAATTATATGCGACACTCGACATCGTAATAACATCACTCGCGCACGACAACAACCGACACAGAATACACGTCCAATATCTACGGCAGATGCCGGGGCACTAAAGCTATCCGTTCATGGAGCAACGAGAGCAAGCTGGGTACAACTCCCAGCTCTACGAAGGGCGAATTTCCCTCCCCTTTTCCCCCTCACGCAAGGTTTCCGCCACTTTCCGCATTCGCGGCTCGACGCACTGACACTTGAGGCGAAAATTATAGTCCTTTTTTAGGCCTGTCAGGGACTGTCAGTTGCAAGATTACCATAGATTTATCGGGAGATATTCTTGGATTCGAAAGGGTCGGTTATGGACAAAGTGAAGGAGTTCAGCATAGACGAATGTGATTGAAAACTAATCATAATGTATATGATTGATTTGCATAAACTTATGATAATTGTATAAGCATAAGCATTTGTTTTGTTGTAGCTTGACAAGTGTACTGCAAAATATCTATTTATTCGATAAATTAAAAAATCAAAACACTTGCCTACGTATAACGTAGACGAGTAATAATTAATATAATAAGTAATAATAAGCCTGCCGAAGTAACATCAGATATGATAGTTATGGCAGGTGTCCGTCTCTCTTCTAATAGCCCAGTACTAATAATCCCTCCAGATCTCATGTCAATAGCTCAATTATTTCCGACACATTTGCAATAGTCCCAATACCTGCCGTGACCTGTTCGTGGATATATCCTCCCATTGATCCCTTGAAGCAGGTCACAGCGGGTATAATACATTACATCATTCTTTTCGAAGGGGCCTCTACGCGTTGGATTCATATCCTCGTGCACGCCTATCAAATGACCGGGATTAAAGCCCGTGAAATAAGAGAAATATAATAAAACAAGGGCATAACTCATTAATAAAACAGAGACAAAATAATATATTTATTGTCTTCCTTAATATTGTCCATTACGTTTATAACGTTTTTCGTAACCTGAGGACCAGTAATTGGACGGCATGTTTTGCACGTGCTGATTGAAAGCCATCAGGGCTCTGATTCCGTCAGATCTCTTGTTGATTCTTTGATTTTGAGTAAATAGAATCTCAGAGTGCGAGGGAATGAAATCGTAAAATATCATCATTCTGTAATGTTATCTCATTAATGTTTATTCCATTTTCACTACGAAATTCCTTGTAACTTTGTCAAATGATTATCCGCCCTGTAAATAAAACCCTGTTTAGTCATTAACTATTTTCTTTATACAACGTCTAAAGGATGTAAAGTGGTTACCGTAGCCTTTGATCGCTATGCTTGATTGCCACCTTAGTGGTATAAAAAAATATAGTATGTGTTCACAGGCCGCTTAACATTAGGTAAACCATATGCCTGTGTGCCTCTCATCGTGTTATAAAAAAAAGCCGTCAAGTACGAGTCCGACACGCGCTCTAAGGGTTTCGTAAAAAAATATTTTCGCAAAGTATTATCGCAAAAGGTATTTTTTTGTAATGTAACTAAAATTTAAAGTTTTCGGATTTTTACTTGTGCTACATGACATTGGTTCTTACTAAATTTCATGATTCTAGGTCAACGGGAAGTGCCATAGGCTGCCATAGGTTTTGATTCCCATGCGAGTGTCAAAATATGCACATAAACGAGGCATAAACAGTCGTATCTTTTGATTGCGTTGTCTTAGAAGTTTGATTTTTATCCCTGCTCGAAGGGATTACAGAGCTGAGTATTTGATATTAATTTTAGCTTGTTAGCTACATCCGATCTTGGGGAAAAGAGTCTTGACAGATGTACATACAGACAGGCGGACAGACAGATGGACAACAAAGTGATCCTATAAGCGTTCCGTTTTTCCTTTTAAGGTACGGAACCCTAAAAACTATTACAATGTGGAAACTTGAACATAAGTGACTAGAATATTGAAATGCATTTTTACTTGGTTTACGGTCATAGGTCTTTTACGATACAACAATGATACTTACATATAAATCTTACGTTTTTTTATACTAAGGCGGATAGCAAACAAGCAAACGGTCCGCCGTGATGTAAAGTGGTTACCCGAGCCTATGAACGCTATCAACAAAAAGTATGTCGCTAGCGCGTTGCCATCCCCGCTGTCAACACAGCAACTCCTTATCTTCTGGTGACCTCACTCAGTCGCAGGAACACAACAACCTTTCAGGGAGTTGTTGTTTAGCTGCCGTCTTCTGCGAGGTGGAGGTACTTCCCCAGTCGAGCTAACGTTGTGCCCTACCCCTCTTTCGCTAGAGCCTCGTCTGTTGATAAGCAGGGTGCACCACGTGAAGGTGAGGTTGGCTTTAGTTCCAAAGGTGACATTGAGCCACTTACAGCCCAAAATACATTACATACTGCCTGAGATTATAGAAGTTAAGCTCGGAATTATTAACTAAACCTAGATTTGTTCAGTTTAAACTAAACCTAGATTTTATCTGATTATTTTCTTGCAAATTCTACAATGCGGCTATCAAGTATACATAGGCTACGCTGAATGTTTTGCACTCCTCGCTGATTATAAAGTTTCAATTTTAAATGCCATACTTTGACAAGCCCAGTGGCGTAGTGGTTAGTAACGCTACTTTATTTTTTACATCAAGTTATTAACACCAAAAATTGTGGGTTTGATTTCCACACGTGACAAATATTTATGTACATAAAAACGTTTATTAGTCTTGGTCTTATTGTTTCCAAAAGAAGGTAGGGCGCATCAAAAAAACCTGGTAAGTACCTCCACCTAACATAAGACGTGGAGGGTTGTTGATTTCCTGCGAAATGAAATTATGAGAGCCACACCGGCTCTCATAATTTCATTTCGCGATCAGCAGGGGTGGTAACACTTCACATCAGGTGAGTCTTATGCTTACATGCCTTCCGGCTAGGTTTGACAAACTCAGTTCACGAATTTTCGGGAAACTTGCGGTAAAAATGAGGGACATAGTTAAAAATAGCGTGACTTCTTAAAGACGTCGAAGTAAGAAGACCAATAATTATGTAAAAAGAAAGAACCAAGTTGAAATTCACGCCTATCCAGTATTGTTTTCACAGACGTTGTTTTCATCTACCTAGATGTAGTATACTAAAATAGATTTTTAATAAAGATTTCAATGCAAGAAGCAGGTTCACTAATCGACTGAATGTTTTTGCAGCACAATTCACTCCATTTCGGTAGCGGGTGGAGGAGAAAGGATATAATCGAGTGAGCGAGTGTTACTTGTAGGTAATACGCCTCAAAATGTATTTATTTTATATTTAATTTTTATTGCATGCCTAAAATCGGTCCGACAATCGGGGACGCATGCTCTACGATACTGAAAACTGGATGCCAGCGTATTTGATTGCTAATCCCTACATACCTATATGTAAAACAAAAAATAACTTAAGAAAGGTCTGGTTTTCCCTCTGAGTTGTGGCAGTCGCTCTATGTAAAAGCACTGTATCTTCGACTTATGCTTATGTAGTGCCGCTGACAATCCCAATGGATTAGGAAACGAGATAACGCATTCGCGCACGCAGTTCATTCATGTGCAAAAAATGCGACATAAAACAATGACGACAAAACTAAACAACGCGCAAGTGGGTGTAGGACGACCAAGACTATCGATCAAGTTGACGGTATTTTATCAGAAGGCATAATCAGGACCATTAAATCCGGCGACCGTGTGTGAAACAAGCCATGAATGTTACAGAAGTGAGCGAGGTGTATAAGGGTGGAGTCATAAGACGCTCGTTTCTCATACCAACCCCAGAAATATTTGACGTAAAGATAAGAAAGTGCTACTTATTTATTGCACACAATTGGTTTTAGCTACATTGATGCGTAAAACTATTAATATTATATGTAACATATGTATATTAACTATTATATTAATATTTTAAAGACTTTCATTCGGAATAGTGCGAGTAGAAAAAACTTTTTTGCAGCAAAAGCTTGAGCCAGAAGGCACCGCTCGCCGTATACACAATGCAGTGCTGGTCCCAACGCTTACTAATGGAAGCGAGAGCCGGGTATGGCAGAGTTAGCATGAAAGTAGTATAAACGCGGTCGAAATGCAGGCGTTGAGTTAAGCACAAAATTTGCGGCGTAACTCTTGTAGACCGTATTCGCAATAATGATGTTAGAAACAGAGTTAGTGTGAAAGAGAGGTAGAGATAGTAGAGAGATAAAGAGGAGGCATGCTTCATTAGTTCCTACAACACAGTGCGGTACTGGTTCCAACAGTAAGTAAAGGTAGCGAGAACTGAGTTATGGCTGAGACAGCATGAAAGTAGGATAAACGTGCTTATAATCATGATATTAGAAACAGTTGGTCCGAAAGAGAGTTTTGGTATTAACATAATAACAGGCATACTTCATTGGTTTGGGTATGTAGAAAGACTACAGGAAGAAAGAGTTATGAAACAGATATACAAAGCAGAAGGCTGTAGGAACTGAAAAAGACCAATTCATGCGTACCATGACGGAATTGTACATGCTTTGTCTGAAGGTTAAGTCAGGCGCCGGCGTAAGTTGAAACCGGCGAACGTGAATGAGTAGAACTAAGAATGTTAAAGACGCGAGTGAGCTGTGTAAGGACCGAGTGACGTTCGGTTCTCTCTGCCTACCCTGCAAGGGATTTGGCGTGAAGTTATAGATAGATAGATTAAGACACCACCGTATTAAAAAAGCGAAATCTCATAAATTTCCGTGACGTTCAATAAAAAAGTCACCTAGAGAAGGTCAAGCTGGCGTCCAACAAACTTGGTGTACTCAAGCAAAGCGGTACTTCAGTGCGGGGCAAAGACTTATGTTATATAAGTCTCAAGTCAGACAGCACATGGAGTACTGCAGTCACCTTTGGGCGGGAGCACCTGGATACCAGCTTGGACCGTGTGACTCCGTTCAGAAACGAGCTGTGAGAAGACGAGCCTAAGCTTACACACGGTATTGAACCCTTAAGTTTAAGGAGAGATTTTGCCTCCCTTTGTGTGTTCTACCGATTGTACAACGGGTTGTGTTCTGAAAAATTGTTTAATATGATGCCGACTGCTACTTTTGATAATCGCACCGCTCGGCGACGGCGGGAAGTTCCTCACATGCCGGAACCAACCAACAACCGCAATGGTCGCGTACTGTTCGGTTCCAGAGAAGTTTTCTTCCGAGAACTCTCAAGGATTGGAACGAGCTTCCAGCCGAGGTTTTCCCAAGGGACTACAGCATGGGGCTCTTCAAGAAAGGCGCGAAGAGGTTTTTAGAGGGTCGGCAACTCATGAGTGACACCCCTGGTGTTGCAAATGTCCATAGGCTACGGCGACTGTTTACCATCAGGCAGGCCGCATGCTTGTTTGCCACCTTGGTGGTATAAAAATATTCAATACTTGTTCGTATTTTATGAGCTGCCATACCGTTCATCACATTGCTATAAAATTCTGTGAACTATTTGCTTGCATTTGCGCGAAGATTATACGATAAAACGTAACATTGAAAACAGCACCAATGCATCGTTGTATATTTTTCACACACAGACAATTGACCACTTGACGTCACATGAAGGTCCCTCACTTCTTTTTTTGCGCCTAAATATGTCAGCGATTTGAGCCTACTGACGAATGGGAGGATATATTAACCAATAGGTGACGCGACGTGGATCCGTGAACTAACCAATAAGAGCTTCGCCTTTACCTCCCTACCGTAAGAGGTGAGTTTTTTGCTACTTCATATTTAAAGTATGATCCGACGGTAATACAATTTTAATGGCGTCACGCTCCTAGAATTATAACAAAAAAATATTTAGAAAATGCATGAAAGATATGTATACTTATGTTAGTATATTTTATGTATGTGCAATTTGATCTAACCTGCTTTGTGTGCTTCCGCCACCAATTAGTTCATGCGGCCTAGCGCCGGCCGGCACCCACCCACTATTGTTAGTAAGTGCAACATGCCGACGCTGCCATGGCTGCTCCAGTAGTCTCTGCCTCGCTGCTGCGGTCGTCCGCCATCTGGAACAGAATCCGCATGCCCCCACCACCACCGTCGCTGCCACGACTGGCCTGGTCGTCGCTGCGACACGTGTTTCGCCTCTCCACAAGGCATCATCAGGCGTTGTAGACGTTAATCGTAAGAATAACATGCTACAAGTCACTTGTTAAAAGTTGTTTGTTACTATGTATTGTTATTTAGTATTTGTACACACATGTATACCTATGTATATATTTACATCTATAATTATGTCTATATAATTATATTAATAAGAATAATGTTTCCTTCCTTGCTAACCCTACCGTCTCAGTACGCCGTATCGTTACCTTAAGGTTGCCTTGAAAATATTGCTTTTAGCAATAAGGCCGCCTTGTTGCATAAAAAGTATTCATGTTTTACCATTTTTAAGAAATTTCCAGTAATAATTATTATCTAAATAAAGCTTATTCTATCTATCTAGATAGATATATTAAACCATTTTAATAATTTCATTCATTTCGAAGTCGGATAAAACAACATAACAATGTTTTCTTAATCTGACAACGTTTTCTTAACAAATTCCATTTTTCCAACGTCTCTCCTTATCGCTGCCTCTAGCTACGCTTAAGCCTTCCTCATTGTACAGTCCTTTTAGAAATACGCTTGTGGAATTTTATCTGATGGCTTTGTCGACTCCATTAATCTGATTCTGGGTAATTGATGATTTGTCCATCCATCACCACTTTCTAACTTAGCTTAATCTAACTTGAAGCTCGTTCTTAAAATCTTGTAAAAACTCGTTAAGCTCCATTGGAAACCAAGAACAATTTAAACTGGTTAGCTTATGTAAGAGGTTACTAATAATCCCAAATCATAATTATATATATATATATATATATATTTTTATTGATTTATACACTTAAGTTTCAAACACAGTAAATGATGCAGGTTAAATTGAGGTACTTGTATATTTCGCAATGCAAACTTAATGGAGAAATCAATTTAATTAGAAAATATAAAATTAAAACTATTCGATCATATGGTATGATATGGTTGAATATTTTGCGGGGTAGACACAAAGAACCGAGCGCCATATGACTCGATCCTTACAAACCTCACTCGCTTTTATAGCATTCATTTTATGCACGCTCGCCGGTTTCTAAGGCTCCTCTCCTGACATCACCTTCTGATAAATCACGATCAATTTGGTCATGATAGGTAAGTATTGGCCTTCCTCGACTCCTACATCCTTCTACTTTCGCGTTGTATATCTGTTTCGTAATTCTTTCTTCCTGCTTTATTTCTACATGTCAGAAACAACGGAGCATGCCTCTTCTTATTTTAACACCGACACTCTCTTTCAGAGCAGCTCTGGTTCTAACATCATCATTGCGAATACGGTCTACAAGCGTTACGCCACAAATGTTACGCAACGCTCGCATCTCGACCGCATTTATTCTACTTTCATGCTATTTCTGCCATACCCATACATATTTTAAGTATGATTGGATAGTTTAACTTTTGTATGTTAACGTCAAGTCATATGTTAGCATTATCCTGATCAATATAACAAATACTAAAACATAAATTAAATTATATTACCTGTTATACGAGTATATGACAGATTTTGGAGTTGCAGACTCTACAAACAAAACCTCTTCTATAAAATAATAACTATTAAGGTGCTCAATCTCAAGTCACAAAATTTGTTTATTTGCTAAATATAAGTAAGGAAAAATAGTATGTTTGATACGTGAATATGTTCATGCCCACATTTTACCCACAGGCGTGCAAAAATTGAAATGTAAGTATACAATTTTCGTAAAAAAAGTTGACGTTCCTCATACCTCCTAACCCATTAAGCCCGTCACAGACGTGGCTACAATATATCGTAAGAAAAATACAGATTCACCTTATTTCATTTATTTCGACGGCATGTTATCTTACGATATATTATAACTACGCCGGGGACGGGCTTCAGGTCCAATTTTATATTCCCATTGTTCCAATCACCCTGAACTGTTACGCAATCACTCGCTGGAAAATATATTTTTTTTAAATCCCAACGTATCACACTCTTACTTCTCTTAGTATATGGCTACTTTTTATTCTTACAACTGATCTCCCCATCCCGAAGGCCGAAAGAAGAAGTGTGAATCATTAGGAGAAATATTTTCATACATTAAAAATTACATAAGTCCTGGTTAAAAGTCATGAATATGGTTTACTCATATAATGTGGATAAGTGGAATTTAAGGATTGAATCGATAGTATACTAATTGGCATACCAGGAAGCCTGTTTCCGAACAATGATTTTATAGGCAGTACATTGTTGCCTTAACAAAATGCGATAAAGTAATGTAAAGTCAATGTTCATGTATATAAAATCATTTTCATATAATAATGTTAATATATCTTTATCCCCTCATCATCTATCTTGTATGGGAATGCCTTTGAATCAATGATCACAAATACCAAAATATAATGCATTTTTTACACATACTCAAAGAAGCCTGTTCTCAATACACTGTGAGAAATGTAAGTACATTTATATAGATATAAAGTACTTATCTTGCCTTATGAACGTTTTCGATACAAAAAGTATTGCTCGCATATTGCCTGCTGTTGCTAATACAGCAACTTCTCATGATCTCACTGCTAACTTTACTCACTCGCACACACGAAACCCCCAGGCTGTTGGGAGTTTTCACTTAGGTGCGGTCTTTTGTGAGATGGAGGTTCTTACTCCGTCGGGTTGCTTTTATATGTTCTACCTCTATTTCGCCAAAGACTCGTTTATTAATTAGCATGGTACAATAGGCAGGTGAAGTTGACTTTTGTTTTAAAGATGAAATTTTGCTGTAAATCATTTAAAAGGATAGGAGCAAGGACTAATATATTAAAAAACTAATTATATTTAAGTGCTGCTGTAGTTAGCGGTAGGCCATGTAACAGCCGGCAAGGCTTTAGATATTTTTCGACTTTAAAGTTAAAGCAATTGACATTCTAGATATGTTTTGAGAAGCTCGGTGGCGCAGCGTTTTGTAACCCGTCTTTGTCACAGACGCTTATAGATTAGATTCCCTCACAAGGCAAACATTTGTATGCTTGAACATGTCTGTTTCTCTTAGTCCGGGTGTTTTTAAAAGGGGTAGGGCGTATCAAAACAGCTCATTTGGGGAAGTATCTCCATCTCATTGAAACCGCAGCCAAATAACAACTCTCTGGAGGGTTGTTGTGTTCCTGGGTGTGAGTGAGGTCACCAGTGAACTCCAGAGGAGTTGCTACGTTAGCAGCAGAGGTGGCATCGCGCGAGTGATACTTAACGTATTATCTGCGTTCATAGACTACGGTAACCGCTATTCATCACATGCACCGTACGCTTGTATGCCTCCCGACGTTGTATAAAAAAATATATACTCAGTAAAATCAGTTTCAAGATAAATATTACATTTACGTGTATATTGAAACTGATTATACTTATAAAATCATTTTTATGATAGTCGTGTGAAAATAATAATTCATGAGATAATAAAGAAGCAATATTCCTACGCAATGTGATTACTCAAAATAAAAAATACTAGGGGTTAAAGTATGAAATTGTCGATTTGTACTGAAAAATTAAAACTTGTCTATTTCTAATATTTAACATATTTATTTAATCAAAATATTTACCCTCAATATCTATACATTACTGCCATCTATCTAATCGGAACTATATATATGCCTTTGGGATAGAACACTGGGGATCGTAAATCTACTCGTAGATTCGACAAACTGTGTGAAAGCATTTTGTACTGCCTCCTGGGAAGAAAATTTTTTACTACGTAGAAAATTGTCCAAATCACGAAAAAAAGGGAGCAAGGTCTGGCGAGTATGGAAGATGATGTATGGTTTCTAACTGCAGCTCCTGTACAGTTAGAACGGTTTCTCGTGCAGTGTGAGGTCTTGCATTATTATGGAGCAATAATAGTGAAGATCGATTAACGAATCGGGGCTGTTTCACCGCCAGTTTCGCCATCATTGTTCGAAGTTCGGCACGGTAAACATCTGCTGTTACTGCTAGACCAGGCCTGAGAAAGCTATAGTAAATAACGACATGAAGAGACCACCAAACAGTTGCCATTACCTTTTTATTGGTAAGCTTTGCTTTAGGGCACTGTTGCAGCGTCTGGCGTCAGCCATTGCATTTTTCGCTTACGGTTATCGTAAAGAATTCACTTTTCGTCACATGTCACTTCACATGTCACAATTCGATCCAATATTCCTTCACTTGTGTACCGATTCAACAAGGCGACACAAGTTTGAACACGCGTTTCTTTCTACAGATCTGTCAAATCATGAGGCACCCATTTTTCATATTTTTGTATCTTATTGATTTGATGCAAACGAGTCAGTATGGAAGGATTTAGCGGCGTGGTTTAACGTTACCTTACCTACAAGGTAACGTTAAACCACGCCGCTAATTCGGGTAGTTTGACTCCGATCGGCTTCCACCATCTCCTTCAATTCAGCGTAATTCACCCGTGTGGTCTTCCACGTGGTTCGTTCTTCAAGTCGAAGTTTCCATTACGAAACTAAACCAAAAACGCACGGTGCGTTCATTAGCAGTCTCCTCTCCAAACGCAGCATTGATATTGCGAGTCGTTTCTGCCGCGTTAGTTCCGCCCCGGAACTCGTATTTAAAAATTACTCGGATTTTCGAAGTATCTATCCATCTTTCCCGTCTAAGTCGAATAAAAAAAAAACAATTGAAATTCGAAAATCAAATGTTGCACATTTTTTAAAAGAAAAACCTCTTAGGTATCATGTGAAAAAAGTTTCAATCGAAAATCTCTCACCATGATGGTTTAAATGATCAATTCAAAGTATCTATTACGTCTTCATACTAGCGCTTATGTCTTCATACTAGTGCTTACGAGTATTTCGTAGATTAAGACGTTGCGATCTTTGTGTAGATGCGGAAAACGAAGTACGTCATCTTAATTTTACTAAAGTACAGGTATGTTAAATATAATAGGGGTATAGTATGAAATTGCCGTTTTATAAACGGTAATTTCATACTTTAACCCCTATTATATTTTTATAGATAGGAAGTAGATGTTATAGAAACAAGGCATTCTATGTTTATCAATGTATTTTAAAGGTTGATTAATGCCATCATTATACAATTTTTACAACTAATCGTAACTTGCACGAAAGTAATTGACATATAGCGATAAAATTGATTTTTATTTATCATTCTGTATTTATTAGTTATTTTTATTACTTGTTGATGATTTACTGTTATAAGTAAACATTGTTGAAGTTTACAGAATAGGATAGATAGTCCTGCGGGCCAAGGCTGAAACTTGATCGATTCTTTTTATACAACGTCAGAAGGCATACAAGCATACGGCCCACCTGATGTAAAGCGTTTACCGTAGCCTATGCACGCATGTATACTACATTAAGTATCACTCTGCTGCTAACACCACAACTCCTTAGGAGTTTACTGATGACCTCACTCACACGCAGGAACACCCTTTAGCGAGCGGTTTCCCAGGCGTCGACATAAACGAAAACTGATTTTGGAGGTCGACGAGGTCTAAAAATCGACCTCTATTAATTAACACAAGTTCTTATTTGAAACTTTCAAGATACTGTATAAGTTGTGTTACGTGTACCAACTTGTTATAAGAACGACTAATATTTCAGTAGCAAGATATCATTGCTGTACTTTAAAAAAAAATTGATTTTGTTACGGTGGATGTATGTTGAGATAATACTGATTACATTTTGAGCTTAATTGAACCGGTAAATTTTTAAAAGTTAAAAAGTACACCTTAATTGATGAATTTTTTAAGGAGATTGTACATGCTAATTGGGAACGTTCCTCCGTCTAGCTTTAGTACGTTTTCAGCAGAACGGATGTATAAAATCTATTTTATTGAATTCGATATACAGATCGGCCGTAACATTGATGGCCAAAAAAAAATTTAGGTCCCTCGTATCGTGGGGTATCCTAATCACATACATGGGGTATGTTCCGCGACTTTTCATACTTTTTTATTTATACTACGTCGGGAGGCATACAAGCATACGGCCCACCTAATGTAAAGCGGGTACCGTAGCCTATTTGACGCTAGCGATATATTAATTATAACTCGCGCGATGCCTCCTCTGCAACTCCTTGGGAGCTTACGGGTGACCTAACTCACACGTAGGAACACAATTACAGGTTAGGGAGGGTTGTAATTTAGCTGTGGATGTCTGTGAGGTGAAGGTACTTCCTCAGACAGGCCTGCTTTGATGCGCTGTACCTCTCTTACCAAAATAAAGTGTTTTAGCGCCTAAATGTCTCAGCGACCGGAGTTTGTTGACCAATGTAAGGATATTTTAACCAAAAGTGACGCGATGTTGATGCGTGAACGAGCCAATAAGAACTGCACGTTCTACTTTACCCCGCGACCCGCAACAGTGAGTTGAGCTGTAAAGTTCCTTCCAGTTACTCACTAGGTGAGTTGCTGTGTTAGCAGCGGAGAAGCGCGCGAGTGATACTTAATGTATTACAAGCGTTCATAGGGTGCGATAACCGCTTTACATCAGGTGGGCCGTATGCTTGTATGCCTCCCGACGTAGTATAAAAAATATATATTAATGTAAGGCGTGTCTAAGTGCCGGCAAAAAATCTCCTCTCGCTATGAAATTAACAGTAGTTTTATCTACTATTTAATGGACCAACTCCGTGGTGTTGATCACCACGGAGTTGGTCGGTTGGTCTTAGATGTCGCCGTCGTAAAAATTTACTCTCATCATTTTTCCCTAACGCGTCAAAAGAGTATAACTTCAAAAACATTCAGTGGATTTAACCTTTCACTTTTCAAGTCAGTAAAAATGAGACATGTATGTATGTATGCATATACGCCAGGTCCCTTGCGGGGTAGGCAGAGAACCTAGCGCCATAAGACGCGGTCATTACACACTTCACTTGCTTCTTTAACATTCATAGCTCTTTTCATGCACGAAATAAATAAGACACGAAACCTCTAAAAAATGTAATTACAATTTTATTATGCCGAAAGAGCTTCTTAAATGAAACCATGTTTACACGTCTACAACCGCCATTGCGACGCACAAAAAGCATAGAAATACGAAAAAAGAAAATTAGGGTCCGCGAGGAAATATCGTCGTTTATTTTGGGCTCTTTCTTATACAAATCAAGAATGAAGACGAGGGAAATTGCCGTACACATCTTTAATTAAACGTGTCTTGTCTGACACACCGGCGGGCCAAGACAGCGTAGGGTCGCGTCACTGCCTGTCGCCATCTTTTATAATGTTACCAACGAAATGTTACATATTGTTTCTTCCGTTTATCCCATGCCATATCACATTATTAAGATTGTTTTTTATTACCTACCACACATTCTGTTTTTTTTTTAAGTGGAATCTTCTTTAGGCACGTTGGAAACTTTCGGGATAGGGAAAAGAACTGAACTCGAGTGACCGTCACGCTTATCTTAACAACCTAAAAATTATGTTTACAAGTTTGTGAAGCTACGAGTAACTTGTTTTCGCTTCTGACGTGCAATCTTACACCTGATAGTTTTCAGGAACACCATTGCTATATGAAATCTATATGTTTGTCTGTCGCTTTTTTTCGAATATTCGAATTTTGACGTCAGATTCGGATTCAGCATAAAAAAGTAGAATAGGACGGTTCAGGAACACCGTTCCTATCGCTTAAGGAGCATGGTCAAAATGGCCGACAAGTTAAAAAAAAAAATTGAATTGTTATACATATAATTGACGAGCCAGGTGTTCCTCTGACAATGCAAGCTTGCGCATTCTCAACTGGTTTTATATAGCGTCGGGTTGCAAGCATACACCACGCCTGTTGTAAAGTAGTTACCATAGTGTATGAACGCTTGCAATAAATTAGGTATCTTTTGCGCGATTCCACCTCTGCTGCGAACACAGCAACTTGTGAGTAAGTTTTGTACTGTAAGTAGATTTTGAATTGACTTTGCTCATGGGTTCGATTCCCACACATGACAAACATTTGTGTGTATGAATATATTTATCTTGGTATGGGTGTTTTTCAGAGAGGCATGACGCATCAAAGCAGCTCGACTGGACAAGTACCTCCATCTCATAGAAAACCGCAGTCAAATAACAACTCCCTGGAGGGTTGTATTGTTCTTGCGTGTGAATGAGGTCACAGTAGTTTAGCAACAAAGGTGGCATCGCGCGAGTGATTCACAAGCTACGGTAACCGTTTTACATCGAATGCCCCATATGTTTGTATAAATATAAAAAAAAAGAATGTAATCTACATTTTTTTACGCCGATGAAATATAAGTGGATGAACTGTTATAGAGCATTACA
Source organism: Pyralis farinalis (assembly GCA_947507595.1). Classification (NCBI taxonomy): domain Eukaryota; kingdom Metazoa; phylum Arthropoda; class Insecta; order Lepidoptera; family Pyralidae; genus Pyralis; species Pyralis farinalis. Next base: position 9,173,405 of record OX382278.1, read on the forward strand.
CCTTTAATCGTGTAAAAAAATAGTTACGCTAATAAAAAATAAATTACGCTATATAAAAAAAGTAACCTAGTTTAGATTCAATCGTCCCACGGAATATTTTATCCCTTCCAAACGTGATTTAGACCAATTTGACACCCATGGTAGATTTTAGCAAATTTATTTTTTGCCACAATAGTTCCATTTCCTTCCAACATTTCTAAGAAACCGTAAGTTTCAGAGATAAGCTCCATGAATTCTTGCGATAGTCTCGTAGTTGCGTAGTCAATCTGTGGCGAATGCATTATATAAAGTTACATATAGTAACGCGGTCAAAATGCGAGCGTTTGTGGCGTAACGCTTGTAGAGCGCGTTCGCATTGATGATGGTAGAAACAGAGTTAGTCTGAAAGAAAATGTCGTTGGTTCGAACATGTAAAAGAATGCAGGAAGAAAGAATTACGAAACAGATATACAACGCTAAAATAGAAGGATGTAAAAGTTCTAGAAGGCCAAATCTTCCTACCATGACCAAATTGATCGTGTTTTACCAGAAGGTGATGTCAGGAGTACTAGAAACCGGTGAGTGTACATGAGAAGAGCTATTAATGTTAAAGAAGCAAGTGAGCAAGCACTCGGTTGACTCTGCCTACCCCTCAAGGGATTTGGCGTGAAGTTATAGATAGATAAATTATTATGTACGATAGTAATCCTTCTCACCGCCATTATTGTTAACCACGATTGAAATTTCAAATGGCACTAGCCTCCTGTAATACTATTAATAGCGACTTAATTAGGTATTAATCAAAACAATTTGAACATTTTATTAATAGTTGAAATAATTGATCATAATTAGATAAGAAATCTTAGGATTTGTCTAATGTAACATATTTTTAGCTTTATCCTTTGTATTTTATTTTATCATTAAGTCTAATAATCGCCACTGAAATGCCTAAAACTCTTCTTCACCATAATATTCTTGTTCCGTCTTTAAGGCCATTACATTTTCTCTACATCACATTTCTCGGACAATGCACGAACAATTGTTCTTTTGGTAAGATATTACATTAATCTATCTATCTATCTATAACTTCACGCCAAATCCCTTACGGGGTAGGCAGAGAGAACCGAGAACCTACTTTCATGCTCTCTCTGCCATACCCAGCTCTCGCTTCCATAAGTAAGCGTTGGGACCAGCACTGCATTGTGTATAGCCAGCTGCGCCTTCTGGCTCAGGTTTTTACTGCCAAGAAGTTTTCCCAACGCTCCATTCACACTATTCCCAGCACTCACTCGCCTTTCCACATCTTCGGTGTACCTTCCATCCCTGCTGAAAGCGCATCCAAGATATACAAACTCATCCACTTGTTCCAACACTTCATCATCTACCGTAATTCTTACATTGGTTCTGGTTTCTTCTCTTTCAAATACCATAATCTTTGTTTTCTTCGCATTCAATAGTAAGCCTTCCTTCATACATTCGTCTTTCATCATTGTGACTAGTGTTTGCAGCTAGCTATATTACATTAAGTAAACCTTTATAACAGGATATGCAAGACGGGTTTATTTTTTTTATTTACATAAACCAGCAGCATGTCAATCTAACCGAACACGCAGGTTAAGCAATGTCGGACGCAACTTGGCTGTATATGGGTTTATCTATCTCTAGCTTCCCTGTGTTTCGGAGGGCACGTTAGTCTGTCGGTCTCGGCTTTTGTCGATAGATGACAGTCATTAAGCTAATTGACCTTCGGGCGAAGACACTGGCATCCACCAATCCGTAGCGTGGTAGAATATGCTTAAGCACAACTTAAGCATAGGTTATGACATGATGATTAAGGACTGATATAGTACCTACTGGTATGTACTCTTAACACATATCTGTGATAACATAAATGCCTACGCACATTGTATAAAAAACAAAGGTTTAAAATGTCATTAAATTCAGGCGTTATTTGTAAAAGTCAAAAGTTCGCGTGAACTAATTAGTGAGAGAAGCACACAAAGCAGGTTAAAGGAAATTACGTGTAAAGGTTTAAAATTCACAGACAACTTAGACACTTCTTTGATCTTCAATTGAGATGGTGGGGTCCCGTGTGACAGAAAAAATCAATTTTTACTTTTGTCTCCTACCTTGATGTTGTATGTATGTATGTATATCTTCACGCCAGGTCCCTTGCGGGGTAGGCAGAGAGAACCGAGCGCCATAAGACGCGGCCCTTACACACTTCACTCGCTTCTTTCACATTCATAGCTCTTTTCATGCACGCTCGCCGGTTCCTAAGGTTCCTGACATCACCTTCTGATAAAACACGACCAATTTGGTCATGGTAGGTTAGTCTTGGTCTTCCTCGGCTCCTACATCCTTCCACTTTCGCATTGTATATCTGTTTCGTCATTCTTTCATCTTGCATTCTTTCTACATGTCCGAACCAACGGAGCATGCCCTTTCTTATCTTAACACTGACACTCTCTTTCAGTCAAAAGTCCGTCTCTCCACATCGGCGGTGTACCTTCCATCGCTTCTAAAAGCGCTTCCAAGATATACAAACTCATCTACTTGCTCCAACACTACATCATCAACCGTAATCCTAGTGTTCGTTCTGGTTGTCTCTCTTTTAAATACCATAATTTTGGTTTTCTTCGTATTCAATTGTAAGCCTTTCTTCATACAATCGTCTTTCATTGTTGTGACTAGTGTTTGCAGTTCGGATGATGATTCTGCTATTAATACCGCGTCATCTGCATAAAGCAGGCAGTTAACCACCTTGATGTTGTAGGTCTCTTTTCGTTTTTGGAACGCTCATTCAGATGTCAGTCAGATGAAGTGCTATCCTCCCAAAAGTATTCTGAAGACAAACAGAGCAAACTTGCGAAGGAATAGCACTTTTAAAAATCATAAAAATTTAACGCCCTGACCAGAATAAATCTTGTTAATTTCATCTATCATCATTATCTACTCAACATTATAGACGATGAGCAACGAAGTATTCAAGCAATTGACAAGCTAATTTTCCAAGCCAGAAAAAAAGGCAATATTGATAAAATTTATTCAAAATTCAATTATTCAATCGTTCATTCAAGTAAACTTAGCACTGTGTGTTAGAAAACTCCTGTGTGGTCTTGCTCCTACACCAGCTATGTCCTGGTGATTTGTTTCAGAGACGAGCTGTGAGAAATCTCGATGATCCTAAGGTTACACAGGGTATTGATTTCTTGATTTAAGGACAGTCTTTGTCTCCATATGTTATTATACGGATTGCACAATGGGCTGTATGCCGAGGAGTTGTATGACAAGACGCGAACATTTTCGCTGTACTATCGTACCACTAGCTGACGGCTGGGAATTCATTCTCACACACTGGAATGCAGCATACAGCGCGATTCAAGACAATTTTTCTGCTCTTAACTTGTGAAATGAACTCCCTACCGAGGTTTTCACTAGGTACTACAGCATGAAATTTTTCAAAAGACACGGGAAGAGGTTTTTACAGGGTCGACAACGCACGAGTGGCACCTCTGGGGTTGCAAGCCACCATAGGCTAAATTTAATGTATAATACGATGGTAAGATGGTGTAAAAAAATACCACTTAGGTTCGCGCTTGAGTTCCCCCATGATCGAAACTCAATCACAGTCATTATTGAAAATTTGAGACACCTACGAATTTGCTTTTTTCTAAATTGTATGTTCTACTGTCACCAAATTTTTTTTAACAACAAAAAAGAAAATTGACGTAACGAGGGGAAAAGGTACTATGGATAGTTACGAAAATTGTCGAGCTCGGTGACGGGATGGTTAACAATGCTCATTTATCATCAACGCTTGTGGGTTTGATTCCCATACATGATAAACTTCTATGCATGAACATTACTGTTCGTCTTGGTCTGGATGTTTTCAAAAGAGGTACGGTGCATCAAAGCAGTCCGCCTGGGTAAGTACCTTCACTTTACAGAAAACGGCAACCATATAACATCTCCGTGGAGAGTTGCTGTGTTCCTACGTGTGAGTGTGATCTCCAGTAAGCTCCTAAGGAGTTGCTGTGTTAGTAGCGGTGGTGGCATCGCGCGAGTAACACTTATTGTATTGCAAACGTTTATGTTGTTTCTATGGTTGAGCGAAGTTACCAGTACGACAACTATGGAGTTGATGTGTTAGTAGCAGCGACCAATATTCCATGTATTGCATGCCTTCTTAACCTGCGGTAACCGCTTTACGTCAGGTGTTTTTTTTTATATACATACAGAGTTTATCTAATATCATATACAGAAAAACTGGAAGGTTGAGCCTATAAGTGCATCTCCCTTTATGAGTTCGAGGATAAAATATACGCCGAAACGCTCATTGTAGGCTAATTAATATAATTAAATTTTATAATGATGATAACAGAATAGATAATAGTACTAACGTACTATTGCACCAACGAGCTCATAAACTTTTTCGTCAATATTGAACTAAGTAAAACCTCATTCATTTGTCTTTGGTTTCGGCACTCGAATGAAAACTAAGAACAAATGTCACAGTTTACTCATTAGCTGAGGGAACATGGAAACTTCTTAAACACGCTGTGTAACTTCATAGACGGATACTAACTTTTGCCGGTGAGTTTTTCCATTAATTAACCGTATGGATAATGATTATTCCTAACTACCATTGCATGTAATGTTAATAAAATGTACATCGTAATCAGTACAATACCCCTGTATTGTTTTTAGCTGTATATTGTTGTAATGAAAAACCTTTCGTGTATTTACATTTTTTGGTTTTCATTTCATGTGAAATCTAGAGAAATGTAAGTAGTATTTCGTACGAAATTGAATCATATATCGTACTTAAAAGACTAATCAACTCTAAAAATATTCAACAGAACATAAATTCCAGTTACATGGAATAAAAGACAGTTTTGTTTCATTCATCCTTTTTGCCGCTAATTCAATGACAAGTTTATAAATTCTGTATTTGTGAATAGAAATGTTATTTGAATAATACCTTTGTTTAACGAAAAACCCAATTGGAATAATTTATGGCACTTCGCCCTAATTCATATATAATGGTACAATAGGAAAGGGTTATCGACAGCCAGTAACGACTATTCGGTTTTATCCACTAGACTTCGAAAACCTTCCATTAAAATAGAAGTAGGTACGTGATGGTTTGTGTTATAATAAACGATTCTTCACAAAATCACTTAAATCTAAATACTCGTATATACATTTTGTCAGAACATATTTTCTCTTCCGAATTTACAGATGTACAAACCTTGCTAGTCGAAATTAATTTCTTAGGTTAAGGACAGCACATATTAAATTTGTGTTTTTGTGTTTTTCTACAGCCTTTACATATTAACTTTAAAAAATCAATAAAAATGTACAACGTACAATACAATGTAAAAAATGTACAAAAAAAAAATGTACAACGTACAATACAATGTACGTTGTACATTTTTTTTTTTTTATGGTGTACCCGTATTGTATTTATCAAGCCATGTAATTTTATATCAAAAGGCGATGACGTAACGATTTGTTATATTCACAAACCAAGAAACCACTTGCCGTCGCATAAAGGCCTAAGTGCCTAAGTATCTCACCGATTCAAGCCTACTGACCAATGGGAGTATATTTTAACCAATTAGCCGATGCATGACGGGATGTTGATCGGTGAACTAGCCAATAAGAGCTGCGCGTTCTACTTTACACCTCGACCCGTAGCGGTGAGTTCTTTTACTACACAAAATCATGTCACCGAGTATCCATATATAATTTCCTTCGTGGTTTTATTTCATGTGACCTCTATATATAGTACTTCATATGAAAGTTAATCATGTATCATAGAACTAGTATGTATCCAGACTATCCTCCTTTTTTCTTTAGTCAATTTACTGAATGTGATGTTAAGAAGAATGTACTATCTGTAGTTTCGAATGTAGTGGGGGACGATAGTATCAGTCGTCATATGATATTACCTATCCTTGACATTGTCCTTCCTGTAATAACCTTGATCCTTAACAATTCCATTACTTCTGGTATTTTCCCGTCCGCTTGGAAGATTGCTTACATTATCCCTTTACCTAAAAAGTCGAATCCTTCTTCTCATTCGGATTATCGTCCAATCTCAATTCTTCCTTTTCTTTCCAAAGTTCTAGAACGCCTTATTGAAAAACAACTTACCTTCTTCCTCTCCAAAAAGAATATACTCAATCCTTTACAGTCTGGTTTCCGTCCAGGTCATAGTACGACTGGTGCTTTAGTTAAAATCACGGACGATATCCGCTTTGCAATGGACTCGTCGCAACTTACTGTTTTATGTCTATTAGATTTTAGTAATGCATTCAATACAGTCGATTTTGACATACTTTTAGAGCGACTACGTTCTCTTAACATATCTCCTACAGCAATTGACTGGTTTCATTCCTTACCTGTATGGTAGCCGGTCCTTAGTCCTTGCTCCTTCCTATCCTTGACTATGCTGACTCTTGTTACCTTAGCCTCACTGAAGACCAATTAAACAAACTTGAGCGCCTTCAAAATCTCTGTATTCGATATATATTTGGACTTCGTAAATATGATCATGTTTCCGAGTTTCGCTCTCAGCTCAAGTGGCTCCCTATAAAGTTACGTCGTAACTTGCACATTCTCTCTCTTCTTTATTCTATTCTTTTCAATCCTACTTCTCCTGGCTACTTGAAGGAACGTTTTATTTATCTCAGTGAGGTACGGGATCGTCGCGATTGCGGTACACGTAGTACTCTTTCCCTTCGTCTATTAACATCATCTCACTCTTCGCAATATTACGCTAAGTCGTTCTCGGTACGAGCTGTGCAATTATGGAATGCTTTGCCTATTTCTATTCGCTGTGCACAATCTTTAGACTCCTTTAAAAATCTTGTGAAGTCACACTTTCTCTCTATCTAGGTTATATTATGTTTATGTATATCTATGATACTGTATATGTGTATATTTATAATAACTTACGTTGGTATTACTACCTGTTGCTGACCATTATGTCAATGGTCTTTCACACCAAAGTTATTTTTACATAATTTATTCTAGTGTAAATGTAATTGTTTAGAATGTGGGTTGTATGTGTGTATGTGTTCATATTCATATATACATGTGTATAAATATGTTTCTTATCATAAATGCGCCACCTACCTACTTGTTATTAACGATTATTTCTCTTCCTTGTACGGTTGTCTGGAAGAGATCGCTTTAGCGATAAGACCGCCTATTGTACTCTTCTTATGTTATGTCTATTGAATGTATTTGTTTTGGTGCAATAAAGTGTAAAAATAAATAAAATATACAAATAATAATATTTAGAGATATCTCATACGCGACCGTCTGATTCCTGATGTAAGAAAAACCGACCACATAATTAAGTTTAATCGTAGAGAATTTTTGATAAGCTTAAGCTTTTTCAAGCTTTAGTAAAAGAGAAACCTGATAGACTAATTTCATATGAACAAGAGAGGCTGACTACTTAATCTACCATACTCGAGGTAAAGAGAGGTAAAGAAGTCTCGGGGTGGTTTATCAGCGTCCAGAATCGATAAGGTAAAATCCAAAGCTGGTGTCATTATTGGTAACACAAGATGTACAACAAATGATGGAGAAAATATTTAGAGAAATGTATGACTATGCCTTGGACGATGATGGTTATGAGGCTAACTTCATGGTGTCAGCGTCCGATGAAAACGTAACTACGGCTGAGATCGAATAGTTGATACGAAGTTATGCTTTTGAATCAAATTTTGTTAGGTATTTAATCCTACTCAAGAAAAGTAAAGAAAGAAATTAAAAAGAAAAGAAAGAAAGAAAATTATCTTTGGTAAGGACTTTTAATAGCGAAGTGTGTATCTTAATCGATAAACCAACCATGTTTGCACGATCCAGTGGGACTCGTTATAATTTTTCCGATTCCGTTTATAAATAAATATCCTATCCTATGCGTTGGTGCTTAATATGAACTTGATTAAAACCAGAACAGGGGGTTTCAGTAGTTAAAAAATAACGAACAAACAGTCAAACATAGAGACAAGATAGTTTAAAAATCATGATTATGGCTTCTATATTTATTGTACAGCATTTATTTTTTAATATTATATCTTGTATAGACAGGATCTCGTTACACTCTTATCATAAGTAAGAATACTTTTATGTTATTGCTACGTTAAGATTAGACAATATTGCCTAATTCATTTGAATCTAACCAATATGGAAATTCAACTAAATGGTACTAAATAGAAGCAGGTATTTCAGTACAGCTCTGTGGTTTAATCGGTAGCGGTAGAATGCCTAACCACACCAGTGATTAGGTAGAAGATTAGAATTTAGATACTATTTTGGTAAAACATTTTTGAAATGTAAACGATTTTCTCTAAATGACGAATACGTGTATATTCGGTAATATCATGCCACCGAAAATCTAAACAGATATTATATCTTCGCACCAAGTCCCTTGTGGAGCAGGCAGAGTAAATCGAGCGACTCATGAGTTGGTCCTTACATATCTCATTCGTTACTATAACATTTGTAGCTCTTATCATGCACACTATACGGTCTCTAGAGCTCCTTACTCCTTCTAGGTTTCCTCTGCTATTACATCCTTCCAATGTCTCACTGCATAATCCTATTCCGTAATCATTTCCTCCTGCTCTCTTTTCAACTCTCTTCCTTACGTCATCATTGCCAATGTAGTTATTCTGCATTCCGCCACATACTCCGCCACAGCTCACAACACTACCGAGTTTATTCTACCTTGTGCTCTCTCTCCTATACCAGGCTTTGGTGTCCATAAGTTAGCGTTGTATAGCGATACCAAAACTTAGAAACATCTGAAATCGTCGTACTCACATATTCACTTGTTGTTACGCGATTCTAAGCGATGTTGCCGTCAGATCAATGGCGGCTGATGAGACGCAGCGACGTTTTGTGTAGTGTGTCGCAAACTGTTACCGATCATGCAGTCATCATCATCCGAGGGTTTAACCTGTGATGTGGTCATGTAGCACTAAATTCGTATCATCTGATTTATTTGTGTTTATCATGCATGGCAGTGAAGGAAAATATCGTGAGGAAAACCGCACGTCCTAGAAATTATGTTATGAAAGACGTGTGACCTGATCTAAAAGGTCTAGTTTACCTTCTGGGTTACGGAGGTTTAACGGTAGTCGCTCTATATAAAAATCAGTAACTTCGCGAAATCTTGGGCTTAAGTTTACCCCGCCAATCCTGACCGATTAGGAAACGCGCCACGCTAGGAAAGATAAGACAGACAGCCATCGGGATCATTGTACATTTTGAAGTACCCGAGTAAACCTGTACTCTCTAAGATCAAAAGTAATCAAAAGTGTCTAGGATCAAACTGCGTAAATTACACAAATAAAATTAAACCAATTACTATTCTATATTGTGAACAGATTTCGGCGTTATTATGCGAATGTTATAATGCGATCTTACTTTTTACACTGTTTAAAATTCAGCAACTCCTATCTCTATCGCACCATTAAAAAGTGGAACGCTTTGCCTGCACATGTCTTTCCTCCTTCCTACAATTTGGGATCCTTCAAACGAAGTGTGAAAAAGCATCTTGCGGGCCAGCATGGCAGCGTCAATTGACAGGACACTGTGCAGTGATATATATTTAAAAAAATGGGGAGAGGCAATGATTTCACGACAAACTTCATCGATGTGAAGGCCCGAAAGCATACCACGCTTTGCAATTTTGAAAAATGTGAGATCTGTACAAAGGCCTGATAATTTGTTTGTTAACACGTTAAACGCCAAAGGAAATTTTGGTTATTTTCGGTCGAGCCGCGCCGGTCACCGGTGACCGGCACTAACACTATCTGAGTAGGCCATGGGGGTCACCGGTGGCCGCGGTGTAGGTTCATGTTTAAACGGATTTTTTGAATTAACGGACACTATTCCAAGGCGATACTCAATAACGTAATAAGTACGGCGTGACCTCAGGGAATAGATTGCATGCTTTGGTTTTCATATACACTTGTCGACAGACGAGGGTTAGACAATTAAAAAAAAAACAGGGCATTCGAATAAGAATGGTTATTGTTATAAAAACAATGTGTTTTCATTAGTAAATATTAAAAGTATGGGTTATTTTTTTATCTAGAAAAGTAATACATATTATGAATAATACGTACCTGAAATAAAACTTACGAAGAAAACAACATTTCAATAGTTTAAACTACAAATTATTATTCTTATAAGATTGGTCACAAGTATAAATGTCTACTAATTGTTATATTAACACGAAATACAAATTATTCATGATAAATTTTAATTACTACTCGTATTTAAGTTTAAGAGTGTTAATTGTCTTTTAAACTATAATAGATTCTAAAATAAATTCAACTGAATTCAAATCTTTTATTGCATTGTCACTTGTCACTAAAAGATGTTACATACTTAATGCTTATGGCTTATAGTCTACTGAGAATGAATCAACGAATGTGTGAACTGTGAACTACATTAAGACCAGGTAGTGAATAAAATCTCGTCAAAACAATGTGTGGGTTTATATATTAGGTATTATGATGTGTTCTATTCTATGTGAACTGGTCTGGGAATGTCTATGCAGATATAAATCACAAGATGAAAGTTCAACTACTACTTTATTTTGTTCTTCACAGTACCAGATAGCGTTCTTTCAGTACACTAGTTACTGCGTAACCTATGCTTAGGCTACGTGCGTTCAGTTGTCGGGCGACAACGCGACTGCTATTTAATTTCAATCATATAATGTGCAACGCAAAACTGCTGACGCTATGAATTGCATGTATTTTGTCCCCATAAATTCTATTTAATGCTAAACCTTACAAATCGCTGACATCGAGAGACGAATAGTGAGCAGGGCCTACATTGCTATACATACTAATTACGGATGAAAATCCAAAACCCACAGGGGCGGGAAAAGCAGTAGCGATCTAGGAGGATGCGGTGTTTGTATGCAACCTGTCACACAAAACTAGTTTTCGCTTTCCGGCTTTTCCTGCCAATGTGGGTTTTGGCTTTTCATCCGTAATTAGTCTGTATAACAATCTGGGCCCTGCTCACTAGTCGTCTCTTGATATCAGCGAACTGTCAAACAAAATGATGAAACTAAACACATACCTAGTCTTGCCATAAATACTGAAACAAAAAAAAAACATTTTCTATTGCAAATAACATTTATTACTTTTACAGTGTGTTAGTTTAATACATAAATATAAAACAATTTAAAATATAAAAAGCTTATTCGAAGTGGTCTCCATTGGCTGCCATACAGCCCTTTAAACGTTGAGGTCAGTTATCAATAGAAGCACGCACTCTTTCCATGGGAAAATTCTTCACTGCCAATCGTACGGATTGTTTTAGGGACTCCAAATTATCATGGCGTCAGAGCAAGCCGTACTCTCTAAAACTGACCATAAATCATAATCCAGCGGATTAAGATCGGGACTAGACGACGGCCAGTTGAAGTCCGAAACGTTCGTTTCCAACCAAGACTGCGTAGACCGAGCTTTATGACCCTAGTCTTGCTGTAAGGACCATTCTTGGTTATTGAACATGGTGTTGTTAAGGTGCTTCACTACCTTCTCAAGAATGGTATCTTGATACACTTGTGCCGATGTTTTGATACCTTTTTCACAAAAGTATGGCTCAGTCACTCCTTCATAGCTAATACCCCACCAAACCATCACTGAAGTGGGATAGTGCCGTGCATGTTGCACTCTGTCGACTAATTGGGAAGCTTCCTTAGAGCTTTGGGCATAAATACGGTCATTTTGTTTCTTAAAATGTTGCTCAATTGTAAAAATTTTCTCATCCGTAAACAAAATTTTTCTGTGACCTTCCTTTGCGTACCGCTTAGTAGTTGTATCGATTTTACCACCCTATTCTTTTTTAAATTATCAGTTAAGAAATGACCAGTACGTCTCTTATAGGCTGCAAGTCCGAAGTCATCTTTTAAAATGGTTCTAGGCGCTATCTTCATCTCCCGAGATAAAATCTTTTGCTTTCGGACAGGATTTCTTCGAATTCTTTCCCTTACTGCTTTGACCACCTTTTTCATACGAACACTACGTGGGCGGCCAGATCTTTTTCTGTCACAAACAGAGGAGGTCTCATTGTACCTATTAATAGCCCGGTACACAAACATTTTACTAATACCAAGCGTATGGAGAGTTTTAAAAAATGCATTTGGCTTACCATACCTACTTTGTGTAATGCAATCACAGCGATTCGGTTCTCTTTATCACCCCACTCCATTTTAATATCGCAAAATATTGTACAATGTATTGGCGCCAAAATGAGAAACCTCAATGAAAAAATGACAGATTCCAAATTCATATGTAATATTTTGTTTATTTTTAATTGTAACAGTATTTATGGCCAGACTAAGTATACCCGAGTTTGTACGTAAAACTTTAATGTAAGCCTGCTTGCGGAATTTACGACAGCATTTAATAACTTACGCACTCTATTACGCAATCAAGAGGGATTATTTTAGGTTGATACCACATATAGTTTTAGGGGGATTTGTAACCACGGACCAAAAGTTGCCGCCGCCGGGGTGCGTGCGTGTACAGTTGTTAACGACGAGCTTACTTGTGCCTAATTGGATAAGTAATAAATAATACCGGCTCCTAATCATTATAACCGTAAATTTACCCTCCTATTACGAACTTGAGCCCCCGTAGTATGAAATCTCATATTTTTAGCAGGGGTGGCAATACACAATAAATGTTCATAGCCTGAGGTAACCGCGATAGTGTAAAAAACTGAGATTGGTTTGACAATTATATGAGCAGTTCAAATTAGTTAAGCGTATAAAGTCAGCAGGATTTTTTATACAAGTCGGGAGTAAGTGGCACAAGCGTGCTCGTTCGTGACCCCTGCTAATCTACAGATTACAATTCTGGCCTAAAACTGCGCTGGAGTACGGCTAATGGCGTCCCCCAGACACGCACACCGACCCACTCCCATCGGTACGACAAGTACTGCATGTGGCAAAGAGGGTCGTCATAGATGAGAGCTGAATGCCGCAAAGTATGTGGAATGTGAGTCATGGATGGAATGATAAGATGAACGAGCTAATGGACGTAATGAATAAGAGACGTTTAGATGCTTTATGTGTGACAGAGACTAAGGGCAAAGGGGAGCGACACCGATCTACCCGGTGGGATGATGGCCCTATGATCTAGACTAGGATGATCATGCCAGTGCCGGCATAGGTGTCGTACTCTCCTGCAGCATACGCTCCTCGATGCGCAAAGAGGCATAAAACATTGAAAGGAGATGCCTGGTGAAATGCAGAGATTGAATCCTTCATAGCAAGAAAGAGGACAGCATGGCTGGATTATGTATTATCTTTGCCCCTAGAGAAGCAAAAGACTAATTATGAAAGATATAGTCTAAACCTGATGTCATTTTTGTTAACATTCAGGAAGTGTCAGAGCGGTGGAGTGAATATATTGAGTTGTATGATGTCTACTCGCCTGTTCACCCTGTATCTCTATTGTTGTCAGCAGAGTATAAGGTCGAATGTAGGATTATGTATGGGTGATCTAGCGGTGAACTAACAACTTTATGTAGACGACTGAACTGAACTGCAAACACTGATCACAATTATGACAGACAATTGTATAGAGAAGGGCTTACTACTACTGAGTGCGAAGAAAACAAAGATTATAGTATTTGAAAGAGACGTGATTTGATTCGCCCTACCTCTCTGAAACTCATGAAGTGTAGATCTATAATAATAATCTTTAAAGCCCAAGTTAGCCTCATCCGCTCATGATGTCCAAAAAGCCTACTTCTGGTGCTTCTAATAATGAGAAATATCCACAATGGGGAATTTAGACCTTAGCTATCCAGACCGCAACAAAGTACTCATAACCCGTAGGGTTTGTGTTGTACACGAAGCCTTTAGTAAACACGTGCGTCAATTTCTATACATGTACTATATACTTGATCTGTAGATTTTATTTAGGTATTTTGGCATCTTCATATACCGCTGTCAAGAGGAATACAGTAACATTATCAATAAAACCCCCCTTTTATTTTTTCACCTCGGTACGTTGAGTACCCAGTATAGCAAAACCCATTGTATAGGCTATTTACATATTCACATTTTGGAAACAAGGGTACGTGTACCTTATTTCCAAAATGTAATGTACGAAACATTAAACGAAACTGTGGTTTATAGAAATGCATGATATTCAAACTGATTTTTAGCCTGAAACAATAGGCAATTTAATAATCATATGAGATATGGACAAAAGTTATTACTGAGATACGTGGCTTGTCAGGCCCAGAGTCGGACTGATATAAATTGCTTTTACATTGAATTAACCTACTATTGCCAAATATGAATACTTTATTTTAACCTTACGTAATTGGAAATTGTTACGTAATCAAAACAGATTATTCTAGTTTGATACCACATAGTTGGAGGATCCTGTAACCGCGCAGCAAAAGTTACTCTACGTGAATGTTCGCCATATTCCAGAGACGGACTAAGGTCATATTGAAAGAACTAACACTGTCTTCTTTAATATGTTAAATACAATAAGTATGTAATGTTACTGAACAAATTCACTACTACCGTAGAAGTAAAAGTTCTACTTTTTTCTCTAGAATTTAATATTAAAATCGGATAAATTTAAAAATAAATTGCCATCTAGGTATTATGTAAAAAAGTAAACTGAATACATCATCACCCAACTCCAACTGAATATACTAAAAACATGTATAATTCCGCAAACGCGGTCCACAATCATGAGACGAGATGAAGGCATGGCGTCCTTAGAATGCACTTTCATTTAATATTCATAGAAGTATCACAACATAAAACATTTCAAAGTAAAGGTAAAAACAAACTAATGAACTAGCTGGTGACTGCAAATCCTTGATCATAAAAAGGTATCCTTGGTAAAGTAGCTTGAATGTTGGCTAAAGATATAAGAGTATAAAATTTCATTAAAATCTGTTCAGATGTTTTTGCGTAACGCATATGCATGCGTTATCTGCCACACAGGCAGATAGATAAATTTTAAAAATCTTTTGGCTTCTGTATCTTGTAGCAAATTCATGTTTTCGGATTTATGCACATATTTATGATTATCATTTGTATATTATGAAAACATCGTGAAAAAATCCGCACATACCAGAAATTATATTTTATAGAAGAAGAATCGCTGCAACAATATTCTTATGATACTCGTATATAAAAAAAAGTGGCACGACGCCGGCCCCTTTAAAAATATTATTGCATTCCTGTAAGTGAATAAGGTCACCTAGCATGATAAATGGCGAGCAGCGATACTTCGTGTAGCAAGCGTGCATAGACAATGGTAACCCTGTCAGATCACGCTATCCGATTGTTTGGTTCGATATGCAGGAAGAGTTTTAGTAGTAGTATATAGTTTTTTTTTTTTTGCAAAGTCTTATATAAAGGTTAGTATTAAAATGTTTGCAGTAATCAATTGGTCCCCTCACTCCGGCACTGGTCGTCCAACATAAAAGTTCACTGTTTAGCAAATATTTCTTTCCCCTTATTTATCGTAACTTGTAACATCCAAAGCCGAAAAACTTTGTGAATCAGACCGGAACTACTAAGAAAGTATTTGTAACTTAGAAAAAAAGAAATGCAACCCCGAAGTGTGAAAGTGTTTAGTACCCGAGAAGCTATAATTATACGAAGGACGCACTGAGAGTTTTGTAACACATAAATAAGACAAGTAAAGAGTGTTAAAATGTAAATAAGAGTAATTTGAAAAAAATAAATGAATACATTTTTTTCCGAAGTTTTAAACTTTTAATTAGATGACTGTTCGAAAATTAAAAACGTAAAAGAGAGTATTTTCAAAAAGTATTGTATTATAAATACTCGTATTATACATTATTTATTGATTCACTTTTTAAACATTTACTTTTCTTCGCTTCGTTTTCTTCTTTCACTTGTTAATTTCGTTTTACGTTGTTGTCTTTTTAGGGTTCCGTACCCAAAGGGTAAAATGGAACCCTATTACTGAGACTTTGCTGTCCGTCCGTCCGTCCGTCTGTCACCAGGCTGTATCTCACGAACCGTGATAGTTAGACAGTTGAAATTTTCACAGATGATGTACTTCTGTTGCCGCTATAACAACAAATACTAAAAAATAGAATAACATAAATATTTAAGGGGGCTCTCATACAATAAACGTGATTTTTTTGCTCGTTTTTGCTCGATATTGATAACGGCAACAGGTAGACGCTTGAAATATTCACAGAATATTTAGTTATATATTCACTTTAAGAATAAATAATTAAATTAAAATAAAACAAATATTTAAGGGGGGCTCCCATACAACAAATGTGATTTTTTTGCCGTTTTTATAGATAGTGGTACGGAACCCTTCGTGCGCGAGTCCGACTGGCACTTGGCCGATTTTTTCTATTCATTTCATTTCCATCTCATTCACATAGAGTTTCAAATTTTCTTTCCACGCATTTAAAATTTATATAATATCCTCAGTTACATCGCCATTCCAATTCCTTATCACGCCGACGAATCAAATCTCCAGATCTGCCTAGAACTGTTCGCTGGGAATTCGTTTGTCTGATTAATCAAAGGGGTTGACAGGTCACACTCTCACGCTGCCACGTAGCTTCATAGTAAATTGGCAGAGGCCAGTAGTTTCGAGCCTCACCGAAAGCCTAACCATACAAGAGAAATTGATCCGCTTACTGACATGCTATGATCAACGTAGCTCGACTTGCATATGCGACAATAAGATATACGAAAAGAGGCCTCTCTCTCTCTTCTTAATAAAAAAATATATTATTCGCTTACCTACGAAATATACTGACCCCAATTTCGTTACAATTTTCATCTTTGGGTACATTAATTAATGATAACCCGGAAAGGGGTACAGTGAAAGCAGTCAAGTATTATTATACCCCATTATCTCTGAAGAAACCGAGATCAGGTGACTACTCAACAAGGGAGGTGTGTTTGTATTATAGCGCGATGAATTAGCGAATAGCTGCAACGTAAGAAGCCAATACTGCCTTATTATGTACTTTATCCTACTAATATTATAAATGCGAAAGTTTGTATGTATGGATGGATGTTTGTTGCTCTTTCGCGCTTAAACGGCTGAACGGATTTGAATGAAATTAGGCACGTAGATAGATTATGATCTGGATTAACACATAGGCTATGTTATTTGACTCCACGCGGGCGGAGCCGCGGGCAGCAGCTAGTTAGATATAAAAGCGAAAGAGGATAGGGCTTAGTATTGTCTTAGGTTTTCGCGATTGTTACACATTGAAATTAAACAATTTTTAACGGAAGTATCGCGTGTTTTATTTATTTTGTTACCTGACGTTACCTGACGAGGATAGGGTTTTTTTTCCGACAACACTTCAGTAACCATAGTAACCTTATTGACTCACAGAAAAAAAATATATATTTCTTTATTAATAAGATTTTTTAAGAGGTGAGGTGCATCAATGCAGCTTGGCTGAATACTTCCACCTCATAGAATGCCGCAGTCAAATAAAACCTCCGTGGTGGGATATTGTGTTCCTACGAGGCAGTGATTTTACCAGTAGAGTCCTGAGTACAGAGGAGTATTAGCAGCGTACTAGCGATAACCACTTTATATAAGGTGGGTAGTATGTTTTTTTGCCTCCCGACGGATTACCGTAACCTATGAATGCTTGCATCTCATAAAGTATCACTTGCACTCCCTAACTTTTAATGCTTACTACTTAATCTAACTTACTCGTAGGAACACAACAATCCTCCAAGGAGATTTTTGGCTGAGATCTCCTTTTCACTAGGGCTGCTTTGATGCGCCCTACTTCACCGCCTCGTTTTATAAATATAAAATGTGACTCTAAAGATATAATATATACATAGAGTAGTGAGCCACTTGCATCACAAAATATTATTTTTAATGAGGTACACTTTTCCATTTCCTACAAATTGAGAATGGAATATTGTTGTGCTCCGTTGTCTTGTAAACAAACACAAGTAACTTGTGTTTATAATTTACTAAAGTTACAAATAATTGTGAATCTCTTCAATCTAACAAATGGTACTAACTTATCGATTGTTATTCGATATTTCAATAAACTCTTTAAATTAAACAAAATGTTACATTCATTAATTCTAAAACTATATAACTTCTATAAACTAATTGCTTGGACACGGCACGAGTTTACATTTCCAAAAAATATTACAACTTTATATTCTATTCGGTTAATTTATTATAGAAATAATGGTTGGGGGAGATTTCGAAATAGAAGCTAACGTCTTTAAGCATTGTAATTAGTAGAGAGAGCAAGCCTGAAAGTGCCGATTTTGACAAATCCTTAGATAAATCGGGCCAAACGAATGCTACCGTTAATCGTTCTGGTCTTTGGACCTTAGGAAAAATTTAACAAAGATTTTAAATTTATATCCAGTTTTTGTTGAATTGTTTTCTAAAGAGAAAAATATTTTAATTAAACTTGTATTTTTTTAAATTGTAAGACAGTACTGAACTCTCGCTGAAGCAAATTGTGCCGCACCGCAGCTGAGGTCGGTTGTGTTTTTCATAATGTTTGACCTTTTACACGGATTAAAAAGGCTTTGGAATAAAAAATCATAACATTTACTAGTTTTATATTTATTCGAAATTAAATTTATAAAAACATTAACAGTTTACAAACTCTAATAGTTTTTAAACTTCACTTTAGTGAAATAAACAACAACCTGTACTTTTCTTTTGGTAAGCGAAAGAGGAGCCCAAATCGCAACTACAACAGACAAAACTACTAGACTACACCATATCCTGTCAGTTGACGCTGCCATGCTTCTTCACACTTCGTTTGAAGGATCCCATATTGTAGGAAGATGGAACACATGTGCAGGCAAGGCGTTCCACTTTTTAGTGGTACGACAAAGATAGAACTTACCGTTGTCGTACGCTGGTACGCGAAGAAAAGTTCAACAGTGGAACAATGACATCGTAAGCCTGCAGGTGTGGTTCTATGACGAAAGGGAGAGGGTGGGATAAGGGAAAACAGTTCGTCAGGGAACTCGCCATGGTAAAGGCGATAAAATACGCTTAGAGAGCCGATGTCCCTACGGAGTTTAATAGGTTCTAGGTTTTTGGTGACCTCTTCATCGTCGATTATGCGAATAGCCCATCGCTGCAACCTATCGAGAGCCTCGAGAAAATACTGTGCGGAGCCGTCCCAGAGCAATACTCCACGCAGGCCCGAACTTGAGTCCTATAAAGCACAAAAAGCTGGTCCGGGCGTGAAGAACTGGCGCACCCTGTTCAGGACTCCGAGTTTTCTTGAAGCTGTTGAGATGAGGCTCTCGATGTAATTACGCTGGTTAACGCAACGGTCGCAACAAATATCCATACCTAGCATATTCAGGCTATCTCGCATACTGAGGGAAGCGCCCTGAAGACTGGAGAGTGCAAAGGTTGCACGATGCAAAGTCTTCCTCTGTAACAACAGTCAAATAATAGGGCCAAATACGAGCCTTTTTAAATGCATTGGAAATATTGGTGGGTGTTGCAGCCAACGGGAAAGCATATTTTATTAGATCTGTTATTTTGTAGATTGATATAGTCTTCCCAGGATTAGTTCAGTATGATTTGAACGGACCATTAATTCCAACATCGAGTTGTTGGTGGCGGTGGGTGCAATGTAGTGGGAATGGTAGCAATATTACTGAATTTTCTTTGGCTTTTTCAATCACGTTAATACTCGTATCAACGTGGAATTAATGAATATCTAGAAGTAACAGCACCCGCTCTTCGGGGCTAGGCTTAGTATGTTTTATGAAATCCACCTCGAGAGATTACCAGCACCAATACATTCAAGAGGGCCATCGCGAATAAACAGTTCCTTATATTTCAGACATGGGAATACGAACGTTGGTGGAATTGTGTTCCCCATAGCATTTACCGCTGGCTCAACTGTGACTGACGTGACACGTTCTGCTAATACTATTGCTCCTACATGCTTTATTCCTTTTTCAGCCACAATTTTCTTTAGCTTCAGCACAGTTTGAACTCCAATCTCGTCCAAATTCCATATACGTGAAGGAGTAAGACTTTGTAATTTGATCACCAAGTTTCTCAAAGAATTGGTTCATGTTATGTCTGTTGAATCCTGAAGTTGCGCGCCCTTCACTCGTTCCTTCCGGTGTCCTTATCGAAAGTGTAGAGATTTTTTTTTAAATTGTCAACTTCCCGGCCTTACCATTTTCACCTCAAGAAGGTGGAATATTTTGGACACAAAATGTCGCCGCACACTGGTATGCAAGTTGCCTAGCTTCTTTGTGTAGAAGGCCGAAGTAGATAGACGTCTCATGTTTCTCATTAAAAATCAGTCTTGGTTTATAACAAACTCTAGCAGTAAGTCCACAATTTATTTTCTTGACATACAGTTGTAGCGTTGTGTGAAAAATTCTAATTCACCTACAACGGTTTTTAATTTGCACCCGTCCCTAATGACCGCACCAGCAGCCCTTTGTAGAAGATCCTGGGAAGTAGTTTCCCCTTGTGTTTTTCTCTTGTATATTCTCATCCTATCAAAGAAAAGATGGTTATTTAAGGTTAGTTAGGGGTTGGTTGTGCCGCGGCACAATTGACATTAACTTTTCATCCAAAAAACTTTCTGTACGAACACAAACTTTATTTGCCATTGACTAGCGACCGTACATCTTCCATTTTTTTTTAAATAAGATCATGTTTATTATTAATTTTTCAGTTTTAATTTTTCTACTTCTTTCGAAACTCTTTGTCATTCATTCTTTCTATATATATAAACCATCTCATCAGACCCTTACTCAGCATACTTCGCCTCTGCCTGCCCCTCACATTGGGTATGGCGTGATACCATAGGCGTAATATATGTATGTATTTTTTCTACCTTTCAAGCCGTCTGTAGTGTTATTAGAGGTAATCTATTCTTTCAAGTGATGAGAAATAGGTTTAAGAGAAGATTCCATTATCTTCTTGGGCATCGAAAATCACGATCAACGCCAACCGTCAATATGACTTCCAGCACTAGTAATGTATTGTGCACACTGTTGGGCTTTGGCGATTGAAAGTCAACGTGAGGCATTAGCTGTCAGCCTAGGTATGTCGAAGGCATTCGATCGGACCAAGCATTGGAATCTTCTATAGAAGATACCATAGTGGGGACTGCCCGATGATTTGAGCAGTTGATTTGTCAGTAAATGTATAAAACATTATTGATGTAATTTAATTTTTGGTAAATCTCATTTTAAATTATATTGAAATTTTATTTTAAATATATAATAATATATCTCTTAGTATATATATAATTTTATTTTAAATTATATATATACTAAGAGATACTGTATTGCATACTAATAATACTGTATTATATGTAAGAGATTCGCTCGGTGTTTTTGTGTAGTTTTTTTAGTTAAGTTATCATTTTTTCAGGAAATCACCAAATAGATAAACATAAAACGCAAAAGCTTGTCTATATACAATATTTAATCCAAAACACGTTTCCAAGATACACAAAATATATTTATAATATATACAAGAATTGCTTGCCTAAAGTAATAAGATAAAAAAAAAACCATTTTCCAAAATTAATTAATTTTGCTACTTGAGTTGTAAGTATATTTAGATGCAGTACCAAGTGTTCATACTCCAACCGCTATTTGACTGCTTCGTTTGGGGGTATTTTAAAATTTCCCAAATACAAAAGTTAAATGATTCAATATTGAAGTGAGGTAAATCACGCCCGTCCATCGTTCACAGCGAGGCCACATCAAAGACACAATGGACGTTATGAAACTCATAAAATATTCATCCAATATTTACCTCTTCATCGTATTTCACAATTTTTCCGACATTCCGATAAATGTCTGGACGGTGGCAATGCAAGCTCCTCGAATTTATTAAGTAGTGAAGTTTTGACATTTGAATAAGTTGTCATATATATAACTACATATTATAAAATAATGTACCACGTCGCGTCTATCTGTCTGTCTATTCGCGATAAACTCAAAAACCATTGAACGGATTTTTATGCGGTGTTGACACCAATAGACAGAGTGATTCTTGAGGAAGGTTTAGCTGTATAAAACGTTAAAGTTTTCTGTAAATCGGTTGAAATATGACGAAAATTGTTGAAAATGTCGAAAAAGTCAAGCCGTCTGGAAGCTAATATAGGATATTATACGGATATAAAGTATTATTATTTAATATTTATCAACTTAAATAAGTTAGTAGGCATAATATGCTCTACTACCCGCGGGAAGCCGGGTCGAGTGGCTAGTGAAATATACGTTAATAAGCACTGTAAAAAAACTGTAAAAATAATGCAGTAAAAACTAAAACAAAAATGAATAAAGAGAAGAACATCTTTAGGACAGGTACTAAGCTGGGTCCTCCGTATTCCAACCTATATTCATCAAAATATGGCCTGCTTTATTACTAATTTGTTACTTAACCAAGGGGTATTGGCATAGATAACAGAAACAACGGGAGATGTGACAAGGGGGCGTGGTTGGTGTCGCCGCAATATGCTCAAAACGAGAACATTGCCAAGAACAGTTAGTTAGTTGCAATCAAGTTCGATTGAGATACGTTGCTCCTTGTTTTAGCAAAATGCCAAGTTGTGCTGTTGCAATTTGCAAAAATAGAAGTGCAGTGGTTAACTTTAAATCAAATGGAATCACTTATCACCCGTAAGTACAAATAATATTACGTTTTATAAGCGTAAATACAAAATTTATTTCAAAAATTCTCCGACGCCATTTCTACCCGAACCTTACCACGATGCAAATTTTAAATAATCTACATCTCATTCTTAAATCATACATTGCTTTTCTACCATTACGCAGTCGCCACCGCTCGTTTCCCAACACGCAATGTAAAGCGAGTGATATTATTCGTTCACTGTGTGTGCAGTTTCGAGATACGGCCGCTTGTTTCTGCCGCCGGTTAGGGGTGCGCTTAGATTTCACTATCGATACGAAGTGTCAATAGACTGCTAGTATTAGATAAAAATTATAAGTCTTTACTGTAGTTATTATTTCATCTATATTTTCATCGTCACCCTCGCTGCCAATTCAGCAACTCAACTTCTTGTGACCTCACTAACTCGCATGAAATCAATCATCCTCCAGGGAATTGTTATATAGTATAGTGGGGTTGGCTTTGGTTCTAAGTTGACATTGATCCACTTACACCCCATAAATATTTTATTACAAACATTACACTTCTTGATAGATCATAGATCGATATAACGTTGTCAATATCGACAAAGTCATATCGACCCGCGTGTCCCAGCAAAGTCGCTTTATCAGTGTTTGTAGTAGTGCGTGCTTACTTGGGTGTTGTTTAAATAAACGTCCAATGGCAGCGTCTTAACAAAAGTGTGTCGTTGTACTTGTGTGCGTAGAATGACATCTTTTATTTATTTAAGTGTGTGAGTGTTTTATGATAGTGTGAAACTAGGCGACAACCGTCCCGGTGCAAACTCACGTAGTATGTCACATCTCCCGTTGCTTCTGTTATCTATGGGTATTGGTTACATCTATTACGAATTTTCATGGTAAACCTGATTATATAAGTGAGGGGATGACACTCGTCATTATTCTTAAGGACTTTTGACTTCCCGTGAAAGGCAGTTTATTGCTACCTAAGTTCATCGCTTCGCTAAGCGTTTATTATATCTTTTTTTTCATGTAAAAGAATATAGAATATGATTTATTTCACATTGAATAAGGTAACATTAGGAGCTTTATATTATGAGCCTTAACATTCAGCCATAAAGCCAATATTTAAAATGTACAGAACTTATTCCCACAATTTCAAGTAATATATATGTTAATAATATCAATAATATTCAAATTAGTACAGTAGTACGCAAAGTCATAGATATCTATTACATAATTTAACAAATTATACAAAATTTCACTGAAGTATGTGTATTTTACAATTAAAATTGTCTTTAGTTGAGTAAAAACAAGTCTTCGCGATCCATGCAAACTGAAGTGTTCTAAAGGTCATTTTAATGACAATCCATTACTTTTTGAGGTAATTTGTTATAAATTTTGATTCAATTGCAATAGCAATTTCTCTCAAAATAATGCATTTGTATATTGGATAACATCAGTGTACTAGGATATCTGGTTGGCTTAAATAAATTTATAGCATCCTTAAAGTAAATAAGCCGGGTTGATACTTGACAAAGATGCAGTACTCAAAACTACACATTGATAGTATAGTAAGTATATAGTTTATTTAAGTAATTTACGAAATAGCGGCTTACATGAAGTTAATGGCGGTACGTCACAGATCGCCCGTACGCACTGTTTCTGAGATATGAAAACTCTATTTACGAGTACGTTCATTAATATGCCCCAGATAATAATGATAGGTCATTAAGGCGATCTTTTAATTTACTTGGTTTGTTAACTGCCATAAGGTATATGCAAAACCGCGTAAAAACACGTATTTTTAGGAAATATATAAGCTTAAAATTCATTATTGAAAAACAAAATTTGATTCAAATCGTTAGAGCCGTTTCGTAAATACTTGGTGTCCTACCTTAAGTATCTAGGATAACATTACTTGAAAAAAAACCCATTACTCCTATTGATACGCTGTATATAGACGCTTTCTGTCCCATGTATTTGTCAAATAGCTACATATTTTTATTACTAATGGTAGATGTATCAAATGTTTTTATGCTGTACTTGCTGTGCCCGGCACCGTTTCGCTGGGCGATTTTTATTTTTCTTTTTTTATCTCTAAACCTTTTCGGTAATGTGTTGAATTTAAACCAGAAGTTTCATCACTTCAAAGTCTATAACCGACATATATACGAACATTTTATGTGTTTTATACATTAAGATAGCCACACAATGGCATGAAAGAGCAGTGGTAGCCCAGTCAAAATCATTATCTGCGCCAAATCCTTAAACTTAGGTAGCGGACTCCTTCAATCCTAATGGACTAGAAAACGAGATAACGCTAGGAAGAATATATAATATATCGACATAAGATATGGGTGAATTTATAGTAATTTGTATTAGTGATTGTAGTCAAACTAGGTAAGCACGAACCAACCTGTGCTGTCATTAAATCTCTTCTGCCATTTTTAAAATGATCTCGAATAAGTACTCAGACAATTGCTCTACCAGTACACAAAAAACCAAGAAAATAAAGTTACACTCATCATAAGCCTGGTTTCATTTAAGAAACATTTGACTAGATCGGTGTCGCTGCTGTTAGTAATGCGACTTTGACACCAGCACTCTTGGGTTCGATTCCTACACAAGATAAGACATTTGTGTGCATGAACATGTCTGTTCGTCTTGGTCTGTGTGTTTTTAAGAGAGGCAGGGCGCATCAAAGTAGCTCGATGGGGAAGTACCTTCACCACACAGAAAACCGCAGCCAAATAAGATTCTCTATCCATTTGCATAAAATTATAAGACATAACGTGAGACGTGGCATACTTTTGTTTATCCTAATGATATTTACGCGTAACATCTCACGCATATTTTTTTTAAACATAATTTCTCTGAGCATAACATTTTTAACGCATAAATTTATTTACGTATGTAGCGTGGTGGTGGTATAACGATATTAAAACGTATTTTTACAGGCATACGCGTAATAATTATGTACTTAGAAAAAAGATGAGTTTTGTAAATTTAACCTTTTTACCTTGTAAATTTGACTTTCGCAAAATGACGCCTCAACCTATTAACTATTTAACCTTTTGATACATTACATTACACTACTATTGATACACTACATTACACAAATAATATTAGGCTAATAGTCATTATGCCTAGTAACTTTGCAAATTAAATTTATATGCCAATACATATTAGACTTTGCAAATTAAAATTATATGCCAATACATTATTTAGTAAAAGATAATTATGTCGACATAACATGTATGCCAAAAAACATTTATGGCTAAGTATACCCAAAAAAATAAGTCAATATATATTAGGGAAAGAAACCTTACGCGAAAAGCAAGGATCCCGCCAATTAACAACTCCCTGGAGGGTTGTTGTGTTGCTGTGTATGAATGAGGTCACCAGTAAGGGCCCAAAGAGTTGCTGTGTTAGCAGCAGAGGTGGCATCACGCGAGTGATACTTAATGTATTACCAGCGTTCATAGGTTACCACTTTATATCAGGTGGACCGTATGCTTGTATGCCTGCCGACGTTGCATAAATAAAAAAACAAAACCTTTCATTATAGTAACAAAACTAAATTGTTTATGAAATGCGAGTAGATTGTAATAAAGAGCCTACGGTATACATAGTTACACAACATAGATTAGGTACTACAGACATGTTAAATAGTTAACTATTTATTTCTTTGTTCCTAGCGTTATCCCGTGTCCTAATCCTTTAGCATTGCCGGTGTCCGCTTTCTAAGAATAAAGATATAGTGAAGATACTGATTTGAATATGGAGCAACCATCATCACATAATCGAGAAATAATGAACAAGTTACATATTACTGAAATAATTTTGGTTTGGTAATTATCTTGAAACTTTGCAGTTATTAGAATTAACAATGCGCGGTTTCGACAATAAAAGATGGAATAATGGATGAATAACCCTTTCACAATAGTACTAGCTTATCAAATAGTAATTTACTTTCAGCGGTATATAATATGAAAACAAAGTAAGATAATGTTATGTTATAAATTAAGCATAAACGCGATATAATGGTGGAAGAATACGGCCATGTAAATTTCGTTTGTGCTCATGAATAAGATGAGCAAAATGTTATAACTATATTCTAATGAGTATAGGTTACAACATATGAAATGACAGATTAAGTCAAGGTCAAAATATTATTGCTACGAGTATATCATCATCAGCCCTTTAGTTGGATATAAACCTTCCCCAATGCCTTCCGCCATATGTGATCCTTCGCATGCAACCGCTTTCGGCTGCTTTTTGATGTCATCGGGCCAGGGGCTTGTGGCAACGCCCGTTATGACCATGCGCGGCTTCGACTTCAGGACTTTCCTGCCCCATCTGCCATCGCTGACTCGGCACATGTGGCCTGCCCACTGCCACTTCAATTTGCCGATCATGAGTTATGTCGATAACTTTAGTTCTCCGTCGAATCTCTTTATTCTGGATTCGATCCCTTAGAGAAATTACGAGTATAGCCATCTCCATCACTCGCTGCGCAACCTGCAGCCGGTGAAACAGTTCGACGGTAAGTGTCCAAATCTCTGCACCGTAGGTCATTGTGGGGAGGACGCACTGATTGAAGAAGACTTTAGTCTTCAAGCTGCTCAGCCTCTATAACTTCACCAATCTCTTTGTTGAAGTTATCCCGGCCTAGCAGTATGGCCTGCCCGAGGTAGACGTAGTCTTTAACCACTTCAATAGTTATATTCCCTACGATGACCGGGCTAGGAATTACTAAGTCGTTATAAGTGACTTTCGTCTTATCAAAATTCATCCCTAAACACACGGATCGAGAAGCAGCATTGAGGTCGTTTAGCATTCGACTGAGATTGCAGCGATACCGCCTTATGACCACGTCATCGGCAAAACGGAGATGTGAGATGTACTCGCCATTCACATTTATGCCTTGTGTCCTCCAGTCCAGCGTCTTGAATACGTCTTCCAGTGCGGTGCGGTTCCACGACGGTGAATAGTTTCGGAGAGATAACGTCCCCTTGACGTATCCTCGCTACTTAAAGACTAAGACTATTGCCCTTGAACACGGACAATCATTGTTGCAGCGTAATACATTATAGAGTACATTGTTACCTATATATTACAGCATGTATACCGTAGGATGGCAATCTTGTCACCTTGATATGGCGCCGATATTGGTGCCAAGAAGTGCTGACGTGCTGGAGTGAAGACGTACTGCCAACTGATCGGATGGGATATTTATCACGTGTTGAGTAGAAGACATCACTACCTCTCTAACTTCCTAAAGTCCAAACCTCTCACAAAATCTTTGATTTTTTTGGGAAAATAAAGAAGGGACAGGCTGCGAGATATGAACTATGTGCACTTTTTCGGAGGCTAAGAATAATCGTTGAGTTCGCCGTGTACGATCCAGGATTGTCTATGGCCCCTCCATGTAAAGGTTTGTATGCATCATTCTTGTATTTTTTGAGAACACTAGGTAAGCAAATGTCCTCGAATGCTTCCCAGATGATATGTAGATTTTAACGGTTTGTATACCATGTTTTACTCGATGGTCGTAGTTGAAGGCCGACTTTTGTAATGACGTTATTCAGAAAAGCACCTCCATGCTTCAATTCCACATGCTAAACTCTTACAGTATCCAGATACTGTTCTTCCTTTCCGATCCAATAGGAATCTTGCTAGGAAAGAGTTTTAAGAGAGGTAGGGCGCATCAAAGCAGCGTCTGGGGAAGTACCTCCACCTCACAGAAAACCGCACCCAAATAACAACTCCCTAGAGGGTTGTTGTGTTTCTGCGTGTGAGTGAGGTCACCAGTAAGCTCCCACGGAGTTGCTTTGTAAACAGCAGAGGAGGTATCGCGCGAGTGATAATTAAAATATCGCAAGCGTTAATAGGCTACGGTACCCGCTTAACATCAGGTAGGCCGTATGCTTGTATGCCTCCCGACGTAATATAAAAAAGACTACTTTTACAAATCATATAAAATAACCACTGTGTATTTTTTCTTGTTAATTCCATTTTCACTACATGCTTCATGTTACAAATATGTGTTATTACATGTATGTTACAAATACATTATTTCCTAACAAATGTTAAAAAAATAATAAACACGATTTTCTGTTTAAAAAGATGTAATATTTCTAGCAATGTTCCGCATACTGTGTGCCGCGGCACACTGGTGTACCGTGGTCATTAGCTGGTGTGACGCAGAAAAATGGCCGGTTGATCTGAATGTCAAGATATTATCTACACGAAATTGAGAGTTATACGGGCTTATCAATGATAGCTCCAAATTTTAAATATACTCAGTTAAGCAAGCTCGCATTGTTTGTTAAACATCTTTTTATATTTTTATATTAGAAAGAATATATATATTCTTTATTGCACACAAATAAAACAAAATAATAGGTGTCACATATAGTGTTCAAAGGCGAGCTTATCTCTTCAAGAGATTTCTTCCAGCCAACCGTAATCAACGTGGAAACATATTGTAAAAGGGTTACGACAATTATATGTGCAAAAGTAAAAACTGATACAGTAAAAAACCAAATTCTAAAGTACATCAAATGTAAGAAAAACACGAGAAATAAAAGAAAAAAAAACTAATAATAATAAAACAAATTAATTGAACTATAAAACACACCAATATACATACAAATAGATACATACAATATAAACCATATATATATATACTATTTTTCGCTAGAAGATAATGTATTTAAATAGTGCTTCTTTAGTCATCAAGAGTGTAAGGAATTTTTTTGAAATTTATTCATTAGAATTTGATAGTTGTCTATTAATGTGTTTGTTTTAGATTTAATAACTCGTATCTATCATAGGTTTCTCGCAATAAATATGTGTAGTAATTAATAATATAAGTAGTAATGAATAATTCATAGCTGTATAGTTAATTTATTAATGTTTCTAAATACAACTAACTAATTTATAAAAAAAAATCGGCCAAGTGCGAGTCGGACTCGCGCACGAAGGGTTCCGTACCATTATCTATAAAAACGGCAAAAAAATCACGTTTGTTGTATGGGAGCCCCCTTAAATATTTATTTTATTCCATTTTTTAGTATTTGTTGTTATAGCGGCAACAGAAATGCATCATCTGTGAAAATTTCAACTGTCTAACTATCACGGTTCATGAGATACAGCCTGGTGACAGACGGACGGACGGACGGACGGACGGACGGACGGACGGACGGACGGACGGACGGACGGACAGCGGAGCCTCAGTAATAGGGTTCCGTTTTACCCTTTGGGTACGGAACCCTAAAAACCAGTTGAGAATGCGCAAGCTTGCATTGCCAGAGGAACATCTGGCTCGTCAATTATATAACAATTCATTTTTTTTTTAATTTGTCGGCCATTTTGACCATGTTCTAAGGAACACCGTGTTACACACCTATCTCTTAAGAGTGATAGGAACGGTGTTTCTGAACATTCCTATTCTACTTTTTATGCTGAATCCGAATCTGAAGTCAAAATTCGAATATTCGAAAAAAACGCACATACAAACATCATATAGATTTCATATAGGAACGGTGTTCCTGAATATTATATCTGTTCACTTAAAATTAGTTGATTTGATAGGGTTTCTTTTTTATACCACTAAGGTGCCTACCAACCGTTCGGCCTGCCTGATGGTAATTAGTTGCCGTAGCCTACGGACATTTGCAACACTAAGGGTCTGAATCTGAAATGTTGACGTCCCTATAACCCAGGTAGCTTTTTCCACAAATTAATAGTTCTCGGTAGGGAATCCTGCAACCACACAGCACGCGTTAACTGTAGTTCCAGTGGATGAGGATGAACTCACAGCCGTTGGCGAGCGGTGTGATTGTAAAGTGGACTACATACTTCCAGGAAGTGAACGAAAGAACCTTAGATATGTATGTATTCACACCAAGTCCCTTGCGGATTAGGCAGGGACAACCGTACGCCGATGCCATTCTTAGGTACTTAGTAAATATTATACATAACGCCATGAAAATTGTACGAGTACTATCTATTGAGAACAGCGTATGCTCATCAGAAAATATTTTTGCACGTAATATTGTTTATAATTGATTTCCTTATTATGATTCCCTCGGTAAGTTTTGTTTATACAATGTCGGGAGGCATGCAAGCATACGGCCCGCCTGATGTTAAGCGGTTACCGTACCGTACCGTATAAACGCTTGAGACACATTAAGTATCACTCGCGTGATGCCACGTCTGCTACTAACGCAGCAACTCCTTAGGAGCTTACTGGTGACCTCACTCACACGCAGGAACACAAGAACCTTCCAGAGAGTTGTTATTTTGCTACGGTTTTCTGTGAGGTAGAGGTACTTCACCACATGGGCTGCTTCGATGTGCCCACCTCTCTTGAAAACATCCAGACCAAGACTTTCCGACATGTTCATGCACACCAATGTTTGTCTTGTGTGGGAATCGAACGCACGATCGTCGGTGTCAAAGTAACGTAACATCGCGTTACACCACTGCGTCACCGAGCTCGTCAAATAAATTAATATAAACATTTACGATTATTAAAAAGCACCTTTTTTCGTACTGTACATTTTAACATAAAATTCGACAAGTGTCAAACATCAAACATGAATTTTCGTCCGAACTTTGTGTTTTAGAGTAAGCTAGGGAATAACATCTTTAATGTTCGTAAATATTCTGTTAAGTAATTTATTCATGGACCCTTCAAATAAATTTGTGACGAAAATATGAATCAGTAAATAAATATAGATTTTCATGGTTCAGAATTGTAATTGTACCTATTTAGTAGAAATGTCTACAAATTATAGGTGTTTTGTGTTTTGTCACAAGTTTAAGTAAATACAGACAGATCTGTATTTCGAAGCAGCTTCATTGTGATATCGGTTAAAATGTGTATTATCTCAAAATTCACTCGTTTTTATTGGTGGCTCTTGTCCCACCATTCTAAATACACGTACTGCTGAATGATAAAGAAGTTGTGCATGCTTTTAACAATTCATCAGAGCAGTGATAGCCCAGTGGATAAGGAATCTGCCTATTGAGCAACTGGTCCTAGATTCAAATGCTGACATGTACCACTGAATTCAAGTTTTCGTATTTATGTACATATTTGTAATTATCACTTGCTCATCAGTGATGGAAAACATTGTGAGAGGACCCGCGTGTTCAAGAAATTTTATTTCATGTGACTTAACCTAATAAAGGTCTGCTTTTCCTTCTGGGGTTTGAAGGTCTGAAGTCTGTCGCTCCATTACAAAAACAGTATCTTCGCCAAATCTTTAGATTTAGGTAGCGGACCCCGCCAATCCTAATGGATTAGGAAACGGTATTATGCTAGGAAGAAGAAAAAGCATGCTTTTATCAATTGATCACTTGGAAAAATATGCGTCGTAATCATTGCCTGTGGGAAATTATTAGACATTGTTTAGGAAATTATTAGTAATAGTTCCCCATACTGTTTGTCTACCAACTATTCACGAATGCTACAAAATCATACAATCGTTTTCATTTACATTTCTTTTCTCCTCTCTCATACGACACTCAGAGGTAAAAATGATACATAATCTAGCCAGTCCTTCCTCTTTCTTTCTGCGGAGGAATCAGCTTTTTTCATCAGCTTTCAACATTTCATGCCTATTTACGCATCCACATGTGTCTTTATCACCATCCAACATATCGTTACATGTCGTTTGCTCCTAGCCCATACATTCAGATCTCTACACATAATCATTCTTTAATTCTCTTCCTACTAAACCCAGAATCACAAATTTCCAAAATTTCTGAAATTCTTGGGCACACCCTGTACTTACGAGTGCGTTTACTGCAATCGAAAATACTCGCGTGATACCCATTTTTCTGTAGACACAGTGAAGTCGTGGCCCACGTACCTGACTGTAACACCAGAGGCTAAGCGGTAAGGGACTACCCCAGGCCATTGGGCTACCGGGCCACCGTCTTTGTTCGTGTCACCGTTTCTGTGACATATAAAACATCTGGGCGTATCTCAATTTTTACGTCCATCAGCTCAGTTAATTTAGCTCTCACATTCCACGTGTCTATGCGGCATTTAGCCACAGTGAAGCCATGTCTTCATACTAGCGCTTACGAGTATTTCCTAGTGGATTAAGACGTTGCGTTGCTTTGTGTAGATGCGGGGAAAATTAAGTAGGTACGTCATCTTAATTTTACTCGAGTACATATTGAATATAATAAGTGTTAAATTATGAAATTGACGTTTTATAGTTTATTTATACTATTATATATATTTTTCACATGATACCTATGAGGTTTTTCTTTTAAATAATGTGCAACATTTGATTTTCGAATTTAAGATGTTTTTTTTTATTTTGCTTAGACGGGAAAGATGGATACTTCGAAAAAAAATTATTTTAAACGCTTTCGTAATGGAAACTTCGACTTGAAGTACGAACCACGTGGAAGACCGCCCAGGTGAATAACGGTGAATTGAAGGAGATGGTGGAAGAGGCGAAGTCAATTCCAAAACTTCCTACACCTACAAATTTCTTCTGATTAAATTCGTTGTGAGTTCCAAGGCCGCTGTAGTTTAACCCCCGGGACAGCAATGAACTTCACTGTTCATTGCCTTTTTGGTGATCGCCGCTATTAATTCTGGCTACACAGGAGACAGTGGTGGGTATGAGTCTTGGGCCTGTCCCTCTAAAAACCTCTTCTTGAAGAACCCCATCCTGTAGTCCCTTGGAAAAACCTCAGATGGGAGCTCAATCCACAGCTTGAGAATTCTCTGAAGAAAACTTCTCTGGAACCGCACACTACGCGAGCATTGCGCTTCGAGCGTGTGAGAGTTAACTCCCCGCCGTCGGTGAGCGGTGCGGTTATAAAAAGTAGCTGTCGGTGTCATATCGAACACCTGATGTCCAGATTTTTTTTATACCACTAAGGTGACTAACAAGTATACGGCCTGCCCGATGGTAATAGACTTTGTTTCCCTTTATCCACGCGGGCGAAGCAGCAAGTAACAGCTACTTAAACAATAAATTAGCGTAAAATTTTTGGAACTCCTGTTGGTCTAAATACCGAAAAACGTACATTACAAAATAAGCTTAAATCACACACTATCGGCTGATTGGGTTGTAAGGTTGTGAGTGTTGTGACGGACCTTGCGGCATAACGCAGTTTAGGTTTCAAGGACAGGCGCAAGACGTATTACTGTGATTCAGCTGTCCTCGACTCGCCAAAATTGGCGCTGCGTAAACGGTGGCGCTCTTTTTCGCCGAATGCGCTGTGTTTCGCACCAGCGGCGGGGGCGGATCGGTGCGCGTTACCACACACCGATGTACACTATTCTACTCTGCATATTGATGCAGCTTTGGACTAGAATCACAAGATGCAATTAATCTTTTATTAAATTCAACTAAAACTAAATGTATAAAATTTTGTCTTCTAAATGTGGCTACAGAATCCAATACAGTAGTTTTCATTGACAATAATATAATAGAATTTATTAATGATACTGTATTTCTTGGCTCAGCTCTGCCGCATATTAGGAGAATTAGACAATTGACGGAGGTGACTACTGCTCGCTTAGCCTATTTCAGCTACTTTCACAGCATATGGTATACTGGTGTGGGGAAGAGCGGCAGATATTGAAACTATTTTATATTACAAAAGAGAGCCATCCGCTTTATTTATAACATGGGCTCCAGGAAATCACTTGGAAATCTATCCAAAGAAATAAATATCCTGACGGTTACCTCTCAGTACATTTACGAGTACACAATGTATGCTCGTAAAAATAAAAACTCGTTTTCAAAATGTAGTGAAAATCTTAGAAGCAGGAATATATTGTGTATGCCAGTACATCGGCTTGCTAAGACTACATCTTTTGTTGTAAATTTAATTTATGCCTTTCTTCATACAATCATCTTTCATTGTTGAAACCAGTGTTTGCAGTTCGGATGGTGATTCTGCTATTATACCGCGTCGTCTGCATAAAGTAGGCAGTTGTTCACTGAGTCACCCATTCGCATTCCCATATTTATATTTCTTATTATCTGAAGACAACTGTCCATATACAGGATGAATAGCCGAGCCGACAGCACGCATCCCTGTCTGACAGCAATGTAGGTATCAAACCAGGGTGACAAGTTCCCGTCCACCCGCACACATGCTGTACATTCCCCATAATTAGATTGTACAGCACGGAGCAGATCACCGTCAACCACATATCTGGGCAAATTGTTCCAGAGAATCTTTCGCATGACCCTATCCAATGTTTTCTTAATAACGCAGAAAAAGATTTTCCCATACAGCTTAGCTGCTAAGCTATTAATTTAAATATTTTAATACTTAAGTGATTTGAAATGTAGTTATCAGATTATCAAATAATAATATTGCATTATGTTAGTACTTAATACCTTAAAAATATATTATTGATTTGCCAATTCATCATTATATTACTGTAATCATTACGGAAGTAGCAAACGAAAACTGAGCTAACATTGACACGAATTCGAAAATAATTAGCTCGCAGGTCACGTCCATAGGCAACCCCTTGCAGAGATAATCTCGTGTAATTACTGCCTTTCCTGATAAAATACTCTGAGTATTATTAATTTGTCGTTTTACTGAATTAACCTGAAATTACGCATTTGATTTTGAGACTGACTAATTCTCTATGGAACTGATGTTTAAAATTCGAGGATGCCATTTTTAATTTTAAATTAAGACTGTTGTGGCCAAGACAATCAGTCGATAATGTCAATTCTTTTTTCTCGATAGTAAACGGGCCCCGATTTTTGAACGTTTATCCCTAAATACGGTGATCTATAAGTATCATAAAATAAATAAAATGCTAAAATGGGACATAATTGACAGGAAGTACAAAACAAAATTTAATAATTGCTCGGATTAAGGGCTTCTCAATTTGCGACCCTCTAATGGATAATTAATTTGCTGCTATTTAGACTTATGTTATTTTCAGAAGGTCTTTCTCCGTCTGTATCACTAAAGTTTTGGAAGTGGTCGTTTTTCTTGCCAAAATCTAGCTAATAATTTCACTTTAGACAGTAAGCTTCTATCACATAACGAATAGTAATCATTTACAAACACTCGCCCATCGGTAGAGAATCCTGAGCGGTTCAGGTTTAGGTTCTCAGTATTTCGCACAGCAGCGGCAACAGTCTTCTTTGGTGTAACGATTAAAAAATGGCACTATTATGGATTTGTCTGTATTTGACTGATTAGATGGGACTGTAGAAATGAAATTTATCTCCTTCTTTTTTATGAAATACTTAATCAATGATCCTATCTTCACTGTAGTTCAATACATTTTCCTTGTATTTAATAGGTATTCCTTTGATTTCGATATTATTAGCACTCACATTTTTATCACTTTTTGATAGCTTTGGATGATATTGGCGACCTCCGTTTGAAGAGCTGGGATGGTAAGGATGGTTTCTTTAACTGCACTAACTCTTGTTTGTAATGCGATTACATTATCTAAAACCGGCAGGGGCACCAGTCTTGAAGTTATTTTGCGTAAAGACTCTCAAGTGTCAGTACCTCCTTACAATCGGTACTTGCGGCGAATTGCGGTTGTTACAGACCGACTTTCGTCCTCCCAAGTTTTCGGTATCCGTTTTCTGTAATTCCCGAACATTGAAAATCATAATGATTTTCACAAACACTGCAAAAAGGCTATATATCGTAAAATGACCTGCTATGATAATATGTAAATATATATTATAGCTCCATCTGTAATCGGCTGCACCCGGTGTAACGATTTTTCGATTCGAATGAGAAGTTACTGTGCCAATGCGAATACCTCTGCAAAGCTAATTAGAAGTTTGATGCAAACTGTACCATCTTGTCATGAAATGTACAAAAATTTATGAATTGTGCTTAACATCTAATGAAAATAAAATTTGGTTTTTGTAAGTTCTTTATTAATACATAGTTTAAGTATACATGTACTTATGTATACTGGTATCAGATCAATGCAAAAGTTTCCTTCCTTGTTAATGACCACTAAGTGTAGGTAAGCTTGTTTGCCACCACTTGTTTTGTTTGTTTGTATATACAAAAAGATATATTTTACTTGTCATTATTATTTTTTTTATTTTCTTCTTCTAATTCTATACAACTGTAATTTAATAAATACTCAAAATCACGATAGACTTGACGATTTATTTTCCATAACCAGCTACCACACATCTCCCGCTGGCGTCTCTAACAGTAATGGCGCCATCTTGCACTTATCAAAATAGAACTACTCTTTGTATCATAATTACTCACAATTACTAAAATTAATTCAGTATTTTACTTACAAAAGTAATCTTAAACTAAAATTAAGATAACACTTATAATTAAGGGTAAACAATTAATATATACTTAATATTATTTTATAAAAGTATGTTAACTTTTCACTTCCTAATCGAGTCAATTTTACGGAAATCGATACATCATTATAAAACTAATAGTAACTAAGGTTCAATTAATTAATCGTTTTAACAGTCGGCCATCCTGACACTTGCCTGACCTCAGGCAACTAAAAAAAATCGAGATTAAAGCTAACAACGAGTTTTCAATAATTGATTCAAACAAAAGAAAGAAAAACAACTATCTTGTGTTTCATCTTATTGATGATTTCACATACTATACCTAATTAAACTATACATGTATTTAATACATTAAAATTGTAATCAATCACACAAATTAAGTGATTTAACATAGAGAACATAAAATCGACAATCTTAATACAAAGCAAAAAAACATAGGTAACTTTTAGAGTACATAATAAAGTAATATTTATCGGCCATCCTTTGTTATTGAATGACCTCATTCAAAATTTTCGTAGCTACATAATGAAGGTAAGTATTTATTTATTATTCCTATTTATTTTATAACAAGGCAGATAATTTAATACACGAGTAACATTTTACAAAAAACGAAATGCAATTAGCTGTATCACTTACACTTACAACACATAGATATAAACGTACAAATGATACCGCGTACACACACAGTCTAGGTGTACCGGTCTCCGTACAGCATCATCATGTTTTAGCATGCCGCGTACACGCACAGGGTGTATCGGCCTCTGGACTGTTAGACTGTATAATCATGTTTTGAGAAACCGCGTACACGCACAGGGTGTATCGATCTCTGGTCGGTATTATCATGTTTTGTGGCACCGCGTACACGCACAGGGTGTATAGGCCTCTGGTCGGTATTATCATGTTTTGGGGCACCGCGTACACGCACAGGGTGTATCGGCCTCTGGTCGGTATTATCATGTTTTGGGACACCGCGTACACGCACAGGGTGTATCGGCCTCTGGTCGGTATTATCATGTTTTGGGGCACCGCGTACACGCACAGGGTGTATCGGCCTCTGGTCGGTATTATCATGGTTTGGGACACCGCGTACACGCACAGGGTGTATCGGCCTCTGGTCGGTATTATCATGTTTTGGGACACCGCGTACACGTACAGGGTGTATCGGCCTCTGCCCATTTATAGCGACATGTTGCTGTGGTACTACCGCGTACGCTCACAGGGCGTATCGGCCTCTTAAGCCCACAGGTATTAGTTCCGTCACCAACATACGCTCAGCAGATTCTGATGCTCGTCGCAATACTCCGTTTCGGTTCACTAAAGTTATCATAAGTCAATGCACGGAACTAATTAAGTAAGTGTAGTAAATATTATTATTGGTACGAGTATGTATGCTATATTGTAAATATGTACAGCATTAAAAGGTAAGTATATAAATATATGAAAAG
The DNA here is from genome assembly GCA_947507595.1 of Pyralis farinalis. Taxonomy (NCBI): domain Eukaryota; kingdom Metazoa; phylum Arthropoda; class Insecta; order Lepidoptera; family Pyralidae; genus Pyralis; species Pyralis farinalis. The sequence continues at coordinate 9,211,843 of OX382278.1, forward strand.
TGTATAAAATGTAAATATATATTCAGTGTATGTATTTTTGTATCAACGAGTCTTAGCTGTTGCTACTCACTGTCAGAGTGAAGACTTTGATCGTCGGAATCAGAATTCAGAACGGGGCCGAGTCGTATCCATGGTTTTATTTTATCTGCGGAATAGACATTTTTATAGTTTCTTTTCGAAAAACCCGGAACACTGCTAACCTCATACCGATCATTTCCTAACACGGCCGTTACTTTGTAGGGTCCGCTATATGGTGGCACAAGTTTGTTACTATTGCCCACATTGCGCACGTGTTTTAATACCATGACTAAGTCTCCTACTTTATACACATTAGCCACGCATCTCTTCTTATCGAAACGGGCTTTCATTGCCTCCTGCCGCTTACTTATATATGAGGACGCCTGCGCTCGCGTCTCATCGATATTATCATCCATTACTAGATTTTCCGATATTTCGTGTAAATGGTTTTCAGTTATGTTAACTGTGTCTTTCGCAAACACAATTTGGACAGGAGTTTTCCCCGTGGCTTGATTGTGTGTATTATTTAAACTCCACTGAACTTTACTCAGATCGCAGTCCCAGTTCCGATCGTCTTTATCGATATTTAAAGCCGTGAGCGAACTTAAGATTGAACGGTTATACCGTTCCTACCTACCTACCCTTTTGTAAATCTTTCCATCCTTTAGTTCATAATTGTTTTTAATGTCTTTAGCTTCTGCACAATTTTTGTCCAGGATACATTTTATGAGCTTAAGTTTGTGATCACTTAATTGTGTCGCTAATAAAGAATGCTCGCCTTGAATAATATTCATAATGTTTAAGTCAAATGGTTCCTCGTCAGCAATAGGTACTGGGTTGCGACTCAACGAGTCCGCGTGCTGTAATTGGTTACCGGGTCGATATTCGATGGAGAAATCAAAATCCTGAACAAGAAGCCACCACCTAGCGATGCGTGGGATAAGGTCGCGTTTTGTCAAAGTAGTTCGTAATGCGTTGCAATCAGTCACCACCTTGAACTGAATGCCGATCAAATATACACGGAATCGATTCAGAGACATGACTACGGCAAGCGTCTCCAGCTCATAGGAGTGAAGATGCTGCTCCTCTATCGAAGTCTGTCGACTATAATATGCGACAGGTTTTAGTGGCGATCCCTCGTTCTCCCTTTGGAGTAATACACTGCCTATACCCAATCGACTCGCGTCCGTGTGTAGTTCAGTCAGATGATTGGGATTATATATGGTTAGTACCGGTCTAGTTGTCAACGTTTCTTTAATATTCGAAAAAGCCGTCGCTTGTTCTGCTCCCCAAACCCATGGTACATTTCATGTAGTCAACGATGTCAAAGGCCTGGCTATGGTAGCGAAATTACGAATAAACCGTCTGAAAAAACTGGCCAGGCCGATAAATTGGCGTACCTCGTGAGGATTTCGAGGAGCAGGAAAAGCCGTGACAGCATCAGTCTTTCGTGTCCCAGGTCGAAAGCCTTCTGCTGAGATCTCAAATCCCAAGTATTCAATTTTGGTTCTAAAAAAATGGCATTTCCTTAGGTTAAGTGTAAGATTAGATTGACGCAATATCTTCAAGACCTGAAGTAGGTTTTCGATGCCCTCTTCCACTGTCTTCGATCCAATGATTACGTCGTCCATGTAGGCCATGACCCCTGGGATTCTAATTTTATCCAATAACGAGTGAATCATCCTTTGGAAGACCGCAGGCGCATTTGTCAACCCAAACGGCATCCTATTATATTCGAAATGACCGTCTGGGGTGACAAATGCCGTGAGATGCTTTGAGTCGTCAGCCATTGGTATCTGGTGGTAGCCTTGGGTCAGGTCCAGAGTGGTGAAATAGCTGTGGCCTTGCAAGTTATCAATTTGATCGTCGATTAGCGGCATCGGATATCTATCTTTAATCGTCTTACGATTTAGTGCACGATAATCGACGCACAAGCGAAGATCGCCGTTTTTCTTGGCTACAAGGACGATGGGACTAGCATATTCCGAACTGGACTCACGTATAATGTCATTAGATAAAAGTTCGTCGATGATTTTACTTACCTTTTCCCTTTCAGAAAGTGACAGCCTATACGGTCTGTACGTTACTGGTGCAGAGTCGCAAAGTTTAATGCGCATCTTGGTGACGGATGTTTTTCCTAGTTCAAGTGTAGTGAGGGCGAAACAATCGCGATGTTCATTTAGTACCCGGATTAATCTAAGTTTTGTGTCTTGGTCGAGGTCTGAATCTACATTCAAATCATTTGCAGTAATAGAAACCATCTCATTTGTTATTCGTCTTACATTCACTACATAGTTATCATTATTTTCAATTGCTAAAACCGACTTCGGTATCCCTACACCTCTAGCCAATATAGTGTCTTTTTTTATAAATATCTCTTTGTTGTCTAGACTAAAAGCAATCAAGTGACCAGTTCCATTACTAATAGAGTAAACCCCGGGTAAAATCATATATCCAGAGCCAATGCGTTTTCGTAATTCGGATGCGATGCTTACAACGCCAGTATATTCGTTACGCAGTTCACATCGACAACTGTATCATTCTTGATTACGTAATCCCGCCTGGTCTTGAGCACAATCGAATTTAATTTATTTGCAGTAACCTGATACAGCGTCAACTCCTTATCCGTTTTGTACGCTCTTACTGTTGGGCACTCAGTAAGAGATTGACCTATTAAGATATCGGCCGGCAAGAGAGACGCTGGTACCACAAGGGCAATTACTTCAACATCGACTAAATCAACAATCACTCTCACTTGCGTTTTACCAGACGGGGGAATGACACTATCGCCAAATCCACGTAGAGTAGGTAAATTTTCTGGGCGTACATTCAGTTTTAGATTTTCGCATATGTTGTCAGCAATAAGGGTACATTCACTCCCAAAGTCAATGTACCCCTTCATTTCTACGTCATTAACTTTAACTTTTTTGAAATATTTTTGGTTAGCGTTACTGATTCCTCCAATATTTAACACCTTCTTAGATGCATTTATGTTATCAGGATTATTTATGGCCCCACTACCAGTTCTGTCAAACGAATAGGTTTTGCAGTTGACTTCTAAGTGGCCATGACGCTTACATTTGTTACACTTAACAATCTCTTTTGTACATTTTACTACTGTGTGTCCTACTTCGCCACAATTGTAGCAGGTAACTAGGCCAAATGGTCTTCTGCTAATATTTAAGTCATTGCTACCCTTAAACCTGTTATCCATCGTCTGACCTACAAACTTGCGTACTTGACCCTGACTCTCGCGATTCTGTTTATCCCGATCATCTGGGTTTACTCTTCGAAAAGTTAGTGTATCAGTTTTGTTATTGGAAATGTTACGTAGATAATTTAGTACTTGGTCGGGATCATTAAAGTGTGCTCCTTGTACATTCATTCTAATATTGAAATCATAGATCCCGTGAGCAATGCAGTCGACCGCCTGTCTTCCCTTCAACTGGCATCGATTGACCAGCATTATTTTGTCGTAATAGTATTCTATTAATGTTTCATTCCGCCTGCTCTTACGACTCAACATTTCGGTTAACAAATCTGCGTAATTTTGGTCACATGGAAATGTTTTAAGTAACTTTTCCTGCCATTCGGCCCAGGTGAATTTTACGCTTGTCAGCCCATCATACCACTTTTTTGCTAATCCCTTTAGCTTGGGTAATGCATGAAAAATGGTTTGTTGTTCCGTCCAACCATAAATTTCGGCAGATTCATTAATTTTTATGATCCAATCCCTCATCGTTTGTGATCTGGAATTGGGATCGAATTCGGTAATAATATTTTGCGCCCCCTGTATATGTGTCGTTGTCACGTTTCCTCGAACGCCACCACTCTGCAAAGCGCTGACTAATTGTTTTAGTATCGAATTATTTGACTCGGTTTGTAAATTGGAAGTAGACTCATTTGATGTATTCTTGGGGCGCGAGACGCTCGAAGAATCGTTGTACCTTTCGCATGTATGTGCATGTTTAGGCTCAGAACGCGACGAACTACAGCGACGAGAGCCTTTAGGATCGCGGAAACTATAACGGAATTGTCGTCGCTGTTGTCTCTGCCGCTCAACTTGTGAGCGCGAGTGACACCGCTCAGGCGATGAGTAGTCGATACGCGAGGGCCTATTATTGGTCCGCCTAACACGTGAACGCGATCGGTATCTTGTACGACGTGACCCTGAATCATGTCTTATAGAAACTCGTGTGCGTGAACGTCCAACCCGTCTCGTAGGGGATGATGATGACCTATCACTAGACGTTGCCCTATGGTGGCAACGTTTTCTACTTATATACTCGTAAGATGAACTCGATCGTGACGAACTGCTAGATCTAGTACGGCGACGCTTGCGTCTCAATCGATTCGACTCGGATCGTTCCAAATTATGTCTCCTCTCAGGAATGGGTGGCGTGTATGCACGACCCGACATTGTGAAGAGGTAAATGTTATTGCTGTTATATGTGTAGATATTAATGTGGTATTATAGATAGATAGATTAAAGTAGGACTTTAAGTAGATAAAACTCAAGTTGAACAATCTATAGCTTAGAAGGCATAAGAACCTAAAATAACCGTAAACCGAAACAGAGTTTATTTCCTGTAACACACGTAGTCTATTTTAATTAAAAATAACAACAACCAATAGCGCAGGTGTATACTTTTAAGTACCTACCTACATAATTTGCTAGAATGGGTACATAAATGAGTCCTCGTTTTTTTACTTTTCATTATGAAATAAGCGCACAACACGTATCAGTGTTCTCGCCTATCTGCTATCTAGTAAAATCGAAGGTAGGGTAACTAGTTTACATCTGAATCGAAGTCCTAGCTTTGCTTTATATTTTAGGTCGTATTGTATAGTTTCTATATTATTTCAGGTATGTACCTGGCTCACGTCACATTTTCACAATAATTAAAAAAAAGATATAATCTGGCATAGAAGTAGACTAGGTAAACGAAATTTAAGAGCTCAATATCATTAGCCATCCATAACTAAGATCCTATGTTCAACATGCAAAAACTATGTGATAGAAAGACAAAGTCACTTACCGAGCATCGCGAAGTAACGTTGTTGTTAAAAGAAAAAAAGTTAAATACGAAACCTTTTCTGAATATATGGGCGATCCCACTTCTGAAATGTAATTTAATAAATACTCAAAATCACGATAGACTTGACGATTTATTTTCCATAACCAGCTACCACACATCTCCCGCTGGCGTCTCTAACAGTAATGGCGCCATCTTGCACTTATCAAAATAGAACTACTCTTTGTATCATAATTACTCACAATTACTAAAATTAATTCAGTATTTTACTTACAAAAGTAATCTTAAACTAAAATTAAGATAACACTTATAATTAAGGGTAAACAATTAATATATACTTAATATTATTTTATAAAAGTATGTTAACTTTTCACTTCCTAATCGAGTCAATTTTACGGAAATCGATACATCATTATAAAACTAATAGTAACTAAGGTTCAATTAATTAATCGTTTTAACACAACCAGAGACGGAGACTGTTTTTGTCATGTCAGATTCCACGTTGTCCCTACCATCATGACATATCCATAATTTGCAATAAATTCGAAATAAAATACTGCCATTTTATTTTCAAATGTACCCATAACCTCATAATCCTCCGCTAAAAGCCGTCACTAGAAAGGAATATTACGTAAACCGATCACGTTTCCTGGGGGTAGAAGACATGAACCAATGTCCAACATTATCAGCGACTTACCTGAACCCTCCCTTAATAGCTAGATAAAATTTTACACGCGACTCGCATCCACGTGCCAATCCACGAGAAGACAGTAATGGGCGACTTCGCAACTTGTTTGGACAAATATAACTAAATAAAGGCTACCTGTTTGACGTACTTTCGTACTTTATTTTAGGATTTCGTTGAAAAGAAATCCGACTATTTAAGATCTTATCTATTAATAACTAACAGTGAAGTAACTAGTATAAATTAATAGTAATATAGTTAATATAATCAAGTGTTATATTGCGGATGTTAAATGAACAAAAATTTATTTTTTTGTATGGCTCCTTTGCGTGATTACATCACCAGTTAGTTTATGTGAACTAAAGCCAGCCGCCCCTCACCCTCTACCACCCACTATAGAAAGTCAAAAATAGAAATTGTATCAGATGGCGATTATATGCGTCTTCAATTGCAAATGGCGGGCAAGCGCAGGAATAACCGCAACAGCCGGTGCAAAGATGACCAAAGCAGCTATGACAACCCCCTTTCATTTTTGTGATACGTTTTGACACGTAGGTACTTTCATGACATAGTGCAGTCGATTGGTCATATAAGTGTACGATGATATATCACAATTTATAAAAAACTAAATAATAAACTTATCTCTCTATCCATATCTTTACTTCAAGACCTTTTCGTGGGAAAAAAATAACTTTGTTCTACAGGTACCTAGAGAACAATGTTTTTTTTTGCCACGAAACCTAAACTATGCTCTGTGACCTTATTCAGATGTATGTTAAATAAATATTGAACTCTTTTAGTGGAGTTTTAGAGCATTTTTTATAACAGTGGAATTGAAACACGGACAGTCTTTTGTAATCACTGGAGCCTATAGACACTTGCCTGAAATGTAGCACTTAGGCGTATTATTCTTAAAAAGTATAATTTTCAGTCTTAGTTGTAATATACTTTTATAAATCATTATTTTTATTTTCGATTTTTTTAGGAATGTACATATATTTATTTTTGCATGAATGTGTATTACTATATTATGCTAAAAAACAATCCACTAATTAAATTTCAATTAAGTACCTACTTTTAATATAGGTGTCTACTCTTTATTATGTTTAACACAAATACTTTATAGGTAATTAATAAAACATATAGGTATAGTATTTTTCAGCCATTCTTCTAAAATTATTTTACATTATAAACATAAATATATATGTTTTACATTATACATATTATACATTTCAATATCAAATTCTCCCATTTTACGATTGCCAAACATATATAGGTAAGTCTTTCGTTTCCAATATCAAAATCCGCAGAACTGATTAAATGTCAACTGTTCCCTGTTTGTACTGCATGTCAAGCAAATCACATTCTTCCTCCTCCCGATCTAAACAAATGTATAATTTTATGTTATGTATGATTTTCATGGAAAGGTTTTTGATATTAGTATTTTTTGTTTATGATATGAGATCATAATTAAAATATGAAAGTACACAAAATTCGTTCAGTAATTAAACTCGTAACTTTAATGATTGCTATTCGCATAACATTGCGTTTAAACCAAAAGCTAGGATCTAATTATGAACGCATAAATAATTTCGTTCATTAATGCAATATTTGACTATCAGTGAATTTAAAAATAATTAAAGTGTTCTATTATTGATTTATAATGATTTAGATACAAACCTATAGGTAAATATAAACGTAAACCCGCATTTTACGTGTACCCAAAACCAGGAACTTAAATTTATTATTTATCGATATCTTCTCAGCAAGTTCCATAAGGAGTGGGCACGGCACATCTCTCGGCCCTTGCACACCTAACTCACTTGTTTGACATCTTCATGGCTCTTTTTCATTTATTTTATTTCAGACCAATACAATATATAAATGACTTAACTAAAATTAAATAAATTCACAATAAAATGAAAAAACAACGATGCTGGCAGCGTTTCCGCGCTGAATCGCAATACTAAAGCGCTGAGCGAGAAAGCTACCAGCTCTTTGGTCGCCAGTGACGTCGATAAGACATCTCGCTAGTTCTTGAAAAAGCGACTGCGCGCCTGGACCCCACGAACGCGTTTATTACGTTAAAAACTTCTTCCATTTTCCCGCTTTCCTCTTCCATTATCAAATTACAATATAGAATGGGGTGCTAAAGAAAATAGGATTGCAGGGATGCACAAAGTGGGTATGGAACCGTCATCGGTCATATTCATGACAATTCAAAAGCTTGGTGACAGCCGTATGTTCGTATATCGTACTATCTACAAATATACCAACACTTCCTCTGTCGAGGACCATAAAAGATCGGGGCGACCGCGTGCTGTTAGAACTACAAAGGCTGTAAATGTTTTTAAAGCCAGAATTCGCCGGAACCGCATTAGGAAACAAAAAACCTTTCGCAAGAAATGAAGATTCCCGCTAGGACTCTGTCGCGTATAATAAAACATGACCTGTCTCGGCCCTACAGATAAAGAGAGTAGAACGATACAAACGCTCTTCTGTTCTGATACGCTAATGCAAGGCACAGAAATATCCTCATTACTGATGAAAAAATTTTCACGATTGATAAGCACTACAATAAGCAAAATGACAAAGTGTACGCACACAGTTCTAAAGAAGCCGCCCAAGTGGTAGGAAATGTACAACGTGGTCATCATTCTGCGTCTGTAATGGTTTGGCGGGGGGTGGCTTATCAAGGAGTCACAAAGCTTCATTTTTGTGAAAAAGGAGTGAAGACAAATCAAATCTTCAGCCAACGTGTATCAAGAGACTGTCTTAGATCGTGTTGTGAAACCTCTCAGCAATATACTTTTTAAAAATATACCGTGGACTTTCCAGCAGGACTCTGCACCTGATCACAAGGCACGAACTACCCAACCCTGGCTTGAAACTAAAGATCCGGATTTTATAAGAGCTGTAGACTGGCCATCATCTAGCCAAGATCTGAACCCCTTATACTACTGGCTGAATTTCTCATGAAAACAATGCGTAAATCCATAAATTTGTGAACAGGCAGATTAAAGTTCTGTATCGAAGCCAAAGATGGCCATTTCGAATAGATTTTTTTTTTATTTTTTGGTGAGACTACCTTTGTAACAGAACTTATGGCCGGACTAGGTATATAAGATAAATAAATTCTCACATTGTTATATGTTACAATATCGTCTACTAGATAGACTATCGTCTGCTGCCAGGAATAGGGAGCCAAGACAAAGAATCTGCTTGTTATTTACCAATGTTGTGAAGGTTCCTGATGTATATTAGAAGTGTAGCTATTCATAGTTGCCTCTGAATGTAGCAAGTATCAACAATCACAACAAATCAAATTACTCTGTGTAAAAAAACTTATTATAGAATATAAATAGAAGAGAGTTAGGGCGTATCAAAGCAGCCCGTTTTGGGAAGTACCTCCACCTCACTGAAAACCACGGCCAAATAATAATCATCTCAATCAATAACTCTCTGGATGGTTGTTGTGTTCCTGTGTGTGATTGACCAGTAAGCTCCTAAGGAGCAGCAGGGGAGGCATCGCGCGAGTGATTACTTACTTTTGTAAGCATTCATAGGCTACAGTAACCGCTTTACTTCAGGTGCGCTGTATGCTTGTATGCCTCCCGACGTTGTATAAAAAGAAATTGATGAATATGTAACTGACAAAGATGTCTGGAAATAATTCAGCAGGCAACATATCTCTAATTCTACCACTTGACATCATTATTATTGTACTAATATACTCGTAAGTACTATATAAGTACTGACATAAAGTTATTATAATGTCAATCGACGATTTAAAGAGACCTATATTGGCAAGTTTCTATCGGGGTTTCTTCTTCGTCAATGGTCGATAGTTAAAAAAAGATTTACTACTGTTAAATACGAATAAGCTACAATAAGATTATATTATAAAATTACTATTAAAAAAAAAACTTTTTTTGACAAGCACTTTTACTGTCAATCCGTGACTTTATTCCCGTATCAAAATAGTAACTTAATTGCGGTAGTCGGTGTGTTTAAATAACATTCTCGCCATACAAAACAAAGAATACAAATATCTCGTAAATTTTGTCTGCAATACATATGCCTTTCGAAATAATAGGGGTATTGCTTGCACAAGGAGGAAGCACCCCAGAGCCCCTCGATTATTCTGTAACAGTGACATCATACGTATACATACAAAAGACGCGTACCACCGAAGTCTGCGTCTGTCGGCGTTGTTATTGTAGTACATCACGTCCCTAGTGACGCCCACCTGGAAGTCTTGCCATCCTTTGCTCAACGCAGCTTCCTTCTCGATTAAAGAAAAAATCAACAGCGGATGGTTTAGTTTAGGTACGAAGAGATGCTCCGTTGGTTTGTAGAAAAAATGCAGGAAGAATGAATGACGAAACAGACATATAACGCGAAAGTTAAGGGATGTAGGAGCAGAGGAAGGGTACCCTACCACGGGGTAAGTACTCCCCTACCATGCTGGTTCTGCTAGTTTTAATATTTACTGGCGTCTATTTCAATGAAGTCGGTTTCTCTTTTCATTTCAACGTTTCTGTTATGTATTTTTTAGTTTGTCATCAGAATAATAAATAGATCTTCATCAAATGGTTGTCGAAACTAATTAATCTCACATGCAATTTGATCCAACCTGCTTTGTGTGCTTCCGCCACCAATTAGTTCATGCGGCCTAGCGCCGGCCGGCACCCACCCACTACTGTTAGTGCGTGCATCATGCCGACGCTGCCATGGCTGCTCCGGTAGTCTCTGCCTCGGCTGCTGCGGTCGTCCGCCATCTGGAACAGAATCCGCATGCCCCCTCCACCACCGTCGCTGCCACGACTGGCCTGGTCGTCGCTGCGACACGTGTTTCGCCTCTCCACGAGGCATCATCAGGCGTTGTAGACGTTAATCGTAAGAATAACATGCTACAAGTGACAAATCCATCGCAGTGCCGTCCCTTATATTGAATTGAGGGTGGGGGTGGATGGTGTGAGCGAAAAGATATTTAATAGTGGGGAATGGTTTACGTCAGTCTGTTTGTTCATGAGAGTAATTTTAGAATTTTTATGTTTATTAATTTCTAATTGTTCCCTAATATTTAGTTTTAAACCTTTGTCTATGGTGTGTAAAATTTGATATGTATTAGTGGGGGACAAGTTATGTCCTTTGTCTATGAGATGCTCAGCGAAGTGTGACCTTTCTGGGCGATTGTTTTTATACGCCGACACGTGTTCGTGAAATCGTGTTATAAAGTTACGTCCCGTTTGACCGATATAAACGTGTTCACATTCATCGCAGAACAGCTTATAGACGCCGGATTTTTTATTGGGCGGGATTTTATCTTTAGTGTTACAAAGTGACTTGAGTGTATTATGGGATTTGAGAGCAACATGTATGTTATTTTTTCTAAATATGTGAACTATTTTGTCAGTGATTTTTCCCAGGTATGACAAACTCGCAGTGTATTTATTTGTCGAAATATATGGAACCGCGTACAATAGTCTGTTAACGATACTACTCGTCTTTTTACGCAATAATTTATCGATGGTAGATTTGGAATAACCGTTTGACTTCGCGATCTGATATATTACATCAAGTTTGTGAGTTTGACTTTCGCAAAATAACGCCTGAATCTATTAACTATTTAATTATTCTCACTAAAATTAAAAAGAAAGACATAAACAGGCACATATTCGAAATAATAATTAAAATTAAATCGTAAAACAAAGTTATAAATAGGATATTATTTGTTTTTAATTCCTAAAATAAAGTTTAAATGGTCAATAAATGTATACCTCTAATGGAGTGCAGTTTACTATAACCAAATCGGTAATTTGTTGCTATCTTGAAGATATTACAATAAAACTAGTTGAGAATGCGCAAGCTTGCATTGCCAGAGGAACACCTGGCTCCTCAATTATATAACAATTCAATTTTATATTTTTTATTTGTCGGCCATTTTGACCACGTTCCTTAAGATATAGGAACGGTGTTCCTGAACATTCCTATTCTACTTTTATATGCTGAATCCAAATGTGAAGTCAAAATTCAAATATTCGAAAAAAACGCACAGACAAACGCACACACAGACAAACATATAGATTTCTTATAGGAACGGTGTTCCTGAATATAAGCGAAGAATATACGACCTCCTTTATATAGTCGGTTAAAAAAAAATTACTTGCGTCGATATCGTGCTTACTGTGTATCCCAGTCGAAAGCACTTATTCTGCTACCCATTATTACTCATGATTAATAGATTATTCACTGCACTTGTGTGCATGAAAGTGCCTAAAAAGAGCAGGATCAATTGTCTGGTATTTTCTTTTGATCGCGAAGAAATTATTAAAACATGATTAGGGGTGATTTCTCCGCGGTAAAAATTACATTGTTTACGCACCGATCGTGACTGGCAGTTCCTTTAGATTGGTGTAATTTAAATGATTAAGTATAATATTATGCAAATATTACCACATTTTAATATGCGAACTTAGCCGGAGTGAAAATAAATTTGTACAAGGTGAATTTTTCTATTGTGCGTGGTTGTATATGAGTTAAATTTCATTTTTCTGATCAGAAAAAAATCTGTTTATGTGGACAATAGACACACTGTTTTACTTAGTGCATCATGCGCTCATATCGCAAGTGAGATCACATTTTAGGAATAAGTTATGTTTAATTACACTAGCGGAGCTAACTGCAAGAAAATTAAAGTACAAAGTCCTAAAACTCAACACACACAAAATTTCACTGAAATCGGTCTAGTTGTTTAGGAGTTCTGTGATATAAACACGTAAAAAAGAATTATATTTACATAGTAGAGGATCCGACATATGTTGCCCTGTTCGAAAATAAAAAGAATAAGTCCTGTAACCCGATCGCAATGCCATCTATCATTCATATCAGTACCAATCGTGAATCTAAACCATTCCCGGATCCACTTACTACTTAGTTCTTAGGAGCTTACTACTAACCCCACTTGACTGAGATTTTCTATAAGGCGTAGGCACTTCTCCAGTAGGGTAGGGCAGCATCGATACATCCTACCTCTCATAAAAATACTCAGACCAAGACAAACGGACATATTATTATGGATACATTGCCGCATTCGAACCCAAGAGTCTTGGTGTTAAAATTCCATTCCTAATCACTCTACAATCACATCTTCTTTTCTTCTTATTAGCATTATCCTGTTTTCCTAATCTATTAGGATTTGCGCGATCCGCTACCTAAGCCTAAGGATTTGGCGAAGATACTGACTTTTACATAAAGCGACTGCCGTCTGACCTCCGCATCCGAGAGGGAAAACCAGATCAGTCATAGGTAATGTTCACACGTCATTCAAAACATAATTTCTTGGACGAGGGGGTTTCATTACGGTGTTTTCCTTCATCGCCGAGCAAGTAAATATTACAAATATGTACATAAATCCGAAAACATGAATAACTTACCAGGATTGGAACCAGGGTACCTGTTGGTCACAAGACCGGTTCTTTGCCCACTAGGCTATCACTGCTCTACAGTCCACAATCTTATGACTTCATAAATACGTAATCTACTAGAAGTATGTTTCCAAACTAAAAACGTTTATGATGGAAGCCGTAAGAGGATTCGTAGTGGAAGGCTTTTCATGCATAATGTATGATTGACTCGGAGATCGTGATGTAGGTTACACTTCTCAGATCTCGAGTTAAGCGTTTGCGATTGTTCATATTCATATATTTATTGCATATCATAGTACAGGTTTACGAACTTAAATGAAAGTCAATATATAATGTATAAAGTCCAGAACGTTGATATCGTGCCAGGCTTGGATAGTTCGTGCCTTGTGTACCTTTCCGACCACTTCAGCGGGTTTTTTAGAACTGTGCGCGTACATTTTGTCATTTCGCTTGTTGTAGTGCTCTTCCATCGTGAAATTTTTTTCATCAGTAAAGAGGATATATCTGGATGCATTTTGATGGATCCACTTTCTTCAACTGCAGGGATTGATTTCGGGCATGTCCTGTATATCGACGATAACCGCCGAGCTTCAGGTCTTGTTTTATTATACGCGACAGAGTCCTAGCGAGAATCTTCATTTCGCGCGATAAGAATTTTGGTTTCCTATTGGCGTTTCGGCGAAATCTGGCTTTAACAGCATTAACGGCCTTTGTAGATCTAACAGCACACGGTCGCCCTGATCTTTTATGGTTTTCAACAGAGAAGATGTCTGGTTCCGTCTATAGTACGATATACGAACATACGGCTGTCACCAAGCTTTTGAAGTGTCTTGAATGTGGCCGACGGCTCCATACCCACTTTGTGGAAGGTAATCACTGCAATCTGAGAGCTGGCTGGGGACCTCACTCACTCACAGGAACACAACAAACCCCTGGGAGTTGTTATTTGGCTGTGGTTTTCTATGAGGTGGAGGTACTTCCCCAGATGGGCTCCTTTGAGGCGCCCTATCTCTCTTAAAACATCTAGACCAAGACAAACATACATGTTCATGCACACAAATGGTTGTCTTGTGTGGGAATCGAACCCACGAGCGTTGATATCAATGTCGCGTCATTCACGACTGAGCCGCCGAGCTCGTCATAATTATCTTCAACTCTTTTATATTATATGTATGTATATCTTCGTCCCTTGCGCAGTAGGTAGAGAGGACCGAGCGTCATGAGATGCATTCCTTACACACCTCACTCGCTTCTTTAACATTATCCTTTTTTCATGCACGCTCACCGGTTCCTAGTATTCCTGATATCACCTTCTGAAATATTACAATATTTGTTTTTATTAAATGTTTTTTGTATGTACGTATACCTTCACGCCAAGTCCATTGCGGGGTACGCAGAGAGAACCGAGCGCCATAACACGCGGTCCTTACATACTTCATTCGCTTCTCTAACATTCATAGCTCTTTTCATAGACGCTCGCCGGTTCCTGGGGTTCTTTACATCACCTTCTGATAAAACACGACCAATTTGGTCATCGTAGGTAAGTCTTGGTCTTCCTCGGCTCCTGGAGCAGAAGGATGTCCTTCCACTTTCGCATTGTATATCTGTTTCGTCATTCTTTTAGCATACATTATTTCTACATGTCCAAACCAACGGAGCATGCCTTTTCTTATCTTAACACCGACACTCTCTTTCAGACCAACTCTCTCTCTTCCGTCACCATTACGTACGCAGTCAGCAAGCGTTATACCACAAATTTTGCGCAATGCTCTCATCTCGACCGCATTTTTTCTACTTTCATGCACTGTCTGCCATATTCAGCTTTCACTTCCATAAGTTACCGTAAGACCAAGCACAGCCTCATAACTGCTTCGCTTCGTCCCAACTTATCAATTTAGATCACGACACATAATTATCCGTTTATTTGCTTTAGCCAAATCCATAACACTCCTTACAGTCTCCCAAAACTTCTCGAGCGCGAGCTCGAGAAGATCCCCAGGAGGGGATCAGCAGAGCTCACAAGAGCATATGCTGCAACCAAAAAGACCGCGAGTCTTTTCCCCCAGTTTTATCTTAACCCAGAGAAGTCTTCGATCTACTAAATCGTAATCTTTCACACCAGCGGCTAAGCAAGATGAAAGCACGACACCTACGCCAGCGCTGGCATGCCATACGGCACATTCCATGTGCCTATATGGCACTCAGCTCTCCTCGACCCGCCGTGTTGGGCTTGCGTGGTGTGCGGCCGCCCCCACTACCACATGCACGTAATTCGGTCCACGTCATGGGGTGCGGGACGCCCCAATCCGCGCGTCCGTGCGGTTTGAGTCCAGAATTGCAGTCAACAGTGTTGGACTGGCAGGGTCGTGACGTGCACGCTTCCGGTACCAACCCCTAATTACATGTTTTTGGAAGGCTCTAAAGTTTCTAATTTTAAATGACATTAGGTATATGTTTTAATTAACATAGAATGTGAAGCGGCAGAATACAATTTTAGACCTGAGAAAGGAAAAGTTTATTCTGGTAACGTTTATAACGTCTGATTAATTTTAATAAATAGACGATTGATCCATGTGCTTTGTAACGAACTTACAAGTTTCAAAAAGAGATAAATACGTATGAGTACGTTACGTTTTTTGAAGTGAGGTTTACATGATTCTGTCTATTATGTGTTGGTATTATTCTTGTACATTTTTGCTGGAGAATAATTATTATCTCTTGAAAATTTGTGAAATTCTTCCAAAGAATAATTCCGTAAGCGATTCTCGATTATTTTTATTGTTCTCTAAAGTATAATAATAATGCTAACATATGTCACTTTGTAAATATAATGATAATGAAAGCGAGAGCTGGTTATTACAAAGAAAGCAAGAGAGTAGAATAAAGGCGGTGGAAATTCGGTCGCTGCACAAAATGTATAACGTAACGTTTGTAGTCCGCATTCGAAATGTTGATGTAAGAAAAAAGAGTTCGTCCGAAATAGATTACGGGTGTCATAACAAGAAGAAGAATGCTGCATAGTGCGGACACGCAGGAGGAAAGAATAACTTAGGTAGAATAAATAAGGTATACAACGCCAAAGTAAAAGAATGTGAGAGACGTGGAACTAAAATGGCTTAAAACTCACGTACCGTGACCAAATTGGAGTAAGGCTTCCCAAAAGCTGAGCGTACATGAAAATACCTATGTATGTTAAAGATACGGGTGAGGTGAGTAAGGACTAAATCATATAAAGCTCGGTTATTTCTGCGTACCCCCAAAAGAACCTGGCGTGAAGATATATATGTTTATTGAATGAAATGGTGAATCGTCTTGCAGACATAAGTTTGCAGTAAGGCCTTCTCTATATTCTGGCTTACCAATGTGACAAATTTCATAAACATCTGTTAAGCAAATTAGTCATCAAAAGGTAACAGACAGATAGTTACTGTCACGTATATTATTTTTTGTATGCTTTTTTTTTGGCTGTTTTAAAAAAAGGGTTTAAGGCGAGCCAAAGGAAACAGCTGTTCAAGAAATTTAAGAAAGGATTAATCATTCAATATTTCTTACCGGTAAATACCGTTCCCTCCTATAAAATAAACAAACTCAAATTACAGTAGTAAATATTTCTTTAATCGAAGCAGAGGGTTTTCCGCAGCGGTACTTCGCGATGATTTATATTTCCTTTTGACTGGGAACAAAATTGAATTTGCAATCCTTAAGCGGTGCGGTGCAAGCGTAAAATCGTAGATTTATTATGACGGTTATTGCTTCAAACTAAAAAGAAATATTAATATATACATTTGATCTAGTGGAATCCTTTTAAAATCATTAAAATTATAGTGATTTTAGTAACTCCTGCAAAGATAGCGATATGTATACCAGAGTAGGTTAGTATTCAATAGGTGAGTGAAATATGAAGATAGCCATGTTTGTGATTCATCTAAATCTGCTAAGTCAGTGGTGGAGATTAGAGACGTAGAATGTAACCACTAAAGTGAAAACCGAGTATGGAATGATAAGGCATTGGTCGTCCCTCTTCTAGATGTATCGATGATGTCGAAAGTGGCTCGATGCGAAAAGCGGAAGATCGCATAGGGTGGAAAGCATAATGATAACTGCTTATTCTACCTATTAACGTTAGATTTAAAGCATATTTTGATTTACAAGTAGATCAAATCCTTTTGGCCATCGAGTCGTACAATTGTGTAATTTTTAGGTGTAGACATTATATCAATAGGATAATATCCTTTTTTCTTCTCCGCGTTATCCCATTTCCTAATCCATTAGGATTGCTAAGGATTTGGAGAAAATACTGATTTTTACTTGGAGCGACTGTCGTCTGACTTTATTTTAACCTCTGAACTATCACTGCTTTTAATAAAATAATATCCCAAAAAAAAAAGTCAAGTCTTATGAACACAACTCACGTAAAAATTTCGGATAGGTTCCTATCATCACTGCTGACACATATTTTATTGTAGTAAACAAGGATTGGTCGTAACACAACTATTTTCGATATGGTTAGTGTGCAGGAAAAGAAGAAAAAGGTGGCATACAAGCTGAAGCGGTGGCGGAGTCAAAAGCGGCGTGTGCCTGGCGTCGAGCGGATAGGCACCGAATTAAGCGATTCGCACTACTCAGAGGGGGTGCTACATTCGTTGGTACATCCACAAATCCAACCCTTTATTTTTATAATGAGGTACCTCAATACCTTTACTACAATAATTACATAGGTCTACTATCTTTTGCCCGCGGCTTCGGACGTGTAGATTTTGGAATTTCGGCAGTTTTACTTATTTTTCTTCTTATTTTTATGTACAGTCAGCGTTAAATAGTTAGAAAAAGTACCAAGTATCCTTATTTATGTAGTAATGAAGATATAGCACGATCTGTTCAGTTTTCATTAACTATTTGATACTGACTGTATACACTGGAGCACCTCTTTATACACAACATTGCCTATTTTAAAAACATAAAAGTTTCAAGTGACTAACTTGAAAAATATCTGTCTAGATTGAAATTCAAAAAAAGGATTTTTATCTCTCAAATACATTACAAAAGGAAACTCCTGATGAGTCAGTGAATTAGTCCGTAACTCCATTTCTATTAATATAGATTAGCGTCTCGTCCAAACACACTTTCAACCCCCTCTTCCACTCCCCTAAGGGTGGAAATAGAGAGTATCGGAATTTTGAAAAACCCTGAAATTACTTTTGAAATTGAAATGCGCAATGGATTATTCACTGTTTTCCTAAGTTTGACATTAATCTATGTTATAATATTCTTGTGAATCTACGAATAAATAATTGTGAATGTATTAAAATGGAGTGGATGATAAAGAGAGATAGAGCGCTAATCATCCCGTCAGAGATAGTACCTCCACCTCACAGAAAACCGCAGTCAAACAACTCCCTAGAGGGTTGTTGTGTTCCTACGTGTGAGTAAATTTCTAAGGAGATGCTGTGTTAGCAGCAGAGGTGACATCGCGCGAGTGATACGTAGCGTTCATAGGCTACAGTAACCACTTTACATCAGGTGGGTCGTATGCTTGTAAGCCTCCCGACATTGTGTAAAAAATGACCGAATTGCTGTCTCTATTTTAGAGGGGATGATACGCTGGAACGTCATAATAATATTAATTCCCTGAATCATTCCATAAACGGCGAGTTTAAGCATGGATAAAGTGCCTACTTCAGTAACTGAACATGAAGTTTATATGGTTGTTTTAAACCATTTAATAAGTATTAAAACTGTCTCATGATTTAAATTAGTGTATTAGTGTTTAAAAGAACACACACTGGTGTAATAAATATTTCATACTATAGTACTGCTACTATATCTTCACGCCAAATCCCTTACGGGGTAGGCAGAGAGAACCGAGCGCCACGCGACTCGATCCTTACATACCTCACCCGCTTCTTTCACATTCATTGCTCTTTTCATGCACGCTCGGTTTCTAGGGCTCCTGACATCACCTTCCGATAGAACACGACCAATTTGGTCATAGTAGGTAAGGCTTGGCCTTCCTCGGCTCCTACATCCTTCCACTTTTGCATTGTATATCTGCTTCGTCATTCTTTCATCTTGCATTCTTTCTACATGTCCGAACCAACGGAGCATGCCTCTTCTTACTTTAACACCGACACTCTCTTACTGACCAACTCTCTTTCTAACACCATCATTGCGAATACGGTCTGCAAGCTTTACGCCACAAATCGTGCACAGCGCTCGCATTTCGACCACGTTTATTTTACTTTCATACTCTTTCTGCCATAGCCAGCTCTCACTTCCATAAGTTAGCGTTGGGACCAGCACTGCATTGTGTATAGCCAGCTGCGCCTTCTGGCTCAAGTTTTTACTGCCAAGAAGTTTTCCCAACGCTCGATTTACACTATTCCCAGCACTCACTCGCCTTTCCACATCTGCGGTGTACCTTCTATCCCTGCTGAAAGCGCATCCAAGATATACAAACTCATCCACATGTTCCAACACTTCATCAACTACCGTAATCCTTACATTAGTTCTGGTTCCTTCTCTTTCAAATACTAAATAATAATAATATAATATAAATATCTTTAATAATAATAATATTAATATCTTTGTTTTCTTCGCATTCAGTAGTAAGCCTTCCCTCATGCATTCGTCTTTCATCATTGTGACTAGTGTTTGCAGCTCAGATGATGTTTCTGCTAATAGGACTGCATCATCTGCATACAGCAGACAGTTCACCACTAGGTCACCCATGCGTAATCCTACATTCGTCGATCTTATTCTCTGTAGACAACTATCAAGATACAGAATAAACAGCCTAGCAGACAACATGCAACCCTGTTTGACACCAATTTTGACATTAAACCAGGGTGACATGTTGCCATCTATTCGCACACATGCTGAGCAATCCTTGTAAGTGGACTGCACAGCACGGAGCAGTGAGCCGTCAATCCCATATTTCGGCAATATGTCCCACAGTTCCTTTCGCACAACCCTATCAAATGCAGAAGGCAAGATCCACAAAACCGCAGAAAACCTTCTGGTCTGTAGCCAGATGCTTCTCTACGATATTGCGGAGCGAGAAAACTTGATCCGTACATCCCCTTCCATTTCGAAAACCTCCCTGTGCCTCCCACAGCATTTCGTCAGATTTCACCCTAATTCTCCTTTCAATTATCTTTCCATATACTTTTGCTGCTAAGCTGATCAAACTGATGGCCCTATAGCTGGCGCAGTCCATACATGATGATGTACGATGACTGCGCGTCCCCAGTCCATTGGGACCCTTCCAGTTCTCCAGCATAGGTTGCATAAGTACCAGAAGGCGTCCCGGACGTAAGTGCCACCTAGTTTGATCATCTCAGCTGTGATCATATCAATTCCCGCAGACTTTCCATTTTTCAAACTTCGTATCGACCATTCTATCTCATCCATAGTTATACCTTCATCGGCCGCCGTCAACGTGGAGTGAGCATCAGACTCACTCTCATTGTCAGCGTCCGAGGCATATTCATACATTTCTTCAAAATATTCACTCCACCGTCCTAACACTTCCTGAGTGTTTGCAAGAATGATACCAGCTTTAGGCATAATCTTGTTCGTACTGGATGCCGACGAACTACCACGAGACTTCTTTACCTCTCTCCAAAAGAGTTTGGTATTTGCCTCGAAGTTTTTCGTCAGCCTCTCTTCCTCATTCATGATTTGTCTTTCACGCTTCTCTTTCACTAAAGTCTTGGTTTCATTCTTGCATAGACGGTACATTTCTTTCTTCTTCTTTCTAATACTTTCATTTAAGGGCAAAGATGATACATAATCCAGCCATGCTTTCTTCTTTCTTGCTACGGAGGATTTAACCTCCGCATCCCACCAGGCATCTCATTTCAATGTTTTATGCCTCTTTGCGCATCCACATGCTTCTTTTGCACTATCCATCATACTTTCTTTCAAAACTTTCCAGCAATCATCCACATCTGTGTCTGTGTCTCTCACTTACCAGATGCACATACATTCTCCTTACACTTTCATTTTGCAATTTTTCACTCCTTATCCTTTCATGATCTCCGAAAGGGATACGCACTCGCCAATGCCTCCACTTCTTGAAAAGTCCCACAAACCGGCTTACCACTAGGTAGTGGTCCGTTTCAAGAGTGGGACCTCTAAAAGCTCTTGTATCCATTATAGTATTTCGGAGACGTCTATCAATTATAATCAAATCGATCACACTTTTTGGTCATTCCGTCTCCATGTATACGTGTGAATATCCTTGTGACGAAATAAAGTATTCGACACGAGGAGGTCTCGTTCCATACATAAATCTAGAATCGACTTACCTGCTTCGTTCACTCTCTTATCTCCATAGGGACCAAGATCCGCTTCATAGCCGTCTCGTTTGGTCCCAACCCATCCATTCAAATCTCCACACATAATCACTCTTTCATTCCCTTCAGCTAAATCCAGATCATCCCTCACAGACTCCCAAAACTTCTCTAGTTCTTGGGCACACGCTGAGCTTACGGGAGCGTATGCTGCAACCAGAAATACTCGCGTGATGCCCAGTTTTATACGAACCCAGAGAAGTCTAAGCCCTACCAAACAGTAATCTTTCACACCAGAGGCTAAGCGAGAGGAGAGTATGACACCTACACCAGCACTGGCCTGATCGTCCCGGTCTACACCAGACCATAGGGCCATCATCCCCCCGGGCAGATCATTGGTGTCGCCCTTGCGCTTAATCTCTGTCACACATAATGCATCTCATCTCTCATTCATTACGTCCATCAACTCATTCATCTTATCACTCAATCCACTTCTCACATTCCACGTGCCTATGCAGCACTCGGCTCTCTTCGACCCGCCGGAATTGGCGCTGCGTGGTAGGTGGCGGCCCCCACCGCCGCATGCACCTATTTTCGCACCGACGGGGGCGGATTGGTGCGTGTCGCCTCCGGGGGACGCCCTAACCCGCACATCGGTGCGTTTTCGGGCCAGAATTGCAATCTAATCGATTGGCAGGGGTCTGTATGTATAGAAAGAGGTAAACACGATGTTTCCTTCCTAACAATATTTAAGGTAATACTAGGTAGTTCTATATTATTCCCAATAAAAGTTCTTAAAAAACATAAGGCTTTACAAGGGTCGGCAACGCGTGTATAATGCCGTTGGTATTGCTAACATCCATAAACTACGGCATCTGCTTATCTGGTGGAACTTAATCTTGCGTGCCACTTTAAAGATCATAGAGCTACACTTGGCATTTTTTTATGTTTTTTGTGTGAAAAATGACGTAATATCAGAGGAGATACCTATATAAATAAACTTAAAAAACTTATGTATATACGCAATTTTACCTAAATCCGTAAGCCAGAAATATGCGAAATAAATGTAGACATGTATATTATGTAGTAATTGCACGTTTAAAACAATAGGATAAAGAGATAGCGATATAAAAAAGACCAATTTTTGTACTTGATGGAAATTGTAGCTGGTTTTCCTATAGTACAGACATTGTCTCATCAGGATTCGTGAATTTCAGCTTTACCCGCTTTACCCAATAGATAAAGAAATCACGTTAAAATTAACACAACGTACACAACGTAAAATAAAATTTCTTAGCAATGATAGAATCCCCGATCTAATAAGTACGCAGTTATGAAAATACTACTAAAGAACCCGACGCGATAACATTCCCCACACGTCCGCGATTCAGAGGATCGAGTAGGGATACATCCGAAAGTGCGCGAAAAAATCACCATTGAACGAATAATAAAATATCCGTGGAATTTTTTTTTGTGTGGTCATTAAACCTAGTAAACTTACATAAGAGGGGATATCATAGATAGACGACACAAGTATTTGGCACTTTATACTCACTAAAAGATCAATAAAATGAAAGGAGCGACCAGTTTTTTAATTAAAGAAATAACGCCATTGATTAAGGCGCGTGTGCGCCACTGTGCACAAAAGGGTTATAGCTCAGTACATAGCGTTCTCAAAAGGAACAAGCAGTGATTTTCAGATATTATTATTATCCTTATGAATGACGAGGACGAGTGCAGCTCGACAATACTAAGTCAAACTATACCTACCATGTATTTCGTAATGAATAAAAGCTTCCATGGGATTTGCAATTACATATATCCACTTTATACCTATATATAGCTATGTATAAAAACATAAAATGATCAGATATAGAAAAGAATATAAGAAATGTGAACTATGATTATTCATACATAAAAATCTAAAAATATAACATTTCTTATGGATAGATAATTAGAAAGATACGCGACAAGCTAAGTGTTGAGGAATAGGAACTTTGTTTCACTAAAATAAATGATACGGGCTTGAAAAATTAATGTATTGTAGACATTTCTAATAGGCTGAGAGATATTATTTCAGCACTTCGTTGCCGTATATCTGAAACTACCGGTAAATTCAATGTTTTTGAAATAAAAAGTACAGAACGTGTGGATCATTTTACAACAAGAGGAGTATATTAACTATTCCTGGAAGTATTCTGATATTGATACTGATCTGATATTCTTAAATTTAAGGAGGTCGAATAATAGACACGTCAGGCAACTCATGACGTTATTAAATATTGACACATTATTCAAATGTACCGATGTGTCACATCACGGAGGTATAGTGTAGCAAAAACGACAACAAGTATTATGCACTCACTGTGTCAACCTTAGTAACCTAATAACTGTAACTTAGTAATCGCGGACCATATATAATACCACCATAGTTCAATTTTGATAGTGTCAATAATCCACAAATCCTAATGCGCTAGACTTTAGAGAGATAGTTTCTAATTTTGTATATTACGCTTATTCAATAAAAACAGCTTTTTACCAAGGTCATGTCTTTCGAATCTCAACTGTGTAATGTTACAACCTTATTTAATGATTTATATAGAATCTTTTCTTTGCATGCTCTGTTTAGTCTATGACAATTTGTCAAAAATATTGATTTATAATTCAAAATTTTAAAATATTACATTTTAGTGTCGGAAAACAGAAAACAGGTCAGTCTGAAGGAAGTCTGGAGCGAGATCAGACGATAGAAAAGATACTGGACATCACGTCAGAGACCACCAGCCCCTGCTGTGTAGCTACGTGGTGAAACATCGAAAATCTCTTTCTCTTATTCACTGTGAATCTCCGGACATTATAATAACATATATTTTCCATATACTCCAGCCGTTGCTGTGAACGTCTGGTGACTCTTACCGCTGCGGTGTTGGACCGCGAGGCCGTCCTCACCGATACTTTCTTCAGCAACGTGGTCTACGACGTCCGTGAGTTCCTCAGAGACCTGCAAGCTCTCTGGAGTGCTGACGTGCCCAACTACAGTTTGTTGGCCCCTATAGCCGACGGCCGCTTTCTCCATTCCACCAGTTTTACATTCAGTGATTCCGGTGAGACAGTGCGAAACGAGTTCTTAAAGACCATTTTAGCCGAACTTATTGTTACCTTTTTTTTATACTTATTATATTATAAAATAGCCCTAATAAATTTATATATCTTTTTAGTACCCCTTTTTCTTCATCAAGTAATATAACAACTAATAATCGAAAACTATGCCTAGATTGTCGCATCTTCAATTATTCGCCTTTGATTAATGGTCACAATCGCTTTTTATGATTTTCAAATTAGTGCCAATTATCGTACACTATTATTTGGCAGTTAATGCTTAATCCTTTTTGGTCTGCTAATTGTAATTCTTTGGTACACGCCAATCTCCACAGTCCCAATGCCTTATTTAGTCGACGTCTGGCAAAATAGGGAAATTTGGCATGCTTTATTTCTCGGGCAAGGTCAGCAGTATAGATAATAAAAAGTAATGGACCGAGTAGTGAACCTTGCGGTACGCCCATTGTAGAAAGTGAGATGTCATCATCACTCATCAGTTGCAGAGATCGTGATTGATTGAATAAATAACTCTGGAAGCACAAAACTATAGAGAAGGAACTATGTACTTAAACTACTAAAATAATAAATCAAAATCGCGATTATATATATATATATATTTTTGCATTAACTACGTAATAATTGTAATAAAACGAAACTGCAACAAATACATTGCAAGTTGTTTATCAAATAATTTCGCTATACAAAAACTATTAGGCGTTACGATTTTATGCGTGTTTCCCTTGTGCGAATATAGTAATTGTAAATACACACATCAAAAGTGTCTAGGGATCAACATATATTTTCCAATAACTTTTCTCCTGATTGATATTAATTAAAATTTTCTTTAAGGATTCATCAAATAAAGTGTTTTCGTTTGTCTACAGTAACGATAAACCAAGTCACCTTTGCATTAATAAAGAATTTTGCCATTTTCATAATAAAGGGATTTTTGACATTTGAACCACTAACATTAAAGTTCGAAAAAAAGACTGAAATAACAGTTTTCTTTAAAATTTTATTGGGTAACTTAAACAATTAATAATCCGTGTTTCTACCGCGAACACTAACAACACAAGAATATCGGTTTGGCATACTCAAAATGAGTTCATCCAAATCACGCTGTGGAATGGCCGCCCATGTTCGTTGCAACAACAAAAAAAGGTCTTCTTGCGACTGGATACCCTCCATATTCGGCAGAGCTCTTCTCTGTAGCATATCCCATGCATGCTCAATCGGGTTCAAGTCTGGCGACTGAGCAGGCCAGGGCATGACATTGATGTTAGCTGCGGCGAGAGTCTGTCTTACAACTCTTGCGGTGTGCGGTCGTGCATTATCATGCATTAACTGAAATAAGGGACCGATTTGCACTTGTAGAGGAACGATGACGTCTGATACAATCGTCTCAGCATAAATTTGAGCGTTGAGGTTGTCTCTGATCCAAATCAACTCAGTTCTTCCGCCGATCCAAATACCCGCCCATACCATGATGGTTCCACCACTATAAGGATGGACTTCCTGGCAGGATTTTAATCGCTGTTGGCGTCCAGGGGTTCTCCAGTGTCGTATACGTTTATATATTTTATATATTTTTTTATTACAAAGCCACATCTCAATCTCAAGAAATCCGCATAAAAATACTTGATCCCTAGACACTTTTGATGTGTGTAGTAGGAATAATAAAATGTTCCTCCTAATGTCGAATTTGGGAAGTTACAATTCGGCGAAAAAAAAATTTTGGGAATTGTAAATAGGCTAAATAAAGTAGGGACAAGTGACCATTGCGCGAAAATAAATTAGGCGGTCCAATATATACCCGTCGTGATAAAGCACTTGCTCAGTGCTCTTAATATCTTGACCTAATAATATTTTGTATTATATATGTTTATAGAAACATTTGGGTAAACTTATACTTGGGTATTATATATATAGAAACATTCTATTGGGAACATAGGGGGAAAAGCCCAGAACTTGATTGTATCTTATTTAGATAACAGACTGCAGACAGTTGACATAAATGAGGTTAAAACTAAAGGTAGTATTGTTAATATCAGGGTGTGGGTGTGACTATATGTGCCAATATAGAAGTTCTCATTGGGAATAATTATAATTAGAATTCATTAATATCAGTGTGTTTCTTGAAATTACAGTAGACTACAAATTAAAATCGCCCCCCCCCCCCCCCCCCCACATAAATAAACTTGCCGGTAAGCTCAGCTCCGCTGCATATGCAGTTAGTAGACTCAGACAATTGACAGATGTGACTGCGCACTTAGCCTATTTCAGCTATTTCCACAGCATTATGTCGTATGTTATACTATTGTGGGGAATGACGGCTGACATTGAGACAATTTTTATCTTACAAAAAAGAACCATTCGCTCTATGTATAACTTTGGCTCCAGAGAATCACTAAGGGAAAATTTAAAGTAGAATTGAACTTCAGCTAAAAACTTAGAAGTAGAACTTAGTTGTGTATGCCGGTACATCGGCTTGCTAGGACTGGTCGAGCTTTTCTTGTAAATTGTATCGATTTTATAATAAGTTGCCTGAAACTTTCCTGACAATGTATTCAAAAAGCACATTAAAATACTCCCTGTAAAAGGGCTTATTATGGAATTGATGAATATGTAACCAATAAAAATGTCTGAAATAATTCAGCACAGACGATCTTTCCTTAATAATCTTTAATTCTACCATTTGACATCATTATTGTACCAATATGCTGATGAGAATTTATTGTAATGTCTAATTGAGAAATTTAAAAGAGATCTATATTTGCAAGTTTCTTTCGGCATTACTTCTTCGCCACTATGCCAATGGTCATTTCCGAAAAAAAGAAAAATAGTATCATAAGAGAATTGAATAAGGTACACAAAGATTATATTTCAAAAAATGTAAGACGTGTCTAAGTTCCCGCGAGGAGGATTTTATTTACTTTTATTTACCCAATGGCAAATAAAGATTTTGTTTTAAATTAAACACTATTTTTTTCCTACTTTTTCATAGTCGACCAAATATTGAAAAGTAGGAAGTTACTTTTAACTTGTTTTTTGTTAAGATTTCGCAAATAAACATGCACGATGTTTTATATAGTAGGCAACAATTTTTATTTATATTTACTTCGTTAACGGTTCAAGAAATGTATGGAACCCTCCGTACAACACTTCGACTCGTTGTGGATTACTTTTCCTTTGCTTTGCCACAACCAAATGTTATTTAATCAAGCAAAAATATGTCACGTACCTCTGACATAGTTACGGCATAATGATGTTTTCTTTCAGCGTATATATATATATATTGGTAGGCTTCATTTACACAGAAAGTGACATGCGTTACGCGCCTGTATCAGAATAACGATAGACAAACGTAATAAATGATGTGATAATATTTACGTGGCGCTTTACCTTTTTACGCTTATGCATGCATTTATATATCGCCTTTGCATATTATTTTATCATAATACATGGGACATCATAAAAATGGAATATGCAAAGTGATTATAATTTTCACTGGAACTTGATGAGTACATAGTAACGTGTAAAAAACTGTAGGAAATAAAATAAAAATGTTTAAGACGGCAATAGATATTTATCCGCGAAATACAGAAACCCCATAGTCTTTTATTAATACTAAATTAAGACTAACTTTTTTGAAGAGAGTTAAAAAGTTTAAGGACAAAAACTTTTACTCTGTTAAGGAATTAATGAATGTCTAAACCAATTATACTCCTCTTCTTATCGATCGAGTCGATACGAATTTACAAGTAGCAACGCTGTTGTACCAGCGTCTCGGATAAGGAGCATCAATATAATTATCATAGAACCTAACCTAAGGTTCATTTCATTTTACAATAATATTTGCATACTAAATGTTCTGGAGAAATACCGCTAGAATAGCATGCAAATAGAATAATACTACACCATCGCTTTATAGTGTTGAAAACTAGTGCATGCCATATTTAATGCATTTAGATTGTGACTCTAAGCATCTACTAGTTTCTGCTCATGGATATCCGTTATTAGGACAAGAAATACATGCCAGGTTCCAGATTTTAATACAGTCAGTTCAGTAGTTTAGTTGTGAAAAAGTAACAAATAATAGAGCTACCACCCACCATACACACGCTGTACAATCCTCATAAGTGAACTGTGCAGCACGTAGTAGGGCACCATCAGTTCCATACTCCGGCAATATATCTCAGACATCTTGTTGCACAACTCTGTCAAAAACCTCTAGACTAACGCCAAATGCTTCTTCGCGATATTGCGGAGTGAGAAAACTTGGCCCGTACATGTAAAAGATTCCATTCCGGAATTCCCCCTGTGCCTCACACAGCATTTCATCGTATTTCACCCTCAGTCTGCTGCCAATTAATTTTTCGACTTGAATTGTTTCTAAATATATAAAGTTGTGTACAAGAGTTTTAATATTCTATTTATGTACTCTAAGTTTTAAACTTTAACCTTGTAAACTTTTCTTAAAGAACTGTAAGTTCTGAACATGGATGTTAAAAATGTTTGAGATATATAGGCATGAATATGCTTACGTCGGAATAGACTATTAGTCACAATGTCGAGTCAACGGCAGGTCGTTCCGTACATGTCATGTCTAAGTTGTCTATTATATATTTTCGGATTTAATTATACAGAATTTTTAATAATTTTAATATTCATTTTTATATTTGTTTGAGCAGAACAGAATTCTTGTATGTATATGTATGTATATCTTCACGCCAGGTCCCTTGCGGGGTAGGCAGAGAGAACCGAGCGCCATAAGACGCGGTCCTTACACACTTCACTCGCTTCTTTCACATTCATAGCTCTTTTCATGCACGCTCGCCCGTTCCTAAAGCTCCTGACATCACCTTCTGATAAAACACGACCAATTTGGTCATGGTAGGTTAGTCTTGGTCTTCCTCGGCTCCTAGATTCTTCCACTTTTGCATTGTATATCTGTTTCGTCATTCTTTCATCTTGCATTCTTTCTACATGTCCGAACCAACGGAGCATGGGCATGGCATCGGTGTTAAGATAAGAAAGGGCTTTCTTATCTTAACACCGACACTCTCTTTCAGTCCAACTCTCTTTCGTACGTCATCATTTCGAACGCGGTCAGCAAGCGTTATGCCACAAATTTTTCGCAGTGCTCGCATCTCGACCGCATTTATTCTACTTTCATGCTCTCTCTGCCATACCCAGCTCTCACTTCCATAAGTTAGCGTTGGGATTAACACCACGCTGTGTACAGCGAGCTGTGCCTTCTGGCTTAGATTTCGGCTGCCAAACAGTTTACCCAACGCTCCATTCACGCTATTCCCTGCACTCACTCGTCTCTCCACATCAGCGGTGTACCTTCCATCGCTTCTAAAAGCGCTTCCAAGATATACAAACTCATCCAGTTGCTCCAACACTACATCATCAACCGTAATCCTAGTGTTCGTTCTGGTTGTCTCTCTTTCAAATACCATTATTTTGGTTTTCTTCGCAGTCAATTGTAAGCCTTTCTTCATACAATCGTCTTTCATTGTTGTGACTAGTGTTTGCAGTTTGGATGATGATTCTGCTATTAATACTGCGTCATCTGCATAAAGCAGGCAGTTAACCACTGAGCCACCCATTCGCATTCCCACATTCATATTTCTCATTCTCTGAAGACAACTGTCCAGATGCAGGATGAATAGCCGAGCCGACAGCACGCATCCCTGTCTGACACCAATATTGGTATCAAACCAGGGTGATAAGCTGCCGTCCACTCTCACACATGCTGTGCAATCCTCATAGGTGGATTGCACAGCACGTAGAAGGTCACCGTCAATCCCATATCTGGGCAAGATGTTCCAGAGATTCTTTCGCACGACCCTATCAAATGCTTTTTCCAGGTCCACAAAACCGCAGAAAACCTTCTGGTCCGTAGCCAGATGCTTTTCCACGATATTGCGGAGCGAAAAAACTTGATCCGTACATCCTGTGCCGCTTCGAAATCCCCCCTGTGCTTCCCAAAGCATTCCATCGGATTTCACCCTCATTCTCCTTTCAATGATTTTTCCATACACTTTAGCTGTTAGGCTAATCAAACTGATGGCCCTATAGTTGGCGCAGTCCTTACGTGAGCCCTTGCCTTTATACAAGGGCACGATGACTGCGCGTCTCCAATCGCTCGGGACTCTTCCGGTTCTCCAGCATAATTTGCTCAAAAACTAGAAAGCGTCTCTAACGTAGGTGCCACCCAGTTTGATCATCTCAGCTGTTACCATATCGATTCCCGCTGACTTTCCATTTTTCAAACTTCGTATCGACCATTCAATCTCATCCATGTTAATGTCTTCATGGTACGTTGGCACTGCCGAATCAGTCACAGACTCATTCACAGTGCCAGCGCCCTGGACATAATCATACATTTCTCTAAAATATTCGCTCCACCTTTCTAACACCTCCTGAGTGTTAGCAAGAATGCCACCAGCTTCACTTTTTATCTTGTCCATTCCGGATGCCGACGAACCACTCCGAGACTTCTTTACCTCTCTCCAGAAGAGTTTGGTATTAGCCTCGAAGTTCTTCGTCAGCCTCTCTTCCTCATTCGTAAGTAGTCTTTCACGCCTCTCTTTCACTAAAGCTTTGGTTTCATTCTTGCATCGACGGTATATTTCTTTCTTCTTCTCTTTCATACTATCACTCTGGTGCAAAGATGATACGTAATCCAGCCACGCTCTCCTCTTTTTATCCACGGAGGATTGAACCTCCGCATCCCACCAGGCATCTCCTTTCAGTGTTCTACGTCTCTTTGCGCATCCACATGCTTCTTTCGCACTGTCCACCATACTTTCTTTCAGAACTTTCCAACATTCGTCTACATCTGAGTCGGAAAGACTCGCGTTCGCAAGACTTTCACTGACTAGACGTACATACGTACTCCTCACACTTTCATCTTCCAATTTTTCACTTCTTATTCTTTCATGGTCTCCAAAAGGAATACGCACTCGCCAATGCCTCCACTTCTTGAAAAGGCCCACAAATCGGCTTATCACCAGATAGTGGTCCGTTTCAAGAGTGGGGCCTCTGAAGGCTCTTGTATCCATTAACGACTTTCGGAGACGTCCATCTATCAAAATCAGATCAATCACACTTTTCTGTTCATTCCGTCTCCATGTCTACGTGTGAATATCCTTGTGATGGAAGAACGTGTTCGTCACAAGGAGGTTTCGTTCCATACATACGTCTAAAAGTAACTTACCAGCATCGTTCACTCTCTTATCTCCGTATGGACCAAGCACAGCCTCATAACTGCTTCGCTTGGTCCCAACCCATCCATTCAGATCTCCACACATAATTATCCTTTCATTCGCATCAGCCAAATCCAGAACACCCCTTGCGGTCTCCCAAAACTTCTCGAGCTCCTGGGGATTAGTAGAGCTTACAGGAGCATATGCTGCAACCAAAAAGACTCGCGTAATCCCCAGTTTTATTTTAACCCAGAGAAGTCTTGGCCCTACTAAATCGTAATCTTTCACACCAGCGGCCAAGCGAGATGAAAGCACAACGCCTACGCCAGCGCTGGCATGATCGTCCTGGTTCACCCCGGACCACAGGGCCATCATGCCACCGGGCAGATCTTCGGCGTCGCTTCCCTTTCGCTTGGTCTCTGACACACACAAAACATCTAGGCATCTCTCATTCATTATATCTATCAACTCATTCATCTTATCTTGTAATCCACCTCTCACATTCCATGTGCCTATACGACACTCAGCTCTCCTCGACCCGCCAGGTTGGGCGTTGCGTGGTGGGTGGCGGCCCCCACCGCCGCATGCACTTAAACCCGCACCGACGAGGGCGGATCGGTGCGCGTCGCCTACGGGGGACGCCCTAATCCGCGCGTCTGTGCGGTTTGTTTTTAGGTTCAGAATTGCAGTCCAGTGTTGGACTGGCAGGGTCGCGACGTGCACGCTTCTGGAAAGAAAGAAAAAATGGCATAATAAAGTTGGGGTCGGTACCCCAACTTTATTATGCCATTTTTTCTTTCTTTATTATTTTTTCAGAATTCTTTATTATGCCATTTTGACTTTCTTTTTGTTTCCCTTCTTGTTATACCCGTATTTCATTTTCTTATATAAACAATCACACATTCCACCTGATATGAAATTGTTACGCCTATGGAGGCATACATTAAAGGAGTTTCGTTCGCACATTACCAGCCCCGCTGCTAGCACAGCAATTCCTTGAGAGCTTACAGAAAACCTCGCTGATTTACACTCGATGAAGCTTTGATATAAAACTAAAACGATTTGAAATACAAAACTAAATAAACGTCGGGAGGCATACGAAGGTGGATTCATAAATATGGTATTTATTTTTATATTAAAAAAAAAAGAAATCACTGGGAGCCAGATTAAGAGAATATGGTGGACAGGGTAGCATTTAGTAGCATAAGTCCACCAGCTTGGCCGTTGCAATGGCGGAAGAATGGGCAGAAGCATTATAGTGGTGAAACAGGATTTTCTTCTTGGCAAGCAAGAAAAAGGCAGTTTTGCTTTGATTTCTTGATTCAACTGGTCCAAGAGTGTATCATAATACTCTCCATTTATTGTCTTCCCTTTTTGGGGGAAATCTATTAAGATTGTACCTTGTGCGTCTCAGAAAATCGTAGCCATAACTTTGCCTGCTAATGGAACCACCTTGGCCTTCTTCAGAGTACTGCCACAGGCTTTCACCGACTGCTTAGATTGTTGTTTTGTCTCTGCTGTATAAAAATGAAACCATGTTTCATTTACTGTTATAAAACGGCGCAAAAGCAATAATGGTTAACAAACGCGGCACCCATCGTGCCGAAAGGTTTTCATATACAAATGTTCATGCAATACGTTGGAAACTCGTTCATGTGAAATGTTTACAGTGTTGGCTATCTTTGTTAACTTCACTCGTCAATCTCCTAATACCATATTGTGGATTTTCGTGATCATTTCTGGATGGTTACCTCAATTGTACGTCCTGAGCTTGTTCAACCACAGCGAAACTCAGTAAATCACTTGTAAATCATCTTAAGTGACGCC
This sequence comes from Pyralis farinalis, assembly GCA_947507595.1. Classification (NCBI taxonomy): domain Eukaryota; kingdom Metazoa; phylum Arthropoda; class Insecta; order Lepidoptera; family Pyralidae; genus Pyralis; species Pyralis farinalis. The sequence goes on from OX382278.1 coordinate 9,245,449, forward strand.
GAAGATTTACCTTAACATATTACTTATCAAGAGATCGAGGAATCTCTTGATAAGTTCTAAATCTTAAGAAACCTTACCAAAACAACAGACATGTCCATGCACACAAATGATGTCAGCTAAGGTAAAAAAGAAATGGGCGTTAAATTCAATAAAATCAGTGTCACAGTTTATTTAAAAGTTTGTAAAACATAAAATGAATTCTTAATATGACCCATTATGCAGCACAAGCACGACAAACTCGCAGCAAAATATTTCAATCCAAACGCTCATATATTTTTAAAAGAAATCATATTATGCGGCCGTTAGTTTCCATCTGCAATTATGGCGCTGGGGATTATTACGTCACGATCCTCGAAAAGAGCGTCGAATATCCGCCGCTTTTTATTCTGTTCATACGTACATCATAATGAGAACTATAATACGACTATCTTAATAACAAAAAATAAACTAACTAACCAAGACTCAATCGTCATACGCATAAAGTCGAGATTTCTTTAATACGTAAAACGATTTGTATCTTATTGCACTCAGAGAGCAAGGAGTGACAACTTTGCGGCGATTTTAAAAAGATGTACGCTCAACCAACAGTCGGTTCATGAAATTTTTATGCTTCAAACCTTTGAAGCGGTTCTCGGGTCTAAACGAGAAATGATGTGAATGTCTGAGGCTTACTAGGTCAAGTGAGGTCTATTGATGGCGAGGACGACATGATACGAGCCCTAGTTTCGAGGGCAGCATGTCCTAAGGAACGTTAGATAAACCGCCTTGGTGACCCATTTGTTTGATACAAAAAATGGGTCTCTCATTTCGCTTAGACAAGAGGCAAGCGGTATACATATATGCAAGTAAAAGATCACCAATAGGTATACATAGCAAGTAATAAGTTTTTTTATACGTTTTTTATACGCCGTCAGGAGGCATACAAGCATACAGCCTACCGGACGGAAGGTGGTTACCATAGCCTATGAATGCTTGCAATACAGGAATTTATTTCTCGAGAAATACTGGTGACCTCACTCACACGCAGGATTATTTGCCTGATGTTTTCTGTGAGGCAGAGTTACTTTACTAGTCGGGCGGGTTTGATGTGCTCTACTCTCCCTCTAAAAAATCTTAATAATAATAATGTAAATAGATTAGTGTCGGCCGTGTGGCTTCGGCGTAAGAATATGCCACCCCATCTCAACCCGTGGGTGTCGTAAAAGGCGACTAAGGGAAATATACAGGAGATGGGCAGCAGCGTCCCCTGCGTACTTTAACAACTTACTGCGGTTGCCAACCCGTCTGCCAAGCGTGGCAACTATGGCAAAACCAGGATCGAGACGAGTGGCGCTCTAAAGGTGAGGCCTAGGTTCAGCAGTGGACGAGTACAGACTGAGGAGATGATGATGAATATTAGTGTCTAGGTATCTCGATTTTTGGTGGTGTTTTTTTCACGCCACTTCAATAGTCTATGATTTTATTAGCGTAACATAACGTTATTAAAATAATAATCATCATAACATAGTTACTATATGAATGTTATTAGGTGCTAGCTACACTGAAATGAATATCATTTATTTCACTTATACCTAATACCGTATTCTTAGTTCATAATTTAAAATGTCGGTGAAAATTTAACTTAATTTAAGATAGTCAAAACACAGTCTTCTTTTATAAAACTGGTACCCGTAATAAATCAATATCAATATATAATCAATAAAATAAATCTATCGTTTATTGCATACTTAATGTAAATATAGGTCTTTGCTATAAATACCTAGTCGGGTCACAAGTTCTGTCAAAACCTTATTATTTTAATTTTGGAATACTGGCCAGAAATACTTCGACTAATTTAAAAAATAGAACGTTCCCGCTTGCCGAAATTAAAAAATAAATTATGTTTCAAATATGGAGTGATCGAAGAAGGAAGATAGAGTCGCAGTTATCGCGTTGCACCGCTGTGGATACGCGCCAAAAGAGATTTTCAACATTCTACAAAAATTAAAAATAACACTACGGTTTATTTATTGCACTATCAAACGATATACTAAAGATTCAAGTTTCGAAGATCGTAAGAGGAGCGGCCGACTTCGCACAGTAAGGACACCAGCGGTCATCAAAGCAGTGAAGGCGCGAATCCAAAGAAATCCCGTGCGCAAACAAAAAATCTTAGGTCTTGAGATGGGATTAAGCAGAACCACTGTCAAAAGAGTGTTAAATGAAGACCTACGGGACTACGAGCTTATCGTAAAAACCGCGAAAATTTTGTACGAGTGTTTGAAATAAATTTGGATGGAAAGATCCCGCGCTTTGTTACGGCGGTACGCGGAAATAAATACCGCGAAATTTTGTTTTCGGATGAAACAGTTTTTACCATCGAAGAAAGAAAACAACAAACAAAATGATAAAGTGTATGCCCACCGTTGTGAAGAAGCGATTGCGCGTATTCCGAGGGTCCAGGGAAGGCATTATCATACTCCTTATTTACAGTTGCCATACTATCGGTACGGTACGAATACGATCTTGTAATGTTAAAAATATCTAATGTTAACCTTATTTGTTATAGGTATAGAATCTTTTCTTTGCATGCTCTGTTTAGTCTATGACAATGTGTCAAAAATATTGATTTTCTAATTTAAAATTTTGAATATGTGATATTTTACCAAGTCAGTCTGAAGGAAGTCTGGAGCAAGATCGGACGATAGAAAAGATACTGGATATTACGTCTGAGACCACCAGCCCCTGCTGTGTGATTGAATTGAATTGAGGGTGGGGGTGGATGGTATGAGCGAAAAGATATTTAATAGTGGGAAATGGTTTACGTCAGTCTGTTTGTTCATGAGCTCATGTATCAATTCATTTCAATATAAGTGACGGCACTGCGATGGATTTGTCACTTGTATGTAGCATGTTATTCTTACGATTAACGTCTACAACGCCTGATGATGCCTCGTGGAGAGGCGAAACACGTGTCGCAGCGACGACCAGGCCAGTCGTGGCAGCGACGGGGGTGGTGGGGGCATGCGGATTCTGTTCCAGATGGCGGACGACCGCAGCAGCGGAGGCAGAGACTACCGGAGCAGCCATGGCAGCGTCGGAATGTAGCACGTACTAACAGTAGTGGGTGGGTGCCGGCCGGCGCTAGGCCGCATGAACTAATTGGTGGCGGAAGCACACAAAGCAGGTTAGATCAAATTGCATGTAAATTTGACTTTCGCAAAATATACTTAATATATTACAAGCGTTAATAGACTACGGTAACTGCTTTACATCAGGTGCGCCGCTTGCTTTAATGCCTCCCGACGTTGTATTAAAAAAAAACGTAATTGTTTCCGATCAATTTCCTCGTGTTTTTACCAGGGTGACTGAAACTGTGATAACTATCGAATATTTTCTTCCTGTATTGCTCTGGTAAATATGGGCGCATGGTGCCGGTAGAGACATCACAGTTTATTTTATTGTTGCCGTTTAGTGACACGTATGAGCGACATACCTAACGATTTATTCTGTTTGAGTTGTTCACGCTCTACATCATTCTTTTGGTTCATTTCCAATTCGGAAAAATCGATCACTGTTGTACATGAAATAGTTTCGAAGGCTCGTGACAGGGCATCGGCAATTGCGATATCTTTATTCGCTTACGTGCCGGATATCGGTACTAAATGGTGATATGTAATCCAAATATCTTGTCCTTCTGGGAGTGCCGTCCACGGATATTTTCTTAGTGAAAGCATGTATGAAGGGCTTGTGGTCCGTATAAATTGTAAACTCACGTCCTTCAATAAATCGTCAGAATTGTTTCACTGCCAAATATAGTCCTAGTAACTCCCTGTCGTAGGTTGAGTATTTTTGTTGAGCTTCGTTTAAGTTTCCTGAGAAAAAAGGGATTGGTTTCCACTTTTTGGTGATTTTTTGCTGTACCACTTCACCTAAGCATTTAATACTGGCATCGGTCACAATAGCTATCTCCGCCTAATGGTAACGTCGCGTAATTCTTGTTTGCATTCACGGAAAGCTTGGTATGCTTCGTTGTTTTTTCATTTTTTTTCAACTTCTTCAAAAATGCGTTGAGTGGAGCTTGATGTGCTGCTGCTTGCGGAATTAAATGTCTATAAAAAATAACCATACCCAAGAATCGTTGTAATTCCGTAACTGTCTTGGGTTTTTGGTAATCTGTGAGACTTTTCTTGTGTCGTTTTCATCCCTTGGATCGTTATATGATAAGCAAAAAAATCTAACTCACACTTACTCGTGTTGATAGAAAATCCATTTTAAAATCTCCAATTATCCAACTAAAATGCTCCTCGTGCTATTTTTGGTTCTTGCTAGCAATCAACATGTCGTCTACGAAAACGAAAATATAGTCCAAGTACCGAAAAATAGCGTCTATGTACATTTAATTTCCACAATTTTTATAATCTTGGAAAGCACACAAGCATACGGCCCATCTGCTGTACACAGCAACTCAATGCTCGTTAACACACCACACAACGGGTAGTTTCAAATTTACAAAATTTACAACTGAAAACTTTCCGTCGTCATACTCTTTCTTTTTCTATTGTCGTGACATAAGAGCTTACTGGTAACCTCAGTCATTCGCTGGAACACAACAACTCTCCTGGCATTTGTTATTTGATAGTGTTTTTTGTGAAGCGTCGGTACTTTGCCAGTTGGACTATTTAATGCGCCCTACCTCTCTTAAAACACCCAGATCAATACAAACAGTCATGTTCATGTGCATGCACACAAATGTTTTTTGGTGGTAAAGTACCACTCCACTACCTGGCCCGTCAAAATTACTACATATTTGGCTATATATGCTATAGAAACACATTTTAGTCATTCCTGGCGTACTAAAGTGTTCGACTATCACTGCCAATAGCTTCACAGTGCAATGTTATTACCACTGTAGCTATTGGCAATTAGGGTTCTATTATCATCTAGATTGCTTCAAAGCCACAATGGTTCTCCGTACAGTTGACAAGCTTAGATTTAACCCTCAACATAATATGCAATGCACTGCATACTGTAGGTACTTACAGGGATTAAAGTATGAAATTGCCGTTTTATAGTAATAGATACTTTAAATTGACATTAAACCTTCATGGTGTGGGATATCACACCTATGAGGTTATTCTTTTAAAAAATGTGTAACATTTGATTTGAGAATTTCAATTTTTTTTTTCAGCTTAGACGGGAAAGATTTATACTTCGAAAAACCGAGTAATTTTTAAATACGAGTTCCGACGCGGAACTAACGAGGCAGAATCGGCTCGCAATATCAATGCAGCGTTTGGAGAGGAGACGTCTAATAAACGTGCACGGTGCGTTTTTGTTTTTGGTTTAAACGGTTTCGTAATTGAAACTTTGACTTGAGGAACGAACCATGTGGAAGACCGCCCACACAGGTGAATAACGCTGAATTGAAGGAGATGGTGGAAGACGAGTCGAGTCAAACTACCTAGAAATTAGCGGCATGGTTTAACGTTACCTTACCTACAATATAGACTCATTTGCATCAAATCAATAAGATTCTGGTCAAGCAATAACAGCAGATGTTTACTGTGCCGAACTTCGAACAATGATGGCGAAACTGGCAGTGAAACAGCCCCGACTCGTGAATCGATCTTCACCATTTTTGCTCCATGATAACGCAAGACCTCACACTGTAGGAGAAACCGTTGTAACTCTACAGGAGCTGCAATTAGAAACCATATATCATCCTCCGTGCTCGCCAAACCTTGCTCCAACTGACTACCATTTTTTCGTGATTTGGACAATTTTCTACGTGGTAAAAAAATTTCTTTCCAGGAGGCAGTACAAAATGCTTTCACACAGATATAAAGATTAAGAAATATTTTGATTAAATAAATATGTTACATCTTAGAAAACAACGAGTTTAAATTTTTCAGTACAAATCGGCAATTTCATACTTTAACCCCTAATATTTTGAAAATCTATACCTAGTCAGGTCATAAGTTCTGTCAAAAACTTTTGGTGTAATTAATGATACACTTTTTGTAAAACTTATATATGAAATGAAAGGTAATTAAATGTACAATAAAATGTTATTTACATTATTCGAAATGCCCTCCTCCGTTTTGAACACATGCGATGCGAAATCGACGCAGCCAGTCATTGATCGCAGTACGCACCACATTTATATCTATTTCTGCCGCTTCTTCTTACCCAGAGACTTTAAAATTCTGATGAGGTTTAGCGCAGACTTTCTCGTCCAAATGTTGCCATATCTTAAAGTCCAGTGGGTTTAAATCTGGACTAGAAGCGGGCCAGTCTTCATGCCCGATGAAGCAATTCCACGCGCGGTCAACCAGTTTAGAGTGCTTCGTGGCTTATGAGCTGGTACGGAGTCCTATTAATAATATCCAGTATCTATTTTTGTACATTGTTTGAGACAAAAGGTTTGACTATGTTTGTTAGGACGTATGTTAGGAGGTATTTTGGTAAACAACGGCACTGGTTTTCCCACCTTTTTCACAGAAAAACACCTCAGTTCAGCCTGAATATGAGACTCTAAGCCAAACCATGATTGATGAAGGATAATGCCCTCGCTGGATCCTCGGAATACGCGAGCTCGCTTCTTCACAACTGTAGGCATACACCATAACATTTTTGTTGTTGTAACTTTCAACTTGAGCGATTAAGCGCGCAAATGCTGCCAGAACAATGCCGCGTGGACCATAATTTTTAAGATTTACCTTGAAGTATACAAATGAGCTACAGAACGCGTCTTACTAAGTATGAACCGTAAGCACACGTATGAACAACACCGTGTGCAAATGTCGCTGTCGATTAAAAGATTAGAATGAAATGTGCTTCTGTACAGAGAAAATAGTCTTTTTAGGAATGAAACGTCAGGGAATATCTGTATTGAAGTATCGATAGCTTTCAAATTTCGCTATAATAGCTCTATACCATAGATACGTATCTGCAAAGCTTGTATAATTTTAATTTTTCATGGTTGTTTACATTATTATTGTAGGTAAAGGAGTTACTGCGATTTGTTTTTAAATTTTCCCGGTATTTCAGCGACGTTGCCGACGCCATGGTCACAGAATGACGCCATTGCATGCAATAACAATCTATAAAAATTCAAAAAATTGTTTACAATCGACATCGACACAACCGACAGGAGCTCTATAGCTTGCGTATGTCCGTTCTCTAAGGTATTTACTGGTAGGTATTTACTATATACGTTCACTCTAAGGTATTTACTGATTTAACTTCTGATGTACCTAATTTAGTTTTAGTTTCTTTCTATATCTTTTAATTAAATGTATTTATGTTGATAATGTTAGTTTTAGTTTAGTTTTATTTTGTATAACAGTTGTACTTCATGAGTATTTTATTATGTGTACTCTATTTTTATACTACTAATATTAACTAAGTACAAGTTTGACGCATCTGTCTGTACGTACCTCCCGAAACGAGATAGGCATAGTTCAAAGCGTATTTTTTATATAAATTAAACCGCCATGTTAAATCCAGTTAGGTCTAGCGTGCACTGCGGTTTTTCCGTACGTTTTATTTTAGCAGAGGTTGTGCACTGCGGGCAGAATTTCGCACAGAATTTAAGTTCTGTGGATACAGATTTGTAGCTATGCACTTGTAACATGTAGAGAATATTTCGTAAACATCTACAACCTACATTATAAATACTGAATTTCAAACAATATCATATGTAAGTACACTGTAATTTTTATTTTTGTACGTTACCTAGGATGGCAAACAAACATACTGCCCGCTTAATGTAAAATGTTTACCTATGGACTCCACGCGTATTTGGCTGCAGATTTCTGTAATATAAAATTACTTGCTTCTGACAAATGTCTGTGCTCTATCTTTAATGAAAATTGATTACATTGGGAGCAAAAGTTGCTTTTCACATTGTAAACAATAACGAACCCGATATACAACACGAGAGTGGAAGGATGCAGGAGCGAAGGAAGGCCTCACTTACCACTACCAAATTGGTCGTGTCTTATTAGAAGGTGATGTAGGAGGCCTCAAATCGAGTGTGTGAAAAATAAGTACGAGTATCTATGAAAAGAGATATTAATGTTAAAGAAGCGAGTGAGGTGTACTAGGACTGAGTCATGTGGCTCTCGGTTCTACCTGCCTTGGCAAGGGATATGGCGTGAAAGTACAGTAAACAATTTTGTGACACACCGTCATCTCTGAACCCAAAACATGATTTTCCGTTGATTGTACCTAGTATAAATCGTTACCAGAACATGGAAAATAATAAGAATAACAACAAATCAAAATAACTACATTTATTTAAAAAAGTCAGAGACATCTCCCAGTTCAGTAAAAGACGATAAGATGGATTGCTACTCCGTACTATCATTTGTATGTTTGTTTGTTTGTAATTTCTTTATTGTACACTCATAGTAAACAACAATACAGTAAACATAAAAATAGAATTATAAATGTACAAAGGCGGACTTATCTCTATAAGAGATCTCTACCAGCCATTTGTACATCATTTGTACTGTAATCTCATTAGAAGAGCCACGAACTAGCAAAGTCAGACTTAGTAGAGTCTTTTTTCTAAGTATTTATAAAACACATTCTAATTTTATTTGGAAAACCCAATATTATGTATTAAACGATTGTGGCAACTTAATCAACAGCCAACTTATGTAAGTAGTCTAATAATAATACCTTATTTAATGCGTGTAAATTATTATTTTACATACACAAAACATGAACGTCTTTGTAATCGAGCGCGTAGATATTATACGTAAAATATACACGGGACCATTTCCTTTACGGACAAGTTGCAAAGTCTTCCCATTTAAATGATAAAAATTTCCTTTATTATCAAATTTTTTTGAAACTACCAAAAAAATGGTTACCCTCACGGAACACCCGGCAGATGTAAAACATTTTAGTGAATATTCAAATTGTTAATAAATAAAAATCAAAAACCATTGGATAGATGTAGTAAACAGCTCATGCAGATAAGCAACGGAGTATCTAGTATGCGCACCCACACACGCAAGGGAGTCGAGAGTGGCGGCGTAGAGGGAGCATGACGGCATGGGACAGCGTCATGCCATTTTCCGTTGAGGCGTCGATTCGATTTTACTGCCAATAGATGATTCACATCAAAACTACTGGTCAAATTGTTGTTATTGATACAAGTGAAGCTTTTGTGAAAAAATACGTTAATTACTTTGTTCAGTCGCAACTAGGGAGAAAGTTGAGTGCAAAATTCTATTTACATACGGATATATGTATACACTCAGCCACACTTCATTAGCCACCATTACGTTTTTGCGAATCATATGACTCAACCGCTATTTATAAGATTTTTTATTACCCTCTTTCATTCAAAAAGTTCTCCCCATGCAAATATTTTCATTCGATATTTTCCTACTTTACACGCCGAGGGTTATAAACACAATAATAATGGTTCGTTGAAAACCCTATTGAATTTTTTCCCGACAAGCATTCACGGTATCAAATTTTAAAACGTAAATGCGAAAAATGCAGCCGTCATCGTTTTGAATAAGTTAGCGTAATTGTTCGCTAACTCGAACAAAGGTGCACCCCAGCTATTTGCCTATTGAACCGCGGAATATTTTACTACACAAAAATTAATGATAAACATGACGCTATGCAAGTCTTGTAATTTATAATTCGGCTTAACCTCTTAAAATTAGAACTATAAAAATGATACCAGGAATATTATATCTATTCGTCAGTGAACTGCAGGTCGAAAAACTCTATGAGAATTAACATGGTATAGATGTACATGTCAATTTGAGAAGTATAGCCATTCAATAAAAAGGGTCCCCAGTGGCAGTCGTAGTAGTTTTGACTGTCGTTGTAGTAACAGATACTTTAGGTGACGTAGCTATTGTAGTTATAAGTGTCAATAAAGTATTAGGAGAGGTTTCAATATTTGACACAGAAGGAAAAGTGGATGCTTTTTCTAATTTTGGTATCGTGACATTTGATGCACCAGTAAATTTGACAATATGTTTCGTTAATGAATCTTCAATTTTCTGACTCGTTAATGATATTTGAGTTGATGTCATATCTTGATTCAATGATTCTGATACTCTTGTGGTTTTGTGTGTATTGGGCATGTCTTTACTTTGATACGAAGGGAAATCTTTGTTGTTTTCTAATACCGAAGTAGTTTCTAGATGGGAACTTGTTACCTTATTCAAAAGTGTACTCCCCACATCATCATGTTTCGGCGTATTTGATAGTTTTGGTATCTGTATGATTTTACTAGTACTTTTAATAATGCCTTTTATTTCATCTATGAGTGATACATCATAGTTTTCTGATACAACAGATGTTGTAAGAAGCAAATGTGTAGTTATACCTTTTAATGAACTTGATACCGTATCGACATTTAATGATGTGGATAGTCCTGGAATTACGGTGGTTTTATTTATACTTGTGTTAAAACCTTTACTTTGATAAGAAGTTAAATCTTTATCTTTTTCCGGTAGTAAAGTTTTCTCTAGACGTAACTTCGTTACCTTATTTAAAATTGAATTCGGCATTTCATCATTCTTTAATGAATTGGATAATTTTGGTTTATCCACTATTTTGCCAGTATCTGTGACAATGTTTTGAATTCCATTGGTAAATGGCACATTTACTGAGTTAATCCCTGTTTTTATAGGCGAATGTGTTTTAAAACTTTGTACTGAACTTGCTTTTGCATTATATTTCGTTATATTTTTTACGTTGTTGTAACCTGGAACAGAAGTCCTTGGGTATGTGAACATTGGATCCTTTGATGATTCAAGACCTGTTTGACTATTAATTGTATGCCTTGTTTGTTTACTGCCAATATAATTATATGACTTTGTTCCCTTGTGTGTAATTTTGTATTTTGGTTTATTATCTTTGACGTATCTATCGTCATTATTAGTACTATATGTTCCATTCGTCTTATAAGTAGCTATCATAGTAATTTTATTTGAATGAAAATTCTTTTCTGCCGGTTGTAAAGGTATTCTATTTTTTTTTATTATTTTCAGTTGATTCGCCAAAGCAAGATTATGCATTTTATGACTCTTAAAAATGTTTCCTTTCACATGAGTAGTAAATTTCATCGGACTTCGCATTTCTAGAACTTTCTTTACAATGCTCTTTGGAATCCAATGACTAGGTAAGTTAGATTCAATAGGATTCCCGATAAATACAAGTTCATCCAGAGCAGGGTTCGGCCATTTGTCACAATTGTTTAATCTCATTAAAGCCATTACCCCAGCTAGGAGTAAAGTTGCTTGCACTGAAAATATAATAAGCCTCTTAAGTAAAACTAAAAGATTAAATGTCAAGTCACTTGCGAGGTAGACAGGAAGAACTGAGTAGCACATGTTTTGGTCTTTGGCTTACACACCACATTAACGCTCGCTTTTCACATTCATAGTTTTTTTTTCAGGGTTCTACATCCATAGAAGATGAGCTTGGTCATGGTAACTGAGTAACTAGTACTAAGTACCTGACCTACCTCGGCTTCTAGATCTTCTCCTTTCACTTTTGGGGCCTAAAGCTGATACGTTATAGAGGATTCGCCTTTTTATATTAACCCGCTGATAGGTACGAGCACCACTGCGCACGCTAACATCGCTCTTCGCACGCTCTATTTGAGGCATGCGTCTGACTGCGAAATCGTGAAACGGGGTAGTTGAAATACAGAAATGAAAATTAGTTTTCTTTTTTCGTAAAAAAATGATGTATGTGTGATTTGTAAGTGTATTTACTTTATATATGTTTTAAATATGCTGTGTCCAATAAATTTATGTTGTATTTAGTATATTTACGTGTCAATTCAATTTGTTCCGCAATGGTCGCGTACTGTGCGGTTCCAGAAAAGTTTTCTTCCGAGAACTCTCAAGCTGTGGAATGAGCTCCAAGCCGAGGTTTTTCCAAGGGACTACAGCATGTAATTCTTCAAGAAATGCGTGAAGAGGTTTTTAGAGTGTCGGCAACGCATGGGTGACACCCCTGGTGTTGCAAATGTCCATAGGCTACGGTGACGGTTTACCATCAGGCAGGCCGTATGCTTGATTGCCACGTTAGTGGTATTAAAAAAAATGTTAATTTGTATATAAGTTCTCGTCCAACTTTAAGGTGTAATTATAACAATTAATAGTATAAAATGACAAAGCAGTTCGGACAAAGCGAATCTATCCACTTTGCCCACAATAACGAAAGCTAGTATGTTTCGCTGCTAATACTTGATTACAAAAAACATGAAGAAATGGATACCATTAACTTTAAAATATAGTGTTTTTGTAATTGTTATCAACTTTTATTGTAATTGTTATGTTTTATTTGTTCACTGTTACTTTAATAAGTTATTGCTGATTTTCAAAGATTTGTTATAATAATTTCATTACCAGAGTAAAACATAATTAGTTTAGAAGGCTTCTATTATTTTATTGAGATGAGTGTTGGTTTTCAATTAAAATGTTTTATTTGTATGTTTTCCTTTTAAAAGCCTAAATATTATTATATTAATATGACTTAACTACATTTCTTTGGTATGTCCGCTTTGACCGATACAACAAACCGCGGTTTTTCTTTAAATTTGACTAATTTATTTATAACTTTATTATTTATCAACCGATCTTAAATCGGTATTCTCGTTTTCATACACCATTGAACACACTAGTGTATGAAAGCGAGAATCGTTTATGTAAAAGTTTAGATTAACATCAATTAACAAGCTACTGATTTTCCGCTTCAATGTATCCGCTTTAGGCCCCTTTTCCCTACCTATCTCGTTATATGTTCAACCCGCATTTTTTCTACATATTCGAAACTACACCTTCTTTCACCATTATGACTAGTGTTTGCGGTCTAGATGTTGATTCTGACAATAACAGACGCAACCAAACTGACACACACAAATTTTATATAGTTCTCCAGCAAATATTGCTTGAACCATAATTCCCGTCAATACCCGTTGCATAATGCAACTTGCATTCCCTTTTTGCTTTTCCCTTTTTTTCCTTGCAACTTCGCAACAATCTCACCCATAATAATGTCTTCATCGAACGCAAAATAGTTATAGATAATCACTCCATAGGCTCAAAACCTTTTACACAAAACGAAGAACCTTATACGTATTGCGTGGATAAAAAAAATACTCACTCTCAAGTGAACAATAAAAATATTTTTACATGGCATCACTGTTCAAATCAAAGTCGATCCTATTAACATCTGAAAATACATGAATGAACGAACGGTTTGATAACATGCAAATAACGACGGGATTTTTGTGATATGTCATGCATGAAAATCGATTTTACTCTTGAATGGGTTTACGGCTAAATAAGATAGATAACGATCGAATGAAAGAAAACTCACTTCTCAATTCCGTGACGTCAGCATTTGTCAGCTTCGCTTATATTTTTAACCGATTAAAAAAGGAGAGGTTTCTTTTTATTTAATTATGCTGAGTCATGCATGTATGTTCACCGATATATCGGAAGTCATTCAACGGCCTTGAATGTTGTTGTTATATCTTTATTGTCGTTACATTCAAAATAAATTACAATAACAATAAAACTAGTGTTACAAAGGCTGACTTATCCCTAAAAGAGATCTCTTCCAGCCAACCTAGAGTCTTTGATAGAACAATTTACATGGGCGAAAGAACACACGTACACTCACTCACTACAACAATACTATACATTTCTTAAAAGTAAAGTACAAGGTTATCTAATACGTATACCGAATTTACTAATAAACAAAATAAAACATAAAAATAAAAAGAACATAAATATGAACATACATTAAATACATAAACTAAAAGCGAACAAACATGAGATACATTTTTAGGTATGCATCCATAAAAGATCACAAAACGCCAGTTAAAAATTTCTTGACTCGGAGTTTGCAATCTAAAGAGGAAGCCAATCTTACCTCTAGAGGAAGTGTGTTCCAAAGACTAACTGACTTTGCAGAAAAGGACTGTGAGTACGAATTTGTTTTCTGACTTGGAATGTCGAGAACAAGTGTACCGCAGGAACGCAACCGAGTGTCCACATCACGAAAATTAATGATCTCCATTAGGTAGGAAGGAGCAGATGGATTAAACAAAACATTGTAAAGTAAGCAGAGAATGTGCACCTTGTGAGACGTTTGCGGTATTCCGAAACGTGATCGTATTTCCGCAGTCCAAAGATAAAGCGAATACATAGGAATGTATTTGTTAAGATAGATTCAAAGTTTGTATCATGATCCGAGTTTGAATATTCTTTTACGAGTATAGTCCTGTGATAATCAGGTGTCATTTTATTAAAGTCAAATCAAATTCATTGAAGTCGAAGATATTTCGATCGAGTCTACCTGATGTGTTGTTCTTTCGATAGTAATATATCCATAGTAATAAGCTATATCCGTATATCCATAGTTTGTTCTTTCCTGTAAGAATATTCATTTTCCATTTATATAGATAATACTTTAGCTTTAATAATCCTCCGCCAATCCGCATTTGTGCTGCGTGGCGGAGTATGCTCTAAATCCCTTTTTGGCTGGAGGAGACACGTATCCGGCAGTAGGACGATTTTCAATTTATTGGTATAAACAAACATGAATATTTAAAATAAATGGATATTCAGTAAGGTACTCCATTTATTTCAAACACTCGTGTCTAGGTCACTGAAATTATTACATGTACTAAACATAATTGTTCCAGCAGATTCAAAGCAAATGGCTGTGAGAGATAAACAGACAGACACAAAACTGATCCTATAAGGGTTACGTTTTTCATTCTTCACTCGCGCGATGCCTCCTCTGTTGCTTACACAGCAACTCCTTGGAAGCTTACTGGTGACCTCACTCACACGCAGGGACACAACAACCCTCTAGGGAGTTGTTATTTGGCTGCGGTTTTCTGTGAGGTGGAGGTACTTCCCCAGACGGGCTGCTTTGATGAGGCCTACCTCTCTTAAAAGATCCAGACCAAGACAAACAAACAGTTCATGCACACAAATGTTTAAGGCAAACATGTGTGGGAATGGAACCCACGAGCGTTGGTGTCAAAGTGGCGTCATTCACGACTGAGCCGCCGAGCTCATCTCTGATATATCACACCCACAAACCAACGAATACTTTAACCAATATTTCAATAAGTGACGGGATGTTGATCCGTGAAGTAGCCAGTGAGAGTTGCCCGTTTTACTTCTATTTTTCCAACGTAGTGTGGCATTCCATCATAAGGTCCACCTGATATAAAACGGTTTTAGCGTAGCTTATGAACGCTTGCAATACATTAAGTATCACTCGTGCGATTTCTGTGAGGCGGAGGTACTTCCCTAGATGGGAGCTTTGATGTGCGCCACCTCTCTTAAGAATATTTATTATTATCTACGGTAAGGTGGATATAATAAGGTACTAGCCCATTTGCACTGCTTATAAAAATTTGCTGTACCATTCGTTTGTTCTTTGACGGAGTGTTTAATTTTAATCTCTATCATAATCAAATTTAATTATGATAAAGATTATAATAATCATAATCAAATTTAATTATGATAAACTTATTTTTTACAAAAACCTTACATATTTTAAGAACGACACGAAGATACTAATCGTAGTTGTCTTGATTCCGAGAAGAAAGTAAAAATGAACACTTATGATTTATGATGCGTTACCCCGTTTCTCAATCTATTAGATTCGCTACCTAAACCTAAGAATTTAGAAGATACTGATTTGCAATTTGATCCAACCTGCTTTGTGTGCTTCCGCCACCAATTTAACTTATCCCCCACTAATACATATCAAATTTTACACACCATAGACAAAGGTTTAAAACTAAATATTAGGGAACAATTAGAAATAAACATAAAAATTCTAAAATTACTCTCATGAACAAACAGACTGACGTAAACCATTCCCCACTATTAAATATCTTTTCGCTCACACCATCCACCCCCACCCTCAATTCAATATAAGGGACGGCACTGCGATGGATTTGTCACTTGTAGCATGTTATTCTTACGATTAACGTCTACAACGCCTGATGATGCCTCGTGGAGAGGCGAAACAAAAAAAAATTGGTGGCGGAAGCACACAAAGCAGGTTGGATCAAATTGCATGTAAGTTTGACTTTCGCAAAATAACGCCTGAATCTATTAACTAAGATACTGATTTTTACAAAGAGCAACTGCCGTCAGATCGCCGCAACTCAGAGGGAAAACTAGATCATTCTTAGGTAAGGTCATACGTCTTTTGAAATATTATTTCTAGGATCCTTCACGGCCGAGGAAGTGATAATTACAAATATGTACATAAATCCGGAAACACAAATTGTTGGTATATGCCAGTATTCGAACCGGGTACCTTTTGGTCACTAGGTCGGTTATTTATCCACTGGACTATCACTGTACTTCAATCTACTGTCTATCTGTTACAAATAACAACAATAATATCCACAAAACTCACACTAAACGGAGCCTGTTACTACAGTCACCAATCTTTGGACTTGCATGTATTTTAGACGATTGGGTACACCTGCATACCAACTTTAGATTTTTTTATACAACGTCGGGAGGCATGCAAACATACGATCCACCTGATGTAAAGTGGTTACCGTAGCCTATGAACGCTGGTAATACATTAAGTATCAATCGCGTGATGCCATCTGTGTTAAGACAGCAACTCCATGGGAGCTTACTGGCGACATCACTCACACGCAGGAACACAACAACCCTCCAGGGAGTTGTTATTTGGCTGAGGTGGAAGTACTTCCTCTGTCGGGCTGCTTTGATGCGCCCTACCTCTCTTTAGATCCTAAGCTTACACACGACCTTGAGCTTTTAAGTGTAAGAAGAGACTTGACCTCCCTTTTACGTGTTGTATCGCGGGTACAATGAATTGTGTTCCGGCGAGTTGTTCATTACGATACCCGCTGTACGATGTACGCAAGTTTTTTTATACCACAAAGGTGTCAAACAAGAGTACGTCCTGCCCGATGGTAAGCAGTTACCGCAGCCCATGGCCCATAGTCACTCAAGGGTCACACAAGGGGTGTCACTCTTGCGTTGCCGACCCTGTAAGAACCTCTTCACGCCTTTCCTGAAGCACTCCATGCTGTAGCGCCTTGAGAAAACTCGGCAGAGAGCTGATTCCACAACTTAATAGTTCTTGGTAGAAAATTTCTCTGGAACCGCACAGTACGCATCCCATTGTACAATCGGTAGAACACGCAATGGGAGACAAAATCTCTTCTCAAACTCAAGGGCTCAAAACCGTGTGTGAGTTCAGGATCATTGACAATCCTCACAGCTCGTCTTTGCACCGAGTCACAAGGTCCTAGCTGGTATCCCGGTGCTCCCGCCCAAAGGTGACTATAGTACTCCATATATGCGGTCTGACTTGGGACTTATATACTTGACTGGATCCCAAGCAGATGCCAACTACTTGCCAACCATCTTCTCTATTGAAATTGGGGTGTTTTCTTATTGGGAACCAGTTCTAAAAATAATCAAGCCACAAACCCAGAGATCTACTCAAAAACATTCGGACACCTTGAGCGATTTTTATGTGAATCAGACCATATATAATTAATCCATCCAGATGTAATAATTGAATAACCAATGTAAGACAAATGTCAACTTAGTCTTCCTGCGACCACGGATAGGTACTGCAAAGCATTCGAAACGTCAGGTTCAACAAAATAAATAAAACACGCGATACTTCCGTTAAAAATAGTTTAATTCAATGTATAACAATCGTGGAAACCTAAGTTAATACATGATATCCCCCATTATTACCGTTATGAAAACTTTCCAATAGTTTTTTTTAAGAAGGAATCTAAACACACTGCAATCTGTAAGCCATGAAATGTGCACTTCTGACTTAGGTACTTGAAATTAGACATCAGGTTAGATTTATAATTAAGCAAATGACAGATGAAAAAACAAATACGTCCAATAAACATTATTCATTATTATCGATTATTCATTATTAATCATTATTATTGTATATTATATATTATGTTTCTCTTATTTCACGGGTTTTAATCCCGGCCATTTGATAGGCGTGCGTGGGGATATGAATCCAACGCGTAGAGGCCCCTTCGAAAAGAATGATTCAATGTATTATAATAGCTGTAACCTAGTCTTAGGGACATCAATGGGAGTATCTACCCACGAACAGGTCACAGCAGGTATTGGGGTTATTGCAAATGTGTCGAAAATAATTGAGCTATTGAAATGAGATCTGGAGGGATTATTAGTACTGGGCTATTACAGAAGAGAGACGGACACCTGCCATAACTATCATACCTGATGTTACTCGTGGCGATGGCTCGCCACTCACTAGATGGACCCCCGAAATGCCAGAAAAAGTCGGCCGGGGGCAACACCGATGTGAGTGACTCAGGGGTGCCTAGAGGTATGCTGCGCTTTCTCCGAAGTTACTCGCGGCATTATGGCCTTTAACATTTCCACCCCTGGAGTATATCACCTGCTAGAGCAATTTATATATTATTATTATATATCGAGATTAAACCAAAAGAGTGTGTGTGTGTACAACGGTCGGGTATATGTTTAGATGAATTTTATTTAAGTATTGAAATAAGAACATATTTAACTTCAAAAATACCATAAATGTGACTAGAGACCAAACTTGACAAAAGAAGAATCGAGATGTAACGTGTGTCAAGGTCGCATAACAGTTTCGTTTAATATTATAGCTCATATACAACGTTCTTCGGACATTTAAAAAGCATTTTTGCAGTTTCTTTTTTATCGGATTTCTGACTTAACTAAGTTTAATTAAGTTTTTAAATCCACATGCTGGTAATAGAATAACTAATCTGCCGACAGTCCGCTGTAAAGATCTTAATTACATCGGAACGTCTTCTTCTTCTTAGCATTATCCCGTTTCCTACTCATAAAGGTCCGCGGGGTCAGCTACATAAGCCTAAGGATCTGCAGAAAATACTGGTTTTTATATGGAGCGACTACCGAGTTTTCGTGCTAAGGTTTCCTTTCTTAGTATAAGGACACACGCTTTTCTAGAGCGTGCGGGTTCCTCAGGATGTTTCGGATTTATGTACATATTTGTAATTATCATGAACTAGTAGATAATTACAAATATGTACATACGAGAACACAAATTTAGTGATACATTCTAGGATTTGAACCGGGGACCAATCTGTTGATTGAGCGGTTATTTATCACTGTTCTTAATTTTTGCTTACTTATTTGTGCTAAATAATCATCATTTAATTGTGTCTGTTCTAGTTTTATTCCATTTCCCAATCTATTAGGATTGGCGGGGACCGCTACCCAACCTAAGGAAATCCTTAGGTTGGTTAGGTTAGAATGGTGTGAAAGGTTAAGAAATCTTAACCTTTCACACCATTCTTAAGTTAAGTCACACGTCTTTCAAAATATAATCTCACCATGTTTCCCTTCATCGCCGAGCATTTGAACCAAGTTCTTTATTATGTTTGTAAAGCACTTTTTTAAATCCTAGTTGTAAAGTCCATGAAACGTATTCGGTACGCGAGTTTGACTCGTGCTTGACGGTTTTATTTGTTTGTCACGATAATCAGTAACTCTAAATAATGCTCATTTTGTTAAAAAGAAATAACACTCTACATAGTTAATAGATTCAGGCATCACGTTGCCAAAGTCAAATTTACAGGCAATCTAGCTAGCAACCCAGCTATCTGTCACGGGCTGTATGTTTGTAAGTGTAATATGTAGATAGTTACAAGCAATTTGATCTAAACTACTTTGTGTGCCTCCGCTCCCGATTAGTTCATGCGAACTACTGCCGGCAGGCACCCGATTAGTTCGCATGAACTAGTCGGGAGCTGAAGCACACAATGTAGTTTAGATCAAATTGCCTGTAACTATCTACATATTATATTCTCATATTATATTATTATATTCTCTGCCTACCCCGCAAGGGACTTGGCGTGAAGATATACATACATACATACATATCTACATATTACACTTACAAACATAAAGCCCGTGACAGATAGCTGGGGGCATAGTATTAGAACACTCATTCTTTGGATACAAAACCCAATAATGATAACGAGCCTGTTTCCTACAACAAGATAGGTACTAAACCAATAATAATGTAAATTAAAACTAAGTTATTATGATAACTTATTATTTTAATAATGTACACTATTAACATCTAATCTTGCAATTGGTCACTATTAATTGTCCCATTTCTTAGATACGTCGATGTATTCACCGTCTGGGGATGCATATCCTTTGATGGGGGGCGTCGCAACTGGCCCTCTTACCGAGTAAGGTACAAGCTGCAGGTCCGGCTGTGAACAAAAAAAATAATATATATCAAGGGTACGCCACATCAAGCGATACTAATTTCACTACCGCGATACTGGTTCTTTTAAGCGAAGGAATTTAAAGCATACTGCAAACACGCTATTCTAATGTGGATAAGGCCGACCTGCAGCTTGAAGACCGAATCTAAGTAGTCCTTAGAACTCTCAGTCAGTTCACTGAAACCTTCAGATCAAGTCCTCTACAAAAAGCGAAAATTTTACAAAGGAGCAAAAATTGTTTCCTATCCCTTCGATCGATTCGATTTGTAAGACAAGTCTCTGCTCATCTCTGGGGAAAAGACTCTAGTCGTACTTATTCGGGACTAAATATTTACAACACCGTGTCAGGCTTCAATTGTCTTTGACTACCCGAAATAACAGCTGAATCTATTAACTATTTACAATATTATGAAAAGGTAAATTTTACGAATTTGGATATAGGATCAATCTCCAGAACTACTGATGCGATTCTGAATTTTTTATCGAATTTTGTAGTGATAGAGGGCAGAGTCAAATCATATTTAGTAATTGTTGTGTACTACTATGAAAGTACCTCCACCTTGCAATATATAATAACAATACCCTGAGCGATTGTTGTGTCCAAGTGAGCGAGGTTACCAGCAAATTCTTGCAGACTTGCTGCGATAGCAGTGTAGATAACAAAACGCCAGTGTCACTTCTTGTATC
The DNA here is from genome assembly GCA_947507595.1 of Pyralis farinalis. Taxonomy (NCBI): domain Eukaryota; kingdom Metazoa; phylum Arthropoda; class Insecta; order Lepidoptera; family Pyralidae; genus Pyralis; species Pyralis farinalis. The sequence continues at coordinate 9,266,444 of OX382278.1, forward strand.
ACAAACGATCATAGACTACGGCAACCGCTTTACAGCAGGCAGTCAAATGACGAGCTCAGTGGCTCGGTTGTGAATGACGCGACTTTGACACCAACGCTCGTGGGTTCGATTCCCACACAAGGCAAACATTTGTGTGCATGAATGTCTGTTTGTCTTGGTATGGATGTTTTAAGAGAAGTAGGGCGCATCAAAGCAGCCCGTCTGGGGAAGTACCTGCACCTCACAGAAAATCGCAGCCAAATAATAACTCCCTAGAGTGTTGTTGTGTTCCTGCGTGTGAGTGAGGTCACCAGTAAGCTCCCAAAGTGTTGATGTGTAAGCAGCAGAGGAGGCATCGCGCGAGTGATACTTAATATATCGTAAGCGTTAATAGGCTATGGTACCCGCTTTACATCAGGTGGGCCGTATGCGTGCATACCTCCCGACGTAATATAAAAAATGCTTATTTGCTATTTGACGATGTATAACAAAAGTTAAATTATCCCTGAGATCCCTGAGCCTCTATTTTTTATTTAGGGCTCCTGTACTTATAAATCTAAAGTACAACTATACAATATCATATGTATCACTTCTATACTGTGACTTAAGTATCTAGTAGGAACCTTATATGCACTTTTTTATATATCACTATGGTGGCAAAGAAGCGTACGGCCTACCTCATGGTGAGTAGTTACTGTAACACATGGACATTTGCAACACCAGGAGTGTCAATTAACGGCGTTGCCGACCCTATTAGCTAGTTAGCAGGAAGGATTCTTACAGATTTATATTTTTACAGTTATAGAATAAAAATAATTTTCGTGAAATTCACAATTACCATAATAGCCTCATTGTACAACTCCTCTGACTCTTCATAAAGCTTGTCGAGCGCCCGTCGCTGTGCCGCCATGATCCTGTCGACTTGAGCCACCTGCGCCATATACTCCTCGCGTTTGTACCGCGACCAATCCTTCTGCAATAACGCTCGGGCCTCTACCACCTCCGGTGTTAGTTTCGGGTCAGGCCGCCGCCTTTGCCTGAAATCAGCAGTAAATATTTATTTAAAAATTACATAGATATTCATTGCAGTGAGCTGGAGGGCATCGTTGCGCGTTTCACTCTAACAAGAAGGTTGAGCAGCACCACGCTATTGCAACTGTCCATGGATGGGTTTGTCTATCTCGAGCTTCTCTAGCTTGGAGGGCATGTTAAGCCGTCAGTCCTTGCTGTTGTCGATAGATGGTAGTTGTTAAGCTAAGTCGGTGACATTAAGGTTTAAGAGCACTGGCTGTCAATCTGCAGTTGAGCAGCATTGCAGAGCATGTTTTAAAACTAAAGATAATATGAAAATTTTTGTAGAAACAACTTCTACATATTTGACTTTCATCTCGAAATCCTAGGAGGATGCAATCTGCTACCTCTAGAGCCTACTTGTAATAGATATATAAGAGGTACTATGAAGTAGCCGAAAGAGTAATGAAATAGAATTTGTATTTGAAACATTTCCAGTCATAGATATGTCAGATGTCTCATACACCTAATATCTCTATGTAACTGCAGGGGGATTAAGAATTATAATGTTACAATAGTTCACATTCACCTGAAATACAAGGAGAAAAAGATAAGGTGCCAACTAATTCTTTCATAAAAATTATATGTCATTTATTAATCACCTTATCTGATTCATAATTTTTCCCCATTGTAATGCTAGCAGCTTAGATAAAATAACTAATAAATAATTAATAATCTGATTCATCAAAATACAAATGAGATGGTGTCTCCAACAGTCCTATTATTATATATATATAGATACACCATGTGAGTTAACATAGTGTATCTATATCTCACTAATATTCTTGGCAAAAAACAATATCTCATTATTGAATATTGGAAAAGGTTACTTAAATTGAAAATCTCTTTTTATAAATAAACAAAGAGAGAAAATAATCTAATGAGAAATATAAGAATATTATCAATTTTTGTACCCTAATTGATCCATTACATGTAAAGGAACCTCCATCTCATCAATAGGTTTCAACTGCTGAGCATTCTTCTGCAGCCGTCTGATTTGTTTTTCAAGCTTCTTCCGCTGACGTTCTTCACGAGCTTTCACTATAGCTGGGTCCATCTTTTTCTTCTTTTTCATTGGCTCAGCCCTAAAACAAACATTAATACCTCATAACTATATATTAAAGAAACAATTTACATAGGTTGTTCTGGGTAAATAAGGAATCTTGTTTTAGTATGTCATAAATTTTATATAATCATATACTTCATTAGATTATAACCTATCACCACCAAATTTGTGGCATTACGCTTGTGGACCATATTTGTAATGATGATGTAAGAAACTGAGTTGGTCTAAAAAAGATTATCAGTGTTGTGGTATGAAGTGACATCTGATGATTCGGACATGTAGAAAGAATGGAAAAAATAATGTAACAGACATATAACATGAAAGTATATGAAAGGAGCAACCAAGGAAAGCCAAGACTCACCTACCACAACAAAAGAGGTCATGTTTTATATGAAGGTGATGTCAGGAGCTGTAGAAATCAGTAGGTGTACATTTAAAGACTTATGAATGTTATATAATCGCGAGTATAGTGTGTAAGGACAGAGTCATATAGCACTCAGTTCCATTTGCCTACACCGCAAGATTTGGCATAAAAATAAACATAGATCGAAAGACCTATTATAATAACAACTATAAGAATGAGAAAAAATCTTTTTTGGATTCTATGTTGAGCTGCTGTTGGGGGATCTATTAACATTTTACTTATTATCTCACAACTATTATGGTAAAATATTTGTTATAAAAATTTACTGCTCTTTTTGTTTTTAGTATACGAGCATTTCAAAAATAGTCATGCAGAAAGAGTGCTTGGTCTCAAATGTATGATTTAGTTAGAATTGCTAATTAAATATAACCTAAAATTGCCCAGCAGTAATCTTCGAATGATATATTTGTTTGCTTTGATAAATTATTTATTATATACCCATATTCTTGAATCCACACAAAAAGAGGCCTATTTGTTGCTTTAAGCAGCAGCTCCTTTAGCATGGACTTTGGAAAAGTAAATATTATATTATTTTTTTTATACAATTTCGGAACACATACAAGCATACGGCCCATCTAATGTAAAGCGGTTACTGTAGCCTATAAATGCTTATAATATATTAACTACCACTCGCGAGTACTGGTGACCTCATTCAAACGCAGGAACACGACAACCTTTCAGCGAGTCGCTATTTTGCTGCGGCTTTGTGTGAGGTGGAGGTACTTCCACAGACGGGCTGCTTTGATGCGCCCTATCTCTCTTCAATCCCTAGACGGCCTGCTTTGATGCGCCCTACCTTTCTTTATGGTTTATGCTATTTTCATGCACAATTTGGTCATAATCGGTTAGGCGGTTTACCTGAGAATATCAAAACAACTGTCACTTGCGAGCTGACAAAACTTACCAAAGCTGATCGGTAATTTTGAATTGTAACGCTGCCGTTGCACTTATGTTCCGAATATTTACTTGCGTTTTTGATGCTGCACATATTGATAATCTGCAAAATGATTTATGTAGTAAGGAAACAAATTTTGAGGTTATAATGAGCAAAATTAAAAAAAAACATTGGTAACCTTGAGAAACTATTTAATATTGATAAATTGAACATGACCGAGTAATTTAAATAATTAATAATATTTATAGACTACTATTTTTATAATTACTTCGCCAAAATACAAAATGAATAAATTTTTTTTTTTTTTTTAGGTTCTTTTTATCCCCGAGGGGAAAGGCAAAGGGATCTAGCCCATACAGCCAAGTCATCAGTTTAGAACCATTTGAAAATCTTAATTCTATGTTCCAGCTTCAGGAACTCTGCTGAAAAAATACTTGGGAACGGTACCTAGACCCAATCAACCCAGTTTAAATACCACTCATAAAACGATAGTGATTTTACAAGGTTTTCTTGATGAACTTATTCACGTCTTCCAAAAAGTGCATAAACATGTTATATTTGAGTTTTTTCATTACTGTATAAATTCACTAGCACCTATGGTACAAAATACTATCAAAATTGTCACACAAAACTAATTTTATACTGAATTGTAAAAATTTCAAGTAAAACAACAATGTCACTCGTCAAAAGCGCGGGAAGAAGTCCCAAAATGAATAAAGAATATGAATTATTTTTTAATTAGGTTAAATGTCATGTCAAATCGAAAGACTTCGGAGTTCTTCTTCTTAGTTTAGTTTATTGCCGTCGCATCCTCAGCTTGAAGATCACTTCTGCCTATGACAAGTTTATTAAGATTTTTCATGTCTAAAGCAATTTTTTTATAAACTTGTACAAAACTAAATCAAATTCTTTATTATCACGTTTGATTGTAACAACTTTGTCTCCTCGTTTTGAAACAAAATATGGGGCTTCATACGACGGTGTAAGGCTTAGATGAAGTTTATCACATCTCAAAACTACATGTGTGCAGTAATTTAAGCGAGGGTGAACGAAAAGGTTTCTGCTCGTATTTTCCCGTCTTGGAATGGACGTTACGCGACTGATGTTATCCCTTATTTCTTGAATGAATTCAGGGTATGACTTGTTATTTTCGTCGCAGAACAAATTTGCAGGCCTGTTGCTATAACCTCCCTTCTCTCCAAGGTGATGAAGCCTGTGATAAACATTCGACTCCTGGCATACCTAGAGGATCACGATTTGATCAGCGACCGTCAATACGGCTTTCACCACGATCGTTCGACTGGTGATCTTCTAGTGTATCTTACACACCGCTGGGCTTCGGCGATCGACAGTCAAGGTGAGGCATTGGCTGTCAGCCTAGATATGGCAAAGGCGTTCGATTGGGTCTGGCATCGGGATCTTCAATCGAAGTTACCACTGTACGAGCTGCCCGAGGCTTTAATGCATCTGCTGGATAAGAAGCTGGCCTCTTATCCAGCAGTTGCATCAAAGTCGTGGTTGACGGTAGTTGCTCCAATAGCATGGATATCAATGCTGGCGTCACACAGGACTGTCCCCAACGCTGTTTCTGCTGCATATCCATGTCGAGATCTCCAGCGAAGTTCAGTACCTAAGCCACTTAGAAGAAAAGGTCAAGCTGGCGTCAAAGAAACTTGGTGTCCTCAACAGAGCCAAACAGTACTTCAGCGCGGGGCAAAGACTTATATTATATAAGTCCCAAGTCAGACCGCATATGGAGTACTGTAGTCTCTGGGCGGGGGCACCTGGTTACCAGCTAGGACCTTGTGACTCGGTGAAAAGACGAGCTGTGAAAATGGTCGATGATCCTAAACTCACATACGGTATTGAGCCCTTGAGTTTAAGGACAAATTTCGCCTCCCTCTGCGTGGTCTACCGATTGTACAATGGGTTGTGTTCTGAGGAGTTGTTCGATATGATCCAACAGCCTCGTTTTACAATCGCACTGCTCGCCGACGGCTGGAAGTTCATCCTCATACACTGGAACCGCAATGGTCGCGTACTGAGAAGTTTTCTACCGAGAACTATTAAGTTGTGGAATGAACTCCCTGCCGAGGTTTTCCCAAGGGACTACAGTATGGGATTCTTCAAGAAAGGCGTGAAGAGGTTCTTACAGGGTCGGCAACGCAAGAGTGACACCCCTGGTGTTGCAAATGTCCATAGGCCTCGGTAACTGCTTACCATCAGGCAGGCCGTATGTTTGTTTACCACCTTAGTGGTATAAAAAAAAGCTTTATCGTTATCCCATAAACGAGTTCGGCGGCGCAGCAACCACTATCTTTTCGGTAACTGGAGCAGACTCCGAGTAGAACTAAGGCCAATTCCTTTGTCCAATTTTTGGTATTTGCTCTGGCTACCAATGCAGTCTTCATCGTGCGGTGTAGTCTCTCCACTTTTGAATTTGATTGGGGATGATACAGAGACATACGGAGCTTATTTCTGACTCGAATTGTCTTCCCTGGTGTGAAGTAATGTAATATGGACAACCGAAACGGACTATCCATCCTTCGTAAACAATCCTTGACACGGTCTCTGCTGTGATATCAGATACCGGAAAAGCTTCTGTCCATGACGTACATCGATTGATCATTCATCATCATCATCTCAGCCTGTATTCGTCCGCTGCTGAATATCCCCTTTAAAGCGCCACTCGTCTCGATCCTGTGCTACCTGCATCCATCGACTCCCTACAAAGCTCTTGAGGTCGTCGCTACATCTCGTGAGCGGTCGTCCCACACTGCGTGCACCAGTACGGGGACACCATTCGAGAACCTTTTTTCTCGGTTCTACGAACTATGTGGCCGGCCCACTACCACGTCAGCTTGCTTATCCTATGGGCTATGTCGGTTACCTTAGTTCTACTGGGGATATCCTCATTGCTGTTTCGAAAACCCCGAGCATAGCTCTTTCCATAGCACACTGAGCGGCCTTGAGCTTCCCCATACGGCCTGCAGTGAAGGACCACGTCTCAGTTCCGTATGTCATCACTGGCAACACACACTGTTCGAAGACTTTGCTCTTCAGGCGTTGAAGTATTTTGGACGAGAATATGAGTCGAAGTTTCCCGAACGCTGCCCAGCTGAGTTGGATCTGTCTGTTGAGCTCTCGATCGAAGTTGGACTTACCTAACTGGATTGCCCTAGGTAGATATATTCGTCAACAATTTCGAGCTTAGTGCTCCCAACCGTGACCGGTTAGGTTAGACCGGAATAGGTGTAACATTGACATTCGACATGTTCTTAGTCTTGTCCATGTTCATCTTGAGACCTACCTGATTGAAAACACTATTGAAGTCATTAAGCAGAGCGCTAATTTCCTCCAGCGACTTAGTCATGAGAACTATATCGTCAGCAAATCGAAGGTGAGTGACGTATTCGACATTAATGTTTATACCGTATCCTTTCCAGTCCAAGAGCTTGAAGACAACTTCTAATGCTGCGGTGAAGAGTTTCGGGGATATAACAACACCGTTTTTGCACTTGGATCGGTTTCGTACTCTGGTCCTGTGCTCGGATACACATCGTTGCCTTACTGAACAAGTATTTCAACATTTCCATGTACCCATAGTCAATTCGGCTGCGCTGGAGAGACGGTAGCACCGCCCATGTCTCAATGGAATCAAAGGCTTTTTAGTAGTCCACATACGCCAGACATAAGGGTAGATTATACTCCTCAGTCTTCTGTATAATCTGACGGAGAGTATGTATGTAGTCTATGGTGTTAAAGCCTTTTCGAAATTCGGCTTGTCCGGGAGATTGAAATTCATCAACTCTGCGTACGAGACGGTTTGTAATGACCCTTGAAAACAGTACATAAACGCGGCTCAGAAGCGATATCGGCCTATAGTTTTTACTTTAAACTTTCTGAAGAACGACATGACCAGGTTTCTGCTCTACGATTCCGGTGTTTCACCGGAGTGTATGAAGGAATTGCATAGCTCCTGAAGCACTACAAGCATCGGCTTTCTGCCTACTTTCAGAAGCTCCGCCGTAATTCCGCCCTCACCGGCTGCTTTCCCATTTTTAAGCTGTATGAGAGCCATACGAATCTCGTACAGATTGATGTCTGGGATATCTTTGGTACTGTGTCGAGTCAGTTTAGCACTAGAATCGTTACTACCACTGTTGTTCGGCTGTAGCGACGATGTGTACAGCTAGCCACAGAACTTCTCCATCTCACTCAGAATCTCAGTCTTCGTAGAAATAATGGTACCGGTTGGTCTTCAGCTTCGTTAGTTGACTTTGCCCAACAGACAGATCTTGGCGAATACTTTGAAGCCTTTGTTCCGCTCTATCACCTCTTTAATACGAATTGTATTAAATTGGCGAATGTCTCGCCGTATGCCTTTGGAGATCTGCCGGTTCAGCCGTCTGTACTCTGGCATATGAGCTGAAGACTACAACCACATCTAACGTCTGACCTGCATGAGATTCTGCATGTTAGTCGAGAGCTTTTGGGTTCTTTTTGAGCGAGGCTGGAGAAGTTTAGCTCCCACAGAATGGACAAGTTCCAAGAGCTTACTGTTGATATCGTCCGGTGTTATACAATCATCTAGGCACTGAAAACGATTATGAAGTTCGAGTCTTTCGAGGTTTTGGATGATAGAGCATGATATGGTCAGAGTGGACAGTGCAGAGGGCATGAATAGACTTCACCAGGCGAGACTTTCCAGCTTTATGTTAAGATTCAAGATGCCTCTTACCGTCCAATGATCGCTTCCGGTTTTCACCCGTCGTCACCATTGGACGTCAAGGTGAAGTCTATCTCGCTTTTCGTCGAACCATCCGGGTTACTCCAGGTCCATTTGCGCTGCGGCTGCTTCTTGAAGAATGAGTTCATCATAAAGAGTTCCTCCTTCTCCATGAAGTCGATCAGCAGTTGGAGTCTTTGGTTTCGTCGCCCTATTCCAAATTGCCCCACTCTCAACTCATGGTTCTGTTTCGTGACCAGCTTTGCATTCAAGTCCCCCATCAGCACTGTGTAGTGAGTTTTAGAGGTATGAATGGCCTTGGAGATGTCTACACATATAGCCTCCACCTCATCATCGGGGTGTGTCGAAGTTGGTATAACCTTCAGCGAATACCGTTTGGTAATTCTGAATATAATGTACGCAACCCTCGCCAACGCAGCCCCGATCTTTAGTACATTGCTACCGAGGGGCTTATGGACGATAAACCCGACACCAACTTGGGACAGATGGTCGCCGTCCCAGTGGTAAAGCAAGTTGCCGGATTTAAGGATCACCGTGTCCTCCCCCTGTCTTCGGACTTTGGACAGTCCTATTACATCCCAATACAACTTGCTTAGTTCCTCTTTCAACTCCACTATCTTCTCGTCGGTCGTCGTCGAAGCCGGGAGTTCTTAGCACCCCCTGTCTCGCCGATACTCTGACCGTAACCGGAGTATCTGCGGGGCTGCCAGTGACTGAAGCCGTCTTATTATTGTACTCATATAGGTACAATTAGGTTTTGCCATTGTTGCTACGCTTTGCAGGCGGGTTGGCAACCGCAGTAAGTTATTGAAGTACACAGGGGACGCTGCTGCCCGTTTCCTGGATATTTCCCTTAGTTGCCTTTTACGACACCCACCTGAGATGAGGTGGCCTATTCTAACGCCAAGGCCTCACGGCAATCATTGTAATTAAATATTGTTTATTTTGTGATGTAGGTAATCTGCCAACTATGTCGATATGCAGGTGGGAAAAATGCTTTGAAGGCAAATATTTCCCAAGTGGCAAGACTATATGTCTGTGCACTTTAGAACGCTGACATTGTAAGCATGATTCATTCCAATTTTTAATATTCGCATTCATACAAATATTTTTTTTTTCCAATAAATTTTCTCGTATTAGTTGTGGTGACTGTCAAAAATCTTTTTCCTAATGTTGTGGTGCATGCAATTCGAGTCGAAATATAGCAATATACTTCGTTGTTTGTACGAGTATCTTGTGTTCGAACAAGCGATATACGTAATGATTAGTTTTTCTTTAACTATTCAGTCAAAGTCAAAGTCAAAATCTTTTTATTCCGTAAAAATGGCTACATTTGTTTGGAATCGTCACAATTTTTTCCCCTACCGTGCAGTTCATGACTAGGTGAGCACTGATAAAAATACTGCCAAAAAACTCAGGCATCCCTCTTTTGGTATCCAAACAAATTTACATAATTTATTAATTACATTATAATTGGATCGACTCACTCCCAGGCATTTTTATCATTAATATAGTCAGATACTTTATAATATGCCCTGCTACACAATTTGGCTTTAACGGTAATTTTAAATTTGTTTATTGACAATTCTCTTATATTGCTGGGAAGTTTGTTATAGAACCGTATACATTGCCCCATAAAAGATTTACTTATTTTGTGGAGACGGCTTGGATGTAACACTAGATTATGCTTATATCTAGTATTTATGTTATGAGTATCACTCTTTTTACAAAATGAGTCTATGTTTTTATGGACATACAAAAGATTTTCATAGATATATTGCGATGCGACTGTTAGAACATTTATTTCTTTGAATTTTTCTCTAAGGTTCTCCCGGGGACCAAGTTTGTAGATAGCTCTAATGGCTCTCTTTTGCAATAAAAAGATGGTGTTAATGTCCACGGAGTTACCCCAAAGAAGAATTCCGTATGACATAATACTGTGAAAGTAGCTGAAATAAACTATTCTAGCCGTATCAACATCAGTGAGCCGTCTAATAGTTTTCACTGCATAGGCTGCAGAACTTAGTTTTCCTGATAATTTTTCAATTTGTGGGCCCCATTGTAGTTTGGAGTCGATTGTTATACCCAAGAATACAGTTGTCTCCACAGGGGCTAAATTAGTTCCATTAACATGTACATTGGTAGTCGCCTGTCTTACATTGGGTGTTGAGAACTTAATTACTTTAGTCTTTTTATCATTTAAAAGCAGATTATTAACATTAAACCAATGCATAACTTTAGAGAGAGAATCGGTAACTTCGTCATAATTACCTAACTGTCTATTAATTTTGAATGTCAAAGAGGTATCATCCGCAAACAATACAATCTCATGTTTATCCTTTACATAATAAGATAAATCATTTATATATACTAAAAATAAGAATGGACCTAGAATTGACCCCTGTGGGACTCCCATAACTACAGGGGACCCCGAAGATCTTTTACCATTAATATCGACCTTCTGTATCCTATTGCCCAGATAAGAAGACAGAAGTTCGAGAGCCTTGTTCCTGATACCGTAGTGGTGTAATTTTCTGACAAGAGTGTCATGGTGCACACAATCAAACGCTTTAGACAGATCACAGAAAATTCCCAAGGCATCTTGCGAACCTTCCCATGCCGCGAATATACTTTTAAGCAAATGAATCCCTGCGTCTATAGTTGAACAACCTCTCGTAAATCCGAACTGTCTCCTATGAAGCAAATTATGTGTATTGAAATGTCTGAGCAACTGGCTAAGCATTAGTTTTTCAAAAATTTTACTAAGAATGGGCAATATGGAAACAGGTCGAAAATTCGAAGGGTCTGAACTATCACCAGATTTAAATAATGGAATGATTTTACTATGTTTCATCAAGTCAGGAAATGCACCAGATGCCACACAACAATTGAAAATTGTAGCTAAATGTGGAGCGATTGAAATAATAATAGAAGATATGGTTTTGACAGATAGACCCCTATTGAAGTTCGACCTCATTCTCTTGTGCTTTTTTTTAAACCGAATAATCGATAATCGTTAGAAGTGAAATAGTTTCCACAACTCTGGACAAGGCATACGCAATAATGTTATCGTGTCCGTTATATGACGTATGTCAGTGTAAAATTGGGATAGGTATTCCAAGTATCTTTGTCGTCTCGGAGTGTCGTCAATACACAGTTTCTTATCGAAAGCATAAATTAATGGCGTATGAGCGGTATAAATTGTAAATATGCAGCATTCAATCAAGCGTCGAAATTTTTTTACTGCCATATATATTCCCAATAACTCTGTCGTAGGTAGAATATTTCATTTGAGTTTCGGAAAGTGACTTCGAAAAATAAGCGATGGGTTTCGGTTCCAGCTTTTTGTTGAAGGACTGCGCCTACACATTTGAGGCTAACGTCAGTCATTAATCCAGTGGGCCAATTCTGCTAAATAACTGCAACTGCACGTTTACGCCTGTCACTTGAGTCGTGCAGGAATAGTGCAGTGCCGATAGGTGTATTCTACTAAAATTTCCTGCACCGCAACTGCGCTGGAACTGCGCGTATGCTGCACTGCAACTACGCTGCAACTGTGCGTATCCTGCAAGTAAACTACTTAAAAACTGAAATGTTGCCATAATCCAATCTAATAAAACTGAATTTTTATTTAATGTTGACTCCTATAGTTTCGCTATTGACCTTGGTTGCCAGAGTGGAGGTATTTCTAACCGAAAATAAGCTTTACTTAATTATATTTATCCACAAACATCTCCCAGAACAAAGCAAATATTATTCACCGCCTCAGAATATTAATTTCACTTAGCAAAAGTTGCTCAAGAGTAACGTTAACAAAACTGCAAGTAAACTCCTTCAAAACATCTGTCACTGGTATACAAATGTCAAAACAATTTATCAGAATACGATTATATTGCAGGAAACGTGCAGTTGCAGTGCAGGTTTTTTAACAGAATAGCGATTCATTTACTGCAACATTCCTGCAACGTTGCTGCTGTCAGATCGTAGAATACCGAAACGTCAAAATGTACGCATTTTGACATACGCCGCGCTGCAGTGCAGTTGCAGTTTTTAGTAGAATCTGTGGGCCAATTCTGCTAAATAACTGCAACTGCACGTTTACGCCTGTCACTTGAGTCGTGCAGGAATAGTGCAGTGCCGATAGGTGTATTCTACTAAAATATCCTGCACTGCAACTGCGCTGGAAGTGGGCGTATGCTGCACTGCAACGGCACTGCAACTACGCTGCAACTGTGCGTATCCTGCAAGTAAACTACTTAAAACCTGAAATGTTGCCATATTTCAATCTAATAAAATTGAATTTTTATTTACTGTTGACTCCTATACAATAGTTTCACTATTGACCTTGGTTACCGGAGTGGAGGTATTTCTAACCGAAAATAAGCTTTACTTAATTATATTTATCCACAAACATCTCCCAAAACAAAACAAATATAATTCACCGCCTCAGTATATTAATTTCACTTCGCAAAAGTTGCTCAAGAGTAACGTTAACAAAACTGCAAGTAAACTCCTTCAAAACATCTGTCACCGGTATACAAATGTCAAAACAATTTATCAGAATACGATTATATTACAGGAAACGTGCAGTTGCAGTGCAGGTTTTTTAACAGAATAGCGATTCATTTACTGCAACATGCCTGCAACGTCGCTGCTGTCAGATCGTTTAACAGAATACCGAAACGTCAAAATGTACGCATTTTGACACACGCCTCGCTGGAGTGTAGTTGCAGTTTTTAGTAGAATCGGCCCACAAAGAGTTATCGTTCTTATTCGAATTTTTGAAATATGCATGGAGTGGCGCTTGATGCTTGGCGGCGTGGGCGATCAGATGTCTGTAAAAATTACCATGCCCATGAAACGACGGAGTTCCTTGACTGTCGTCTGTTTTGGGTCTTGGGTTTTTCTTATTTCGATTTCATCCCTTGGCTCGTTATATCATAGCCAAGAAAATTTAACTCTGTTTGTCAACCATCACACACTCGCACTTGCTCAAATTAATTTTGAACCCATTTTCGCACAGTCGTTTGAATACTACGAGTATCTACAGATGCTTGGGATTCTCTTCTTTGCTCCTGGATGCAATTAAAATATCTACCACGAACACAAATGTAGAATTCAGATCTCGAAAAACAGAATCCATAAACCTCTGGAATGTTTGTCCAGCGTTGCGTAACTCAAATTGCATCTTCAGAAAATGCACCAAGGTAAAGGATAAAATCACAGCCATTTTTTCGGGTTGAGCAACAGGTATGCCTACCTTGTGTAAATTTTCCTAAATACTCTTTTCCCGCTCGCAATATATAAAGATAAGATAAGATAATTTATTTCCGAAAATAAGTTATAAAAGATGTTACATAATTAGATAATCCAATTGAATTAAACAATTTTTTAACGGAAGTATCGCGTATTGTATTTATTTTGTTGAACCTGACGTTTCGAACGCTTTGCAGCGTCCGTGGTCGCAGGAAGACTAAGGTGGTATTTGTCTTACATTAGTTATTCAATTATTACATCTACCGACATGGATGGATTAATTATATATGTTCCGATTCACACAAAAATCGCTCACAGTGTCCGAACATTTTTTAGATCTTTGGGTTTGGGATTTGATTATTTTTAGGACTGGATCCCAAGCAGGTGGTACTTGCCAACCATCTTCTCTATTGAAATTGGGGTGTTTTCTTATTTCAATAGCCTCGCGCAACATTCTCGGCATGTAGCGATTCTCCTTGGCGAGGATTTGTGGTTTATCAAACCGGATGTAATGGTTTGGCTGGTCCAGTGTATGTTCACAAACTGCAGAGTTTTTATCGCGCCTATTCTTCATGTCAGCAATGTGTTCTTTCACACGAGTACCTACGCTTCTCTTTGTTTGCCCTATGTATGATAAACCACATTCGCAGTCTAATTTGTATACTCCTGCATCTTGTAAGGGGATATTAGACTTGATAGGTCTTAGAAATTGACTGATCTTCTTATGGGGCTTGAAATAAGTTTTAATTGAAGCTCGCCGTAAGATGTTGCCAATTTTGTCTGTGACTCCCTTTAAGTATGGTAAGATGGCAGGTTGACGTTCAACTGTAGGTGGCTTCGGGCGGTTTCTGTGACGCATACGAGGGAGTTTGTGACTGTTGCTCCGCAGTACTTGTTTGACATGTTGGAGTTCCTCCTCTAGATGCTCAGCGTCGCAGATGCCTTGTGCTCTCTGAAACAAAGATTTGCCTACGGTAGCTAACTGACATGGATGGTGGTGTGAGTTACCATTGAGATATTTGTCTGTATGGGTGGGTTTCCTATACACTGTGTGAGTAAGTGAGTTGTCAAGTTTCCTGGTAATTAATATATCAAGGAATGCTAGTGAATTATTTGCCTCTAATGCCATGGTGAATTTGATTTTGTTGTTGATGGAATTAAGGTGGTGTAGGAATATAGACACTTTATCTTTAGGTATGACAACAAAAGTATCATCTACGTACCGTTTGTACATCTTCGGCACAGCCGGTGCCATCGACAGCGCTCTCTCCTCAAGGTCTTCCATGAAAATGTCAGCGACAACAGGTGAAATGGGAGAGCCCATAGCTACGCCATCGATTTGGGTGTAAAATTCGTCATTCCAAAGAAAATAGCCAGATGTCAAGCAAAGTTCTAGAAGTTCTCCATATTCCTCAGGCATGTCATTTTCACAAAGCTTCCTTTTCACAATTTCTATGCAGTCTTGTACAGGTAGGCAGGTGAATAGTGACTGTATATCAAAACTGACCATAGTTTCATCACTAGTCAATTTAAGGTCTTTTATTTGGCTAATGAAATGGTAGGAATCCTTAACATATGCACTTGTATGTCCACGAAGTTGTGAGAATACCTTCGATAGATGTCGAGCCAGTTTGTAGGTTGGTGTGTCAATCTGGCTAACTATGGGTCGTAAAGGAATGCTGTTTTTATGTATTTTAGGTAATCCATACAGTTTTGGTGGTTTAACGATACTTCCGTTAAAAAATTGTTTAATTCAATGTATAACAATCGCGAAAACCTAAGACAATACTAGATAATCCAACTTATTCTGCTCATTTGTGTATAATAATTATGTATTTACGAAAAAAATGTATTTATGTATGTTTATCAGTTGTCTAGACCAAAAGAAACAGACATGTTCATGGGTACAAATGTTTGTACTGTGTAGGAATCGAACGCTCGTGCCGTGGTGTCAAAGTAGCGTAACAGCGCGTTTCACCGCGCCACCGAGCTCGTCTTGTCTTGTATTATCTTACTTACTTGTTTCAGTGTCGGATTTACAGAGGCGGCTTTACCTAGTGTGCAGGGTGTGCGGTGCACACGGGCGCAGCGATGTAGGGGGCGCCGCAAGCGGAGCAGCTGAGCGCCGGCCGCCGGGCACGGCGCCCATGTTATGACGATTCAACCCCATGTAAAAAGAACTCCGGTTTGCATAGAAAAAAAAATAGTAACTTTTGTTTCAACATAAAATAAACCTTAAAGCAGATATTTTATAGATTATAATTGTGTGGCTGTGAGTGTCACTGCAGCGAGTGGCAGTGTCGATCACATCACTACCAAAGGCGCGAGCCGCCCGCTCCGCCGGCACCTGTTTTGATTCGTTTGAAAGCACGCCGACAATCATTGCGAATTCGGTTGTTTACAATCTTAATAATTTATAAAATAAAGTTTAAATTGGCATGCATGGGCGGACGCGGCAAATCTCAAAGGCATGTGCAAACGCGTGCCGCACTTTGCACTCTACCGCTCTGCTACATCGGCTTTTCTTTTGATTAAAATGGTATAAAAAGGTAAATTTGATTTGTCACACCTATTGTGATTGCGACTTTCACCAGGGTCAGAGCTCGTCAAAAACTAGCTAGCGAAATTAAAGTCTGAAAATAACATTACATTACAGTGAGCGAGTGATGATATAAGTAATTTAGGTACTTCGAATTCGAATTTTTCATCAATTTATCCTAGTGCAGTGGTCAGTGCGGAACAAACGGTAAGTTAAAGTTAAATATGTTCTACTATACTAGTATGAGTAGTATGTACTTGTAATGTAATTTGTAACTTCTGACCAACGAGGTTTTAATACATGTGGGTTTATGTTTGTGTCACAGAGTGTTGTGGGTTATATGGAATTTAATAACTGATTGTCTATCCTTATCCATAATTAATTTATGCAACTGAATTTCAACCTAATTTCGAACCCATAGAGTTTAATGTCAATTGGGATATTTTGAGAATTTGGGTCTATGTGATACCGACTGTGCTACCTCCTCGACCGAGTGGCCGAGGGGTTCACGCACGCTCCGTACTACGAACGAAGCTAGGGGTCGCGGGTTCCAATGCGGCGGATTTATTTTATTTTTTACGGGCAAACTCCAAAACTACTGAAACGATTTTGATAATTATTCTTTCACCATTTACGAGCAATATTACTTATTCAGAATTAATATTAAGCTATATTTATTTACGTCAATAGTATCTACCTACCTACTTTTAGGTGCCTATAAAAATATACTTTTTTACACAATGCCGGGTGTCAAACAAGCATACGGCCCACCTGATGTGTAGCGGTTACCACAGGACCGCAGGCACTTTACATAGGTACATAGTAGATTACAGAGGTACCTACCTACCCAAATAACATAATTTATTTTTCAATTTAGATGTCGATGGAAAAAGGAAACTCTCTGGTGCACAGAATCGAAAAAGAAAATTGGACTCTCTTAAAAAGTATACAAGTTCTAGCGAAAGATCATTTTCTAAACTAAAAATAATTAAAAACTATCTTAGATCAACATTGTCGCAAAGTCGATTGACAAATTTATCTTTATTAAGTATTGAACACGAAATCAAAATTGATGTCAGTGACATAATTAAGGATTTTACTAATGCAAAAGCACGAAAAGTAACTTTTTTGTAATTATGTTTTTTTTTAATTATTACCGATGTTCATTGATGATTCCATCCACTACTGTACACTGTTGGATATTTTAAAGTACCTATTTGTTTACAAATAACTTAAGTTGACGAGCTCGGTGGCGCAGTGGTGAAACGCATTGTTACACTACTTTGACACCAACGCTCGTGGGTTCGATTCCCACACAGTACAAACATTTGTGTGCATGAACACGTCTGTTTGTCTTGGTCTGGGTATTTTCTATGAATAATAAGTATTTATTTACAAAAAAAAATGTATTTACGTATGTTTATCAGTTGTCTAGTACCCATAACACAAGCTTCGCTTACTTTGGGGCTGGATGGCGCTGTGTAATTTGTCCAACAATAAAAAATAAAAAAAAAGTTCAGTGTTCTCAAATCAATCCACAGCAGTTAGGATTTATCTCACATTGCTAGTTACAGTAGCATACCATACAGCGAAAGATCAATTTTCTAAACTAAAAATATTAAAAACCTATATGTAATTGTATTGAATATTGATTATTAAAGAGATCAACATTGTCGCAAAGTGGATTGCCAAAATCGTTATTAAGTAATCAAAATTGATGTCAGTGACAATCAGTGACATAATTAAGGATTTTGCTAATGCAAAAGCTCGGAAAGTAGGTAGATAGGTAACTTTTTTGTAATAATATTTAAGTCATCAGAATAACAATACGAGTATTTCAGTCATCCAATATATTTGTGCCTGTAATAAAGTTTTTAAATTAAACATTTTTGAAATAACCATAACTTGATTTCTATTTTTTTTTTACCCCTTCCTTCCCAAAAATAGTTTTTACCAGCGCAGGTACCTACATTCGCCTAGCATCAAGCTTCCCGAATCTGTCAAAGGTACATAATTATCCCAATTAAGATTGAACTCTGCAAATTTTATTTAAGGTCGCAGTTAGAATGAATTTTGACAGATGTGGAAAACTTGATACGAGACGAGACCCAGTATACATAATCTACTTTTATATTTGTGTTCATTGTTTGTAATGTAAGTTTAAGGTGTAAACACAAACACCTTAACAGGCCTAAGGGAAAACGAAACGTTGCTATGGTGGCATTTTTTTTTTTAGGTTTAGGTTGGACCGCAGAGGGCGCTAGGGTAACAATTGCACCCGGGCGCTACCTAGGCTAGAGCCGCCTCTGCGGATTTATAATCCATTTTATCTTTGTTCTCAATTAGGAATGTAGTTTCATCAGCAAATAATATGCTCTTGTAATAGGTTCAGGTAAATGATTAAAATTATATACTAGTCTAAGTTAAATGTATAATATACTGACTTAGTAATGACGTGTGACTATACATAGACGTATTATTACGTCTATGTGACTATACATATACAGAGCTGACTTTACGTGGTAACAAATATAGTGTGCAGTACACAGTGCAATTTTATAGATAAATCATGATGCTATCTGTCTCCTCGTTGGTTTTCGATTTCACGTTATTTTGAGTTTAAGTTTACCGCTTTTCATAATATAAACAATTATAATGTAAGCATTTGTTGTTTTTTTTTATATACATCGTCGGGAGGCATACAAGCAAACATACGGCACACCTGATGTAAAGCTTACCGTAGCCTATTAACGCGTGCAATACAATAAGTAATAATAATGATTTATTCACCAATATTACATGTTACATACAATTAGTTTATTAATTTCATAGAATTTACACTTGTGGTTTTATAGGCCCCGATTCTCGAACTAGGTATAACCTATATCTTGAGTATCGGGTGTCCTTCTCATCTGGCTTAAATATAACATAACTAATTTCGGTATACCTACACACAGCCCATTGTCCATTTGTCATATAATCGCATAACCTCAATTACAACGTGTGTACTATTTAATGTGTATAAAGCAAGTAACAATTAGGTTGGAAAAAATATATAGTCTATATACATACATAACTTCACGCCACGTTCCTTACGGGGTAGGCAGAGAGAACCCAGCGCCACACAGCCCGGTCCCTACACACCCGTCCCGCCCCGTCAACACTCACAGCACCCCACACGCACGCTCGCCGGCCTCCAAAGCTCCTTACACCTTCAGATATAATCTACATTTGTTAAAATTTTAGGTACGAGTACAATTACATTCGGAACATGCAATTGATAACATACCACTATGCTATTTAAGTTCGCTGCCACTAAGTAATTATTCATAATCGCACTTACTCGGTTCACAATGTCGGTAGTGCGATAAAATACACAATAGTCGCTTCGATCAAAGTGGTGATTTATAAAATAAGTTCAACCACTGCGACTACAGACCGAAGACATTTTGTAATGTTAATTCATATTAATATACCTTCACAAATATTTCCAACATCAGTTCATATTAATGTTGCAAATATTTGTGTTTGATTATTAATTACTACGTCTTTCATAGCTAGATCGCTGACCCGATTTTGATGAAATTTTGAGTGAAAATTCTTTGAGTAGTGGTGACACAAGATAGGCGACTTTTCTGAACTATATGCAGACGGAGCCGTGAGCAAAAGCTAGGCATGTATATCGCGCAGTGTTGGATTACATCTATACTTGTTTCTATACTTGTATCTATACTGCTTTAGATCGACATCTGTACAATTACATGCCTACTAACATCATAATGTAAGAACGGTGTATGTTATATGAATAGAATGGAAACGAATGGATTTACGTACTTAGATTGTGTAATAAAAAAAACCATGGAGTGATAATGGCATCATAGATGAATTTGACAAAAACATCAGTAACCGAGAAGTGTTCATCATTTTTATGGACAACAATTTACAAACTCGTGTTTATGGACAACAATCGATAGTTTATGATAGCGTATTAGACCATAATTCAGAAATACGAATCGTTGACTCGATAGTCAACTGCCTGCTTTATGCAGACGATGCGGTATCAATAGCAGAATCACCATCCGAACTGCTGACACTATTGTAACTAGTGTCAGCAGTTCGGGTGGTGAATGAAAGATGATTGTATGAAGAAAGGCTTACAATTGAATACGAAGAAAACCAAGGTAATGGTATTTAAAAGAGAGACAACCAGAACGAACATTAGGATTACGGTTGATGATGTAGGGTTGGAGCAAGTGATGACCGCTGATGTGGAGATAGCACCGCTGATGTGGAGAGACGAGTGAGTGAGCAGAGAATAGCATGAATGGAACGTTGGGTAAACTTCTAGGCAGCCGAAATCTAAGCCGGCTGCACGGCTCGCTGTACACAACGCGGTGTTGATTGATACCAACGCTAACTTATGGAAGTAAGTATGAAAGAAGAAGTAGGGTATGGCAGAGAGAGAGCATGAAAATAGAATAAATGCGGTCGAGATGAGTACTGAGCAAAATTTGTGGGATGAAGCTTACTGACCGCGTTCATAATGATGACGTAAGAGACAGTTGGACTGAAAGAGTGTCGGTGTTAAGATAAGAAAAGGCATGGTCCGTTGGTTCGGAAATGTAGAAAGAATGCAAGATGAAATTCTTTCATCTTGCATTCTTTCTACTTCTACTTACTATTCTAAAGAATGCAAGATGAAATTTTTTCATCTTGCATTCTTTCTACATTTCGAACGACGACGAAACAGATATACAAAGCGAAAGTGGAAGGATGTAGGAGCCGAGAAAGACCAAGACTAACCTATCATGACCATAATGGTCGTGTTTTATCAGAAGGTGATATCAGTAGCCCCAGGAACCGTCGAGCGTGCATGAAAAGAGCTATGAATTTTAGAGAAGTGAGTGAAGTGTTTAAGGACCGCGTCTTATGGCGCTCGCATACGATTACCTCTGCTACCCCGTAAGGTACCTGCCGTGAAGATATACATAATTAAAATTAAAAATATTGCACAATTTGTAGGTTATCGTGTCAACAACGTGAAATTTTGGTTTAGCAATTAGCGTGGTATGTCGGAGTGGCACACGGGCCTTCAGGGTTCCGGCAGTCGATGATTTTTGATGTTAAAGATCTATTGGCACACCTTGGCAGTAAAATCGAACCTAAATCTCAAGTCAGATCGCACATGGAGTACTGCAATCACCTTTGGGTAGAAGCACCTCGATACCATGGCTTGGAACGTGTGATTCCGTTCAGAGACGAGTGAGAATTGTCGACGATCCTAAAGCCTACACACGGTATTGAACCCTAAAGTTAATTTTATTTTTAATTTTAATTATTAAAAACTAATATCTCGGGTTACAAAATGAGCATGAGTGACGCCCCTGGTGTTGCAAATGTCCGTAGGCTACAGTGACTGTTTACCATTAGGCAGGCCGTATGCTTGTCTGTCACCTTAGTGGTATAAAAAAATCAAGACGTTTATAGGGCTCCACATCCTTTACCCCCTTAGGGATTATTTTCGAAAAAAAATATTTTATGTTTTTAAAAGTATTTATACTAAGTTTCAAGTTGATACACGCAAGGAAAACAATTTTGCATGCAAATTTGTACATCCCATTTCACCCCTTTAGGCGTAGATTTTCGAAAAATTCTAAAATATATGTTTCATTATTTGTTTCGAAGAGTATTTATACCACGTTTCAAGTTGATACACGCAGGGAATACGATTTTTTCACCCGTTTTCACCCCCTTAGGTGAGAAATTTCCAAAAATCCTTAGTGGATCCGTACACATCACAAAGAAAACATCCTTTAAATTTCATGTCACTAGGACCAGTGGTTTAGGCAATGCGTTGATATATCAGTCAATTGACATATATAGACATTGAATTTTATGGGTATAGATAATTTGCAATTCTAAACCATCTATCCAGTGCCATAAGAGCTTTCTAGAATCTGCGTTTAATCTTAAACAAATTTTAATTTTACGTAATATTCCACGAGGCTGCCATGTCACAAATATTTTTGGTACTTACCGACAGGCATCCTCATTATGGCGACGAAAATTTGTATTCAAAGCACTAAGCGGCAGTCGTGAAGATAATTGGCTGCAGCAGAAACTGCCCATCACGTGGTCCTCTCCTAGTCACTTGTTTACTAACCATAAAGGAAATTTGGAATTGTTCTGTTGGTTCTGTAGCTTAAACAAATAAGTATTGTTAAAAAAATTATGAACTTCTATAAATATATATATACAACGTCGGACACCATACAACCATATGGTCCACCTGATGTAAAACGGTTACCGTAGCCTACGAACGCTTGTAATACATTAAGTATTAGTCACACTATGCCACTTCTGCTGGTAACACAGCAACACCCTAGGAACTGACTGGTGACCTCACTCACACGCAAGAACAGGATAACCCTCCAGAGATTTGTATTTGGCTGCGGTTTTCTGTGAGGTGAAGGTACCCCAGACGGGATGGTTTGATACGCCCTACCTCTCTTAAAAACAGCCACACCAAGACGAACAGCCATGATCATGCACGCAAATGTTTGTCCTGTGTGGGAATCGAACCCACGACCATCGGTTACAAAGTCGCGTTATTAACCGAGCTCGTCACAATAGATCTCTATCTATAACTTTAAGCCAAATTCCTTGCGGGGTAGGCAGAGAGAACCGAGCGCCACATGACTGAGTTCACCTACTCGCTTCTTTCACATTCATATTTCTTCTCATGTATGATCACCGGTTTCTAAGACTCCTGACTTAAACTTCTGATAAAACACGATCAATTTAGTCATGATAGGGAAGTCTTGGCCTTCCTCGGCTGCTGCATCCTTTTCTTTCTTTCTTTCGCTTTGTATATCTGTTTCGTAATTCTTTATTCCTTCATTCTTTCTACATGTGTAAACCAACGGAACATGCCTCTTTTTATTTGATCGTCATGTAATAAATAGACATACATTTAAGAGAGGTAGGGCGCATCAAAGCAGCCCATCTGGGGAAGTACCTCCACCTCACAGAAAACCGCAGCCAAATAACAACTCCCTAGAGAGTTGTTGTGTTCCTGCGTGTGAGTGAGGTCACCAGTGTACTCCCAAGCAGTTGCTGTGGAAGCAGCAGAGGAGGCATCGCGCGAGTGATACTTAATATATATTACAAGCGTTAATAGGCTACGGTAGGCGCTTTACATCAGGTGGGCCGTATGCTTGTATGCCTCCCGACGTAGTATACAAAAAAAAACATCCTAATCGCTTCTAATTGCTAGCGTTATCCCGTTTCCTAATCTATTAGGATTGGCAAAATCTGAAACCTAAGCTTGAGGATTTGACGAAGATATACTTGACATAGAGGGACTGCCATCAAACCTCCACAAAGGAAAAACCAGTTCTTTCTTAGGTTCTTTCTTAGATTTGGTTACAAGACTTTTGAAATATAATTTCTTGGACGTGCAATTTTCCCTACGATGTTTTCCTTCTGACAGCCAAATGTACAGCGGTTATGGCTGCCTTTTATTTTTAGGGTTCCGTACGTCAAATGGAAAACCCTTGTTGGATCACTTTGTTATCCGTCTGTCTGCCTGGCTGTCCGTTTATCAGGACCCTTTTCCTCAGGGACGGATGGAGCTATCAAACTGAAATTAATATCAAATACTCCGCTCTGCTATCCCATCGAGCAGTGAAAAAAATCAAACTTCTAAAAGTCAACGCAATCAAAAGATAAAGGGTTACTTCCCGTTGATCTAGTATCATGAAATTTATTAAGAAGCAATGTCATGTAGCAAACGTAAAAAAAACAGAAAACCATAAATTTGTAGTTCCATCAAAAAAAAAATTTTTTTTGCGAAAATCATTTGCTAAACTTTTGATTTAGACATGTAGAAAGAATGCAGGACGAAATAATGACGAAACAGATATACAATGCAAAAGAATGTAGGAGCCGAGGAAGACCGAGACTAACCTACCATGACCAAATTGGTCGTGTTTTATCAGAAGGTGATGTCAGGAGCCCCAGGAACCGGCGAGCGTACATAAAAAGAGCTATGAATGTTAGAGAAGCGAGTGAAGTATGTAAGAACTGAGTCTTATGGCGCTCGGTTTTCTCTGCCTACCCCGCAAGGGACCTAGCGTGAAGATATACATACATACCATTTGCAAAAATATTTCTTTATGGAACCCTCGCAAATGCGCAGGTCGGACTCGCTCTTGAGGGTTTTTTTTTATATACAACGTTAGGAACGTGGGTAGTGTTACCCACTTGATGTAAACTGGTTACTATAGCTTATTAATGCTTGCAATACATTATGTATCTGCTTCTAACACATCGACTCCTCGGGAGCTCCCTGATGACCTCACTCGCACGCAGGAACAACCCTCCAAGGAGTTGTTAATAGGCTGTGGTTTTCTGTAAGGAGTTACTGTGTTAGCAGCAGAGGTGGCATCGCGCGAGTTATACTTAATGTATTGGAAGCGTTTATTGGCTACGGTAACCGCTTTATACCAGATGGGCCCGTATACTTGTATGCCTCTCGACGTTGTAAAAAAGAGCCTTGTTCTCTGGTTGGCAGGCCGCACCATGTGGAGGTAAGGTTACCTTTGCCTGTAAACCTATAGAGCCTGTTCTACAGCAAATGCCTATCTAAAATGAACTGTTCCCTGTGCCAATTTTAGAAAGGTATTGTGCGTGTGTCGTCCACAAAAAAAATATAGTTGGTTAACTAAGTTAAAAATTAAAGCTGTTCATGGAAGTTACATCGGTGTTTTTCTCTTAAATTTTTTTATGAGTAAAAATTCACTCGCTGAAACACAATAAATTATTGGTAGGTACATTCAATTTTATAACATACATATCATCATGCACAGGGTAGGCACATACTATGACATCCAGGTGCACCAATACATATCCCTCTCGCTTCTTCCACACTCATTAACCTCTTCATGCATGCTCTTCTTCATAATTTTATAGTTAAGTAAAAAACATGTCTCCAGAAGCCTAAGATTTTTAATGGCATGTTTAAATAACCAAAACATCTTTTATGAAATATATAGTCAGATTTATTCTGAAACACATGTTTCCTGGAATATGCCTTGTGGAATTTTGGCGCTTCGATTCTCACTCAACGGGTGGTATGTGGTATGCGGCAGTCTTCCTATCGGACGCGGCATGGCGCTTGAGATTGGAGAGATTTAAACTTAGGGAGGTAATTATTTATTCATTATGTAATAATGATGCTTATTTAATCATTCATTCTACTTAGGTGACTTACTACTAACAAGCGTATGGCTTACCTGCCGATAATAAGTTACCGTAGCCTATGGTCACTTGCAACATCGGAGGCATCACTCATGCTTTGTTGACCCTGTAAAAACCCTCAACAACCTTTTTGAAGAACCTCCTGTCCTGCCGTCTATTAGGAAAACCTCTGCTTGTTCATTTCAGAACCGCCAGTATATGGCATGGCTCTACCCTGTATATAGGATGGCATTTCTTACACTTAGTTTGTTCATGCTTATTTTCAGGAACACCGTTCCTATATGAAACCTATATGTTTTCTGTGTGTGCGTTTGTCTGTGTGTGTGTCTCTGTCGCTTTTTTTCGAATATTCGAATATTGACTTCAGATTAGAATTCAGCATAAAAAAGTAGAATAGGAATGTCTGAAAAATCTCTTAAAAATCTCCTATCTCTTAAGGAGCATGTTCAAAATGGCAGACAAATTAAAAAAAAAAAATTTATTTCAGATTCGAAAAGTAAATTAAAAAGTAGAATAGGAATGTCTTAAAAACCGATATCATATTTCTTAAGGAACATGGTCAAAATAGCCGACAAAGTTTAAAAAAAAAAAATATGTTATATGTATAATTGGCGAGCCAAGTGTTCCTCTAGCAATGCAAGCTTGCGCATTCTCAACTGGTTTATTCTCATTTCACCCCAATTTCCTCCAATTAATTATTCTCAGTAATGAGAATCTTACTCTATAATTTTAGTGTAAGCTTTCCGCCATCTTTTTCACATTTTTTTATGTTTCGGTTGAATTCTTTGAATCCCTTGGAGGACGAATTTTCTGTAATCGTATGCAACGTCAAGAGGCAAACATGCTTACGGCCCACCTAATGAAAAGCGGATACCGTAGCCTATGAACTAACTCCTCCTCTCCTCAAAAACTCCTCGAATATTTACTGCTAACGTCACTTACTCACTCCAGGGAGTTATTATTTAGCTACGGTCTTCTGTGAGGTGAAATTATTTTCCCAATCAGTGTACTTATATGCTTTCTACTTTTCTTTTGCCGGAGCCTTGTTTGGCAAAAGAGCACCAAGGCAGATTGTATCATGTAGAGCTAGGGTTCAATTTGATTCTAAAGATGACAATAAGCCACGTACACCCCAGAAATTATAGCAGTTATATATACTAGAAGCATATAGGACCACAATTCTACATCAAATTGTACTGTATAATTCTGTGTAAATATTATTTGAGGTTCTTGTAAAATATGTTAGTTTATGTAAGATTTAATTAAGAATGAGAAGTGACAGCCTAGTGGATAAAGAACTGGCCTTGTGACGCGCAGGTCTCCGGTTCGGCACCCGGCATGTACCACTAAATTCCTGCTTTAGGATTTATGTACATATTTGTGATTTGTGACTATCGCTAGCTCCGCGGTGAAGGAAAACATCGTGAGGAAATCCGCACGTCCAAGAAATTGTATTTCGAAAGACGTGTGACCTTGTTAATGATCTGGTTTCCCCTCTGGCTTGTGGAGGTCTGACGGCAGTCGCTTCATCTAAAAATCAGTATCTCCGCCAAATCCTTGGACTGAAGTAGCGGACCTCGCCAATCCTAATAGATTAGGAAACAGGATAACGCTAAAGAAGACGTTTATGTAAGACATATATCATCTATTCTTATTGCCAATTGTTTCGATCGTTATCATATAAATGCAGAATGTTTTTTCGTACGTACACGGTTAATAACAAATGTTTTTGTTTTTATTATCTTATCACTTGTGGGGAGCCAAGATAAAAGACCCATTCGGCTTTCAGGCAGTTGAATTTATCTATTATTGTACAGTATTGTCGTAAACACCCGTGTATGGGTTCTACCAGCTCTGTAGACTACCCATAATTTAATGACGAAAACAATACTTAATGATTTATTGGTTATTTATTCACTCACCCAACTTTTCAGGGAGGTGTTTGTTGACAGCCCTCTTCTGTGAGGGAAAGGTAGTTCCCCAGGCCTACTTTGATAAGCTAACTTGCTTAAATCAAATTTGAGCTTAGTTTTTTGGATAATAGAGATCTCGTTCTATGAATTAATACTATTATATAATTGACCACTTGTGCCCTAACTTGTGCCGTGACCCTGACAATATCTACATTAGACATGAGGTTACGAACGGTATGAAAAGGTATCGACTTAAAGTCAGCTCCACTTTTTTATTTGAAGGCTTTTCTCACTGAGTTCGTTTATTATCTTCATAAATTTAATGATAAACATTATCGAATTTACCACTACATCAGTTACAAGTAATCTACCTGCAAGTAATATAGACTGTAGGCACTCTGGTATCATAATAATACCACGTGTGCTGTATCAGCATATTGGATACTTAAAAAATGTACCACAATGAGTCATTAGTTCATTACTCATTGTGGTACATTTTTTAAGTGTCCATTTTCCAAGTGACTTGTGAGTATTTGGTAGACCTTCGTGTATCATTACACGAAGGTCTTCCAAATACTAACAAGTCAGTCATATTAACAAATCAGAAGAAGGGGACAGTGGTGAGTGTGATTGCACAGAAAATTTATTCGAAAAAATAAATGCATTAATGTTTAAATTTTAATACTACTAGATGTATCTTTTGATTAGGCTTTAGTTTTTGCACTTTAGTAAAGTCAATAATCGATGTGTGCAACTTTAGGTATAAAGCGGTTTGGTTTTTACACGATTCGATATATGCGATCTTGTCAATACATGCGATAGGTGCTGGCACCTAATTGCCTTAAGTAGATACAAAAAATAACATGAACAAGCAATTTGTGCGCATAGTGAACAATAAATTAAAACTTGTACAAAAAAATGTGAAGGCTGATTCATTTCGTTCACAAGGAACCACAAAATGTAAATAGTATCATTAAAATAAACAAAGCTCATCATTTGGCATTATCCTCAATATGCTAAGCGTATGGCCGCTATCTCATTCTTTATTAGGGACTGGAGGTATTGACATGTGCCCACAAACAAGTTACTTAAGTTGAAATAAACTGACAATATTACAATACGGTTGTAATCATAAGAAGGTGCTCGTGTGAAAATGGAGTCAAATCTTTCAGATTTTAAATCTAATGTAACTATAAATCAAGTCATAGAATTCTTTAATTTGAGTGATATAGTGATAGATAAGTTGAATATTACAAATGATAGTGAAGTGTCACAAATACATTTATTCGATTTGTACGAAGCCTACAAAACTAGAGAAAGAGAACAGCTAATTACTTACAAATTGTTGGCATACATTCTGGGAGCACTTATAGTTCTTAGCAATTTAGTCGTAGTTGTCTCAAGCGGATTAATATTAAAAAAAGGTAAGTAAGTACGTATCAAATTAATTAAATTTACCCATGAGCAATGTCCAAGGTGAATTTTATGTTTGATACTACATGATATCAGCAATTTAAACTTTTCTTGCACAAGTAACATAAAAACAATCCAAACCTACATAACTTTTTAACAATTTATCGAATCAAAAATTGTTCGTACAACTAATGAGTAGGTAGTTTTCTAATATTATGCAACCGAGACCATAATTCTCTGTTAAACTTTGATTGCAGGTCAACAACCCAAAAGCACGTACTTGCTACTTGGCAATGTTTCACTTGCCGACACCATTATTGGAATATCGTTAATATTTGGTGCCACCGTAGATAACTCCATGAGCTCTGACCCATTGTGTATATTCCAAATTGGTAAGATCACTTCACACTTTACTTTAAAGCTCAATATAATATTAAATGAACATAGCAAAATTTGTGGCGTATGCTTGTAAAACGTATTCGTAATAATTATGTAAGAAACAGAGTTGATTTGAAAGGCAGTATCGGTGTTAAAATAAGAAAGTGCATGCTCCGTTGATTCGAACTTACGGAAAGAATGCAGGAGGAAACAATTATGAAACATACAACACGACAGAGGGAGGAAGGCGGAGACTCGCCTACCCCGGTGGTGGCAGGTGGTATCAGGAGCCCTAGAAACCGGTGAGCGTGCACAAGAACAGCTAGGAATGTTAAAGAAGCTAGTGAGATGTGTAAGAGCCAGGTCATGTGGCGCTAAGTTCTCTCTGCTGACCCCGCAAGCGACTTGAGTTAAATATATAGATGGATGAAGATCTATACTTCGCCATATGTGTCACAGAATACAGCAACTTTTCTACTACTATTTCTGAGACAATACTTTAATTTATAATGGCTTCCAAAGTATAATAACAGAGAAATTGTTCTGTATTATACTCAAGTACAAGGTTTTACAAAGACTTGATATTTGAATAACAAAATTGCTTTCGGTGTTATGATAAATTACGCTATAAAGGTTTCGTAAACATGTTTAATGTATGATTTATAATGTGATTAACAGGTATGCTAGTGTGTCCAGCGATGGTGTCTATCTTCAGCGTCGGGCTTATCGCAGTGGACCGATATATCTATATCCTTCATGGATTGTACTATCAAAGATGGTTCAATACCACCAGAGTGAGAATTGGGATAGTCTGTATATGGATAGTCGGTACGTTATGTTCGCTGTATTTGAGTTTACCTAGAGTGACTACTAACCTTTTGTATATAACAATTTATGTGTAATATGTGCAATTTGTTCTCGTTTGGCTTCCAGGTATCATCCTTGGATTCATGCCGATTACAGGATGGGTTAACAAGGAACTTATCACTACACGTTGTATATACATCTCCGTGTTTCCTGGTGCACTAATACTATTTAACTCTCTGTTAAGTGTTATACCTATTGTAGTTGTTGGAATACTATATATAATCATTCTTAAGCGCGCATTAAAAAATTACACTCAGATTAAAGCGACAGAAAAATCGATGTCTGCAAAAGTAGGAGCCAATGAACAGCCTAAATTAAGAATGTACCGAGGTGGAACTAACAAAATAGGCAAAAGCACTTCAGTTAAGTATGCACTGCCCAATAACAGTAACCATCTTAAAAGAAGTGCTTCATTTGATACAAGTTATGGTAAAGATATTTTGTTTACAACACAAAACAATGCTTCGTTTAAAACTAAAAGTATAGATGATCTCACCACAACCAATGCGAATACCTTTAAACCAAAAAGTTTTAATAAATCTGAATTCAGCATTTGTACCGTCGTCTCCAGTTACTCGGATCGAGATATAAACTCGAGTAACATCACAATTAACAACTTTAAGAAAAGTTGTAAAAATTCAATTAGTAAGAAAACGGAGGCAAACAGATTGAGAGCAATTACTATAGTGACCCTAACTTCTGGTAGTTTTATATTTACTTGGACGCCTTTTTTCGTCATTGTAATATTTTTTGTATTTTGTGAGGAGAAGTTATCCAATCCACAGTGCGTATACCTGAGTATACTTGTCAATGGACCATTGTCAACCCTAGCATTCGTAAACAGTATTTTAAATCCGTTGATATATGCATGGTGGCATAAAGGATTTAAAAAATCAATTAGGTTATGTTACACAAAATATATACACCCTTTGTTCGTAAGAATATTTTAATAGATATATTTTGACGAAAGGCCGGGCAAGTTCAAAATTGCAACTAGCTGGCGTCGGTAAATGCATCACATCATGTGACCCGTTTGTTTCTTGCCAACCAATATTGTTTAATTTTTTTAATGAAAAAATATGACCATGACAATTATCTGCTCTCAAATAAAGTGTATATTTTCCCTCCGAAGGTTACGTTAAGTAATTTTATTTACATGTTAAATTGTTTTTACATCAATGTTTTTATTGCTTGGTTACTAATGTTGACAATAAGTACATTAGGTAAGATTATTCTGACATAAAGTTTATTCAGAAAAAAACACTTAAGTTTGGCGTAATACGTAAGTTTATTACGGCGATATGTTATGACGTCATGAATGTTTTTGTTTTTAACATAATGTTTTTGTTTTTAAAATAAATGTCGCTATTGCAGCAACGGGCAACGGGATTTATGGTATTACTAGCTTTTACCCGCGGCTTTGCTCGCATTGATAAAAATATATATTTTTTTTTTAATAAAAAGTATCCTATTTTACTTCTGTTACCTCCAAGAATATGTGTACAAAGTTTCATGATGATCGGTTCAGTAGTTTTCGCGTGAAAGCGTAACAAACAAACGGACATTCACATTTATAATATTAGTATGATATATAGAGTATAATAATTGATTTAGTGTTTTTTTTTCATAATTCAGCGAGCTTTTGGGCGCCAAAGTTCGAGATGTGATCCCGTAGATATGGCGCGTACCGCCATGACAGCGCGTTGTTGCATAGTGATGTAAATAATCATAAACGTTTAAAATTAATTGTAAATAACAAATTACTCCTCGTATTCAATCAATGAATATTATGATGTATGAATGTTATCGATGAACAGGAAATTAAAGACGTCACGTTACGTCACAAGACGCTTAAAATATGTCTCTTTGTTCAGAAATAATTGAATATTGGGAACAGTCGTTTTTGACGAGCTCGGTGGCGCAGCGGTAAATGATGCGACTTTGACACCAACGCTCGTGGGTTCGATTCCCACACAATACAGATATTTGTATTGCCTCACAGAAAACCGCAACCAAATAACAACTCCTTAGTTTAGAGGTTTGTTGTGTTCCTGCGTGTGAGTGAGATCACCAGTAAGCTCCTAAGGAGATGCTGTCTTAGCTGCAGAGGAGGCATCACGCGAGTGATACTTAATGTATTACAAGCGTTCATAGGCTACGTACGGTAACCGCTGTACATCAAATGGGCCATATGCATTGATGCCTTCCGACGATATATAAAAAAGTCCCTTTTTGTGAGATTTATTATATTAAATCAAGTTTCCTGAAAAAAAATGTGTCCTGTTTAATGAGATCAGTTCAGACTTACTTTTCACCATACAAACATTGACTTTATTCTCGCCTAATTAATTCCATTTTAGTTCCGTATATACTAACTTCAGTAAAGTTATTGTAATTATCCCAAAAGTCGAATGTCAAATGTTGATACAAGACCACCCCAGTCGTTTTATACCTCTTGAAGAGTATGAGTGTGTGATATTCCCAGTTCGTACATACAAGCCCTTAATCCTGTTAAATTTTCAGTTTAAGAGGTTCAATACAGTTCTAGTGTTTTAAAAATATGAAATGTTATACACTCCTTAAAATATCTTTGAATTTTGCTAATAGTATTTAATCGTTTTTGGAAATATAGTTTTAGTAGTCCTCATAGCTTCATCGAGTCCCCTCGACAAACTTCGTACAGAGCCTGGCTTTTACAATTTATAAAACGTTTGTGTGCTTCGTTATAAAAAAGCATAATTTTAATATCTTTATATGTATATGTTTACGCTAAATCTCTTGACGGGTAAGCAGAGAGAAACACCTCATTCTGTTCACATCTCTTCTTATGCACGTTCGCCGGTTTGTAAGGCTTCTGATATTATCTTCTGAAAAAACGTGATCAATTTGGTCGTGGTAGGCAAGTCTTGGTCTTCCTCAGCTGCTACATTCTTCCACTTTCGCTTTGTATATCCTTCGTAATTCTTTCCCTCTGCAATATTTTAGAAGTCCGAACGGAGCATCCCTCTTCTTATTACGATACTCTCTTTCAAATTAACACTGCTTCTTACATTGTCGTCAGCGAATATCATAATATTAGATAATATGTTCCAAATATTTGAATATAGTTAAATCACTATTTTACAGGCATATTCATCTCGTGTTTACCAGCCATGGGATGGACAGGAAAGAGCTTCAGAGATTACAGATGTTGGTATATAGCAGTATTCCCCCCATCCTTGCTCATCATTGTATCTATAGTCGTGCTATTGGTCATAATACTAGTGTGTGTATTATACGTTTGTATATTGCACAGCGCCGTCAAAACCGTCGATAAGATACGCGAATTCAAAGAAAGCAATGTAGCATATGTGAACAGAGCTTTCGAAGATGAATGTAAGAAAATGTCGAAAACAACAGTGACAATTACAGTTTCAACGGAGACGGTGACGCAAGGAGATTCCATGGAGATGCACGAATTAAGCAAGACAAATATTCAAGAGAGACGTTGCCACAATAGGTTAAAACAGAACTTTTCAAATTTCTCCCGTTACTATTGCCAAACGAAGGCACTGAATTCATCTCCGAGCAAATTAAAAGCGGTGAAAACTGTTCTTTTGGTAACCTTTTGTTTCGTCGGTACATGGGCACCGTATTATGTGGCTATTATACTCTACGTAAAGTGTGACATACTGGTCCACGGCTACGATTGCGTTCCATTAGAAATACTTACTTTAGGACCGCTCTATTTGTTAGGAGCCAGCAATAGCTTGTTCGATCCTCTCATATATGCTTGGCGACATTCAGGTTTTAAACGTTCGCTGAAAAGAATGTATTGGAAATATATGTGCAAAATGAAAATGTGAGAGGCTAAATATGTATGCTACTATAATATAACTATACAATATTAATAATGTAAACCTTTGGCTATGAAAACTCTGACTAAAAATTTTAAACGGAAAATAAAAAATAAAACCAATTTCTTTGTGCACGACATCTAGGTATTACAATGAACCAGTTGACGGTGCCTATGGGCACACTTTACCAATAGAGTTTTAGTGTTTAAATATTCCACCGATCCGAGCCTACGGTCCACGGCAAATGCGAGGCTGTTTTACCCAATAAGCTGAAGGGACACGATGCTGATCCGTGAACTAGCCAATTTAGTGATGCGAATTTTACTTCACCCCCTGGCCGTAGCGTTTGTAGTATAGTATGAGTGTGTAGTATGAGTTTAGTTTCAAAGCAAATTCTTTCTATCGGTTCGCCATTGGTTAATTCCTTTCAGGCTATTCACATCGCTCATGAATAACCTATGGGATGCCGATGAGACCGATATTACGTAGTAACTTAATTCACTGTAACTGGTCAGGGGCAAAGTAAAACGCGCAGATCTTATTGGCCAGTTCTCAGATCAGTATCGCCGCACTTATCGGCTTCGGTCGGTCAAATCTTTACCAAAGTAACATATGCTTAAATTTCGGATCTATCAAAACACGTATTCAATTTTCCAAATCTGCCGAAAATGTTTCCAAGATAGATATCTTATGAACATACATAATAGATATTTATATCTGACATGCATAAATAATAAACGAATACGGCCTACAAACTTCCTCATCATGTATTCTTCCTTTAAAAAGGGAGCTGAGACGCCTATAACGTATTTTTAGGAACTAATTTAAATATATTGTAATTTATTTATTATTGTAAATAAAGTAAGTATTGATAATAATCGTTTTTAATTGATTTGTGTCTGTACGAAGATGTCTTACCCTTTTGCATGTTAAAGAAATATCGCAAGATATCTATTAGGCTGTACGGAATCTATTATATCACGAATGTTACGGTAACTTTACGTTACTACCCTTTACAATGCAGTATATTGTTAGATATGACAACCACTGATCAAGATCAGCAAATCGCCTCACCCACAATCGTCTTACCGACTCGATACGGCCCACCGGCCCACAGTGAACCGACACGTCTCAGTTCCGTATGTCATCACTACTGGCAACAAACACTGTTCGAAGACCTTACTCTTCAGGCATTGAGGTATTTTGGGCGAGAATGTCTGTCGAAGTTTCCCGAACGCTGCCCAGCCGTGTTGGATCCGTCTGTTGACCTCCTCTCGGTCGAGGTTGGAATTATCTAACTTAATAACCTGTCCTAGGTAAACATATTCGTCAACAACTTAGAGCTTAGAGCTTCCAACCGTGACAGGCATAGGTGTAACATAGACATTTGACATGATCTTAGTCTTGTCCATGTTCATCTTGAGGCCTACTTGGTTGGAAACACTATTGTGGTCATTGAGGCTCTAAGTTAAAGAACTATATCGTCGGCAAATCGAAGGTGAGATGTATTCGTCATTGATGTCGAGTCCTTTCAACGGTGTTATAAGGGCCATTTTTAGGGTTCCGTACTCAAAGGATATTATTATTATTATTCTTCTTTATGGCGATCCTGTTGTTCTCGCCAATGTCAGTGCTTTCATATTTCAGTTCATAATTTAACTGAGTATGTGACTACTCTTAGTATGTGACTCTGCTAAGAAGTCGCTTTGTGAGTGTACAGTATATTTATATAATTAGTTTAGCAAGTGGCGTAGACACTGTGACGCTCCGTCTACATGCCTGAAACAAAAGACATACACTGACATCACAAACAAGGGTTAGTATGATTATAAGACATACACTTTACAATTTAATGTTATTAGTGTTAATAAACGCACACAAAGTATATACAACGGAGGGGGAGTTAATAAATGTAAGGAGGGATTTAAAGTTGATAGGACGGGGAATAGAGGAAGGGAGTAAGTCATAAAGAGAGGAGGAATTTTTGGGGCAGGAAAAGAAAATATGATCTGGAGTA
The DNA here is from genome assembly GCA_947507595.1 of Pyralis farinalis. NCBI lineage: Eukaryota > Metazoa > Arthropoda > Insecta > Lepidoptera > Pyralidae > Pyralis > Pyralis farinalis. Next base: position 9,302,109 of record OX382278.1, read on the forward strand.
TCGTCATCCAGGCCACACTCGCACAGGGAACTGTCCCTCACCCTGATTTTCGTCAGAAATACATTTGTACAGATATGTCCCAATCGAAGACGGCAGATGACAGATGTAGCCCGCTTGTTGGCATCTCGATACTTAAAAACCAAGGTTTAGGAGGTATATGCTTCTGAATGGAGCCATAGAACTTGCCCTTCACAGTCTGGGATTTTGACCATAATGTATCCCACCTGCCTGCTAGCTTGTTTCGCGCAAGGGATACAAGGTCGTGTGAATAAGCTATGCACTGAGGGGTCGAACATCCATTAAGTACTGCATCTTTAGCACATTGGTCAGCCATTGTATTTCCTGGGATACCACTATGTCCAGGAATCCACACGAGACATATCAGTAAACCCTTAATGTGACATTTATATAACACCTGCCTAATAGAGAAAATAACCGGGGCCTTTGATCTGTTGCAGAACTGATTTGAGGCAATTGCAGATAGACAACTTTTAGAGTCTGTGAGAATGGTAGTTTTTGGTATGTTATGAGACTCTATATATAACAGAGCCTCTAGGATTGCAGTGGCTTCACCGGTGAAACCCAAAGGGTAAAACGGAACTCTATTACTGAGGCTCCGCTGTCTGTCCGTCCGTCCGTCCGTCCGTCTGTCACCAGGCTGTATCTCATGAACCGTGATAGTTAGACTGTTGAAATTTTCACAGACGATGTATTTCTGTTGCCGCTATAACAACAAATACTAAAAAATAGAATAAAATAAATATTTAAGGGGGCTCCCATACAACAAACGTGATTTTTTTTTTGCCGTTTGTATAGATAATGGTACGGAACCCTTCGTGTGCGAGTCCGACTCGCACTTGGCCGATTTTTAACTATTATTCTAATGCCGTTTAGTGCCTCTTGAATTTCCGGACCGGTGAGACCCACTTGTGGGAGGCCGGTGGATATGTGCACGTTTATTTCGCCGTCGTCGGTTCGCTTCTTCGGCCATCAAGCATCACGTCAGGGTCACCAATTAAGGGGTCGTAGATTACAGGTTGCGTGGTGGTATTACGACGAGTAAATAATACCAGACCCATGAGTGAGCATGAGGAGATGAGTAGACCCATGAGATACTGACTGGTTTATTCTTATTACAACGACTTATATACAGATATAATATTTACATGGCCCTGAATATAGCACGTTACGTTAGGGACGTGATGATGCTAAATTAACATAACAAATATAGATGAATATTGATAACACTTCCTCATGTATATCACGTCTGATTATTAAGACTATAGCTACACTTTGAGAGGAGGCATAAAGCTAAGTGGCGTCCTCATTTTCATAATCAAGTCAAAAATCAGTCATAATTTTGATTATTGCTATAAATGGCCACAATAAGCATTAATTGAAATTTTGGCTACCTATACATAGATAATAAATACAAGATATTTTTCAAAAAAACATAAATATGGTTTTCAGTGCTTGTATTGAACGTTTTTTGGAATTGGTCATAAATTCAGCATTATTAATAAATCAAAATGAGGAAGCCACTTAGCTTTCATTCGGTCAGAATCTATTTATATCGTCCAACATCCTATCGGCGTAGGCGCAACCTAGTTTAACCCGCCTACGCCGATAGGATCTTGGCATGAAGATATAAAATAGATCCTGACCGCGGTTTAGCTCCTGTTTCACGATAATATACTAGTAATTATGGCCTGTGATTTTTTTCGAATTCCGAACTCGTTCAGGGGCTCATTAATGCATTTTATTTCCGCACAAATTACACATCACCACCAAACAAAGTAAAGCTTGTTTTATGTATACTATATATGTAAGTATACTATACGACTGATAAATATACGCAAGCCATTTTCTTCAGGACAAAAATGTTTTTTCGATTTAAATGCGAATAATTTCCGCTGACGTCAAATTAGATCGTCTAGGGCTGCGACTCACTCTCTCTCTCTCTCTTGCTGCCCGAGCTTTTACATGGCATTTCTGGACTTTACTTGCCGCACGCTGCACGCAGCACGCGATGATACCATTTTGATGAAAAGTATGAGTTGTATACACTTCACCTACGATAACGCCGTGAGCTCTATCAAACGATCGACTGCTAAGTAATCCCTATAGATAAACAGCGTGCGTTGGCAAATTTAGTACTCAAAATGTGCTATCGAGGAATAGGTTCTTGTCTCTAAATAACGGAAAAAATAAACCAGGTAAGTTTATCATACATACATTTTTCGATACAATTGCTTTTTACAGGTACATTTTGTATCATTTGATCAAAAACATGATTAAAACCGTTACCTGGAATTTAATGAATGAGCAAAATGCAATATAATTAAATTAAATAAGAAAGCTTTTACGTCCTAATATTATTTTTGTTATGAATATTATACGGCCCGCTTTGCACGCATGATGCGAGTATGTTTACAAAATAATGTAAACAGGCTTATTATTATTAACACAAGAAATTGTTTACCGCATAAAATGTTTGAGTTTTCGATGTACGGACGAAAACCGCACAGGCGCACGCATTAGGAGTTCGTTCCCTTGAGGCGACGCGCACCGATCCGCCCTCGTCGGTACGAGATTAATTGTATGCGGCGGTGGGAGCTGCCACTCACGACGCTGAGTGCCGTAAAGGCACATGGAATGTAAGAGGTGGATTAAAATATGATGAATGAGTTGAAATATATAATGAACGAGAGACCAAGCGAAAGGGAAGCGACACCGAAGATCTGCCCGGTGGCATGATGGCCTTGTAGTCCGGGGTGAACCAGCACAATCATGCGAGCGCTGGCGTAGGTGTCGTGCTTTCATCTTGCTTGGCCGCTGGTGCGAAAGATCACGATTTAGTAGGTCCAAAACTGGAGATTACGCTAGTCTTTTTTTACATGCAATTTGATCTAACCTGCTTTGTGTGCTTCCGCCACCAATTAGTTCATGCGGCCTAGCGCCGGCCGGCACCCACCCTCTACTGTTAGTACGTGCTACATGCCGACGCTGCCATGGCTGCTCCGGTAGTCTCTGTCTTGGCTGCTGCGGTCGTCCGCCATCTGGAACAGAATGCGCATGCCCCCACCACCACCGTCGCTGCCACGACTGGCCTGGTCGTCGCTGCGACACGTGTTTTGCCTCTCCTCGTGGAGAGATGGTGGTGGGGGCATGCGGATTCTGTTCCAGATGGCGGACGACCGCAGCAGCCGAGGCAGAGACTACCGGAGCAGTGTGGTGATCTAAATGGATGGGCTGCGACCAAGCGAAGCAGTTATGAGGCTGTGCTTGGTCCATACGGAGATAAGAGAGTGGACGATGCTGGTAAGTTACTTTCAGACGTATGTATGGAACAAAACCTCATTGTGTTGAACACGTTCTTCCATCACAAGAATATTCACACTTACACATGGACACGGAATGAACAGAAAAGTGTGATTGATTTGATTTTGATATATGGACGTCTCCGAAAGTCGTTAATGTATACAAGAAAGAGCCTTCTGAGGTCCCACTCTTAAAACGTACCACTATCTGGTGATAAGCCAATTTGTGAGCCTGTTTAAAAATGGTGAGGCACTGGCGAGTGCGTATTCCTTTCGGAGATCATGAAAGAATAAGAAGTGAAAAATTGGAAGATGAAAGTGTAAGGAGTACGTATGTACATCTAGTCAGTAAAAGACTTGCGAACGCGAGTCTTTCCGATTCAGATGTAGATGAATGTTGGAATGTTCTGAAAGAAAGTATGATAGGCAGTGCGAAAGAAGCATGTGGATGCGCAAAGACACGTAGAAACCTGAGAGGTGATGAGGCCAGCCATGCAATTCTCTAAGCGACTCGTAATGGCTGTGTGCGTCGCTGTGATCACAGATGTCACAGCTTTGACATTGTCTACTGCGATCACGGCTAAATTATTTGATATTCTATAAGGCTGTAAGCGTACGCGAGGCTGTTTGCCTTGTAGAATTCCAATTCCAAACGCAGCCTTGCGGCGCTAGTGTCGCACAACCATGAAAAGCGACACCAAAGAATTGCAATTTTGTGTTCAAGGCTGTAACAGCCGATGTTTCCGAGGATGTAAGGACGTTTGCTCTTACAGAATTGCATGGCTGGTGGGATGCGGGGGTTGAATTCTCCGTGGAAAAAAAAGAGGAAAGCGTGATTGGATTACGTATCATCTTTGATCCAGAGTGATGGTATGAAAGAGAATAAGATAAAATCTACCGTCGATGCAAGAATAAAATCAAAGCTTTAGTGAAAGAAAAGCGTGAAAGACTACTTATGAACGAAGAAGAAAGGCTGACGAAGAACTTCGAGGTAAATACTAAACTATTCTGGAGAGAGGTAAAGAAGTCTCGAAGTAGTTCGTCGTTATACAGAATGGACAAGATATAATGTAAAGAACAGTGTTAGAACGGTGGAGTGAATATTTTAGAGAAATGTATGATTAGGTCCAGGACGCTGGCACTGTGAATGAGTCTGTGACTGACCTGTACCATGAAGACATTGAATGGTCCATGGAACCAAGGATGAAATTGAATGGTCGATACGAAGTTTGAAAAATGGAAAGTCAGCGGGATTCGATATGGTTACAGCTGAGATGATCAAACTAGGTGGCACCTACGTTAGGGACGTTCTTCTGGTTTTTGAGGAAATTATGCTGGAAAACCGGAAATGTCCCGACCGATTGGAGACGCGCAGTCATCGTACCCTTGTATAAAGGCAAGGGTTCACGTATGGACTGCGCTAACCATAGGGCCATCAGTTTGATCAGCTTAGCAGCTTAAGTGTATGGAAAAATCATTGAAAAGAGAATGAGGGTGAAATCCGGTGGAATGCTTTGGGAAGCACAGGGTGAATTTCGAAGCGGCAGAGGATGTACGGATCAAGATTTTATACTCCGCAACATCGTAGTTAAGCATCTGACTGTGAACCAGAAGGTTTTCTGCGGTTTTGTAGACCTTGGAAATCATTTGATAAGTTCGTGCTTAAAAATCTCTGGAGCATTTTGCCCAGATATGGGGTTGACGGTGACCTGCTTTGTGCTGTGCAATCCACTTATGAGGATTGCACAGCATGTGTGTGGGTAGACGACAGCTTGCCGCCCTGGTTTGATATCAACATTGGTGTCAGACAGGGATGCGTACTATCGGCTCAGATATTCATCCTGTATTTGGACAGTTGTCTTCAGAGAATAAGAAATATGAATGTGGGAATGCGAATGTGTGACTCAATGGTCAACTGATGTGAAGAAAACCAGAACGAACACTAGGATTACGGTTTACGTGTCGTGTTGGAGCAAGTGGATGATATTGTATATCTTGGAAGCGCTTTTAGCAGCGATGCAAGGTACACCGCTGATGTGGAGACATGAGTGAGTGCAGGGAATAGCTTTATTGGAGCGCTGGGTAAACGTCTAGGCAACCGAAATCTAAGCCAGAAGGCACAACTCGCTGTACACAACGCGATGCTAATCCCAACGTTAACATATGGAAGCAAAAGCTATGAGCATGAAAGTAGAATAAATGCGATCGAGATGAGAGCATTGCGCGAAATTTGTGGTAAACGTTTACTGACCGCGTTCTTAATGATGACATAAGAGAGAGAGAGAGAATTGGTCTGAAAGAGAGTGTCGGGGTTAAGATAAGAAAAGCATGCTCCGTTGGTTCGTACATGTAGAAATAATACAGGATGAAAGAATGACGAAACAGATATACAATGAGAAAGTGGAAGGTTGTAGGAGCCGAAGAAGACCAAGACTAACCTACCATGACCAAATTGGTCGCGTTTTATCAGAAGGTTCTGTAAGGAGTCCCAGGAACCGGCGCGCGTGCATGAAAAGTGCTATGAATGTTAGAGAAGCGAGTGAAGTGTGTAGGGACCGCGTCTAATGGCGCTCGATTCTCTCTGCCTACCCCGTAAAGGATATGGCGTGAAGTTATGGATAGATAGACAGTTGTCTAAGTAAATAAACAATAACTAACACACCACGTCGGCGTGTGAGTGATGTATTACAAAGTTATTAAACTAATAATTAACGATAAGACACAGAAACTAGGTATATTGATGAATATGATTGCTCTAAATATACTAAAAGCAAAAGAGAATCTCGTAATTCTTGTACGTACTTGTTGTAACGAACTAGTTGTGTAATTACCAAGTCAGTGTAATTATACGGAACAGGCAATAGGCCATTCATACCTTGAGATACACCTGTATCGCGTGTACTGACCAGTCCTCTAGACTTAAATCATTTATTTTGATTACAATTTTTTTTTTCGTCATAGAAAATATTTTTTAAATATATCAAGTACAAAAGTGTTGTTTGTGAAAATGAGTTTTAACATTACGGAAATTACCGCCGATCTAAGTGAAGTAATCAAGGATTTGAACGAGACATTTGAAAATATTACAGCAATATGTGAAAATAATTTATTCGATATCTACATTAGCAAAGAGCAACAACAGCAGATGTCGGTGCAAATCTCTGCATATATTTTTGCAATAATCATAATATTATCGAATTCAATCGTCGTGGTGTCTAGTGGATTAATTTTGAAAAACGGTATGTACTTTTTAACGCCGTGCTCGGTGTTTTTACATTTTATTTATGTGTAAGATGAAGTTTTGTTTTCAGAAAGATATAAATAAGACTAAAGATATAGATAAACTTAAAAAGCAAAACCTTATCTAAAGACAAAATTTGGCCCAAATCGTAGTTTCCGAAATATACGAAATATATTTATATTATGTGCAAATATTGCTCGTATTAAATAATATTTGTTTTTTAAATAAATAACAAATACATACAAAGCCACGATTACTTATAATACTATTCCTTACATATTGGAGGCCCATCAATTGTGTGGCAAACCACCGCCTACGGGATACGCTATTGAAGAATTGAGGAAGTAGAAATTATGGTAGAAGTCCCTCCTTTGCCTGTGAATAGTACAATAGCAAATCTAGACAGATCTCATATCCTCATCCCATTCAATTTTCAACACAAGTTACAGTGTCCAGGGGCTACGATAACTGCTTACCATCAAGCGGAGCATACGGCATAAACAAAAACATGTTACAATATTTCCTAAACCTCCCAAGGACTAGAGATAGATAAAACATAATTTCCTGAAACGGATCGTGGCGGGTGTAGGTATCATATTACATCAATCTTCTCGAAGCGGCCGCTGGGTGTTAGATCGAAGTCCCCGCGCACGCCTATCAAATGACCACGGTTAATGTGTTTCTCACGTGTTTCAAGGAAATATACGTTACATATTATTATTACATTATAGTTTGAATGTCCTAATCTCTGGAACTACCGTGAAAAAATCTTTTTGCATTCAATTGGCTAATTCTTCAAGACTATTCAACATCACGATATGACTCTTAGAAGCCGAGAAAAAAGAAATAAAGTAAGAAGTCCGCGAGAACCACTTTGTTCTCGCGGAATACCAGGACACGCGAGCGAAGTCGCGAACTGCAGCTAGCAACAGTGTATTTCATTTGACTTGATCACCTGTGATTTCCTGTCACATTTTGTTGAGCAATTTAATATTAAATTGCTCAACAAAATCGTATAGGAGTGGCATGCCAGGAGGAAAATCTATTTTCAGCAGATTTCATCAGAATCCTGTGCCTCCTATCTAAGTACTCTGAGAAGGCAAATTGCGTTCATGCAATGCAAAAAATCTTCCGTCTCTCAAGTCTTGTAACTCAGTAGTTTATTATTTTGTATTTAATAGATGTTTCTTTTGAATGTAATGTGTGTATTTTGTATTTAATAAATATTTATTGTAAATATAACACTTTCGACTTCGCTACGAGGGTTCTTTACTAAGTCCCAGGTTACAAACTTTTAGGTTACAGGCTTCTTTACCAAACCTCATTCCATCCCTTCAATCCATTCAACCGTTTAATTACGATTAGCGAACTGCTTACCATCTAAACTAATGTCGATAATGAATTATGCTACCCATAGGTAAACCGCTTCATGCAGGCATTTGAGTGTGGGTTTAACACCGGCATTTGATTTTAGGTCAGCAGCCCAAAAACACATACCTCCTACTGGGCAATGTGTCGCTGGCCGACACCCTAATTGGAGTCGCCATACTAATTGGTCTGTCTGTGGAAAACTTGAAGGCCTCGGACATGTTGTGTATATTTCAAATCGGTAAGATCTATTGTTCTAATCGACCTATTGTTGTTGTGTCGTGATGCTACACTTTAAAATGATTCATTACAATTTTATTTGAAGGGCACGGGAAGTGGGACTCATTGGCATTTTTAATGTTTTTTATACAACGTCGGGAGGTATGCAAGTATATAAAATACGACCCACCTGATGTAAAGCGGCCACCGTAGCCTATAAATGCTATTAACACAAGTATCACTCGCGTGATGCCATCTCTACTGCTAACACAGCAAGTCCTTTAGAGCTTGCTGGTGACCTCACTCATACGCAAGAACATAACCCTCTAGGGAGTTGTTATCTGGTTTTCTGTGACGTGAAGGTTCTTCCCCAGATGGGCTACTTTGACGCTCCCTACCTCTCTTGAAAACACCCAGAACAAGATAAACGGACATGTTCACGCACAAAAATGTTTGTCCTGTGTGGGAATCGATCCCGCGAGCGTCAATGTCAAAATAACGTAACAGCGTGTCTCACCACTGCGCCACCGAGCTCGTCAAAAATCTAAATAATGATATCATTTGATAATTTTTGTACGGCTACATCATAACACTTGTTGACATCATAAGATCCGGTGCCTTTTATATAGTCATGTCCACATCTATGTCTACGTATGTTAAGTGCCGTAAAATAAATTGGTAGGTTATAAAATCACTGGTAACTACCATAATTTCATATCTCCAAGAACACAACAATTCTTCAGGGAGTTTCTTTTTATACCACTAAGGTTGCAAACAAGCGTACGGTCTGCCTGATGGTAAGCAGTTACCGTAGCCTATGGGCATTTGCAACACCAAGGGTGTCACTCTTGCGTTGCCGACCCTGTAAGACCCTCTTCACGCCTTTCTTGAAGAACCCCATACTGTAGTCCCTTGGGAAAACCTCCGCAGGGAGCTCATTCCACAACTTAATAGTTCTCGGTATAATACTTCTTGTGAACCGCACAGTGCGCGACCATTGCGGTTCCAGTGTATGAGGATGAACTCCCAGCCGTCGGCGAGCTGTGCGATTGTAAAACGAGGCTGTTAGCATGATGTCGAACAACTCCTCAGAACACAACCCATTATACAACCGGTAGAACCGGGAGTTGTTATAGGGGTGCGATTTTGTATGAGGTGGAGAGGTAATACCCCTGTCGGGATCCTCTCTCTGTAAACTCTCGTTTACAAAGGTCTCGGTTGTTCATTGGTGTTATACACCTCCAAGTGGTTAGGTTAAACTCTAAATATGATAGAGAGTCACTTACACCCGCTCTCTCTTTTCCGTTATTTATACTCCACTTTGGGCTCTGGTCGTTTCCCATCCTCTATCACGTGGCTGTCTAAATATCTTTCTTCAATTTCCTCCATGTAAAAATCAGCATCTTCGCCAAATCCTTAGGTTTGGGTAGCGGACCCCGCCGATCCTAATGGATTAGGAAACGGGATAATTTAGATCTAACATTTTTCCTGCCATTTCAGTACCTCTTTGGTAGTTCTAACTTTTTGTTTTTCTTATTTTTTCTTCCCATTGTCCTTTTTCTCTACGTTCCTTACCTTCTACATCCCGTTATCATACTACCAAAATTTTACAATTCTTACACACTTTTTACTTCGCTCTCCCATTTCTTATCTCTCTTCTTTTATCTACGTACTGATTCTCCACCACTTTCTACTCGACCATTTCTTTCCTTACAGTTTTATATTTATTTTACACTTTCTTCCCTTACACACGAAAACTTTTTGAAACACTTTGCATTGTAAAATATTTACACCAAGTTCAATTTCAATGAATATGTATTGAGCGATTGAGCGAGGCTTACCAGCAAGCTCCTAAGGAGTTGCTGTGTTAGCAGCAGGAATAACATCTAGTGAGCCAGCGATTCTTGTATTTCGAACGTTTATAGGCTACGATAACTCTCCTCTAAAAGCTAAAAGAAAAGACTACAAGATTTTTTTTCTATAAGGATTTAGCGGTTAAGCCTTTGCGAATCTATCCGTTTATCTTGACTTCATCTTATAATATAAAATGTAAGAAATGTCAAAGTGCCCATCGGGGCTTTTTAACCCCTGATCCTGATTCTTCACTTCATTGTTGCGCTTCACCCGTTTTTTATCAATTTCGCAGGTATGCTGGTGACTCAATCGAAGGTATCCATTTTGAGTGTCGGCCTGATCGCCGTGGATAGATACATTTACATCCTGCACGGGTTATACTATCAGAGGTGGTGCAGCACTACCAGAGTTAGGATAGCTATACTTTGTCTGTGGGTGATCGGTAAGCAATAAAACTGTGATTACATATTCTAATTCACATTATACACTATGATATTGTAAATATAATTATTATAGTTATAACAGTTATCAGATACATTACAACAATTTCACTGCTGGCTTGTAGTCAAATTAATGAGGCCATCAACATTTAAGAATTGCAGCGTTAGTGAAAATAGTTACGCGCACGCTAGCGTCCGTATGAGCTACGATAGGGATGGGGAAATGCCTGTGATCAACAAAGCATACGCCTAAATACAACGAATTATAACTGGTCACGTTCTTAAATTATTTATACGTTAAGTATGTATTGAGACATAGAAAGCTTAATTTGGAAAATACAAGCTGCACATTTTTACACCCAATAAGTACCTATCGTTTTTGAAATTGCCTGCAATGAACAATTTAACACGCAAGTGGTATTTGAGCTCAGGACACCTGGAATGCCGATCGAGGGGTCTTTTAAATGAACTACCAGGAAAGTCTGTGATAGTGACAAACTTAAATTAAGTTAAAAATTAATTAAGGTCTTCCTGCGACCACGGACGCTGAAAAGCGTTCGAAACGTCAGGTTCAACAAATTAAATAAAACACGCGATAATTCCGTTAAAAATTGTTTAATTCAATGTGTAACAATCGCGAAAATCTAAGACAATACTAAGTGACAAACTTTTCTAGCTGCAGTAAATCCGCAGTATGTCACCATCCAGCTATTACGTAGATTATACTCAATGGGCCTAGAAGACCATCGTTACAGATGAGTTTCAGTTTTTTTAAATAACATGGAACATATAAATAATAATAATAAATATTGTCGGACAAATTACATAGCGCCACCTAGCCCCAATGTAAGCGAAGCTTGTGTTATGGGTACTAGACAACTGATAAACATATGTAATTACATTTTTTTTTTTTTGTAAACACATAGTTATTATACATAGAAAATACCCAGACCAAGACAAACAGACATGTTCATGAATATGAATTGCCATTTCTTATAATTACTGATAAACTGCTTAAGTTGATATTTTTATTTGATTTAAATATTCAGAAACTAGAACGCTATCAACTATTAAATAATAAACATTACGTTACTTCAGTTCTAAATGATATATGTAATATATACCTTACAGGTGTTGGATCTGGATTTCTGCCGCTCACCGGATGGGTTAACGAAGATCTCGTCTCTACACATTGTATCTACTACGCTCTGTTTCCAGCCCCTGTAATAGTTTTTAATTCGTGTGTAAGTCTTACACCTATTTTGATCGTTGCAATACTCTACACAATCATTTTAAAACGTGTCCTTATAAACTTCAGGCACATGAAAGCTTCGGAAAAACCTATTTCTAACACTAGCTCGGATGAAGAACCGAAATTAAGAATAATCCGCGGCAATAATATCGTAAATGAAAATCTTGCTAAATGTCAGCAAATTAATGAAGCTAATTTAAAAAGAAGTAGTTCGTTTAAGACAAATTACTGTGTTGGTATTTCATATAGATTAAAAATAAATGGATCATTCAAGACGAAGAATGTTGACAATCTAACAGTAATCGATGCAAAAACAGAAGAAAATTCTAACGTTGATAAAAATATTGACAGCAAAACGCGAAATAATGTTAATAAATCGAACATTAGTATTTGTACCGTAACTCCAAACCAATCCAATGTACACAATTCAAGCAACCTAACAATTGCAGATTTAAACAAAGTTTGCAAAACTGCTAACAAGAGAAAGGAGCCAAACAAATTCAGAGCAATCGCTGTAGTAGCTTTAACTTCTTGTAGTTTCATATTCACATGGACTCCTTACTTAATAGTCGTGATACTCTTTGCCTTTTGTGAAGAAAAACACTGCAATACACAATGTATGTATTTAAATTCACTGCTGCGTGGGCCGATCGGTTTTCTCGCCTTGCTAAATAGCATTCTGAATCCGTTGATATACGCGTGGTGGCATAAAGGCTTTAAAAAATCCGTCAAAGAATATTATAAAAGATTATTTTCAAAGAATCAACTTATAACCTAGATCGGCGTACAAATAACAACATAACTTACACAGTCATTTCCCAACTTGGGATAACTGACAGAAATTAAAGGTAGCGGAGGGTTGAAGATAGGAGAGAAATGAGGGAGAAATAAACTGGTGTTTTTACAGTCTCCGCAACATTGCTATAAATCCACTAAGACAGTTATTTTTAGTGCGATTTAGGTAGTTACGTTTATAAAAACAAACGTTAAAAAAAACAATATGAACGATGTACTCGTGGGAATATCATAAATTTCATCAAGAATATCCTATCCTGTTCATGTATTCAGTGAGAGTATAGAATATTTACTAATCACTGCCACAGTACAGGAGACGGGGGGTGTAAGTAATCTCACCTCATCGTGATGTATCTGTGAGGTAATTACGATGCACATCGATTTATCTAATGACAGTCATTGTTGTAACTAATCTATAATATCTAATAGTAGTGAACTAATCTATTTACTTGTACTACTATGTGATTAGTTTTGGTTTATAATTAATTTATCTATGAAAAAATTCCTGCATTGCTAATCATACCTCTGTAGAGTACCGGTGGTGATATGTCAATAATTCGTTTTGTTAACGGTTTGTTGTTTGTTAACACCATCAATGAATAAGTGATGCTCCCAGACTTGTTGACCATACCACCAAGGGTATGGTAGAAGTGTTTGGTCAACAATATAGAAAAAAAATCAAACAGTTATAAAGATTTGGAGTTGAGAATATAATAACATTATAAAAGTAAATGTATCACTTATTAGGTTTTCTTCATTCATGTTTAATTATACAAATTTAAAATGAAATATTTTTTTTAATAAATGTACTAATATTCTTAATATGATTTCATTTATTTCCATATTAGATTTGCATTCAGCATTTGTTTTAAAGTCGATAGTCGATGGTTCCGTTGAAACAAGTAACTGCAGAACAGCCACAAGTTCCTGCAGCCATTATTGGGTGCATTTAAGGAATCGACTCCTTTTCCGGACTGTCTTCAGAAGCAAACCGCACCGGAGCATCCGCACATCCTAGCCTATGTATTCAAGAGTTACGGTTACAGGAGGAAGAAAACGTATGGTTAAATATATGTGTGTATATATGGTTAAATAATGAAATATAATGTTTTACTTTATGGCAGAGCTGTGATAGCCCAGTGGATAAAGAAACGGGCTGTTGACGGACTGGTCCCCGGATCGAATGGTCTGGGCGTGTACCACTAAATTCATATTTTTGGATTTATTCGCACGTTCCAGAAATTATACTTCATGTGACCTTAGACAAGTCTGATTGTACCCCCTGGGTTGTTAGGTCTGACGACCATCGCGTTTGTAAACATCAGTATCTTGGCCATATCTTTAGGATTGGATAGCAAACCCCACACCAACCCAAATGGATTAGGAAACGGGAACACGTTAGGAATAAAAAAAATGTTTTATTTATGTTTCTCTCTAAGAGAGGTAGGGCGCATCAAAGCAGCCCGTCTGGGGTACCTCCACCTCACAGAAAACCGCAGCCAAATAACAACTCCCTAGAGGATTGTTGTGTTCCTGCGTGTGAGTGAGGTCACCAGTAAGCTCCTAAGGAGTTGCAGTGTTAGCAGAAGAGGAGGTATCGCGCAAGTGGTACTTAATTTATTACAAGGGTTCATAGGCTACGGTAACCGCTTTAAATCAGGTGGGCCGTATGCTTGCATGCCCTCCGGCGTAGTATAAAAAAAATATTTACTTTAGGGTTAACATTTAAACATTCGTTTCACTGAGCAGATGTAGCTCCTACGCCTCTTTACCAATAAGCCATACTACTCGTACCAAACCGTACATGAAAAAAATCAAGTAGAGTTCTACCATCCCAGTTCTCGTCGATTAACCCTTCGAAACCCGGGTGGTCGAATACGACCGCGAAATGTATGGGAAAACGTATATAACGGGTTCTGACTGCTTTGTCGCAAGGAAAATCCTAAATGTCCCTGTGGCAACAAACTGCGAAATTGCGGGTCTAATCGAAGCCTCGAAGTCTCGAAGCCTGCCTGGATCAAGTTTATCGCCCACATTAAAAAAAAACACAACAACCCTCTAAGAGTTGTAATTTTGCTGCGGTTTTCTGTGAGGTGGAGATACTTCCTCAGACGGGCTGCTTTGATGCGCCCTACCTCTCTTAAAAGGTTTCATAAATGTCTTCCATAGCTACCTACTAACTGACTGTATTAGGTATTTACTGAATTTATGTTTATTTAGGGTAAAATGTGTTTATTTAGGGCATTATATATCTATTAGTAGGTAATTAGAATTACAAAGCTTACCACCACAACGCCCACTGTGTACAAAACCCATACTAAGTCCGGTACAAAGGATTTTATTTCTCTTATTTATTACATACTAATGACTTACGTAAATATTTTTTATTTGTACTTGGGATTTTATCATTTAATTTTTTATTCATCGTACAGTGTTTTAAATGGCTGCGTAACCCAAGTTACTTGAAAGGTCAAAGAGCAAATGTCAACTTTACCGACGGCTCCATATAGATTCCCTCGAAGATTTTATGTTCCTAAAGAAAAGAAAAAAATCGATTTCGTGTTCTGTGCTGATTACCCAACCAAAGTAACATAAAACGGTTTTCAACTTGCCTTTATAATTATTCATTATGACATGACCATAAGTAATATTTTTATAATTCCGTTTTCATTTGCCAGGAGAAAATGGTCCTTAATGTCTATATTAAAAAAAGAAAAGAAGGGTTAACAAGCTGAAGTTTAGTAATTTCAAGTAGATTAGGAACCCGAAATCTTATATTTAATTATAAACACAAATAAATTTGGTGATTCGTGTAGATAGTAGGTATCATACATTGGAAAATGTAGCGGGTTTTTTTATCTGGCCATGTGAAGTTTTATTACTTGCAGCATAATACAAATGTATATGTTTTATCGTTGTTTCATTTTCATAAACAAATAAATGGAGGCTGGTAAAGGCTTCTGTTTTAGACCATTTTCTGCATCAAGCACTCAATTAAGTTACGAGTATAAAAACTTCTTAAATTATATCTTGTATATACAACGACAGCTCAAGCTATACAGTTACAAATATCATTCAGAGCTATCACAAATTAAGTGACCCAGATCATCCTGCCATGTACCTGTTTTATACCACTAATGTGGCAAATAAGCAAATTTATTGATGATAAGCCTAAGATTAAACTCTCACAAACTAACGACTCTATGGGTAAAACCCTCTCCGTATATCCGGAACCGCACAACATGCTGCTAGTACCTTGTTAAAGTGCTTGACACTTAACTTGATCTGTGGCAGTATAAGACAAACTTACGACACCCTTAGCCATGTCTTTAAGGTTTCTGTCTGTACTCTGTACTGTATTCCACATCAACCCTTACTCATCCCACTGCAGGGATACGGGTCTCCCTTTAACTGAAGGGGTTTATCTATGGGTTTAGAGCATACTCTACCACGCTGCTCAAATGCGGATTGGCGGAGGCCAGTGTTTTCAAACCGCCCGAGGGCTACTACTTAGCTTAACGACTGTCATCTATCGACAACAGCCCGGGACCAACGGCTTAACGTGCCCTCCGAATCACGGAGAAACCAGAGATAGATGAACACATCCATAGACAGGCCGCGGTCGACGTTGCCTAAGCTGCTTGTTCGGTTAGAACAACACGCACAACGACGCCATCGAGCTCTCAAACTACTGTATTAAAGATATAAAATAAAGAAATCTCCGATTCATAATGTAGTTGTACCTTAGATAGTCATGGTGTAACTTAATATGGATAAAGTATATCTACAAACACTTTGGTTTTAGGATTCTGTACTCAAATGATATATGAAACTTAACAACCCTGAACGCCATATCTCCGTTAGTAGGCATGTCAATTCGACTATCATAGGACTGTATTTTTTTTTAAGCTGAAATTTTAAATATAAAAAAAAATTCAGTGATAAAGGGGATCTCCGTAATATAAATAAATATAAATAATAAATATTGTCGGACAAATTACACAGCGCCACCTAGCCCCAAAGTAAGCGAAGCTTGTGTTATGGGTACTAGACAACTGATAAACATACATAAATACATTTTTTTTTGTAAATACATACTTATTATACATAGAAAATACCCAGACCAATACAAACAGACATGTTCATGCACACAAATGTTTGTACTGTGTGGGAATCGAACCCACGAGCGTTGATGTCAAAGTAGCGTAACAGCGTGTTTCACCACTGCGCCACCGAGCCCGTCGAATTATTTATAGAAATGTATTTTTTTGCATATTTTCTTCCCAGTACTACGGAATAATTAGTGTACTCGCACTTGGACGATTTTTACATCACTCTGTAAATGAAAAATCCTTTTGGTCTTAACGTTATCCCGTTGGTAATCCATTAAGATCGGCGAGGTCCTATACCCAAGCCCAAGGATTTGCCGAATATACCGATTTTTACATGAAACAACTGCCATCAGACCTCCTGAACCCAGAGGGAAAGCCAAACCTTTCTTACATTAGGTCACTCGTCTCTCGAAATATAATTTCTTGGAAATGTACATAAATTCTAAAACACGAATTTAGTGGTACACACCAGGGTTCAAATCGGGGACCAGTTGGTCAATAGGGCGGTTCTTTATCCCCTGGGCTATCACTGCTCTGACACTGCCAATGTAAAATACATATTTTAAACATCCTGCAACCCTTGATTGTTACACCTTCATAATTACTTTGTATTGTAATAATTGTCCCATATAATGGCTATCTAATTATTAGCTGGGAAGGTTGTAAAAAGCTGATTGTGAACACCATTGTTTTGACACCATTGTTTATAATTAAAGCACGTTGATAAACCATACTTTAAGTACAGATGGCATAACAGGGGCGTAGCTACCGCCGTATTTGCCGTATCAAATATACGGGGCCCCCTGGCCACGGGGGCCCCCAAAGTGTGTAAGGAAAAAGAATAAAAACTTTCTAATTTATTTTATTTTACAAATGACAAAATTCTATAAAGCAATTCCTTTTTTTCCCGCCTTAAGCGTGCGTTCAAAAGTTGGCAACACTACATCGTTATGGCGGGCTGCGGGACCTCCCCGTTTTACTTACTTCATCTTCAACTCAGCGGGGAATCCCCGGGAATCCTTCATCGATATCGCGATGTACGTGTACGTTGTTGTACTTTGCATTGGATGTTAAACCACGGAGTGCAGTGCACTGTTTATTTACGCGCTTTATATAAATGTGCATTACATTGTAATTCAGTACAAACAATATTGTTCTTCTGGTTTAGCAGTATTAGTAGCGATTTGTAAAAGAAATGAGTGAAAGGAAAAGAGATTATCCCAGCGGCGCTGAGAAAAGAAAAATTAAACAGAAAAGGGACGAGGTTATAAAAAAAGTGCCCATAATTTCTTCATTTTTTCAGAGACAAGATACTGTGAGTGATTTAGATTGGAAAGGTAAGTACTACACTACTACCCAACCCATTTATTAGGGGCCCGTAGTGATAAACAAGGAAATCTTTTAATTTCGGTCTGTCCATCTGTCCGTCACAAAAAGTTGTCTCCCCCCTCGATTTTCACAATTATACTGTTTTTAGGGTTCCGTGCCTTGATTAAAAAAAAAAACAAAATTCTAACTTATCTATAGGATCGATTTGTTTTGTTGTTTGTCTATCAGTCCGTATCGTATCGTTAATTGCGTGTTGAGAACTTCAGATGTGCAGACTCGCTTTCGGGTTCTCGTTTTGTATGGCCACTACACTACGCGCTGCGTTTAAATAGCACGCAGGTGTATAGTAATGCACGGACGGGCTGCAGGTGATTTTGTATCTACTAATAGGTACGAGCACAATCCGCGTAGAGTCTGTGTGCGTCTGAACTGAACACTCTCTAACTGTGACCCTTAGTAACGTTATTTATTTATATATAACTCTTTTTAGTTTAGTATCAAAGCATTCGTATTTATTTTTTAACAATTACTCGTTTATTTTTAGATTCTTCTGAAGCATGTTCTTCGTCACATATCCATCCGGAAATAGAAGAAAGCCAAGCACATACTTTATCGGATGTCCATCCAAAAATCGAGGAACCCCAAGTCAACGATTCTGATATATCTGCAGATAATGCAGATTGCAATATAATTTCATCAGATAGAGGAAATTTTGGTGACAATTTAACTGAATGCGAACGAAAAATAATTTTTAAATTGGGTCCATTTAAACCACAAGGACCATTTCCAAAAGTTTCAGAAAATAACCGACCTTTTTCGGCTTATTATTATTCATATTTCAATCAAGCAGGCATAAAAATTATAAGACCATGGTTATGTTATTCTAACGTTTTAAACAAACCGTACTGTCACTTCTGTTGGTTATTAGCAGATCGTCAAAACAAATCGTACTCCTCTGCTTGGGTTAACGGTGTTTCGGTTAGAAGCAATTTCACACAAACTATTCTTGACCATGAAAAGTCACAGCAGCATATTAGTGCCTCACTCTCTTATAATAATTGGTTGCAAGGAAATACCATCGATACTCTATTGAAAAGTGAAATCGATAGTAAAATTACATTCTGGAGAGATGTACTGCATCGTATAATTAATGTTATAATTACTTTAGTATCTTGTAATCTACCTTTGAGGGGCATGATTCTGATTCTGGCAATTTTATGGCAATTTCACGTCTGCTATCTAACTATGATGCAACTTTAAAAGAACTTCTTCTAAAACCGAAAGGTGAAATAAATTATTTAAGCCCTACGATTCAAAACGAAATTATTAGTTTGCTTGGTACTAACGTTAGGAACAGTATTATCTCAGAAATTAAAAAAGCTCCATTTCTGACAATAATTCTGGATACAACACAAGACTTATCAAAAATTGACCAACTATCTGTAGTTTTTCGATATATCTCGGTTACAGAAAATGATGATAATGTGCCTAAAGAAATAAAAATCTGTGAGTCCTTTTTAGGATTCATAGCAGTAACCGATTGCAGTGCTGCAGGTCTGAAAACTGTCATTTTAAATTTGACTAAAGAATATGGAATTGATTTGACTAAATGTAGAGGACAGGGATACGATGGAGCAAATGTTATGTCGGGTGTGTATGGAGGATTACAAACCCTAATAAAAGAGCATGCTCCAAATGCCGATTATGTTCATTGTGCTGCGCACGCTTTAAACTTGGTTTTGAACGATGCTGCGAGACATGTTCGTGAAGTATCGACTTTTTTCGATAATTTAGAAAAAATATATACTTTTTTTGGCAATAGTATAAAACGCTGGGCTATGCTAAGTGACGATTCATCTGAAAAATATTTGATTACCCTTAAAAAGGTATGTCCTACCAGATGGTCTTCTAGGAACGACGCTTTATTAGCAGTAAAGAAAATTTTTTTACTAATCATGAAAACTTTGTACCAACTAAATTTAATTTCAAATAAAAAAGATGAACGTGAAGAATGTAAAAGTATAATTAACATTTTAGAGAGTTTTGATTTCTTAGTGCTCGTTACATTTTTTTCTTCACTATTTGAAATTATTAATCCTGTTTCTAAAGCTCTACAGCATGAAAATAATGACTTACAGAAATCTAGTATTTTATTAAGTAATCTTTTAAATAGACTGTGCCAATTAAGAAATCAGAATTCATTTAATAGTTTGCTAAATGAATCCAAAGATTTAGCAAAAGAGTGGGGGGTAACAACTGTTTTTAAAAACAGTAGGCGAAAGATAACGAAGCGTTTTTTTGATGAGTTATCACAAGATGAGAGAATTTCCGACCCGGAATCCTATTTCAAAGTCAATGTATACTATTGCTGTTTAGATATATTAATTTCTCAAACTAAAGAAAGATTTCAGAGCCTTTGCAACCTGAGTAGTATATTCGAAATATTACAACCGGAGAAACTCCTATCTTCTTCAAGCGAAGAAATATTAAACGCTTCCGGAAAACTGTCTGCTAAATACAGTAAAGACATCTCACTTAATCTTTGTGACCAATTAAAGGCTCTAAAAACATGCTTAAATTCTGAAATTAAAAAAATTTATTCCATTAAAGAACTCATTGAATTTTTGCTAGTAAAATTCAATAGTCTTGCATCCAGTTTTCCCGAGGTAATCACAGCATGCTTTTTATTCTTGACCCTTCCAGTTACAACCGCAACGGCAGAAAGAAGTTTTTCAAAATTAAAACTAATAAAAAATTACTTAAGAACTTCGATGGGACAAGAACGGCTGTCAGACATCTCACTATTGTCCATAGAGGCAGAAACTTTAGAAAAACTAAAATCATCATCAGCCATAAATGATTTAATAAATCAGTTTGCCGAAAAAAAGGCAAGGAGAGTGAATATTTAAAATTCGATTTTTATTTGTAAAATGGGTAAATTATGTGATAAATAAATATTTCTTCTCACAATATTTTTTTTCTTTTGTGAAAAATCTTTACCTCCATATAAGGGCCTCCAAAAAAATTTTTATACGGGGCCCCGACAAGGCACGCTACGCCACTGTGGCATAACCAGTTTTTACCATAGTAATTTTAATTTTCTAGCCACGTATATGTACTCGTAGCATACAAGGTAGCAATATTCCAACAAAATCATAAATATACTATGGGTTCGATTCCCACACAGGGCAAACATTTGTGTACATGAACATGTCTGTTTGTCTTGGTCTGGATATTTTAAGAGAGGTAAGGCGCATCGAAGCAGCCCGACAGCGGAAGTACCTCCACCTCACAGAAAACTGCAGCAAATAACAACGCCCTAGAGGGTTGTTGTGTTCCTGTGTGTGAGTGAGGTCACCAGTAAGCTCCAATGGAGTTGCTGTGTTAGCCTCCCGACGTTGTATAAAAACTAGTAAATAACAGCAAGCTGTGTAGGCAGAGCTGAAATTTTTTAAATTTAAAAAATATTTAAATATTTTATTTTTAATTTTTTAATTTAAAAATATATGGAACCCTGTACGACATCTAGCGACGAGTGCTGTTACTTTTTCTGTTGATGGGAGTGCAGTGCAGACTCTGCACTGCAAAGTGGCCGGCCATACGTTTTCCCATATGTTTTTTTTTCTAATTGGAACGATTTTGGACCGTTCTTCCTCACCAACGAACATTTAAATTTCAAATTAAAGGATACAAAACTACAATATGTTAGCTATTAGTGTGTCGATTTTGGAGTTTCTCACTATTACCGTCTAAACGCTAGCTGGATGACATCAGTCTACCCCAAACGGCAATTTTGAGGGTAATGTGGCCCCGCTGGCTATCGCAGCTCTGCCAAAAATGAAAAAAAAAACAAATTTCTGTTATATGCAATTTGATCTAACCTGCTTTGTGTGCTTCCGCCACCAATATTTGATAATTTTTTTACGCGGGGGTAGAAGGTGGGACATGCAGAATTAGTGTAATTTGAGGTTAAATCACTTTGTAACACAGGAGATGGGCGTTGTTGTGAAATGAGTCTGTCAAGTTTCTGTCTGAGTCTGTTTGAGAGGTGTACTTTTTGTGTATAAAATTAGACGCGAGTTCTCGGGCTTTTTGATCTACTAAATCGAATTCTACGGGATGTAATTTGTGGGCGAGTTCGGTATGTAATATTTTTAAATGTGATTTGAGGTTGTCTCTAACGGCAAACCAACGACGTGACTCCTCATTTAGCCAGATGAATTGGGCTTTTTGATGGCTTTTTTAGCCGCTATTGAACGTGAATGTGATGTTATAGAAATATAGTTGGGAATCACGTGGTTGTGTTTGCACTGTTGGTTGAACCAGAGATTTTGAACGGCAATGAGGTGGAGTTTTGTCAACTTAATATACACCTTCACCTCATCAGCTATACTTGCTGCCATTAAATAGTTAATAGATTTGCGAAAGTCAAATTTACATGCAATTTGATCTAACCTGCTTTGTGTGCTTCCGCCACCACGGAAGGTGGAAGGTAAATTTGACTTTCTGTTAGTAATACATTTCAATACTGAGACATCCATCTCATAAGCTCTTTTATGTAATACTAGCTGTGCCTGCGACTTCGTCCGCGCGGAGTAGTTATTTTTTATTATTTATTTATATATATTATTAATAAAAATAAATAATATTTCTAAAATAAAAGTAGCTTAAGTTACTCCTTATTATATCAGCTATCTGCCAGTGAAAGTCCCGTCAAAATCGGTCTAGCCGTTTCAGAGATAGCCGGAACAAACAGACAGACAGACAAAAATTGTAAAAATATTCATTTTGATATATGTACCGTGTATACATTCATATGCATTTAGTAAGAAGCGGTTATTTTAATATTACAATCAGACACTCCAATTTTATTTATCTGTATAGAGTATAGATGTATAGATAGTATTTTGGAGTCGAGTAGCTATCAAAATTAAATCAATTGAACGTTCCGTCTCCGTTGTCTCTTCCGTTGAGTTAAGTATGTAATTCCATACATACATCGAGACTTAGCTCACATGCTTCATTCACTATCTTGTTCTTCTATCAGGTCTCTATATATATTCATCTTTTCATCTACTTCTACAACCTCCTGAATATTCCTCACAAATTCACAAAACCTTCAAGTTCTTGACACACCCAGAACACTCGCGTAGTACCGAAACCAAACAAGTCTGGGACCTACCAAGCTGTAAACTCTCACACGTCTCCTATATACCAATATTGACATGATCGTGGTGCACCCCAGACCTTAATAAATAATAGTTAAAACTAGTAAATAACAGCAAGCTGTGTAGGCAGAGCTGATATTTTTTAAATTTAAAAAATATTTAAATATTTTATTTTTAATTTTTTTTAATATATGGAACCCTGTACGACATCTAGCGACGAGTGCTGTTACTTTTTCTGTTGATGGGAGTGCAGTGCAGAGTGAGTGGCCGGCCATACGTTTTCCCATATGTTTTTTTTTCTAATTGGAACGATTTTGGACCGTTCTTCCTCACCAACGAACATTTAAATTTCAAATTAAAGGATACAAAACTACAATATGTTAGCTATTAGTGTGTCGATTTTGGAGTTCCTCACTATTACCGTCTAAACGCTAGCTGGATGACATCAGTCTACCCCAAACGGCAATTTTGAGGGTAATGTGGCTCCGCTGGCTATCGCAGCTCTGCCAATCATCAAGGGTACTCTTCATCCGCTTAGTCTCTCTCACACACAATCTATCTAGGTGTCTCTCATTCATTACATTAATCTCCATCTCAGGCCGTAGCTGAAAATCAGTGATTTGCTCCATGAGCAATTGATTTATTGTGCTGCAGCCTATCTGTACCACTGCGACACGCATGCACCTGTACTGTCTTATCTCTGTGTGTAATGTTCATTTGTTGTCTCTGTATGTGTTTTTAGGGTTCCGTACCCAAAGGGTAAAACGGAACCCTATTACTGAGACTTTGCTGTCCGTCCGTCCGTCCGTCTGTCACCAGGCTGTATCTCACGAACCCTGATAGTTAGACAGATGAAATTTTCACAGATGATGTATTTCTGTTGCCGCTATAACAACAAATACTAAAAATTAAAACAAAATAAATATTTAAGGGGGGCTCCCATACAACAAACGTGATTTTTTTGCCATTTTTATAGATAGTGGTACGGAACCCTTCGTGCGCGAGTCCGACTCGCACTTGGCCGATTTTTTTTATTTTTGTATGTTGTTTCTTTGTAGCATGTGTGTACTTAGTGTAAGTACAATGTATGTATGTATATATGTATATCTTCACGCCAGGTCCTTTGTGGGGTTGGCAGAGAGAACCGAGCGCCATAAGACGCGGTCCTTACACACTTCACTCGCTTCTTTCACATTCATAGCTCTATTCATGCACGCTCGCCGGTTCCTAAGGCTCCTGACGTCACCTTCTGATAAAACACGACCAATTTGGTCATGGTAGGTTAGTCTTTTGTATGTCATGTATTTTGTATATCAGTTTCGCCATTCTTTCATATAAGTACAAATAAATCAATTATCTATCTATCTCTTTCAATCCATCTTTCATATTCGACTGGCCTATGCGGCACCCAGTTCTCATCGATCCGCCGGATTTGGCGCTGCATGAACGGTAGCGGCGCCAAGAACGCCGCCGGAAGCACTACCTATGTTTCACACCGACGGTGACAGATCAGTGCGGGTATCTTCTAGGGGTCGTCCTAGTCCGTACGTTCGGTGCGGTCAAAATGTATATGAATAATATAATATATAGTACATTTGTAGGAAGAAGTGAATTATCAATAACAAGGCAAAGACTAAATTAGAATAGGTATGCATTTGTTCGATCCACAAGTTTACCACGTAACTCATCCTGCAATTGGTAAGATCCATCAAATAATGATCACCCTGTCAGTAGATTATTTTGATTGAGTTTTACATATAAAATACCATTGAGTTATTATGTACTAGGTACTATTACCTCAGTGTAAAATACCTACATACTTTTGCTTAAACCAACGTTATACGAGTATAACGAATGTATTCCTCAACTTAATTAAGAAATTCTGCTTCTTGTTCTCAAACATATATTAAAAAGATATAAGCGGCTAAAAGAAAGTTGTCTAATAATTTAAACTTTGCCAATTTTAATGAAAATTTTTGGAGGGCATGTTCCCGGTTCTTTTTGACAGATGACAGTTGTTAGTTAAGAGAGGTAGGGCGCATCAAAGCAGTCTGATTGAGGAAATGCCACCACCTCACATTAAACTGCAGCCAAATAACAACTCTCATAGTTGTTGTATTTTTTATACTACGTCGAGAGGCATACAAGTATAAGGTCCATCTGAAAGACTCTCTCTGTCTGATCTGATCTGTATGAATGTATACAATAGAGGAAATAGCGTTTACGCGTTGTTACCCCCGCTGCTAAATCCGCTCATACGCAGAACACAACAACCGTCCATAGAGATGTTATAACAAACATCAATAATAATTGTTAAATACGGTTGTGGTAAGGCACACATCTTTCTTCATCGGCCAGAGGCTCGTTTAGTATTTGCTAGAGAGCACTACGTGCAGGTGACATTGATTCGAAAGACGAGCGCTTAACCATTAAATGTTGGTTTTCGATGCGTACGCTTATCTTTTGTCCTTTTATCGATATTATTAATGGATTTTTTTCCGCACAGACAGATTTGTGACTGGTGTCGACTTCAAATATCAATCAGGAACTCACACCATTTTTAGGGTTCCGTACCCAAAGGGTAAAACGGAACCCTAATACTGAGGCTCCGCTGTCCGTCCGTCCGTCCGTCCGTCCGTCTGTCACCAGGCTGTATCTCATGAACCGTGATAGTTAGACAGTTGAAATTTTCACAGATGATGTATTTCTGTTGCCGCTATAACAACAAATACTAAAAAATAAAATAAAATAAATATTTAAGGGGGCTCCCATACAACAAACGTGATTTTTTTACTGTTTTTATAGATAGTGGTACGGAACCCTTCGTGCGCGAGTCCGACTCGCACTTGGCCGATTTTTTATTCATAACTAGCTGACCCGGCAAACATTGTTTTGCCATACTTTTAGGCAACTTTTTAAATTTTTCTCTTCGTAAGAACCATCCTCGTACTTCAAGGAATATTCTAAAAAAAATCGGCCAAGTGCGAGTCGGACTCGCGCACGAAGGGTTCCGTACCATTATCTACAAAAACGGCAAAAAAAATCACGTTTGTTGTATGGGAGCCCCCTTAAATATTTATTTTATTCTAATTTTTAGTATTTGTTGTTATAGCGGCAAAAGAAATACATCATCTGTGAAAATTTCAACTCTCTAACTATCACGGTTCATGAGATACAGCCTGGTGACAGACGGACGGACGGACGGACGGACGGACGGACGGACAGCGGAGCCTCCGTAATAGGGTTCCGTTTTACCCTTTGGGTACGGAACCCTAAAAAGAATTAGCGAAATCGGTTCAGCTGCTCTCGAGATTTGCGCTTAGCAACACATTTAGCGATTCATTTTTATATTATAGATATACGTTGAAAGTTACACAGAGATCGTGATGAAAGTGTTTACCTACCACGGTCTTTCATTATATTCGTCTCCATACATGCTGAGTAATAATTAAAGAAAAAATGCGGTACATTTATACTCCTAGAGCAGAGTACTTTGCATCTGAGCACGCCTTAGATACCAATTCGCTTACGACTCGTCACCGCGCGACTTTGACACCCACGCTCGTGGGTTCGATTCCTACACAAGACAAAAATTTGTGTGCATGAACATATCTGTTTGTCTTGGTCTGGATGTTTTAAGAGAGGTTGACGAGACGCTGGGGAAGTACCTCCACCACACAGAAAACCGCAACCAAATAACAACTCCCTAGAGGGTCGTTGTGTTCCTGCGTGTGAGTGAGGTTACCAGTAAGCTCCTAAGGAATTGCTGTGTAAGCAGCAGAGGAGGCATCGCGCGAGAGATACTTAATATATTACAAGCGTTAATAGAGGTACCGAAACTGCTTTACATCAGGTGGGCGTAATGCTTGTATGCCTCCCGACGTAGTATAAAAAAATATAACATGCACAATTGACAATGAACCTTTGAATGGTAAAGAAATTTCTTGGTCGACTGTACATAAAATGATTACGTTTAATTCTCAGGTATGGCTACCACAACACCTGCATAGGCTAATATAACCACAATAGATAAATGTTTCTTTTTGGATGTGTTTACTAAAGCACAAATCTTAATGACGATCACTGGTATTTTTACCATCATTACTGCAGTGATAACACTGTGTTCTACCATTTTGGTGAAAGCTTTAGTAACACGAAGAAAAATGGAAACAGCTACACAATTATCGAAGGGCCAGTATTTGAATATGAGTCAGAAACTCAATAAAAAACTCAAGAATACTGATATGAACAAAAATATTAAAAAAGCTGATCCTGTTATGACATTAGATACAAATCATCTACAACCTAACCTAGTAACACATTTGGAGCAAGTGGGAAGAATTTTATCATCATAATGTACTGACTTTTATAAACGACGCCCATTTATATCAAAGATCGATATCAAATGAAGACTTTTCAAACAATACCGTAATTGGAAAAAATAATGAAAAGTTCGAACCCGACATAATTTCTAAAACTATTGAAATTTATTGAAATATTATATGTTATCAACAAAAAGACCATAAAAATAACAGAGGCATAATATTGGTATTGTTGACTACCTGCAGTTTCATAGTCATGTGGACTCCTTTCATAATGGCCACACTGTATTTCGGTTTCATATGCCAGAAAACTAATTCCAATGCTGTTTGTACACAATCCTACCGAAAACTATTCCGGCCAATATCGGCTTTAGCTTTCTGCAACAGCCTTATAAATTCATTCATATACGCATGGTGGCATAAAAAGTATACACAACACATTAAAAAGTTATATGCTAAATATTTTAATAAAGCGACATAAGAAATCATTATAACTATTTAGATTTTTATTTGCTATACGGGTCATAGGGGGAAACCTTTCTTCTTCATCATCACATAATTACGAGTAGCATTAGTATTATAGCAAACTTAGTATTTAATAATCAAAATTCATTTTTGGTGCATTTTGAGGTATAAAATGTCGATCTTAATTTTTTTACTAATTCACAGCACATCCAATAGCTTACTTTATCTCGCGGGTATTATACCGTTTATTTGAAAGTGCTTATGAAATCGATGAAACGCCTGCCACGCCGCTATCCGCTTTAGGTTAAAGTTTTCGGCAGACAATGGGACAGTACTGCAAAACATACTGGAAATTTAATGGACTACGAAAATGATACTTCAATAGACTAATTCGATAGTCCATTACAAACGGTGGACTGATATCTACAATGACTACCACTTCTGATTCTGACTGCTATATCTTGAGGCAGTCTCTTGCTGGAAAATGCACATATCTCCCGAAGCAACACTGGTGTAATATGACTGAAGGGTATCAATACGTCTACCGCACTTTCTCCGCAGATAATTCACGTCGTTACGATTTTTATAGCCCTTCATCCTTGAAGTGAACAACTCTAAGTAAGGGAAATTAGTGAAGGCAATCTAACAACTTCTTTGTTACCGACTCAGATCAATAGAGCTCAGGACCTTCCTGACGGATTCTGGATCATCTGTCCGTAGTATCATTTAACTCTTCAATAGCTAGCGTAATATGACGATTTACCTCAGCGGGCTAGTAACTTATCTGACTACTTTGTTTTACAAAATAAATATAATTTATATCGTTCCGTTTATTATTTAATACACTAACACGAATTGTAAACTAGCATCGCATGACCCGCCGACATTTTGTCACCCCTACAGTTACAGTAATCCTCTGGAGCTTACTGGGAACCTCACTCATTAGCATGAAGAAACCAATTCTCCTGCTTTCTTTATTCTTTATTGCACATAAATATACAAAATATTCTTTGTTCTAAGTTTTGTGTACAAAAGTGAGCTTATCTCTTTAAGAGATTTCTTCCAGCCGACCCCAATGAATGTGAAAACATTGTATAGGGCCTGCTTTGTCTGCAGTCTAGCCGCTTCTGACTAAATGTGGTTTTACACTGCTCCCTGAATATTTTCTTTCGACATTTAGAAGCTAACTTTGGCAGTATCATCTGAAACATAAACCATATGCACCCGCCACCGTTTCTTGGCTGCTCCAGTCGTGACACGTGATTCGTCTCTCCACAAGACATCCTCAACAACTGTAGATGCTGGTCGTTAAAATAACATGCTATTACTGCATGTGGTTCATGATTCAGATGGAAGGCATTCTCAGAGACGACCGAAGCAGCCAAGGCAGTGACAGTAAGAATAACGGCAGTGGGTGGTTGCCGGTTGGCGCTAGTTCGCATGAACTAATTAGTAATGGAAGTACACAAAGTAGTTCAAATCAAAATTCAATACCACGTGGACGAAATCGTGTGGAAGCCGCTCGTATTATATGTACCCACAATAATCCGAAAACACAAATTTTGTGGCACATGACCACCAGGATTCGAACCATATCGGTTAATAAGCTGATTCTTTATCCACTAGACTAGACTATCGTTGCTCTACTGTCATCCTCTTTATCCATACATAATAATCTCTTTTACTACTAAAACCAAGAATCTCGGCCTAATTATTGACGAAACTTTGTCCTGGACCCCCCATGTTAACGACGTCAGTAAACGCATGTATTATACGTTTCACTCTCTCAGGCGACTCCAAAACTTTTTACCTTTCAAAACTAAAGTTACGTTAGCACAAAGCCTCTTACTCCCAATCCTCGACTACGCCGATATCTGTTATTTAGATGCGTCAGAGCAGCTGTTGAACAAGTTGGAGCGCCTGCAAAACTTGGCGATCCGGGTCGTGTTTGGTCTCAAAAAGTCTGATCATGTGTCCGAATTTCGTTCTCAATTGAATTGAAGTGGCTCCCTATTCGCCTTCGCAGAAATGTGCACCTGTTAACTTTTCTTTATAAACTCTTCAATAACCCTAGCTCTCCCGAATGTCTCAGTTCTCGCTTCCCACTATTACCACCCCCCACGCGAACCCAACGTCCCTGTCATATCCAAACCTTGAATTATCCCATGTCACACACTAATTATTTCTTGAACTCTTTCACTGTTTGTGCCGCGCTGCTCTGGAACAAACTACCACCACAAATAAGGGACTGCCCATCAGCCATGACTTTCAAAAAAAGGTTAAAAGATTACTATATTTCTCAAACTCTGTAATTAAATATGTATATATGTATTGCATGTATTTATTTATTATTGAAATATCTATCTATTGTATTTGTAGGCTATGAATGAAATTTGTAAAACTTTTTACCTTTGAAAACTAAAATTACGTTAGCACAAAGCCTCTTACTCCCAATTCTCGACTACGCCGATATCTGTTATTTAGATGCGTCAGAGGAGCTGCTGAACAAGTTGGAGCGCCTGCAAAACTTTGCGATCCGGGTCGTGTTTGGTCTCAAAAAATTTGATCATGTGTTGGAATTTCGTTCTCAATTGATGTGGCTCCTATTCGCCTTCGCAGAAATGTGCACCTGTTAACTTTTCTTTATAAACTCTTCAATAACCCTAGCTCTCTCCAATACCTCAGTTCTCGCTTCCCACTATTACCACCCCCCACGCGATCCCAACGTCCCTGTCATATCCAAACCTTGAATTATCCCATGTCATACACTAATTATTTCTTCAACTCTTTCATTGTTCGTGCCGCGCTGCTCTGGAACAAACTACCACCAAAAATAAGGGACTGTCCATCAGCCACGACTTTTAAAAAAAGGGTAAAAGATTACTATATTTCTCAAACTCTGTAATTAAATATATATATATATGTATTGCATGTATTTATTTATTTGTATATATATATATATATATATATATATATATATACATATTGAAATATCTATCTATTGCATTTGTAGGCTATGAATTAAATTTGTAAATATTACGTATAATAATTATAGTTTGTTTTTTTATTCATAGTGCTATTTTTACCTACCATTTGTTTTTTTTGTTTTTTGTACCCAGCCAACAATGATTTCTTTTACCACCTGTGGAGTTGGCTGGAAGAGATCTCTTTTAGAGATAATCACCTTTGTACACCTTTAATGTAACAATTGTATGTGTAATAATATGCAATAAAGAATATATAATAATGATTCAGGTAACCTTGAAACGTAAACTTATTAACATTATTTAAATCTCCTCTTCTGGGCAAATTACAATAACTTCCCTTATAATGGAAAGTTGAGAAGTATCAGCCATGGTGTGCCCTTAACTGTACATTACTCTATAGTTCGTAACAATGTGTAATTAACAAAACATACAATAACGAACGGCACTGGCCGGCTTACGGTATTACACCATTCTTGGTATTACAATGAACACTTTCAAAATAAAGTGTCTAGGTGTTCTATTCATTTTCATTCAATACACGCTCACCAACGAGTATAAATTCCATCGAACGATAGAAGCTGTTGGGTTGCCATATTATAAAATTATGCTGTCATTAGGATCGTGTAAAGGTAAGTTATCTATCATGATTACATTTCCTTAGACTTTTATGACTATTATAATTACCAATACCTAAGTAAAAACGGAAACCTTATAATGTGATTTCCGTTCGTCCGTCAGTCACAGATATCGCCCTCGCTTATCACTAAAGTTTAAATTGTATATATTGGTAAATATTATAGCAAAAGTAATATGTTTTTAAACACATTTTTTTTAATAATTTTCTAATCACATAACTATATTATTGATGAATCTTTCAGCAGGAAAGCTTATAAGGGTTCCTATTTATAGGGTGCCCTAATCAAAAAGAAATAAAATAGAAAGAAGTAAATAAAAGCATAGTTATTGCTGACAATTTTCTATTACAGTATGTGGGGACCGGTGTTAAGATATAGAGACCCAAATAAAATTTTCTTAACAACTTAATTTTCGTTAAAACCTCCGATCGCAAAAAAAATCTAATAAAAAGTATACTTAACAAGAAATTTGTTCGTTTCGTATCCACCAAAACCACGCTCAAATCAAAAATCCAAACAACCCTCGAGTGTAATCTTATTTGGTTATGGTGTTCTATAAGGTGGAGGTATCCAGACGGGCTGTTTTGATGTGTAACTCTTAAAAACACCATGACCAAGACAATTAGACCTGTTGATGCACACAAATGTTTGTCCTGTATGTAAATCAAAGCCACGAGCGTTGGTGTCAAAGAAGTGTTACTTCTCGTCGTAAGCTCGTCTCATTACCATAAACACGACATCTCATTTCACCATTGATTGAAATAAGACATGCAGTATCATTTTTTTCTGTGATCGAAGCCTAAAACGTAGAATAATATTACTCGAAGAGTTGAAGTAAAATTTTAACCATGTATAATTACAGGAAGAAAAATATTTACTGAAAATAGAATATGGAGAAGTGTAAAAATGAATCGAGTATTTGACATTTATTATGAAACCGGGAATTGTGAGTATGAAGTCACACAAACTTTTTTTTTATACTACGTCGGGAGGCATACAAGCTTACGGCCCACCTGATATAAAGCGGGTGCCGTAGCCTATTAACGCTTGCGATATATTAAGTATCACTCGCGCGATGCCTCCGCTGCTGCTTACACATCAACTCCTTGAGAGCTTACTGGTGACCTCACTCACACGCAGGAACTGGCCCACTCGACTTATGAATGTCTTGAGAGAGTAATGCCCACCGTACATCTCGCTGGGTAATAGAGATTTCCGGTATTGAGTTACCGCACCACGGGATGGTATGTGGCACAGCTGTCCTATCATTCATATTCAAATTAGAGGCAAAGATATTACCGAGTAACTCGGCTTTCCCCTTAGCGCTATGGGCCAAACTGACGAACGGTTTTCGCAGTTGTGGTATGGACAGTTGACAGAAGTTTCCCTCGGCAGCTTTAGCTAGTGACCAGAAAACACAGATCTCAGAGGGAAGGCTTGCTAGTCGCTCGCCAACTCTGGCGACGAAATCGAATTTTGCTCTAGCAATCACCCTCTTACTGGATCTCGAGCCAGCATTCAGTTTGTGTTTCAAAACAGCGACATCAGGATCCTTCTTAGCACGCGCTGTGGTCCAAGTCCTGGTTGAGAAGATAGGCTTCTCTACAACCTGCTTGAGAAGATAGGCTTCTCTACAATGCCTCCGGCACGACCCTGCAACAGGGACTCACACACACTAGCAGTTCAGCCTCCCGGGGCGGAGATTAAGTAATCCCCGGGTTCGGGAACCCTACTAATCTGCGGGCGGCCAGCGGTCAACCATCTCACCGGATCCCCCTGACCGCCGCGCCCACACTGCTAGTGGCGAATCCGCCGGTCCTTCCGCGGTCCGCTTACTGAGAGGACGCTCAGTAAGCTGGTGACCTTACTCACGCGTAGGAACACAACATTCCTCCCCGGGTTTTTATTTGGCTGCGGTCTTCTGTAAAGTGCATCCGGCAGACGGATATTTAGAACAAGATGTCCAAAAAACACAAACAAACACAAACCACTACATAAAAATAAATTAGAGCGAACGGAGCACAACATGACGTCCTGCTGGGCCCTACCTCTACTAAACTGACATATGACGTTATTAGGTATATGATACTAGTGAATGGGATGAATTTCCTATCAATGGCGAGTGCTCCGCTTGTACGTGAAAGATTATTTAGGTTATATTATATTATATTTATATATACTTATAGATTATATTAGATATTCTATTAAATAACTCCACGGTACAAAATCAATAAAATAAATCAATAAAATTCGTTTCGCGTACCAAAAAACCCCGCTCAAGTATCTTCTTAGGCTTAATACCATATACCTGTAAGACTCGGTATTGAGCCCTTATCTTCTTCCCTTTGGGATCATCAATAATTCTCATTCAGAGATCAGCATCACAGAGACGAAGCAAGCCCAACAAAGTCCTAGTTGGTATCCAGGTGACCACCGTATTCCAAGTACGGTTTGACTTGAGACTTGTATAGCACAAGACTTTCTTCTCTTCTGCTGGGTACGCCAAGTTCCTTGAACCCTAGTATGATCTTCTCTAGAGTTCTTCCAATCGGAACTTGGCTATGGTAACAAGGTGTGATATGAAATTGAAGACCATCAACAAACGGGATATTCTTATCAGTCTCAATCTTGGACATTACCTTCTTACTCCACTCTCATTAAAAAAAATCATATGGGTCGACGAGATGAGTGTTGCTAGCGTTGCAACGTAAAAAAGACGTTTAAAACGTAAAAATACCTTTTCATTTAACACGAATACGATTAAACCCGAAGTAACTTGTGCGAAGTAATTTTATAGTTAATTGATTCAGGCGCTATTTTGAGAAAATTCTAATTTACATACAATTTGCATATAAATTATTAACTATTGTACATCTAATTTTGGTGGTGGAAGCACACAAAGCAGGTTAGATCGAATTGCATGTAAAATGTAAACCCTGGGCATTGCACGGCAATCTAGACTCCAACATGTAACCTGAGTACCTGATATGATCTATATTACATTAAACTTTCTTTTCCAGCTCAAATCACAGTATCGAGAGTGGAAATCAAATTGGTAATAAATAACACAGATTGCTACGCGTATTCTGAACGAGGCGTTGGTTCCACAACGTTTTTCGCCACGACTTTCTTACCTATCTTTTCAGGCACTGTTATTTACCATCTAGATATATACACATGTGCAAATCCGATAGCAGAAAGTACTCCGGCAATACTTCGCGAAAAAAGTGAAGAATATGACGAAGACCCCGACATAGACCAAACGTCTAGTGATGACACCGAGACTGCAAATGAGGACGACCAAGCTGATGCTGACACGCTGTAGAGTTTTCTCATTATAATTTAGCAGGGAAATGAGGATGCCTGTGTTTTGATAAAATTTCGATGTTAAATTCTGATGTAAAATATATGTACGTAATAATATAAATAAACATATAAATATACGTTTTTTATACAACATCGGGAGCTCCACCTTATGATTGAAGGCATGAATATGTCAAACAGACATGTTCATGCCTGTTTGAATTCACATAAATGTTTCACCTGTGTGAGAATCGATCCCACGATCATTGGTGTCAAAGCATTGCGCCACCAAGCGTCGTCGGATGATAAATAAACATCACTTTCTACCTAGTTTATAATGATTATTTTAGAGACTATAACTAAAGTAATATATATTATAATAGGGGTTAAAGTATGAAATTGCCGTTTTATAGTAATTAAAGGTTTGAATTGACACTAAACCTTCATGGTGCGAAAACTATTTTCACGTGATACCTATGAGTTTTCTCTTGAATGTGCAACATTTGATTTTGGAATTTCAATTGTTTTTTTTATTCAGTTTAGACGGAAAAGATGGATACTTCAATAATCCGAATAATTTTTGAATACGCGTTCCAAGGCAGAACTAACGCGGTAGAAACGACTCGCAATATCAATGCTGCGTTTGGAGAGGAGATTGCTAATGAACGCACCGTGCGTTTTTGGTTTAAACGCCTTCATAACGGAAACTTCCACTTGAAGAACGAACCACCTGGAAGACCGCCCACACAGGTGAATAACGCTGCATTGATGAAGATAGCGGAAGCCGATCCGAGTCAAACTACCCAGGAATTAGCGACATGGTTTAACGTTACCTTACCATCAATAAAATAAAGAAATATGAAAAATGGGTGCCTGATCTGCAAAAAGAAACGCGTGTTGTAACTTTTTTTTTATACTACGTCGGTCGTTTTTAGGGTTCTGTACCCAAAGGGTAAAACGGAACCCTATTACTGAGGCTCCGCTGTCCGTCCGTCCGTCCGTCCGTCCGTCTGTCACCAGGCTGTATCTCATAAACCGTGATAGTTAGACAGTTAAAATTTTCACAGATGATGTATTTCTGTTGCCGCTATAACAACAAATACTAAAAAATAGAATAAAATAAATATTTAAGGGGGCTCCCATACAACAAACGTGATTTTTTTGCTCATTTTTGCTGGATATTAATAACGGCAACAGGTAGACGCTTGAAATATTCACAGAATATTTAGTTATATATTTACTTTAAGAATAAATAATTAAATTAAAATAAAACAAATATTTAAGTGGGGCTCCCATACAACAAACGTGTTTTTTTGCCGTTTTTATAGATAATGGTACGGAACCCTTCGTGCGCGAGTCCGACTCGCACTCGGCCGATTTTTTTTATACGGCCCACCTGATGTAAAGCGGGTACCGAAGCCTATTAACGCTTGTAATATATTACTCGATGCCTCCTCTGCTGCTTACACAGCAACACCTTGGGAGCTTACTGGTGACCTCACTCACACGTAGGAACACAACCCTCTATTGAGTTGTTATTTAGCGGCGGTTTTCTGTGTCATCACCAGACGGGCTGCTTTGATGTGCCCTACCTCTCTTAAAACATCCATACCAAAACATACAAATATGTTCATACACACACATGTTTGCCTTGTGTGGGAATCGAACATATGAGCGTTGGTGTCAAAGTCAAAGTCACACGGTGCTAGGGCAGGCTGTAAGGACCGGCGTGCTGTCCAGGAAATCCCTCGTTTTCAGCGCGGTGTGCGCGGGCGCGTTGTCGTGATGGAGCCGTAGCTCACGGAGCCCTGTGTTTGGTCGCTTGTTCCTCACAACCTAGAAAACTTCCACCAAGCATTTGGTAGTATAACATTCGTTGATGCTCCTTTGGTTCTGTAAAGGAATTGAAACCAGGTAGCCAGTCAAATTGAAAAAGCTCGCGATCAAAATCTTCCTCCGCTTCTAGGTCGCTTAACTTTTTGAATCACCCAAACCGTCGACTGGCGCTTCGTTTCTGGATCATATCGATAAATTTAGGACTCATCACCTCTAATAATGTCGTAAACACGCCGAGACGAGCCTGCTTCAAATTTGTTTATCATATCACGTAGCAGTATGTGCTGAATCTCTTGATAACTCGACTATTGTCGAGGATTCAATTTTTCACTGCGAGCAAAGTTAGTCGACCGCGCTTAAATTCGTTATACCAACGATACACGGTTGCCTTGGGAGGCTTCATCCATCGAATCGATGAAAAGAACGGCCAGTTGATTTTTTAGAGATTTCATTTTTAGATCGAGAATTGGAACTATGGCAATGTGATTTTTCAGAGCAATCGGATGGCAAATCCACTTCATCTCGTCAGCATCATCGATTTTTATGACATATGAAACTATGTATTATTAGTATGTATTATTCAGAGAGATATAACTTATAATTACATTGGTATTTATACTATATTAAATGCTAACTAAGGTAAATCTTAATCAGGTACTAAACGTATCAATCTAAAAAAACATATATATTACATAAAAGTAAAGGGAGCATGTACCCACTACCATCCCCCTTGAGAGAAAAAAATATGTAATATTTTTTTTTACAGATTATACAAGTTAAAAATATTTTTAAACTTAAATATTATACAACTTAGTCTTATTCTTATGTACTATCATTTCCTTATTATTTACGTCTTTCTTTTCCTACTATTAAATTATTCTTAGCGTCCCGTTGAGACTTATGTAATCTATATTTAAATTCTAATACATACATAGTTATCATTTGGGTTGGCAACGCAAGAGTGACACCCCTGGTGTTGCAAATGTCCATAGGCTACAGTAACTGCTTACGATCAGGGAGGCCGTATGGTTGTTTTCCACTATATTATTCATAAATGTGAAAAAAATATCTATATTAATAATTTCGTCAAGGTGTACGGTAGACTCGATCGAAACCTTACCTGAATAATAAAACATAAAAAAATAAAGATTTCGAGTCGACAACACATATTCGCAAAATTCGGATTGTCGAGTATTTTGTTAAATTCTAATGGTGCTGACAGAAAAATCGCAGTCGCCATATTCGCCACTATAGCGAAACGTCACTGACGCCGGA
Source organism: Pyralis farinalis (assembly GCA_947507595.1). Taxonomy (NCBI): domain Eukaryota; kingdom Metazoa; phylum Arthropoda; class Insecta; order Lepidoptera; family Pyralidae; genus Pyralis; species Pyralis farinalis. Next base: position 9,340,030 of record OX382278.1, read on the forward strand.
TGACATCTTGAGTAGTTAATAAACGTTCCGTTTCATACTAGAGCACATGCGCCTCGCGAACGGGAATAGCGCGACGTGATGAGTGCATCACGTCGCGCTATTCATTTTAAAAACAAAGTGTCCCTTACAAAGAACTTTGGCTCATGTGATTGTGTAAAACGAAACTTGTATCTCGTGTGCTCCAGTCAGGGTTAACATTAGGAAGAACTAGAACTAGAAGAACAATTTGCTGATTTGGGTATTCTTTTCAGTCTGGCTTTTGCAATGGGACCACGTTTCTTAGTGGTATAGATGTGTATCGGTAGGTCTGCTAATACTGTGTCTTGTGTATAACGTGGAGCAATTTTTTGTCTATTGGCTAAGGGATTCGTTAAAAGACTTGCTGTTGGGGTTCATATTGTACGAGTATTTCAGGCTCGCGATTTTTGTTACGGTTCTCTATTATAGCTGCCCTTTCGCTAAAGTGGACTCCCGTATTAGGTCGTATACTGTTTTCATCCGTTTTTTGTGCGTCTGCAAGTACTGTTGCATTAAGTGCCCGGTGACGTCCATGTCTATGAGATCTCGGGGGTTGAAATGTCCGTTTACTAGATCATAGGGACGACATTTAGTAAGACTATGTATAGAACTGTTGTATGCTATTAGGGCATATGGCATTAGGTTAACAACGGGTTCCGTTTTTCGTTGTAAGCTAAAGATACGTAAGTGCTCGAGAAGGGTAGAGTGAAAACGCTCTACATTGCCGTTATCACTAGGCGTATGGGCTAAGATTTTATGGTGGGTTATTTTATGTAGTCCGACGAACTCTGAGAATAATTGGTTGTTAAATTCAGGACCTTGATCTGTGACAATTGTTAGGGGGAGTCCATAATGTGTACAAAATATTAAAAGGCCCTGTAGGATGCTGAGAGCTGTATCGTCCCTGAGGAGATACGCTTGCGCGTATTTAGAGAAGACATCTACAATGGTCAGATATTTTTCGTTTTGAGCGGTAAATAAGTCCATGTGAATTACCTCAAATGGCTTAGATACCGGCGGAACGAGATTAAACTGTGGTCTGATGGGGATTCTGTCGTATTTAGCTTGACCGCAAATTGTACACTCACCAATAAATTTTGATATGTGATCTTTCATTTTGGGCCAATAGTACCGTTGGGAGAGAGACAGGAAACACTCGGTGATACCGCGATGATTTGTTTTACCATTGTGGTAATTACTGATTATCTCCTGTTGTCTGAGGTATTCTTTCACGTTCTCTATTTCGCTTTTGGATAATACAAGATTCATAGAGGAATTACTGAAACTCTTCTGTATTATAGGTATGATTGTATACATTGCAAGAGGGGGATTTATTAAGATAGCTGTTTTTACTTCAGGTTTGACATATTCTTTGATTTAATTAATAACTTCCTGTTCAAAGTTGGAGTCAGAAAGTTGGACTGAGACACGAGTGTGTGTGTCAAATGGCTTTGACACAACCGGTCGCTTCTTTACGTCACCCACAATAGTCAATATTAATTGCCTGTGAAATTTGTTAAGAGGATCATCAGTAATTGGGATCTCCAATATAGGGTTTTCCTCGCTAGTGTGAGTAGTAGCAGTTGACGAACCTTGTAAAGTTTGTAGTTTCTCCGGGTTAACGATTAAAGATTCTAATTCTTCAAGTAGGGACTCTAACTCATCGTTGTGAATTTCGACTCTAGATAAGGCATCTGCGTTGGTATTACTTTTGCCTTTTTTGTACACGACTGAGAAGTCGTATTCACTCAGTTTTAGCCTCCATCTTGTGAGACGTGAGTTGGGTTCACGCAGACTCATTAGCCACTGAAGTGGTTTATGGTCTGTCACTACCTTGAATTTCCTTCCAAATAAATACGGTCTGAAATACTTAGTGGCCCACACTATAGCTAATAGCTCTTTTTCTATAGTGCTATAGTTGGTTTCACTTGAATTAAGGGTGCGAGATGCATATGATATGCGCTTGTCGGAACCTATAGGCCCTTGGGATAATAAAGCGCCAATCGCGAAGTTACTAGCATCAGTCGTTAAAATGAAGTCCCTTTTGAAGTCGAGATAGCTTAGGATAGGGTCATTTGTTAGCAAACTTTTACAGTTTCGAAACAGTTAACGTAGTTGGGATTGTCTAATGAGATTTTGTTACCCTTCTTTAGACATTGAGTCATCGGCTTAGTGATTCGGACGAAATCGGGAATAAATTTTCGGTAATATCCGAGAAGTCCGAGAAACTGTTTAATCTCTTTGGTAGTTTTTGGAATAGGATAGTTAACTATCGCTGAGATTTTGTCTGGTTGTTGGGCTTTATACCTTCACGTGTTATCCCATGTCCAAGGTAAGCCGTTTCGAGCTTCAAGAATTCAGATTTATTCATTTGAATCTTGAAGTTCGATTCTCGTAACCTCTGAAAGACTTTTTCGAGGTTAAGAATGTGTCTTGTAAGGATGTACTGAAAACAATTATATCATCGAGGTAAACGAGACATATCGCGTTTTGAAGCCCTCTCAATACATTGTTCATCACCCCTTTGGAAAGTTGACGGCGCGTTTTTCAGACCCATTCGCATCCTCAAGAACTCAAAATGCCCATGCTTAACGTTAAACGCTGTTTTTGGTATATCCTGAGGGTTCATTCACATTGGCGAAATCCGGATGCTAGATCGAGAGTTGTGAAATACTGACATTTTCCCAACTTGTCGAGTACGTCATTGATGTTGGGAATGGGATACTTGTCGTCAATTGTTTTTTCGTTTAATTTACGAAAATCGACGACTATCCTCCACTTTTTTTTGCCGGATACATCCATTCTTTTCAGGACTACCCAGATAGGGGAGCTCCAGGCAGACTCGGAAGGTCGTATTACACCTTGATCTATCATTTTCTGGATTTGCTCCTGAACCTCTTGTTTGTGGATGAAAGGGTATCTATAGCTTTTAGTGTATATGGGAACCTCATCTGTAGTTTTTATGCAGTGCTTAACCTTATTGGTAAAGGTTAAAGGTTCATTGTCTAAATAAAATATGTCGTAGTACTGTGAGCACAGACGGATCAAGTTAGCCTTCTCCTCAGTTCAGATGGTCAGTGCGTAATCGAGATAAAACCTCTTTCGTTCGCCCAGATGGTGGGGGTTGTTCTGTGCTGACACATTCAGCATTACACAATTCTGCTTCTGCGGGTCGGTCTAACGATAGTATTACGTCATGGTCAGATCGATTCTCTATCTCAATTATGCCACGGTTACCCTTGACGGAAGTAACACATTCATGAATTAGGCAATTACATAATACTTGCTCTGGTATATATGCATCACCATCACGCGCGTTAACAGGGAGTCTATGTAATTTGGAGGATCTGGCAGGAATTATGTTTTCGTAAAGATTAACGTTTCTTGAGTTGAACATGTGTATAGGATTCGTTGCGCTCTTAGTAGTTAAATACAAGTCTTTGAGGTCCAGTTTGGCTTCCCATTTGGTAAGTAGGTCTAATCGGATTAACCCATCGAAGTAGTCGTGAAATTTATATACGAACAGCTTAATATTATTTGTGCAATTAAACTCCTGGAAACACGGTATTGTCACAGAGTAGTTGTTCCTAGAGGTGCCATGTACATTCGTTATTTCGAAGGGATCATAATTTAATGGAATATGAGGGTAATATTTTTCCACAGCGTCCGGACAAAGGAAGGACTGATTTGCTCCAGTATCTAATAAAAGCTTGAGAGGGGGTTGAGATATCTGTACATAAGGTAGTTGTCTTTGTGTATGCAGATTTACTTCTATCTTGACTTTCTTGTACGGACTTTTATCTGAAAATCCTCGTCTTGGCTAGACGAGGGTTGGGGTACGTTGTCCGTCTGTTCGTTATAAGAGAATTCTGGGTCTTGCTCAATACAGGGTGTTTCCTCATATGTGTAATTGGTTCTGTGCTAGTCAGTTTGCTCGATGTAATGACGAGTATTATAGTTAGTATAGTCTGCCAAAGAGTAGTTAGGTTCGTAATACATGGGGTAGTAAGTATAGTCAGGCTCATAGTTATAACATTCGTTCAGATTTACATCCCGAGATTTAAAGTAATTATTGGGAGGCGGATTCCCGTACTTGGTCCAATCGTGACCACTAGGTGGTAGCACTTTCGGGGTGTAATGATTAACTCCGCTCATTGGGCGGGGACCCGTGTTGTTATTAAAACTTCGGGGTGGCAATCTAAATGTATTACTGTTAGCGTTATAATTTCGCGGTGGTTCTGCGAATATTTGCTGGGTGCGTGAAAACCTGCGGGGTTGATTTGGATAAAATTATGGACTAGGTTTAGGCTGCTGTAAATTGAACCCATGCCAAAGGTAAATGCTTTAGGCATCTGAGGTTGCGGTGTTGGCATTGGTATTTGTACAGGTTTTGGGACGGATGACCCCTGGCTATTTTAGGGCAGTCCTTCGTTACGATGCTGTAGATATATGGTATTCAGCTCTTCCTGGACAAATTCCAATGCTTTCTCCATGCTATCTGGCCTCATGCACCTTATACGGGACCCTAACGGTTCTTTAAGACCGCGCACAAAACCAAGTTTTTTTATATAAATCTCAGTGAGTCTCATTGTGAGTTTTTTTATATAAGTCTCTTTTGGCAATTACGGTAGTAGGTACGGTCTCGTGTAAGATAACATACGTCATAATCGTACTAAATAAAGTCTGACATCGATCATAAAGCTCTTGCGGAGAACTTTTGCCTTGAATCTGCATAGCTAAATCGTTGTACAGAGTGGTCTCATCCCTTTGGTCGCTAAAATTATTAATGAGGGCATTTCTAAAACCTATCTAATCAGATGGTATGCCGTTGGAATTTATAGTCACTGCAGCGGGTCCAGTAATTTTATTTAATATACTATTAATTAAGTATAAATTTGTGAGATGGTTATTTTCCGTGCCATAGGCTCCTACAATCTGGTCACATAATTGTATGAACCTCGGTAGTGTGGGAGGGTTGCCATCAAAATCCGGCGCCATTCGAAGGGCCTTTAAAATGATATCTGGGTCAACCAAGGCGGATTGTCCGGATTGTTGACGGGATAGTGGAGTTGTTTGAGCCATCTCTATAAAACTATCATCTAATTTTATGTCTCTATTACTCGTACTATCAACTAAAATGTCCCTAGCCTGCTTAGATGCAGAGCTACGAGCTGATTTACGGGCATGAAAAATCTTGAAGGATTTATAATGGGGATTATATTAAGGACTAAAGGAAAGCAACACCACAATAAATCGTAAAGTACTTACAGTATCATGATCTCGATACCTGGTTCTTCTTGAATGATATCGATGTCTGGATATCTCTTCGCGGCTCAGCTGGACCCGTAGATATGATGAAGGTCGGCTCGATGTAGGTTTAGGAACCAGCTAGTCACGCGGGACCCGAAGCTGCAATTCCAGCGGATATCTTGATCGCGTGCGCGCCTAGCTCGAGCCTCCTACCGTTAAGACTCCGTCAAATATGGATTAGCCAGCCGGAGGTCTCAAAAAAAACAATTATTTTATAACTACTTTAATATATTAAAAGTTCAATACAATTAAAAATTACGACTAACTTAAAGTAATATGAATGGGTCGAAGTGTGAAGCCCAAGTGGCCGAGTCCATGACGCGGCGAGCCCGGCCGCCGATGCGAACACGTGCTGCTGTATCAGCGCTTTATTGCATTTGCGCAATATTCATGCATCAGTGCCGTGTGCAATGATATGCTGCGTCGGCGATCTTCCTATAGGACGATTCCGTAACACGCTGACAACAACGTGCAGATTAATAGCGCCTAGTAGAATAATGTAGTCATAATTAAACGAATGTCTTTTTGCAACATTTTTCCGTCAGGGATTACGGAACTGTGCGTTACTGTGCGACCACCTTTATTTTATTTGACATCCCTTTTTGACATTAGGTTGAAACAAACGAATGAACTGCTATAACATCACAGCGTAAAACGAAACGTCATGTTTATTTACGTTCCCAATATTCGCACCGCACTCAATCACAATAGACATTACGCACAAAAGTAAAAATTTTCAGTGTGATGATCTTGATAAATTTATGAAAATGTTGTGGTATTTGCCATGGTCTGAGAGCATCAAGAAAAGGGCTTGCAGGTATCTGCTACAACGCTACCTAGGTAATTTCCTCGAGCAAAAGCTGACATTAGATCAGCTGAGTGTTGATTTATACAATGGAACAGGCACTGTCTGCAATGTTAGCCTTGATTGTGAGGTAAGTGTATTTTCTTATAATCTATACAATATACATAACAAGTATCCAAAGTAAATAAAGATAAGACTAAGGATTATGCGCAATATAAACACATTTTAGATACTAAATGTTTCGTACAGACTTGCCAAATTCAATATGCGCAATATTAAAAATAACACGTGCGCTCGTGAACAAAGAAAGTCCTTTGATACAAGTTATAAATAATTCATTCCCAAGTTATGCATGATTTTATTTTTCTAAAAAATACGAAGAAATTGCTAATCCTTTTTCGTCAATATAAGCCATTAATCATATCAATACAGCTACTTTCCTATTTATTAACTAACTAAAGATACCATCATGTATGTACTTTCTAAATGAAATATTATCATTGTAGGCTCTCAATGACCTGGGAGATTCCCAAAACTGGCCACTGGAAATAGTGGATGGTCACATGCAAGAGATCACAGTCACAATACCATGGTCTACATTGCTCAAGGACGACTCCATAGTGGAGGTCCGTGGCCTGTCATTAACAGTTCAACCAAAAGTACGATCAGAACCAGGTGAGATATTTTCATAATATATCAGGTTGTAAATAAGTATACAGACCGGCTGATATGTAGTGTAGTAGCAACTAGACCATGAATAGTTGCAATACAAGGAGTTTTCCTTCTGCATTGCCACATCTGCTGCAACTAATGCTGAATGATTAGGTATTATCTTATTCACATGTAGAATTACAACAATGCCATTAATTGCCTGCAGTCTTCCACAAGGTCCTCCACCATTTCCTAAACCTAGCTTCTTATTAAATTTCTATTGTGTGCACCATATGCAGGTGAGGTTGGCTTTGGCTCTAAAGGTGATAGTGAGCCACTTACACACTACATGGTGTAAAAACAAATATGTAACTATATAAAAGTCTATGTCATTTTGAAAGTGTTTTATTAAAAACAAGGATAACTATGAAATTACAACATGGTATTAAAAAGGCATTGACCATATAAAAACCTGTTTATGGTCAAGCAATACTAACTACTACTACTAATAGTATATACTCAGGCATTGCTTGACCATTATGTCAAGCAATGCCTGAGTAATGATCAAGGTTTATTAAGTGTTCATAGATTATGACAGATGCATACCACATATGCTTATTTGTCATAGTACAACAAATCATTGGGTAAAAAATACTTTGTTGCAATCATAAACTTGGACGAACATTTAACCCACTTGATCCTGAAGAATTTTTTTTTATTAGATCTTAACAAATTTTACATATTGGGCTAATAATACAACATTACTTATTTTTTTTTTTTTTTTTTCTTGGTGGGTAGGCGCAAGAAGTACACACTTAAAAGTTGCTCTGTACATTTTAATTAAATAAAATTAAAGTGATTATTATATTTACTTACAAGTGGTATATAATGTATTGATACATGTCAAATTAAGCCATCAGCTATAAATCAACACTCCTTTAGATATTTCTTCAGGCAAAAAATTGTAAAACATAATCAACACACAATAATGGATAACCTCTCTCAGCTTAAAAAGAACATGGATGATATGACGCAAATGTTTACTTTGAAGATGGCCTCATTTGAGGATTCCTTGAGTGGCAACGGTCAGTCTAGTGATGTGGCATCCATGGCGAGGGAGTTCAGCAATTTCAAAAGTTTTATTTGGAAAGCAGTCTCAGCCCTTAAGTCTCAATTGGATCTGGTATTAGCCACTTTGGATAGCTTTGAGATGAAGTCTCGTTCGTGTGTGCTGTTGCTGCATGGTGTGGCCGAGGTGGATGATGACAACTCCAAGGAGGTGATATTGAAACTTTGTCACAAAACACTTAATGTAAACATGGACACATCTTCTCTGTCTGCATGTCATCGCTTGGGGAAGCGCAGAATGGCCAACAAGCCGCGCCCAGTACTTGTGCGATTTTACAACCAAGAATTGCGTGATCAAGTCTGGAATGCGAAAAAGCACATGAAGGGCAGTGGCCTAACATTTTCAGAATTCTTAACTAGTAGTAGGCATGAGGTATTTGTTGAGGCCCGCAAAATGTTAGGCGTGAAGGGATGCTGGACCAGCGGTGGCAAGATTGTAATTGTGTGTCCCGATGGTTCCCGTCGTAAGATTACTTCGATGGCGGAATTCTTATCATTCAAGACGAACGTGCACAACATTGGAGGTACTGCGACACCTGTACTTTCCCCCATCCCTGTACCCCATGTTAAACCAATTGCCGCTGAAACACAATTTACTAACAAAATGCGCTCTTCCAGAGCCCAAGTTAAGGCGAAAAAGTAATGTTTGTTATACAGTGTGTACCATGTTTGTCATAAGGTTGTTAGTGTTTGCACATAGTTGTTATCTCTGTTGATTACCGCGTAGTTTCTAATATTCTATAGGCCGTCAATAGTTTGTAGGGTAATCACATTATTACTATATTTGCACGGTTATCACTAAATTAATAGAATATAATTGCCAGTGTTGTCACTAACATTTTAAATTTTGTTGCTATTTTAAGATGGCACTATTAGAGCGTTTAATTTTTTCTTCATTCAGTTGTGGCAGGCAGTTTCAACTTCAGAGTTAATCTGTTTCTGCATTGATTGTTTTTTTTTTGTCGTTTATCTACATGGTTCACATAATCTATAAATAGGTTAAATCTTTCTCCATGATAATATCTAACTAATTTTCTTGTTTAAATATGTAAATACTTGTTCTTTTTCTTTTGTTTGGTAGAAAACTTCATAGCTGCCGGCGAATGCTTGAGAGTAATTTCAAGTAGTAATTGACATATATTATTATTACTTTTTATTAATACAGCACACAGTTGCTTTCGCGTTCTTGGGAAATACCTATTTACTCGTATTTCAATTAATTTAATGTCGGATGTATTGTCGGATATTTCAGATTCAGAATACTTTTCCTTTTCTTCATCTTCCTCTCAAAGTTTTACTACTGATGGGAGTGCCGTTTCAGATAATCCTTCACTTAGAACATCTTTGGATGTTACGTTTACATCCCTAGCAAAAAATTTTAACGTCGTTCATATAAATGCTCAAAGCATTCCTTCCCATTATGCTGATTTACTTGCTGCCTTTGCTTCTAGTAATATTCATGCCGTGCTTGTTTCCGAGACATTCCTAAAACCCTCTCTCCCCTCCACATTATATCCATTACCAGGTTTTAAGTTAATCCGGAATGATCGTACCTGTGTGAGAACAACACAAGATGGTGTGTCAAGAATGGTGGGTTACGGTGGCGTAGGTATTTACCTCCGCAGTGACATTTCTTATGAATTGTTATCCCAATCCCCTCCAGTCTTCCAATCTCCAGAACACTTATTCCTTCAGATAACACTTCATCATTCTAGGGTCTTGTTAGGTGTCTATTACAATCCGTCCCTTCATATTAATTATTTCAACTCGTTTGAAACGCTCTTGGATGAACTTTCCAATCAATTTGACCATGTTATCATAATGGGTGATTTTAACACGTGCCTTATAAAGAATGATACCCGTGCAAAAAAACTTCTTTCTATATTACACTCTGTTAACCTTCATCACCTTCCTCTTGGTCCTACCCACTTTCCCCATAATGGTCCTCCATCCTCCCTTGACCTAATTATAACCTCGTCTCCTGAGCTGGTTATGGACTCGGGTCAGTATAATGCACCTGCCTTTTCAGCGCATAATTTGGTCTACGCCTCCTTTAAATTACGACCACCCAAGCATAGGCATAAAGTCATGCTTTTACGTAACTTTGCTGCCATAGACAATAATCATTTAATAAGGGATTTAAGTGCATCAGATTGGGACACTGTACTTTCTGCACCAGATGTTGATAGTAAACTGAATGCCTTTAATACTATCGTCATAAGTGTATACGATAAGCATGCGCCATTACGCTCCGTACGAGTCAAACATTATCCTGCACCATGGCTTTCAGAGGAAATTAAAAAACTTATGGCTCGAAGGGATAGGGCTAAAATTAGACTCCGTCATGACCCAACTCCAACAAATCGAGATTCGTACGTATTGCTACGGAATCGATGTAATAAACTATGTAGGGAGGCTAGATCTAAATATATGCATTCCTCTATTGAAAACTGTCCCCCCAGCAAGCTCTGGAATTTCCTCAAAACAAACGGTATTGGCAGGGAGAAGCTCAATGCCAGCGGCAATATAGATTCCAGTTCTTTAAACAAGCATTTCTGTGCTTCGCCCGTCATTCTGGATCCCATTAGAAAGTCGTCCACTTTATCGCTACTAAATGCGGCAACACCACAATCCACTGCTTTGTTTGAACTTGGTGAGATAACATCAGATGAAGTTATTAAATTGATCGGGAGTATTAAATCTAAAGCTGTTGGAAATGATGATATCGGCCTCAGCATGATCGACCCAATAAAGGAGATTATTGCTCCTTTTCTCGCACACATATTTAATTGCTCTCTTACTTCTGGAGTCTTTCCATCACTATGGAAAGACGCCCATGTAATTCCACTTCCCAAAAATCCGAAGCCTTCTTCTTTCTCAGACTATCGTCCTATATCTATTTTGCCTTTTCTTTCTAAGGTGTTGGAGCACTTTGTGCATCAGCGCCTAACTACTCACCTCCGAAAACATAATCTCCTGAGTGAAAATCAGTCCGGATTTCGTCCAGGACACAGTACTGTCTCAGCGCTTGTCAGAGTTACCGATGATATCAGATATAATACCGAAAATCAGAAATTAACTCTATTGGTTTTACTTGATTTTACAAGCGCTTTTAACTCCGTTGATTTTGACATTATGCTGGCTAAATTACGTGCCCTAAATCCTTCACCAATAGCTTTGGCGTGGCTTAAGTCATATTTAACTGGTCGCCGGCAAATTGTTAAAATTGACGACTCTAGATCGGACTGGTGTAAGCTTATGGCTGGAGTACCTCAGGGGGGAGTGTTGTCTCCTATTCTTTTTTCTATCTTCATCAATGATATTACTTCTAATCTTCTCTCTTCGTATCATCTTTACGCAGATGATCTTCAGATCTATACGGCTGCTTCGCTCGACGATTTCAGCAGTGCTGTAAATATTATTAATAAGGATCTCTCTGCGATTGCCCAATGGACTAATAACTTCGGATTGAAAATTAACCCTTCTAAATCAAAGGCAATAATTATTGGAAGCCCCTATTACATCTCCCGGTTATCAAATGGCATGTGCCCAAATGTTATTTTTTGTGACAATGTCATTACATATTCCTCGACAGTTAAAAATCTGGGTATTGTCTTTGATCAAACTTTGTCCTGGGCTCCTCAGATCAGTGAAGTCAGCCGTAAGATCTACTCTTCGCTACATTCCTTGAGAAGGCTTCAAAACTTCCTGCCTGTCAGTACCAAAACCTTGTTGGTAAATTCCCTCCTTCTCCCTCTACTAGATTATGGAGATGTGGTGTGTTTGGATCCTACGGAAGACCTTCTGGACAAATTGGAGCGTATTCAGAATATGTGCATTAGATATGTTTTTGGTCTACGGAAATTCGATCATATTTCTGAATATCGCAAAAAGCTTAATCTGTTACCCATTAGGCTCCGTAGAAATCTTCATACCCTATCTTTTCTTTTCCATATACTTTTTAGTCCTACGGCTCCAAAATATCTCCACGAGTGTTTCAAGTTTCGTGTAATGGATACCCGACTTCGACCTAGAAACGATCTATATTTAGAAATCCCTGCCCATAATTCCCAATGTTTTTCCAAATCCTTTACGGTTCAAGCCGTACGTCTCTGGAACGCACTCCCAACCAGTGTGAAGTTATCCCAATCTTATAACTCCTTTAAATCACAAGTGAAGAAACATTACGACTCTATTTCAGATATTTAAATTAGCATTTACTTTTTAACGCTATATGTACTGTGTGTTTGGGTATTTTGTGTTGAACGTGAAGTGTGTATTGTGCGTAAATTGCACCGAACCTATTAATTTAATTCCTTTTCAAGCATTCATGGTTGACTGGAAGAGATCCCTATTGGGATAAGTCCGCCATTGTATAATTTAGATTAAGTTTTTTTTTTTTGTATTATTATTGTTATGTATTTTGAATGTTAAATTATACAATAAAGTTTTATAAACAAACAAACAAACAAACATTATGCAGGAGAAAATATTTTAAATAATATTTTTCATTCGGGAAACTGAGAAAACTCCGCTCTTTTAAAAGGATGCTAGCAATATGTACTACTATGATGATTAAAGTTCAAATAAAATATTATTACAAGTTTCATATATTTTTATTTAGGATAATGATAATTTTTAAAACAAAACTTAGGATGCAAAGAAAACTTACATTTAGGACAACAAAAATTGCCTTTTATATTATATTCAAAGCATCGAAGTTGATTATATTGGTACCTTACAATGTGGTATTTTCCATCATACCTCGATTTTTCACAACAACTTAGAGAATCACAATCTTTGCGTTCTGAGTTCCTCTTATATGTTTCCACAATGGCATTTGCCACACTTCTACGAAAGGGAAAACAATCATGTTCACCAAGGTTATTCTTATACATTCACCAAGAATTGTGTAAAGCCATGTCCAATCAATTAGTGACAAATCAGGGAGAAGTACCATTTCTTGCCCCTTATTGATGTTCTGTACAGACCAATATTTTGATCAGATCTAAACTCTGGAATCCTGTAGAATCCAATTATATATCTTATTTTTCGAAATAGTCATTTCATTTGTAGACCCATCCATTGAAGTTGATGCAGAAGCATGATCCAATTCCTCAGATGCCATGCGTCTGCATTTTGACGTATGAGTGGCACATCATCATCTGCATCACTCTGATCGGAAATAAACCTCGCCCTATGCCTGCAATTGAGATTCAGGTAAATTATGTAAAGTTATTTCATTTTAAATAAAATTAAATGAAATATCTTTATTTGCCAGAAACATGGTATGAACTATGTGTGTGGTGTTCAATATAAAAAGCTAGTCCAATGTTTGGTCATTGAATTGACATGCAAATTTATATTACAATGAAATTAAAGATATGTAACAAATTGGTCTAATGACAATATTAAAATTGAATTTCTCATCCTGAATTCTCATTGGTGATGTCAGCATTGCAGTTTTCAGGAGGACAAATAACCACTGAATCAGGAATTTTCTCTTTTTCATCCTCTTCTAGGTTTTCATTATTTGATTTAGCATCAAATACCGAGACAGATTCTTCCTCCCCATCCTAAAATGCAAGTATGTATTAGTAGTAGATGTTGCTACTGGTCGTTTAAAAAAATTGCTATCGAAACTGCATAAAATGCGTATTTCTAATGAGAATCAAACACTAATATTACATGTCCTCGGACAATTAACGTTTCATATTATTTTCACGGTTATTGAAATGTATTTTGCATAATTGTAACAATAAATGCATATCTTGAATTCTTCATAATAAAACAAGTGGCATTTTGAAATGCAACACTTCTTAAATTACACACAATTAATTAAGGGTCCACTCTGTACACTTGAAGTGTGTGGAATGAACAGAAACTATTATTCTGAAAGTACCTTCATTGTTTACAATAATTTTATTTGTAAAGTGTTCTTTTAAAAGGATGCTAAGAACAACTGGGTTAAGTAACATCAACCATAGCTCAAAATAATTTAATTCATAATGGATTGTATTTAAAATTTTAACTGGAGGAAATACCAAATACTTTATTTACAAACAGATTACAATCACAGACAGATTTTTTTACATAACTGTCACTCAAGTTAGAGCATTAATGGCATTTTTTGGAGATAACAACAGTGAGCGATTTGCTACACATGTAAATGTGACCAGTCTTTTAGACAAACCGACCAAATTTGACTACAAATTTGCTATGTAGTAGCATGCATCTGTACTCGAAGGTCGAAATAATTTAACCAATATAATAAATGGATTGCATTTCAAATTTTAAACTATAGCGAATACTTTATTTATAGGGTCGGCAGTGCATGAGTGACACCCCTGGTGTTGCAAATGTCCATAGGCTACGGTGACTGTTTACCATCAGGCAGGCCGTATGCTTGATTGCCACCTTACTGGTATAAAAAAATACTAACAAATTATAATAACAGAGATATTAGTTGTATCACCCAAGTTATAACATTAATGACATTTTTTGGAGATAACAACAGTGAGTGATTTGCTACACATTCAAGTCTTTTAGATGAACCGACCAAATATGACTGCAAATTTGCCATATATATAGTAACATACATCTGTGGGAGTGTGTGATGAGCAACAATTACATTTGTTTCTGTGAAGTTATTCTAATAGTGTTAGTAGTAAACATAAGTATGCAGCAGGCTTGAACTTAATAGGAATATAATCATATGAACAATTGCATTACTGCCTGGAGCACTTCATTTTACAATAGAAATTGTTACCTGTCCCTAAATGTTTGTTATTCTAAAATTTTTATTACATAAAAATTATTTATATATGAAAACAAAATTAAATGTAGCATTTGTGTTGCGTTGTTTTATCAGTTTTTGTATTAAAATCATGTCAAGTGCCTTACAAAGTAAGGAGAGAGTACAGGGTACCACAAGATTTTTTATTTACACACTTCACTTGTTTCTACAATATTCAATCGGTAACTTCCAGCCTCTGTAGTAATGTGGTTTTTATATGAGAGGTTGTGTATATAGATGATTATTTGCTTCTGCAGTATCCTCAATGCTGGAGTCAATGTGGTCTTCCATGTCCTCATCTATGCAGCTGGCTGCAGATTGTCTCAGAGAAGAAGATGGACCACAAGAGACACATCCGGTTGAGGGTATAGAGATGTTTGCACATGCCATAGATTCAAGTAAGTTTATATATTAATTTGGAGAAGACAATATGGGCTTTAAGAAGTTGCTGCTTTAACATGGACAATAAGCATACAGACTGCCTGATGATGTCACCACCTATGGTTACTTCCTGAATTGCAAGCGTTCATAGACTAAAGTAACCACTTCACATTAGGCGATCTATATTCTAGTTTCTCTCCGGCATGCATCAATATCGAAATACTATGTATCTCTGTCTTCACGCCATGTCTAGATAACTGTCCACCTCAGGACGCGGTCCAAACACACCTTGCTCCCCAATTTAAAATTCATAGCTATATACATTATATAATTTAATTTAAAAAAACTAATCCCAATTTCCTATAGTAAGTGCCCCGAATATTTTTGAATAATAAGGCGGCAGCGTGTATCAAATGCGTGAATTTAGATGATTCATTATTCTGTTAGACAATCTTACAGCAGCGACGTTGCAGCAGCGCTGTGCTAAGTGACTCAATATTCTGTTAAAAAACGTTGACTGCATGTTGTCTGTAATATAAGCATATTTTGATAAATTATTTTAACATTAAATTTGTATAGCGGTAACAGCAGATTTAAAGAAGTTTATTTGCAATTTTGCTGACATTTGCTGAAATTTGCTGTTAGTCTTAAGCCACTTTTGCGAACTAAATTAATATTCTGCAGATATAATTTATATTACAAAATATTTATTTTGTTTTGGAAGATGTATTGTGGAAATATATGATTATAAAGCTACGTTTTTTCAATTGATTGAGCTTCAACATTTAATAAAAGTCCAATTTACTAGACTGGAATATGGTAACATGACATGTGTGTTAAGTAACTCATTTGCAGGGTACGCACAGTTGCAGCGTAGTTGCAGTGGCGTTGCGCGACAGCTGCAGCGCGGAAAAAAAAAAAAAAAAATACTGGCGAGTTATACGATTGTTCTCTTGTTTTATAGCAAATATAATTTATTTTCTATGTGTGTTTATATTCTTTCAGTACTCAGTAGAGTGAAGGTAAAATTCGTTGACACGAGGATAAGAATAGAACACGTTCCTAAAAACGGCGACAGAGGCATTGCTTTAGATATTAATATAGAAAAGTAAGTACAAATAAATTGGCTCCTGACTGTACACTAGTGATGAAGTTACATGCATTCACGGTATACATAGAGTACAAAAGTGAATATTTCATTGTTATTGTCATTCCTAGACTAACAAAATAGAAGCTTTAATTTGTGTGGCCGTGTGCATTAAGATCTATATATATCTTCACGCCGAGACCCATGCGGGGTAGGCAGAGAGAACCGAATACCGAGTTCTCTAAAAATGCTGAATATACTATTTAAAAAAATTACATGAAGTGTTGACTACAAATGTCTATGATCTTACATTTATCTTAGATAATAAGTAATTATACATGTTTTATATTTGCAAGCTACCAATTTGTTTGCTGAACATGAACGATCTTTAATGATGGTTAAGACGAGTCCTGTGCCGGAGTGGTTAACAATGCTACTTTAACACTGAGGCTCATGGGTTCGATTTCTACACAAGACAAACATTTATATGCATAAACATGTCTATTTGTTGAATATAGATAGTTCTTAAGAGACATAGGGCGCATGAAAACAGTCCGCTCTTAATGGTTGAGGTTATCAGTAGGCTCTTAAGGAATAACTTTGTTAGCAGCATGGGTGGCAACGCGCAGGTGATATTTCCTGTATTACAAACGTCCATAGGATAGGATAACCCATTTACATCAGGCGGGCCAAACGTAACTCCTATTTATACCGTGTTTTTTAGCAAATAAATATTACTCATTGTGTGGAACTAATTAACAATTCGCCTTCGAAATCGGGAAGTTTAACTTTAACAAGTATAATATTGTCATTTTGTTAGTCTAAAGTATCAATATAAGGTATTCATACAAACAGCTCTTTACATTCATTATGAATAATCTAACCTTTGTTTAAATAACTGATTACAATATTGAGTGCATTGTATCGGTGACCTTGTCAGTACATGCCCTTCGTACGATTTAGTTTGATATGATTCAGATATGAAGATTTGCCAACACTTTTAATGATTAAAGTTTCTCTTAACTTTGTGATCATGATAAAAATCCATTTCTTTACATAATCTCGTTGCCAAATATTGATATGGTCCACTTCATATGAAGTGGTTACCCATATACCATTACTGTTCAAAGAGTATATTTCTTTTTTTAAACAAAGAAAATTATTAATATCCTACCTGTCCAAAATTATTTTTAAAAACTATTTTTTTGCTTCAGTGACGTTTATTCAAACTCTGCTCAAATTGAATAAACAACTTTTTGGTATTAATAATATTGACAAAGGATTATGGCAGCTTTTCATAAATCATGAAGCCCAGTGTGCTTATGTTAGATGATTTTAGAAGCTATGCAAAATTGTAGACCAATATTGTAAAAACACCAGATGAACGGATACATTAATATAAAATTTTAGCTATTGAGATTCATTAGATTTCGATTACTTCTGGTTATTCATTCATACAAATAGGTTACGTGAAAAAGTCGCACATTTATTTATATTTAATATAAATAATTCTATAACTGTGGTGAAACTTCTGAATCTATATGAAAGTAATGATATTCTTTCAATATTTTAGAATCGACTACTTTGATGAAGCGGGCGAAGAACCAACACCAGAAGTTACAGATCCGGAAAAACCTAAAACGTATATTGTAGCCACGTATACAAACAAAAAAATACGGTTCGAAGGCGTCACTCTATACACAGACGAGTTCCCATCAAAACTACGAACCATGGCCAGAAGTCTCGTAATGGAGAAGTCTGCATCCTCCCAATTGAGCAAATCTGAAAGTTCACAAATCGATGCATCAGACGTAAACTACCAAAGCACACTTTCAGATGTCTTTTACGAAACTAGAAGTGTCATATCTACAATAGAAAGTGATATTATCAAGGAAGTGACGCCCGAAACGAGAATACACACGGAACTGAGGGAAGCTACGCCTGAAGAAAGAGCAAATCAACCAGAACCGATACTGTTTGCCAAGTTATCGGGAATGCAGGAGTTGGCACTTAAGGTCAAGCACACGGAAGAAGCAGAAGGCCCTAAAGTTGAAGTGAGAATGCTTCTAGGCTCATTTGTTGTGTTCATCACGCCGAGACAACTGCACACTTTAATAGAACTGGTCGAAGCGGTCAATCAGCCGCATTTAGTCGACACCAGGTAACGTAATTGCTAAAAATTTAAAATTAATTCCTCGGTGAAGAATATCAATAATTTTATATAATAATCTCCCATCATGTTTTACATTAGCAATATTGAGCAGTCAGAACCCGTTATATACGTTTTCCCATACATTTCGCGGTCGTATACGACCAGCCGGGTTTCGAAGGGTTAATATGTACGATCGTTAACCAAGAAGGTAAGCTGCTGTGCCTCTCCCATGGCCTTGATTGTTACTTTATATTTAAAGCAAAGACCTATGTATACATTAAGGATGCAATAAACGATTGAGTATAACAAGTAAACGTGATAGTATAAAAATAGTATCGATAGCAAGTAGAAGTGAAACCATATTACACTTTAATAATGCTATTTTCTCTATCTATCTATCTATCTATAACTTCACGCCAAATCCCTTACGGGGTAGGCAGAGAGAACCGAGCGCCACGCGACTCGATCCTTACATACCTCACTCGCTTCTTTCACATTCATTGCTCTTTTCATGCACGCTCGCCGGTTTCTAGGGCTCCTGACATCACCTTCTGATAGAACACGACCAATTTGATCATGATAGGTAAGTCTTGGCCTTCCTCGGCTCCTACATCCTTCCACTTTTGCATTGTATATCTGCTTCGTCATTCTTTCATCCTGCATTCTTTCTACATGTCCGAACCAACGGAGCATGCCACTTCTTATTTTAATGCTATTTTCTCCTTCCTACATTATCCCGATTTGACGAGCTCGGTGGCTCAGTCGTGAATGACGCAACTTTGACACCAACGCTCGTGGGCTCGATTCCCACACAAGGCAAACATTTGTGTGCATGAACATGTCTGTTTATCTTGGTCTGGATGTTAGGGTGCATCAAAGCAGCCCGTCTGGGGAAGTAACTCCACCTCACAGAAAAACACAGCCAAATGACAACTCCCTAGAGGGTTGTTGTGTTCCTGCATGTGAGTGAGCTCACCAGTAAGCTCCCAAGGAGTTGCTGTGTAAGCAGCAGAGGAGGCATCTCGCGAGTGATACTTAATATATTACAAGCGTTAATAAGCTACGGTACCCGCTTTACATCAGGTGGGCCGTATGCTTGTATTGCCAACGTAGTTTAAAACAAAACCCGTTTCCTAATCCATTAGGATTGGCGGGGTATCATCTCGATATTTTATATTACAAATATGTACATAAATCCCAAAACACGAATTTAATGATATGCCCCCACCAGGATTCGAACCGAGTACTAGTCGGTAACCAGGCCAGTTTTTTATCCACTGGGCTATTACTGCCCTCTAATTTGATAATGCTATATTATTACCTTATTGTTTCTTCTTATTTTCGTTGTTTTATTTATTTTTAATGAGCCTGAATTCTAGCTCTTTAATCCTTCGAAACCCGGGTGGTCGTATACGACCGCGAAATGTATGGGAAAACGTATATAACGGGTTCTGACTGCTCAAAGCATAACAAAACATCGTTCTCCGTTCATTTGTAAATTCGCGTTTTGGAGCTTTATATACTTATATTTGTAATTATAACTTACTCGACAAGGAGGTAAAACATCGCGAGGAAATCCGGACGTACAAGAAAATATATTTTAAAGATATGAAACCTAACATAGTTCTATTGTAAAGTCTGATGACAGTAGCTCTATGTCATAATCAGTATATTCGCCAAATGCTTAAGCTTAGGTAGCAGATACCACCTGTCCTAATAAATTAAGAAACGGGACGAAGCTAGAAAGTATAATATTTATATAGCTGTGTTCCTGTTTGTAGGGAGAGGAATTTAGCGTGAAGTTAGAGATAGATGAATTCTTTGACATATTTATTACATAGCCAGACCAGAGGCCAGAGGAAGACTTTGTCGAGAACGTCAAGTCGTCTACCTCTGTCTCACCTATTTCTACCACCAAGCAGCAGTATAGCTGTGTTTCGGTTTGAAGGTTGAGATATGACAGAGAAATCACTGGGTACTGTGACGAAACAGCCTTAGGTCACAAGATTGGCAGCGCGCGAGTGACATCCCCGTGGTGTTGCGAGCGTTAATAGGCTGCGGCGACCGCTTACCATCTAATGCAGCCCACATGCTTGTTTGTCAATCTAGTCGTATAAAAAAAGCGTGTATATCGCCTATGCATAAAAATAATTACCATTAGAGATAAGAGAAAGTCCTCCTGTGTTTGCTTTCAAGAAAAAACTAAAGAAGCACTATTTAAATACATCATCTTCTAGTGAAGAATAGTATATATATATATGTGTATATATATATATATGTATGGTTTATATTGTATGTATATTGGTGTGTTGTATAATTCAATTAATTTGTTTTATTATTATTCGTTTTTTTTTTATTTCTCGTGTTTTTCTTACATTTGATGTATTTTAGAATTTTGTTTTTTTTTTTACTGTATCAGGTTTTAGTTTGCACATATAATTGTCGTAACCCTTTTACAATATGTTTCCACGTTGATTACGGTTGGCTGGAAGAAATCTCTTGGAGAGATAAGCCCGCCTTTGTACACTGTATGTGACACTTATTATTTTGTTTTATTTGTGTGCAACAAAGAATATATATAAGTAAATAAAGAAAAAACATTTTACACTATTAAAATTTATATTTCCAGCAATATACCATTACGACCTAGTGGAGTCAATGTGCAGTGCAAACCAATGAAACGAGCTGATTTCCAGCTCATTGAGGCACAATTACTTGGTAACTTGGAGAGACAGAATGTTCGACCTAGTGGCGGGCTGACAGGCTGGTCGGGACCTAGCTATGGTAAGATTATTTTATTCAACGTCGGGAAGCATACTGCCCACCTGATGTAAAGGTTACCGGAACCTATGAATGCTTGGAATACATTATCACTCACGCGATGTCACTTCTGTTGCTAACACAGTAACTCCTTAGGAGCTTACTTATGACCGGTAGGTCACATACAAGAACACAACAACCCTGCAGGGAGTTGTTATTTGGCTGTGGTTTTCTGTGAGATACGAAAGCATTTCCCCAGACGGACTGCTTTGATGCGCCCTACTTATTTTTTATACTACATCGGGAGGCATACAAGCATACGGTCCACCTGATGTAAAGCAGGTACCGTAGCCTATTAACGCTTGCGATATATTAATTATCACCCGCGCGATGCCTTTTTTTTTTTTTTTTTTATAATTCTAGCACCCCTGCCGTGGGCAAGGCTATTTTATTACATTTACATTAGTACACTTTGTAATTTGTCACAATTCACATAAATAAACACATTCATACATCACATTCTCTTTCATTCCACAATTCATCTTTCAATTATATTTTCCTAAAAAAAGAAGTTGATTTGGCCCATTTTAGAACGCCGGTAAAATGATTATAACTTTCCAAATTTCCCTCCCCATACTGCGTCGGTCCATCCACGGGCGACAGAGAGCTTCACAGCTCCACCTAGCCACCGCGATCCCATACCTCGGCTATACAGAGTATAGCCGAGGTATACAGCCTTAGTCCTAGGTGGAGCCGCTCTGCTTGTTACGGTCAATGACCACCCGCCGCTGCCGCCTCTGCTGCTTACACAGCAACTCCTTGGGAGCTTACTGGTAACCTCACTCACGCGCAGAAACACAACAACCCTCTAGGGAGTGGTTATTTGCCTACGATTTTCTGTGAGGCGGAGCTACTTCCCCAGACTGGCTGCTTTGATGCGCCCTACCTCTCTTAAAACCCCCAGACCAAGACAAACAGACATGGTCTCATGCACACAAATGCTTGTTCTGTGTGGTAATCGAACCCACGAGCGTTGGTGCCAAAGTAGCTTGCTAACCACTACGCCACCAAGCTCGTCAAGAATGATTATGCACGACTTATATTACGACCTATAATCCCCATCATCATTAAACTCAAAACCTCACACGCACGTGGTGCGCCCAACCAAACTAGCAATCGAAATTCTTGCAAAAGAGAGGAGGGCGCAACGATATGCAACCAAACTATGCAAGTACTAATTTAGCAACGGGAGTGACAATTTTGGGGTAAGTGGCTCACTACCATCTTTAGAGCCGGTGCTTGCGTCGCCTGCGCATGGTACAACCTGCTGATGAATATACAAGGCTCTGGTGAAAGAGAGATCGGATATGTTAAAGCAGTTTGATTGGAAAGTACCTACACTTCACAGTAGACCAAACCCAAAAAAATTTACCAGAGGGAGACTTTACATAAAAGTCGTCTGCATGGGTACCTCTGTCTCACCTATTTCTACCGCCAAGCAGCTGTATTTATATAGCTGTGTTCCGGTCTTAAGGGTGAGATATGGCAGAGAAATTACTGGGTACTGTGACGAAATATCTTTAGGTCACAAGATTGGCAGCGCGCGAGTAACATCCCCGTGGTGTTGCTAGCGTCAATAGGCTGCGGTGACCGCTTACCATCTGATGCGGGCAGCATGCTTGTTTGCCAATCTAGTTGTATAAAAAAAACTCCCTGGAATGTTACCATTAAGCTATTGAAGAATTGCCGTGATAGCAGCGGGTATAGTAACGCGCGAGCAATATTCCTTGAGTATGGTCACCACTAGGCATTCGGTGACCCGTATGCGCATTTGTCTCCCGCAATTTTTTTAATACAACATAAAAAAAATGCTACTTGCTTTCCAATTCTTGATAGGCTAGTTCACATCAGGCAGGCCAAATGCGTGTTTGCCACCTCAGCGCTGCGCATGAAGCTACTGACACCGCGCCCTCATACGAATGGTTTGATAGTTCAGTGCCTGGCAAAATAAATCTGGTTTAGTCGCCAGCTGAGAGGTTGAAATGAAACGTTTGTTTTTGTGGTTGCAGAGGAGAGTGATACGGACAGCGAGCGTTTCCTCCCGATGACGTCACGCGGCGAGCTGAGCGAGAGCTTCTCATCGTCAGTAAGCTCCATGAGCACCAGCATGACATCCAGCGTCAACATACCACCGACACAGCCAAGGATCAAGAGGAATAAGAAAAGTACTTTATCTATTTATTTTTTGAGTTCTACTTCTGGCTTCTTCTTTTTTTATTTTTATGCACCGCGATATTGTATAAAAACATAAATCCATCAATCATCACACCAATAAGAGAGGTAAGGCGCATCTAAACAGCCCGTCTGGGGGAGTACTTCGACCTCACTAAAACCGCAGCCAAATAACAACTCCCTAGAGCACATGTGGGCAACACCCGGCCCGCTGTAAGGTTTGATCCGGCCCGCGAGACATTTTGAAAAGCCCAATAAAAAAAAAATAAGTACACTACTTTTATATACTCACGGAATCTACTTATATACATGCACCGCTTTTAAACGCGGCCCGCGAACGTATTTGCATGCTAAAGTTTGGCCCACAACATGTCAAAGGTTGCCCATACCTGCCCTAGAGGGTTGTTGTGTTCCTGTGTGTGAGTCAGGTCACCAGTAAGCTCCCAAGGAATTGCTGTGTAAGCAGAAGAGGAGACATCGCGCGAGTGATTAATATATCGCAAGCGTTAATAGGCTACGATACCCGCTTTACAACGCTTTACATTTGGACCGTATGCCTACCGACGTAGTTTAAAAAAAATTACACTGTGTTACTATTTAAAATAACATTCAATTAAATGAAATATGTTTCTTATAGCAGAGAGAGCATAAAAGTACAATGAATGCTCTCGATATGAGAGCATTGCGCAAAATTTATGGCATAATAGGCTTACCGCGTTCGTGATGATGACGTAAGAAAGAGAGTTGGTCTGAAAGAGAGTGTCGGTGTTAAGATGAGAAAGGCATGCTCCGTTGGTTCGGACATATAGAAAGAATGCAGGATGAAAGAATGATGAAACAGATATACAATGCGTAAATGGAAGGATGTAGGAGCTGAGGAAGACCAAGGCTAACCTACCATGACTAATTTGGTCGTGTTTTATCAGAAGGTGATATCAGGAGTACAAGGAACCCGCGAGCTATGAATATTAAAGTAGCGACTGAAGTGTGTTCCGGGCCGCGTCTTATGGCGCTCGGTTCTCTCTGCCTACCCCGCAAGGGACCTGCCGTGAAGATATACATTCATACATCATGTTTATCTTTTCAGTTCCTCACATAGATGGTGACCCTACTGCTGAAGTATCACACATCAGTCTGAGGATCGCGTCCATATCGTGTGTTCTCCTGCATAAGGTAATTTGATACATGATAATTATCACCGCCTGTCACCGCATCAACTCATTCTCACCCCATCAACTCATACTCACCCCATTGCACCCGAAGGTTATTCCTTCAACCGAGAGTACAAAGAGTACCTCACCGCTGATACATTCCCTACAGAGTAGGAGGCCCGAAGGTAATTGCATGCAGCGAAATATAAATAAAAAAAATATTTTTCTTATTTATATTTCGACGTAGTAACAGCCTACTCGGGCTAACTACATAGTCAGGTCAAAAAAAAAAAAATTATCACGTAATCCAATACAAAAGTAGTGCCTGAACAATAAAATTACTGTGTTTTGTGGAAGACTGGTTCCTATACTAGGCAGAGCACTGTGTTCTTTACCCCACGGTATATTACAAAAAACACGTGAACTGATTTGATGGTAACATCTGGCTTTTGTATATCTTCACGCCAGGTCCCTTGCGGGCTAGGCAGAGAGATCCGAGCGCCATAAGACGCGGTCCTTACATACTTCACTCGCTTCTCTAACTCCTGGGGCTCCTGACATCACCTTCTGATAAAACATGACCACCACCTCTGCTGCTAACACAGCAAAGCTCCTTAGGAGCTTACTGGTGACCTCACTCACATACAACAACCCACCAGAGAATTGTTATTTTTGGTGCGGTTTATTTATGAGGTGTAGGTACTTCCCCAGACGGGCTGCTTTGATGCGTCCTATCTCTCTTAAAAACATCCAGACCAAGACAAAAACATACATGTTCATGCACACAAATATTTATTCCGTGCGTGAATCGAACCCACGAATGTCGGATACAAAGTCGCGTTATTAACTGCTGCGCCACTCTAGAAAGCTGCAGTTTTCTGTGAGGTGAAGGTACTTCCCCAGACAGACTGCTTTATTGCGCCGCCCTCACTCTTATGGCTGCATGGCTGTGCCTTTAACTTTTCCAACGCATGGGAAGAACGTAAATAAAAATAAAAAAGCATTTCTGACAGAAAAGGCCAGGGACTTCTTCCCGCGCCACATTATTCCCTTACAAAAAACTGCAAAAATTTTAATCGGTTCCCTTTGCGTACCTTTTAGGGATTTGGCGTGAAGTTATAGATAGAAAAAAATGCCCAACGAGTTTGGACCGTTATAATGATTACCGTCAACATGTATGTTTCGCAATGATCAAGTTTGCTTAGATTATCTCTCATCTGATCTTTTAACATGATTGTTAAAAATATTAATAGCCGTACGTTATTTCCAGGACATCTTAATGACAACACCGCTAGGTCCTGACTGCATATCGCCGTCCTCCGCTTCCAAAATGCACGAAGTCTCGAGAAAATTCTTCAGTAACATCCAACCGTTTACGATCGCGGACGGCGGCAAGGACTTCTGTACAGCCAACGAAAGGATCGATAGGGCTACCAAGAGAAATCATTTAAGGTAATAAATTGCTCATGAATTTATTTTTGTGTATGTGTGTTTGCTTACCACCACCAAACTGACTGACGCTCTTTCCATTTAACAAAACCGCAGCGAGCGAGCAAAGTCTGCTATAAGTTATAATTATTTCACTTATATTGTTACAAGTCTGTATAAGTTACTAAGACTAATTTGTTTCATATAGTATGTTAGTGGTCCTATTATCGGTATCTTCGTTAAATCCTTAGGCTTAGCTAGCGGACCGCCAATTCTAATGTTTTAGGAAACGGGATAACCATTAGAAGTAGAAGTTACTTTTCCTATTATCACAAAAATTCGTCCAAAAACGTAAGTTTGCCCAAATAGTTGAAAAAACTATTTTGTCTCCAGACTGATAACATCAGAAGTGACACTAGATGGCAGCGATAAAACGACATCACACGGCAACCAGACACTTGTCGAGGCTGCTATAAGACATCTGCTCCTACGGGAATGTTTGTACGCTCCCGACAGTGACGACAACGAACCGCCAGAAAGTTACGACCTGATACGATTCGTGCAGAAAGGTAACTAAAAACGTTTTTTTTTTTCACTACGTCTCATAGCAACCATGACTCCCTATCCCTGAAGATTTATAGTAGACGGAAACTGGCAGCTAAAATTTCTCAATGAAGTGACTGTTGACCAATATTTTTCCACCATAAACTTATTAAACTAGTTATAAACATACGTTATTGATTGTGTTTCAACAGAAGGTAATGCCAAGAGACCTAGAAACCGGCAAGCGTGAAGAGAATAGCTATGAATGTTAGAGAGGCGAGTGAATTATGTAAGGACCGCGTCATGTGGCGCTCGGTTCTCTCTGGTATATGTGTTCAATATTGATAAACCTGTGAGTTTTATTGACGTGACCTCTTTGTATTATCGCTAACAAAGTTGTATCCACTATGCTATTATGAAGTAATGTCAGTGGCGTATTAGTAGTCCCTGGAATAGTGAAATTTACTTCATTGAACTCGACGCCTGTTCACACCGTTGTTTTACTGCTATGACGTTAGTTTCTATTCAAAAGTTTGTTTTTTATACCATTTTAGTTACACATAAAATTTTCACCAAACTCTTAAGTGTACTTCGTAAGTGAATTATTCCACTGCAATACTAAAAATGAAAAGAAAGTATAGAAGTTAAGTTTAAATATATATTTTTAACTAATCGTCAGAGGTTATTACAAAATAATATATTAATCAATATAAAAAACTGGTCAACTGTAATTTCACCGGTATTTTTGTTTTTATTTTATCATTTGTTTTTATGTAAACATACAAAATATATGTCTAAAATTTTTATTAATAATTTTAATATATGTATAATAAATTTATAAAGTGATGACATTCCAAAAATATCCAATAAAACCACAAATGGTATCTTGCTTTATGCCAAATTTTATGATCCTACATCAATTGTAAGTACCCTATACGTTTTCAATGATTTTGATTCTCGAAAAACAAACATAATAACTAAATAGGGTTTATTTTTTCTCTGTGCTGCTGTGAACCTTACTTTTAGCTTCATTTCATAATTATATAAATAAATTGCATAGAATTATCAAATTTTTCAGTTAATAAGTATAATAAGAAAATGCAATGTTACTATACTGCAGGGTAGTTATATTGTTTAATGATTTTCGAATGTTATCGAGAGTTCGGTTTTGCATGAATTTGAAATGTCGAATGTCTTCGAGATCATCGGTGTGAAAATATGAAAAGGCATGCTCCATTGGTTCGGACATGTAGAAAGAAAGCAAATGGAAAGAATGATGAAACAGATATACAATGCGAAAGTAGAAGCATGGAGTTACCGACTAAGGTCAAGACTCACCTGTTATCAGAGCATGGTTTTAGACGCCTAGGAGCTAGTATGTATGCATGAAAAGAGCTAAAGTATACGTTAAAGAAGCGAGTGAGAGTGTAACCGAGTCATGGGGCACTCTGTTGGCCCGCAAGGAACATAGCGTGAACATAAATAGATACATAACCAATCAAAAATAAACAAAAAAATAACATAGTAGTGTTATTATTATAAATTAGACAAGAAATTTGCTTCATATGTAATATTATTCATATATAACTTTATATTCACAACGTATCTTCTACCTTTGACAGACGACGAGGATGACGCGATTAGAAGACCAACAACGAATTCCAATGCAAATGTAAAAGTTAACTTCAAGCAGACATCTAAATTTATGCGTATATCAGGGGAAAAGAAGCTGGTTTACCCCCAGATGGAGGTCGTGTGAGTATCTACTTCTTCATTTTTTACCACAAAATTGGGAATCTTTCATACTATGTAATGCATAGATAACAGAAACAACGGGAGATGTGACGAGGGGGCGTGGTTGGTGTCGCCGCAATATGCTCAAAACGAGAACACTGCCAAGAACAGTTAGTTAGTTGCAATCAAGTTCGATTGAGATACGTTGCTCCTTGTTTTAGCAAAATGCCAAGTTGTGCTGTTGCCTTTTTGCAAAAATAGAAGTGCAGTAGTTAACTTTAAATCAAATGGAATCACTTATCACCTATAAGTACAAATAATATTACGTTTTATAAGCATAAATACTGAATTAATTTCAAAAATTCTCTGACGCCATTTCTACCAGTACCTTACCACGATACAAATTATAAATATCAAATATCTCATTCTTAAATCATACATTACTTTTCTACCATTACGCAGTCGCCACCGCTCGTTTACCAACACGCAATGTAAAGCGAGTAATATTATTCGTTCACTGTGTGTGCAGTTTCAAGATACGGCCGCTTTATAAATGTAGTAGTGCGTGCTTACTTGGGTGTTGTTTAAATAAACGTCCAATGACAGCGTCTTAACAAATGTGTGTCGTTGTACTTGTGTGGGTAGAATGACATCTTTTATTTATTTAAGTGTGTGAGTGTTTTATGGTAGGGTGAAACTAGGCGACAACCGTCCCGATGTAAACTCGCGTAGTATGTCACATCTCCCGTTGTTTCTGTTATCTATGATGTAATGAGAGACGATCTGTGAAATTGTCGACGATCCTAAGCATACGCACTGTATTGAACCTTTGAGTTTAAGTAGAGAATTTGCATCCCTGTGTGTGTTCTACCTATTGTATAGTGGGTTGTGTTCCGAGGATACATTTTAGTTTGCAGTACCTTCACCCTCCCTCCCTTATAGTATATGACACCATACCATATGCTGTACTTCACCTAGTATAAGAGCTTGTAATGCAAGCAAATAATTAATTGAATTGAGGAGCTGTTCGTTATGATTGATGCCAACAGCTTCCTTCTACAACATAATATAGGACTTTGTAATTAGAATGGAGTATAGTTCCCATAGTCTAATGTAGTCAGGGCTATGTAATTAATTGTTATTTCTAGTGTCAAGTGTATGCCAGTCGCGGTGGACGTGGAATTGACAGTGATGGAGCGCATGTCTGCGACTTTCTTCGGGGGAACGTCTACACCGACCGCCAACTCCACAACCCCATCTTCACCACAGAATCAATTCAACTTCTCTCTGCAGTGCCCCAATCTGAACGCCATACTCAGGTAATTACTAAGGTTTACGGTTTCATCATCAGTATCATTATTTCAGCCGAAGGTCATCCACCGCTGAACATAGGTTTCTCTCTTATACTTTCAAAACAATATTCACCAGATAGTCGGTTACATCGGGTTCCCACCCGAATTCACCAGATAGTCGGTTACATCGGGACCCCAACAAGAATTACGAAGAGTATGAAGCCTCCCGGCTTCATACTCTTCGTAATTCTTGTTTGCGGTCACACTTGACCTACACTTTTTTTATAATATACATTTACCTTTCAGCCAAAACAATATAGCTATAATGTCACTTCTCATCAAAAATAAGGAATTAGAGATTGCTAATGATGCGGTATTCCTTAAAATTACATATAATTAATCACAATACAGGGTGTCCCCCCCCCCCCCCCCCTCCCCTCCCACACACACATAAATACTCTTGCCCGTAAGTTCAACTCCGCCAGAATTAGGCTTTAATTTAATATTGCCGCAAAAATAATTTAGTCATATCTCTTTCTGACCTTTTATCAGCATCATGGATAAAATTGAGTCCATTAATTCAAATTTAGTTCGTTTGTTTATATCAGAATAAATATTTTCATCGTCGCAGTGATAAATTGTAATAGGCCTGAAGGCAGATACTTGACAGTCTACGACAATACTATTATTATTACACATAAAGTTTTTAGCCTTATATATTATTTATTTTCTCTCAAATATGATAAAAATATTTTGTACAGCAGTAATAATGAGACGGGACTTCAAAATAGTGTAGAGTGGCAGTTTAGGCGAAAGCGTTTGAACTGCCACTCTAACGGCTGGAATACACAATTTATTGACTATTGCCCATCATGTTCGAGCTCGGTGGCGCAGTGGTGAAACGCGTTGTTACGCTACTTTGACACCAACGCTCGTTGGTTCGATTCCCACACAGTACAAACATTTGTGTGCATGAACATGTCTGTTTGTCTTGGTGTGGGTATTTTCTATGTATATAAGTA
The DNA here is from genome assembly GCA_947507595.1 of Pyralis farinalis. NCBI lineage: Eukaryota > Metazoa > Arthropoda > Insecta > Lepidoptera > Pyralidae > Pyralis > Pyralis farinalis. Next base: position 9,370,520 of record OX382278.1, read on the forward strand.
TGTATTTACAAAAAAAAAATATTGTGTAATTTGTCCGACAATATTTATTTATTTATTATGTTTATTCTGTAGGTTCCCTATAGCGGACCTCCGGCCAGGGGTGAATCGTGAGATTCGACGCGTCCGCCCCGACTACCTCACATTCAAGTTTGAAAACACCATGGTTAGCACGCAGCAGGCGCCAAGCGTCCGCCCCCTGCCCACCACAGTCAAGCTCAAAGCTACCACACTGGACTTATATTACCATGTAAGTCAAATTTATTTTCCTCAAACATAGTCGAAATGTTCACATTAACAAAAGAAAGGAACAAGAAAGCGAGTTAATTCTGGGTTCGAAAGGTTCAGTAAAGTTAATTTAAGATTATTTTGCACACTTTTTACAATTATTTTTAATCCCCATTTTCCTGAATACTTGAAATGTAAGTTTCAGTACCTTTGTGATTCTCATAACCGTCAACTTTGATCAAATGACTCCCATTTACTCTTAATACCACTTTTCCGTTAGGGCTTCATGTCATATCCTTTACTCTACAAGCTTCACGACTCTGGAATGCGTTGCCTGAACCCATTAGAAACTCCCCAAACAATTTTACTTTTAAAAAGAAGTTACGTACCTATCTTTTAGAGCATGTCCAACCAGTAATCATCCAATGTGTGTTGTATAATTAGTATATATATTATATTATTTATAGAAAAAATATGTATGTATTACTAGGGTCTTGTATGTATTATTGTGGTTGTGTATGTATTATCGTAGTTATTTATGTATTCTTATATTTATGTTAGGTGACCATATAAAGAACAAATTCTTTCGTCATTATTCATGTCACTTATAAAAATCACTGAGAAATGGCAGCGAAAACATGATGTGATGCATACGCATTGATATGTGAATACTTACTATGTTTATCTTTTCTCATTCAATCATTTTCCTCACTTTGCTTTTAGAAAATACTAGCAACCCGCCCCGGCTTCGCACGGGCGTAATGTAGGTACTAATTTATTTTCGGTGTGGAGTGATTTTAAATTCACAACGTATCTAACGTTACCTACGTTAGATACGTTGTGAATTTAAAATCACTCCACATTTAAAATCACTCCACTTTAATTGGATAAGGAATACTGTTTTCTTTAAAATAGTATTAATTGAAGTAGCTTCGTTATTTTTTTATAATATGTAAAAGTCAAAAGTGGTTACTGTGGGTTATCCTTAGGAGATACTTTTTTGTAGATCGTTTTAAGTTGTACAATTCCGTAGTACATCATTACAAATCTTTTGAATTCTCGGCTTTTCTGTAATATGCATATATTATACATACAAACCTTCCTCTTGAATCACTCTGTCTATTGATGAAAACCGCATTAAAATCCGTTGCGTAATTTAAAAAATCTACGCATACGGACGGCGGAAAACAACTTTATTTTATACTATGTAAAAATATTATTTTCTGGAAACACATTAGTCCGTCCGTCGATCATGGTATTGGCCACTTGCATATGGCTTTAGTATTGTGAGGAACATCACAGGCTTTTATTAACTTTGTTCGCAGGAGAACGACAGCTTGCCGCCAACGCATATAGCCCGAACAACCATGGTGGATCCTACTGATGGAAACTTGTTACATAACAACATGATATCGCTACTTCCAACGTAAGTTATGCTTCATCTTTAGTGCCAACGCAATAACTCTGGCAACATTACTCACGTGCAAAGAAAATACACAGGTAGATTATATAAAGCTGGCACATGCTACATTAAGACATTGCGATTGTGTAGTGTCTAATTGGATACACATCGTAAGAACTCTCTGTTTCTCTCATACGCGACAAAGTTTACAGTCATGACAGATTAACAATCTCTGTCAACTACACATTATGTTTAATCCCACTACCCTCTAGATGAGACCTAAAGAAACAGCAAAATGCAGGATCGTAATCTGCGTAGCGGCATTTTACTCCGCCTTAATAGATCTTAACGTTCTCCTGCAACGCGCCTACGGAATACTTTGTTATTCGATATCCGGAATGCATAATCACTTCGATCTTTCTGTTAGTCAGTCAGTTGGCCGAGGGGTATTCGTCCAACCGAATCTCTCCTTGAAATTTAATTCTGACATTTCAACGCCTCGCTGGTGGTATTTTCTCCAAATCTTTGTAAGACACCCAATTGAACACGAAATTGACTAAGGTTTACGGTTTTTAGTGCACCATGATATAATATGTATGTATATACCGTGTGATTACCATGGATAACACTATACTAGAAATATTTTTATTGTAGAATCTCCCTTACATTCCAACCGACGAAGACCACTAAAAGTCCGTTCGACGACGAAACGAGCTTCAAACCAGCGAACGTACACCCAATGACGACGTCAATGTATATAATGAATAACTTACACAGCACGCAGCCCAGCCCGTTTAGTGGCAAAAAGATGGCGCACCAGAGCATCACTAAACACGAAAGTGATAATAATTCACACGGTAAGGATTTGAACAATTGCAAAATACAATAAAATTAGCCACTATGGTTAAATCTATAGTGTCATATTTTATTCATTAAGGAGACGCGGTGCGACTTGTGAATAGTAGTTTCTTTTTTTTTATTATTACAACATCGGGTGGTATACAAGCATACAGCCCATCTCAAGTATAGATGTTACCATATTATGAACACTTGCAATACAGGAAGTATCGTTCGCGCATTGCCACCGCGATGCTAATGCAGCGACTCCACACACACAAACTTACCGATAAGATTAAATTTGCAGCATTACAAGAACCCTCCATGTAGTTCTTATATGCTTGGGTTTCTGTGAGGTGGAGAATGTATACCAATCTATGCTTAACGACTGTCATCTATCGAAAGCCAGAACCGACAGCTTAATGTGCCTTCCGTGCTCGGAGGAACTCAAAATAAATAACTCCGTCCATACATAAGCTGCGGCCGACGCTGCTTAACTTGCGTGTTCGATTAGATAAACACATTCATCACCATCGAACTCTTCAAATTGTGTTAAGTACGCGATTTACAGCTATACCTCGTTCACGAATATGAATGTATAATGAATACATGGAATGTGAGGGATGGGCCACGGAGTACCGCCTGGCATAGAACATAACGCAGTAGGCCGATTCTACAAAAAAACTGCAACTGCACTGCAGCACGGCGTGTGTAAATGCGTACATTTTGACGTTTCGTTAAACGTGGCTGCTGGCAGATCGCTTAACAAAACGTCAAAATGTATGCATTTTGACACACGCTGCACTGCAGTGCAGTTGCAGTTTTTTAGTAGAATCGGCCTACAGGAAGCTCTCGATTCTCATTTCGATCGTTCGTGTGCTTCTGTATTTATTTATTAGTTGGAAGTATAGATAAAATGGATTCCAAAAATTCACTTTGTCTTTTATACAAAACTTGTACGTGACAAATACAATACAAAAAAAAAGGGGCGTGGCTGTGTCGTGGACACGGCCGTGAGTTTTTCATGAATACATTTTCATAACGGGTAAACAGAAGTTAAGCTAAAGAAAATTATATGATGCAGCGAAATAATCTCAAAATAGAGGCACTCCCCGCGCCCCCATCGCGCACGCTGCGTCACACTCGACCTCGTCGTCCTCACTCGACGTAACGAATTCTTTGATTCTAATGGTGTAATTAAATTTTGGATGTAAACTATACAACACCAATATGTACCACGATTTTGTTTGCATCAGTTTTCTGAATTACATTTCCAACTCTTTCTTTTTAACTGTACTTTTAAATAAATGTACACACTCACGTATGTATTGTATTGTAGGTCACGAGGAAGAATTAATAGTGCCGGGCACAGACGAAGAAATGGCTGAATTTACAACGAGTGCGATAGAGAACTCTTCTATACACCTAGAGTTCAACCTGCCTGTGCTCAGTCTGCAATTAGAGTAAGTTTCATGTGGTTACATCGTGTGATCTTGCTTGTCTTACTACTTGCACCCCAAGTGGCTGACTGGTTAGCAATAGTCACTAACGGCTAGGATCCCTGGTTCAAATACAAACCAAAATATTTGTTTATTTGAACATGTCGGTTTGATTTGGTGTGTATTTCTATGTATTATTGTATGTATTTACAAAAGAAGTTTTTGGGCATTTAGTACCCATAATATAAGCTTTGCTTAATTTGGAACTTGATGGTATGGTGTAATGTGTACATTACGTAATGGTTAATTTTACGACTAAGTGGATATCGGCAGTAGAAATACAAAAGAACTAAACATAGAAACGATATTTCTTTTACAAAAATATACATCATTTATGATGAAAATTCAAATAATTTCACACTTTATACTTTTTTTTTAATATTCTTTTGCACACACTTTTATGACAAAGTGGATATCGCAGTGGAAAGTCAAAAGATCAAAGTGCAGGATAGCCACAGAAATGATTGTTTCATTGAAGAAACATATCTTTTATGATGAAAATAGAAATAACTGCACACTTATTTTTTCTGAAAAGTAATTTTTATTTGCGACAACAGCGACACGTCAAGTATAGACTGTTTGACCTTTGAACCATTCATATGGCGCACGTAAAAAAGTAAAAATGGTCCTTGTTAGTGTCTAACATGACATGTCGCTGTGTGTACTACAAAGGCTGGCAAATTATTTGGCAAGAAACTTGCAATACGATAGGATGTGAATGTACTCATGAACAAAAACAACTTTTACTATGGCTTCAACTTCGAAATGGTTATTAATAATTCTGTCTCCATACAAAATTGCTAATTAATAATATTAATAATAAGCTGATCACAAATTTGTATAAAAGGCTGTGATTATCTTTTGATATTTTAAAGTTAGAGACATAGTAAGAGTTGCTATAGTAAATGGGTACATTCACTTCCTTTCATATTGCTCAATTCACTTCCTTTCATATTGCTCATGCGGCCACCGTGTACGTGTGTATATACATAGTCTTTATTTCATTGCAAACTTGGCACCATAAAGTTCGGTGAAGCACACCCATTAAACTTAATAACTTTGTCGAACAAACATAAATCGAAAATTAAATAAAATATCCTTCCGACAATTTAATCCATTTGTAAGAGGGTCGATTTTTGTATTTATAACTCATGTTCCTTTGGCAAAGTTGACCAATTTCATAGGTATAACTAAATCCTGCGATATTATTTCTCATTGTTATTAATTTTTTTAACATATAATACCAATAAAGAAATAATTTAAGAAAAAATCTTAGATTATTTATTGGTCAGATCATTCAACACTAACATCCCATACCATCACTTTTAGACTTTCAGATAGTGGAGACTCATACATGTTTGTAAACCTCTAGTTACTTAAGGCTAGATACAGCCACTTTATAATTATTTGGAATTTTCGAAGTCTTGTTTTAATCAGAAGGTGGTCTTAATAGCCCTAAGACAGCGTGCATGTATAGAGACATGAATGTGTAGGAACCGAGAACCAAATCTTGTAGCTCTCAATTCTCTCTGCCCTGCCGCAAGGAACTTGACGCGGTATAGATAATTATTTTCATCATCACATTTTTCTTTTTCCAGATCAAAACAAGTCTATGAGATAATTTACAACCGCATCAATTCCGATTTGTTACTATGGGAACCGCAAATAGTGGACCCTTTCGAGATCAACCCTTTGATGTGCGCCTCCATTTACCCTACGTTTGGAATGTGCAAAGGCACCGGATACGGTATGTTTTTGCAATGTTTTTATATCACATCTGGAAACAAGCACGACCCGCCCTATGTGAAGCTTGCCTTACGAACCATACAATACAAACAGTATCGCTCAAGGGTTGATACCCCTGCTTCAGCCATGCTTGTCAAGATTTTGCTGAAAAACCTCACTCACTCGCAGGAACAACCAACCTACCAGGAAGTTATTTAGCTGTGGTCTTCTCTGGATATCCTACGTAGAGCTGTTTACTAAGTACAGTGTGCCGAACCTCTCTTGACAGAGCTTCATTTGACTGACCTATGAGTAGAAAAAGACCTGGCTAGTGGAATTGATGTTCTAAGTAAGACCTGGCAGACCTGCGGATGTTACTACAGATTTAACCATTGTGCTTGGAAGAACATATTGTACTACAAGTGTTATGTTCATTAATTTAGACATATTATAATTTTAATATACAACATTATATTATATACTTACGGGAATAATATATAGTAGCTGCACAATATAAGACAAGGTTATATTTCGTCGTTAAATGAGTCAAACTTATTTATAAATAATTTTAATCTATCTATCTATAACTTTACGCCAAATCTAGAGAGTAGGCAGAGAGAACCGAGCGCCGATAAGACGCGGTCCTTCACACCGGACACACTTCACTCGCTTCTTTAACATTCATAACTCTTTTCATGCACGCCCGCCGGTTTCTAGGACTCTTGACATCACCTTCTGATAAAACACGACCAATTTGGTTATGGTAGGTTAGTCTTCCTCGGTTCCTACATCAAATAATTTTAATTATATCCAAAAAACCTTTAGTGCCAGTCATTGTAGCATAGCCACTGGTCTAAGAAATTTTTCTTTAATTTTGAATATAAACAATATTTTGGTGTATATTTACAGTAATATTTTTCGTGGAGGTACTTGTCCAGACGGCCTGCTTCGATGCGCCCTACTTCTCTTAATAAATTTTATCGACGAGATCATACATTATAAATAAGCAGCTTATTCTAATTATAAACTTATTTTGCATTGAACTAAATTAAGGTGCACGCTACACGTCGCAATTATTTTTTTAATCGATTGTTGTCATATATACTGTTATATTTTGGCTACCACTGTCTATAGAGCAAGCTCTGTGGTAGCTAGACATATGATATAACTCCACTGCAGAAAGTCAGTTATAATAAAAGTTTATTTTCCCTAGTTTTACACTGATTAATCTGTTTGTCGAATATATATACGTATTTTAATTACTGAAACCTAATTTGCACTATTCACAAGTGAACATTTCTGTCCGACAGGACCTTTGGCACAACTTTACAGCTCAGATGGTAGGGAGCGACTGTCTTTCGCCGTGGTCGCATACGCGTCGGAACATTCGTTTGCATCAACGATGTAAACGAAACTAATATTACTGTGAGCCGAATTCCCCTACATAGTTTGATATGTAGGGAAGTCGGGGTTTTTTTTTTATACAACGTCGGGAGTCATGCAAGCATACGGTACACCTGATGTAAAGCAGTTACGTAGCCTATTAACGCGTGTAATATATTGAATATCATTCGCGCGATGCCTCCTCTGCTGCTTACACAGCAACTCCTTAGGAGCGTACTGGTGACGTCACTCACTCACAGGAACACAACAACCCTCTAGGGAGTTGTTATTTGGCTGCGGTTTTCTGTGAAGTGGAGGTACTTCCCCAGACGGGCTGTTTTGATGCGCCCTACCTCTCTTAAAACAACCAGACCAAGACAAACAGACATGTTCATGCACACAAATGTTTGTCTTGTGTGGGAATCGAACCCACGAGCGTTGGTGTCGAAGTCGCGTCTTTCACGACTGAGCCACCGAGCTCGTCAAAATTGTATATGTACATAGTAGCTGAATGATTTCTAGCATAGTTAAATGGTAATAAACAATTTATTTACACTAAGTTCTGTATATTTAAGTAGCTATTATTATGTAATATCTCTAACTTTCGTCAAAATTGTATATGTACATAGTAGCTGAATGATTTCTAGCATAGTTAAATGGTAATAAACAATTTATTTACACTAAGTTCTGTATATTTAAGTAGCTATTATTATGTAATATCTCTAACATTACAATATTTACGTTATTATGTTAAAAATGGACGTTAAAACTTATATCTATGTTAAGAATGAACCTAATTTTAACTTCTAATTCTTGTATTAACAAGAAACTTTGAAAACTTTCTAACTTAGTGCCGTTCTGATTTAAAATATAATTAAAGTACAATTATTTGGTATAATATATTAAGAATATCTAGGTTAGATAAAACAAAGTAGTTGGGAAAAAATTAAAATAATAAAATAAAATTGAATCTATTAGTTACAGCTGAAGTAACTTTCGCTTCTTTTAGTTTTTATTAATATTGATTAAAGTAAAGGCTAAAGAGAGCTCTATGGTGTCGTTGCACGTGTCATTCTAACCAAACACGCATGTTAAGCAAAGTCGACCGCAGCCTGACTATGGAAGGGTTTATCTATCTCGAGTTCCTCCGTGCTTCGGAGGGCACGTTAAGCTGTCGGTCCCGGCTGTTCGACGATGTGTCGGGAGATGAGAGTCGTTAAACTAAGTCATTGGCCCTCGGGCGGCTTGAAAACACTGGCATTTGAGCAGCGTGGTGGAGTATGCTCTAAACCCCTTCGGTTGAAGGGAGATCCGTATCCCTGCAGTGGGATGAGTAAGGGTTTATGTGGTAGTGACTAAAGTACGGGAGAGGATTCTGTCATGTCCCCCAGGTGAACCCAAATTTAGATGGTGATTGATTGCGTGCCCTCATTACCTTGCGACGTAAGCGTGACATATGAGGGTCGGCAACGCAAGAGTGACACCCCTGGTGTTGCAAATGTCCTAAGGCTACAGTAACTGTTTATCATCAGGCAGGCCGTATGCTTGTTTGCCACCTTAGTGGTATAAAAAAACCACGTAGTACTTATCCCAATCCTAATTTTGCATATATTATTTATACACGTGCTTATTTCTATCTTCCTTAGATTCTGACACGGACAGCTCTACGTCAGAGGAGGAGAACCTGTATTATTCAACTTACGACAACAAACTTAGAAAGGGTATGGCTACCATTAAGAAGGTACACGAGAAGAACACACACAACTTCTGCCTCTCACTCAAAATCGGGAAAGGACTACTGACTATCTACGCACCTGTACGGGTGAGTCTATTTTTTATACTACGTTGGGTAGCAAATAAGCGTAAGACCTGCTTAATTTATCAGTTACAAATGCAACATCACTCAGCAACTTCATTATCACAGATATTGTTGTTTGCTTGCGGTCTTCTATAAGGAAGTATTTCCCAAACATATGAAAAGACACAGACGCTGTTCCATTGCTGTTGGTCTGCATTAGGGCTGCATTAAAAATGTGCATTTGACTTGCAGTCAGTGTGCAGGTCTTATACCTATATAACAGAATGCAAACTGTAACAATAACTACAAACGGGCTGCATACAAAAAACAGCATCCAAACTGAATTTTTGCTTCTAAACCCTAAATTAAAGTCTTTCTATCAACAAAACTTTATTTGTTAATCCTAAAATTCGCCACCTACTGGGGCCCATTGTGAATCTGAACATTTGGGAGGAGTTAGTTGAGTGACCTACAAAAGCCCTGAAGTATTATATATAGGTATATACATAAGATAAACACATTCTCAAAACTCAGCCTCTTTGTTACTATTTGCGTTATTCTCAAATAAAATGAAGAACAGAACTATTGGGGATTGAGCTAATTTAAATAAAGAATTAGAAATTTGGAATGAAAATTAAATATTAAGATTTTTCTATTTCAGCATTTGACAAATACATTTATTTTATATAACGTCGGGAAAAAACACGGCCCACCTGATCTGAAGCGGTTACCGTAGTCTATGAACGCTTGCTTACATATTTACGCAATCTTAATAGCATTTTTAATAACCCTTCTGTAGATGTGCAAAACATTTATAAATTATCCAAAAAAAATGTTTTTTCACTAACCATGTAACATATTATGAAATAACAAATCTATTAATCAATCATATATTTAATTCAATGTGAGCTAGTTATGGTTCCCGAATCTCAGTTGAGTTGAAACAATATTTCCCTCACCCAATCTTGTAACTACATAGATATCGTTGCGTTGAATGGAAAAATTTGTATTACATAAGGACGCGAACAAACGCGTGGTGCCCGGTCAGATGGGTGAGCTGGTGTTGGAGGCTCACAAGCTGACAATGTGCCAAGTGAGCGGCCTGAACGGGCGGCCGAAGACTGCGCAGCTGTGCTTGCGAGCTGGGAAGACCACGTTGTATCACGAATGTAAGTGCACAACAGTGTTATAAAAATACAAATGTAAATACAAAATCTTCATTCAATCACTCATTTAAATAAATACATAAGTGTGAGGCAAACATGCATACGGCCCACCTGATGTAAACAGGTTACCGTGGTCTACGCTTGCGATGCAAGGAACATCGCATCCTCGTTGCCATACCCGCTGCTAACCATCTCTCGCTTCTTTTACATTCATAGCTCTTTTTTGTAATTATTTTGGAATAAATCTATAGTTTTTTTAATCATATCTCTTGAAACGACCAGCGTGTTTCATTAAAACAAGCTTAACCTACTTTGACCATTGTCAATATTTTTTCAGCATTACTCACGATACCTTCGGAGAAACCAAGCCTGCGTCTGCAGGGAACAATGCTGCCTGCACATTTGAGAGCTACCATCTACCCGTCAGGGAAAGGAGTGATTATAAAGGAGAACATAAAAATTAAGGACATGTTCTCCCTAGCGCTCAAAGTGGAACCGGACTCTGAAACGCCCAATTTGAAGGTAAAACGCATTTCGAGAGTTTTTAATCATTTGAAATGTAGACTGGATATATGTATATTTGTCTATGAACCGGATCGTATGATTGTATTGCAAATCGAAAATTACTATTAAATGTACTGAAAAAAAAATATATGGTGTTAGTATTGTAAATATGTACTGTAAGATCATGTAGAGTGAAAATTCCAAAAAAAAATAGATTTTACAATAGGTATTATTCTGAAGAGTTATTCTTTTTTTTATACGATATCGGGAGTCATACAAGCATATGGCCCACCTGATGTATAGCAATTACCGTAGCCTATGAACGCTTGTAATACATTAACTATCACTCGCGCGATGCCATCCCTGCTCACAGCAACTCCTTAGGAGTTTACTGCCACTTCACTCACACGCAGGAACACAACAACCCTCTAGAGAGTTGTTATTTTGCTGCGATGTGGTGGAGGTACTTTCCCAGACGGGCTGCTTTGATGCGCCCTACCTCTCTTAAAAACACCCAGACCAAAACAAAGAGATGTTCATGCACACCAAGGTTTGCCGTGTGTGGGAATCGAACCGACCCAATGTCGCGTTATTAACCGGTTCACCACCGAGCTCGTCAAAATTCGATGTGATGTCCACAGCTTTCTACAAGCGTACTGTTCACTGTCGACAGAAAAACCATACACATTTCAATATAAGAGTAGAGTTCCAATTAAATCATTATACTGAACTATTTACTGCCAGCCAATTCCAGTCATGCGCGGTAGCGAAAATGAAAAGAAGAAATGTAAGAAGGGCTGTGCGTATCGTGCGCTCGTATTTACTTCGTTCACCAGTAGCTACTCAAAATATCTACAGTGTGTGTGGAATATGCACAAAAGTCATCATCATCCAAGCGTAAGTCTCGCACGCATGTCATCCCTTACGACGTCAAGCCGGCACTTCTTACCCCTTCTACCAGAACCCGGCGGAGGTGGCTTGGCGAGATATTTGTTCCCCGTGTAACTTGCTGGTTTTTGTACCAGCGTAGGCGATACTCTTGCAATTTGTCTGCCACGGACATGAAGACGGGAGATTCTTCCGCGTCACGCCGCACCTCCAGCGCAGCATATTCATCTCCGTGACACGCACCTCCTGCTTGTGCCGCTCAAGTACCGGCCACCGGATGGATGGATTTCTAAACCTATCCTTTCAGCTTAACCGGCATTTTTGAGTCACAAATGATACCAGCCATCTTACATCATTTAGCCCAAGTTGCTGAAATACGAATTACATCGCAATTGATGTTACCAGACGCGTGGACGACAGATCTCAAATATTTACACCGATCCTAGCGACCGTGTCTTCGCCAATGCGGATAGGTATGAGACCTGTGCTATTGTGCAGGACAAAGTACTCGGGTCTTTGCTACATTCAGTTTCATCGGTTCTCAAACGACCCTCTCCCGTGTGACAAAAGTGTTATCAATCCAAAGTTACAAATCCAAAGTAATGTATTGTATTATTTTATTCAAAGTCAATTTACTTGTGTTTTATGTTTCAGACAATCTGCATAGCCCTGGGCATAGAGCAAGCGACACTGCGTCACAGAGGCGACAAAGGTATCTCGTGGCTGACCCAGTTGATGGACGTGCTCGATGTGTTGGACTACCCAGTGCCGGGGTACTCGCCCAGCACCGTGCTGTCCGAGCTGCACGTGCACGTCTGGGACTGCGCGGTCGACTACAGGTACCAATACCCACTATCGTATGTGTTCTTGACTGTTCCGTTGACGAAGGGCAAAACAGGAACCTTTCAACTTACTCGCCTCTCACAAAGCAAACGACTTATAGGCGTGAATTTTCGATATTTTGTGTTTAATAAGTAAAACTGAATGTTTACAAAGAAATTCATTTAAAATTATTATCCTAGAGCGTCCCGTACGAGCTAAACATTTTTTTTACTCTGCTATATGGGATGTCATGTTTGCAGCTCATTAAGAATACAAGTGCAAATGTATTCTTCATTATTCTTCATTCTTTTTATCTTCGAAAACAAATATATAACGTATCTTGAAAAGTGAACTATTAACAAATTTGTTATTTACTTGTGATGGTGGTGCTATATACCTTATATAAACAATTAACACTAAAAATATAGGTTCATATTATAATTTGTAAGTAGTGATCCAAACAAAACCGTCTTTTTATATCCTTCATGGATTTTTGCAACGTTATTTATATTAACTTTATACTTTCTAATTTATCATTTTCTTTTGGCGTTTCTGTATTAATATTTATATACTAAATACATAAACATTATACTCCTACTTACTTTATTTTATTGTAGTACCTTGAGACTCCAAGTTCCAATTAAGCTGTTGAATGTGGACTGGTAGAGATTCCTTATATCGGCATAACTACGTCTTTGTACATTTATTACTCTTTTGCATTTTTATGTACACCATTGTTATTTTATGTACATACATACATATCATCACGTTGTCTTCCATTAGGGTAGGCAGAGACGATAGAACGCCAGGTATACCGATCCAAACGTACCTCTCGTCTCTTCATGCATGCTCTTTGGTTTTGGGTGCTTTTGATTAGGCCTTTTTCAGCGCATCACCTATATTATCTACATGAGTGCGTCTAGGGCGGCCCATGCTGATATCTCCACTCACTCGTGTTCGATACACTTCTTTCGTAACTCTTTCATCATCCATTCTCTCCAAATGTCCAAACCATGTGTACAAAAAAGATATATTAAATGAACGCTGATAGGGGAGACACCACTGTCCTTGGTAATTTTTATTGTTTCGCAAATTTTCTAAACGGTTCAATTGGACATTATTCCAGACCTCTGTATCTGCCGATACGCACAGTACTCACTCTTGGAAACTTCACAATATCAAGCAACCTCATAGCGGAGACCAACACGTCCTGCCTCCGGTTCCTCGCCCAGGAGTGTACTTTGTTCTTAATGCACGTGAACGTTGGCAAGGCGAATGCCGCGGTGCCCCAGGACGACGACAAAATGCCCGATCTCAATAAGGACTACGTTTGTGTGGTTGACGTCGGCTTATTTGAACTGTCGCTGAGGATGGATGACAAGGCTAATCCGGTGAGTATAATTGGCCCTTAAGAAAGCCAAGGCGATATGCTTGCCACATGATATTTTTGTTGCGAAAGATGAACATTATGCGCCGAAATTTGAAAAGAAATGTTTTCATCGCTTCAGAAACCTCTGGTTTATGTGCCTCTTCAACATGTAAAGGCCAAGCTTCCACTAGATTTTGTTTTTGTACTTCATCAGTCTTCGTTAACTGTCAATATGCCGTAAATGAATGAGTATCATTATATCATATATATTGAAGGCTGTTACTAATTAAGTAGTTTGAGATGAATATGTTATGGTATCTGTCGTAAAAAAACCCCGCCTTTTTTGGAGAACCCATGCTGTAGTAAATTAGTGAGAAGTACATTGCACGATCATTACGGTTCCATCAGTCATAATTTAACAGTACATGCATGGCAAGTTCAGTCTATGCTGCTGCAGCATACTGTTTTACTTAAATCGATACACTGATAGTAAAGTACTATACGTAGAGATAGCGTGTATATGAATGGCTGTATCCTTTTATACCACTAACATACAAACAAGCGTACGGCGTGCCAGATGGATGGTAAACTGATACCATAGCCTATTAGCGATTGCAACACCAAGCATTTGTAAAAGCCTTTTCACATTTAGTTTAAAGAATCCTATACTACAGTATCTTAGGAAAACTTGGTAAGGAGTTAATTCCACAGTCTAACAAATTACGGAAGAAAAGTTCAACCGCACATTTTAATTCCAATGTGTGAGGATGAATTCTCTAAGAACAACAAATATGTCCACATGCCAACATGTCCTGTTAACAGTGCAGCGATCAGCCCCGCGTGGACCTGAGCGCCTCCAATAACATGGTGACCCTGTACACGTGCTGGGACTCGGCGTCGGCGCTGTGTCGCCTGCTTACGTACGCTGCGGCCGACGGCGACGCCCAACCGCCTTACGAGCCCGCCAGCAGGCACACGAGCATCTGCTCCGATCAGCCGCTCGAGCCACTCGTCGGTACGTACTCTCTGTGACATTTATTTATTTGGCTTTTCAACAACGAGTACACCATTACATATGCAACATATATATATATATATATATATATATATATATATATATATATATATATATATATATATATATATACACATTATAAATAAAAGTTAAGTATCTCATTACTTAAAGAAAAGCACTGCATGCACAGAAAAATGCGCCGAACAATGTATGTAATTATCTTGAACAATGTTTTAGATTCTTAAAACAAACAAACAATAAAAGAAATGTTGCAAGTGCAAATTATAGAAACATAGAAATTGCATCCTGCCTTATTTAAATAAGTAAACACAAGGAAAGTACTGCATTGAGCACAACGTATAAACTAGTAATTAAACATACATCTTAATAACTGTATAATAATATTGTACAATTTGGTTGAGCTAATTAGTTAAAACCATTCTCTTTACAACAGGTACAGACGTAGAATTCAAATCTATATGCATTTCATGTTCCATACATGCTGCGTACATTCTGGACAGTGGACCGTGTCGTCTTAAATTGGTACGGCAGTATGGCTTCATGAAGAGTTTTTTGGTTGAAGATCTAGGCAACCTTGACGGAACATGAAACGATACCTTACCGAGCAAATCAGGGCATACGACTGCCTGCTATGACTAGCTGCACTTTTTTATACAACGTCGGGAGGCATACAAGCAAGCAAGATGAAAAGCGGTCACCCTAACCTGTGAACGCTCGAAACACATTAAGTATGACTTGTGCGATGCCACCTCAGCTACTAGCACAGCAATTCCTTGCTTACTGGTGACCTCACTCACAACAACCCCCCAGGGTTATTTGGCTGCGGTTTACTGTGAGGTGGAGGTACTTCCCCAGACGGATTGCTTTGATGCGCTCTCTCTTAAACCATCCAGACCAAGACAAACAGACATGTTCGTGCACACAAATGTCCCTGTGTGGGAATCGAGCCCACGATCGTTGGTGTCAAAGTAACTTTAAAACGCGTTTCGCCACTGCGCCACTGAGTTTGTCAAAAGGCATTAATAATCGCATAAGGAAAAACGCATTTCAATCCGTTAGCATGCACAGAAGCATCTGCTCCGGTCAGCCGCTCGAGTTGTTCCATGTGCCTCACGAAGACCGGTTAAAGCTACCCACCCTTCGAGCCATGACTATAATAACCTATGGAGACCCAGTGACACGATTTTGCACAGTAAATAAAATTACTACTACGGGTCGGTGGGTAAATTAGCTCAGCTCTTACTGGCCAGTTTTCCGATCAACATCGCGTCTCTTGTCGGCTTATTGGTTAAAATATCCTCCCATTGATCAGTAGGCTCAAATCGGAGAGATATTTAGTCACTATAACACTAGTACTACGTTTTAGTAAGTGAAGAGGCCGTTCACTCGCAGACAAGTGGTTAATTCCTATGTGCTTCGAGTCCATCATCATAAACCTGACCATCTGCCAGACGGAGACTTAGTACAAAAGTCGTCTGCATGGATACCGCTGTCTCACCTATTTCTACCGCCAAGCAGCTGTATTTATGTAGCTGTGTTCCGGTTTGAATGGTGAGATATGGCAGAGAGAAGGGACGACGGAATAGGAAATCCGATTCCGTCGTCCAAAATTGGCTTGGACCCCAATTTTGGACGACAGAATAGGAACTATTCCGTCGTCCAAAATTGGGGTCCAAGGGCGTTATTCATTTTTTTTCTCGTCAATTTGCGTGCGCCAAGGAAAATTTGCGTGCGCCAAGTTTACTTGTAATGGAGTGTGGTTTACTCAAAACTCTCGTTGTAATTTTAAAATGGGCAAATAGCGACTTATCACCCGTAACAACGCAAAGATATTACTTATCCCGCATGAGTAATAAAAAAAATGTTAATTTAATTATAAATTTTCGATCATTTTCTACACAGGTCTTGACGACCGGCCGATTGAAGAAATAAGAGAACTTTCACCGAATGAAATTCAACAAGTCAACGATCTTATGGCCGAAGCTATGAAGGAAAGCCCCAATACAACACGTAAGTTTTTGACCATATTATACAATAACAGTGATGTCAAGTAATAAAAGATCTTATATAGTTACCTTTGATGAATTACTTCATCTTTGTCAGTTAGGTATTCATCAGTTCTGTAATAAGTCTTTTTTACTAACAGTATTTTTAATGTTTTCGGGCAAGGAAGTAATCGTTACACGCAATTTATTATAGAATAAAAGCATCAAAGCAGCCGGTCTGGGAAATCCGGCTAACGGCCTTCTAAGTTAACAATCATTTTACCCTATTTTGCCATTTCGGCATCGACTAATGTGTGGAAACAACACTTGCAACTACAATGAACTTTGAAGATGATGCAAAGCCCTTAAACCACATAATCTTTTATACAACATCGGGGGACATATAAGCATACGGCCCACCTGATGTAAAGTGTTTACCGTTACCTATGAACGCTTACAAAACAATTAATTTCACCTCTCACCTCAGTTAGCGCGATTAGAACTCTGCTGTTAACACAGCTACTTCGTAGCACCTTACTGACCTCACTCACTCGCAGGAACACAACAATCCTCCAGGAAATTGTTATTTAGCTACGGTTTCCTGTCAAGTTGAGATACTGTCCCAGACGGAGATTGCTTTCTTGCACCCTACCTATCTTAAAAACACCTAGAACAATGCCAGCGAACATGACCATGTACATAAATGTTTGTCCTGTGTTGAATGAGTGAGTGAATCGAACCCACGAGAGTACGTCAAAATACCGTTACTAACCACTGCGCCACCGAGCTCGCCAACTATTAATGAAATTGTAATTTATAGTTGAAGACGATGAACTACACAGTTCCACTGAAAAAGAAGGAGTGGAAATATTCTTCTTCCCCGATGAGTCAAACATAAGGCAGAGACAACTATCAGAGGCTACTGGTGACTTTGACGCTGATGCCAAATCCTTGGAGTACGAGGATTTCCAAAGCGGCACCACGGAAGAGGACGTGAAGTTGACTAGTATCCAAGTGGCGAAAGAACTCGGCGAGCCAACGTCTACGCCTAAAGCTACGCCTAGGAAACCGAAACGGAAAAAAGTAAGTTACGGACATTGAACTAAATGCTACTAAATACTACAAATGCGATTCCAAACAAAAACAATGCATAAACTCTTTTAACACAGTCATGGCATTTTAACACAATTAGAAACAGAGCAATTTAAAATGGAAAATTAAAAATGGAGGAATTTCGTATTATTGATTTGTAATAAACAAAATTGTTTGCATATTTATGTAAATAGATTACCGTAGCCTTAATTGAGCACGCTAGCAATACAAAGATACACGCATCCTCAAGCAAGTAATTCCGTGGTAAGAACACAACGACCCTACATCTTACATCGTGTATTTCCCATTATGAAATAATCAAAGTTGGTTTTTCCTAATGTTACAAGTTTTAGGGCATGATAAATTTTCTTAAGCAAAGCGTCATCTACAATATTACTATTGTATATTAAAGTATAATATCCTATAAATCCTAAGGGATTAGGAAATGGGATAACGCTAGGTTGAATATGATAGTAGTACAATATACGAAATATTTTTGTTATTTCATCATATACTATAAAAAATTATTGTCTAGTTGATAGTACAAACTATGTATAGTGTATCGTTCTGAGATGTGTAACTGACAATTAATTTTAGGGTGGTAGACTTCTTAATTGATAAATTGCTCTATTGCTCGCTATTATTCAGGGTGTATTACCCTGAATCATGGTTATAGCAGAAGAAACATGAAAGTAGGGTGAATGCTGTTGAAATGAGAGCGCTTAGGAGTACGTGTGAAGATAGAAGGATTGATAGAGTAAGAAATAGCACGATACGAGAACAATGTGAAAAGACAGATTATAAAGTAACAAGTATATCTACAAGGTATGATCAAGAGTGAGTCCAGATATCGGCAGGGGCCGCCCTAGACATATGGGTCAAATAGCTAGTTATAGTTTACCAGTCTAATACAAAATCAATAACACTATACAATAAAATAAATAGAATATTAAACATCTATAATAATGTCTTTCATAGAGTGTAAGAGAGCATTAACTGCTTGGTTAAAACAATTGGACTATTGTTCAACGGAAAACTTGTTACAGAGTTGAGTTAATAAGCGAGTGTGATTTAATATATTTTCATAAATACCACAGTAGATGTATGTATATTACTTGGATATTGATTGTTTTTTATTTCTTTGTGGTTTTTCTTTCTCTCTTTTGTTTAAATATTTTTTGTACCAAATTAGTATTGTTTATAAACATGTTACAGTTAAGACTTGAGAGGAGCGGCTTTATCCTAGTACAGGTTTTTATAAACGTAATTGGATAAAGCCCACATTTATTTGTTAAAGAACTTGTAAATACCAATAAATCATTTGTATTTGTATAAATAGCTGATGTAATGAAAAGAGGCCAAATCAAAAGCACTTGAAACCGAAGAACATGCATAAAGAGGTTCATGAGTGTGGAAGATGCTAGAGAGATAGGTTAGGATAGGCACTTGGCGCTTAATAGTCTCTGCCTACCCCAAAGTGAGACAGGCATGATGATATCTATGTACGTTATATTCGAATAGTTTTATCAACAAAGTTTCATATAACTTAAAATTTCTCACCAGGTAAAATCTGGCGGTGATGGCGGGGGAAATACAGACGATGAATATTGTATAGTGGATACCCAACCACAGGGACTGGACAATGATCTCGACGAACCAGTGGTACACTGGATTGGACAAGGCCCCGTGTATATGTTTGACAATCACTTCACTGTACCTCCAGCTAGGACTGACGTGCTGAAGGCGCCGAAGAGCTTCCCATCACCTCTTTACAGGTATTTACGTAAAACATTAAGTCTTTAAAGACTAATTTTACAAAAGTGTATTTTATGAATGTGTATTGAAAAAGTTAAGTAAAAGAAATTAAAAAATATTGAATAAATTCAAGCGTCTTCTTCTTCAGGTTATCTCGTTTTCCTAATCCATTGGGATTAGCGGGGTCCGCTACCTAAGTCTAAGGATTTGGCGAAGACACTGATTTTTACATGGAACGATTGCAGTCAGACCTCCACATCCCAGATAGAAAACCAGATCTTTCTTAGGTCATTCGAACACGTCACACATCATTCGAAATATAATTTCATACATACCCCCATTAGGATTCGAACCGGGGACCAGGTGGTCAATAAGCCGGTTCCTTATCCACTGAGCTATCACTGCTGTAGAAATTAAACGTATCTAGTGTAATCCACCTAATTAACACACAAAAAAATGCCGAGCTAAGCTCGAACGACCAGGTACTGATACTTATCAGTGTATACAGCTTATTTACCTAAATTGTAATGAAACGAGCGAGTAACATTCATATTCAATTTCAAAGTGGCCGTTTCGAACTTGCGTGTATTCATTTTCAGATATAGCCTGTGCGAGATGAGCATAACCTGGAACATGTACGGCGGGAACGACTTCCGCCCGCCGAGTGAACCCGCGCCGCCCAAGAAAACTGTCACCATAGACGCGGATCCGCGCAAACAGGGATCACCCACTACACACAAGTTAGTTAAATGCTATATACTACTTTGGGTGATTTTACTAACTTCTAGAATTACGGGTAGGGATCAGAGAATGCACGTAGGATACCGTCCTCGGGATACTGGTACTGCGACGATCAGGTTCAACGAAGAGGCGAGAGAGAAGTTTAGAAGAGGCGGATATTTTATACGGGTTTTATGTGTCGATAATAATCAGTAACTTGTGCCTATGTAAAATGCTTGCTCCGCGTGTGTTATATTGTAACACATTCTTTAGGTCCCAGACTATCTTGTAATTAACAAAATTAATTATGATCCGTTTAACATTTTAGTCGTAAAAAAAGGTTATACGCTAAAGGTATGAATTATAAGTTATTGATTTTCTTTGTCCTATAAAAAATGATTTTATTTGTTTTCCTATCACTACTTTTCTGTATGATTAAAACCCCTTCATGAACAAATTATGTCATAAATTTACCATTGTATCTAAACCAGACGCAGCAAAGACTACGAACCGTACGATATGTCAGTGGCGGGCGTGAGCTGGACGCCGGGGTCGGAGCGAGTGAGGACTCACCCGCGCGCTCCGCCTCGGCAGGCCCGCGCGCTGAAAAACAAGGGCGGAGCTAATAGGGACCACTGCACCTGCGTCAAACTGTGTCTCACCAAGGTATATCATACACAATAATAAATAATAATCATTAAATATATAGGTGAAGAAAAAGGTGAATTAAGTAACAGTACTGAAAGAGCTTGATGACATCGTTGAGCGTGTCATTCTAACCGAACACGCAGATCAACAACGTCGACCGCAGCCTGTCTATGGATGGGTTTATCCATCTCGAGTTTCTCCGTACTTCGAAGGGCACGTTAAGCCTTCGATCCCGGCTGTTGTTGATAGATGACAGTCGTTAAGTTAAGTCAGTGGCCCTCGGGCAGCTTGAAAAAACTGACCTCCGCCAATCCGCATTTCAGCAGCGTGTTGGAGTATGCTCTAAACCCCTTCGCTTGAAGGGAGACCCGTATCCCTGCAGTGGAGGCAATTGATAAACATGGTGAATCTATGGCAGTCAGCCTAGATATCGCCAAGGCATTTGATCGGGTTTGGCATAAAGCACTTCTCTCCAAACTTCCGGCATACGGTCTGCCCCTCCAGCTTTGTAAGTGGATTGCTGGCTTCCTGCATGAGCGTAGAATCCGCGTCCTTGCAGATGGACGCGCTTCGCGGTTCATGTCAGTGAATGCCGGTGTCCCACAGGGCTCCGTCCTATCGCCCACCCTCTTTCTTCTGCATATCAATGACATGCTGCCACTAGGTAATATTCATTGCTATGCAGATGACAGTACGGTCCATGGGCGATATTTCGGGCGGTCTAGTGCTAGTCGGGCAGAAATCGGTGAGAGGCGTGAGAGTCTTGTCGTTGAGCTTAATCGGGTTTTGGACCTCGTTAGTAAATGGGGTTCCAATAACCTGGTTGAGTTCAATGCCAAGAAAACTCAGGTGTGCGCGTTCACAACAAAAATGACCCCATTTCATCCCACTCCCAGCTTCAGGGCGCTACCCTCAATATGCGCGATAGCCTGAATATGCTAGGCATGGATATTCGGTGCGACCTAAACCAACGAAATTACATCGAGAGCCTCATTTTAACAGCTTCAAAGAAACTCGGAGTCCTGAACAGGGTGCGCCGGTTCTTCACGCCGGACCAACTTTGTCTTCTTTATAAGACTCAAGTTCGGGCCTGCGTGGAGTATTGCTCGCATCTCTGGGACGGCTCCGCACAGTATCTTCTCGAGGCTCTCGATAGGTTGCAGCGACGGGCTATCCGCATAATCGACGACGAAGAGGTCACAAAATACCTAGAACCTCTGCAACTTCGTAGGGACATAGGCTCCCTAAGTACATTTTACCGCCTGTACCATGGTGAGTGCTCTGAAGAACTATTTTCCCTTATCCCACCCTCTCCCTTCCGTCATAGAACCACACGTGCAGGCTTGCGATGTCATCATTCCACTGTTGAGGACATTTGTTCTCGTACTAAAAAGTTCGGCAACTCCTATCTCTGTCGAACTATTAAAAAGTGGAACGCCTTGCCTGCACATGTGTTTCCTCCTTCCTACAACATGGGATCCTTCAAACGAAGCGTGAAGAAGCACCTTGCGGGCCAGCATGGTAGCGTCAACTGACAGGACACCGTAGTCCTTTGTCAGTTGCCGCTGCAATTTGGGCTCCCCTTTTCGCTTACCAACAGGCGAAGAGGAGCCACTATGCTGAGCCAATATAAAAAAAAAAAAAAAAAGTGGGATGAGTAAGGGTTGATGTGATAAAGGAAATTGTAGTGAAAGAATGGTATAATATTCAAATGGTATAATTAAAAACGAGAGCTAAGCAGATAGTGAAAGAGAAGAAAAAGGAAAGCAAAGACAAGTATGAAAGAAGACTCCCCAGTAGTTTTCGGGCCAATGTAAAGCTATTCTGGCCTTTGGTCAGAACAGCCCGAGGCAAATGTGTTTTTGGAGGGTTAGCTTGCACGAAGCAGTAAACGTAAACATGGACTGTTATAAAAATAAATTAAAACAACAAAACGATAACAATACATGCGAAACGACATGAATCGATAATAAATGATTTTAGTATTTAAATAATACACTTTAGAGTAGGCCAATGTGGAACATAATAAATAAGCCAAAACTTAAGCTATCTAAAGGTAAAATCAATAAAAACAATTGAATATTCCACAGAAATAGCTAAGGCATTTAATAACTATGTCGTAGACGAAATAAAGCTAAAAAATATTATACTTAATTGTAACGGACATTAGATACGTAATAATTTAGATAGTTTTTTTGTGAGTTCCACAATTACACTTTAATTCTACTTGATTAAAATAAAGCCATCAAAAAGACTATTTGTTCGGGGTATGATGACATGATTATAATGATAGTAAGGGATGTCTTTGTCGTAATATCACTAACCTTAATTTATGTATTAAAATTGGTACATTTCCGGATAAGCTAATTTTTTTGT
Organism: Pyralis farinalis; assembly: GCA_947507595.1. NCBI lineage: Eukaryota > Metazoa > Arthropoda > Insecta > Lepidoptera > Pyralidae > Pyralis > Pyralis farinalis. Next base: position 9,393,750 of record OX382278.1, read on the forward strand.
TATTAAAATTGTATTTAAAAAGATAGATAAGACTAACATCAGTAATATACGCCGTTAACAATAACGTCAGTATTTGCTAAGATATTTGAAAAACAATTAACCATAAAGCATATTATTTTCTCGAATAGATCAATATACTCGCAGACGGTTTTAGAAAGAACGTGTCCTAACAATATACAATTTCTTTCTTAAGGTACATATTAATAAAGATCATCCAATGTCCAACTATAGCTTGGTTTTAAACAAGTGATCATACGCATACTGAAGAAGAGGTAATATAAGTAATTCAATTACACCATATCTAACAGGAAGACAGCAATTAATTAAAAACAATAAAATTAATTGAAAAATAAGTAATCATAAAATATGCCCGTCCAGTCTTAAACAAATACTATGTGGCGTACCACAAGGGAGCATATTGAGCCTCTTTTGTTTTTAATTTAAATGAAAAACTTGCCTACAAGCATGATCCAAGAAAACAAGGTCTAGCACTCCGGGCGAAACACATGCTTACGTCACTGTCGAATTGCCACTTTAAAGTAAATTACAAACAATTAAGGAAAGATTTTCTGCCGTCGCTCATGCATAAAATATTATTTACTCATTACAATTGTTATTTGTTTATCTTTACAAACAAAATAGATCATGCTAAACATGAATTAATGTAATTAAGTAATTATACTCACAGTTTTATTGCATATCATACTGGTAATATATGAGAGTTGCGGAGTTTGATTTCATACCACTGGCAAGACTATAACGGACTGTCTCTTTGACTTTTGACGTTTAACGCCATCTCATTCGCACTTGTTGGAATTGTATATTTCGTTCTCGGTCGGTGCTTGTGTGCACAGTGATTGCAAAACTTTTAAGGCCGGTTAAAGTTTATTATTTTAAAATAGTAATTTGTTCCATTCTGAGCTGTACGAGTAAAAGTGTTAATGGCGGTACAATAAGATTTTTTTTTCATTTCCACGAAAAAAATCTGTAGCCAACGACTGGTTTCGCTATTGTGGACCACAAACAACTACAAAATATGGTTAGTAGGTACCTAAGTATATAAAATTACCCTTATAGACTTTTAAGTTCTCGCGGTATTTATACATTCAAACAACATTTTTAATTTCGGTGGCACTATACAAAAGATTATGTAAAAGTGAGGTTACCGTACGTCCTTTACATTCATTTTTTTTTTGTTAAACGTCTAACATAATTTTTTTCTTCAATATTTACTATAAAATGCTGGTTCCACTCGTTTGAAAGCTTCCCGGACTTGGCGTCAATAAAAGCACAATTTGAATACTAAACAGAAGTCATTCGTATGAAAACGTCACAAATCACTTGACACAGAATGCCATGTTTAAACGATGAATTTGCAATATTCTATGTAACTGTACACTTCAGTATGATGACTGTGTAAAACGGCACTGGATTTAAACACTAATTCGCACAGTAAACATTTAAATTAATAAAACAAATTCTCGCGTCACCGTCCCTGTACGAGATTTGGCACCAAGCCCCTTTTATCTCTTTTATGTGGGATAAACTTGACGAAATTATAAGAGGTCCTTGTACTTATATTGTACAGACCCAGACAGAAAGCATTTAATGATTAATTCGATGTTTTCAACGTTCGCATGAAATTCGAAGGAAATAAAATGCATATGGAATTAAATTAGATGCACAAAATTTGGTACTGGAGAAAATGAACCATTTAGTAGAAAACATAAAAACAGACAAAAAGAATACCAATTTGACGCCTCTTCGAAGAGCCAGTAGCAAATAAATCTTACTAACCTATATTAGACTTCAAAGGGTTAAATAGAAATAATGCATGTCATCAACTAGGTGACGAGCTTGGTGGCTCAGTCGTGAATGACGCGACTTTGACACCGACTCTCGTGAGTTCGATTCCCACACAAGGCAAACATTTGTGTGCATAAACATGTCTGTTTGTCTTGCTCTGGATGTTTTAAAAGAGGTAGGGCGCATCAAAGCAGGAAGTACCTCCACCTCACAGAAAACCGCAGGCAAATAACAACCCCTAGAGGGTAGTTGCGTTCCTGTATGTGAGTGAGGTCACCAGTAATCTCCCAAGGAGTTGCTGTATAAGCAGCAGAGTAGGCATCGCGCGAGTGATACTTACAAAGCGGGTACCGTAGCCTATTAACGCTATTAACGCTGATGTATCAGGTGGATCGTACGCTTGTATGCCTCCCGACGTAGTATAAAAAAAGGAAAAAGTGTAAAAGTACAAAGTAAATTATATAACGTATCAAAGACTCATTATTGAACTATAAAAATTGTAATAAAAAAATTTTTTACTGTAATATTTGTTTGTGTATTAGTAACCCTTAGATGCCCTACACCGAAATAATATATCTGTAGAAACATATACATATTGAAATTAAACTATTTTTAACGGAAGTATCGCGTGTTTTATTTATTTTGTTGAAACCTGACGTTTCGAACGCTTTGCAGCGTCCGTGGTCGCAGGAAAGACGCTGCAAAGCGTTCGAAACGTCAGGTTTCAACAAAATAAATAAAACACGCGATACTTCCGTTAAAAATAGTTTAATTTCAATGTGTAACAATCGCGAAAACCTAAGACAATACAACATATACATACATTTGGAGATACAGGCAAAATATCTACAGACAGATATATTATAATTAGGTATTTTTTTCAATGTAGTGAGATTAAATTTTCCCCATAATTTTCCCAAATTATAAAGTTTGAGAACCATCGATAGCGGCGATGACGTAGGCTTGTGTTTCCTACGTCACAGCTGTCACCGGGAGTGCCATACCTGGCGTAGTATATTATTATACCATGCCTACAAGGATATATAACGACTTTTTTGCAGATGACAGTATAGTTCTGTTTACAGAAAATAGTCATTCTACTATGAAAACTAACTCATGTTTGATGTTATTCAGGTAAAATTCCAGCACGAAATTTACTCTCCGGGCGGTGTTCACGCGTCGCGGCAGACCCTTGCCGTCAGCAAGATTGAGGTGCTGGACCGGCTCGAGTGCAGTGACATCAACAAGCTGCTCAGTCAGTACAAGTTGAAGGATGAACCCGAACGGAAGAACGCACACATGGTGAGTACATTATTTATATTCTGTAGATTTTATTATTCGATTGGGGAAGTACCTCTCATAACCACAACTAAATAACTTCCTGGACTGTTGTTGTATTCCTGCAAGTGAGTGAGGTTACCAGCAAGCTCCTGAGGAGTTGTTACGTAAATGTTAAAGTTGATGAGGATTCCGCTTCCTCGTAATGCGAAAGTTCCGCATTTTTTGGAGTTCCTCAACCGTTACAGCTTCCCTATAAACGAAAGTTAAAAAATCCTCTTACTGTACCGCTTCCCCATCGATTAAGAGGAAAATAAGTACATAACCTTAACCCTATACCTATAGACTTAACCCTACCGGGTCATAGTTGACTTAATTTTTATTTTGCGCGTACGCAACGTACAGGTCGTATTACTTACTATAGACAATACCTATCTCCCCCTCCGTCAAACAGCCCTAGCGAGCGCCTATGTAATTGGTTTGACCAGAAAAAACCCGACGTCAAAAATAAATTTCAAAAGTAAATCTCCCAATTACCAATTTTGATTATCAAAAGAGTTTGAGTTAGAGATAAATAAATTAATACTGCATTTATTGTTTAATTTCGAACTAAAATGATATCCCTCTCACTCTCCCTCTCTCATTCGTTTCCTATTCCTCATCCGCATCCTCTTCCTCAGAACCACTTCCTCATCAACTCTAGTAGATATAACCGCCATTGCCGTAAGATTCAATTAGCACTGAAAATATACGTACCAAAACTATTAAAATCTATAATCTAACTAAAAAGTCTCCTGAACCCAATTACAGCGCCACCTGCCGGGTTCAATTATTAATATAAACTATCAAGAGTTTCACTCAATCGTACACAAAAAATCCTCGAAATCGGTCCAGCTGTTAGCTTTAGGAGAGATACACGCGCATAAGAGTAATTATATATATAAAGATAGGGAAAGACGAAACAGTTCAGAACCTTTTTCTCCTCTCTTTCTTAACCGAATCATTGACGAGTGTTACCAATAATAAAATTTGAAAACTGCAGGAAATAAATTTCGATACATTCATACTATTTTCCTCAATAAAGCAAATTTCAGTAACAACTGTGAACGATTTATTTTTTATATTACGTCGGGAGGCATTCAAGCATACGGGCCACCTGATGTAAAGCGGTTGCCGTAGCCTATTAAACCTTACTACAACATCTAAAGTATCACTCGCGCGATGTCACTTCTGCTGCTAACACAGTAACTCCATAACAGCTTACTGCTGACCTTACTCACACGCAGGAACACAACTAACCTCTAGGGAGTTTTTGCGACCATTGGGGCAAATCATGAAGAAAATAACTTATAGAGAACCAACAAGACCGATATTACGTAGTTAATAAATTCACCGCTACGGGTCGGAGTTAAAGTAGAACGCGCAGCTCTTATTAGGGTCGGCAACACAAGAGTGGACACCCCTGGTGTTGCAAATGTTCATAGGCTGCGGTTATAGTTGTAAAGCAACGGTTAACAACGGATATTTATCCAAAGTAGACGTTAATAACGTATAAAAAACGGTTGAAAACCAGTTGTTTATCCGACTGCGAGCTAAAAAAGAGATTACGTTATTACAGTTTTGTTCCATAATTTATATCATAATTCAATTCCGTTGTACTGTATTTTGATATATCTCGTAAGTTTAGCCAGCGTTTGCAATGTACGCGCACAAAAAAATATTTTTTACAGCATCACATTAAAATCTCTGAAATTCTCGTCTTATCTCTACTATAATATGAATGTACCCGTTATACATATAAATCTCCCTATTGAATTAGTCTGCCTATTGATAAAAACCCCTTTATAATCCGTTGCGTAGTTTAAAAAATCTAAAAGCGTACAGGCGGCGGTGAGCAACTTTGTTTTATACTATATAGAGATAATCGTAATTACTAAATACATTCGTTAAAATACGAAATTTGGTAATAATTATTATTGCGCACGGGTCGTCGTGTGTGCAATACGTTGCCACTTCGTGCATCATGTCATGCATGCTCATGCATGCCGTGCGCGGGTGAGATGGGTATACGTATATCTAGGTTTTACTTCAATAATAAATTGAAGTGATTATTTCAAAATAAAGGGACTTTTACCTACACTGAAGTATCTCATGAAAGTTACTTTACATATAAATTATCTTTAATTTATTTATTTAAAAAGAAAACGATTAAGTACCTACATAATATTGGCCTATTCTATCAATTAGCTAGGAGGAAAAACTGATACCATTTAAAAAAACATGTTCTTACCCGTTTCAAGCCATTTACAACCGTTGACCACGGTTAAAAACAAAAACAACCGTTTTCAACCGCTCGGTTGAAATCGTTAACAACCAGCTTTGCATCTATAGCTGCGGTGACTGCTTACCATCAGGCAGTTCGTATGCTTGTTTTCCACCTTAGTGGTATAAAAAAATATTATTTCACGGATCAACATCGCGTCACCTATCGGCTTATTAGGTAAAATATTTTCTGATTGGTCAACACACGAAAATCGCTGAGATATTTAGGCGCTAAAACACAACATTTGTATGAGAGATTATTGGTTTGTGTGACGAATACAAGTAATTGTTTCTGATGAGCTCGGTGGCGCAGTTGTGAATGACGCGACGTGGACACAAACATTTGTGTGCAGTTTGAACATGTCTGTTTGTCTTGGTCTGGATGTTTTTAAGAGAAGTAGTGCGCATCAAACACTTCCGCCTGGGGAAGTACCTCCACCTCACAGAAAACCACAGCCAAAAGACAACTCGCTAAAGAGTTGTAGTGTTCCTGCGTGTGAGTGAGATCACCAGTAAGCCCCTAAGGAGTTGCTGTGCTAGCAGCAGAGGAGGCATGGCGCGAGTGATACTTAATGTATTACTAGCGTCCATACGCTACGGTAACCGCTTTACATCAGGTGGGCCGTATACTTGTGTATCTTCCGACATTGTATATTAAAAAAATGTAATAATTCCATGTATATTGTACTGAACAGCTAATAGTGAAAGCGGTCCATCTCCGGCCGGACCCGGCGCTGTCAGCTCAAGAATGTTGTTTGAAGGTGTCTCTGCTGCCGCTCCGGTTCATCCTCGACCAGGACACGCTCGCGTTCCTCGTCGGGTACTTCTCCAAGCTGGGCTCCGACGAGAGCAGCGGTAAGTACCACACTGTCTCTATGCCGGCCGCTATACTGTCATTATTATCATTTTAGACCGTACTCGTCCACTGCTGATCGTAGACTTCCCCTTTAGAGAGCCATTCGCCTTGATCATGTTTTCTTTATACAACTACATTGGCAAACAAGCGTACGGCCCGCATTAGATGGTAAGCGGGTCACCGCAGCCTATTGACGCTCGCAACACCACCGGGATGTTATACACTGGTGTGCCGCGTGTCAGTCTTGTGACCTAAGGCTGTTTCGTCACAGTACCCAGTAAGTTCTCTGCTATATCTCACCCTTCAAACCGGAACACAGCTTTTTTTTATATTAGAGGGGGCAAACGAGCATGTGGATCACCTGATGGTAAGTGGTCACCACCGCCCATAGACATCAGCAACACCAAAGGGTCACTGATCCGTTGCCAGCCTTTTTAGGGAAATATACATACATACATACATATAATCACGCCTCTATCCCGTAGGGGTAGGCAGAGACCACTCCTTTCCACTTGCTACGATCCTTACATACTTGTTTCGCTTCGTCCACTCTCATTATTCCCTTCATACATGCTACATATGTCATGGGATACTCATCCCAACTTACCTGTCCGGTAGTTGTGGTATAGTATACGGGTATGCGACCCCACCTTCCCTAACTATTACTGTCCTATCCCTTGCCCTCCTGGGCGGTAATATCCTACATTTCCTATTTCCCACTCTAACTTACCAATCTTCCTTTTTACACCACCTATCCTTCCCATTCCCTATTCCTACCCTCTCCGCCAATCCAACGTCTGCCGCGCATGGATAATCGTAAAAATATTTAGGGAAATATAGGCTCTTTTATTGAAAACACCCATATCGTATTTGTTCGGGAACACCGCTGAGGGTAACTTATTCCAGAATTTCACCGTACGTGATAGAAAATGCCTCAAAAGCGTACTGTAGTAGATTGCCTCTCATCAAGGTAGAGAGGGTGAAGTTTATGGCGAGTGGTACGCTAGTGGAACTCAGCGGCTGGTATTAAGCTGAACAGCTCCTGCAAACACTCCCCATGATACAATTTGTACTGTACCCGAAGCGAAGCAACGTCTCTTCGTGTACAAAGCGAGTCTAGCCGGAACACAGCTATATAAATATAGCTGCTTGGCAGTAGAAATAGGTGAGACAGAGTTACCGACTCAGACGACTTTTGTACAAAGTCTCCCTCTGGTTGATGGTCATGTGCCACCTGTATCCATCGACTACATACAAACCTCTTGAGTTCTTCGCTCTATCTTTTCGTGCCACTCTGATGGTGCCAGTACGGAACCTTTCTTCTCCAGCCGTCGGTTCTGCGAACTATTCCCTGTCTGGTCCCTTTTTTTTTAAATATATGGCAATGGTGTTGCTAATTTATGCCAGTGTCAAGGTTAGGGAAACTCGACCCAATCAACCCAGGTTAAATACCACCCGTAAAATGATAGTGATTTTTACAAGGTTTTCTTGATGAACTTATTCACGTCTTCCAAAAAATGCTTAAACGTGTTATATTTGAGGTTTTTTATTACTGTATAATTTCACTAGGACTTATGTTACAAAATACGAGTACTATCAAAATTGTCACACAAAACTAATTTTATATTATTCTATAATGAATTTTAAAAATTTCAAGTAAAACAACTATGTCACTCGTCAAAAGCGCGGGAAGAAGTCCCATCGGCTGCCTTAGTACTACTTAACTGCATATCTGCATTTCTTAATCTATCAAGCAGAGAAACACTGAGCATCGCACTTTCCATAGCACGTTGACCTATCTTGAGCTTCGCCATTTCCCCCGCAATGAAGGGGCACTATATTATTATTCAAACCCTTGATCGATCTGCATTTTTTCTGTACATTGTGTTTATAGCACAACTTGTGTCAAACAAGCGTACGATCTGTCTGACGGTAAGCAGTTATCACCGCTGCCTATGTGCACACGCTCGGGGCATTATTAAAGTGCTATTGTACTGCGGATGTAATATACTCCGAACCATACATATGTACCGAGGTAAGTTCCATCCATATTTGTAAAGTTAGTCAAAAAGATATTTAAAGACATATTCAGTGTCAAATTTATTTATTCCTTTGTTTTACTCCGACCAGACGTTGATTACTGTTACGTGAGTATTCGTGTGGCAGTGCCATGTAGGTTCTGTGAAGATTTTATTACGAACTGAAAGTTACGAAAAATACTTTTAAATAAAATGGTAGAAACGACATCATTGAAGGAAGTGTTTACTTGCCTTTTTTTATACCACTAAGGTGACAAACAAGCATACGCCCTGCCTGATGGTAAACAGTCACCGTAGCCTATAGTCATTGTATGCAACACCAGGGGTGTCACTCATGCGTTGCCGACCCTACGGCCTTGTACAACGCAAGTAAAAATTTTAATTGAAGTAAAATTGAATGGATACTATACTACATAAAGGAGGCGAATTTAATGAACTAGATCTTTTTCATTTATAACTTCTTTTCACTTTTTATTTTGACGAAGCTCTGTTTATGAGCCGTTGGCGGAGTGGCAGCAATGCTACTTTAACACCAAGACTCATGAGTTCGATTCCCACACAACATTTGTATGTATACATAAGTGATCTGTGGTCTGGGTATTTTTAAAATCGGTAGGTCGAATCAAAGCATATTAAAATGCTAAACTAAGCTGGGGTTACCCGTGACTCGCGAGAAATACTTCCTGTATTTCAAACCTTTATAGGCTACAATATCCGTTTTACATCAGGCGGCCGTATATTCGCGTCGTTGTATAAAAAAAAACTTATATGTTAAATATATTTCAGACGATGACTCCAAAAGTGTGGGTGGACTATCGACTGAATCCAGTGGTTCCAGACAAACAACCCCGACGCACCGCCCTCCTGTAATGAGCATCGCGAGCCATTTGCGAGACCCACCGCCGACGCCCACCTCCCTCGGAGACGCCGATTCGCTCTCACTCAACGATACCGGTTAGAGAATATTGAATTTTATTGACTAAATATTACGATTGATATTTTTTGACGTGCAACATCTTTTCTCTCGCTTTCCCGCAATCTAGTAATTTCGTGAAAAGGGACAGTAGTGTGTAACAGGAAGCCGGGTCATGGTTTAATTTGCGCGCTATTTGATTTGACTACTGTAAAGTTTCAAGTTCTCCCTCATTTTTTTTCCTAACAGTTGTTAATTGTCATAACATGTCTTACGGCACTATTACAAGCAAAACTCCGATATTTTATACCTAACTTATTATAATCAGTCATGGGCAAATTAAATGCATATGCATCTGATGAACCATTGTAAGGTTACTACAATAATATAAATAAAATTTGAAAAAGAGATAACCCGAACGAACACGAGGATTACGGTTGATGATGTAGTGTTGGTACAAGTGGATGACTCTGTATATCTTAAAAGCGCTTTTAGAAGAGATGGAAGGTACACCGCTGATGTGGAGAAACGAGAAGGTGCAGGGAACAGTGTGAATGGAGCGTTGTGTAAACTTTTAAACATTCAAAATCTAGTAAGTCAGAAGGCACAGCTCGCTGTACACAACGCTGTGCTAATCCCAACGTTTACTTATGAAATATTGCCCAAAAATTGTGGCGTAATGCTTGCTGGCAACGTTCGTAATGATGTAGTAAGAAAGAGAGTCGGTCTGAAAGAGTCGGTGTTAGGATAACGAAATGCATGCCCCGTTGGTTCGGACATGTAGAAAGAATGCAGGATGAAAGAATGACGAAACAGATGTACAATCCAAAAGTGGTAGGATGTAGGAGCCGAGGAAGGCCGCTCCCTTCTCTCCTTCTAGTACGGGGATCAGTATTTCAAGAGCCTTAGGAACCGGCGAGCGTGCATGAAAAGAGCTATGAATGTTAAAGAAGCGAGTGAGATGTCTAAGAACCGTATCTTAGCGCTTGTTCTGTCCGTCTACCCCGCAAGGAACTAAGCATGATGATATACATACACACTTAGTAAAACAATGTTAAAATAATTTTAATAATATTATATTTTTTACCAAAGTTGTAATTCAACATTTTACAAGTTATCAATTCCAAGTGTAATTAACACTTGGAATTGATAACTTGTAAATGAAATGTGTAAAATAAACAATAGGGTTGAAATTGCAGTGATTCGTAACGAAGAACCGTTGATGGAGACTTACGAAGCTGAGCGGCTAGTGTCTGAAAACCTGATCCAACTGGAAGAGGACTTCCAGCGGCTTGGCCTCTCCCAAGAGAAACCTGTCGCCAAACTACCCATCGAGGAGCCGGTTGACGACTCACCCACATATTTCCGGTACCTTCTCATAAATACAATACGATTTTTTTTTATACAACGTCGGTAGGCGTATAAGCATACGGCCCACCTGCTCTAAAGCCGTTATCGTAGCTTATAAACGCTTGTAATACATTAAGTATCACTCGCACGATGCCTCCTCTGCCGCTAACACAGCAACTCCTTAGGAGCTTACTGGTGACCTGACTGACACGCAGGAACACAACAACCCTCCAAGGAGTTGTTATTTGGCTGCGGTTTTCTGTAAGGTGGAAGTACTTCCCCAGACGGGCTGCTTTGATGCGCCCTACCTCTCTTAAATACATCCTAACCAAGACAAACAGACATGTTCACACAAATGTTTGTCCTGTGTGGGAATCGAACCCACGAGCATTGGTGTCAATGTCGCGTCATTCACGACAGCGCCACTGAGCAACAGCCTCAACATAAAATGGTTACATTCACTGTGAGCATATATTATAGTATATATTAGAACTATCTCTCGCGTTGCCCCGCAACGAGAAGTGTGTGAAGTATTCGTTCTTTCAACCCGCCCGAAGTTCAAGCCCAATGATTAAGCTTAACTACTGCCACTTTATTATACTGCCACGTTAACGTAAATTCGCATGCAAACTGTATGGTAACCATTAGAACATGGGATGATGTGCACGGGCGGGCGGGCCGCGCTGGCCCCGGGGCAGCCCAGGATTCTGCGTTGTCCGAGTTGTTCCTGAACATGGGTAGGCACATCTTCTGAGATTATTACCTCTTGTCCTTCTTAGCGTTATCCAGTTTCCTACTCCATTAGGATCGGCGGGGTGCGCTACTTAAGACTAAGGATTTGGCGAAGGTAATTATTTTTACATGGAGCGATTGCCATCTGACCACCACAATCCAGAGGGAAAACCAGACCTATATTAGGTAAGGTCACACATCTTTCGAAATATAATTTCTTAGACGTGCTGGTTTCCTCACGATGTTTTCCTTCACCGCCGAGCAAGTGATAATTACATATATGTACATAAATTCGAAAATACGAATTTAGGTGCACACGCCAGGATTCGAACCGCGTCCAGTTGCTCAATAGGCAGTTTCTTTATCCACTGTGCTGTCACTGGCACATCTTCTGACAATATATTCTCATACAAAACTTTCTAGCGAATAACAACACCTCTGGCTGCACAGCTATTGTTAGCCCTGCATAACCCTGTGATGGTGTCGAAAATCTACTTATCTATCGCTCACTTCATTATTAACCCTTCGAAACCCGGGTGGTCGTATACGACAGCGAAATGTATGGGAAAACGTATATAACGGGTTCTGACTGCTCAATAATGTTTAATATTTCATTACCTTGCCGTAACACAGTCTCGACTAGTACGGAAGGTAAAGAAATGTTCATATTTGTATACCCACATGATAATTGCTGTTATGTTAATATTAATTATGAATTGTAATATCATTAACGGTGTACAAACAAATAGTATGCACAATAAACGACTTTTGATTTTGATTTCAATATAATGCGTACAGCGTATACACATCGTACTGTATGACTCGTGATGATGATCACATTGGGTGGTGTATTTCCAGACGCGTGGTGTTCTCCCCCGAGGTGCCGGTCCGGCTGGACTACGTCGGTAAACGAGTGGACCTCTCCGCCGGGCCAGTGGCCGGCCTGCTCATGGGCCTGGGTCAACTCAACTGTTCCGAACTCACGCTCAAGCGCTTGGACTACAGGTAATTATAAATTATTCATTTTTAGGGTTCCGTACCCAAAGGGTAAAACGGAACCCTATTACTGAGGCTCCGCTGTCCGTCCGTCCGTAAGTCCGTCTGTCACCAGGCTGTATCTCATGAACCGTGATAGTTAGACTGTTGAAATTTTCACAGATGATGTATTTCTGTTGCCGCTATAACAACAAATACTAAAAAATAGAATAAAATAAATATTTAAGGTGGCTCCCATACAACAAACGTGATTTTTAGGGTTCCGTACCCAAAGGGTAAAACGGAACCCTATTACTGAGGCTCCGCTGTCCGTCCGTCCGTCCGTCTGTCACCAGGCTGCATCTCATGAACCGTGATAGCTAGACAGTTGAAATTTTCACAGATGATGTATTTCTGTTGCCGCTATAACAACAAATACTAAAAAATAGAATAAAATAAATATTTAAGGGGGCGCTCATACAACAAACGTGATTTTTTTGCCTTTTTTATAGATAATGGTACGGAACCCTTCGTGCGCGAGTCCGACTCGCACTTGGCCGATTTTTTTTGCCGTTTTTATAGATAATGGTACGGAACCCTTCGTGTGCGAGTCCGACTCGCACTTGGCCGATTTTTTTTATACTACTTCGGAAGACAAGAATACGGCCCACCTGATGTAAATCGGTTACCGTGCCCTATTAACGCTTACATATTAAGTATCACTCGCGCGATGCCTCCACTGCTGCTTACACAGCAACTCCTTTGGACCTTACTGGTGACCTCACTCGCACGCAGTAACACAACATCCCTCTAGGGAGTTGTTATTTGACTGCGGTTTTCTGTGAGATGGAGATACTTCATCAGACAGATGCTTCGATGCACCCTACGTATCTTAAAAACGCCCAGACCAAGACATACAGGCTTGTCCATGCACTATGGACATGGACATATGGGAATCGAACGTTAATGTCATAGTACGAGTAGCATTACTAGCTAGTGCAGGCATGTTATTGTGGGCGATATATCAATCCTCTATCTCTCTATCTATAACTTCACGCCAAATCCCTTGCGGGGTAAGCAGAGAGAACCGAGCGCCATGTGACTCGATCCTTACATATCTCACTCGCTTCTTTAACATTCATTGCTCTTCTCATGCACGCTCGCCGGTTTCTAGGGCTCCTGACATCACCTTCTGATAGAACACGACCAATTTGGTCATGGTAGGTATGGTCTTGGCCTTCCTCGGCTCCTACATCCTTCCACTTTTGCATTGTATATCTGCTTCGTCATTCTTTCATCTTGCATTCTTTCTACATGTCCGAACCATCGGAGCATGCCTCTTCTTATTTTAACACCGGCGCTCTCTTTCAGATCCTCTCTGTTTCTAACATCATCATTGCGAATACGGTCTACAAGCCTTACGCCACAAATTTTGCGCAGCGCTCGCATTTCGACCGCGTTTATTCTACTTTCATGCTCTTTCTACCATACCCAGCTCTCGCTTCCATAAGTTAGCGTTGGGACCAACACTGCATTGTGTATAGCGAGTTGTGCCTTCTGGCTCAGGATTTTACTGCCGAGAAGTTTTCCCAACGCTCCATTCACACTATTCCCAGCACTCACTCGTCTTTCCACATCTGCGGTGTACCTTCCATCCCTGCTGAAAGCGCATCCAAGATATACAAACTCATCACTTGTTCCAACACTTCATCATCAATCGTAATCCTTACATTAGTTCTGGATTCTTGTCTTTCTATAATATTATAATATATCATTCCAATACATGATAACGAGAGCTGCCTACGAATGCCATCGTTTCGTGCTTTTGAGTTATTAACGGCCATCGTGTCGATCTGAGAGCATAATCTCGCGGTTTATTAAAATTGATATCTACAAAAGTATACAAGCAATACAATATATATTTAACTATGTATATTCATCATCATCCGAGCGCTAATTCTGGCCACGTCCTACGCTTTCCTTTCGAAGCCCAAGGTCCGCTTCCCAGTTTTTACCCCTCCACTTCGCGCCACCTTCGGTATCCCTTATAGTGAGACTATTGACACGCATATCATCCCTCACGTTAAGCAAGCATATCTTCGGACACTTTACATCAGGTGGGCCGTATGCTTGTATGCCTCTCGACGTTGTATAAAAAAAATAATAGTTAACCCGAAAGCACGGCCCCTCTGTTTTCTAGTGCTAGGAGGATCTCATTGGCACCTTTAGATCACAAAACCCTAAACACATCTGTTGGTTTTCAGATTGGGCCTCCTCGGTCTGGAGAAGCTGGTCCAGTGGGCGCTGCACGAGTGGCTCACCGATATTAAGGCACACCAGTTGCCCGGCCTGCTCAGCGGAATCGGACCCATGCACTCGCTGCTGCAGCTACGTAAGTATTACCTTATATACACTGGGTATACCGAGAACGCTGTCACTTAAGGCCCGTTCGCATTTTGATTAGTGTTAAGTGCAAGTGTCAATTGTAAGTGTTAAATGTTGAATTAAACAATTTTAGCAGGAAGTCTTCCTGCGACCACGGATGCTGCAAAGCGTTCGAAACGTCAGGTTCAACAAAATAAATAAAATACGCGATACTTCCGTTAAAAATTGTTTAATTCAATGTGTAACAATCGCGAAAACCTAAGACAAGTGTTAAATGATTAGTACATACATTATTTGGACAGGCAATGATTAGTGCGAGTGTTTAGTATTTGCATAAAGTGTTAAGTGATTAGTATTTAGAAGCCAATTCTATTTTTTTGCGAGTGCCCCCGCCCCCTTTTCTTCATCCCTCACTCGCAGCGCGCTCCTCAATAAACACGTCCGGACAATAATATTCTAATGGATCTTCCACGGCTAATTATTTTGATAACTAGCTCCACGACTTGATCTCCTGGCTATCCACTTTCGTTGCCATAGTTTTTGAGGTTTCATACATTCAATTTCGATCTCTTCTTCGATTTAATCCAAGACAATTTTTAATATATCTTTAACACATTTGTGCAGTTCCCTCTGCACTTCTTCGTCCATATTGTTGATTGGCCTCACGGTTATTCCTTATGAACTTATAAGCTTTACTAAACAGAACTACTTATCAGCAATGGACATAGACTAAACATTAACACTTGACACGAAACACTACATGCTCCACACTCGCACTTAACACTAATCAAAATGCGAACGGGGCTTAAAGTAGTTTAACTTGCTGGGACCAATGTAGGAAATAACCTATGGAATACCGATAATACATAGTAACTGAATTCACTCTGTCATGTCGGTGGGTAAAATAGAACGTCTGGCTTTTATTGGCTAGTTCGCATATAAACATCGCGCACTTCCATTGGTCAATAGGATCGAATCGCTTTTGTGAGCGTGGATGCCTTTCTGCGCAGTCGAGTAGTTTATTGGTTTGAGCTGGGACCGTAATAGAAACATCTCGGGCTTGTTGAACACTTAAATTTGAAGTAGATGTATGTAACAACCAAAGGTATCGACTAATGAGAGTAAGTTAAGAGAGGTAGGGCACATCAGAGCAGCACGACTGGGGAAGTACTTCCGCCTCAAAGAAAACCGCTGCCAAATAGCTACTCCCTGTAGGGTTGTTTATAAAATGACCGGTCTGAAGTTCCTCCACTTACGTGGGAGCGCAGCCAAATATTACAATTCCCTGAAGAGTTGTTATGCGCGTCTTGAGTTAAGTTGGCTACATTAGCAATTTAGCATTAGGGGCAAAATAATGAAAAACATTTAAAGGGAACACATTAATAAACGTGCAAATGACTTATTCCTATCAAGAATCTCTTCCACCTTTGAGTGTCTAATTGGAACTTTGTAAGCGAGTGGCAACATAAACGGAATTAATTGATTATTATAATATTAAACAAATATAAATAGTAGTAAATGTCGAAAGAAATAGCAAAACCTAGAAAGTAACTAGTTGTAATAATATACATATGTATACATATATTGGGGAGATGATAGATAGAGATGAAATGGAAGAAAAGGATATTAACTTCTTAGTTAATATCCTTTTCTAAAATATAAAAAGAAAAGAAATAGTAAAAGCAGTCTAAAGCATCAAGATCATCGTGAGAGTTTCTCAGAGTCAGCTTAAATGATTGGGTGACAATTAATGTGCAAAGAGAGAAAGTATTCCACAATTTTGCAGCATGGACCGAGAAAGATTTATTGTATGTAGTACTAGTGTGCATAGAAATGTCGTGTAAAGAATCCACTGAAGAACGCAGACGACTATCAATATCACGAAATTGAAACCTTTCACGTAAGTACTCAGGAGTAGATGGGTTAAATAGTACGTTAAAAAGAAAGGACAATATGTGGAATTTTCTACGAAGCCTAACCGATACCAACCGAGATGCTTGCAAAACTGAGATGTGTGGTCATACTTCCGCAGACCAAATGTCTGTCTAGTTTGTCAAGCACCCCTTCTGCCGGATACAGGTAGGCCACATCAGCGTAATCTAACAGCGGACGCAAGAGGGATTGAACTAGCATCGCTTTAGTGTCCATCGGAAGGAAATTTTGCAGATGTCTAAGAGAATGCGCAGAGGCGAAAAGTTTACACCTCACTTCATTTAATTTGAGGTATCCACGATAGAGTTTGGTCCATGATAACACCCAAAGTAGTTACGGTCGAAGAGATCGGTATAACAGTGCCGTCAAAACCGAACTGAGAATCATCATGGGAGTCCAATTTAAAAATGAAGTGGGAACTTCCAATTATAATTGCCTGTAACTTAGCTGCATTAATATTAATGCCATAGCGTAACGATCTAGAAATTAATAGCTTGAAAAATATTAGAAAGAGAGGCCGCCGTGATATTTGAAGATATATATAAATGAAAGGAACAAGACAGTGGTAGAGTAATTAATAAACATAGCGAGTAAAAACCCCGACAGTCAGGCCGCACCATTCAGACCGCCAGTCGCCAACCTTCACTAGTTGACGACGTCCTTTGAGGTATAACCCAAATCAGGTAAGCGAAATGGGTTAAAGGTTTAAAGTTTTAATAACACCGAGCAAAATATCGTAACAGAATTGAAACTCAGATGTTTGTTTCTGAACCTAAAAAAAACTTGTTACAGTATAGCAATGTATAACGCCGATGATAATGATTATAATTTATTGTAAAGTGACCGGTATCCGAGACCTGGTGTGGCTGCCGGTGGAGCAGTGGCGGCGCGACGGGCGCCTTGTGCACGGCCTGCGGAGGGGAGCCGCCTCCTTCACCGCGCGTACCGCCGTTGCCGCGCTCGACATCACAACCAGACTACTGCATCTCATCCAGGTATTTTTTTACAGTCAATTTTCATAAAGGCAGCATTTATTTAGCATTTAAATATTTTTTTCGTCAAAGGTCTTTATGCAGTAGTATAAATTTATATAGTTATTAGCAAAATACGAGTATTAAGTTACAGTTTACATATAATTTTAAAATGAAACTTCCTTTTTCCATTTTTTTTTATAACCATTTTTTGTACGTTTCCTAAAATTTTAGATACTAATGTTATAGAGAGATTTAATCTGTATTACTAACCCTATAAAATATTTTTTTTTTACTTCACTCGTGAAAATAAATTAACAATTTTAAATTAGACAGCTCCGAATTAGTCGTTTTTTTTTATTTATTTAGTACATTTTTAATTAGTTACTTAATTCGAATTTGTTTTTTCTAATTTTAATGTTAAGCTGTAAATACAAATGAAAATATAAAATGTGTTTGTACCTAAAAGGATAATAAGTAGAAAATCTGCTTCGATTTTTATTCTAAATTAATTGCCTAAATTAAAATAAGTATGAAATCCTACTCGTTAGATACACAACATAGTTTCATGATGAACTTCGGTACAGTATGAGTTTTTATTACTTGAATATTATTTAACTTGAACATCTCTCTCAGGATCCTTGAAAGTGGGCATGGTGTTTGGAAAATATTTTAACTTATATATTAAGAGGGATTTTCATGCAACTAACGGACGTGGAAATTTCAGTTGAATCAAATCCGATTTTTCTTCACTGCCTTAAAAATACAAACGATATTAATCATAACTTCACCGCTTCCAATCCCTTACAAATATTTGTGAAGCTTTAAGTTTATTTCTGATAACCCGAATAAATACGTACTAGTTACTATAAAGTGTGGTATTAGTTACTATAAAGTGTAGGCGGATGTGAATGATGCACAAAAGTCAGTACCGTCAATAGTTTTCGCAATGGGATTTAGTTTTAGATAATGTACATAAAACATGAACCAACGTCTGAATACTGACCCGATATGAACTTGAATTTAATTTTTAATACAAGAGTCAGAGTTTGAGCCTGAAATCGAGCCCCAGTGTTAGTCAAGCTGAAGTCCTATCATCCCTCCCAGAATCCTAGCGAAAGGTCCGAATCCGAGTATCAGTTAGAGCCCAATCATAATTCAATAAAATTTTAATATGATGTGCAGGCGACCGCTGAGACTGCGTTCGACATGTTGACGCCGACGCCGACGTTGCAGCTGCAGGACGCGTACAGTCGCCGTTCGCGGCGCCGCCGGCGGAGACACGACCCCGCGCGGCACCCCGCCGACATCCGCGAGGGCGTCGCCAGCGCTTACCACACCGTCAAGGAGGTACAGCAGATATACTAAGGGAAATCCTACATATCATGATTGTGTAATTAAATGTTGGTAACACTTCAGGAAATTATCGAACTTTTGTCTATTTATATCTTCAAGCCAAGTCCCTTGCGCGGTAGGTTGAACCGAGCGCTTTGTTAATCATTTAACAAATCATTAGTATTCCTATACAATAAACCAGTCTAGGTATATATGCCTATAAAGTTATAGATAAAAGGCCAAATTCAAAGCACCCAAAACCGACGAGCAAGCATGTATAAAAAGCGATAGAGTTATGTTTGTATATGTTAATTTAACAAAAAAGTCAAGTAAAACTGCTTTGTTGCAGGGTTTTGCAGAAACAGCAGCGACGATGGCACTGGCGGCGCGCTGCGAGCGCGGCGTAGGTGTGCTGAGGCATCTGCCGGGCTGCGCTGTGGCCCCGTTGGCGCTGGCAGCGGCTGGCGCCGCTGACGTGCTAGGGGGCGTACGAGCCCATCTCGCACCGGCCGCAAGGCAGGATCACGCAGACAAGTGGCGACTCACAAACCAACCAGGTTACCTATACTCACGACAAACACACCAACAGCCAAATATTTCTAATCAAGTACACCTACTTATAACACAAAAACAGCAATCAATTCGGTACTCTCAACCACGCACTACCCGCAACCAGTCACGCTTCATCTGAAACCAGCTACCAAGTATATTACACCCGTAAACAGGTGAACTACACCCGCAACCAGGTAGAATACACCCAAAGTCAGATATATTTCATCCGCAGCTTGATACACTTCACCTGTACCAGGTGCTCTATATTCGCAACCAAGTACACTATATTCGCAACATTCCCCATTTTACTAATAGTAATTTATTATGTATTTCAGATAGTACAACAGACTAGAAAGGGAGTCGCGACAGTTTCTACTGATCTCCATCGCTCATCATTTTAAATCTGCGGTGATGGTTCTTAGTGTAAGGCATTTATATTGCTCAGTTACGACAAGACTTGGACGTTATCAGCTTTGCAGTACTTTATACTCTTAACCCAACTTGTGAGGCAATGTGGTTGGGAATACTTAAAGAATAGTATTATATCAATGTTGTAAAAATATAGTTACAATCGTTTGATTTTAATGCTATCAAATAAAAAGTTGTCTGAACCAATTGTACAGCTAATAGCAGATCACGCTTGTCACTCGAAGTGCGATTATGACTCTTTTACTTTACTGTACGGCATAAGAATGGTATAGAGAGCGAAGTGGCAAGCTTGACAAGCACTTAGCTGTACCATCAACAATGATTTACTTATATAAAATAAACATTTATAGACTCTTAGCTAGAAATTACTTTGCGGAAGTCAAATTTACAGGCAATTACTATACTGCTGTGTATCCTTTCGCCACTAGTTAGTTCATGAAAGCTAGCGCGGACCGACGCTACTGTTAGATGCATGTCCTACGCATATGACCTACGTAACGATCATGGAGGTGACGGTGATGGCGATCTACTACAGTAATAGATGGCTACCGGCCGGCGCCACTAAAATGAATTGACTGGTGGCGATAGCTCAAAAATAAGTATGGATCAAGGTGCCTATAAATAAAATATTAACGATTGTGACTGTAGTTATATCTCTTGTATTTTTATACAAATGACGGTCCTGCCTCGTAGTCATCGAATTTATTTATATTATTTCCCCACTCTTTCCTTAGACACTACTACATGGCACTACCAGTATGGTCATAGAACATTTTTCTTTCTCGTGACTATACATACTCTTCTTATTGGCTGATTAAACTAGTAGATTAACTTATTGGTCTAACGCTATTTTCGTTTTACTCCCTAGGCACTACTTGTAGTCCTGATTTGTTCCAGAAATGCCCCTAGTTAAATAA
The DNA here is from genome assembly GCA_947507595.1 of Pyralis farinalis. Classification (NCBI taxonomy): domain Eukaryota; kingdom Metazoa; phylum Arthropoda; class Insecta; order Lepidoptera; family Pyralidae; genus Pyralis; species Pyralis farinalis. Next base: position 9,414,542 of record OX382278.1, read on the forward strand.
ATACCATCTATGGGGATTTTTTTGGAAAAATAAGTCCAAAATTGGATTTCATTGATGGAATGCCAGATGGAATTCATAAAGTAAAGGAAAAATGAATTAATTCACCTCGACTTTTAATACACTATTTTAATTAGCCAACGAGATAGTAGAGTCACGGTAAGAAAAATCTTCCATGACACTACTGGTAGTACGTACGGTCACGTAGTAGTGCTTAGGGTATGGTATGAGAGGTTATATCGTCCTTTTAGTTTTATGATAATATATATAAATATGTTTTGAAGCAGTCTTGGAAAGACCGGCTATCATATCGATATTACTTAAAAGTAAAAATAGAAGCCACGCGCAACAGTGGTTTTATGTGATGTGTTTTTATACAAAGGGTTACAAACATCATAGTAAGTTTAGGGTATTACGAATTAAGCGCAGACTAATTTATTTTGACGAATACTTTTTTGGTGTGAGGAGACGTCCCCCCGTCCCCGTCCCCGTCCCCCCGGTCCTTTGCTTCCATAATGGAAGGCAATTCAGAAAACGGATGATAACAAAATCAGTGGATACAGTTTGGTGATGTAGCTACATATCGTCAATTGTTTACATCTAAAATTTAATGACAGCTAAAGAATCAAAGAATTCGTGGAGTGAGGACTGTGAGGCAACGCGAGCGGCTGGGTAAAACGCCGCCATTTTAATATCGTTTTACTCCTTTATTTAATTTCCTTTTAGTATAAATTACTTTCCGTTACGAAGTATTCACGTAAACCTCACGGCCGTGTCCACGACACAACCCTTTTATTTATATATCAGATTACAATTAAATTCTCAAATCATGGACAACAGTATCTATTTTCATGTCTTTTTATAAATATTCTGTCGTCAAACGTCTGGGTTCGATAAACGCACACCCGTGTTTTAATAGCCCCCTATTATACTATATTGCATAAATAACTACAAATTTTAGACCTTAATATACACGTCAAAAAAAGGCAATTAGAGATAGTCCTTGTAATTCATCTAAAATGAGCAAATGTTTGTAACTCAGTATAAATAGTGATATAATAATGATGTAAAGTGTATTTCTCTATGGTCACTTATAGATTCACTAAAGTGAGTTTTTGATCACGTCACTGCCGTCGAAGAAATGGCTATGTATTGTACTGTAGATAATTTTATTAATCTGTAACTATTAGGGAAGGCAGCTCAAACTGCTGCTCGAGTCGACGACAGTCACGCCAAACACAGGGGTTGATAGTATTCCAAGGCTCGAGACTTTAGTCCTTTTTTAAGGCTACGTCTTTTACCCTCTACAAGGCCTTTTAGTCCTCGGGCGTATTGTTTTGAACTTTAAATTATACTATCTTCAAAAGTTTGAAGATAAATTTCAGCACCGTTTGAACCATAGTTCAAGTTCAAATGATGCTAAGATGTTATTAAGTAACTAAATTTTATTATTTAAAATAAATAAAGTCAAATTTACGGTCAATAAGATCTAAACTTGAGAGCTCAATGGCGTCGTTGCGCGTGTCTTTCTAACCGAACACGCAGGTTAAGCAACGTCGACCGCGGCCTGTCTATGGATGGGTTTATCTATTTCGAGTTTCTCCGTGCTCGGAGGAAAATACTTATTAACCACGATTAAGACAATTGTTTATCAATATTCGAACACAGTTTAGTTTACAAACGCTTTTTTTTTACTTTAATCTTTTTATTTCTTTTGACTTCAAATCTTGCAAGTAAATTTTGGAACAAGTACGATATCCAAATAAACTGAAGTAAAACTGTGACGGCATTACAAATATCACCTTACCATAGAGCTGACCTAATGATAGAGGCGGAATATTGTTGTAACTAGATCTCACTAGTGAAATATAGTAATAATCCCTTCGAATTTGGACTCTATTTACTTGTCTTCAAGTGTACTTTACAATTTAAAAACTTGTTTTTGATTATATATTTTACTATATTATTTAAAACCTGAACACCTATGACGACTTAAGAGAGCTATTACGTTTTAAATAATGTTATTATATGATAAGATTTTTGAGGCTAAAGATTGCCTTGTCGTAGTCAAACTCTTAAAAAGCATTTTAAGGCTAAAAGGCTGGAATCCTTTGGAACACTATCGGTTAAGGGCTAGTGTATCGAGTGGGCGTTTACGAAGAATGCTGGCATGAATTTTACATTTTAGCTGCCTCATATTGGCATAGGACATCAGAAATTGGGCCGTACAACATCAAATGCGGGTGTATCGGTACACGTCAGTACATACGGTGAAGACGTTATATTGGCGGTCAAACTATTCAAAAATTCTAGTACCGTAGCTTCTAGAAGCGGTCATCTGCGAGCGTCTGTGTCATTACCGTAATATATTCCTGTGCTGGGTCGTCGTTTGATGCAATACAGCGCTAAAGTTCTTGGTCTACACATAATTTGGTGCTTGATTTTAAATAGCGATGTAGCATTTTAGAGCATTTAGCTTGTTTAGGCTGTAATATTGATGTAAATATTTTGAAAAGTTGGAATAATTAATCGGGTGCCATGACAAGTATGTAAAATAATAAAAAGTAATTCCTATTTTAGTATATTGAAAATAATTTGAATTGAAATGGTCAGTAGGAAATATGTATTGTTCTATTTTGAATTACTTTTTCGTTTAGTTACAAGACTGTGTTATGTTTCCTTTTATGTTTTACTCCGCACGAATTCACTCAATTCTGACGTTTACCCACTAGATTAGTAAAAAGGTATTCCATTATATTCGGTTTTAGTAAAGTCGGAATATTTAGAATTTTAATTACTCTTTTTGATATTTGGAAATCAATAAATACAAATAAATCATTATAAATCTGAAATAATGTTTTATTGATGATGTTTAAATCCTTTGATCAACCTCTAAAACCTACAATCCTAGCAACGTATACTATAGGTTATTCTATAGTAGCACGTTACACCGTAAAATTATCATAGGCAGAACAAATAGGAGAAGACTTCACTACACATTTCTCAATGACAAATAGCCTTTTTTAATGCATAATAAACTGAAAGAATCGACATATACGTGTTTATATTTCATTGCATATTTCTTTGTATTACGTGTCAATATAACATATATGTACCGTAATGTTTCAATAATAAGACTTAAAAAGGCTATTCGATCAATGTTGTATAAAAACACTTAAGTTTTTAAGGGAACGCCGTGGTATGTTTACTACTGTTTTACCGACTGAATGCTACTAATTTCGAAAGAGAACCTAATTCCGATTTGGGTCCTCTTTTGGGGAAAACGTTTTTGGGCGCTCATTGTGTATCTAGTTTTATATTAATGATTGAAAATTTTGACTCAAATATTGAGTGCAGTACATGACTTTACAAATATTTCCACAATCCTATTCTTTCTAGCGAGTAAGTCGGTGCACGAGGATGAGGGATCGTGTCTCAGGAACCCCTCCCTAATACGCCCACCGGGTGCCAGGTACAAGAAACTGTCAGAAGAACGTATATTGGTGCGAGGAGGTCGTAACCCGCAATAGGCACGTCACCTAGTAGGAAATCCAAGCAGCATTTGCAATGCTGCTGTACGATACTTCGTTGTGTTCTGGGCAGCGGACAAGCAGAGCAGTGGGAAAATAATTTCGCACCAACTATCAATGCTACCTCCACAGGAAGAAGAACGTGTCATCAGCAGGGCGTGAACCAGATAATTTAGCTTTGTACTTTTAATTGGTGAGGTAGGTATGGGACGAATAATATGCCCAACCTGTGGCTGCAATTCGTATGAAATATTTGCTTTAAAAGTGTCAAGTGATTAACATTAGTTTGGGGGTTCGATTCCCACACACGATAAACGTTTGTGTGCATGAATATTTACAAATAATATATATTTATGTTTACCAGTTGTCAAGCTCCGAGTGGTTTGATCAAGCCATGCGCGTTACGGCAGCAAGTATATAACGGAGCCGGACGCCTTAATACCCATAGTACAAGCTTTCATTAAAATCAGACTAGATTTGCGCCGTGTGATTAGTCAATCGCGCACATCAATATTAAGTAATAATGTTGGGAAGACAGCTCAAACAAATTTACGTGATTGGGTAGTTGACAGAATAAATAGGACAGTTTTAACAAAAAATTTGGTTGAAAAATGTCATGCGGATTTCTGTATAATGTCCTATACAGTTTAACAAAGGTACTGGATATTTATAATTTTACAAGTATCAATTTCAAAGTATTTTCCTCACTCAATGGATATATTAATAAAAACCCTTTTGTATCTGTCTTAGTATTCAGCTGTATGAGCACTGATAGTCCAGTGGATACTAAACCAGCCTATTAACAGACGGCCACTGGTTCCAATCCTTGCGTAGACATGTACCCCAGAAATAGCGTTTTTCGGGATATATGAACATATGTGTAATTATCACTTGCTCGAGCATGAAGGAAACTCGCACGTCCAAGAAATTATATTTCAAAAGACGTGTGACATAGTCTAAGAAAGGGCTGGTTTCCCCTATGTGGGGAATCCTGGGTTGTGGAGGTCTGATGGCAGTCGCTCCATTTCAAAATGATGGGAGATATGAGGTGGTATGATGGGAGGAGCAAATTCCTGAAGCGCAGGTGTATGGGTCGGTGGAGTATTGTACATCTAATTTGTTATGGTATAAATATCAAACGCCGCCTGACTATATGTGGCTAACGTCACCCTGTGATTGTACACCGATCACCTAAAACAAGCAGTCGCAGGTAGTAGTTACTGAAAGTATTAAGGAGGCATTTATCCAACAGCAGATAGACAGAGGCTGACAACTATACTGTTAATTATTCTAAACATTTTCCGCAACGTGTTGGTGAATAACATTAATAAAAACATAATATTTAAATTGCTTGTATTAAAGTCTATATTTTTCTATATACATATACATAAATCACCTAATCTAAGCCTCCTGATCAACCTTTTCAGGATATTTATCTGTCAGGAAACTCTTCACCTCTCCATATTCCACCTTTAGGTTCAGACGAATCCTTTCATGGTTTCTATACTTTTCATATTTCTTTAGATAGATTTGATAATGCGGCATAGTCTCATAGAGGCGAGGGTACTTCTTTCTCTTCAAAATAACTCTGTCTTGCATTACATAGTTTATAAAGTCCAGTGTTTCGTTTTTGGGTATTTCTTCCTTTGTCCTTACTTCGCTGGGACTCGCTACCACTTTCGGGAAATATTCATTCTCCTCTCTGTACTCTACTAAGTGAAGTTTCTTTTCCTCAGCAAGTTGTTGATGAGTTTTCTAAAAATGAATAGTAAATTAATAAATTATACTGCAATATTCTCATTGGAGAATAAAGATTACGACATATTAGAGGCAACACACTGCCACTATTTTTTTTTTATAGTGGCATGCTTATTTTTTTTTTGTGCGCACGCAATCGATAACGCCTGTGAGTAATCGAAATTCCCAGTAACTGCATTTTGAGACATCTTATAATTGTTAGCTGTTACAAACAGCCACAAATCCACATGCCGCGATAAGAGTGTATTAATGTCCCTATTGTCACTTAAAGTGTAACACCCCAGGTTTTAAGTATAAGAGTAATCATATTGTAGGAAATTGTTTGTTAATAAACTTAACGTGGGTTAATGTAAATATTTGAATTATTGAAAATATATTATGTGGCTTATATATTTGAAAAACAAAATACGATTCTGTTTGTCGGTCTGCACCTCTGTTTATATGTGGGTTTGAGATATTTATTTCCCGCATTGTTTGTTGTTTAACTATCTGAACGGCGGCGGCGCCTAATTCGTTCCGTATATTCTATTTAGGTGTCTCGAATATGAACATTCAAGACTCAAAGTTAGTTACAAGCCATTTACAATAATTAGTGATCCATCAATTGCTACTAGTTCATCAATACATAACATTATATGTATTCACAGTAAAAACAATTGAAATTCGACTAGAAGTAGAAGACGCAATAAGTATTAGGAATGAAAAGACTCAATTTATATATAAGCAGGGTTACCGGTATCTCGACCGAGTTGGGATAAGTTAAGTTAAATCTTGGTCGCTTTGATACAATTTTCAGTAAATCCTCTCCACTAACTAATTAGCTAAACACACCAAAAGGACTGGACTGCAGTTCTTTTAGTGTGTTTATAAAAAACCAACAATTTGCAATAATTACTTGTACATCGATCCCTACCAGTTCACACTAGTGGTAGGTAGGTTTACCACATATCTCCCTATTCTCCATATAGAAGTATATAGGTATTCTCGTACGAACCCGCGTCGAGCTCTTTTTCGTTTGGTCATAAACATAAATTTGTCTAACTAAATTAAACCCGAATGAGGAACCAATAATACAAACAACAACAATAAATACCTGTTGCAACATGCCAATGAAAAACGCTTTGACAATGTGTTGCAAATTAATTGATCCTTCCACTTTAGCCCAGATATCTTTGATTCCGATAGCCTGGCATATTTCTTTGATAGCTCTGTGGCAAACAAGGCCATATCCTTCGTTCTTCTTCTTCACATAAATCTTTGTTTTTCCAAATGCAGTATAGAAATCATGATAAACTGAAAATACAAGAAACCTATTGGTGACTTTTATCTTAAAAAATACATGCATAATATTGCATTATGGTGACTTTTTAAAGAGTTCGATAGCGCAGTCGTGAATGACGCAATTTTGACACCAATACTCGTGAGTTCAATTCCCAGCCATGAAAAACATGTGTGCATGAACATGTCTATTTGTCTTGATCTGGATGTTTTTAAGAGAGGTAGTGCACATCAATGGAGACTGTATGGACAAGTACCTCCACCTCACAGAAAACCGCAGCCCAAATAGCAACTCCCTGGAGAGTTGTTGTGTTCCTGCATGTGAGTGAGGTCATTAGTAAGCTTCGAAGCAGTTGCTATGTTAGCAACAGAGGTGCATTGCAAAGTCCTACTTAATGTATAGCAAGTGTTCACAGGCTAAGGTAACCACTTCACATTAGGTGGGCCGTATGCTTGTATGCCTCCCGAAGTTGTAGAAAAAAGACAAACAGACAATCTGTCTCAGCAGTTTATCTCTGAATTCTTAAAGCATTCACATGGTAAACACCTTACTTGTGTGGTTGTTATATCTATCAAAAGACATCAGTTTCTGTCCAGCCCTATTCTTAGCTTTTCTTAATGCTGCCGGTGCTTCTTTAGCTGTGCCAAGGCCAAAGCCAGCAAGCCCTTGCCCATTACCAGTAACCACCTATAAAACAATATAAGAATTTAGTCATTATATTTATGTAGTGATTAATTTAATAATATATAACATAATTTACACACATCTTACCATGGCTTGGTAATTTCTTGTACGCCCTAAACTGCCTTTCATCAAGAGTAAGGATCTGAGTTGTAGCACTTTTGTATCAAATCCTATGAATTTATCTGAAACGCAACATGTGCTTAATAAATGTTTTTATCTCAATTTAATACATCATGTCCAAAAGATGTAGAAACTGAGGAAGGTGGTCTTAATTTATCAGAAGATCAGGAGCTCTAGAAGCCAGCGAATGTGCATGAAAAGAGCTATGAATATTAAAGGAGCAACTAAGATGGGTAAGGACCGCATCATGTGTGTTTTGACGAGCTCGGTGGCTCAGTTGTGAATGACGCGACTTTGACACCAACGCTTGTGGGTTCGATTCCCACACAAGGCAAACATTTGTGTGCATGGATATGTCTGTTTGTCTTGGTCTGGATGTTTTAAGAGAGTTCAGGGCGCATCAAAGTAGACCGTTTGGGGAAGTACCTCCTCACAGAACACCGCAGTCAAATAACAACTCCCTAGAGGGTTGTTGCGTTCCTGCGTGTGAGTGAGGTCATCAGTAAGCTCCCAATGTGTTGCTGTGTAAGCAGCAGAGGAGGCATCGTGCGAGTTATACTTAATATATTACAAGCGTTAATAGGCTCCGGTACCCGCTTTACATCAGGTAGGCCATATGCTTGTATGCCGCCTGACGTAGTATAAAAAAAAATAGTGTGTGCCTACCACGCAAGGAACTTGAGGTGACGATATGAATAGATATATAAAAAACACAAGTGACAGTAACACATTTAATCAAGTGAGGCTAATATCAAAGCAACACAAATTTGCCAATATTGTGATAAAGAGATTAGTATTAAGTAAAATCGGCTTCTTCTTTACTCACTCATAGGGGCCACGCAAACAGAAGGCGATAAGGCGAAGGTACGGTACAGATACGGCACGGATACGGCGCAGGCGCGACATCTGCGCACATAGACGCGGCGACGGTACGGCAAGTTATGTCATTATAAAGCGTGATGTTGACGAGGTAACATGTATTCCTCTTCCGACGAAGATGAAGATGCACTGGCTTTGCTACAGATTATTAATTTACAGCAAAGAGCAAGAAGGTATTGGATACATCCAGTGTGGAGAGAATCAGAAGAACACAGGTTTCATACGATAATGGAAACTTAATATAAATATCCTGATCGTTTTCGCACAATTTATAAAATGACAATTTATAAACTGTACCCTGTCTTAGTGTAGTCGTAGATATTTGGGTATTGCTTAATTAATTCGCAAAACATAATATTAAACTCAATGTCGTCACGCATCCTGTATACGAATCGACGTGCATTTTGCTCAACTTATCTGTTCGTGACAATCGTGACTGAAGGCGGCAAGCGGACGGCGCAGGTACGCCGTCCCTCGCCCCCCGCCACGTCGCCAGCAGATGCGACACCGGGAAGGCGCAAGCGGCGTCTCGCGTTGTATACAGTATGAACAAAGATACAAAGCGATATATTTTAAACTTAAAATTTTCGTCCATATGGGTCGATCCATGGTTTTACATGAAAATCCGATGTAATTGAATTTCTTTTGTTTTTAATATTTTAAAGCACTTAAAGGCAAACATTGTGGTTACATATATTTTTTTTACTCTACGTCGGGTGGGAGACAAGCATACGGCCCACCTGATGTGAAGCGACTACCCTAGCCATATTAACGCTCGCAACTTAAAATATCGCCCTTAAAATGCCGCCGCCCCCGCTGCCAACGCAGCATCTCCTTCCTTTCTAGTGACCTCACTCACTCGCAGGAACACAACAACCCTCAAGGGAATTGTTATTTGGCTGCGGTATTCTGTGAGGTAGAGGTGCTTCCCCTGTTAAGCAGCTTACAATTACGCTCCCTACCTCTCTTTTCGCCATAGCTTCGTTTGTCAGTCAGCAGTTGACTTTGATTCAAAGATGTTGATTAACCACTTACATCCCTAATCATAGCGCAAACATAGGTACCTATGCATGTTGCATATGTAAATAGTGGTCTTGCCAGCGAAAGAACGAGAGAGCGAACAAGCGAGAACCCTGCCCATCCTGCTTCCGTCTCACTTACTCTACGGACCAATTCAAGTATTAAACATTCACTCATCATCGTCACACATGTACTCACGATCATATTCTATAAAAAGGAGTAAGTAGCTAGAGCGACAGCATCACAAACTAATGATCCATCTGCCACTTTTAGAAATTGATTGGAATTATATGATACAAAAGGAGGAAAATGTTAATTCGAAAAAAATCCGAAAGGATGTGCAATAAGTGTTATTTCCAATAAATAGCACCTTGTATAATAATACTCTGTGCCGTACCGTCGCCGCGTCTGTTTGCGCAGATATCGCGCCTGCGCCGTATCCGTGCCGTATCTGTACCGTACCTTCGCCTTATCGCCTTCTGTTTGCGTCGCCCCATATACAAGAATAATTGACAGGAGAATGAATGAAATGGAATTAGAAGTAGGATCAAGTTTTCTCATTTCGCAATATCATAGAAAAGCATCTGGCTCCAGACCAGAAGGTTTGAGAATTGTACACCATTTGTGTGGATAGATGCCCTGGTTGATATTAAATTTAGTATCAGGCAGCGTGTGCTCCGCTGTTCATTCTGTATCTTTATAATAGGCTACAGAGAATAAGATCTATGAATCTAGGATTGTGTATGGGTAACCTATTATGATTAGTTATGAAAGTGTGATTTGCAGAAACACCATCTGGACTACAAAATCTAGTCACCATGATGGATGATGATTGTATAGAGAAAAACTGAACTGATTGCAAAGAAAACAAAGATGACGTAATAGGATTTGAAAGAGAGTAAACCAAAAAAAATGCAAGTGAATGAAATTGTATATCTTGGATGGAAGGAACACTGCTTATCAGGATAGTCGAGTGAATGCAGGGAATAGTGTGTATGTAGAGTTGGGAAAACTTCTCGGTAGTAAAAACTTGGCAGCTTAGTTTCTTGGTAGTAAAAAGTTTACACATTATGGTGCTGATATACTATCATATCATATAATATGGAAGCAATAACTGGGTTTGGCAGCGACAGCATAAAAGTAGAATAAAAGGGGTCAAAATGCAAGTGTTGCACAATTCCTTCAGCATACCAAGTTCACAATGTTGATGTGGGAATTAGTGTTGGCCTGAATCTGTGATAAGAAGAGGCATGCTTCATTACATCATAAAAATGGAAGGACCCAGTGAAAGCCATGTCTCATCTAGCATGACCAAATTGGACCTGCTGACAGGAGCCCTAGGAACAGACAAGTATGCATCAAAATAGCTATGAGTATTAAATCAGGGAGTGAGGTATGTAAGGACAAAGCAATGTGGCATTCAGTCCTCTGTCTATCCCGCAAGAGACTTAGCATGAGGATATAGATAAGTAGATATAAAGTTATATTCTAATAGCAAGTTCTCTCACCTTCACCGATTGGATCTGGAGGCCCAAGGCTACGTCCAGGCATACGACTTCCCGACCAGCCTCGTTCAATGGGGCTTAGTTTCAAACGACGGAACTTTGTCATTGAATCTCTTAATTTTATCAAGTTTGCCATCCTTAAAACAACAAAACAATATTCTAATTATGATAGTCTTCTTTAAAGGTTCTCTTCGGATGACAAATGATCAGATGATACGTGTTTGTAGCAAAGTGACTATGGGATGAATGAGAACTCACCTTAAAGGATCATCGGGTAGTCGCTGTTGTTTGAGCAGTTCGCGGCCGCGGATGACAGGCGCTGAGAGGCCCGGCCACAACATATTGACTTGGCCAAAGCCTATGACTTGTCCACGGTTCAGATCGCGAATTCTAATACGCCCAGCGCCTTTGCCACGGCCTTTCTTAGCGCCTGCATTACTTACTGAAGTAACAGATTTCCACAATTTCTCTGCAGGCACTATACAAAAAATATTACTTATGAATTTATAGTGTAATTATTTATGTTATAACATAATATATGAAAAATACTTACATTTGTTAAAAAAGTTAACAAAAGGAACTGGCGAAGTACTAATGAATTTTAGGTTATAATTATTTTGAAAGTGCGTTTGTTTAATAATGGGATTTAGAGAAGTAATAAGAACACGTCTAAGCGCTAAAAATTTTAAAGCCATTATTTTGTACAGAGATACTTTTCGAACTCTGTTTAAATTTTATTGCTACAAAACATTAGTGAAGTAAAGTAATGATGATGATGATGATACAGAGCCACAGACAGAATATTTCAATATACCAAGTATACCAATATTACGCCCTTTCGCTATATACGGTGCGCACAAGAGATTATATATTCTCTGTTTATAATGTTCATATTCAATGTAGTAGGTAACCATTTAAAATACTTTCCATTTGTTTAGAAATCAGTGATTTAATTTACCTACTTTCAAAATTATTTTAATGATTTATATTATGTAATTTGAAAACTGTATTTTAATTTTATAACAAATTAATATTTCATATCTCAGTTTTTCACTGCTGTTCGGCAATTTATATAAAGATAATCGTGGCGATTTACTAATTTATACGAAATATATATCCAATCTGAAATCATTACGACTTTGTTTTACTTGACAGCGGTAAAAAGGGATGTTTTATAATTTTCACCTCTTAACCATTCTTCCTAATTTTACCTTTCCCATATTTTACTCACACGCCCATCTCTACTCTAGACGTTTTGAAGATAAATAGGAACATTCGTGTGCACACAAACACCTATGTATTCGTTCTGTTGTAGGTAAAAAGGGTTCTTGGATCGGTGGATCGCGTACCGCCCCGTCGCCGTCGCCACGACCGCGACGTCTTTACAAGTCTCGTGCGCTGTTTGCAAAGTAATTACTTACATGGAACGCAACTTCGGGGTGATACCCCTAGTGTTACAAGCCTCTATAAGATATTGTAAATGCTTATCGTCAGGCAGGCCGTACGTTTGTTTTACACCTTTGAGGTAAAAAAAAACAATAGCCTAGTAAGTATTCTTAGATAGATAGATGAAAGTATTTGAATATTGAGACACACAATAAAAAACTACGTAAGATATTGCGAGTACATATGCTAATAAACAAAGGGAGACTGTTGAAATACATGGTATGATATGATATACGCAGTAGTGCATACAATACCTTAATGACTTTGCATTGGGTTATTAAAAAGTTAAGGTGCATGACGTCTGTCATCCGTCTTGTCTCTTCCCTTCTCTCCGCCATTACCTGCATAGTGTGATGTCCTCATATAATTAGCGCCTATTTTTACTGTTAATTATCCCTTCAATAATTGGATTAAATTATGTTAATCAGAAAAGCTTTTTACGGGAAATATATAGTTATTAGTTTTTTATATTTAAACTATAACATATTTTTCATTTGCCACTGATGCATACCTCCCAAAAGAGACAACAACAACTTACAAATAACCAATAAGATAACAGTTTTCAACGTATGTGTCATTACCTTGTTTGTTGGTGCGTGTGTCGCAGTAGTACAAATGGGCAATAACTCAATGTTACTGCTACCTATGCTATTGAACCAAACCTTTTCTTTGATTGTTTAGCAAAAATATTTTGAGACGCTTTTTAAAATTTGGTCTTGAGGTTACAGTTATCCGTGGAGGAATATTGTTCCAACATTTGGTCGCTTGGTAACGGAAACTGGCAATAAAGCCAACTGTTTTGTACACTTGTTTATCGTCAATGCTGAACGCGTCAACCGAACAGCACCGGATTCAACTTTAGAGTAGAAAATTTCTACTTTTCCAAACAGATATGCCGGGGTTTTTTAATTTAACAAGATCAAAAAAGAGAGTCGCAAGAGCTACCTTCGCGAGACCATACTTAACATTGATGCTTTATCTAAATATGATGAAGCATGTGTACGTGGTATAACAGAACCGACAACACGCATTTTGTTTGGGCGAAATCAAGCGCCTAGTTTTATGCAGCAGACGGGGCCCCTTCGAAACCCGTGTGGTCATATATGACCGCGAAATGTATGGGAAAAGGTATATAACGGGTTCTGAAGGCTTACGTCTCCATAGTTGCATTTGGACAAAATAAGCGACTCGCACAGAGCGATTCGCGCTATTTCGCTAAGGTAATTCCGTATTTTGTACAACACTTTTAACCGATAAAAGCTCTTCTGGACTAGTTCGAAGGACGTGAGCTTCGAAACGCAGCTGGCTGTCAAATATGACACCCAAATTTTTTGTCTCGCTGACGTGTTCTATATTCATGCCCATTATCTTAACAGAAGGACTCATATTTGCTATTAGTGCAGTCTGTTTTTTTGTGCCCGGTACCAGGAATTTGGATCTAGTTGGATTTAGCACTTTAGTGCTACCATTCAGATCATCATTAAATTTTTGCAGAGTTACAGCAAAGTCTGACTGCGTACCTGATATATACAGCTGCACATCATCTGCGTAGCAATGATAATTACATTGTTTAATTACATTTGGAGGACCCACGCTGTAAATATTAAAAAAAGTGGGCCAAGTATGGAGCCTTTTTCCATAATTTGGGAGCTGATAAAGCATAAGATCTTTTAACAATTTCACTGATTCATATCGATGATCAAAATAACTGCAAAGCCACTGCACTGTCCGATGGTCAAAACCATAATCGGATAACATAATTGGCGAGCTCGGTGGCTCAGTCGCGAATGACGCGACTTCGACACCAACGCTCGCGGGTTCAATTCCTACACAAGGCAAACATTTGTGTGCATGAACATGTCCGTTTGCCTTGGTCTGGATGTTTTAAGAGTGGTAGGAGGCATCAAAGCAGCCCGTCTGAGGAAGTACCTCCACCTCACAGAAAACCGCGCCAAATAACAACTTCCTAGAGGGTTGTTGTGTTCCTGCGTGTAAGTGAGGTCACCAGTAAGCTCCCTAGGAATTGCTGTGTAAGCAGCAGAGGAGGCATCGCGCGAGTGATACTTAATATATAGCAAGCGTTAATAGGCTACGGTACCCGCTTTACATCAGGTGGGCCGTATGCTTGTATGCCTCCCGAGGTAGAATAAAAAAAACTTGGAAAATGGCTGAGGAGTATTCAAACAGTCAATTGCGCGAGAGAAATCAAGGAGGGTCAAAAGGGTGCTGCGCTCCGCATCTTGATCGACAAGTATTTTGTTTGTTAGATCTAGTAAGGTAATGACAGTGCGACGGCCCTTTCGAAAGCCAGACTGGAAAGGTGACAGTATATTATTGGTTTCAACGTTTTTAATTACCTGATCGTGAATTAATTTTTCCAGAACTTTTGGCAGAGCAAGGCAAAATACTGATGGGTCTAAGATATTTATAGTCCTTGGATTATAATTTTTGGGCAGGGGAGTAAATAACGTTATTTCCACTGTTTGGAGAAGACGCCAGTGATTATTGATCAGTTCGTGGAAGTGTAAGCAAAATCATATCCCGCGTAATGCCGCCGCTTCCAGCTGCATTTGATTTGACAAAATGTATTTGGTAACGTGCTCTTCACTAACAGGGTTTAATTTAAAAGTGTTGGCGGATTCATTGAATCGGTGGTGTTCAAAATAGGACAGCTGAGAGAGAGGAATTGTTGCAGCACCCGGCACGTTCAAAAAGTGTTCGTTAATTTTATTAGGGTCGTTATATCAATCCGTCAGACACTCACCTTTACATGCATCCACTAAAATTTTTTCCTTGAGATTCTTCCAAAATGTTTTACTATTTTTGATATTACAATTTCCACAAGAATTGTAATAGGCACGCTTCTCTCTGTCAATACTTTGCTAATACTTTATGTTAGATATTGTTTTACCATTTAATGGTAAAACAATATTAATAATTTTTTAAAATGTTAGAGATTTTAAACGTTGAATTGTATGCAACGTTTAAAATCTAAAATGCATATCTCAGGTTTTAGTCAAGTAGTATTCACTAAATAATAAGTTCTATTTTTAATTTTAACCAGATATAAACTAAAATGAAAAGTAAAAGTATACATATATATAAACACGTGTTTATATAATTTGTTTTCGAAAAAACCTGTTTTAACATTTTTTTTATTGTTTTTAATTATTACCGATAATAAATTAAAGATGGATGAGTAAAAATAGTTATAAATGGGTATTAACCGAAGTTCGGGTATTTACCGGGTAAGCTTCCATCTTTACTCTCGTCGAATGCAACTCGGATGGGCAGCGTTTGGGAAGTTGTGCAATATTTCCTCATCCAAAATACCTCAACAGCCAAAGTCTTCTACCAATTTATGTTGCTTTTATTGACTTATGGCACAGAGACGTGGTCTCTAAATATGGGTCTCACATGAAAGCTCAAGGTTATGCAGCGTATGATGGAAAAAGCAATTTCCCGAAGAGTTTCTCTACATCATATATTCAGGACTGAGTAAATCTATAGTAGAACCAGAGACACCAATATGGTTCTAAGGATCAGTAAGCAATAAGTGTCAGTGGGAAAGTCAAGGCAAGCTTGAATGATCAATAGTCGCTGTACCGAATATTCTCGAAAACGCATTGTAGGACGGCTCTCCACGTGACGGACTGACAATCTGGTGACGATCGCATGGAGCAGATGAATAAAACTGACACTGAACTGATAGCTGTGAAACTTTCGGGGGTAAATGCGTTCGTTAGCTATTGCGTGATGGATGTATGATTGAGGGTTAGACAGACGTACAAGTTAAAAAAATGTATTACGTCTTCTATAAGGATAATTGAATCCGAGCTGTCGCTAGTAAACTAAATAATTATTTCATAAAATCTTCCAGGTACAAACTTGACCCTGCTACGATTTTGTTATTAAATAAATCATTTCATTTTAAATATTATTCTTTTGAAGTACATTATGTATAAAATTAATTAGTATAATTATGATGATAAAATATAAAGAATATTATTGAAAACCTTGATGTACCTTTCTTGCAAAAATAAAACTTTACATCATAAATCAAAAACATTGTGTTTCTGTTCTGCGTAATCGTAAAGTGTTCAAACCGTTCGATATACTTTTTGACGGAATGTGTCACGTCCATGGTCGACCACCTCTACAAATAAGTACCTATTTAACGATGAAATTTTTTACGCTTATATTGATGTTTATATAAAGTAGATATTACTTATTACATACAAACAATCTAAACAGATCAGAGCGCAGTTAACTAATGGTACGATTCACAAAATAAACTAATTCCTAAAATGAAATAAATTTTTATTACGTAAATATTAATTCCGCCCTTGGCACGAATCCCCTATTGAACTTAAAATAAAGTCTATTACGAAAACATTTAATATACGATATTGCCTTATTTCTTATATTTCCCTGGTGTTAAAGTTTGAGAACCTCAACACTGCCAATATTTGACTTGACATGTCACATGAAATATGACAGAACAGAGTTCAGAGCACAGACATTTACGTGGCCGCTCATCGACAAGAATAACAATTTCTTTAGTATTTTGAAGAAATATTTTTATCTAGAAATTTATAGATTTCATTTTATTAAATGTTTATTAAGCTATTTGAATTAAATTCACAATGGGTCTCTGCAAATGTCCCAAAAGAAGAGTGACAAATCAGTTTTGTTTTGAGCACGGAGTGAATGTTTGTGAATACTGTATGGTTACGAACCACCCAAAGGTGATATACATAGTTATCTAATATATTTGCTGCAATCTTACTGTTAAATATAGTATATTTAATTACTGTTTTTGTTTATATTTCAGTGTATTGTACAATCGTATCTACAGTGGCTGCGTGATAGTGATTACAATCCCATATGCGAAATTTGCACAAAAGGTTTAAGTGAAGGTGAATGTATCAGACTTACATGTTATCGTAAGTACCCATCATATCAAGTTGATATAGTTGTAGGATAAGTTAGTACAGGTATGCATACTGCATTTTTTTTTGTTACATTAGATGTTTTCCACTGGGCATGCGCGGAATCCCGGTATCGTTCGCTGCCCCAGACTACCGCCCCAGCGGGCTACCAGTGTCCGTCATGTGCAACTCCGGTGTTTCCACCTCCGAACTTGGTGTCTCCAGTTGCTGATGTCCTCAGAGAAAAACTTGCTGGAGTCAACTGGGCTCGAGCAGGTCTTGGATTGCCATTGGTTGGTGCTTTCCTTAATAACGTTAGATTAGAAGATACTGAAAAGAGAGAAACTATTGTAACAAATTAACGAAATCTTTCAGTTATCAGAAGACCAAGACTTGAAAGGTGCTGCTGGTAGACGTAGCACATCCCCATTAGACAACCAGTACTATTCCAGTACATTGGACAGTCAAAGGGGCACACCCGTTGGTGCCAGTGATGATGAATCCAGCAGTCGAGCAGCTAACGGCACCCCACATTCCATTGTTCAAATATCAGATGATCCCGTAAATATATATGATCATAGTTCAATTAAAAGGACTGACAGTTTACAAGGTAAGTTAATCTCTAAAATAATTGTGTTTATGTTTATGGAAATAGTATGTTGACTGCCACAAATTGAAATATGTAATATACCAATGAATGTTTTCCATAGATGCTTCATGTGATTTGAATGCTGTTCAATGAGTGCTCTGTTTTCTTGCTTCACAATGTCTGCCAGTGGTGGTCAAAGGGTTATACAGTCTTGTAATCTGAATTAGAATATGAATTAACTTGTGATTTTCAGGTGGTCAGACTACACGGAAATCCTTCAAGTCACTTGATCATGCTAAACCATCAACAAATTTTGATCATGATGAAAATAAATACAAACAGAAATCTACATTTGCTTGGATCAGCAGGTGGTGGATGTAGGTATTTTACTCTATTACCATGTGTTCATTCCCATTTTGCTAACAAAACAGTGTGCAGAAATAGTGCTTTTCTTTTATCATAATCAATAGACTAGTTATTTTACCTTTGCTAGGTTCTGTACTTGATGGATCAAGGTAAATGCATTTAGAAAATCTCTAATAACATGCCAGCAATTTTTCATAGGCTTCCCTCTAAACAGACAAGCTCTCTGTGGCACATACTTTTAATTAATACAGAAAAAAAGATAAGCTTATTGACAGTATGATGAGAGAAAATGGCCTATATGAAGATAGTAAGAAAAAAAGGAGCAATATTAACAAATTTAGCATTACTTGAGAAAATGTCAAACTAACCATTAACTAATGATTAAGAATAAAATTAGTCTAATTTACATGACATATCAAAGGAGATCAATCAAAATCTCCTATCGCCACTTTTGAGATGGGAAATATTGATTCTTCATTGTATGTCTAAACTAGTCTAGATCTTGACGGTGGTTACATAGTTTCATATGCCGATGACACGGCTTTGGTATTTACTGGTAGTCTGTATTTAAACTGACTGAAGCCAGGCAGTCCAAAGTGTCTCGATGGTTACAGTCATTTTTGCTTACTCTCAACATTTCAAAAACAATATACATATGTTTTGCTAAAACTAAGAGATCTACTCCTAAACATAACTTACATCTTAAAATTCACCAATGTAACGATAATTTATTAAACTGTAATTGCCCAGAAATAGAAAATGTCTTGCAAACTAAATATCTAGGAGTTATAATTGATCAGCGCCTATCCTGGCATCCTCAAATTGAATTTATAAAATAGTAGAATTAGAAAATTAATTTGTATTTTCAAAAGGTTGAGACATATAGCTAACAAAAAACTAATTAGTCAAATTTATTATGCCTTAGCTCAATCAGTCATGGGATATAAAACTAAGTTCCTTGAGATAGAAAGAGGCCAGCGTTGTCTACTTAAAGTAATGTACTTTAAACCTTTTAGATTTCCCACACATGAACTGTACTCACTGTGTCAACTATTATGTATCAATAAGAAAACTTTATGTACTACAAGTTATTTAAAAAAAACACAAAACCCTACCTTATAAACCTAAAAGCAAAAATAAAGCTAAAAGAAGGAAAGAAAAAGTGGCTCATTGTACTCTTAAAAAATTTAAATATCCAATGCGTCAATATGAAGCACGATCTACTTATCTCTATGACAAAGTCAATGAAAATCTCGACATTTATTCTCTCCGGTTACGAGAAGTTAAAGAAAAAGTATTTCCCTGGTTAAAAGATCTAAGCTACAGTAATGCGGAAGTACTTATTTATTAAATAACACAATCATACAGTTTTACAAATTAAGGTAAAATGTTTAAATTCAATATATTTTTCCTATATTAAATCTCAAATGTTGTTGCGATATTCTTCTATTTTGAAGTGTGTTTAGTAATAACGTAAGTTAAGAAAGAGCAGTCTGTCTGGCACAAGCATTATTAGCAGAGATCGGAATAGGTAGAGCTATTTTTGGTACTTGTGATATGTTGTAATAATGTGGACATGCCCAAAGGCCGGAATTTTAAATACTGATATCGGGATTTCATATGAGCTGGAAATTATTTTATAAACAGCCGGTTAATTGTTAGGAAGATAAGCCACATACCGCACAAGGTTGATAATTAGATGAAAAAACAATCTGTCATTTATTATACGGTTTAGATCAGTACTTCCACATTAATAGTGGTGGTAATAACAACTACACGAAATCTTTTGGAAGGAGTACACATGTAATAGTAAAAAAATATCAATTGACATTGTTAGTTGGATTTTACAGAAAGTCACAATCTTTCATTTTCTGCTGTTTTAAATTACATTTCAGAGTGTAAGTGACTTGCCATTATCTTTAACCCGTACCAATCTGAGTGGTTTGATTAAGTCATGTGCGTTACGGCAGAAAGTATATAATGGGATCTGAGGCGTTAAAGCCAAAGCCTTTCTCGTATGCGGTGCACCCTCCCAAATAAGGTTTCCTCAGAATGTTGAATCCCCATCTACATGACTGGGAAAGTATCTTGCACCTTGCAGAAAATAGCACATCAAGCAACTCCATGGAGGGTTGTTCTGTCCCTACAAGTGAATAAAATTCCCATTAAGTACTCCTTGTATTGCAGTAACAGCTTCACATCAGGCATACTTGTATGCTAACAGTGCGACTAAGCATAAATTTCAAAATACTATTGTTAAGGTAATAATTTTGCATATGGTGTTTATTTTTTTACAGAAATACACTTCCATCGTCTCGAATAAGACGAGCAGGTGGCATCTACAGGCGCTATTGGATTCTTATGTTTGTAGTGCTTGCTATTGTAGTTGTCCTAGTACTGCTCAGTCATAGAAATGTTGATGAAGAGAATCCATTTGGATATGTCCAAGATGATGATCGTATGGTACTCCAGAAAAACTAGTGCATTTTATTTAATATGTGTGTGTTAAAACAAGCAAATAATAAAGTGATAAACATATTAGATGTAACAGAATATAATGTTTAAATATTTTACAAAATAATTACATACCTTTCTTTCTATTGATAAGTAAAAAACACATTCCCTGTAAATATGTTTAATTATGTGCTATACAACAAAAACAATAATAGCTTATACATAAGAGTACAGACAGGAAAGAGATTATTTATTATAATTATTTGTGACTTAAACAAAGGTCTCCTTTATTACATTACAAAATTTGTATACAAGTGTCTACATTTTTATTTAAAAACATCACAGAAAAAATGTCATTATAAAAGTCTGGGTAATATTCACATGCGCGCCGACAGTCTGGCATCCAGTTGATTTCTAACAATTTAGGTTGAATTTTATTATCACCCCTCTGTTTATGCCAACTTAGCATTATGTCTGCTGCATATAGAGCTCTAGACTGTGGGTTTTTACCGATGCCACAAGGAGGCACTTTACTAGTGGCTGCCGTGAATACATCAGATATCATTTCATATATAGATTTCTCTACGTCATCCCAATTATAGTTTGCATATTGTTGAGCCCAGGCCTCTTTAAAATCAGCACACAACATCCTAAATAATGGTACCCCTTCAGCATAATTCATTACAGTAAAATGTTGCTCATAATCTTCAAAATTGTTTAAAGCAAATTCTTTATTAGCAAATCTTAGAAAGAAGTTTTTATAAACATATACTTTGGTTGGACTCACTGAGTGTAGTAATATCACATAGCGAATATCAAATTTCACCAACCCTATATCGGGTCTTTCAAATAATATTGGCTTATCAATATATTTTTGTGCTATTTTTGGCCCACTCTGTGGCAATCGACATAAAAAATATAATTCATCTGTGATGTATGTATCTAAGCCTCTAGCAAGGTTGTAAGGTTTGCAGATCCAGTGGTTGTCCATGCCTGCCTTTTTTCTTTGCATGTAATATGCAACTAACTTGGGGAGCTCTGTCTTCATATTAAATGTGGTAGGAAGCCAAGGGGGCGATGTTTCAAATGGATTGTCATTTGGTCCATCTTGATTCCTTGTACATCTTCTGGATATTATTGCCAATAAATCTTTAATAGTGACCACATATTCAAACGGGAATTGGTTGATGTACTTATTTGGTGAGTTCACACTGAATTCATTGAATTGTTTAAAATGATCAGTATACCATAGAATATCTGCATCATTCTCATTGTGTACTATTTCAAACTCTGGGATAGTCAAATGTTCATTAATGTATCTGTACTGAGAGAACACCTTTAGTTTTTCAGGGGCTGGATTTTGCCTACGGCTCAATAAATCTAAGTCAGGTAAATTTTCAGTTATGTGCCCCTCAAGGAAATAATTTGATTCTGGTTCTTCTTGTGTGAAGTCTTCATTAAAATGTTCATAATATTTCCAAGGTATTAGCATAGCCTCCCTCTGGATTGGACTTGGATAGTTGCCTTCAACAAAATTTCTTGAAATTAATTCACCTTCTTCCACATCTTCAATTGGAAATAATAAGGTATATGTCATCTGAGTAGGAATGTCTATAAATGGGACAGCTCGAAAATTTGGGTTATCAGAATGAGTTATACCAGAACCTAATTCATCAAGCACATACCACAGTGGCACTCTTTCCTCAGCAGAAAACTCGCTGCCTCCGACGGCGTACGTATTGGCATATTGCCATAGACTGTGGGATATCGTTTCAATTTTTTCTTCGGTAGTTTCACCTTTAATTTTCATAAGATTGCACATCCTTTCCAAGAGAGCCGGTATATCCCGTAGGTTTGACTTCACGGAGTTCGCTTTAAAAGTCCAAGCATGGTCCACTAAGTATATATGACGGGCATCTGACCGCTCAATGTTCCGTATAGGCACTACACTCCATAAAGGATCAAAGGGGGCCCTTCGATTATCTTCATAATCGATTTCCAATAACTGAAATGTAGAACCAGAATCAAATATGTTATTTTGAATTTTATGACATAAACTAGGCCAAAAATGTTCTGGAACGTTAGATAACAACAACTGGGGTAGATGTAATCCCACAAAGTGGTTATACGTCGATATTCCGTCCATAATTTACCAAATAATTGCAACTTCCTTGAAAAGTAAGGTTATAGTTGTGAAATTCCATTCACTACTATAACTTACGGCACACCTTTACGAACTCTCTGAACCGTAGATGGAAAAAATAACAACATGAGATTCTGTTATATCTGTCACTGTCAAGTTGTCTTCGTGAAATTCCATTCACTACTATAACTTACGGCACACCTTTACGAACTCTCTGAACCGTAGATGGAAAAAATAACAACATGAGATTCTGTTATATCTGTCACTGTCAAGTTGTCTTCTTCTTCTTTCTCTTTTGGCAACGAGTACTGGCTCGAATTTTATTTTTTGTATTTGCAACTATAAATTATCGCATGGGTATTCATTTCTCAACAGATTAGTAAAACAAAAAGCAAAGTAACAACTATGCAATGAACATAGGCCTTTACTAACGCTTTCCACCATTTATAACTAGTGGCATCGGTCTTTTATTTAAAGTTCTCGCTGCATATAGGACCCTCCACTTGGGTTCTACTCTAGGACTTTCCTGTATCAAATGGCAGATCCGACCAGCCAGTTACCATTTCAGTTTGCTAATCATCTGACAGTCCTAAGTGTATGACGTTGTGCATTGAATTATATTTATATCTTCTAATAACTATACATATCATCAAGCCAAGGTAGGCAGAATGAACTGAGCGCGACAATGTTCTTAGACACCGGCTTGCTTCTCTAACCTCGACGTGTACGCGTCGAATTTTTTCGTTGTGGATTATGCCATAGAGAAACAGATGAGTTTTCTTCTTACCTCGCTACGCGACTTTGTGGGCTAGCCAGGGTGCCTAGGGCGGCAAATTTGGAGCCATTTTTTTCTTACAAAAAATAAGATTCAAATTTATTTACCTAAATGTGGGAACAAGTATCATATTACACAAATAATAATGATAAAATACGTTTCATTGCTAATTAATATGATTGTGTAACAGGGTATTGAATTGTTTCGGTCGGTTGGGGTGGCGTCGCAATAGGTCAGAGACATGTTACTAAAGGACCAGCCACGTGAGATCATTCCCCTCTGTCATGGTACAAGATATTGTGATCCATTGCGCGCATAAATACTTCATGCGTAATCGATTCTCTAACAGTCTTGTAATCGTTATCGCTCAGGTAACATCATAAAGTGTTACACTAAAAATGCCAAATTGTGCAGTTATGTCATGCAAAAAAGGTCGAACACTTCTAGTTTGCAAAAATATTGAGTTACCTTTCACATGCAAGTATTATTTTATTTGCTTTCATATAATAGAAATTAAAATGGTGTGATAACGATTAATAAATGAGAAATCGATTCAGTAATCATATTCCGCGACTTTGGTCGCATATCTCCTATCCCAAATTATACAAACTGCAAAACAAAACAGTCCTTCATGCTGTATTATGGAGTTCATTTAGCTAAAGACAAAAAAAAGTATATAAGACGTTTCGTAATTTTGAATCTACCAGCTTCGATTTACGAAGAAGTTCAGCTATTCCACAACAGATGGCAGGCAGCGGTAAGAAAATAACTTTAAACTGTAGAAGTCTCGTAATAAGATTGACATTCCTTAAAACATTATTTTCGTTTCTATGTAGTAGTTACCTCGTCCCCCGTCAAAAATGGTAGAATTATTTACTAACAGAATCACGCGTATGACGAGTCCTTTAGTAACATGTCTCTGCAATAGGTACATAATTATAGATATCGGTACCATTCTACCTGCGCCCCCACACGGCTTGCTTTAATAGCGGTAGTACCACTATCGCGCATTTTTTTTGATTATATGCTTATTTTGTTGTGAAATGTGTCTAGTAATTGTTATTTCATAATTAATAACGAAACGACAAATAGGCAAGCAACAATTTGAATAGTTACGGTTTTTATTTATTCATAATATATATATAAACTAATTTTACCGAAATTCGATTAGATGGATTTTTATACCCTATATTTTATGCTTTAAGATAATCATAAAAAGGTTAGGATCACTTATCACCAGGGACATCTCTTGTGCAGACTTTGTAAAAACGTAATCACACCTTATGGGGCTGTACTCGAAGAGTTCCGCCAACGGGACCCTAATAATTAGTGCGGAACTTTGTGCCCGTGTTCGACTCGTAATTGGGCGGTTTTTGAAGATCCTCATTCCTGTAGGTAGTTTCTTGAGCAAACGGCATGGAGTGGGTCAGGTAGCGTAGAAGCATACAGTCCACCTGATGTAGTGCTCACTGTAACCTATGAACGCTCGAGATATATTAAGTATGACTCGCGGGACGGGACATCTGTTGTTATTACAGCAACAACTTAGGAGCTTACTGGTGACCTCACTCACACGCAGAAATACAATCCTCCAGGGAGTTATTTGGCTGCGGTTTTCTGTAAGGTGGAGGTACTTCCCCAGACGAGCTGCTTTGATGCGCCCTACCTTGTTTAAAAACACAAAGACCAAGATAAATAGACATGTTGCACACAATTGTTTGTGCTGTGTGGGAATCGAACCACGAGCGATGGTGTCAAAGTCGCGGTATTATACGCGGCGCTACCGAGCTCGTCACATGTATATATACCTAGTCAGGTCATAAGTTCTGTCAAAAACTTTTGATGTAATTATTGATACACTTTTTGATAATTATGTAAAAGTTATATATGAAATGAAAGGTAAATAATGTACAATAAAATTTTATTTACATTATTCGAAATGCCCTCCTCCATTTTGAATACATGCCCTTAATCGACGCGGCCAGTCGTCTCGCAGCACGCACCACATTTATATCTATTTCTGCCGCTACTTTAAATACTATAAATTTTGATAAGGTTTAGCGCAGACTTCGCCTCCAAATGTTGCCATATCTTGTAGTCCAGTGGATTTAAATCTGGACTAGAAGAGGGAGACCTTCATGTCCGATGAAGTCAATTCCACGGGCGGTCAACTAGTTTTGAGTGCTTCGTGCCTTGTGAGCTGGTGCAGAGTCCTGTTGGAATATCCAGTGTCTGTTTTTGAACGTTGTTTGAGAAAGAGGTTATATATTTGTTAGGACGGTATTTCGGCACAGCACTGGTTTCCACACCTTTTTCACAGAAAAAACACCTCAGTGCTTGAATATGAGACTCCAAGCCAAACCATGATTGATGAAGGATAATGCCCTCGCTGGACACCCTCGGAATAACGCGCTCTCTTCTTCACAACTGTGGGCATACACCTTATCATTTTGTTTGTTGTAACTTTCTTCGATGGTAAAAACTTTTTCATCCGAAAACAAACTTTCGCGGTATTATTACTAAGCGCGGGATCTTTTCATCATATATTTTTTCAAACGTTCGTTTCAAAATTGACCGTTTTTTACGATAAGCTGGTAGTCCTAGGTCTTCATTTAACACTATATTGACATTGGTTCTGCTTAATCCCATCTGAAGAGCTAAGATTTTTTTGTTTACGCACGAGATTTCTTTGGATACGCGCCTTCAGTGCTTTGATGACAGCTGGTGTCCTAATTGCACGAGGTCGGCCGGTCCTCTTACGATCTTCGAAGTACGATAAATAAACCGTAGTGTTATTTTACTTCTTTGTAGAATGTTGAAAAACTCTTTTGGCGCGTAACGACAACGGTGCATCACGATAACCGCGACTCTATCTTCCTTCTTCAATCACTCCATATTTGAAAATTAATTTAAATATAGAGACTCTAAAATTTATAATTGTTGGGCAGTGAAATATTCCAGAAAGCGCTAATACGGTCCGCTAGTTGTCGTTGGATCGCCTAAGGCGCATCCCACACTGCTACGCGCTACGCGACGGTGTGCGTGAAAACGGCGCCACGCGAATTGTATTGAAATATCTCAGTTTGTATAGAAAACACGCACGGCGCAACACACTGACAACGCACCACCGCGCGGGACTGCGGCGCGCGCGACTTTCACGCGCCTCCGCGCAGACGTGCATGTTTTCTATACAAACTGAGATATTTCTATACAATGTAAAAAAACGCAGTCACGCGCACCGTGCAGTGTGGGATGCGCTAAGACTCCCGATTTTGTTGATATAGTGTGTCAAGCCAGAATGAATCAAAAATTTTAACTACATTAACAAAATGATATTTAATAGCAAAATTATTCATTATAAAGATAAACACGTTAAGTCTCAAGTCAATGTGTTTATTCGGCATGTATTTATGCTAACAACCTTTTCAGGCAACATTAAGAAAGTATCTTAACAACTATTTAAGTTATTTGATAATAATAATAGATCACATATATCTTCATATTAATAATAAACTATAAAAAAAAAACCAATTAGGTCCCTATACATAATGACTATAATACCTTGTTCATACACTTAAAATTTATCTACATTATATACTTACCTGGAGATCAATTTATCTGGACCTGGTGGAAATGAGATTCAGAATATACTTGTGATGCAATATAGGTATCGGGATAAGTCAATACATACTCCTAGGCACGGTACAATAATACACTTAATGCGCCATGCTCCAATACAACATATCCAAGCTTTATATTACGTGAATATTTCACATCGCGTAGATTTATACGACTAAGAAACACTTAGTTGGCATGGAGGATTGCTTACAGATAAGAATATAATATGATCATTATACGAACATATAATATAAATCTAAAAGGAAAAATCTTGCGTTTGCATATATTTATTTACAGGTTTCTTGTGAGCCTGATGCAATAGACCAAACATAGTACAGCACGAGGCAATATACCAATCATAGGATGATCGATCTATTGCCTCGCGCATTTTCGAATATTGAACAATTGAAGACAACGAAGAAGCTTATGGGCTAACACGTGAATATCTTAATGTCTGGCTTATCAATTAATTTATACAAGGGTTCAAGTATTATGTATGAAAATATCCAAACACATGTAATTTTGAAACTGTAACAATTAATGGGATACTGACAAACTAGGGACGAAAGATACGGAGAGAAGCGATATTGTGTCTTACAAATTGATTGATGTAATTTACATACGAAATTGGGGTCAAATATTTGTATGTAATTCGCCTTGGCGAAGGTGACTCTTGGACGAAGCGTCATTGGAGGAGTACAACCATTGACACTATCTAATGTACTAAGTCAATAATATTTGGAGATATAATTTAATATAAACGGTGAACGGTGTGTTCACCGTTTACCATCTGAAGCGGGCCGCATGCTGGTTTGTCAATCTAGTTGTATAAAAAATACAAGAATATTATGTGTATGTGTGTGTGGGTTTTTCAGTTTTCCATTAAATCTTATACTTTCAAAATTATACGGAATTAATATCAGTATTATAATTATATTAAACTAAATAATTTAACTCATTATTCATACAACATCGGGAAATATACAACCATATCGCCCACCTGATGTGAAGTGATTACATTGGCCTATGAACGTTTGCAATACAGGAAGTATCGTTCACGCTTTGCCACCCCCGCTGCTAACAGTGACTCCTCCTCCTCTTACGGGTGACATCTCATGACATGTTACGTCAAATTCGACTAGTGACATGAACAATCACGAGTCACTTGGAGTAAGAAGGCCAATTTCGACGAGAAATATTTAAAAAAATCACACAAAATAAAGTTTAAAAATAGTGAATGTGTTAAAAGTTAAAATTATGTTAGGAACACAGTTAATGTTACTTTACTGGCTAGAATTGAAAACTGAAGTTTAGGACAGAACAAACTTGTGTAGAAGGAAAAAAGTGGTATACAATTATACTTGACACACATTATTATTTGTTATAATATTAGTAAAATCACATAAAATATATACAAAATGGGAAAATCGACAAATCCAAGCGAATGTATGACATAACTAAAATAAATATGATCTGGAGTTACCTCATGCAAGTCACACATAGATGAGGTGTCTGGTCTGGTCTTGATATTATATGGGAACATGTTGATGTGTTTCTCATTTGTAGATGACTGCTGTTGCTTAGTATTGTCTTAGGTTTTCGCGATTGTTACACATTGAATTAAACAACTTTTAACGGAAGTATCGCGTGTTTTATTTATTTTGTTGAACCTCACGTGTCGAATGCTTTGCAGCATCACGGTGTGACGTGACACCGTGAGCGATATTTGTGCGAATCTGAACTTATATAATTAATCCATCCATGTCATTGGTGTGATAATTTTAATAACCAATGTAAAACAAATGTCACCTTAGTCTTCCTGCGACCACGGACGCTGCAAAGCATTCGAAACGTCAGGTTCAACAAAATAAATAAAACACGCGATAATTCCGTTAAAAATTGTTTAATTCAAACTGATGTTGCTTGTTTGTTTACATCGAAATGTTTCTTTAAATGTTATACACTCCTGAATAGAACCTTAGTATTTGCTTTTCCGAGCCCTGAACTTATCTTGCAAGCCTGGATCTTGGCTTGGAAGAGCAACACTATGTTACGGAAATAATTTGTACAAATATGGAGACTTATAACCGATCTGTACAATGTTTCGATTAGGCCTGCAATTGAGTTGGATTTGATTTAGGTTAGGTTATGCTAAATAACAAAAGAGTCTATGAACAAAACGCAGTTAAAAGTAGTAAATATTAATGACGATCATATAGTAAATATGAATGATGATCAATGAAACAATTTCACATTTTTGGTAAACCATGCTTCGTTGACGAACAATTCCACGCTCGAGATTTAATGGGATACAGAAAACCGCAGATATAGACATTAATACATTAGATCGTGTGACGAAATGTCACTGACTAAATATGTAACTTTTAAACAGGCTCAAACATCTTTTGTATGGAGTACACAACGAAGAATCGAAGATGCTCCTCTAAAATTAACTCTGTGCGGTTCCACATGCTATAAGACACAGATATCACTAAGTCATTATGTGCAGAGGCCCTACACTCACTTATAGGACTACGTCTAAAAGTCAAGTCTCTCAATGTATTATAATAACAATAGTAGAAGATACAGTCGTCGGATAGTCGCCACTTATAGAACAACTAGAATATCTTACAGAACATAATGTTGAAAACTATCTACTCAGTTCAATTGGAGTCAGAGTCCATGTGGGTGCGGTAGTTGCGGCGTGCTTTTTTCACACGTTGCCGGAACTTGATGGCTTGGCTTGAGCCGTCGTCGGAGCCGTCGTCAGGTGGTGGGCGTGGCCGCGTGCTGCTGCTGGGTGCTGTGCCCAGCCCGCTGTCGGGAGTAGCCGGCGTGGCTGGCGTGGCCAGCGTGCGTGGCGGTGCGCCCTCCGTACTGCAACTGCTTTCTAATAGGACATTTGAAAACTTAGTCTAATTCTCCATTAAGAATAAACATCAACACTTTAAACCATACTCATTGCACTGTTGGGATACCGATCTTCCTTCAGTCGAAGGCGTTTAGAGCGTACTAAAGCGATAAGTATATCAAGGTGCCCAAAGGCATCTAATTTGGATTAACTACAACCAGAATAAATAATTAAATATGACCTTCAACACGTGGCTCCAAATAAATAAAACGTTACTGATTTGCGTGTTTAACGACCCTGCGGAACGCTAACAACAAAATGTATATTATTAATGTTGATACAGTCAAATACCCAGTTCGCTCTCGTTGGTCTCGTTCATGAGTCTTGCCATGGTGCTGTTGTACGTAGTCCTCGGAGACGGGCGCTCCGCGACCGCAACGTCCTTGGGCGGCGGCGACTCGCTCGAGTCGGACCTGTGCAGGCTCGCCCGCCCGTTCCTTACTCCAGCCCGTCTGCGTGCCGTACTCCTGCTGCCTGTGTCCCCCGGCTCGACCCGAAGCGACTCGCCCAACGAGTCCCTCGACCCGTTGATCGGCGTGGGTATGATACTGACGAGGTTGTTCGGTACGTTTTGATTCCCGTTCTGGTTCCTGGGCGATATCGGTCGGCTGCCGACCGACTGGTCGTCGTCAGAATCTACCTCCGCTATCCGAAAGAGAGCCGAGGAACTTTGGCCCCTGTAACCTACAATTAAAAAATAATAAAATATTATACAGCAACCCATAAGAAGCAAAGCTTGCTCTATGGAACATACATGAACATATACCGAATGCAGATTTAATCGTCTGCAATAATCAAATAAATCTAATTGTTTGATCGAATCAAATAGTTTATTTGTAGAAGCAGGTACATACAATAGTTGTTACAAACAATAAGAGCACTGACCGTTTTTTGTCCTACAGACATAGAAATATTAATCACTATTCATTAAATCACACGCTACTTTCTACACCCTTTATAGTATTTAAACAATTTGAGACTACTCATAATACTGCATATCAAATTAGTTTATAATTGTTAATGCTATAACAGATTCTATCTAAGTATTATGAAAAAGTATTTCCCATGTATATGATCTATACATATAAAATTCAAAGTCCTGACTGACTGGACGTGTGCTCCGCTGAACACCCAGACTGTGCCCCTGGTGGCAGAGCGGGTAATTTTTGCATGATCCGTAGTGCCCCTGTAGTGGTTAGGTGGTGCACACCTTCTATAATTATATTAATGGCTCCATTTTACAACTGCATAGGTGTGGAACACATGATGATCATTCTGTTTTCTAATCATCCACACTACAATATTAAAAAAAAAAGCATTCAGGGATTTTGATCAGAAATTAGTCACTGAAATTAAAGATAAATATTAAATTGTTTTTGAAAAATAAATTTAAATAAAAATGATAATATTTAAATCTTTACTATTAATAATAAATAAAATTAGAAATTAAAGAAAGAAAAATTAAATAAAAGATTTCCTATAAATTTATTTTACCTTTCATTTATAAAAACAAAACTTTCAAACTAAAATACTATAGTTTGAAGAGGAAAAGTTTTTATTGAACCTGAAAGGTTTAAACTATACCTTGGTTTGAAGTTAAACATAGCTCTAATCCACCTAGTTTAGATGTTTAAAACAATTATTCGGTTTGTTCAATTACTCCAAAAATTATTACGTAACAACTCATAATAGCCAGTTTTTTACGTCATATACAAATCTGTTTATTGTACTACATATTTCATCAATGTTTATTTTCCAGTCACGGTTCTTAGCTACGTAAATAATAAAGAATTTTGTATCATCGTGTAATTCCTTTTTCATATACAATATAAAGAACCTACTTAATTCTAATTTCTAAAACTTCAAAAACATAAAAGCATGTCCTGTGAGATGAGCAACCAAATCCACCTTGACGGTTTCTAACCATGTATGTTCGGTTTGTATATTTCGTTTACTTACAATGCCCCTTAGTTGATGGTTCCATGTCAGCAACTACATTGGTATTAGGATCAAATTAAAACGACCCTGCTGATGAATGAAGCGTGTTAACAGTGTGAATAGACGCTCATGGATATTTTATTCGCTCGTTTGTGTGCGCGCTTCGTTTTATTTTTTCTATTCTATGCATATCTTAAACAAATCAAAATTGTAACCTAGTATGCAACTGTGTACTCAGAAACGTAGCCAACGTAATCTCCTTGGTTGAGGTTCCGTTCACCGTACAGCACACGCTTCAAGTGTAATGCGCCATAACATAATCCGTTACTCACCTGTACTCGTGCTAGGAACAGCTAAATTATCATCAAAATTATTAAAATTTGAAAAATTATTGTTATCACTACTGTCCTGTGCCATCGCTGCACCTGCAACACACAAAGGCAATAAATTGAAATATATCACATAACTCTGGATATGATTCGTTTACTATACGGTAACATATCGATAATTACCATTACTTCTTAAATTCATGGTTTTCCTATAACTAGTGACTTTGCTTTTCCTCTTTGTAGTTCGTGATAGATTTACGCGTCTACGGAGGGTTCTGATGATCTGAAACAAAGATAATAGAGTACATGACTTTCACTACATGATAGGGTTGACGCTGTGGGGTTGTGCGTTCTTGAGGTTCATGATTCGTGGAAACACGCGCATGCAATGTAGCTGTTTATTTCGTCGTAAACTACTTTTTTTTAGCTTTGTATCTGCGCGAATTGGCGCACAGGAAGCATTCCCACCAGCGGTTCTTCGAGTCGCCTTAACTTTTTCAACTCTTGCATATGGTGCAAAAGAAGCATCCGCACCAGCACCTCGCGCGGCTACGATTCAAACTATTTCAAAGAATTCCATATGCTTTAATAATGAAGACAAGAATAAGCATGATGACAGATTAGGAATTCTCCTTCTCTATTTTTTTTCTTTTGTTTACTTTTTTACTATTCTACTCTATAGTATAGAAGGGGAAATATTGTGTATTTCTGAAAAAACACATTATTTCAGCAATAAATAAAGTTTTAACGCAAACTTTTGCATTTATTTCTATCTATTTTGAAATCAATGTGAAAACGCTCGTAATTGTAATGGCGTGTGCTTGTGACATCACGCCTAAGCAAATATTGCATTTTGCTCACAGAGTAATAATTTCTATGCGCTCTGATTGGTGTTTCAGTTAACATGGCCGATTGCAGTATTTTATACTTTTATTTTATTGAAAATCGTATTAATCTCAGTTAATATTATAACTAGGTCATTTTTTAGAATTCTTTTAACATATATATTTTTCCAGTGGCGGCGCTAGGCGTAGGCGACGTGGGCGACCGCCTACGGCCTCGCAAAAAGTTTTTTTGTAATTTTTGTCATTATTTGATTAGCAATAATACTTGTAAAATAAAATGTGGGTGTAATTATTAGTTGTGTACAATTCAGCTTTCTGTCTCGAAAATAACGGGGGCCTCGCAGATCTGATGTCGCCAACGTTCACGTTTCGTCTAGCGCCGCCGCTGTATTTTTCCAAAACCATTCATTCTGTGATTCTTTAATAAAGTCACCATGTCTATTACAAAGTACGGCACGTTGTAATGCATGCATTCAAAATGCTTTCCGTTTCACTTCGAGACAACAGGCGACGCCAAAATTTCAATAATAGTCAAATTGCGAGGTGTTTGTTGTTACTGTTCTCTACTTGAATCTCTTGAGTCCACTCCGGCTATCGAGTGTCTTAATGCTTGTCCAACTAAATTACTTCGGCCTCCGGTACAGAGCCTACTCGGACCACTTTAAGATTTTATTTATACAACGTCGAGAGGCAATATACAAGCATACCTTATGTAAAGCATAGCTGGTGTAAAGCTTATGACCGCCTGCAATACATCAAGTATCACTGGAGCTTACTGGTGACCCCAATCGCAAGCAAGAACATACCAATCCTCTAGGTAGTTGTATTTGGCTACGGTTTTCTGTGAGGTGGAGGTACTTCACCAGACGGACTGCTTTAAAACAGACAGATCAAGTCAAACATACATGTTCGTGTACACAAATCTTTGTTTAGTGTGCGTATCGCGTTTGTGTCAAACTCGCGTTATTGACAACTGCGTTACTGTCACTGAACTCGTGAGAATTTGGAGAAAAGATTTCCGAATTCAAAATAAAGTTGCTATTTTCGTCTGGCGCGGTGTAAAATAAAACTCACCCTGCCAGTGTTTCTGTAGAGGCAGTGGTCGGTCTCGTCGGAGTCAGTGCGGTCGCTGGAGGGGTCCGAGCGACGCGGGAGGGCGCGCGCGCGGGGCGGCGGAGCTCGTGGCGCGGGTCGTCGCGGCCCGCGTCCGCAGCGACGAAACGCCGACCGCTTTCCCACTACCGCACCACCACTTGACTTGCTCAATGAGGTGCGAGACTGCTTGCTACGCCTGCTACATAACAGAATAACATATGCCCGTTAGGCGATCTAACCGAGGCAATGAGATTGTATTTGAATACAACGGGTAAACCGGGCATTGCAGCCTACATACACTGTACAGTGCAACCAACTACCAACTCGACATGAAATCAAGAGGATGCCTGCAAATGTTACTTCCCTAATCACCGCACGTAATGTGGTGGTGTTCTAAGCTTAATCTGATTGAGGCAATGATAACTATTTATTTAGCGCTATACTCTTTACGTGGTATATTCGTAGAATTTCGATAAACACGTAAGCAAGCAAACTTTTAATTTAAATAAGACATCATAATTTAAGAGTTATAAGAATTAGTGCCAAGGGTAACTCTACAGTTCAGTGAGTCGTTACCACAAAAAAATAATTAAAATAGCTCCGAGTAAAGGCAACAAATATGTAGCAGTCCAACTGACTGATTTAATTCAATACAATAACTGAAAATAGGCATTCTTTCTGTCTGAATTCTGTAATTTCTATCCGATGGTTCATTCCAAACAAATCGCTAGATATATCTATCTATATGTTCACGCAATGTGCCTTGCCGGGTAATATATCTATCTATATGTTCACGCAATGTGCCTTGCCGGGTAGGCACACATACCAGCGTAACATGAAATACATCATTAAAGTACACTCTTGGTTGTAGAAGTATTTTCGCAAGCTCCACATATAACAGTAATAATATTATTATTTGCGGAATAGATGAAAAAAAAAAAAATTTCACCTGTATCGAAGAAATATTAAAGTAAGCCAACTTATGGCCACAAATTTACAAATAAATTACACTACATAAATACACTTGGTTCTCATTTAAATCTCGTAACGCTTGCAATAATATTGCAATATTCATATAATACCGGAAGTCAAATGATTTTAAATCAAGTATTTAAAAAATGTTGTTTTGATTCTACGGAACAAATTCAATTTAAATGGTGCTGCAAGTTACTTAAAAAAAATGTGTACCTTACGGCTCCTCTTTTCTGTGACCGTAGGTTTTTAGACAACCGAGACGCCACCAACCTCAGTCTGTTTGTATACCGCAGGCTACGACTTCCGTTGGAGGCGACTGAAACACAACATTGTACTCAATTAAAGGCCTAAACAATTATAGTTTTGAAAACTAATATACAGTGTTTCTATTCTTTTCCTTAACCTTCTTCTTCCTACAGTTATCACAATCAATTAGGGTTGGCAGGGTCCGCAAAGATACTGAATTTGACATGCAACGTATGCCATCAGACGTCCTCTCGCTTGTTTTCTTTCACCGCCGAACAAGTGATCATTACAAATATGTAATACCTCAAGTGAGGTAGCTAAGCCTGGGGAATTAACCTCCACCTCAAAGGAAACCGCCTATCAAATAACAATTTCCTGGAGGGTTGTTGTGTTCCTGCAATTGTGAGTGAGTTTACCAGTGAACTTCTAAGGAGTTGCTGTGTTATTAGCAAAGGTGGCATCGCAAGAGCGATCCTTTATATAATGCAAGCTTTCATAAGTTACGTTAACCACTTTACATCAGATGGGCCGTAGGCTTGTATTGACATTAAAGTGTGTCCATCTATAGAGTCTGAATAGTAAAAAATATTTCAAAAGAATACAATGAAAAAGATAAATGTTTTTCATTCTCATCATATTTTTAACACTGACCTCTCTTGTGGAGCAGATCGCCGCCCCGCTCACTATCGGAGGAGTCCCCTCGGCCTCGCGCGGAGCTGCTGCCGTCCAACGAGTCTGTCTCCTCGGCGAGACACTCCAACTCGCGTTGCACCAGCGAGTCGAAGAACGCCATCATGCGGGGGTCTTCCACCGTCGACTGTTCCGCATAGTTGTGCGATATATACTGTATAGGACAGAGCGTAAAAAATTGGAAAAAATTTTGTCGGTTGATTTTTGGTCAAATATTAGTATATAAAAAATATAGCGTTAACCACACTTGAGTTGTAAATGTTTATTTAGACGATATGGTACCAACAGGCCATTTATCCTGTTGAGGCCCGCTGAATTCCGCCATGCGCGTTACGGCGCCAAGTATACAACGGGCCTCAAGGCGTCAAACACTATGATAACTCAAAAATAATTGTAAATACAGTTTAATCTCGAAAAAAATATTCCAGACAGAATTACTATTTTCATTAATATTTGTCTGAAATAACCAGGTAATTTTAAGACTAAGTGCACGCATACATGCTTTGGATCAACAGTGGAATACTACTCTGCTGTAAGCTAAACTTTTCATGCATTTCTTTCAACTGCACTGCAATAATTTGCAGTTACATTGATTATTATAGCTCACAATGTCAACGACTCAACTTGCTCAACTTCGCATGCTTAACATGTGAAATCCTAACCGGCAGTCCGTAGCCTCCGTACACTATGACGGTACTCACTTGTCCGCTGTGGTGGACAAGTGACACATAGTCTTCGTGGCTGTATATTTCCCTCGGGTTGTCTGAGCCCTGGGCCTCTTCCAGCAGCGCACCACGCATTTGTGGGTACTCCAAAGCTGACCACACCTAGAAGTAAAAGTAAATCTATACATATAAATAAAATTAGATGCTGTCTGTGATTTCAAAATAAAGCCTTTATCTTAAGTTCATATTATTATTTTCACGTTACCAAAGCCTAAATACGCATTTTTAACTTTTTGTCTGTCTGTCTGTCTGTTTGTTTGTCCGGGCTAATCTTCGAAATGGCTGAACCGATTTTGACGGAACTTTCTCTGGTAGGTACAGGACTGTTCAGAGCAGAATATAGGGTACTTTTTATCCCGTAAATATTTAGGGTTCTTTTTAAAAACTGTTAAAATTAGGGGAAATGTCTTCCCCTTCGGGGGACTTTGCAATTTTATTTTTATTATTTTCATAGAATACGTATTTTCTAAATATCTACGCATTTTTTATGTAATAAAAACAGGTAATAAAAATAAAATAAATATACGTTGCCTCCCGTAAAGGTCAATAGATGGCGCTGTATGAAAATTTAATCGCTCTATGGTTGCATCTACGACCTAAACAGAAAGGATTTGAGGTCTATAGAGAAATAAAGGCTAGCCGCGGGCTTCAGCTAGTTATTAATATGTCTTTAGGCTCTTGCAGGCGCTCAGATGCGTCTCATATATTAAAAAGAAGTGAATCAAAACTATATAAAAGGATTAGGTATTTAAAAACAAAACGAGTCGTAATTTGTGTATGAGAAAAATTGATAAACTTTCTTTTTCTATCTTAAGTCAATATTTATGCTACTTTCATTCGAAACTAATGCTACTGCTTAGAGGTTATACCTTGATAATCTTCTCGACGCCAGAGGAAGCAATAAGGCAATAGTGCGGGTTGTACCGCACCTGGTTCACGATGGACCTGTGTCCGTACATCACTATATGCGGTTCTATTTCTGTAAGAGATAACAAATTTCATTACATAATCTATATATACAAAAATGAATGTTTGTCTGTATGTCCTCTATGGACTCAAAAACGGCTGGGCAGATTTTGATGAAATTTTCAGTGAAACTTCAGGTAAGCCCAGCAGGTGATCCTGTGAAGTTTGGTAGCGATCATATCACCCGTGCGAAGCCGGGGCGGATAGCTAGTCTTTACATAACAATATTACATTCATGACAAGCTTGGTAGCGGAATTAGTAACGCTCCTTTGACACCAGCTCATGGGTTTGATTCCCACACCACAGGATAAACATTTGTGTGCATGATCGTATCTTTTTGTCTTGGTCATACGGCCTGTCTGATGGTAAACAGTCACCGTAGCCTATGAACATTTGCGACACCAGGGGTGTCACTCATACGTTGCCGACTCTAAACAATGCAGATGTAGGTAAATAATGCAGTTCTTTCGATAAATAATAGATTTTATATGTATTTATATTATTTTTACTATTAGTAAAATATACAAGAACCACATTTTAACCAATCAAATTCTTAATTAACCTATTTAAACCAATAATAAAGTTGATTTAGATAAGAGTATGATTCCTTAATCATGATCGTTTTTCTTGAAAACATTGTAGACAATATGCAATTTTATATACTGTACATTCACTTGATACTATTTTAGCTTTTTTCCAACTTCTTTTGCCGTCAAATTTTCATTGTGTTTCTTTAGGTTCTTCTTGAAATATTTCCTTCAAAATAAAGTAAATAATCGACTAACAATAAACACCAAAAGTTATCGATATAATAAATTTCAATCGTTATGACCAAAAAGTTGATCTCATGTAAGTCACTATCCTCACATCAAATTGACCAGAACACGGTTATAAATGTTTCCAACATTGCTCTCGAGGAGGCTGCGTTTTCAGTTATCAGTGTCTACAAGATTGATTGCAGCTGCGCTAGTTCTTATATTGGCCAGACTAACCGTACCATCGCAGAGAAAGTCAAACAAAATATTGCAGCTATAAACAATCGTCAGACGACAAAATCAGCGATAGCCGAACATCTGTTCGACTCCAACACCAGTCGCTGGATTGAACTCCACCGGCCAAAGGTATTATACAACGATCGCCAATATAGCCGCCGAATGGTTCGCGAGGCGATTGAAATTAAAATACATAAAAAATTTAATCATATAAGCTATCGCAGGCGTGGCAGCCAGTGATAGGTAAATTAAAATCTCGCGATTTATCGTCGAATGCGCCCGTGGACATTATTAGTGACGTGTGTACTAACTATGACCAATACAAACACCAAGAGAAACGGGGAAAACATCCCCGAGAGTAACCGGCGACGCCGCGCACCGCCAGTGACCACATTTAAACGAAACTACACGGATAAACGAAATATCACTTGCGTGATACCACCCCTGCTGCTAACGCAGCGACTGCTCAGGAGCTTACTAGTGATCTCAAGTCGGTCCTCTTCTTCACATAGTCTACAACTTCCTCGACTTTGTAGACCAGTGCAGCCTAGAAACGTACAACGGCGTCGATTGTAGTTCCATGCACAGTTGTGTCGGTCCGGCCTGTGCGATGCAGTAGCTACAATTGGAGGGCTTATTCCTCTTCTTTATATCCCCTTTTAAGAAGTCCTGATCATCGCACTGGTGCTAGCAAGTATCTGGTTGTAAAACTATGTGAGCGGCCACGCAACGAATCTACTTCTCCCTGTGAGAAGGTAATGCGGTACGGATAACTTGTGTAAGCACGTCCCGGGATAAACGTATTACATTTGTAGTGGGTCCTGCTGATGAGCGGGTGACATAGTACGGTACCTTGCTCATCGCACCAATAGTAGATACCACCATTAAACTTTTTTTTATACTACGTCGCGCGGCATACAAGCGAACGGGCC
Source organism: Pyralis farinalis (assembly GCA_947507595.1). Lineage (NCBI taxonomy): Eukaryota > Metazoa > Arthropoda > Insecta > Lepidoptera > Pyralidae > Pyralis > Pyralis farinalis. The sequence continues at coordinate 9,454,281 of OX382278.1, forward strand.
ACCTATAAAGCGGTTATCATAGCCTATGAACGCTTGCAATACATAATCACTCGCGCGCTGCCTCCTCTGCTGCTAACAAAGCGCCTGAGGAGCTTACTGGAACCTCACTCACACGTAGGAACAACCCTCTATGGTGCTCTTATTTGGTTGCGGTTTCCTGTGAAGTGGAGGTACTTCCCCAGTCGGGCTGCTTTGATGTACTCTACTTGTCTACCTCTCTTAAACTGCATACAGATGAATTCTGTGCACCACGATCTATGTTAACGTTATCGACGTTTAATCTGAAAATCGGCGAAGCTAGCTTTCAGGCATCTGATAGCCCTGCAGCAGCGTACTAACGTCGACGTGTTCCAGGATGATTGGTGGCAGCTCATGTAAATCTTTCGCTACGAAAGAAGACATGTTGTCTTGATCTGTCTCCTTCAAAATAATGACGATGTCTTCAAAAGTTTTCCTCATGCGTGATGCATCTCCGCGGTTTTGCCGAGCGTCTTGAAATTGCATCTTGCTACTTCAAATCTTATTTTCAGTGAAGGTACACTTGCAGTTCCGCATTGGTCCAAGGTGGATGGCGCGTTGTATGAACGCCAACAATTCGTTGGCTATGAGTTGTTCGGTGTGCCTTGAACTTGTACTTGATAGTACCAGTAGTGGTTAGTATTAACTAATTCATCCGTTTTCCAAAAACTATCTTTTTTACTTAGAGCCTGTTCAGTATCCATATTGTATATCGAATATAAACATTTTATTCCAATGATCCTTTCTTCGTATATAACACCCTATATAACAATTTAATAATCATAAGAACTCCATGTGCCAGCAGCAGTGGTCTCCATCATCACTCCCGGCTGACTAAATGATACTGATCGAGTGCAAATACATGAATTCTCTTAGAAATCGCTATGTGCTTGATTACAATATATGGGGAGTTCCATTGATTCCTTATGGATACATCTTGGGGTATTTTTGATTATATTGGCGCCGATCTAGTGATACTCTACCGATAATAAAATAATCATAATGTTCTAAGGTAAGTATCAAATTGTTACGATCGTTTTTTTTTATACTACGTCGGGAGGCATGCAAGCAATACGGCCCACCTGATGTAAAGCGGGTACCGTAGCCTATTAACCCTTGCGATATATTAAGTATCACTCGCGCAATGCCTCCTCTGCTGCTTACACAGCAACTCCTTGGGAGCTTACTGGTGAACTCACTCACACGCAGGAACACAACAACACTCTAGGGAGTTGTTATTTGGCTGCGGTTTCCTGTGAGGTGGAGGTACTTCCCCAGATGGGATGCTTTGATGCGCCCTACCTCTCTTAAAACTTCCAGACCAAGGCAAACAGACACGTTCATGCACACAAATGTTTGCCTTGTGTGGGAATCGAACCCACGAGCGTTGGTGTCAAAGTCGCGTCATTCACGACCGAGCCCGTCAAGATCGTGCTATATATTATTTGCTCGCCGGCGCGCGGGTACGAATCCCTAATGTTGGTCGCTACTGGGCTGTCCTGTCGCTGGGAGGACCCGTCGCGTACTAAATGAAAATTGATCGAGCGCGCGGTTGAATAGGATGCTTTAAAAATTCGTAAAAAATATTTAGATCAAAATAATAGGGATAAAAAAATACAATATGTTAAACGATGCTTCTTGTTTCGTGTAATGAGTATATTATTTATAAATTGTGGAATTAATACAGAAAAAAATACATAAAATGTACCTATTTAGCCATTTGGAATCAGGTTTAACTATATTAAAACGCAACATTTTTTTTCAACACCCACTTTACGACTAACTGTTCTTTTAGACAAAAATAAAAAATATACATATTTGCATGTTATAATGGTTAAATCATACCTGAAAAGTACCTCTTATGTAGATTTTTGATGAATACCGTAAAGTAATTGAGGCCTTATTATATTAATAAACCGTCAATAAAATGAATGTTTTACTCTATACTGCAATTAAGGAAGAGGTTATTTGTCCAAGGCAGCAATTTTTTTAACCAATGTAAACTCATAGCTACGTAATCATGTTTGAAAATGAGTAAAACACCGATATTATCGATGCACCCTCGTAACTTTTCATTGCCTGTTGACTAAGCAATCGGTGGCGCGGGCTGCATGCCATGAATATAAAATTACACAATAGACACCATAGATCCATCAGCAGGCAGATAATCTCATAATGTTTCATTTATAGAATCTACCTGAATTTGAATTATTTATACGTTCCAGATGGTTCACTTGTTGCAATTCAGATTCAAAGTGGCGACATTTTCATGAATATAAAAAGGGGATGTTCTGGAATATGGTATTTTTATTGTATTCAGGTAACAATGTCGTTCCTATTATTGTAGGTGCGGGACTTACCGCGATTTGATTTTTATGTTTCCCCAATATTTCGGCGACGTTGCAGACGCCATGGTCACGGGATGAAATCGTCATCCCAACTGACGAAATATCGGGGAAATATAAAAACAAACAACCGTGAAAGTTTAAAATATAATAATATAGATAAAGTCGGTCCTGAATAATAACAACTTTTGACATGAGACCAACTACGAAATTGTGAACTTATTGTGTGTGTACACGCATGCTTATAGCGTAAACCACTGTGATACTTAATTTTCCATTATAGGGGAAACTGTAATTGCCTTAAAATTCACAAGTTAGATTTTGTTGATGTTTCTGTTTCAAGGTTAGCTGAACCCTACATCGAAATTTTGAACTTTCTAAGCAGCACGGTGGCATGTTGTCTAATGGCAAGTTACTAAAACTTATTTTTATACCACTAAGGTGTACCGTATCGTACCCTATGTATGTGCAATACCAGAGGTGTCACTAATGCGTTGCCGACTTTAAACTCCAAACTAACCTAAACTCGTTAAGAGTAAGAAAAGATTTCGATCTTTTTTGTTTTTGCAACTTCCTAATAGACAACATGTCTGGATGTATAGTTAATATAGATAGTATGTTTACGATTTCTAAGTATTATTAGGGTTCAGGGAGCCTTGAAAAGGAAAAATGAAAAAAAAAGCTTATGAAAAGGAAATATTAACAAGATTTAAATTTAGGTTTGCGGAAATTACAATAGCTTTTTCTAAAATAGAAAATTAAATATCAACGTCTCTATTCATCATTCAATTTTTTCAGATTGTAAAATTGAATTAAATTCGATTGCGAAACTAGAATACTGATAGGGAAGTTCGTGCGGTTGTTCATTAACTTGGAAATAAAATAAAAAATAAAAGGGTCCATACCATATGTTCCACCGCCACCGTCAGGTATCTTCCACATGTAAAGGTTGAAGTCGTCCGAGCCGGACATTACAAATTGGTCCCCTTCGCCAGCGAAGCAGCAACTCTTCATAGTACACGAGTTGTAATAGTCCTGGTGGTAGAACTCGGCAACCGGCTCAGGAGTGTGGACCGAGTAGAGAACTGGCGCGAGCCTCCGACGTAGCGCGAGGATATGGGTACCGGAAGAATTGAAACGGACGCTCATGCTGTTCTGACATGTTCCGTTATTGCCCATGTAGCGAAGCACGGGGCTGTGGGGAATAAAGTGTTGCTGGATCATTAATAGTTAACCTTAATGATCCTGATAACAAAACGGACGCCATTTTACACTATAACACAATGATAAACTATAGCGATTTTAGAAATTTCCATACTTTCGCAGGATTTTCATTATCGACAGATTTATGAATATGGCGTCTTTGAGCATCTCTACACATTCTGTTGCAGACGTTTCGCGCTCGAATATACATTTCTCTATATCTGTCCGGATCAGATTTGTATTTAGTTTTGGCCCTATTTTTCTGCGCAATAAAACTTTTAATTTCATCAGTCAACCAAGGCGCAGGGAGATATTTCACTCTGACAGGCCGAACAACCCGCCACCGAACAGGAGCATGATGATCAAAAAGATTTAACAATATTGCATTGAACATTTCCACTTGGCCATCAACAGTAGCGGCCAAATCAATGGCTGACCAGTCAACATTGAGAGCATCCTCGCGCAAACGATTAATATACCTGTTACCAAAATTACGCTGCAACAGGATTTTGGGTTTTCGTTTAGGAGGGCGCACTTTATAGGATAAGAATATGAGGTCATGGAATGAAAATGCTTCGGCAGGGCATTGCCCGTACTTGGCAACATGATCAGCAGAAGAAACTAAGATTAGAATCAAGAAGTGAAGGCTGACAACTGGGGGAAAAAGTGTGTGGCATCAAGAGATAAAATTGCAAGCATGAGTAAGAATTTTTAGTGCAATAGAGTGATGGTCGTTTTTGTAGGCAGGTATTGAAGTCGCCCATAATTATGGTGTGATTGAAAGAGGGCATTGAGTCTTCAAGGAGTTTTTCCAAAGCGGAGAAATTATTAAATGTGGTTAAGGGCTATACAACACCCCAAGAAGAATGCGAGTATGGGAAAGGGTAATTTCAAGAACAAGATGCTCAGCGCAATCATTAGTCAGACATCAGAGACGAATAAATAATACTGAATTATCTAACTGCTTGCAATCATGCAAATTTAAACAATTTAATTGTTGATAGTTTGATTTTGATTTATTCATTGTCTGTTTGATTGTGTAAAAGACGTGACCAAAAATAGTCACGATCTAATTTCTAGTAAGCTTAAGTAAAGCGATATCGTTAGTTATCATTTTCCACGGTTATATTATAACCTAATATATTTTGTTACTGATCTATTAAAATGACTATAATCGTATCTATTTTCAGCGATTTATGTTTTGGAAATGAAAACTTTTTAAGGTGAATTATACCAACCCATAAAATATTTCCCTGTCAAAAGGGAAATATCTTATGGGTTCGTGTAAATAAAAGAAAATAATAAGTTTCCACTTCTTCTTCACAGCAGTTCCTATGGCGGTATTCAGTCGACTAGGAGATATATAGAATTACTTATGTAGTACCGTTTTATTCTATAAAAGAGATTATTAAAAACTGAAAAATAGTTTTACCAGACGGAGACTTTGTACAAAATTCGTCTTCATGGGTACTTCTGTCTTACCTATTTCTACTGACAAGCAGCTATATTTATATAGCTGTGTTCCGGTTTGAAGGGTGAGATATGGCAGAGAAATTACTGGGTACTGTGACGAAACATACTTAGGTCACAAGATTGGGAGCGCGTGAGTAACATTCCCGTGGTGTTGCGAGCGACAATAGTCTGCGGGTCACCGCTTACCATCTAATACTTACTTAATACTTGTTTGCCAATCTAGTTGTAAAAAAAGCTCCATAGAGTTCACACGGAAATCGAAACAACAGTAAAGTATGTAGTTCTCAATTCAGATGTAGATGCAGATATAACATACAGATGATAAATCTAATAATTAATGGATATGGACATTAATATTCAGAAAACCGATGATTGCATTTAAATAATACAATCACTGTTAAATCGTTTATTTTTAATAATCGTTTGTTGGCGACCCATCTAGTGTAGATTTTTTTGAGTACGGTAGCGTAATGATATTTTAACATCAAGGCTCGTGGGTTCGATTCCCACACAGGACAAACATTTGAGTGTATGAACATGTCTGTTTGTCTTGGTCTGGGTGTTTTTGAGAGGCAGGTCGCTTCAATGAAACGGCAAACGTTCGTAGACGACGGTATGCCTTATTATGTATGTCCCCCGACATTGTATAAATAAAAATATGTCTCTAATGCCAGTACCAGTTCTCGCTTTTATACGATAGTATTAGGAATCAAAAGCATAAAAATATTATTCGCTTCGTAGCATGCACTATCAAAGTGTAAAGAATACAATTTTATCGATATTATTGCATGTTTCGACTGACTCGATAATCCATCGCTGTCGATTCAATGCAAAATTTGCTGACTTAACAATCGTTAAGACAACAATCTTTGCAGAGCTGGATGATGATGGAGTACCTACGCTATAAATCCCTTGATTACGTATAAACTCATGGGTCTTGGTGAAATAAGTTTCTCTTGTGGGGTGTCATATAAGCTAAATTTACATATTCATTCTTTATATTGGTCTTCATACGTGATTCTCCTCAACGCTTTTCATCATCAAGCAGGGTTCTTCACGTATAGAAAAAAACTGATTAAACTGGCTGATACAGTCCTACACAGACAGACCAGTTCCGACATAAAGGTACTCACTGTTTTGGCGATCTCAAATCCCACAGCGCTACCCCATCGCGTGCATTAGCCGACACCAGTATGCCCACTTGTTGCGGGTGGAACATGACCCCGTGAAATGCTTTCCTGCTCCGAGATATTACCAGCGACTCTATATTACAAAAGAAGAATTTAGTACTACATTAAACATTAGTGTGGTTAATCGTATTATAAGGGCCATTGAATATGATACACATAAGTCTTAAAAACCATGGAAAAAGATTATTAATAAAAACTTTTCTAATACAAAACCGACATTTTCTGGTCTGGAAAAATGCTATTCTATCTATCTATGCCTTCACAGCAAATCCCTTGCAGCCTTCACACTACCTACCCCAGTGAGAACTGAGACAACCACTCGATCTTTACACAACTCATGCGGCCTCGCCGGTTTCTAAGGCTCCCGACTCGTTTCATCATTGTGAATAGGGTCTAAAAGCGTTACGCAACTAATTTTCCTCATTGGTCGCATTTAGACCGCGTTTATATTACTAATATGCTATTAACAGCATACATTAAAGACAGTGAAGACTGTTTTCTTGCTGCCAATAATTTTATACATTTTACATTCTGCATTATGGTTACGGCATAAATTTTGTTACTTACGCAAAAATATATATAATTAGTTCATGTGGTACAATTTTTAGATTGTTGAAAGAATTTCGCATTACATCTGCAAAACAGTATAAACCTTGTTAATAACATAAGAGGGCGGAGCTATAAATCTGGTAAAAATCCAACAGAGACCATATATTTTGTACAACTATTACTTTTTTTAGAATGAAGTCACTTCATCCAATGTTTCTCCAACTTTTTGATTCCTTCCACTTAATAAAATTTTGACAACCCTTGAAAATAGACATTTCTTTTTTGCAGAACTTCTCGAAGGTATATAAATCTTTTCGAACATGGTAAATAGTCGTAGGACACTAAACATGGTGGATGAGAATGCAACCTGTAACTCATACCATTTGGCCATGATTATTGCGCAGGTGTGCCAGCCACTCGAGCATTTTCCTGATGCAAAAAAAATTGTTTCGAGTTAAATGCAGACATTTTTCTATTAAAATCCTGTTGACGTTATCTAAAACTAAGAATAAAAATAATCTTATGGATTATGGTAATCAAAGTGGATTTCAAAAATCGAGGTCATCACATTATTGGCTGATAAAGTGCGATTTAGCCTATTGGGCGCAGGTCTGCCACTATTCGGCGCTTCGGTATTTATTTAGTGTGTGGTATTGAATCCTCCTTTCGTGTATTGTTACGAAACGACGCATACATTCATCTCGAGAAAACAACGCCAACTCTGCCTCTGATTTCATCAAACACGTGGGTTTTTAATCCTTATAATAAACGCGGTACCCAAAGCGCGTTTAACATGTCTAAATGTTGGTGAAGATGTTCCTCGTAAAGTAAATGTTTCATTCATCTGAGATTCCTACTATGTCAACTATTTCAGTCATGGGTCATTCAACAATGCCATAAATTTTACGCAAAAAATAGGCTGTATTAATAACACACAAGTTTCACTTTTGTAATTTTTTTTGTTTAGTAGCTGTCAAATTATTCTTTAGCTTCTGAAAAGTCTTCTTCTTCCTGGCGTTATCTCCCTTTCCTAGGACTGGCGGAGTTCGCTATCTGAACCTAAGGATTTAGCGAATATACTGACTTTGACATGGAGCGACTGACATCACAACCCAGAGGGAAAATCAGACCTTTCTTAGGTTAGGTCATCAGTCTTTTGAAATATAATTTCTTGGAATTGCGGGTTTGCCAAGCATAAATCCGAATTTAGTGACACATGCTGGTGCCAGAATTCGAACCAGGGACCGTCGATTAATATGCTGGTTCTTTATCCACTGAGCTATCAGTGCTGATTTTTTTTTTTTTTTCTCAAAAGTGTCTTAAATAAAAGGATTAAATTTGCTATCTGTTTAGAGTACTCTTGAGTAGATTTTTACCAGACTTATTAAGCTACCCTCGTAATATGTTAAAATATTGCGCTTATAATCCAAAATATACTGATACAAATCCAGCTACATCATTGATTACAATGATACAATCATTTAAATTGATTGTTGCCAGATTAATAGAGTTTTATTCTGACAGTATTTCTGTAGGTAGTAGAAGATGAGTAAAAGTGGGAGTTAAAATTTATCCAACAGTTTTTTTGGGAAATATAAAATCAAATAACACATACTCATACATATGAACAGCAACCGAGTAGAAAACAGTTTATTATTAACTAGCTGCTGCCCGCGGCTCCGCCCGCGTGGATTCAAATAACTTAGCCTATGTGTTAATCCAGATCATAATCTATCTACGTGCCAAATTTCATTCAAATCCGTTCAGCCGTTTAAGCGTGAAAGAGCAACAAACATCCATCCATACATAAAAATTTTCGCATTTATAATATTAATAGGATAATTTCGACTATATATGTAAACATTTTTTAACCAAATTACTGACCATGAACCGACTGCCTCGTGTCGAAGAGAAGCAGCCTGCCATCGTTACCGGCGGTGGATACCACCCGTTCATTAAACGGGTCGATGCTGAGGCTGCACACAGCCTTCTGGTGCTGAAGCACTTCTAGCGGCACCTTACTCTCCAGGTCGTGAACTATCACCTAACCAAAAAATAATCAAAAATACTATTTGCCATCTTTAAGTGTTTCTTTATATCGGTGTGCGATAACTCTTAGTCTATGTTATCTACATCTCATACTATGTGGTCTACATAGTACGATAAGGAATCAGTTGAAATTTAAGTGACTCATAAATGTACTATCACAATATAGTAAAGATGAAATCACAGCATATGATGCTGCAAATTCATCTTTGAATCCAAAAGTATGAGGTAATGAGGTCCTTACGACATTTTTGTTGTGTATGCTTTTAACTCATAGAATATCAGAATTAATGAGTGTGTACTGCAATACATTACAGTACACTTTGTATTAAGGGCGGTACGATTCACTAATAATAAATTTCGATTTAATTTTTACAAAGCAACGTTAATACATTACTGGATGTTTCATACTTTCTTTAACTCAGCAAAACTTAAAAGAATTATTTGCGTTATTGATATAAAATTCGAAGATAACACGAGTTTAAAAGTAAAAAGTTATGTACTTTTATGTATTTTTAATCTACCAGCATGTCAAATGACCATTGCCGAAGAAATGCCAAAAGAAACTTGCCAATATACTGTCTACTATCATTTGTACATATTACAATAAATATATATGAGGGTGCATATAGTAATCATTTCCAAACATCTCTGTCAGTTAGATATTCATCGATTCTATAATAACCCTTCTTACATAGAGTATTTTTGATGTGCCTTTTGAACATATTGTAAGGCAAGGACAGAACTGTTTCAGATAATTTATTATAGAATCGAATACAATTTACAACAAAAGATCTATTAGTCTTAGCAAGCCAATGTACTGGTATACGCAATCTATTCCTGCTTCTAAGATTTTCACTACATTTTGAAAACGACTTTATATTTTTACGAGCATACATTATGTTCTCATAAATGTACAGAGAGGTGAGTGAATAATAATAACAATCTTGAGGATATTTATTTCTTTGAATAGTTCTCTAAGTGATTCCCTGGAGCCCATGTTATAAATAGAGTGGCTGGCTCTCTTTTGTAATATAAAAATAGTTTCAATATCAGCCACTCTTCCCCACAAGAGTATACCATATGACATAATGCTGTGAAAGTAGATGAAATAGACTAAGCGAGCACTACCCACATCCGTCAATTGTCTAATTCTCCTAACAGCATATGCGGCAGAGCTGAGCTTACTGGCCAGTTTATTTATGTGGGAGCCCCACTGCAATTTTGAGTCGATCGTTATTCCAACAAATATAGTATCATTAATTCTAGTATATTATTGTCAATGAAAACTTCTGTATTGGCAGAAGCCACATTTGGAAGACTAAAATTTATAAATTTAGTTTTAGTTGAATTTAATAAAAGATTATATTATTGCATGTGAACCAAGTTAGAATAGTAGATAGAACACTATTTATGTTGTCAATATTTTCGCACCGGCGAGCAACATAAAGAAGTTTCATCGGCAACAGTAGTATATCCGCCGTTTTCTGCACCATATAGGGCAGATCATTTACATATACTAAAAATAAAAAGGGTCCCAATATAGAGCCCTGGAGTACCCCAATATTAACATTACTGTCTTCAGATTTGACCCCATTTATGTCAACAGTTTGTATTGGCGAGCTCGGTGGCTCAGTCGTGAAAGACGCGACTTGACACCAACGCTCGTGGGTTCGATTCCCAAGAAGACATAAGACAAACGTTTGTGTGCATGAACATATCTGTTTGTCTTGGTCTGAATGTTTTAAGAGAGGTAGAGCGCATCAAAGCAGCCCGTCTGGGAAAGTACCTCCACCTCACAGAAAACCGCAGCCAAATAACAACTCCCTAGAGGGTTGTTGTGTTCCTGCGTGTGAGTGAGGTCACCAGTAAGCTCCTAAGGAGTTGCTAAGTTGCTGTGTAAGCAGCAGAGGAGGCATCGCGCGAGTGATATATGTTACAAGCGTTAATATGCTACTGTAACTGCTTTAGTTAATATGCTACTGTAACTGCTTTAGTCGGGAGGCACACAAGCGTACGGTCCACCTGATGGTGGACCGTACGCTTGTGTGCCTCCCGACGTTGCATAAAAAAATATGTTGTTTAAGTAAGTTGCGATTAAATTATGGGCTTTACCTCTGAATTCATAATGGCACAGCTTGACCAATTATGTCCGATGGTCGACACAATCAAAAGCTTTGGAGAGATCACAGAAGACCCAATAGCATCCTGAGATCTCTCCTATGCGTTAAGAACATGTTTATGAAAAAATTCATTGGCCTTAAAATAGTTGTATATGATAAAGCATTATCTTTTCAAATACTTTACTCAATACTGGCATAATAGATATGGGTATGCAATTACCCCAGTTAATTTTTTTCCTCAGACTTGAATAATGGAATTAATTTACTACATTTCATTAAGTCTGGGAACACACCAATATCTATGGGTGGATCAACTATTCTTTGCAAAAAACATGTCCCTCCATCAATTAAAAATATTTAACTATGTAAAAACAATAGTTCGCTGTAATTTTATATCCAAACAGTAATTTAGAATAGTTAGAATTGATATTAAAGAGCGTTCAATTATATAATTTTAATATTTTTTATGGTAACTTAGGTGACAAGATTCACTCCCATACAAATTATTCCTGTCCCCACGTCTACTTCAATAGTTCCCTGACGCAATAATTTTTAAATTTTATATAAAAGTGTATTCATTTCTACTCATGTTATTTTCTTCAACGGTTTCTAAACGCCCTTAAATGCTTCTCAGATTTTTAAGTATGATTTTGCTACTTAGAAAAAAATAAACAAATACCCAAACAGATGTCCGCTAAGTTACTGTTCTTAACCCTTACAAGTTATAGATAAAAACATAGATGGCTCTAACAGTCTCAATTGTGGCAATGAATGCCTGAGGATGATGCAATGCCATTCCGCCATTTTGTGTGTGTGGTAGTGGAACTATTGTCCTTACATAGTTAAATATTTTTAATTGATGGAGGGAATGTTTTTTGCAAAGAATAGTTGATCCACCCCTATACATTGATTAAAAATAAATGTCAAGTGTTTAGCTATTGACTCAATAATAGCATAAAATACTTTTATGGACATTCCCCAATGATATTCTGAGTTTTTAATGTTTAGTTGTTTAAAAGTTTTAATTATATTGCTTGATTAAATATGTGTAAATTGAAAAAGCTCCACTTTTGTTTGTACATTCGCCTTTACTAACTCTGCAGCAACATAAGGAGATGAATTGAGGGAGTCAGTGGTAATATAAGGGATATTATATAATATAAATAGATTTACTACTTGTTTAACAGCTGTTACAGTTTGATTATTATGTTTAATAGAATACTCGTTATACCGTGGTTTATCTTTACCCGTTTCGTTTTTAACAATATACCATACAGCCTTTATTTTGTTTGACAACTGTTTAATTTTGTTTTTAATATACATTGATTTTGCAACTTTGCAATCATTTTTAAATATTTTGGCTTAATTTTTAACATGTTCAACAAAGTCTGGGCTAAATCTATATCCCCTTCCGCACACGTAAAATTATTGTGAGATACTGAAAATCTATTTCTTCGAAAAATAAATTTGATACAATCCTACTAATATTATAAATGTGAATGTCCGTTTGTTTGTTACGCTTTCCGCGATAACAACTGAACCGATCATCATGAAACTTTGTAGACATATTCTTGGGGGTATCAGAAGTAAAACAGGATACTTTTTATTAAAAAAAATATATATCTTTTATCAATGCGAGCGAAGCCGCGGGTAAAAACTAATATATAATTAACTTAAATTCTCAATAAAGAAAAATGAACTAAAAAAAACTTGGCTTGGAATTTGACATATATAAGTTGTGATACAACTTCTAAAAAACTTTATTAGGCCCATATGCGGTATGAAATCCTTTACAAAATTTTATTCATACTGTTCAATGTACATCACATTTGTAATTTATCACTTGCTTGGCTGTGACAGAAATCATCATGAGGAAACTCGCACATTCAATAAATTATATTGCGAATGAGGTGTGACCTAACCTAAGTAGAATCTGGTTATCCCCCTGTGTCGTGGTCGTGGACGTCTGACGGAAGTCGATCCATACAACGTAGGAAACGGCATATTGCTAGAAAGACATTTTAATTATATTTGTATGTAAACCGATTACGTCGTCCTTATTCAATGTTTTCTATTCTATGTATGTCTATTATGCACAGATGACTACAGTGTTTCTATTTTCTTAATGTCCATGGCAATTATCGAATTTCTGAATCATTACGAATATTATTTTTCCATGTCTATTAATTACTGTATAATTAATGGATATAGAAGGGTAATTAAGAAATTTATACATATTTGTATGCAGAATAAGAGTGGTATGTTTGGATCGGTGCACCTGATGTTCCATAAGTAGGCAGAGCCTGCCCTAATGGAAGACGGGCGTGATGATATGTATAATGTGTAACTATGTACATTATTGTTGTTTTGTTTTGATTTCTGTTTGAATTATATAGAGCTTTGAAACTATTTTCCATTATTTAATAACATTTAACTCCTTGTCAATAAGCAAGTTAAGAAACATATGAACTAAAGTGTACTTCTTTTGTATAACAAATAAATTAATATTTTCCGGTTCTTAACACTTTCAATTCAGTATAAATTTGAATGTCACATGGTGATTTAATCACTTTTTGCATTGCTCTAACAGGTATTTACTATAACATTTAGAATAAACAAAAAAGAAACATTTATTTTTTACTGAAAGTAACCATTATCTCTCTTGAATATATGTCGCGCCTGTAAGCTTAGCAGGTTTCGTCCATTCCATAATAACGGTGATTGTATGAAGAAAGACTTACAATTGAATGGGAAGAAAACCAAAACAATGGTATTTGAAAGAGAGACAACCAGAATGAGCACTAGGAACACATTACGGTTGATGATGTAGTGTTGGAGCAAGTGGATGAGATTGTATATCTTGAACCGCTTTTAGCAACAATGGAAGGTACACCGCTGAGAAATGAGTAAGTACAGGGAATAGCATGAATGGAGCATTGGGTAAACTTCTAGCCGAGAGAGCATAATAATAAATGTGGTCGAGATGCGAGCATTGCGCAATATTTATGGCATAACGCTTGCTGACCGCGTTCATTAAGATGACGTAACAGAGAGAGTTGGTCTGAAAGAGAGTATCGGTGTTAAGAAAAGGCTAGCTCCGTTGGTTCGGACATATAGAAAGAATACAGGATGAAAGAATGATGAAATAGATATACAATGTGAAAGTGGAAAGATGAAGGAGCCGAGGCAGACCAAGATTAACCTACTATGATTAACAAATTTTTCGTGTTTTATCAGAATGTGATGTCAGGAGATTACATACAGTAGGTAACAGACAGATAGACACCCAAGAACAGCCGGAATCCCGAAATACGTAAATTGCCATGAGGCATTAAGACAATAGAAGTACTGTATATTTTGTTTTTCTCTTCTTCTTCGCGTTATGCCATTACCTAATCCATTAGGATTGGCGGGGTCCGCTACCATAACCTAAGGCGTTGGCGACGATGCTGATTTTTACACGGAGCGATTGCCGACAGACCTCCACAGCCCAGAGGGTACACCAGACCTTTCTTAGGTTAGGTCACACGTCTTTCGAAATATAGTTTCTTGGACGTGGCTTAGATTTCCTCATGATGTTTTCCATCACTGCCGAGCTAGTGATAATATCACATGTGTAAATAAATACCAAAATTAATTCGTCAAAAACACGAATTTAATGATACATGCCAGGACTTCAACTGGGGAGGCCGGTTCTTTGTCCACTAAGCTATCACTGCTCAATATATGTTTTGTTTTTCTATCTGTAAATATGTTGTGAATTAAATAAATAGTTGTATTATCTGTATATGTTACTGTAAAAGCCCGCACTACGGTAAATCTTAGGTTTTACCAACAAATCTTAAGATTTACCGACATGGGTTGATAAATGTAAATATTAATTTAAAGGGGAATAGTTTTTCAGACTTATACCATTAGAAATTGGTACATGCTAGGTTTTACCAGAAGCTTGGTAAATGTTGGTTTTGGGAAGAAATAAGTACTTTTTCTTTATTTATTTATTCACTGTTTTATTTCAATTAATTTTGGATTTCCTTTTTGACTGAGTATTGTGTGCCTAATGGTATCTGCAATTTGATTTAGTCTGCTTTGTGTGATTTCGACACTAAAGCTGCTTAAATATTTTTATAATAATTTCTGTAGTGGGCAATCTGACTCACACAACTGCTTATTGAAGTAAAATGAGGATAACGGCATAGTAAAATCAAATAAGAAGATATCTTCATACCTACGCACCGAACGCGGATTGTATGTGTGCGAGCCCGTACGTATGCGTCGTCGCATGACACTGACAAAGTTTATCGCTGCTAAGGGAACGCCAGTCGTGGCTTCGCCGTGCGTAATACCGCCCGCGCCCACGCACGCACCGCCGCTCCCGCTCGTAATAATTTGTACGTGTACCTACCTACCTACTTTAACTTCAAATTCGTATAGATGGCTAAAAAGAATTTTTTTTTCTGTATCAAATGTGTAATTTTGTTAGAAATCACAAATTTCCTACAGAAAAAAGTACTTTTAATGCCTATTATTTTAGGCTACTGTAAAAATATTAAATTTCCGAATATAAATATTATAATTTTGATATGTAGTAAATGAAAAAGTAAAAAATAGTTTGTAAAAAAAATGGGTGCGTGTACTTATGTACGCGCGTAAGAAGTTATACTTCTCTGGCATCGTTAAGTAACAAATGCAGCCAAATAACAATTCCATGGAGGGTTGTTGTGTTCATGCGAGTTAGTGGCGTTACTACCTCACGGAAAACTGCAATCATATAACAATTCCCTGAAGGGATGTTGTGTTCATCTGAGTGACGTCACGAGTAAGCTCCTAAGGAGTTGTTGTTTTAGCAGCAGAGGTGGCAATACGCGAGGCATACTTAATGAATTGCAAGCGTAAACAGTGACCACTTTAAATTGGGTGGATCATATGCTTGTTTGTTCATGCGAGTGAGTGACGTTAACACCTCACAGAACACTGCAGCCAAATAACAATTTCCTGGACGGTTGTTGTATTCAGGCGAGTGAGTGAAGTTACTACCTCACGGAAAACTACAGCCAAATAATAATTTGCTGGACAGAGGTTGCGTTCATGCGAGTGAGTGACGTTACTACCTCACGAAAAATATGCTCAAAACTACAGCCGAATTGTGTAAACCATAAGCGACATCTCTACGTGTTTAGGCTATTATCGTTCGCTCGGGGCTCGAGTCGGCCTACTTATTTGATTTTACTATGATAACGGTGCTGATTGTGCAACCACCCAAATATTAGTGTAATGTTATTAAGTAATCTTCTGTACGATTGTTTGTTATCCAAAATAAAATAAAAAATAAAAAAAACTATCAGTAATCAACAAAGTAATTATTAATCATATTACCAATCAGTAAAATTCTTACCTATATAAAAATATTTTTATTTCGTAAGTATTTTTATTTATTAATTATTAGTAAATTGTAACATTCATAGCTCTTTTCATGCACGCTCGCCGGTTCCTGGGGCTCCTGACATCACCTTCTGATAAAACACGACCAATTTGGTCATGGTAGGTTAGTCTCGGCCTTCCTCGGCTCCTACATCCTTCCACTTTTGCATTGTATATCTGATTCGTCATTCTTTTGTCCCGCATTCTTTCTACATGTCCAAACCAACATAGGATGCCCTTTCTTATCTTAACACCGACAATCTCCTTTAGACCAACTCTTTCTCTTACGTCTTCATTACGAACGCGGTCAGCAAGCGTTATGCCACAAATTTTGCGCAATGCTCTCATCTCGACCGCATTTATTCTACTTTCATGCTCTCTCTGCCATACCCAGCTCTCACTTCCATAAGTTAGCGTTGGAATTAGCACCGCGCTGTGTACAAGGAGCTGTGCCTTCTGGCTTAAATTTCGGCTGCCTAGAAGTTTACCCAACGCTCCATTCACCCTATTCCCGGCACTCACTCGTCTCTCCACATCAGCGGTGTACCTTCCATTGCTGCTAAAAGCACTTCCAAGATATACAATCTCATTCACTTGCTCCAACACAACATCATCAACCATAATTCTAGTGTTCGTTCTGGTTGTCTCTCTTTCAAATACCATTATCTTGGTTTTCTTCGCATTCAATTGTAAGCCTTTCTTCATACAATCATCTTTCATTGTTGTAATTAGTGTTTGCAGTTCGGATGGTGATTCTGCTATTAATGCCGCATCGTCTGCATAAAGAAGGCGGTTGACCACTGAGTCACCCATTCGCATTTCCACATTTTGTATTTCTTATTCTTTGAAGACAACTGTCCAGATACAGGATGAATAGCCGAGCCGACAGCACGCATCCCTGTCTGACACCAATATTGACATCAAACCAGGGCGAAAAGCTGCCGTCCATCCGCACACATGTTGTACAATCCTCATAAGTTGATTGCACAGCACGGAGTAGGTCACCGTCAACCCCATATCTGGGCAAAATGTTCCAGAGATTCTTTCGCACGACTCTATCAAATGCTTTCTCAAAGTCCACAAAACCGCAGAAAACCTTCTGGTCCAAAGCCAGATGCTTCTCTACGATGTTGCGGAGTGAAAAAACTTGATCCGTACTTCCTCTGCCTCTTCGAAATCCACCCTGTGCTTCCCAAAGCATTCCATCGGATTTCACCCTCATTCTCCTTTCAATGATTTTTCCATACACTTTAGCTGCTAAGCTGATCAAACTGATGGCCCTATAGTTGTCGCAGTCCATACGTGAGCCCTTGCCTTTATACAAGGGCACGATGACTGCGCGTCTCCAATCGCTCGGACCCCCCCGGTTCTCCAGCATAATTTGCTCAAAAACCAGAAGGCGTCCCTAACGTAGGTATCACCTAGCTTGATCATCTCAGCTGTTACCATATCGATTCCCGCTGACTTTCCATCTTTCAAACTTCGTATCGACCATTCAATCTCATCCATAGTAATGTCTTCATGGTACGCTGGCACTGCCGAGTCAATCACAGACTCATTAACAATGCCAGCGTCATGGACATAATCATACATTTCTCTAAAATATTCAGTCCACCGTTCTAACACTTCCTGAGTCTTAGCAAGAATGCCACCCGCTTTACATCTTATCTTGTCCATTCTGGATGCTGACGAACCACTTCGAGACTTCTTTACCTCTCTCCAGAAGAGTTTGGTATTTGCGTCGAAGTTCTTCGTCAGCTTCTCTTCCTCACTCATATGTAGTCTTTCACGCTTCTCTTTCACTAAAGCTTTGGAGTCATTCTTTCTTCATTTCTTTCATACCATCACTCTGGTGCAAAGATGATACGTAATCCAGCCACGCTTTCCTCTTTTTTTCCATGGAGGATTGAACCTAATTTTTAGATAATTTTAAAATTATTTTTAATTATATGATATTCTTAAAAAAACATAATGGTAATCAGCTTGGTTAATCTAATCACTGCTTTTCTTATTATTTAGTATTTAACCAGCTGGTCCATTATTTCATAAAATGGTTATGATTGGTTACACTCATATTGATTTATAAGTTACTTCCAGACAGTAAAATATAATCAAATGTCGAATTGACTTTCGAACTAAGAATTACTTTAAAATATCAAAATCAAACTGAAAACAAATTAACTTGTGTGTTCAAACGTGTTCAACGATCGACTGAGGCGAGCCGAGGCGGTAAAGGGGGGTAGTACGGGAAGCGGGGGTAGGAAACGCCCGCGAGTTCGAGACAATGTGGCGAACATGTTTATTAACATTTACTGTGTATTTGAAGTAAATCTTAAGATTTACCTAGTGAATGGTGGTAAATGCTCGAAATAAACGAAGATCACAATACTGTCCAGACTTTTACCAAACTAGTTGGTAAATCTTAGGTTTTACCGGTAAATCTTAGAATTTACTGTAGTTTGGGTTTTTACAGCAACATGTTACTGTAAAAGCCCGAACTATTATTAGAGCGTATTATTTACATTCCATAGCACTTACAATATCATCATTTCCTCCAGAGTATATTTTTTGACTGTCGTTGGTGATCCCCAAGCAAAATATGTTGGACTGATGCACTGCCTTCAAAGCCTCGGGTTTGCCGCAGTTGAGTAATGCTTGGCCAAACTGCCAGAGCATGACCCTACGATCATCTCCACCTGATAAAAAGGAATACACAGTATTTTTTAACTGTGCCAGTATGAGGAATCCGAAACCACAAATGATTCAGAAAAATTGCCGACTATCATTTGGTCTAAGAGTATATTTGAGAAAACAAACTTGGCATAAGTACTTTACCAATCAATAGTTATGTATTTCGTTTTCATATTCTAAAACAGTAACAAATTATAAATAACATTCCTGGGGTAGTTCTCGACGACTCTTCTCTCTGCCTGGCCCACAAGGTGGATGGCTTTTTTTATTATATGAAACATTGCTACACATGCTATTATGAATGTTAAAGCTACTTATAAATTACGTAAACTTGTTTATATAAACTATCAGGCAAATCTGAGACTCCAAGCAGAAAAGTTCCACTTTAAAGCAGCTATAAACAAGAGATCAACTATAAAATGCATATAAACTGTTTTTCAAAAAGGCCACTTATATTGTTAAACAAACCTAGTGAATGCAATCCAAAGTGAATATCAATTCATTTAGATCTAAACTATTTTGCCTTTTGATTTTAAAATGATATTTTTATACAAGATAATGAAGAGTATTAGATATATTGTAACAAAAAATATATGTTATGCAGATTTTATATTCCATTTAACTTATGTTTTATTGACTGATTTTCCCTAAGAACATTCGCCTGATTACTATTTTTTTTTTCAGCATGTCATCTCCTAACTTTTTACTTTGACTTTAATTAAAAGATGTTTATAGTAATGTTAGCTTTTAATCCACTTGGGATTAGTGTTGCAGTAAGAAACCAATAATATTGCTCATTTCAAGCTATAATCAGGTAATATTTGTGGCTAGGAACTTAAAAGAGTCTGGGTTCAGATTATAAAATACACTTAGGGTTTCATTTCATCAACAAAATACCAATGTAAAAATAATAAGAAGAGCATTGGTTTTATTTTAATTTAAATAAAAATAATTGTTACTAAAACATTTTACATTTTAAATTGTACTGACATTGTCAACTGTGCCAAATGACTTTGTACTGAGATTAAAATATGAATTTTTAAAGACAGTGACTGCCAATTTGGATGAAAGTACTTAGCGTGAACCACATTTCTTCATTAAATGAGTGAAGTTAATATTAAAATATGGAGCTATATTGGCAGACCGATGAACATAAGGAGAAGACAAGATGATGTCATGTTTAATGTTGGATATACAATGTCAAATAGTGATTGACATTTCGATTCAGATTTGATTTGAAGCAAAATAAATCTGTTCTCTTCTTTCTAGCATTATCCCTTTTATTAATCCACTATGATTGGCAGGTTCCATTACCTAAGCCTAAGGAAGATATTAATTTTAACATGGAAATTAAATATAATTAATAACTAATCACAATGATGAAAGACAATTGTATAGAGAAAGACTTACAACTGAATGTGAAGGAAACAAAGAGAATGGTATCTGAAAGAGAGGAGACTAGAACAAACACAAGAATTATGGTTGATGATGTAGTGTTGGAACAGATTGCATATTTTGGATGCACTTTTAACAGTAAGACTTGAGGTAGAAGGCACAGCTATGCTATATGCAATGCAGTGCTAACCCTAATGCTAATTTATAGAGGCAAGCCGCAAGAGTCGTGTTTGGCAGAGAGAGAATAAAATAAACACGTAAGAAGAGGAATGCTCTGTTGGTTCAGACATTTTTTTTTATAACTTCACAACAAATCCCTTGTGGGGTATACAGAGAGAACTGCGCGTCATGTGACTTAATCCTTACATACCCCTTCTCATGCACGCTTGCCAGTTTCTAGAGCTCCTGACATCACATTCTGATAGAACACGACCAATTTGGTCAAGGTAGGTAAGTCTTGGCCTTCTTGGTCTTGGCTCCTACATCCTTCCACTTTTGCATTGTATATCTGCTTCGTCATTCTTTCATCCCGCATTCTTTTTACATGTCCGAACCAACAAACCTCTTCATATTTTAACACTGACACTCTCTTTCCGACCAAATATATATCTAACATCATCATTGCGAATACGGTCTATAAGCGGTATGCCACAAATTTTGTGCAATGCTTGCATTTTGCCCGTGTTTATCCTACTTTCATGCTCTCTACCATACCCAACTCTCGCTTCCTTAAGTAAGCGTTGGGGGGACCAGCACTGCAGTGTGTATTTTAAAACGTTTCATAAGTTAATAACAATATTTCTTTAATTCAATAACAATTAATTATATCTTAGTTAAGTACCATCCATCCTCTTACAATATCTAAGGCATTCATAATTCACATACATCCATCTCCACACAAACAGATCAAAGTCGGTGTTAATGACAGAAGGACATTGAAAATACTTATTGCACGAACAAGAGGCGCCTTCGAGTGGGATACGAAAAACTTTACCAAACGCGCCACAAGTTCAGGACAGTTTTTTCTCCTCTCATTTTGCTACATGTAGTTGTAATTACGCCTCACCTCAAGTGAGTTGAATCCTAGTGTGCCTAATAAGAATTTTGTCAGAAATAAAAAGGGATAATATCCAAAACATTGCCTATATAGGAACCTTAAAAAAGCTTTTTGTACTTTTTCAAGAAGCAATGCATAGGACCTCTCATGAGGATTCCACACGATGTTTCAAGTTTAGTTCTCACGAGCACACTGTATATTAATTTGATAGCCTTTGGATCACTGAAATCACGTGCACAACAAATCATGAAACCTAATCTTTGAAAACAATTTTCGGCTAAAGATTTTATGTGATTATGAAAAGTTAGGTTGATGTCACCAACTGAGTTTATTCGTGTTATAACGTCAGTGGCAAGAGTATATGAGGCAAGAATTGGTGTTGTGAATCTAGTGTAGGACATGACACAGCATTTCGCCGTATTAAAAATCTTGTTGGTTTTTATTACTCCATTGAAGCACAGACTTGACATCACCCCGTAATGATATACAATCCTAAGGCTGTTGTATTGTGTAGATTAATTTCAGATCATCAGCATAAAGTAAGCACCTGGAATTCTTGAGAAAAAGTTCAAGATTGTTTATCATCATGCTTATCATCAAAGGGGCCAAGAATTGAGCCTTGACTGACACCGGATCATGTATGATATGGTTTTGATACATGGCATCCGTACTTGATTGTATTTATTATTATTTATATTGTTGTCGATGACGCAGATATTCTGCAAACAGTTTTAATAAATTGGGTGAGATGCCAATGCAATACAGTTTAGCATAGTATAGCCAGCTGTGCCTTCTGGCTCAAGTTTTTACTGCCAAGAAATTTTCCCAACACTCCATTCACACTATTCCCAGCACACACTCGTCTTTCCACATGATTCAGACATGTAGAAAGAATACAAAGCGAAAGACAAAACAGATATACAATATGAAAGTAGAAGTAAGTAAGTAGGAGGTGTGGAAGGCCAAGACTTATTTGCCACAACAAAATTGGTTGTGTGTTATCAGAAGGTGGTCAAAGGAGAGGATCAAAGAAGCGATTGAGGTGTGGACAAGGACAGTCATGTAGTGATTTGTTCTCTCTGACAACCCCGCAAGCAACTTGGTGTGAAGATACAGATACTATTATTTATATATAATATTTAATTAATTACTTTAATATAATGCAGTCTGTTTGGGAAAGCACCTCCACCTGACCAGAAACCCTAGCCAAATAATAATTTGTTGTTGTTTTTGCATTAGTAGTGAACATGGCAATGCACAATTGATACTCCTATTACTGCAAGCATGCTTAGGTTACTCTAACCACAATATGTCATATGCTGGATTACCACCCCTGGGAAGTAGTAAAAAAAACATAATGGGCCATCTGATCCTTCATCTAAACTTATCAACTCTGATAGAGGGAGAAAACTAAATTTAAATTAACATTAACAATAATTTGTGATAAAAAGCACACTATATAACAGAAGCACAGAAAAACAAGTACCTTGTTTTGTTATCAGTTGAAAATTAGTACACAGTAAGATAAACACAAACAAACTTCTTCATCGTCCAATTCAAATGAATATTTACTGTCTCAAAATATAGAGTATATTGTTATTACACAAAAACATATAGCAAGATTATTTTTCAAATTGAATTTGTTAACGAACTCCACAAATATTGAAAAAAAGGACAAGTATGTACCTGATACGAGCAATTCGCCATTGCTGGAAAATTCAATAGCGTTTACACATCCGAAATGGCACACCAAATCCCGGCGATATAAATTCTTTGCGGCGTTGAGACGTTTGTTAAATAATTGAGATTTGAAGTCTGGAAGCAGGCCATATTCTCTTTTAGTAAGATAAGGTAACGGATTCGCTACACTCGCCATGTTTACGACAAAACCACCATTTTCTGACACGAACTAAACGAATGCAACAAAACTTTTTTCTCCGACCGTAAGTCGATCAGCTGTATTTTTATTTTTACAACACTTCTCCACAAGGATTATGATTATGATTAAAATATTCCGCCTCTCTATCTCTCTTACAGCCAAAAAGGGAAGAAGATATACCTGTCTACTTCTACTCTATCTATGATTTTGGCTGTCGTATAGTGTTGGACAATAATTTGCGGTACTACCGGCTACGATACAGTACGAATTTTATCCAAATATTTTTGTGTCCAATTGATTATTGCCATTGTGCAGCTGCAGGCTAATAATAATTATGATACTAAAATATGAGGTACATACGTGAGCTCTATGTGAAAAGTAACTAATAAGGGTTACAACTATAAAATTAGTTACGGTATACATCCAAATAGTGCTTCAAACTGGCAAAGAAACTTAGTAAATAAAAGTTATTTTCTGTACCAATTAGTGTTGTAGTCTAATGTAGAGATCAGTGTTAACAAATTGCTAACGTTATTGCAGATAATTGGAAGCCAAATTAAAAATTATCATTTAATTCATTGAATCGTTGTAGGCAGCATAAGTCCACCGATACACAAAATGGACATATTTCTAACTAAGAGGTATAAGACAAAAAAAACGTGGGTGCTTTAGACCACACGACTGAAGTAAAACTTCGTTAGCTCCATAGTGTGATACAGACAATAGGCCTGCACTGTGTCTCAGATATACAAAACTTACCTCGCTATGAGAGAAAGAGAGAAAGAAAATGTGTGCTCGTACCTCTCTCTCTTGCATCTACAGTAATATACAAAACGTAACTCTCTCTCTCTTACTATATTCAATAACTTATATCTCCATCTCACCTCCGTTCGCCTCGCCCGATCACATTTTAGTAACGCTCTCGTAACGCCAGCTTACTCTCCAAGTCAAGCATGCGTAAAGAAGTTTTACTTCAAAAAGTGAACGACTGTTTTTTTAGAGAGAATATGCCTTCCGGGGCAATGTGAATACTCCCACTGGTTCAAAAACTAAAGAGCTTTTAACTCAAAATTCAAAATCGTTTTCGGTACCTAGATGAATATACAATATCGGACGATTACTTTGATAGCAAGCTCGTGGAAACTGTCGATGCAGTGAGAGCTAACTTTCTAAACCCTCGCACAAGAAGAACCCAAAAGCTGTCTTACGATTCGAATCGCACGCAGATTCTCATGTACGCCAGACATGAAATGGTTGTAGTATTCAGCTCATAAGTTAGAGTACAGGCGGGTGAACAGTAAGATCTTCAAATGCATACGGCGAGACTTACGCCTATTTAATACAATTCGTATTGAAGAATAAGACGACGGAGTCCGGGTGAGAACGGAATTACAGCGGACCTTCTAAAGGTGGACGGAAAGCCGATACTTTCATCGTACATGGGGAGTATAGGAGTGTGTACCTAAGAAACAGAACCCAACAAGTGAGATTGGATGACCTCATATATAGCACAGTTTTGTCTTCATTTCCGTATGGAGTTCCACAAGGTAGCGTCTTTGGTCCCACATTATTCCTCATATACATAAATGAGCTTGCTGGACTCAAACTCGAAAATGGCTCAATATTATTTTTATGCTAATGATACGGCACTTCTTTTTCATGGAAGCAGCTGGGAGGAAGTATATAATAAGGCGGAAACAGATCTCCAAACAGTAACTAAATGGTTAAAATATAAATTAATAACATTGAATATTACTAAAACTAACTACATCACATTCTCCATACGTAACTTCTTGCAACCACGTGATCACTTACAACAAACTGCACATTTCTGTAATAATCCTATTGGTGATCAAACATGTAACTGTTTAAAGTTAGCAAAAGTTACTTCGCTCAAATATCTTGGTATTTACATTGATCAACAATTAAATTGGCATCGCAAAATTGAAAACTGTACCGCACGTGTTAGAAAATTGATATGGTTATTTAAGTATCTGAGACATATTGCTGACAGAGAGCTGCTGATCCACATATATAAAACCCTGGTTAAGTCAGTTGTCAGTTACTGTTTGCCTATTTGGGGAGGTGCCGGCAAAACAAAACTTATTATACTTGAACGCGCTCTAAGACCACTTCTGAAAGTAATATTAATGAAAAAAATTACTTGCAGCACTGTTAAGGTATATGAGGAATGCAATGTAACCATCAGGTAACTCTATATTTTATTTTGTATATTAAAAATTCACAAAATTACTATTCCAGATATAAATACTAATCAAAAGCGACATCCCTATAATGTCATACGCAATAAACCAGTAAAAATAAGTTTTGCCACCAACCAATTTAATACAAAATCAATAACACTATACAATAAAATAAATAGAATATTGAACATCTATAATATGTCTTTCATGAAGTGTAAGAGAGCATTAACTGTTTGGTTAAAACAATTGGACTATTTTTCAACGGAAAACTTGTTACAAAGTTTAACTCAACTTTGTAACAAGGCTTAGGGTTAGCAGCTCTGCTTACGCAGCTTGCTGTTATTTACTTATTGTGTAAAAGCAACTCTGCCAATGCGCCGCAGGCCCAGCCCCCCTAGAGTTAAATATTTATTTAATGATGCTAAAGAAGTATAACTTCTCACGCGCGTACATGAGTACACGCACCCATTTTATTTTTACAACTCATTTACTCACTGTGTTGCCCAGTTGTGGAATAAATTACCCGCTCGAATTCGTGAAAGTCCATCTATATTCTCATTTAAAAATAAATAAAAATATTATTATTTATCTATTCAGAAAAAAGTGTACGTCTGTATGTATGTATATGTATGTATATATATATTTATATATATTTATACCGGGTGAATTTTCAAAGTGGTGCCAAATTATAAAAATAAGCTCTATAGAACAATATAAAAATACGACTTTATGGCAATTATTTTTATTCGTAGTATTTTTTTAAAAACATTCATTTGAAAATATCCGAAAAAGTCAGAGACATGTTACTAAAGGACTCGCCATACGCGTGATTCTGTTTGTAAATTTTACCTTTTTTGACGGGGGACGAGGTAACTACTACATAGAAACGAAAATAATGTTTTAAGGAAATGTCAACCTTATTTCGAGGCAACTAAAGTTAAAAGTTATTTTCTTACCGCTTCCTGCCATCTGTTGTGGAATAGCTGAACTTCTTCGTAAATCGAAGCTGGTAGATTCAAATTTACGCGTGCGCAGCCATCCCGCCTACCCCCGTCCGCCACTTTCCTCTCCCCGCGTCTAAGACATAGTATAATCAAACAAGTAGGCGGACTCGACACCCGAGCGGAGGATAATAGCCTAAGCACGTAGGGATGTCGCTTATACTTTATACAATCGTCAAAAATGCATAGTCTATATATATACAAAACAATTTTCCCCTGTAGGTGAATCATCAGGGATCTATAATACAAAGTTTTTCTTAATTATTTTTTGTACATAGACCAGGAGCTGACTATTGTATTGAAGTTATAATACTCCTTTAGGCGCGTTATGAAAAAATGATGAGTGAAATTTTAAGATACTGTAACACAAAAGTAACAGGTTGAAGCTGCCCGATAAACCACTCATTAAGTCACGAAAAATATGCTCAAAACTGCAGCCAAATAACAATTCCCTGGAGGGTTATTGTGTTCATGCAAGTAAGTGACGTTATTACCTCACGGAAAACTGCAACCATATAACGTCATGTAACGTCACTCACTCGCCTGAACACAACAACCGTCCAGGGAATTGTTTTTTGGCTGCAGATTTCTGTGAGGTGTTAACGTCACTTACTCGCATAAACACAACAACTGTCCAGGGAATTGTTATTCGGCTGCAGTTTTGAGCATATTTTTCGTGAGGTAGTAACGTCACTCACTCGCATGAACGCCACATCTGTCCAGCGAACTGTTAATTGGCTGCAGTTTTCCGTGAGGCAGTAACGTCACTCACTCGCCTCAACACAACAACCATCCAGGGAATTGTTATTTGGCTGCAGTTGCCTGTGAGGTGGTAACGTCACTCACTCGCGTGAAATGAAAAGTGTATTCGTTTGCTAACCTCATTGACTTGAGCCGACCAAGATAAATTACAGTCCAGGATAAGGCCCAAGTTTTTCGATTTAGGAGTGTACGGTATCTCGGTGCCACTGTAAACAATCTTTGGCAATAAAACCCAGTTTAGGCATTATCCTGCTGCTGCCGATAATCATTGACTGCGATTTTAGAGGGTTAACCAGTAGACCAAACGATGCAGCCCAGTAGGTCGATTCTACTAAAAACTGCAACTGCACTGCAGCGCGGCGTGTGTCAAAATGCGTACATTTTGACGTTTCGGTATTCTGTTAAGCGATATGACAGCAGCGACGTTGCAGGAATGCTGCAGTAAATGACTCGCTATTCTGTTAAAAAACCTGCACTGAAACTGCACGTTTCCTGCAATATAATCGTATTCTGATAAATTGTTTTGAAATTTGTATACCGGTGACAGAAGTTTTGTAGGAGTTTACTTGCAGTTTTGTTTACGTTACTCTTGAGCAACTTTTGCGAAGTGAAATTAATATTGTGAAACGGTGATTTATATTTGTTTTCTTTTGGGAGATATTTGTGGATATATATGATTAAGTAAAGCTTATTTTCGGTTAGAAATACCTCCACGCCGGCAACCAATTGCATTTACAGGATACGCACAGTTGCAGCGTAGTTGCAGTGCCGTTGCAATGCAGCATACGCGCAGTTCCAGCGTAGTTGCAGTGCAGGAAATTTTAATAGAATACACGTATTGTCACTGCACTATTCCTAGACTCAAGTGACAAGCGTAAACATGCAGTTGCAGTTATTTAGCAGAATTAGCTGGACTGGACTGCTAAGCACATATCTGATGGTACAAAATGGCGGTATATTTGTTGGACATCTGTATACAGGTGGTAGGAAGAAGAAATAGCATGAGTAATTTGATTAATAAACATAGAGAAAAGAAGTGGAGATAATACGCCGCCCTGTGGTACCGACTTTTAAGGTGGGCCAACTTGAACAGTTGTTATCAATTTTGATGCACTGTTGTCGATCTCGGAGTCAAACCATGAGATTGCGGTAGGAGAAACGTTAAGTGCACGAAGAGTGCCAAGTAACACATCAAAATCCACTGAATATTGAAAGCACTGGTAAAGTCAAGTAATACAATAACAGTAAGTTCTTGCCTATCCATTGCATTACGTATATCTTCTGTAACATGAAGCAAGGCATTGACATGAAGCAAGGCTGTGCGATGGATGAAACTATGTGCTACGTGCCTCTCTCGCACGTTAAAACCTACAGATGTATATATTTGTCTCTTTTTCAGCGGATATGTCAAGAACCGTGAAATCTGAATAAAAGTTTTTGCGAATCTGTTTCAAATATGGATTTCCGAAACAATATAAATAATCCCACAGGATCAGAATACGAAAATGACCCAAGTGCAAAAAGGTGTAAGACAGGGCAACGTTATAACCCTGAAATAACTTACTGCAGCATTGGAAGATATCTTCAACCTCTTAGAGTGGAAAGGATACGGCATAAACAGCAATTGCAAATACGTAACTAAATAAAATAAAATAAAAAAGAAAAATATTAACGTAAGAGAATTAAATAAGTTACAATAAGATTATATTTCTTGATCTAAAGTTGAACTGTTTAAGAAATATTTTTTTTTAAAGTGAGCTACTTTAGACTTTGTAAATATACTTTCAATCAAGACGTCAAAAAAGTGATTTCAGCGTTTTTCAAAATTCCACCCTTAGAGGGCTGAAAAGGGGGTTGACAGTTTGTATGGAGTAGAAATATGTTTCGAAGTTCGTAACATAAAACTACAGATACTCTCTATTAGAATAAAAAAAAAAAGTGGTTTCAGCGTTTTAAAAAATTCCACGTCTTAAAGTGTATAATGGGGGTCAAAAGTATTTCTTGAATTAAAAGTTGAACTGTTAAGGGATTGATTTTTTTTAAAGTAAACTACTTTAGGCTTGGTAAATATATTCTCAACCAAAACACCAAAAAAATTATTTCAGCTATTTTCAAACCCTTAGGTGGCTGAAAAGGGGGTTGACACTTTGTATGAAGTAGAAATATCTTTTGAAGTTAGTGACTTTGAACAGTTATGTGTTTAAAATAGGCAATGTTGTGTATTTAATAGAGAGGTGCTTTGAGTGTATTCAGTCAATATCAAATAGGTAATGAAAACCGAACAGATCGTGACATATCTTTAATACTACACAAATACGAATATTTGGTACTTTTACTAACTACTCGTATATAATGCGGACTGTACCAAAACATAAGAAGTAAATAAAAATAAGTAAAACTGTCAAAATCCAAAAAACTACGCGTGCGAAGCCGCGGGTATAACCTAGTATGCAATAAAGAATATATAAATACAATCAGCACTTTTCAATGCTGGCAATAGCGGTGTTAATGTCACTGTCTTCTCGAAATATGTATGAATGGATTTGAATAAATATAGGTAGTAAAAGAAAACACTACAACACGTGAAATTTGTTTTCGTTTAAATACATTATATTCGTGTTTCATACTTCTTCGTACCAATCCATTAATTACTAATGGTAACAGCAGACAAAATGAATGTATCAACGTTGAAAATATCAGGTAATTATTTAGTCAAAATAGAACGCCTAACAGAAAATTATAACCAATAATATACTAACCGTTTTTAAGTATGAAGGCTGGTGTCAGAGCGCACCGCATATTTTTCACCCGATTGAATGAACTGGCGATATAGGAGCGAATTTATAGTAAATACGACGAATTACGTCTACTTTGACTATATTGCTCTAAACATTTCCTCACATCATATTTGTGTATTTCTGGTTATTTTACAAAAAAATGTAAAATACCAACTTTAAAACTCAGCGGGTGCTGGAGGTTTTGTACTTTCAACAGGCATCAATATTTGTCCATACTTTTTCCAGCCCCAGTCTTTTTAGGGTTCCGTACCCAAAGGGTAAAACGGAACCGTATTACTGAGGCTCCGCTGTCAGTCCATCTGTCACCAGGCTGTATCTCATGAACCGTGATAGTTAGACAGTTGAAATTTTCACAGATGATGTACTTCTGTTGCCGCTATAACAACAAATACTAAAAATTAGAATAAAATAAATATTTAAGGGGGCTCCCATACAACAAACGTGATTTTTATGCTAATTTTTGCTCGATATTGATAATGGCAACGCTTGGAATATTCACAGAATATTTAGTTATATATTCACTTTAAGAATAAATTATTAAATTAAAATAAAACACATATTTAAGGGGGGCTTCCATACAACAATCAAGCCATGACTGGACCTTATGATACTCGTATACTCGGAGGCTGTGCAAGCGGGCTGTGTCTTGTGTTGGAGGAAGTGAAGACAAATTAAATGTATTCTTTGTTACTGACTTGGCGAATTGTTCATATCTAATACTGTCAAGAGAATCATCATCTTTATTGCCACCATATAAAGAGATGAAAACACGTCCTCCAACGGCAGTGAGCAAAGTAGGGTTGACTCTCTCATTGATATTTCATCCCTCTATCAAAATGTTATTTTATGTAAAATAACCACAAAAAAATTATAACTACGTTAAATAAAATAACATGACCTGACTTTTCTATGCTTAGCATAGAAAAGTCAGGCTATGTTGTAAGAACCCAAGAAAATTTACCATTTCAATGGACTAATTAAAAGAGTTACAATAATTTCTATATCCAATGTATGTCAATTTGATGATTTCGTTATCTGGTCCTAATTTATATTCTTTCTATAACTTATCTCTGTTTTTAATGCATTGTAATATTCCTTGGGTAATCCAAAGTTTGAAATTATGATTTATGATTGGTAATTGTTGAATCTAAAACAAGTAATAATCAGTGATGTTACATCATTAAAATATTATGTTCGTGGTGCCGTACAGATTTTGTAGTCGTTTGAGTTGATTTGGTCGTGAATGCCGAGCCCGATGCATCGCTCGATGGAAAACGGACTTTCTGTCCTTATTTTTAGTTTTATAATCGTTTAAGAGTTGCTTCACTTGCCGGGTCTACATGACGCTGTAGTGCGAACCTCCAAACGTCCGTATTTTAAGGTCCGGCAGGCAGTCTGGGTTTTTCCGTTCTTGAAAAGCGGTATTATCTTGTTGAATCTTGCAATGATAAGTTTAGGGATATTATTGTGTTTAAGAGTCACAACAAATAATCTTTGTCAATATTGGAATCGTGGTCAAGACACCGCACGGTCCTTCCTTCCATTTTAGTTCAGGATCCCCCGATTTGAAGGATCCCTGATATTTTTTTATTTAGAATTGGGTTAGAATTTATAAATAGCTATGTTATTTTGTAAAATACACTCTATTACCAAGTTCTGCTGTTGAATTCAAACACCATAAGTTGGTAGTAGAGCATAGTTTATACTAAACTGATATAACCTCCTTCCATACTATAAAACCAACTTAAAGATAAATATTTCAAAAAGGAACATTATTTCAGTGTCCGATTCAGACTCATTAACTGATGAAGAATCTGGTACGTCCGAAACTGAAGAGGAAACAGCGCTAGAAGAGTTACATCAAGAATCTACTGAGGCTGATGCCGAGAGTAATGCATCGAGTGAGGAAAATTCAACCGACGATAGACTAATAACAAATGAAGGATGGGCTGACTCTGTCGCGAAAATTCTAGGTTCAACAAAACCAAAAAATAAAAAAACCTTAGTACTATCCAGGGCAAAAAAACATTCAGAAATAAAACGAAAAGAAAGTGAGACGAAGCCAGAGTTTGAAGTGATCGGTGAAGATAAACAGATCAAGACAGAGGTAAAACAAGAAGAACCAACCTTATCAGAACCACCTGTAAAAAAACTGGTGAGTTTTTTGAGAAACAACTTTATTATTACGTTGTACCTTAAATAATGTAAAAATAAGAAACATTTTTTCACAATTGCCTCCCGTTCGTCAGGTCAGGTGTATCTCCGTTATCCTTAACTATATCCATATGATGAACTGATTATCTAGGCGTAACGGCGTGGTTTGCACGAGTTCAGACGAATTAGGTCAAGATTGCTTCCGGAGCGGAAAAATAGCCTTTGCTATCAACGCTGATCTGCACTAAGTAAATTTTTTATCTGGCTCATGCGTCATGGCCGCGTTAGTAATACCTGTGTAGTATTTAATTAAATAAAAACTATGTAATTTGCAATAACATTTGATTGTCAACAACGGCGTAGCGTGGGTGTCGGCCGCCCGGGGCGGAAGACAATTTTGCTGCCCTCTTATTTAGGTATTTCAATTTAATGTATACTATACATTACATACATTAATTCTAGAAAATTTTTCGGCAAGAACAGTCATCATTATTTTGCATTATTCGGGTTAAATTTTAAATTAAAAGTTACAGTTCACACTGTTGAATGTAGGTACACGTAACGGAAAAATTCAATTTTTCACAAAGCTCATTAATTTCACAACCACTACACGTACTTATTTGCACAGAAATTACAGTTTTAAAGCGTATCATAAATTACGATACGAGACAATGTGAAATGGACAACAGACGATCCATCAATAAAACTTTCTTTGAATTGTCCAAGCAACAAGTACCTACTTCCTTGAAGGGACTTACAGATCGCGCGGCGAGAGTTTGGCTTTGACCTTCGGGTGGAGGGGATTACTGCGCATGGGTACTGTCACGCACACAATACTTTTCCTTTTTTATGTACCAGGTTGGATATTTGAGTGGGTCAAAATTCATCTACAGTGGTAATAATGCTAGAAAATAATACGAAATAGATAAACTTCTTCATTTATTAAAACTATTGATAGTTATTTTACTTATATAAAATGTTTATTTCCTTTTAAAGTTTACAGAGACAGCGATGAAAATTCTAAATAATAGTTTTTTAATAAAATTATTTATTCCAAGATACATGTAAAATTGGTACATACAAACAAAAGAAAACTTAAAATAATTTTTAAATACAAAAGTTAACATTAAATAAAAGTCTTAGCAGCAGTGCTATTCAGATTCTGAATCAGTTAAAGGTTTAACGCCTTCTATGAAATCACCGCATGGTCCAGTGGTGCTGCCGCGACACGAAATTGTGCAACGTCTTTTGCTTGTTGAGGGTCCGGGTTCAGGGCTTCCTCGGTCGCAGTTGTCATCATCATCATCATCTTCATAACCATCATCAGAATCATCGTCTTCGGAACTATCATCGACGTGAATTATAAATTGCTCGGTAAGTAAATCAACTACATGGTCACTCTTGGCGTACTCTTCTTCTATATCTTTTACCTTTTTACATATTTTTTCCCATTCCTGGGCACCCATTAAGGATACTTTTTCTTTGATAAGTTTGGTACATTCTTGTAAATTCCATTTAACATTTTTGCTAGCTACATATTGTTTAATAGTAGCCCATGCCATTTCTATGGGGTTGAGGTCTGGATGGTAAGGCGGTAATCTCAATATGCTATGGTTTGCTTCTGCTAAAATTTGATCTATTGAAAAAGTTTTAAATATTTCTTTATTAGCTTTTATCAAGTTGTACAATTGTGGCTTGAGCATTGTTGAATCATATTGTATGCCTTTATCAGTTAGCCAATTCTGCATATCGGCTTTTTTGGTATTGGAGGACGGTGCTAAATCCTATTGTTTATTGTGGTATGAGGCGTTGTCGACAACCACTACAGAATTGGGTGGTAGGTTGGGAATTAATTGTGTCCTAAGCCATTTTTCATAATTCTCGTAATTCATGTTGTCGTGATAGTCCCCTGTTTTGGTGCCGGCTTTAAAAGTTAATAAAGCATTTGGTATAAACCCAGCTTCAGATCCTGCGTGGACTATCACGACTCGTTGTCCTTTAGAAATTGGTTTTTTTAGTCCTTCCGTAGGGCCATCGCTCCAGGCTTTGGTTGTTGAGTGCGATGAATCTACGTAGGATTCATCTGTGTAAACAATGGGTCTTCCTTCTTGTCGATATTTTCTTATTTTTCTTAAATATTCAATGCGTTGTAATCGGATATTCGATGTTTCTATTAGTAATTTACGGTTGTTTTCTGTTTTTTTCCAGCGAAATCCTAACTCCTTTACAATTACACGAAGACTTGTTTCTGACCCTTTAAAGTTTATATCTTCCTCAAGTTTCTTTTTTAGTTTCCCAATGGTGGGAAGTTCATTATTCGTCTTGTGAAAATTGTGTATACATCTTTTTATAACACCTTGGTCAAAATTATCAATATTCGTAACTGGTTTAGCTCTGGGACGTTTTTTTCCAGGTGTTCTGAAAGTAATTAGCAAATCGGAACTCTTGGCTTGATTTGCGATATTTTTTACAGTGCCAATTGAAGTCTTAGTGGCCTCCGATGTCCGTTTTTGAATTTTAGCTAATTTACTGACTACACAATTTAATTTAGAAACAGTTTCCGTTTTCATTACCTGCATAGTCTGTATAGTTTGGTTATTCTCCGACTGACTGAGTAAAGAAGCAACTTCCTCAATCTGACTTCGAATTTGCTTCAATGAATCAATACATTCGTCAGCTTCTTTCTTTAAAAAGCAATTCACGTCATATATCATTTTCCGTGCTTGCCTTTTTAAAACAATGTTTTTTTTACGCATTTTCAAATCACTTTTTAATATGTAACAAAAAAAACTTAACTGACAAACTTAAACAAACAAACTCAACAAATAATAACAATCGACAACAATAAACAATTAACGAAAATAGCAATTCACTTGTGAACGTGATTGTACAACAGGAGTGCGCGGTACGTCATATCGATGCGAGAGGCAGGGAACGACTGGAGCGCCAATCAGAGCACCGCGTGCGCCTACACACCCGCCCCGCACCCCGCTAATTGCCCGTTGATACCCAATTTCTGATTTCTGCGCAATAACGGTCAAAGCCAAACTCTCGCCGCGCGATCTGTACCCGTACGTTTAGTTTTTAAAATAAAATACCTACGGGAAATCCCCACAAGTCAGTATAGACGCTGTTGTCAGCAGTTGCTACAAAATATTTAAGGAAAGGGGATTCCCCGAAATCGTCACAGAATAAGTAATGAAAAATTCCGTGCTCTTTTCAATTGGTCCGAAATTGTAGTTGCGATAAAAATATGAAAGGGTTCAAATATTTCTATTATTTTATTGAGAAATTTTGCCGCCCCCAAAAAGTGCCGCCCGGGGCGGGCCGCCCCTGCCGCCCCCACTACGCTACGCCACTGATTGTCAAGCTGTCACATGACACACACACACACATACACAATACGTTTTGAAACATACTCATGAGAATAATAATTTATTTTATCATAAACTGCTAATATCTACACATATATTGTAATCATGACATACTTAGTTCACATTCTAAGCAGTAATAGCCTAGTGAATAAGGAACCGACCTATCGACCAACTGGTTCCCGGTTCGAATCCTGGCTGGGGCATGTACCACTAAATTCATGTCTTTGGATTTATGTAGATACATATTTATGACTTGCTCGGTAGTGAAGGAAAAAATCGTGAGGAAACCCACACGTACAAGAAATTATATTTCGCAAAACGATGACCTAACCCATAGACGTAATAAAAAGTCAGACGGAATCTCGCTGAGAAACAACTGAAGCACCACAATGGCGGCATGTAACTATGTGTGAGTGTCAAGTGGGTTGCCAGATGGAAGAAAATTTCCCATTTCTATAACTAAAAAGAAATAAAAAATTATGATTCGTTACTGTCATCGACACTCGAATTTTATGGACCGTTGATTTGTAACTTGTGTTGTTTAAAATAGATATTGATGAAAATAAATTAAACACATAAAATATAACATTACATATTCCTTTTATTATGTAGGACAAACAGATGCATACTTATTTGAAATAAAAAATGCCCAAACAAATACACCAATTTTAATGACCAGACTACGCTCTGGCGAAAGAGAGGTAGGGCACGTTAGCCTGACTGGGGAAGTCCCTCCACCTCACAGAAGACGGCAGCCACTCCTCACACTCCTCAAAATGTATACTGCATATTACACTGGATCTAGATGGAATCAAGCCGCTTTCTTCTCTGGACTCTATCTCTTATAATATTTTGTACTCAATCATTCTTCCATGCATCGTTTGACGATGGAAATCTAAAAAATATTAAAGGTATGAATAATAGTTGTTCAGTAAAAGAATCATAGGATGTAAGTTTATATGTCTGTTTAAATAAAATTAGGTATCTGAATTAAGTAAGCATTACAAGAGAACAAAAGAAAAACGATCTCCCACAGATTTACGCTAATTTGGAAATTTGAGTTATGGCAACACCGGTCGATTTATTGTTTTCAAAAATTAATTTAAGTGAAAACGATTAGTTAATCAGAAAAATTACTTGCTTACCTATGAAAAGTAATCCCTTGGCTTTTTTTAATTGTACCACTATGGTTCCGACTGCTCTTCACTACGCACGAGTCGCACTATTATTATTTTTTGACAAGGTTATCACGCGGCGAGGCGTCGGTGCGTAATGGCGGGCGGTAGACTTACTATGGTGTGAATGTGTCGGCTCGTACGTATAGCGACTGACTTACTATGGAGGTGCTTCAGTGTTTAGTTCGGAAGACGGTGTCTGCTTTTTTTATTACGTCTATGCTTGTATCTACATGTTGTTCGTCATTTGTCTTTTTATTTTTTTTATTGCCGTGAATATGGTGGCTAACTTTTTAATCTATTTGAGAACTTTTTGTTTAAGTTTTATCGGGTGACAATTTCTTTGCCTGTTAGTTCTTCATTTCACATATACATATGGAGACGTATTGACTAAAAAAGTGTGATAGATTTGATTATGTTAGATGGAAAACTCCGAAATTTTATAATGA
The DNA here is from genome assembly GCA_947507595.1 of Pyralis farinalis. NCBI lineage: Eukaryota > Metazoa > Arthropoda > Insecta > Lepidoptera > Pyralidae > Pyralis > Pyralis farinalis. The sequence continues at coordinate 9,491,588 of OX382278.1, forward strand.
ATACAAGTACTTTCCCATTCTTAAATACGCTTTTAGCGTAACTGGGTTGTATTGTATATCATTTTAGCACTTGAGTGATATTATGACAAACAAGATAAAAGAAATACAGTCGATGCAAGAATATAATCAGAGCTTTAGTGAAAATAAAACATGAAAGAGTAACTCTGAATGAGGGTGTCTTCGAGTCGAATACTAAACTTCAGTATTAATGGTTAGAGCGATGGAATTAATATTTTAGAGAACTGTATGATTATTGAATTAAACAATTTTTTAACGGAAGTATCGCGTATTTTATTTATTTTGTTGAACCTGACGTTTCGAACGCTTTGCAGCGTCCGTGGTCGCTAATAAAATACGCGATACTTCCGTTAAAAAATTGTTTAATTCAATGTATAACAATCGCGAAAACCTAAGACAATACTATGTATGATTATGTCGAGGACGCTGACACTGTGACTGACTCTATAGTGTCAGAGTTCTATGAAGACATTACTATGTATGATTTTGAATGGTCGATACGAAGCTGACTATAAACTATAAAAGGTGTATAAAATAATGTATATTGTTATAAACAGAATTTATTGCACAATTTCGGTTTTCGTATTGTACTTCAAATGTTACATTGCTATAAGTTTATTTGGTTACATATTATAAAAACTAAACCAATTCTATTTTCGAGATAACTACGGTCAATTCACATATGTTCATAACGTATATTGGCTGATTGAAGTACTGTTTAACTAATTTAATTTTGATAATTCTGAAATCAATCGCACTTTAGTGCGTTAGTTACTTAGGTTAGAACTGCAACCCCACCATAAAACGAATCGCCATCAGGAATGAGCTGCTACCAGAATAGTAGGTTAGAACTGCGACCCCGTCAGAAACTACTTGCTACCAGAAAATAGATTAGATTAGAATTGCGACCCAGACAGAAAACGAAACGCAGTCAGGAACGAGCAGCTACCAGAATAGATACATTACAAATAATAGAAAATATTCTAAAATATAACACAACTAGCGGCCCGCCCCGGCTTCGCACGGGTGGACATTTATTTTTTAAACATTTTGGGATAAACGAAGAGTAAATGTATCTTTAGAGAGTTTTTTAAATAGTTTTTCTTAAGTAGCTTCTTTTTCAGACAAATTACTTTAAGTGGTACGTACTTAGTGGTATTTAATTTTTTATTAGTTTTTATCCATAACCCTAATTACAATCGGAAAGTTTATTTTTTATTTATTTATATTGTTTTTAGTTTTATTTTTACATTTCTTTTTTACATTTATTTTAATATATATAACATATATTTCGAGACTTTATATTAATTTAATTTAATAGGTTTTACTTTTTTAGTTTCCAATATGTCTACCTTAAGGCTGTTTACTATATTGGCTGTGGTATTCGTAGATGGCAACAAAATATATTGATTTTTAGAATTCCTACTCGAGAAAGTGCAACATATAATTGGCTATGAGAAAAGCATTCTTCTCTTAGGTCGATGCCAAAGATCGAGAAAGTTTGTCCCTGGGATTTATTTATTATAAGGGCAAACGATACCTTTACAGGAAACTGTAACCTTTTAAAAGACATGGGCAAATCTGTTGGTATCATCGGGATTCGCGGAATGTGAGCTAGCTGTCCGGCCGTGGGACCAGTGATGATTGCTGCTATAATCAGATTGTCTCGTAATTCCTTTATCAAAAGCCTTGTGCCATTACACATATTGGGAGGGCTTAAATTTCTCAACAGCATAATGGGAGTACCTACTTTTAATTTCAGTTCGTGTGGTGGCAAGCCGGCGGGATAGAGAAAATTTAAAAATTCTTGTAGATAGTGCACTGTATCTTCGATGTTGCACACGTTATCAATAGATTTGTAACATTTAAAATCACCTGGTACTTTTTCAATGATCATTTTGTTTATCTCATTTACTGAGCTGTTTTTCAGCGAGACGATCGCCCTCGAATAGAACCAATCGAAATTTCTTTCTGTAAGATGTTCGATGTCGGGATAGATTGTCTCTATAAGGATTTCTAGACTGTGAACAGTTTGAGCCAATTCATTATCCAATAATACTTGGAGGCTATGTGCAATTGGAGATGGTAATTTTCCGCTTCCAAATTTAAGTAATTTTTGTGAGAAATTGTCGTTGCCGTCATTACTTAAACGTGCTCTCATATTCGTGCGCAAATTGAGAGTTTCAATTGATTGCCACAAAGGTGATGATTTGAGGCACGCTTTTCTGAAAAGAACTTTTTAACTGGAACAGAAAAAATGTGGTATGAAAAAGTCAAAACATTCAATGTCGGTAGCGCGCGAATGAGCCGCCTACGAGTATCTCATAGATGTGCGCCGCCCGCTGCCACGCGCTGTGGCCGCCGGTGTCGCAAGCAAGGGATTGAAACACAGAACAAAATCCGTAATGTCTTTGGAATAGAATGTCCGATTTCGTTAATTCAAAGAGTAACCTACAGGCATTGAAACAGTCTTGAATACGAAATGATTTATTTGGATTTATAATTTAAGAGTATTAATACCAAGGTACGAATAATGTGGCCTAGTTTGTACCGGCGTTACTATAGCATATTTTAACATGAAAAAGTAGTTATTGTGACGTAACTGTAATAGTTAGACATATGGTATCGCGGACTTTTTTGTAGATATTTATGTCCTCTATAAAACTGTAGTACATTACTTTGCTCTATTGTCAATAGTTTCAGCAGCGTACGCGGTATAAGGATTTTTTGGTATCTTTTTCACATATTATCGAAGTTTTCATACGGATCCCTAACTATTTTCAAAATATTTTATAGCCTATGTTAATCATTTATATTGTAGCATTCTAATGGTGAAAGAATTTTTGAAATCGGCCCAGTAGTTTTTGAGTTTATTCATAACATTCCTGTTTTGACTTCAATTCAATGACTGAATTATATGTAAGTAAACTATGATTGAACTATTTTTGTTTTGTTTTCTTAACTTACGTATTTTGTCTGCAAATATTGACCACAGATAAATCAACAGTAGGTGAATCGTCCGTTACTTCAATCAACCTTAGGTTAATTAATTGTAGTTGAATAAACCGTAGGTGATTTCTCCTTTATGAGTTTCGTTCATTAGTTATAACAAAAATCTGTGAAACGATCTTTAGGTATTTTAATCAGTAGGTCTTTTGTAGTTTCTCGAAAAAAAAATACGTTTAGTTTAAATATGTAATCGTTTATTTATAATCACTGCCATTATGGAGTCTGAATGTCGTTGAGTTCGCGAACTAATTACTAGTGCGGCGAACAAACCCCGAGGCCACGAGTGAACAGAGGCTTATGTGAGGAACTCTGGTGAACTCTTTACGCAATCGGTCGTTAGACTTAATTAGCGAAATATTACATAAAATACAATTATAAAAAGCGGGGTTTGTAACTCTAAGTAGAAATGACTATGAGTTTGCCCACGTTATTTGGTTTTTGTTTAACATGTAGTTTATATCTCATTTAAGATTATCCAATTTGTAATTAGACAGTATTTAAATCACGGAAGGCTAATTGTATTGAATAGTTGTATCAATCCCGAAACTATAGTGTTATTTCTGCACAAATACTAAATCTTTCTTTTCTACTTTGAGACAGATTCATAGTTTAATAAAAAAAATGCGACGTATCGACCTATACATGTCCATGTCATGACCACATAGCTAATAAAGTGACTTTATTTGCTATGTTATTTTGATGTGATATCATATACTTTTTGTAGTAACAATTTTACTACAAAAATTAAGTTATTGGAAATGAATAGATTATTTTATACGGTGGCTAAAACTATTTTTGTTTCACAGAAAGTTGCCAAACTGTCAATAAGAGTGAAACCCAAAGTATTAGACAAAGACAGAGAAAGATTACTAACAAAAATAGCCACAAAAGGTGTTGTACAATTATTCAATGCGGTCAAGAATCAGCAAAAAGCTCTAGAGAAAGATTTGAACAGAAGTGATATATCAGAGGCAAAGAAAGAGAAAATACTGAAAAAGTTTGATAAGAGAGCTTTCTTGGACACACTAATGGGACAAACAAAGTCAATTGTGGTGGATGAGCAAACTAAAGCCTCGAAAATGAAGGATGAATTAAAAGAAGAAAACGAGTTACCCAAATGGAATGCTTTACGGTATGTATATTCTCTGCAGAATCTTAAAAAATACTTGCTGTGTGCGTACATGTGTGTAGTAAGACTTGCATTTTAGGTTACTTGAAAAATTATGAAGTGACGCCATTCGTCTGTTCAAAAATCGCCGTGAAATCACATATCAAAATCTATATAGTACCTTCAATAGCTCGGTTCATGAAGTTTAGCAAGAATCAAAATAGTCGTTTTGTGTTTATATGTCGACTGCCTGCTTTTTAAGAAATCACAAATCCACGCTATAGGGTATTTATAGGATCATGCAAGACAGCAAGCGTGGAAGAAGAATAATCTAAAAATGGCGGTTGTAGTTGTATTTTCTTTCCATTTTTCAATAAATCATATCAAATTATTCCAAACTTGTACAAGTGGTACTTATAGTTAATCTAGGAAAGAGGTTCCCAAACGCATTACTCTTATTCTTAATTCACTCTAATTTAATCAATTATTACCTAACGACCTCTATTATATTCAGGAACACCGCTTCTATATGAAATCTGTTTGTCGTTTTTTTTTAATATTCGAATTTTGACTTCAGATTCGGATTCAGCATAAAAAAGTAGAATAGGAATGTTCAGGAACACCGTTCCTATCTCTTAAGGAACATGGTCAAAATGGCCAACAAATTAAAAAAAATTTTTTTTATTGTTATATAATTGACGAGCCAGGTGTTCCTCTGGCAATGCAAGCTTGCGCATTCTCAACTGGTTTTACTATACATACTTAAAAAACTAGAATCATTAGTTTAATAACTTTTCGCAGGATTGCCTTTTGTAACCGAAATTCCTAGCTATTTTAAATTTTATGTCCTTGATCGTTACCAATTTCTGTAAATTTTTCTTCCAGCTGAGATTATTCCTGCTGTGTTCATATTCGAGAAAGGATTAATGTCTAGTCCGATATTTACAATTTTAGGTTATCCGTATTATTCTATGAAATAACTGTGGAGATATTGGTAGTAAACAAGCAAGTCGTCGTTGTTGAAGGATGCTGGTGATAAATTAGGGAAAGTGAGAAAATCTGCCGACTGCCGATAGTTTTTTAGGAGGAGCTGTAATTTGTATGGGGTTTTTTGCCCCGATCTTTGTCATTGGGGCATGCTGTTTTCTTCCATAGATTGGTATTATATATTTATAAAATACCAATCCTACCCCGCAAGGGATTTGGCGTGAAGTTATAGATAGATAAATATAAAAAAAAACTGTTGAACTCTATTGAGCAATTCTTGTATACATATCGTGTATCTCGGAAACCGCTCAAATGTGTTAAATTTTGTATTTAGATACGATTTTATTTTTAAGCTTATCTAGGTGTCTCTCCTGAAAAGAGTTTTTTTTTTTCAGAGACGATTTCATGATGGGCGCCAAAATGAAAGATTGGGACAAGGAGTCAGTAGACGAATGACAATAATAAAAACAAATTGTTTAGTATATTTATATTTTAATAAATATCTGTAAATATCTTTGTCAGTTTTATTTACATGAAATAACGAAAGATACAGTACAGTTCAATTTGCTTTGGTACATATTTTGTGTACATTATTTCAATGAAACGTTATCTCGTAGAGCCTTATCAGAAATGTCATGTGACTGAAATTTTTATAAGTCCGACCATTAATTTCAGAACTAAACTTAACTAACTTAACTCGAGAAAAACACACTATTGGAAGAACTTTAGTGTAGCTACATGTCTAACTTGTTATTTAGTATGGGAAAAAGTAGTTTGTGTTGATACAGAACCTAAAACATTCATAAAAATATTGGCAAGTCTCTTTTGGCATTTTTTCTTCTTCGCCAATGTCATTTGAAATGCTGGTAGATTAAAAACGAGAAATCTAAACTAAGAAAATTAATAGGATACAGTATTGGGAATGTAAGACGTGCCTTTTTTATACAACTAGATTGGTAAACAAGCATGCAGCCCGCATTACATAGATGATGAGCGGTCACCGCAGCCTATTGACGCTCGCAACACCACGGGGACGTTACTCGCGCGCTGCCAATCTTGTGATCTAAGGATGTTTCGTCACCGTACCCAGTAATTTATCTGCTATATTTCACCCTTCAAACCAGAACACAGCTATATAAATATAAGTGCTTGGCGGTAGAAATAGGTGAGACAGAGGTAACCACAGACGACTTTTGTACAACGTCGCCCGCCCTCTGGTAAAAGGTAAATAAATATTTTTTGTTTTATCTTAAATGACGATGTGAAAAATAAAGTCGTATTATTATATTAATATTTTTACTGTATTAGCAAACAAAATACTTGCAATTACATTTAGGACGATTATGTGAAAGACGCAGTACATTACTATATTGATTTGTATGCTGCAGTGTGCGATACATCCATAAAAAATATAGACCCAATATTATGGCATCAACAAGACTTAACTTGATATTTGGCACGGCGTCGCTGCCGCACAATTAACTATTGTCGGGAAGTACTATTTGTCTTATTTTACTTCCAAGAATAGTGTTTGTACTCTTCAGTTTACTGTATTTAAAATGTTCACTTTATGTACATAGTATATGCATCATTGCCTACCGAATGTGGCTGTATTTGCTTAGGTAAAGTGGAGTAAATCTTTACAGGTAAATTCCAGACCATTGTCTCTATGGGCACATTCAGTGGCGCATTCCAATCCTTATCGTCAGGGTTGGGTAGTAACTTCTCATTGGTCGTCACAAACTCAAAGTGCAGTCGCCATTTTAATGACACTGTAAGTAAACAATGCAGTGTAAATTTCTTTTGTCAGTCAGTCTTTTGATGACACTGAAATATAAACATTGTTACAAGTCGCACCAAACTTCTAGTTAACTCTGAACACCAGACGAGTGCCGCCGTGACAAGGTGAGGGACAGCCGGCATGGCTGCCCGCACCCCGAAGCTCCAATGCTCGCTCCCACGCTCATCGTAGCAGTACCATCACGCACGTAAGTTATTTTGATTATATGATTATTGTTTTGTAGTGTAAAGAAAAAAGGGTAGAGACCGTTACTGAGATATTGTTACAGAAAATAAATAATTTATAGTGAACCAAGTATTATTCGCGGCACGAAACAGCGCTTCAGAGCGGCAAGTGCCGTAGGCATCTCTCATGTGACTGAAAGCTCGGCGGAGTCATGGGAAGGTGGTGCGACAATGTAACAATCGCAGAGAAGACGGAAGAGCGGTCACGGTAGCGTGTGGGTCGGTTGGTGAACTAATTAGTGGCGTAAGTGCACAAATGGTACCTATAGATCAAATTATGTGATAAATATTTTTTACTTACCATCATCTACTTCGAAGGCGGGTGTAATGTGCAATGGTATTGGCAGTATCAACTGCGAATGTGTCAATCCTAGAGTAACTTCGTGGTATCTGGCCACGGTCATAGTTCTACTGCTAGTATCTTTGTTAGCATTTTTAGACGGCGTTTTAGATTTTAGTACTTCTTCTGGTTGTAATGAAACTGATACCTGAAACAAATCATCATAATTGAAGACGCGGTTAGTTTGTAATCGAATGATTTTTGCTTTAAATCTTCCATCTCCTAGCGGAGGTTAGCGATTATTAGGGTTATTTTAACTTTCGAGACGGTTGCCCTAAATAGTGATCTGGTACTCAAGTCAATGATCACCTACTCAAGTTAATTCACGCAGGTTCAGAAAACGAATTTGTGAAGGGTGCAGATTTGGTTTTTAAGGCTAAATCTAAAAAAGGAGATTATTACGATGAAATGGATGGCAAAAATTTTACTAAATATATAAAAGAAAAATTATTACCTAATATCACTTTCAACAGCATAATAGTAATGGACAATGCACCCTAGCACAATATGCAAGACGAACTTTTGCAACTAGTAAAAAAACATAAGCCTGAAAAAGATTATGCCATAGATAATTTACTTGCTGACGGCCATGAGGTGTTAAGATTACCGCCTTATTCCTGTGATTTTAACCCAATTGAATACATTTGGAATTTGATCAAACAAACTGGAACCGAAAAGAACGAAGACCAGCAAGAGAAAAAAATTGAAAAACTCACAAGGTAAGCATTAAATTCAATAAGTTCGGAGGACTGGAAAAAAGAAATTAATCACGTCAAGAGACTAGAAAATGAGTATTGAACAAGGGAAATATCAGACGAAAGTCAATTAGAAGACTTCATAAAAAGTTTATAAACCCTATTCGGTTCATGTCATAAATATTGATATAGCTACATCTCAAAATTTAACTTTGAACATAGTGAGTAGCCAGTATTTTAATACACTTAACATTCTTACCTGCATACAAGTAATAGTTCCAACAGAGAAATCAAAGGTGCCTACAATATCCTCTCCTAACTTATATGCAGATTTAAATAAGCAAAACCGTCCTACTTTTCCTCTTGTGTTTGTTATCATGTAAGAGTTCGGACTTCTTCTTGCTGTGAGATTCTGTAATAATAATAATAACAATGAGCCAAAGATCAGTCAGTTTTTAGACCCCGCTGTCCGTCCGTCCGTCTGTCACCAGGCTGTATCTCATGAACCGTGATAGTTACAGTTGAAATTATCACAAATGATGTATTTCTGTTGCCGCTATAACAACAAATACTAACAACTAACAGAATAAATAAATATTTAAGGGGGCTCCCATACAACAAACGTGATTTTTTTGCTTGATATTGATAACGGCAACAGGTACACGCTTAAAACATTCACAGAATATTTAGTTATATATTCACTTTAAAAATAAATGACTAAATTAAAATAAAACAAATATTTAAGGGGGGCCCCATACAACAAACGCGATTTTTTTGCCATAGATGGTACGGAACCGTTCGTGCGCGAGTCCGACTCGCACTTGGCCGGTTTTTTATTGTATGCGAAATCATGTATATGTACCTAACTTTGTCTCTACAATCACTAATGCAATAATCTTTCAATATAGTTTTTCTTATTAGTAATATCTCTTGTCATGTGGCGCTCGGTTCTTTCTGCCTACCGCGCAAGGGAATCGGCATGAAGTTATAGATAGAGATTTTATTCTAGGAATAAATACTGTTATTAAATGTATGTATATGTTCACGCCAAGTCCCTTGCGGGGTAGGCAGAGAGAACCGAGCGCCATAAGACGCGGTCCATACATACTGTTATTACATTATTGAAATTATTTATTCTACCCTAAATTTGACTGAATAATAAATGTACATCGCTTGGTAAGGTATACACTACATATGTGTGGCTGTAATGGCTATAAAGTGACGTGAATTTATGAAAAAATAAAGTGACGAATTTGGCTTATGAAACCTAGGTGACAAGATGTATTTTGAACGGCTCTTTCCAGCTAAAATGAAGTCTTTTCTATACTTTTACTGCCAAATTGGACCCATTGTGTATACAGGGAATATTTATGTTACGAATGGAAGCTGGAAGGTGTGAATAATATTATACCTGTAATACTTGCAAAGCCATAGTTAAGGCAGTTTCTACTTTTCTTTCTTCAGAAAATGGATTAGTCGGTTGCAGTTCCTCTGTGGTTTCATTGCCACACAAAGCAGCCAAGTCCTGCATGTTGATTATTGGGCTGATTGGTAGAACTCTAAATGGTATTCTGACCATTTTTATGTGTGAGCCGACCTTCTGAGTAGCTATTGTGATCTTATAGGAATATTTTACTGACGTCCCTCTGTAAGATGGTGGTGCTTCTATTGGTAAGGACTCCCTGTACCAAACTGAAATCACAATCAATACTAAATAAAAAAAATGAAGTCATAATATAATGGCAAACATAATTTATGAAAACGCAACTAAAATAAGTCAGTATAATAAAATACATACACATATCAGTATCTAGAAACACGGGCTTCTCTGGACACCAAAGTGACCACCAAATACAGGTGCTTTTTATTTTTTTCTATGTTATATGTAGCATTTAATGTGTGTGCACCAACATTTCGGGAACAGCAGACCTTGAATAATGCAAATAGTGTACTATTTTTTTTTAATCTAGTCACATTTAAATTTTGTGTTTCATGGTTAATTTAAAAGTTATTAAATATCTTTAAATCCTGGGGTTTTAATGTCTTTGTTTGGTTTATGACCCAGTTAAGGTTTTCATTCATAAATTCTTTGATAAGTAATTTGGATAATTGAGGACGAGCTCGGTGGCGCAGTGGTGAAACGTGCTGTTACGCTACTTTGACACCAACACTCGTGGGTTCGATTCCCACACAGTACAAACATTTGTGTGCATGAACATGTCTGTTTGTCTTGGTCTGGGTATTTTCTATGTATAATAAGTATGTATTTACAAAAAAAAATGTATTTACGTATGTCTATCAGTTGTCTAGTACCCATAACACAAGTTTCGCTTACTTTGGGGCTAGATAGCGCTGTGTAATTTGTCCGACAATATTTATTATAATGATTGTATGACAAAAAAGGTTATTAAAAAAAAGGCTTATTATAATACACTTATGTAAATTGAATGATTTTATTTAAGTCAACTACAGTGAAGGAAAATAAAGCAACTATCAAATACGAGGGCGGGTCAAAAAGTTCGCGAAATGGAGGGGTTGCAGTGGGGAGGGGGTATCTTTTTTACCTGGCACCACTTGCGGACTCAATACAACTATAAATACTAAGTTTCAGTCCAATCGGTTCATTAGCCTTTGAGATATCGCTGGATACACACATCAATTGGGAAGAAAACATCGACTATGGAGAAAATTGAGTTTCGTGCCGTGATTAAGTTCCTCACTAAGCAAGGAAAACCCCCACAAGTGATTATGGAAGAGATGTCATCTGTTTACGGGGACACTTGCCCTGGAAAAACAATGATTTATAAGTGGCATACCCTTTTCAAGCAAGGTAGAGAGTCTATTGAAGATGATTCACGCTCAGGCCGACGATTGAGGCGAAGTCCTCAGACATTGTCGAAAAAGTTGAAAATCTTGTTCTGGAATATGCCCGTTTAAAGAAGAAACAAATCGTACAAATGGTTGAAGTATCACCTACAACCATTTTGAACATCCTCCATGATCAACTTGGCATGTCTAAGGTCAGTGCAAGATGGGTTCTGAGAATGCTCAAACTGCTTCAAAAACAACAATGTGTTGAGTGTTCACGCAAGTTTTTGAATCTGTGTAGTGAAAACAGGCACGTATTTATGAACCAAATTGTTACTGGAGATGAAACCTGGGTTTATCACTATGAACCTGAGTCAAAGCAGGAGTTTATGCAGTGGCACAAAAAAGGTTAAGGCAGTAACTCCGAAGAAGTTTAAAGTGTCACAATCGGCCGGAAAGATTATGGCTATAGTTTTTTGGGATGCAGAGGGCATTTTATTGACCAGTTATAAAGAAAAAAGGTGTCAATATTACCGGAGAATACTACACCACATTATTGGAAAAATTAAAAGACTCGATTAAGGAGAAAAGAAGGGGAAAATGGACTAGAGGTGTGTTCCTTTTGCAGGATAATGCACCCGTTCACAACAGCCATGTTCATGGAGACAGAGCAAGTCTAAAGTCATACCATAGGACCTCATATAAAGCAGTAACAATAGTATTTAGTTATATAGCATCAGTATCCCTTAGTTGTATACAGTACAATATGCATGTGTGACACCCCCTGATGTTGCAGTTGTCCATAGGCTATAGTAATTGCTTACCAACAGGCAGGGTTTACGATTGTTTTTCACTTTAGTGGTACACAACAAAAAATACTGCAAACTGTAGTAAACATGTAGCAAGATGACATTAGAAACTTTGTATTAATCTAACTAGACATTTTTTAGTGGCAAGTACTACACCTATACTAATAAGTATTCAACAGTATACTTACAAGTTTTGGTTTCACCGAGGGGTATAGTCAAATCACAAAAGAGAATTTTAGGCTTTGTGTGAAATACAACATCACCAATGTCACTCGATGTGATCTTTAATGAAGTTGTCTTGCCCGCAGTGGGTGTTTTGTCGACAGCATTCCCTGAGGTAGAATAAAAACAGTGGATCTGAGCTGACACCCATGCCAAGCTTTCTAGAATATCACTGTAACGAAATTTACATTTAAACTATGTTTTTCATACTTAGACCTAAATTAATAAATATTGAATAGAGAAATTACTTTAAAACATATTATTTTCTTACCTATGACTTTGTGAATTTCTGTGTTCTGGTTGAGTAGTATGACAAAATGTAACACAACATTCAAGTGCTTCTCCTGCTAAATACACTGTACCAGTAGTTAACTTTGCCGAAAGTTCAATCATTTTATGCAAACAATTCAGATTCTTCTCTTATGTATTATGTAGTCCAATCAAATCAATGTGTATTCTATAGAAATCTGTGCACTATTCTAGCACATATAATAAAATATAGACTGAAAATATCAATTATTGATATTACATTGCTGAAATAAGAAAATTGTAATTTAACAAAAATCCTTGTTGGTAATGCTAAATACTAATTCTAATATGAAATACAAAAATGTTAATGTTGCAATTCAATTCTCCTTTATGGCGATGTTGATGTTGTTCATGCTAATGATAGTTATTTCTTGGTAAAAGCCCGTGTTCATCTAGTGGCTATGCTAAGCAGGTGACTCTGATGAATTGGCTTTGTACAGAAAGGAACTAACTTTAACAAGTTATAAAGTTACTACAATGTTCTGTTGATAATCCTCTAACATAGAGACACGCAAGACATATAGGACAGAACAGAATGTAATTTGTTAAATTTGACAAACACTTTAAAGTAAAAAAAAATACTAAAATATGTACATAGAGAGAAGAATTTCAAATGACAATAGGGATTTAAAATCATATGAAGGGGGGGACGGGAGGATCATACAGTGAGGATGAACTCTTGGAGCAGTTAAAAAATATGTGTACTGGAGTTCCCTCGTCCAAGCCACACTCGCACAAGTGGTCCCTTATCCTGATATTTGCAGGCGTGACCTATTCGTAGCCGACATATGGCTCATGTTGTTTGTATATTTCCATCTCGATACCTATAGACCCAAGGCTTTGTTGGTATATACTCTTGAACAGAGTCATAATGTCTACCTTTGAATGCCCTGGACTCATCCCTCCAATCCCTTCCCAAGCGGTCCTGATCTTGGCTTGGCTTGAGCGAACGGAACTAGGTCATGAGAATGGGAAACATGGGAATAGGAATAGGATATGCATCGCTGAACGTCAATTGATGAAGTTTACCTAATCACCAATAGTTGTAGTGAGCGAGTGACTGACAACCTGACATTAGCGATGGGCGAATGCGAGAGGTTTTTTTCGATTGTCTCGATTGTTCGAACATCTCGATTGTGTTCGATTGTTGTTGTGTTCGTCTTCGGCGCGATTTCAGCTCGAATTTGTGATTGCAAATTGCGAGTATGCACGATGGCGAGAGGTTTCAGTCGATTGTTTTGAGTTATATTAGAACATCTCGATTGCCGGACTTGGCTTTGTCTTGTGATTGCGATTTGCGAGTTCAAACTCAGCATGCAAAGTAGCAAACTTACCCAACTTACGTACGTATTATAGGAGAAAGGAATCACGAAAATAAATAGAATAATCGAAGTTTATAACGAATCATCTATTTTTAATGACTTAAATAAACTTGTGCAATGTATGTAACATAGTTTTTTAGTTTTAATACAAAAAATCACAGCTTTATTGCTTTTTACTAATTATTAAATTTGTATTACAGAAAGAACAATCACTTCAATTTGAAGTAAAAAATATAAAACAACATCAGTTAAAAAGTCTCTAAAATAATATACCTATTCAAGGAAATGAAATGAATAATCAACAATCACAACAATCAAATAATAACAAAATCTGTCAAAAAATTATCTCTCTAATGTAATTTTTCTATACCTATTCAAGTTTATACCTCGGCTCCATGCTTGTAAACAACTAGCAGCGAGTCGAGTCCGTCCGGCTAAACCGACCGGTGACCGATGATCAATCAGTCAGTCTGATGTAACAATCGAAAAACCTCTCGATTGTTGTGTAAAACGGCGAGTCGATTGTTGACTCGATTGTATATTTAGACAACTGCAATTCTTTCGATTGTTAAAACATCTCGGAATCGCCCATCGCTACCTGACATAACAAGGTTAATTTATTTTTTGGTTCTTTAATTTTTGGTTTGGTACTCAGAGAAAGTATATACCTAGAGTTGACAAACGCGTACACCCGTAAGGGACGGCAACAAAAGTACATTCAATAACAAGGTTACCAGACTGTGGAAAATTTACCCCACTACATAATGCGTTTCGGCAATTTGAAATTTACAATGTACCCAGATAACTGTTTACCAGAAACTTGCATAGAATGTGTATTGTGTGCTATAATAATATACTCATAATATGATATTAGCAATGTAAAAAAATCGAATAAGTCGATACAGCCATTTCTACACACAAAGTAATAAAAGTTAATATTTACATACGTATGAAGACTACAGTATCTGAATAGATCAACAAACATATTTGCACTTTAATATTATTAGAATAGTATATTTTACGCAAATCGAGTTACTGTATAGATCTATTCATTAATAGTAAGCCTGAGTTAGTTTCAGTAAGATCTGTGAAATCATTGGAACAAGGATAGGAGATTGGTCAAACCTAGCAGAGTTATATAAATTAAACAATATATCTTTCTATTTTAGACATATATTTTAAAATACAAGCGATGACATGATACTAAATATAGGCATAGATATGAGATAAAAGATAAAAAACACTTTATAGACAATTTGTAAATAAAAATATTCGTGCCTTACAAACATATTAATGTTTATTTTTTCATAGATTTTATTCTTGAAATCAATGTTATTAGATCGATTTTTCTACATCGTGTATTTATATAAATATCGTGAGAATGAAACAGCCGTCGAATATTCATGGTCACATTTACATACACAGTTTTTAGTTAAATCTTCTTTACACAATAAATGCGGATTATTCCTTCTTAAAATTAAACATATTGCATAAAAATTTTCAATAATTGTCATGTAAAAAAGAATTAGTGCCAGGGATGATTTAAGTGTGAATATTAAACAAAGGTAAACAATCTTTGTTTTTAAACATTTTGTATTGTGCATCATGGTTTTCATTAGACTTAAACTAAAGCTACAATTGATCAAGGATTATCCTTTCACATATTGTACTTAAAAGGTGGTAAACTGCTACGGTCCCTTAATTCCCTAGTTCACTCTTTTCCTCTAACTTGTATAATGATATCTATCATCTATACATCGATTACATTAAAATTCTGTATAATGGCAGATAGGTCAGCATTTTTATTTCAAGTCGTTTAGTTTTTGACCTTAATATAGCTAATTTCTTCTTGCGTGACTCAGCCAGTAATGTTTTCAGTCTCAATTCAAAAGTAAGCTTTAATTGTCATGGTGTTAATGTAGTGTCCGTCGCTATTGGAAGCCCTGGATAATCGGTCTGGAAAATAGGACAATTTTAATTTTGTAACGCATTATTAGCATGTAATATCGACAGCCTAGTACTAACATTATATTAAAACTACTGTCAATACTATAATTTAATTGAGCTTTACATAATTAAAAGTTTACAAATTCAGACAATATAAAATGCTTGATTAACATTTATTTGTTGACACAAAAGCATGTGTGTGTGCGTGATTAACTTGATTAACATGGTATAAATAATTGATATAGAATAATCTACATGACTACCCTCCGTATCTTTCACAATTACCTGTATAAATATAATCAACCCATCAACATCATTTCAACCCATACTCACTTCATTACTGGAGTACGGGTCCTTTTTTCAAACAAAAGACCTTAGAAGATATGTCCCGAACTAGTCAATTACGGATTGTCGGAGTCGTTGGAATATTTTCATATGTTTTTGTACTTCAATTATACGCTTCTACGACTAAAATGTAACTATGTAAAATTTCAACTCTGTACGTGAAACTTTCTACGACAGACTAGCAGACGAACAGGCAGGCATGTAAATCATCTAATTTAGTTCCTTATTTTTTTTAATACCTATCATCATATATACTCGCCAAGAAACTGTTACAACAGTTTGGCGAACATAATAATTTGTACTATGTAACTGTATCGTGTAAATAAATAAATAAAAACAATATAAATCAGTTGAGAATGCGCAAGCTTGCATTGCCAAAGGAACACCTGGTTCGTCAACAAATCAAATGTTGATGAACCAGGTCAACAAATGTTAACTTACATGTATGGTGGATGTTGAAACTGACGACTTATCCAAATAAACTTCTTCCGAAAGCTGTGGTCTTTAAAATGTTTGGAACATATGCGACTGTACTCGGCTCCCAATTCTGTCGTCCAGTAGCAAAAATCCATGCATTACGCACACTGACGACTTTAGGAAATCTAAAAAATAAACATACATATAAGATTAAATATGTTAACATTTTCAATTTAAAAATAAATAAATACATTTTGACGAAAATTATAAACAAAGAAGTATACAAAAAGTAAGAAGTTAAAAAAAGGTGGCTGTACCCATATAATTTACCCATAATTTCGGGGTGTTTTCCCATACTACATACTGGTAACCCTAAAACGCTCATTATACCGATAAATTGAAAATACAACAGAAAATGGCTGACGCATTACCTACAGACAACCTTCAAGATTTAGGCGGTTTATACTAGAAATACTTTTTGTAAATTAAACCGATATTTTCATTGTTTTTACGTTATTATACAAACAATTTATTTAAAAACTACATGTGTATCTAATTTTCGCAAAATATTTGATAACAACTATTAAAACTTTATACTTACGTATGAAAGGTTATGTTTTCGTATTTTTGCTAACTGAGGCTTTTGCAGACTTTTACACAGCAACATACCATTGTTAAAGTAAAAAGACAATCCCAAACAAGCAAAAGAACACAAATATGCACTAATATTTCGCTTATATTTAGTAATTTTTGCAAACAATTTGTTGTACTACAAGGAACGAAATGATTGTTTGCCACGAACTTGTTTTTGTGGCAAACACAAAATCGTGAAACTATGACAGGGACAAAAATAATTGATCTATCTCTTTCCTTCTCATGAGGAACTGTATACATCTATCACGTTCTATCTTGGTATTATTATTTGCTTGTCACCTCTGGGTATCATTCCTCTGAGGTTTGGGATAACCCGAGGGGACAGGCAAAGGGATCTAGCCCATACAGCCAAGTCATCAGTTTAGAACCATTTGAAAATCTTAATCCTATGTTCCCGCTTCAGGAACTGTGCTGAAAAAGTACTTGGGAACTGTGCTGAAAATTACTTACCTCGACCCAATCAACTCAGTTTAAATACTACCCGTAATACGATAGGAATTTTACAAGGTTTTCTTGATGAACTCATTCCCGCCTTCCAAAAAGTGCATAAACGTGTTATGAGTTTTTTATTACTGTATAATTGCACTAGCACTCATGTTACAAAATACTATCGAAATTGTCACATAAAACTAATTTTAGACTGAATTGTAAAAATTTCAAGTATAACAACAATGTCACTCGTCAAAAGCGCGGAAGAAGTCATGACAAGTTTAATTATTTTGTTTTTGTTCTTTTTATCCACGTGGGGAAAGGCAAATGGATCTAGCCCATACAGCCAAGTCTTTAGTTTAGAACCATTTGAAAATCTTAATTCTATGTTTCAGCTTCAGGAACTGTGCTGAAAAAATACTTGGGAAGGGTACCCAGACCCAATCAATTCAGTTTAAATACTACCCGTAAAACGATAGCTATTTTTACAAGGTTTTCTTGATGAATTTATTTACATCTTCCAAAAAGTGCATAAACGTATATTTGAGTTTTTTCATTACTGTATAATTCCACTAGCACTTATGTTACAAAATACTATCGAAATAGTCACATAAAACTAATTGTATACCGAATTGTAGAAATATCAAGTATAACAACAATGTCACTCGTCAAAAGCGCGGGAAGAAGTCCCAAGTTTAATTAATTTAATTTCCCAGCGACCACCAAACAATAGACATGTCTAACATTGCGCTGCGCCGCGGAATTCCGCTGATTAAAGACTAGATGACAAGCAAATAATAATACCAAGATAGAACGCGATAGATGTAATAATAAATTTTGTGTAGGACACGAACGATCATGTTCATGTGCCCTACAAAGACTTCGTCCCCAGTGGTACAACAAATTGTTAGTGGAATTTACCCAATTTTAAGCGAAACATTAGAGTGTGTTTGTGTTCCTTTGCTCGTATGGGATTGTATTTTTACTTTAACAATGGTACGTTGCTGTGTAAAAGGCTGCAAATGCCTTGGTTAACTAAAATACAAAAACGTAACCTTTAATATGTAAGTATAAAGTTTTAATAGTTGTTATCAAATATTTTGCATACACATGTAGTTTTTAAATAATTTTTTTTTATAATAACGTAAAAGCAATGAAAATATCGATATAATTTACAAAAAGTGTTTCTAGTAAAAACCGCCTATATCTTATAGGTTGTCTGTGGTTAAATTTCAATCTCAATACTTAGAAAATCTACTAATTTTAGCCATAATATTTCACTACTACTTATCCATATATACATGTATACTTGGACGTATGTATATTAGTTGTAAGAAAGAATATATACTAAAAATATATTACCTACTTTCCAAAGATGATGACTCGATGGAGCCCAAGTTGGAAACTGTAAGTACCGTTTTACTATCTATATCCATAATGTTGCGAACATAGACGTAATAAAAAAGTCAGACGGAATCTCGCTGAGAAACAACTGAAGCACCACAATAGTGGCATGTAACTATGGGTGAGTGTCAAGTGGGTTGCCAGATGGAAGAAAGTTTCCCATTTCTTTAATTATACCACTTTCTTTTTATTTATACCACTAAGGTGACAAGCATACGGCCTGCCTGATGGTACACATTTACCGTAGCCTATGGACATCTGCAGCACCAGGGGTGTCACTCATGCGTTGCCGACCCTCTAAAAATCTCTTCACGCATTTCTTGAAGAACTCCATGCTGTAGTCCCTTGTAAAAATCTCGGCTGGGAGCTCATTCCACAGCTTGAGAGAAACTAACTAAAAAGAAATAAAAAAATTATATGATTCGTTACTGTCTTTGGAACTCGAATTTTATGGATCGTTGATTTGTAACTTGTATTATTTAAAATAGGTATTGATGAAAATAAATTAAAGACATGTAAAAATATAATATTTCATATTCCTTTTATTATGTAGGACAAACAGATGCATACTTATTTCATTTAGGCTAACGTGCCCTACCTCTCTTTCGCCAGAGCCTCGTCTGGTCATTAAAATTGGTGTATTTGTTTGGGCATTTTTTATTTCAAATAAGTATGCATCTGTTTGTCCTAAATAATAAAAGGAATATGTGATGTTATATTTCATGTGTTTAATTTATTTTCATCAATACTTATTTTAAACTACAAGTTACAAACCTTGAAAAAGCGTGCTGTCGGCTCGGCTATTCAACCTGTATCTGGACAGTTGTCTTCAGAGAATGAGAAATATGAATGTGGGAATGCGAATCATCATCCGAACTGCAAACACTAGTCACGACAATGAAAGACCATTGTATGAAGAAAGGCTTACAATTGAATGCGAAGAAAACCAAAATAATGGTATTTGAAAGAGAGAGACAACCAGAACGAACACTAGGATTACGGTTGGTGATGTAGTGTTGGAGCAAGTGGATGAGTTTGTATATCTTGGAAGTGCTTCTAGCAGCGATGGAAGGTACACTGCTGATGTGGAGAGACGAGTGAGTGCAGGGAATAGGGTGAATGGAGCGTTGGGTATTGTTGGGTTGGTTGGGTGTTTGGTAGCCAAAATCTAAGCCAGAAGGCACAGCTCGCTGTACACAACGCAGTGCTAATCCCAACGCTAACTTTTGGAAGTGAGAGCTGGGTATGGCAGAGAGAGAGGGCATGAAAGTAGAATAAATGCGGTCGAGATGCGAGCACTGCGAAATATTTGAAGCATAACGCTTGCTGAACGCGTTCGAAATGATGACGTACGAAAGAGAGTTGGACTGAAAGAGAGTGTTGGTGTTAAGATAAGAAAGGGGATGCTCCGTTGGTTCGGACATGTAGAAAGAATGCAAGATGAAAGAATGACGATACAGATATACAATGCGAAAGTGGATGGATGTAGGAGCCCAGGATGATCAAGACTAACCTACCATGACCAAATTGGTCGTGTTTTATCAGAAGGTGATATTAGGAGCCTTAGGAACCGGCGAGCGTGCATGAAAAGAGCTATGAATGTGAAAGAAGCGAGTGAAGTGTGTATGGACCGCGTCTTATGGCGCTCGGTTCTCTCTGCCTACCCCGCAAGGGACCTAGCGTGAAGGTGAAAGGCGTATACATACATATTATATACATATATAAACAAGTTGCAAATCAACGGTCCATTAAAATTCGAGTTCCGAAGACAGTAACAAATTATATAATTTTTTATTTCTTTTTAGTTAAAGAAATGGGAAATTTCCTTCCATTTAGCAACCCACTAGATACTCACACATAGTTACCTGCCGCCATTGTGGTGCTTCAGTTGTTTCTCAGCGAAATTCCGTCTGACTTTTTTATTACGTCTATGTTTAGAAGAATTCTAGTGCATTATCAGGTCAAGACGTTTATCTTTTAGTAAAGTTGACTACTACGTGTTGCCATTATTATGAATTAATCTTCTTCTTAAAAGACGACGCTGGTAGACATTTGCAAATAAATGGCAGTGTAGATTTACACCGTAACACACTTACTCAGCTCGCGCCCTACATGACAATACGCTAAGTTAAAATAATAAAAGCGTTGTCATTGGCGAGAACACCAAGAACGTCACATAGAAGAAATAATAATAATGAAACTCTTCCGCGCTTTTGACAAGTGACATTGCAGTTATACTTGAAATTTTTACAATTCAGTATGTCCGAACGTGGATGTAATTGTCGTCAGGTGGCTCGTTGGTCATGGCGAATAAAGCGAAATACCAACGTATTTAATCTTCTCAATATTTCATTCAAAATGCGGTGGATGCGACACATGCGGTTGGCTCCATTGCTCGATTCGTAATGCGCTTCCAATGACGGTATCTCATCTTGACGTTTTTGATAACTGACAACAATCGACATTTCGAGCAAACCATAACAAACACAACCGGTGTTGCCAATCCAACGATGTCGATTCCATCCAAGCGCCGACTTGACATTTTGATCCGTTATTATTAAAACTAGCATCACGGGGATTGATTTCTTCCGGGCCACACATAATATACTTGTCGCAGAGGTAGCAACACCATATTGAGAAGTCAATATGGTGTTGCTACCTCTGCGACAAGTATATTATTAGTTTTATGTATAATTTTAATTGTATTTTGTACCATAAGTGCTAGCGAACTTATACATACATACTTTTCGGAAGACGTGAGTATGTCCATTAAGAAAACCTTGTAACATTCATTATCATTTTATGGACGATGTTTATACTGTAGGATTTAGGCGCGGTACCTTTTCTAAGTAATTTTTAGCACTATTCCTGAAGCTGGACCATCTAGAAATAGGATTTAGAAGTGGTTGTGAAGACTTGACTTGTATAGGGTAGGGCCCTTTGCCCGTCCCCTCGCCTATAAAAAGAACCAAAAAATAATGATTAAACGTCAAACGTCAGGGAATTCTTCCCGCGCTTTTGACGAGTGACATTGTTGTTATACTTGAAATTTTTACAATTCAGTATAAAATTTGTTTTATGTGACGATTTCGATAATATTTTGAAACATAAGTGCTAGTGAAATTACACATTAATGAAATAATCAAATAAAATACGTGTAATCACTTTTTGAAAGACGTGAATAAGTTCATCAAGAAAACCTTGTAAATTCATTATTGTTTTACGGGTGGTATTTAAACTGGGTTGATTGGGTCGAGGTACCCTTCACAAGTATTTTTTCAGCACAGTTCCTGAAGCTGGAACATAGAATTAAGATTTTCAAATGGTTCTAAACTGAAGACTTGGCTGTGTGGGCTAGATCCCTTTGCCTTTCCCCTCGGGGATAAAAAGAACCAAATACAAAAAACGACTAACGTCAGTTGTTGAACGTTGAGCTGCGTTGAACCAATATATACAATACTGTACGTATGTACTTCATGAATTTACGAATTTAATGTATTCTCCTCTTTGCTTTACTGTATATACCTTATACGGTGTATTATTAGCATTTAGCAAGGCAGTCAAAGATTAAAGTAATACATTGGGAAACTTTACATATGTAATGCAAAATAGTACAGAGAACTTAATCGAAAATGAATACTGACAATGAACGTGTAGCTGGCATTCACATTGAAAAATTGCAAAATATTGCGACTCCTGGAATCGGAATGTCGGGTATAAATCCTCCGTCTGCTTCTGGCCTACGCGAAAATGAAATACATTCTCCTATCTCGAGCTCTGACCCCGATGTAGAAGTGTTAGCTCAATTGGATAAGGGGTTGGCGGTGAACAAGATCCTGGAGGAAAAATTTCTTACATTAGAATCTAGATTGGTGTCCCGCCTCCGTGAGTGTAAATTAAAGATAAAAGAAGTTCAGTTGCCTGATGTGGATGATAAAAATACTTTTCGTTATATTGTCTGTGGAAAACCGTACTTCAAAAACAAGGATAACATTCCAGCACCTTGTAATGATGACACTATTCTAATGAAGAAGCTAGAAATGTATGATTTCTCTACTATATCATCAGTACCCGGATGGACTGTTAAGGACAAAAGTGATTTTATTTCAGTTTTATTGAAAATGTCTCAAAGTATTAAAGTTAAAGAGTTGAACTCTAGAATAGCTCAAATTCGCCGGCAGGCGAAACTAAAAAATACCACGGTTGATGCAGTAATAGATAAGGAAATTGCATTTGTCAGAAGAGAAATTGAAGCAGTTAGTAACAAAAACCTAAAAGAGCTAGCTTTACCAATAGACTATGAGTATGATTGGGACGTTATCGCTAATACACTTCATCAAAGACATAGCCCCCAAGAATATCGTTCACTTTGGAAACTATTTTTACATCCATCAATCAGTAAAAATAAATGGACAAAAATAGAACATTCAAATCTAAATAAGATTGCATATGCTAATGATTTCCAGGATTGGGATAAAGTTGCTAAAGAGCTGAACACAGGACGAACAGGATATCAATGTTTTGTTTATTTCAGAACAAATATGAACAATGAATATGTAGGACAGAAATGGACCAAAGATGAAGAGGAGTATTTAAAAAGAGTTATTGAATTTTATCAAGAGGGTGATTATATACCTTGGGGTAAAGTAGCCGCATCTATGGAAAATCGTACGAAAATATCAATCTACAACAAGTATTCGAGATTAGAAGAACAAAGAAAGGGAAGATTTCTACCAGAAGAAGATTCTGTCATTCTCACTTGTGTTGAAGATTTTGGTACAAACTTCAGGCGCATGAAAAAACATTTACCAGGAAGATCTAGTATACAGATACGTACCCGTTACCAAGTTTTAATGAAAACTAGAATATCTACAGTATGGACTGTAGAAGAAGATAAAAAGTTAATCCAGTTGATGGCTAACCAAGATGAAATTACAAATTATTCAAGTGTCTCCAAATATTTTCATGGCAAGGACAGAGTTCACTTGAGAACGAGATATTTAACATTAGTGAAATGGATGAAACGCTATCCCAATTTAGATATTGCCTTTGCTCCGAGACGTGGAGCACGCCGTCTGGGCCATGGCCAAGCTGATAAAGATTTGGGCAATGCAATTACAAATCTAACAAATAGAATACATTCACAGTCTGATCACAAAAGGTCAAACATAGTAACTGCAGATTCCCCTACACAGGATATAGAGGATGCTATTATTGCACAGCTTGCAACAGAGGCTGCCAAAGAAAAGTCCAAACTTCCAGAAAGAGGTACTGAACAGACAGCGCACAATGATTACACCGCTGCAGCCTTTACAGAGGCTCAAAAAGTCAACATACAAAAACTACTAATATTGTTAAGATCTAGAATAGATAAAGAACAGTTCTTATCTAGTGAGGATTACTCAATATATAGAGGTGTAGAAAACTCTAAAAAAGGGGTTTCCTTGGTTCATGTACGATCATATACTAGAAAAAAATCAGTAGAACCACCACAGACAGAATATCTTGATATATTTGGTAAAAAACGGCTACCATGTTTGGAATATGTCTTACCACCACATTTTTCTACTCTGACAGCATGTCGAATGTTAATGACATTTGTTAATGAAAATAAGCATGATATAAAATCTTATATCCGTGTACTACATAAGAAAAATGCAATTTTAAAAGATCAACTAGAAAATTTAATGGAACGTTTCAATTCTATGTTTTTATGGCCTTTGCTGATCTCAAATCGTAATCCAGGTAATTACTGCACGGGCACAACTGTATTCATGCAGCAAAAGCCTTGTGTCACCTGTGAGACATTGGCAAGTCAAGCATGCCACCATGTTTTTCCTGACCAGGATCTGGAAAGACCTTAATAATATCAGGAGCTGTAATAGAAAGTCCTGTATCCAATTCTGGCTCATTTGACTGTTCAAAACTGGCTACAACAGAAGTAACTCATGAAGATAAATAAACATTGAAGATGTTTCTAATTCATGTAATAGCTAACCTAAGTGCTAAACACCAAAAGCAATTTGAGAATCTGAATCTATAAATGTAGGAAAAGGAAATTGACAGACTATTCCGGGAAAGTATCTCCACCATTGAAGGCTGCAGCTAAATAAAAACTCACTGAAGGGGTATTGTGTTCCTGCGTGTGAGTGAGGTCACCAGTAAGCTCCTAAGGAGTAGCTCTATGTAACCAGCACAGGTGGCATCATGCGAGTGATACATAATGTGTTACTAGCATTCATAGGCTTTGGTAACAGCTTTACATCAGGTGGGCCATATGCTTGTATGCCTCCTGACCTCCAAAAAAAAATAGAGACTACAATATAGTGGGCACAATTCTATCGATACTATTGACAATATTCCAATTAGTCAAGTCAAGTGAACAAGATTAGCAGTAAACTCGTGAGGAGTTGCAGTAATAGCAGTGGAGACTGTAATGCGGGAGCAGTATTTATTATATTGCATGTATTTATAGGCTACACATTAACCATTACACATCAAGTTGGTTGTATACCTGATGGCAATTACCATTGTATAAAAAAGCTCTGTATATAATCTAAATGGTAAAATTAGACCTTTCAAGCTTAGGGTCTGAAGTTATGATCAATTAACGCTTTGTTTTGTATCAGTTATACAGCTTGGTGACTAAGGTGGACAACTGACTGTGTATAATATACATTTAATCTGTGATAATAAAATAAGTGAAATCGAAATGCATTATAGTTAATTATCGCACTGTGAATTACAATTAACTGACATGCTATTTAGTTATCTGGCATAAAACTTTTTCTCTAAACATTTGTTTCCAGGGGCCCAAGTAAAATATTTTTAAACTTGTGGAGACCTTGTAGGTACTATAAAATTTGGCTACCCCTGTCATCTATAATTTTTATAAGGCTGAAGAGTTTGATTGAATGGCTATACTCTGGAACTACCCGTCGGTAGTTATGCCGCTCAAAGGGCATTATCAATACACTATCGTTTGACTGACAATAGTGCAAATATCAGTAGCACTATCAACAATATTGATAGTTTTAGCCAACTAATAGTTACTTTAATAAATAATTGAACTGTAGTAAGTCATAAATACCATAAATATTGTAAATCTAGATTACTAGTGATACAAGAAATAACTAGTGAGTCTCAAAAAAAAGTCTCAAACAATTGATTTATTGTATCAATAGCTTAGATTGACACACAGGACAAATATTATGTACATGTCTGTTTATCTTGGTCTGGGTGTTTTGAAGAGAGGTAGCAATCATCAAAGCAGCTTGTCTGAGGAAGTACCTCCATCTCACAGAAAACCACAGCCAAATAACAACTCCCTAGAGGGTTGTGTTCCTGCGTGTGAGTGAGGTCACCAGTAATCTCTTAAGGAATAAATAGCTCTGGTTAAGGAGCAAAGGTGGCATTGCGCGAGTGATACATAATGTGTTACAAGCGTTCATAGGCTATGGTAACAGCCTAACATCAGGTGAACTGTATACCGTATGCCTCCCGACCTCAGAAAAATAATAATATAGACTACAATATAGCGCGCACAATTCTATCGATACTATTGACAGTATTCCAATTAGTCAATAGTATTACCACATTTTGTACTATAAAAGAACAATTATTTTTAGATTTTAAATTCTTATTTGATTCTTTTTCAGCCTAATTCTTAAGGAAAGTTCTTCTACTTAGCGTTATCCGTTTCCTAATCAATTAGGACCGGCGGGGTCCGCTACCTAAGCTCAAGGATTTAGCGAAGACACTGATGCACATACATGAAGCGACTGCCGTCAGATCTCCACGATTCGCAGGCACAACCAGACCTTTCTTAGGTAAGGTCTTTGAATTATAGATTCTTGGCCGATTTTAATAATTACAATTATGTACATAAATCAGAAAACATGAATGATACATATCCACGCCAGGATTCGAATCAGGGACCAGTTGGAATAATAGGTATCGTTCTATAACTATTTGCCTATCACTGCTCCTGGTCCGAAACAAGATATTTTTATACCACTGATATGTAACCAAGCATACTGTCGGCCTGATCTCCTTTCTCCCTAGGGAAAACCTCATTATGTGGGAGTTCATTTGACAACTCTACAGTTGTCCGTAGATAACTTTTTTAGAACCGTACAATACGCGACCATTGCGGTCCCAGTGTGATGCAATGAATTCCCAACGGTCTCGGCGAGCGGTGCGATTGCAAAACTAGGATTCTAGGAGAGTCTAGGATGACACCTAGGTATTTGGCCTTCTCGACCCATGGGATGGATCGGCCGAACAGTGATATGGGGTTCACGGTCCTATGCTGGGAATCGGGTCTCGTAAGACCTTGTGGTAAAAGAACACTTTGGTGTACAACGTCTATAGTATAGGACCGAGCACCGAGCCCTAATCGGACTCCGGCTCGGATCGGATGCGGCCTTGAAAGAGTGCCGTGGACTCTGACGCGGAGGGAACTGTCTGGTACTTCCATTTGGTGCAGCTTAGAAATTAAGCCATTGTGCCAGACTTTGTCAAATGTTTTCGCAACGTCGAAGAACAGGGCGCCAGTATGGCGTCCCGTTTGAAAGTTGGAGAGATACGGTGCAGTTGATAAACTGCCGAGTGTTTGAGACGGAACCCAAACTACTCTTCGATGATGAGGATCCCTCTAAGTTCGATGAACTTTTTGAGACGTATGACTATGATGCGCTCATAGACTTTCCCCGGGCACTTGAGGAGACTAATAAGAGGCCGGGTTCTTTAGGTATCTGCCTGATTTGGGGATGGCAACTACGTCTGCATCTTTCCAAGTCTTAAATCTGCAGTTCGGGAGATATCTGATAACCGTGTTTGTGATGCCGTAAGCTCCGGGAGCTTTCTGGCTCCAAAGATCCCTGATGATCGTTTGGACCTCTTGAGGACATTGGGTGATTTGGTCTGAACGGAGAGATTTAACTACTCGCCAGTACGCTGTGTGCGAGGGCTTGATTTCGCCTACAAAGTTGGCCCACCGTTCATGCCTGAATTCATTGATGTGCTTCTTTACTTGGCGTTGTAAATAACGCATCCGAGAACGATTCTGATCGGTGGGACACGAGTCATGGGCACGAGTCGCTCCGTTCTTTTCCGACACTAGCTCTCGTGAGCGAGTAAGCAAGGAGTTTCCAACGTCGATTGAACTCGGCCGTTGCGACAGTTGTTAGTTGCCGTTTGCAAATGTCTAGTGAGGACTTCGATCGCAAAGTCGGTTTCGTCATTTGTGAGGATCTGTTCGGGTATTTGGTCCAGTTCGGGTGATGAGATCTGTTCGAGATCTCTTTTGAGTTTTCACCAGTCCGTCACCCGTCTATCGGTACGTCAATGTGGTGCCTGAACTCGATCAGAACTGGCCTGTGGTCAGAGCTAAGTTTCGTGTGCACTTGTATTGAACGCATCCGTAAGGCTACGTTCTTTAAAAGTCCAAATACCAGAACGGTAGGCCGGTGTCCCTCTCTCACGGGAAAGGGGGTGGTAGACATGGGGACTATTACGTCAAATCCTAGAGAGTCCTGTAGGCTATCTGGGATTATGTCATTTGGTGTAGACGAGTGGCTAGGTGTGCTTACCTAGTGGTGGCGTTTCCTAGGACAAGGAGGGCTTGCTAGGAGGGAGGTACGCGGACGCGATGCTGATCGACTGGTGGCCGGTCATCCCTAACCTGCAGATGGAGACCTTGAGGTTTTCGAGAGCAGGGAGTTCTAATGGGATGCAGTGCAGAGACCTTTTGTAGTAGATGAGGGTTCCGCCACTACGGCCCTCTATCAATACAGATGATGTTGTAATTTCCAATACGCGGGTCGCGATTGGTGAGGTAAGTGGTAAGGAGGTTTCATAAAGGTCTACACGGAGAGGAGGATATCAACTTGGTAGTCGGTAAGTGCTCGCGTACTTCGTCCTGTTGCCACGCAAGGCCGTTTGCGTTGTAAAACGCAAGGGAGAGTGTTTTCATTATATGCTTCCGTGAGCCCATTATTGTTGGAAGAGGTTTGTGCGCCGGAGGTGGGCGGGCACGCAATACTTCATAATTGACTCAAACACACTAATGTGTTTGCAGACTATCTGGAACTGGTTTCCCACTATAGTGTCTTGAAAGTCGTGTAACTCACGTGCAAGGACAAATAGCTCCGACATGTCGAGTTTACTCGCCATTTATTTGGGGCCAAACGTGCTCGTTCGCTACCCCTACCAATTAATTAGAATGCAATGGACCGAAAGCGCATCGACTTGAGGGTGAGAGCGTCTCCCGGAGGTGACACGCATAGATCCACCCCCGTCGGTGCAAACATAGGTGCATGCGGCGGTGGTGGTCACCCACCACGCCACGCCAATTCCAGCGCGTCGAGAAGAGCTGAGTGAGATTAATTTTTCTCGTGTATGTTATAATATGACACTTATCGCTATTGAGAACCAACTGATTGCTCGAGCAATAATTACAAAGTGCAAGTAAGTCCTCTTGCAGCTTATCACAGTCATCGACATTTCTTATTGTTTTGTAAAGCTTAGTGTCATCAGCATAAAGCAAATGGTGAATATGCTCAAGAGCGTTGCCTATATCGTTTATATATAGGGAGAAAAGCAAGGGGCCGATATGTGAACCCTGTGGGACTCCCGACGGCACGGGCAGGAATTTCGAAGAGTACCCTTTTACACAGACTGCTTGACTACGGTTGCTGATGTAAGATTTCACCCATCTAAGAAGGTTGCCGTGCACGCCGGCCTTCCCAAGTTTCTGAATGAGTATGTCGTGATTCAGTTTATCGAAGGCCTTAGAAAAGTCAGCGTACACAACATCCACATGCATACCATCATCCATAGCGCGCGAGAGAGACTCCGTAAATGACACCATGTTAGTTTCTACACTACGACGTTGAAGAAAACCATGTTGTCGTTCGGATACATGATGATGGAGCAATCGTGAAATTTGGGCTGTTACAATTTTCTCAAGGATTTTTCCTAGAGAGCATAATTTAGAGATCGGCCTGTACTCGGTGACATCTCCCCTTTTGACATTGGTGACATTTTCCTCTCCCCCCCGGACCGCTGTCAAGCGTGGACGTGCCCACTAAGTGCTGTTCTAGTTACTGTCGAAAATCTAATTTTAAATTCAAAAATTGTTTTGTTGGTGAAGTTTGTT
The DNA here is from genome assembly GCA_947507595.1 of Pyralis farinalis. Taxonomy (NCBI): domain Eukaryota; kingdom Metazoa; phylum Arthropoda; class Insecta; order Lepidoptera; family Pyralidae; genus Pyralis; species Pyralis farinalis. The sequence goes on from OX382278.1 coordinate 9,521,597, forward strand.
GCTCGGGATCGATCTCGGACTGCCGGAGCGAAGGAGTGTGGTTTCTACCGCTGAGCCACCGCGCTAGTGAACTGCGACGCCGAAATTAAGGAGCTCTTGCTGACGGCTCTGTAGCTACGGTTGATGATAAGGTTCCGATTCGGTTGTCGCGCGCGCTAGTCGTGTGCGCTCCGTCTCAATTTTTTATTCGCGTCGCGAGTGTTTTTTCTCTGGTTTGTATTGTACTACGACTGTTTTGTCGAGTACGTCGCTGCATTACACATTGTTTTGGAGTCCAACTGTTGTATAGCTTCGGCTGTATAGCTTTTGGGTTTCACAGCAATTGTAATAGCTCGGTTTTTACCGGTGGAAACCTACAGGTGTGATACGAAGCCGGTAAACGTCCCCCCGGTACGTTGCTGGGTTCCTTCTGAACCCAGTGAAACCGGAAGACCCGAACCCAGTGCACTTGGCTCTCGCCAAGGGAGACGGTCCTTCTGAACGGCTATCCAAATTAGCGATACTCGTCTAACGTCACTCCCCCCGCCCCCCTGCCGCAAGGCAGGGAGGCTTTTTCGCCACTATGGCATTATGGTTCCATGTGAACGATACCAAGCAGCTTACCTGCGACGTCCAAGACATCATTTCGATGTGCACCGAGTCCATCACTTTAGCTAGGGCCTGTCCCGGATCCAGCGAATCATTGTTTAAAGATATGGCGAAATTAGTCATCGATAAATATCTCGATGAACGCAAAAAAGGCGTTGACAGGGCTGACGTTGTGTCAGTTGCCTCCATTCTGTCAAAGAGGACCGCTTCCCAGCGGGACTCCGACTCCTCCGGCGACTCTCCAGAGTCGACGGACACACTTGTTGAGTCTAGTGGCTCAACCTACCCAAAAGTCCCGTCCAAATCCACTAAAAAGCGGATGCGGCGCCTTCAGCGCCGTCAAAAGGACGCATTTAGCGTAAACACAGACGTGTCCGGTGCCAACTCGTCTCATGATGAGGAGGTGCCTCTCCCGCCCTCTCCTGCTCCGGTAGAGATGGAGGTAGTTCCCTCGTCGTTCGACAGGGACTCCCCTCTCTCCCCGCCACCCCCCACACCCCCTCCCGCTCCTAAAGCGGCCCCTGCCTCTCAGCAGGCCGCCAGCAAGCCCGCCCCGCGCGGCACCCCCGCTCCGACCCGAGCCAACGGCCCGCCGCCTGTTTTCCTTCGTGAAAAAGGCAAGTGGGTCGAAGTCTCGAAACTTTGCGCCGAGCAAAAGGTGCAATACACCCGTGCTACTAACACGGGTGTTTCAATCAAAATAGACGTACCGTCTATTGATGATTTCAAAAGTCTTACTAGACTTTTATCCCACCAAAATATTCCGTTTCATACATACGCGCTCCCCAGTGAGCGCAAAGTACGAGCGGTCTTACGCGGAGTGCCGTCTGAGGTCTCCTGCGACTCAGTTAGGGACGACCTGCTGGCTCAGGGCTTCCCTGTTGAGGCTGTGCACAGGATGCACGGTCGCAACGGGAAGGTTTACCCGCTAGCACTGGTCGTACTAGCGAACGTTCCGACTGCCAGAGGCATTTTTAAGAGAGAGCTCACGGTGTGCGGCCTCTCTAATGTCAAGGCCGAGCCTTCACGTTCACGTGGAATTCCAGGGCAGTGCCACCGTTGCCAGCTGTATGGTCATGCAGCTGCCAACTGTTCGGCCAAGCCCAGGTGCGTCAAGTGTCTACTTGACCACCATACTAGGGATTGCACTCGCGACCCTAGCACTCCTCCCGGCTGTGTGCTGTGCGGCCAAGTCGGCCACACAGCCAATTACAGAGGGTGCCCTCGTGCACCCCAGCCCTCTGGCAAGCCCTCTAAGGGACATACAGAGGGTCCCAAGCCGAGGCGCGCGGCCCCGCCGCCCATATCATCCTCCAAACATTTCCCCGATTTTTCAAAATCGGGCCCGGCACCGACCGGGCGGGCCCCGGCATGGGGCCCGCGAAATGCAAACCCGCCAAAGGCGTCCCCACTACCGCCACAAGAGGGCATTAAAACCCCGTCACTAGGAGACGACCTGAAGACGGTTATTACCGCCATTCAGGGAGTCAACTTGAAGGAGGTTTCAGTCCTTGCGGGCAAGCTTAGAGCTGCCCGCAGCCCACAGGAGCGACTTTTAGCGCTCTGTGAGCACGAACAACTTCTAAGCTCTTTGTAGCTTAACACTAGCCCCGGTTGCGAGTCGTTAGCGGCTCGCGCCGAGTAGAGCGCAGCCCGCTCGTAGGTACCTACCTAGTCCTACCTACATTCAATCCACTTCCTAGTTCCTTCCTTCCGGTCTGTGTTTACTGAGCCCCTTTAAAATTAAAAGCACCCTTCTGGTCGCTTAAGTCGCGTAGCTAGGTACTAGTGTCGACCTCCTCAGGAGGAGAGTTGGCACTTTTCTAAGCGTATGCTCTTTTAGAGTGACGCTTGCGTCACCCCGTTCCCCTGGGGTGATCGCTTCAGATGGAGCCTTTGAGGTCTTCCCGGCCAGAGGCGGTCCCAGGGGGTGTTTTAGTCAGTAGGAATCTGACATAACTAGGTTCGTTCGCACGAAACAGTATCTTATGTAAGATTTCACCTCCTCCCTCCCTTTTTCCGGAGGGTGCCCCTCACGGAGGAATGACCAATGCACATCCGGATGTGGGTTGGTCCTTCCTTTGTGGGTCTTCAATTTTCTTGGGCGAAAATCAAAAAAAAAAAAAAAAACGATCACTGATGATAACAGCTACGACAATTATTGGACTACGACGTATCCGCTACGAGTGCCTACGAGCAACACTGCAGCACGGCGCTACGAACCATACTGTGTGACTACGCAGCCTATAGAAGAGCAGTTTGATCCAGAGTTATTCTTCTGTCTTCACTATGACGACACCGCGCTCTCCGATACAACCTATTAATCGCCCGAGCTTGAGTAAGACTCCGGCTACAGGTTTCGGTTCGGATCCGCATCTTTATGGCACGTCTCAGAATCTGGAAGGCGGCGACCCAGATTTTATTACTCGTAGAATGAAACGCAAACACAATGAGGAGTCACTGGATTCTGAGTCAATATTAAGCCAAATGAAGGAGATGTTCGCTGAATTTGAAAAACAGCAGACAACTAAGTTCGAATCTCTGAGCGCATCCATTCGGTCTATTAGTGAACAAAACTCCGAAATACAAACGAGTCTAAACTTTTTATCATCGCGATATGATGAAATACTTGGAAAAGTTCAAACATTAGAACAAGTAAATAAGGTGCACAAAAATAAAATTGAGATGCTGGAAAGTAAAATTGAGCAGTTGGAACGCGGCGCCCGTGCTTTATCAGTGGAAATAAGAAACATCCCTAGATTGACCGCTGAAAACAAACCACTTTTGAGGTCCCTGATCAAACAAGTGGGCGAGACGATCGAACATCCCTTGGTTGACTCTGACATTTGTGATGTATATCGATTGAAAACAAAAAAGGAGTCGAGCAACCATATTGTGGTAAATTTCACAACAGCATCGTGCAAGTAGGGTTTCATCCACCAATGTAGATCGTATAATCGGGCACACAAAGACAAAAGACTGAGCACCGCACACTTTGGACTACCCGGCCCCTCCAGGCCCGTTTTTATTGATGAGTGCCTCACTAGCCTAGGGAGAAGGCTGGCTTTTTTAGCGCGACAATTTGTAAAAGAAAATGGCTATCATGGCACTTGGACATCATACGGAAAAGTTTTTATAAGAAAAACCGCGGATTCGCCAGTGCTTCGGATTGACAGGGAGCAGGACTTCACAAGCATTGCAACGAAGTGACTAGCGGTAGCTAGTCTACCGCAAGTACCATTAATTCCTATTGTTTGCCTTTTGTTAGTTACCTTTTTTGTGTGTATATTACGCGGTCTACTCATCACTAAATTTCTTAATCTACTCGCGCAAAACTATTCCTCTTGCACAATCACTCCTTATTCCGTTCATATAGAAAAATCATCCAATACGCGCCTATATAATTTCCACTTTACATATTATACTCCTCTATTCATGTCAAGTTATGTGACTCTAAAGCTAATTTGTCCCGAACTCTTATTTATAAAACGTAGCCTGCCTAACTTATTTTATCATAAAACGGATTGTAAATTTAATCTGATATTCGCCTATATGATTTATAACATCAAAATTCGATAGTACAAATGATATTAATACAGATCTCGATGATTTCTCTATAGCTCAATCCTCTATCTGTGAAATAGAGGATTGCTCTAATCTCATAAAAAATCCCAATTCAAGCCTGAAAATCTTACATCAAAATATTCGTAGTCTTAACCAAAATTTTTCAGGTCTACTTACACTTCTTCATAGGTCCAACACAGATTGGGAACTAATCATTTTGACAGAGTGCTGGCTACCGCATACTCACTATATTAACTCATTGAGTGGTTACAATTATGTACGTACCGAAAAAAACCTGACACAAAATGAAGGTGTGGTAGTTTATTTCAAAAATAATATGAGAATGAAGATCTTAGAACCTGACTTAAGCGATGCCAATTGCCTTACACTCGAAATTGATCCTAAAACGATTGTCGTTGCTATTTACCGACCCCCAGGTTACAAAAATAAAAACATCTTACAATCACTCAATAATCTTTTAGTCAACTTACATTATACCAACATTATTGTCGTAGGGGACATCAACATTGACATTAAATTACATTACATTACAATAACTCTGATTCTGATTCATCAACATATCTTGATATGTTGGCGTCTCATGGTATATTACCAGCTCACACTCTTCCAACTCGCAATACTAATTGTTTGGATCACGTTATGCTTAAAAGCAAGCTTCCTGCACATTGTTACGTCTCAGAAACATCGATAACGGACCATGACTCATTGATATTTGTACTTGATCACCAAAATCAGCATGAACCAAGTGTGCTCTTTTCGTCCAAATCAATTGACTATGATAAACTTGATATTGATATGCAAAACTTAAATTTAACCCCTATTTTTCATGCTACAGACGCTAATATAGCTACTTCGTGGTTAGTTTCTGAAATAAACTCTAAAATTACTGCCAATACTAAAACCATTACAGTTCCTAATCGTAAACGGTTAAAAAAACCATGGATAACTTCTGGATTGTTGAGATGTATGAAGAATAGAGATAAATTGCACCAAAAACTTCGTAAATATCCCGAAAATGACGTTCTTAAGTTAACCTACAAAAGATACAGAAATTTTTGCAATTGGTTACTAAAAAAACTAAAGAAAGACTATGAAAAAGATGTAATTCAAAAGGCTAATATAAATAATAAAAAACTTTGGGACGCGATAAAACAATGCACTAATCTAAAAAATACAAACCATACTACATCAGATCTTATATCCCCCTCTAATCCTAGTAACTCTATTAATAATATAAACCAATATTTTGCCTCGATTGGCAAGAACTTGGCTGAAAAAATACCTACTAACGATTGTCGGAATAATACACCCCAAATTCCTCATCACTCATCCTCATTCTTCCTAACTCCTACGGAGGAATCTGAAGTCAGAGATATAATTCTTAGCTTAAAAAAGGGTAACTCCGCAGGACGGGACAACATATCAGGCAATTTCCTTAAAAGGTATCACCATATATTGGTTCCACCACTAACCTACATCTTTAACTTGATGTTTTCAACGGGCACATTTCCAAATGATTTTAAATTTGCAGATGTAATTCCAATTTACAAGAGTGGTGACAGAGGCTGTGTCAATAATTATAGACCTATATCTATACTTTCTATCTTGGCGAAGGTAGCTGAAAAGCTAATAAACAAACGTTTCGTCCACTACCTTGAAAGCAACAAACTATTATCAAATACACAATTCGGTTTTCGTGCTAACGTCTCTACAAATGACGCAGTACACAACCTGACTGACTTTATTGTTGTTAAACTAGATGAAAAAAAGAAAGTAATAGTAATATTTTTAGATTTGACCAAAGCTTTTGACACAGTCTCTGCACCACTTCTCTTAAACAAACTAGAAACTTTTGGAATTCGCGACGTCCCTTATAAACTTTTCATGGATTATTTATCTAACAGACATCAGAGAGTTAGGATAGGCGAATACACAAGTTCTGATTTACCTATTAATTATGGTGTACCGCAGGGTAGCGTGCTTGGTCCCACACTCTTTCTCACATTTATTAATGACCTTTGCAATCTCCAACTGCCTAATGGTAAAATTGTAGCTTTCGCAGATGATACTGCCTTAATGTTTTATGGAGATACTTGGGATCAAGTCTACGACTACGCTCAAAGTGGCTTTAATAAGGTTTACGACTGGCTTATAGGTAATGCACTGACACTTAACATTGAAAAAACCAAATATGTTCCTTTCTCCTTGAGAAATACTCAAAAGCTCATTCATGAGAATTACTCGATAACAGCCCACTATTGTCTTGATCGGCAAGTATGCTCATGTAACCAAATTAATCTGGCTTTCAACGTTAAGTATCTGGGCATCATGATTGACAGCAATCTCAGCTTCAATCTGCATCTAAATTTATTAACAGCTAGAGTCCGAAAGTTAATTTTTATCTTTAAAAATCTACGCCACATTGCTAACTCTGAAATCATCAAAATGGTGTATTCAGCCCTGTGTCAGTCAATTCTGAGCTATTGTATAACAGTATGGGGAGGTACACCAAAAACGAAAAATGCTCCAACTTGAGAGAGCTCAAAGAGCAGTACTAAAGGTATGCTATTTCTTGCCGTTTCGCTTTCCAACAACAGATCTATACTCTCTCTCTAATGTTATGTCTGTAAGGCAACTATTTATCCTAAACACTGTCCTGAGACAACATTCTCTACTTACATTCAATCCCTCTATTAATTTAAACAAACGTCTAAAATATAAAACTTGCCGATTGGATTTATGGTCTACTGCATTCTCCCAGAGATTTTTTGGTTTTCTTGGCAAATATTTATATAATAAAATCAACAAAATTCTCGTAATTTATCCACTGACCAAATTTAAGTGCAAAAGAGTTACTTCCACCTGGCTAAAATCACTAAATTATGAACATACAGAAAAGTTACTAGTTATACCTACTTGATGCTATTTTTAATACAAGACATAGGTATTTATTTTTTCTAGTATTTATTCTGTGCTATTCTCGATATAATACAATATGAGGCCGTACGTCACATGTTCTATAAACCTCAAATTCCATATATAAAATTAAACATACCATTCCCTCTCTACCTACCTAACTGCTGATGGTGATGAGTATTCTGATACTTAAAGCTTAAATCCTTTTGAAATGTTATTTTCACTTTGTAACTCCTTAAGAGGTATTTACCTACTAATTATGTACTTGGTCCGGCGTTGGAGAGGCTGGTAATCTGTCATACAGGTTTTCCTAGTACAGAAACCAGTCTCTCACATAGTCTAACTATAATGTAATGTACATCTTAATCATTTCATATGTAATTTCTGTGTGAGAGAATAATAAAGAATTTTTGTATTTTGTATTTTTTTTTATTATTTTTTGGAATAGGTGTCACTAGATATTTCTTCCACCTACTAGGAAATATACCAGTTTTAATAGAAGTATGGTAAATTAAAGTAAGCGGTAACGCCAGCTCTATTGCGCATTTGAAGATAAGTATGGGGTGGATACCATCAGAGCCCGCACCCGTATAAATATTCACCTTTTGTAATTCCCCAAGAACGGTTTTATAGTCGATGTTGACCGAACCAATGTCAGCGACCGAACGAGAGTCATCAACGGGAGTATCGGTAGTAGTGGTTACATCGTTTGGAGGCACAAATACCGAGTGAAAATAATGATTAAATGCGTCACATACAGAGGCGGCTTTACCTAGTGTGCAGGGTGTGCGGTGCACACGGGCGCAGCGATGTAGGGGGCGCCGCGGGCGGCGCCCTTACCGTGTCCGGCGGTGCAGAGCGCCGGCGGGCACGGCATTTTCACGGCGCCCATGTTATGACGCCGGGCGTTATAACTCAATCAACCCCATGTAAAAAGAACTCCGGTTTGCTTAGAAAAAGAAAATAGTAACTTTTGTTTCAACATAAGATAAACCTTAAAGCAGATATTTTATAGATTATAATTGTGTGGCAGTGAATGTCGGTCACATCATTACCAAAGGCGCGTGCCGCCCGCCGCCGGCACCTGTTTTGATTCGTTTGAAAGCATGCCGACAATCATTGCGAATTCGGTTGTTTACAATCTTAATAATTTATAAAATGAAGTTCAAATTGGCATGCATGGGCGGACGCGGCAATTCTCAAAGGCATGTGCAAACGCGTGCCGCACTTTGCACTCTACCGCTCTGCTACATCGGCTTTTCTTTTGATTAAAATGGTATAAAAAGGTAAATTTGATTTGTCACACCTATTGTGATTGCGACTTTCACCAGGGTCAGAGCTCGTCAAAAACTAGCTAGCGAAATTAAAGTCGGAAAATAACATTACATTACAGTGAGCGAGTGATAGTGAGTGATGATATACGTAATTTAGGTACTTCGAATTTTTCATCAATCTATCCTAGTGCAGTGGTCAGTGCGGAACAAACGGTAAGTTAAAGTTAAATTATGTTCTACTATACTAGTATGAGTAGTATGTACTTGTAATGTAATTTGTAACTTCTGACCAACGAGGTTTTAATATATGTGGGTTTATGTTTGTGTCACAGAGTGTTGTGGGTTATATGGAATTTAATAACTGATTGTCTTATCATTATCCACAATTAATTTATGCAACTGAATTTCAACTTAATTTCAAACCCATAAAGATTAATATCAATAGGGATATTTTGAGAATTTGGGTCTATGTGATGCCGACTGTGCTACCTCCTCGACCGAGTGGCCGAGCGGTTCCCGCACGCTCCGTACTACGAACGAAGCTAGTAGCGCGGGTTCCAATGCGACGGATTTATATTATTATTTTTTATGGGCAAACTCCAAAACTACTGAAACGATTTTGATAATTCTTTCACCATTTACGAGCAATATTACTTATTCAGAATTAACATTAAGCTATATTTATTTACGTCAATAGTATCTACCTACCTACTTTTAGGTGCCTATAAAAATATACTTTTTTTACACCACGCCGAGTGGCAAACAAGCATACGGCCCACCTGATGTGTAGCGGTTACCACAGGACCGCAGGCTTTAAATAAACGCTTTCGACATAAGCAGTATCGCTAGGTGATGATGAACCACTTTACACACTAAAACCGATTACCTAGGTACCTACCTACCCAAATAACATAATTTATTTTTCATTTTAGATGTCTGATGTCTATAGAAAAAGGAAACTCTCTGGTGCACAGAATCGAAAAAGAAAATTGGAGAAGGAAGAATCTCTTAAAAAGAATACAAGTTCTATCGAAAAATTTATTATTAGATCTGATGAACTCGGTCCATCCTCAGACGAACATCTGGTGACATCTGAAAACCAAGGTAATTCAACAACAGAAGTTGTCTCTTCAACGCCGCTGCTAGCTTTGTCATCGGTAGCTGAAGAAGACGAAGTACCCTCTTGTGCCGAAACGTCCCTAGAAATTATACTTCGAGAAGATGTAATGAATGATCTCTCGTTATGGCCACATGTGTTATCGGACAAACAGAGGATATTTTTGATTGAGCGTGGACCAGTACAGCTAAAACAAAGTTCCTATCCTATGAATAGTTCGAAGAGATCTTTTTCTAATGTTTATTATACTAAAAAATTGTTAAATAATGAAACCATTTTAAGAAACTGGCTGGTTTACTCTAAATCGAATGATTCAGTTTATTGTTTTTATTGTAAACTTTTCCATGCTGATAGCACTCCTTTCGATGGTAACATAGGTTACAAAGATTGGCAGCATTTATCTATAGCTTTAGAACGCCATGAAAAGAGCGCTGTTCACCTAAGATGTGTTAAAGAACAAATTACATTAAAAAATGTTATTTTAAAAGAAAAGTCTGTAGATTTCTTGAACCAGGTTGTAATTGAACGGGAAAAAAAACGTTGGGTGGCAGTACTAGAACGAATAATCAACATAATTAATTTTTTAGCTAGACAATAAAAAGCTAGACAAGAAAAGAAAAAAGGTCAGGGCTTAACTGATTTTTTGTTATACTTTTTAACCTCAAACGAAATTGATGTACAAGATATGCGCGGTCAAGGTTACGATAATGGTGCAAACATGAAAGGGAAAAATATAGGTCTTCAAAAACGCATTTTAGTATTATAGTTTTTTATTATCTGCGTCAACAGCACGTTGGCAAATACTTGCCAAAGAAGTGCCGACTTTAAGTCTAAAACCACTGTCAAATACTCGATGGGAGAGCAGAGTAGAAGCAGTAAAAGCTCTACGTTTTAATCTTGGGAAAGTGTATGATGCCTTGTTTACTATATATTCCGATAGTAGCAAAGATCCGGATTCAAGAAATATGGCATATTCATTACTGGCAAAAATTCAGTCGTTTAAATTTATTTGCTCTCTGCTTATTTAGTTTGAAATTTTAAGCAAGATAAATATAGTTAGCAAGGCTCTTCAAAAGTCAGACGTCGCATTGTCGGAAGCGGTGAAAATGATTGATCATGTAAAAAAAAGTTTGTCTGAATTTCGTAATGATTCTACTTTTGAGGAATTTTTTAATAGCGCAAAAATAGTAGCGGAAGAAGTAGAGGCAACAGCCGAATTTTCCGCACCTGCCCGCCCTCGCGTTCGTAGGAGGTTTTATGATTATGAGGCGGAAGATGAGCCAATAACAGACCTGGTAACACAATTTAAAGTAAATTTTTACTACTACCTACTAGATACCGCAATTAGTAAGATCGACGAACGGTTCGAACTTTTAAATCAAAATAACATAATATTTTCATTTCTTCAAAAAATAAAACAGTGGAACAATTTGGATTTAGACACAAAAAAAACACATTGTGCTAATTTAGAAAGTAAACTGTGCCATGCTGGCTCTTCAGATGTGGATAAGGTAGAGCTCTTCAATGAAATCGAATTATTACCGGTGTTCATTGATGATTCCACTACACCGTTGGATATTTTAAGGTATTTGTTTGCAAATAATCTAATTTCAGTGTTCCCAAATCTATCCACAGCACTTAGGATTTACCTCACATTACCAGTTACAGTAGCACACAGCGAAAGATCATTTTCTAAACTAAAAATAATTAAAAACTATCTTAGATCAACATTGTCGCAAAGTCGATTGACAAATTTATCTTTATTAAGTATTGAACACGAAATCAAAATTGATGTCAGTGACATAATTAAGGATTTTGCTAATGCAAAAGCACGAAAAGTAACTTTTTTGTAATTATGTTTTTTTTACTTATTACTGATGTTCATTGATGATTCCATCCACTACTGTACACTGTTGGATATTTTAAAGTACCTATTTGTTTCAAATAAGTTCAGTGTCAATCAGGATTGATTTGTCATCAATAGACAGCAGTTAGTATTTACCTCACATTGCCAGTTACAGTAGCATACCATACAGCGAAAGATCAATTTTCTAAACTATAAATATTAAATCTTATGGCACTCGGTTCTCTCTGCCTACCCCGCAAGGGACCTGGCGTGAAGATATACATACATATATACAAAAATATTAAAAACCTATTTGTAATTGTATTGAATATTGATTATTAAAGAGATCAACATTGTCGCAAAGTGGATTGACAAAATCGTTATGTAATCAAAATTGATGTCAGTGACATAATTAAGGATTTTGCTTATGCAAAAGCTCGGAAAGTAGGTACCTAGGTAACATTTTTGTAATAATATTTAAGTCATCAGAATAACAATATTTCAATCATCCAATACATTTGTGCCTGTAATAAAGGTTTTAAATTAAACATTTTTGAAATAACCATAACTTGTTTTGTAATTTTTTTTACTTCTTCCGTCCCAAAAATTGTTTTTACCAGCGTAGGTACCTACATTGGCCTAGCATCAAGCTTTCCGAATCTGTCAAATGTACATAATTATCCCAGTTAAGATTGAACTCTGCAAATTTTATTTAAGGTCGCAGTTAGAATGAATTTTGACAGATGTGGAAAACTTGATACGAGACGAGACTCAGCATACATAATCTACCTTTATATTTGTGTTCATTGTTTGTAATGTAAGTTTAAGGTGTAAACACAAACATCTTAACAGCCCTAAGGACGGAGGAAACGTTGCTATGGTAGCATATATTTTTTTTTTTTTAGTTTTAGGTTGGATCGCAGAGGGCGCTAGGGTAACAATTGCACCCGGGCGCTACATGGGCTAGAGCCGCCTCTGGTCACATATGTCATTACCATTAGAAATTGCTTTACCTAGATAATTCATTCTTTCTGGGATATCACTAGATGCTTTTATGGATTTGACAAAAGACCAGAATGACTTAGGATTCACCTTTATATTGTCGTCTGAAACCTTTATAAAATTGTTATAGCAATAACTTTCCATTTTATGAATATAAACCTACTTGTAAGTACCAAAATTGTGTAACCTTGTGAGAAGTAAATAAAGCATATATAATTTATTTATTTATTTGTAGGAAAACAAACAGCTTAAAGCCTACAGTTTTCACATATAGTCGCAATAACATCAAATAAGAAAAAACAGAATTTGACAATATATCAGAACAATGTAAATTAAAATATACATATATATATTAATCCATGCTGTATATATTTATACTCTAAATTTACTAGGTGCATTGAGAAGAAAAGAAGTCGTCAGCGATGCAACGGTATAATTGCCGAGTGGTGGTGAAGAATATATCTAAATCAAACTTACTAGTGAGCTCTTTAAATTTAGTACAGGCGCGAACGAAAAATGAGTTCGAGCGGTAATTTGTGTCAGCTGCAGGAACAAACAAACAACTTGGATGCCTCCGAGACCTACTTGGGATACACAAGTTTACGTTATGAAGAAGGTCTGGTGCATCAATATCACTATTGGCTATTTTTAGCAAGAACGATAAGTCAGCGGCTGTCCTACGCACTTGGAGGGGAAGTAAATGATGCCTTCTACAGCGCGAAATATAATGAGTGTCGCGTACGCCGGTTTTATACTGAATATGTTTAAGGAACCTCCGCTGTATGGATTCAATTCGTGTTATATATATATATATATTATACAGAGGGTTCCACACCTGACTTGCATACTCAAGGGTGCTTCTTACATACGAACAATAAAGTACTTTTAAGGTTTTTATATTTGAGAAACGAGCACTAGATCTTATGATAAAACCGAGAGCTTTGGAAGCTTTACTTACAATGCATTCTATATGGCTGTCGAACAATAACTTAGAATCATGAATGACACCAAGGTCTTTAATATGTTGTACTCTAGCTAAATTCTGGTGTTTTAAAGTATAAGTATTAATTATTGGGTAACGTTTTCCGGTGAAGGTAACAACTGCACACTTAGATACGTTGAGGTCAAGTTTATTTTCAAAACAATATTGTTCTAAACGAGCCAAATCTTCCTGCAGCAAAAGGCAGTCATTGTAATTGCTAATTTCTTTTAAAATTTTCATGTCGTCAGCGTAAAGCAAAAAGCGCGAGTGCCAGAAACATTCATCAATATCGTTAATGAAAATGGTGAACAATAAAGGTGCGGTCAAAGAGCCTTGGGGGACACCAGACGGGATACAGGTCCAGCTAGATTGGAAACCATTAATTGCAACTGCTTGAGTCCGGTTTTGCAGATAAGAACTGAACCATCTATGCAAATTACCATAGACACCAGCCAGCCTCAACTTAGTCAGTAGGATTCCATGATGAATGCGGTCAAAACACGTACTGTAATCAGTAAATATTGCGTCGACTTGGCCTCCAGCGTCCATACCTGATGATATAATCTCGTTAGACAAGGTTAAATTAGTAACAGTTGAGCGTTTCCTATGGAACCCATGTTGTTCATGCAGGAACGACTGGGAAAGGGTTGCATATAACTGCCTGTGCACTATTCTTTCTAGAAGTTTAGCAAAAATGCATAATTTCGAGATAGGTCTATAATTACGTCATTCCTGTCCCCCTTTTTGAAAATAGGCGTTACAAGAGCAGTCTTCCAAATATGTGGTACTAGACCTTCAGTAATTGACTGATTAAAAAGAATGCTTAATGGTTTTATAAGACTGCGACTCTAACAATTTGAGTAATTCATTTTCATTTATGACGATATCCGAAATATTGTTGTTTCCGGCATCACGGGTCGAGGAGATATTGACATTGGAATTATCTGGAGGTAGATATGTTGATAGAAAATAGGTAGTAAACAAATTGCAGACTGATACGCCAGTGTCTGCTGCAATATTATTATAATGCATGACCAACGGGAATGAGCTATTCACACCTTTGGTAGACTTTATATATGCCCAGAATAACTTTGGATTTTTTTGTATATTATTTTCTGTTCTACTCAAATAGGTTGCATAACATTCCTTTTCCATTACTTTAACCCTAGATCGTAATAATAAGTACGTTCTATAGTCCTCTAAATTCCCATATACTTTAAGTTTGTCATAAAATTTCCGTTTTTCTTTAATTATTGTTATAAGAGGCTTAGTATACCAGGGAGGGTATTTATTTCTACCTGATATCATTACAGATGGAATGTACTTTTCTCTTAATTCGTATAAGGTGTCGTAAAATAAATTAACCGCAGATTCTAGTGGGCAGTTTAGAAGGTGGTCTGATCATATGATATCATCGAGTCTATTACATATGGAATCATAATCACCTTTTGCATATAGATATTTCTTTTGCATATAGATATAGTCCTCTAAATTCCCATATACTTTAAGTTTGTCATAAAATTTCCGTTTTTCTTTAATTATTGTTATAAGAAGCTTAGTATACCAGGGAGGGTATTTATTTCTACCTGATATCATTACAGATGGAATGTACTATTCTCTTAATTCGTATAAGGTGTCGTAAAGTAAATTAACGGCAGATTCTAGTGGGCAGTTTAGAAGGTGGTCTGATCATAAGTCTATTACATATGGAATCATAATCGCCTTTTGCATATAGATATTTCCGTCTCTCGTGTACTTGGAGCGGCGTGTGTAAGTAACAACAATTATAACAATTACAATCAAATCCATGTGATGAACGTCCTCTGGGACTAAAGGATCATCACTATGCATTACTTCAATATCCTCTGTGGAAAAAACAAGATCCAATAACCTATCATTTATATTTGACACATGATTATATTGATTTAAATTACATTGGGTAATAATATTAAAGAAAAAATGTTGGTTCTCTCCTTCAATACTTGAAGTGGTTGGTATTAAATAAGAAAGAGGATCCCGTGTCCACCGTATGCTACTTAGGTTAAAGTCATCCATAATTATATATGTGTCGGTTGGGTGTGCTAAAAAGATATCGTTTAATTTATTTGAAAAATTTTAAAGTTGCTGATTAAAAGAATATTCGTTCTGTTGAGCGCACAAGTATAAAACACAGATATTAATGTTATACGAGTCACCGAGTTTTTGCCTTTAACAGTGACTGTAACCCATAGGTCTTCCGCTGACGAGCGAAATTCGGGTATATCTGCCACAGGGAAAGTACAACGAACAGCCACTAAGACACCTCCTCCGCGAGACTGCCCTGTTAAACTGTAGACCCTATCACGTCGATACACCAAGATCCTATAGTCAAACAATTCACGATCACCGATTCCATCCAACAGCCATGTTTCGGTTATCAATATTAAATCATAAGTATGCAAGTACACATTTTGTTTAAATAAATCAGTTTTACTACGTAATCCCCTGGCGTTTTGGTAATAAGCTTTAATAGACTTTGTTACCATTTTAAAAAGTACCTAGATATAGTACTTAAAACAATTGAAAACAAATGTAACGTTTTTGAGTAGCGAGGTTGTAATATGAAATAAAGCATCAACCATATTATCCGCAGTGTACAACGAAGCAACACCAGTAAATTATAAGTTTCGGCAAAATACTAATTAAAATCAGAAAATATAAAATATTCCTATTCAGCATTAAAATAGTATTAAGTATATTGAGACATAGGAATATGCTCATATCATAGGGTAGAGGAGAATTAAGTGATAAAATAATAGTTGCATTCGAAAGGGGAATCCGTAGCAAAGTGAGCTTTAAAATTAAGCAGCAAACACAAACAATCGCACGCGTGTCGATCGCGATCTCAATGAATGGACTTACCGTTGCATTGCAGGTATCCACATAACAAAGTAATTTTATAAGTACAGGGCTTCTCAATTCATAGGCCGCAGTAGCAGCAAACAATATAAACTTAATAAATGTGACATGGTTTATGTAATTTTTTAAAGATCTTTTTCTGTCTAAATTAAAAATATCTTGGTATAGGATAGGCAGATTTTCTTGCTAAGATCTTGCCATGTTTCACCCATATAAAATGGAAGTCTATATCCCTGGCCAATGTTTTGGCTTTCGAGAGTAAGTTTTTAAAATATACTGTGAGGTGGTCATTCATAAAGATTCGACCTTCTGTTGAAAATCCAAGGTGTTTTAGGTTTAGCTCTTTGAAATTCCGTGTCGACGCGAAATCTTCCTTGGTATATCTATTCAGAAAGGATATAATTATATACTTCTCTGTGTTAGATTGTCGAGAAGGAACTCTTGAAACGAAGTTTACGTCTTCCTTTTTTATGGGAAATTTAATCGCAGTTCCGATCTTCATTGCAATATCAAACAGGTTCTCCTTGTGTTTGATGGGTATTCCTTTAATTTCGACATTGTTGGCACGGGCTCGCTGGTCATTTTCGCGGCAGTTCTGACTGATGTTCATAATCTCCGTTTGTAAGGCTGGAATGGCACTAAGGGGTCTTCTTCAACAGCACTTACTCTGATTTGCAGGACGTTGACGTTATCTGAATGTAGGTTGGCCAACTCCATCTTGATTGACTTGACGTCTTCTACTATTGCAGATAAAGGAGCCAATCGGGATGTTATCTTGCATAACTCCTCATGTAGACTCTCAAGCGTCAGAGGTTTGGGCGACAAAGCCGCATTTTTACACTCTGGACAGCGCCACGACGACTTACGACCACCCAATTTTCTGTATCCGTTCTCCGTGACACCTGAGCACTGGAAATCATAATGACGATCACACCCACTGCACACGGCTCCATCCGTAAATGATGCCTTACAGCTCGCGCACTTGAACATTATGGTGTTATTACAGTGATATTGCTGAGAGTTATCGTAGCGGGCCGGACTTGAGAACCCCTGGATAGCGAACGAAGCGTTTGGCACCGACAATATTGAGAGACTGACTGTATATAATATAGATCATCATCATCATCCGAGCGTTAATCCCAATCGCGTCCTACGACGCTTACGCTTCGGAGCCCAGGGTCCGCTAAAATCTATGTATATTTATGCTTGGGGAAAAAAGTAATTTCGTAACGAATATGACGTTACGTATCAATTTGAATGAAAATGACATACATTGCACTGGGAAACAATTTCAATACCGTGTACCGTTTTCGATTCGAAATATTCGAATGAGAATTTACCGTGTCAGTATGATGCGATATCCATGTCTTATCGAGAATCGATGAATACTGGGGAAACGTGCTTCCTTCGGGACATCCTCAGGTTCTAGGCCCCGAATTAAAACACCTAAAACTTGTAAAAGTAAATATTTTCATAATTCTTATCTACCTACCTTATTTAATCTAATACACTGATTTAATTAGAGATGCTCCTTGTATTATAAGCGACCATAATCTAAGATAAGCGTATGTATGTATTACTTGATATCTCAGTCATATATGTACAAAAATGTTGTTTGTCATAAATTCGTCATTTGATTCCAGGGCGACAGTTCAGATGGCGCCATAGTGATTTTGCTCTATCTCCTGGTGGTTTGTGAAGGTATAGCAATATTAAATTATTATTAGTCTGTGTATCGTAACGAACAATGGTGAATTCGAAAAATTTACTATAAAATTTTGCTATATAATTTTATTTTAAATATTTAAAATGTTGATATCCGATGGAATTAATCATGGTAAATTGCAATCTATTATAGTAGGAGAATTGAAGAAGGCTGGATTGAAACATCGTTTGAAGAAAATAATAACAAAAAACGTGAAAGTATGCTAGTCTTGTTAATTGATTTCAACGAATATCTTCTATGTTTGCCATTTTAATATATAGTATTTATTTTGTCCAGGATCATAGAACATTGTTTGGTGCCCCGTTAGTGAAAGTACCGTCGTGTAGTGTGATATGTTGCGGAAGCACATTGAGTGTACCAATAGTAGTAACTGAGATGTCGTCAGTATTAAGAGGAAATGCTCACGTCGAGGGCTTATTTCGTAAAGCTGGCTCTCAAAACCGCCAAAAAGATATCAAGGTAACTTTAAATTTGATTAAAATAGTTACTGTATAGTTTTTTTGAGTTGCGAAAGGATTTTTTAATTCGGTAAGTTATGTGTATGTCCCTGCTGCTGCAAATGTCCAAATACTACGGTAATTGCTTTTCATCAGGTAGGCCGAACGCTTGTATTCCACCTTAGTGATAATGAAGGAGAAGCCAGCCTTCAGCTCAGAATTTAGAGGCCGTCCAGTCCTAAGTATATAAAATAAAATGTGTTGCATGTTTACCATCAGCTTGGGAAGTTGGAAAAAGTAAATTGGGTATTACTTCCTACCACAGAACCTCAAATTAATGTAATTTTTACCAAAGAAATCATTTTCCTCAGCTTTGCACCTATTTTTTTGTTAAGACTCTTTGTTTTGATAATCAGCCCTATTATTTAATGTGACAGTTTTGGAATATACCTATTAGGGATGGTTTTGTTATGTCTTATGAATGATTGTGAGATGTGTTAAGAGTTAAAGAAGGGGGTTAAATGTATTAGGGATAGTTCCAATATCTGTTAGGTTCTGATATGTATCAGGGACCGCTGATACATCTCGGAACCTAACACTAGAATGGGTAGAGGTGGTAAATGTGGGCAAAATATGTTATGCTGCTCTTAACAAATTAATTGAATTTACAGTTTATTAAATTGATTATAATATTTTTTCAAAGTACTTTAATCTATCAAACATCCCATAGACTGAGCCCGGATTTAAAATGATGTGCTCACAGCGTCTCATATCCAGGCTCAATCTAGTTATTGTATTTTTTTACAATCCAACATTTTGATTAGGTAGTTTGAAAACTAGTTTATAAAAATGATAAAATTTTTAAGAAAAAAACTATTGAAATTCTTTAGTGACATAGTTTTTGTAAACTGTAGGGAGTAAGCCATTAACCCGTCAAGGCCCGCGTGACTGATATCAGCCATGTTCGTTATGGCGTCTAGTATATAACGGGCCTAGATAGGTTAATCAACAATAATTGTGATATTATTAATACATCACATCCTACTAATATTATAAATGCGAAAGTTTGTATGTATAGATGGATGTTTGTTGCTCTTTCACGCTTAAATGGATTTGAATTAAATTTGGCACGTAGATAGATTATGATCTGGATTAACACATAGACTACATTATTTGACTACACGCGAGAAGAGCCGCGGGCAGCAGCTAGTAATTAATTAACTCGAAAATTGGGTATTTCTAACCAAACCAACAAAATTTCAAATGTAAGGGATGCTATGGGCAAATTTTTATTTTGATATATAGGCTATAGTAACCGCTTTACATCAGGTAGGCCATATGCTTGTATGCCTCCCGAAGATATATAAAATAAAAATGTAATAAATTAAATATTGTGACAGCATTTATTTACATTAAGTGTAAATTAGAGAGGGACATAAATAAATTCCCCTACCACTGAGAGGAGTGAGAGGGGATATCTCCTGTCTATTTATTTATTTCTCCTTACTGTTTAATGAATGATAATTTAAAGTGATTTCCTGAATTTTCTAACATTACATCAGTTAAAATATTTAAAAAAAAGGTTCTTATCAGATAAAGTTCAAAAACTAACATTAATATTGTAATTCATAAATTAGATCAGTGGTTCCCAACTTTTGATTTGATCAGGGATCACTATGGTTTTTTATCTTACCAGTGTACCACAAAGTTCGAAAAAATAAACTCAGACTAAAGCGTTTATTACACCATCCTGAAGAACAGATCTGAAATTTAGTGTCCGATTTAGGACAAGAAATTCAGTCACCGAAGCTCCTGATTACACATTCACTGCTACAGTCACACGCTAAGGACTAGCGATAAGTGATGGACGTGACGAGTGGAAAGAAGTGTGATGAAATGGCCCCAATATTATCAAAAAAGCATAAAATTGGTATTATCCTAGCCCTAGTGGTTGGCTCCATACAAATTAAAAAGAGAAAAAGAACGAGATGGGTGAAAGATTATTTATTATTGCATCAAAAGCTAGCAAGCATGAACATTATGAGGGTCTTAGAACCAGATGACTTCAGAAATTATGTTCAAATGGATTCAAAAGAGTTTGATATATTATTAAATCTGGTGACACCGTTTATACAAAAGTAAGATACTTTTTTTTGAGAAAGTATTAGTGCAAAGCAGAGATTAGTCATAACACAATGAGAATCTCTTATTCTGATTTAAAATTTACAGATTTAATATCCCAACCCTCACTATCAAAAATTATACCTGAAACATGCTTGGCTATTTACAGATGTCTGTAACTTTCTATAAGTGTAAGTGAAATAAAACACTTTAGTAATATAAGGTAGGTATTTATTACATTTATTTATTAGTTGTTTTCTTACCAAATAATAAAAATTCTTTCATCATATTTGCCGTACTTTCAATCACCATACTATTTTCATTTTGAATAGAAGAACTTGGAGATGGGATATGCACTTGGGACTATGGGACTTCATCAGATTAGATCTGATATTGTGGTAAACATGAAGAGTGCAAGTCTTGTTGGTGTGGCTTGATGTGGAGTGCCTGTGGATTTGACGTGATATTGAGGTGAAGCCTGCGAGGATTGTTGGTGTGTGGATGATGTGAGGTAATGTGGAGACTCTGGTGATTGGATGTGGTATTGTAATGTAGAGGCTCTGGTGACTGGATGTGGTATTGTGGTGTAGAGTGCAAGTCTTGTCGGTGTGCAGTTGGTGTGGGTTGATTTGGAGTGCCTGTGTATTGGACGTGATATTGAGGTGAAGCCTGCAAGGATTGTTGGTGTGCAGATGATTTGAGGTAGTGCGGAGACTCTGGTGACTGGACATTGTATATGAAGGGTGTGAGACTGATGGATGCGAAGATTGTATGCAGGGTGGGGGTGAAAAGGTAGTAAGTGGAGATCTTGAGATTTGCCTCTGATATTGTGTTGAAGATACAGGTGAAGGATGTGGTGATTGTATGCAGTGCGAGTATGGCAAGGGGTGAAGTGGAGATTGAGAGTAAAATTGATTATGAGAAGATGATCTTGAACTTAGAGATAGCGACATTGAACTTCTGATTGTAGCTCTAGAATTATTTGCTGTAAATGATGCCCCAGAAGAATTGGTTAAAGGGGTTCTTAAATAAATAACTGTATTTTCAGACAGCTTATTCATAATGCCATAAAAAATTACACTCAATATTAATTTTCGGTTAATGGCATGTTGCTGTGATTGTGAGTGATTGATTATCTCTTTTAATTGGAGACCAATAGATTTTCTCATAATTTACCAGTTCAGTTCTATTTAATAACTCTGAAGCCTTTTCCAATATTTCCTTTTGAACTGATGTTTTTTTTTTTAAAGTGATTCGAAGTAGTCGCAGTTGAAGTTGTTGGCTGTACATCAGCTTCTGCCGAAAACAGTGATAAATTTTGACAGGAATCAAATTGTTTTATTTATTTTCAGTTACCACAATCAGAATTAGAATGGGAAGAAATAGCAATGGAATTCGAAAAAAAAGTGGAATTTTAGTCATTGTATTAGAGTTGAGAAGAAGGAAAGCAAGTTCGTGACACATTTCTGAAATATTTCAACTCTAAAAAGTGTAAAATCAGTTTTCAAGATAAAATGGTTAATATTATACCTACCTAAATAATAAAAATCTTCGTACAAGGTTCATGTTTTATTATTAATTTATATTCATACTTCATCCTCCAAAGTGTCCCGGACTGGACGACAAATCGTTGTAGTCGATTTTAAAAAACTTAAATAGTTATAGTACCATATTGTAGGCTGGTTTAAATCGTCAGTCCCGGCGCCAGACAGTCTGGACGTTTTGACTGTGACAAAAAAGGTTAATATTACTGGTAAAAAATATTATGTAAGAATATATGATAATTTACATGTTATGGTCTAGTAAGTAGATTAATTTTCAACTATGAATAAAGACATACTGGCTACTGCTACTAGCACGTGTAAAAAAAAAATATTAATTAAAATTATTTGCAATAATAGAACTAGCTTTTGCATTTATTATTACTCGACAATCAGTACCTAGTCCTCAAGTTATCAATCTGTTTTTTAGTGTTTTAATTGTTGTATCATATTTTTTATAAACACTTAATTACACACTGTACCCGTCGTTTCTGGTATTTTTATTCATATAGTTTGGATCACTTTTGTTCCAAAGATAAGGCATGTCCTTATATAATTCCAATATTTTTGAATCACCTCCTTTTCTGTAGTCATTTTGTTTTGCGTATACACACAATAAAAAAAAAACGTGTGCTCGCAACGGTGGGCGAGCGGCGACTGAGCGTCCTAAATGTGATTACACACTTCCCATTTAGTATCCCACATAGATTTAGAACGTCTGAAAGTATTATTGTCCTAATGCTACCTTCCTAAATGCGATTTAACTTCTCTGAATTCAGGAACGACTAAATATCGATCCGTTATTCAGGATGGTGTAATAACCTCTTAAGTACTACAGATTCTTAAAAGATCATACAGCTTACCATATGTTTTTTTTATGAGTTTGTACTCTTATAATGGTTAATATCGATTTTCCTAGAAATAAAACAAATTCGGTTTGTATAAAATAATGTATAATTTGATATTTAAAATGAATAAAAGTTATTATTTAAAAAATAAAAAATCTTTTGCAGGCAAGATTATTCCTCATGCGCACATTGGTTGGGAACCACTGGAAATAGATTGTCACAAGTGACATATTTCAATAACCTGACTTCATTATTCCTTTCTGTGTCAAAATGTATAATAAATCCATGTTTGTCATTGGAAGCCAATCTTTCATATTAAGTATGAAAGATTGGCATACAATGATAAGAGGGGTCATAAAGCTAAGTGGCGCCCTCATTTTGTTGTTAACGCTAAATTTAAGACCAATTCCAAAAACCGCCCAATACAGGCACTGAACAACCATATTATAAAATACAGATTTTGGCATGAAGTGCTAACTGTAGCCAATGAACGGTTGCAATAGAATTTATACAGATAAATAAAATTGGAGCGTCTGTTTGTAACATTAAAATAACCGTTTTTTATTAAATGCATATAGATGTATACACGGTACATATACCAAAATGAGTATTTTTAAAATTTTTGTCTGTCTGTTTGTTCAGACGTTTTGACAGGACTTTCACTAGCAGATAGCTGATGTAATAAGGAGTAACTTAGGCTACTTTTATTTTAGAAATTTTATTTATTTTTATTAATATAAAAAAAAATAACTATTCCGCGCGGACGAAGTACATAATACATATCTATTATTATTTTGCTTTTCGCTATTTTACTCTTATTATTTAGGTACTTATAATCAAATCAAATGAATAAAATTATAACTGAACAATAACTTTTTGTTAAATTCCGCGCGGACGATGTCGCGGGCACAGCTAGTTATTAATAAAATACAAGTACATATAAGCTTGCAACACAAGTATAAGCTCAAATGTTGCCATCCCTGGTGTATTACAGCATCTCCACAAGAGCCAGCAAGTAGTTGTTATTTAGCTGTAGTTTTCTGTGAGATGGAGAGGTAGTTTTTATAATTTTAATTGCATTGCTTTCGAATTAAGGCAGGATTGCTTAACGTGCCCTCCAATCTCCGAGGAACATGAAGCACTTAAACCCATCCACAAATAGGCATGCGATGCTGCTTGACTTGTGTTTGTTTAGACTGACACCCCCGTAAACACCATCAAGCTCCCTAAATAAAAATACATGAAAACAACCAAAGTATGTATAAAAATCCAACTAGTATCTAATGTTAACTATTGCTTTGTATCTGTTTTAGAGATTGCTGGATGCCGGCGGTTGTGTATCGGACGGGCATCATCCTGTAGACGTGGCCAGTGTACTTAAACTTTACTTGCGAGCGTTACCTGAGCCGCTCATTAGTGCTGAAGTTCAGGATTTACTCCTTAGATGTAGATTAACGGCTGGTGAAGATGCCCTTAAGCCTATTCTACATACCTTATTACTTTTACCAGTATTACATGTTCATCTTTTACATTATATCATGGAGGTAATGTAGCACAGGTTATTTATATACACTTTATTTATGAAGTCCCATAACAACTCGCTACATGAACATACTCTTCATGGTTTACATATGTTAATTAAAAAGTCGTATGTTTATGGAAATGATTTCATATATGGTAAATTACCATTTGGTTTATTGAGAAATATAATTTAATTTATTGTAATAATACAGCATATTTGTTTTATCTAAATTATTGGAATGGAGTGTAATGTGCCACCTTTATTACGCCACATATAACTTTCTTATTTCTACTAATAATGTATGATAAATAATATATAACATAATACTATGTATTGTAATAGTATGCTTGTTATATGTATTTATTATAAATAGTATTCTGTTGACACAGATATGTATATTGGTTCAATAACAAATATTGTATTATTTTTAGCTTTTAAATTTCATTGCTTCAAGACACAAAGATAATCGAATGGACTCTTCCAACCTGGCCATAGTGATGGCGCCAAGCATTATGCCGCTACCGGCCACCGCGTCTGCACACAGACTGGACCTCCATGTTGCACTTGTCAAGGTTCGCACTTTATAATATTTTTTTTTTATACTACGTCGGGAGGTATACAAGCATACGCCCCACCTGATGTAAAGCGGGTACCGTAGCCTATTAACGCTTGCGATGTATTAAGTATCACTCGCGCGATACCTCCTCTGCTGCTTACACAGCAACTCGATGTTTTCTGCGAGATGGAGGTACTTCCCCTGACGGGCAGCTTTGATGCACCATACCTCTCCTAATTGCAAACTTCATTACAAATCTCGTTTCAAACACAGAAACATAACGTTCATTTTCTGAAAATGAACTTTGTGTTTTCCTTCATTTTCCTTATAGCCGATAGAAGGTTCTGTTTATGTTTGCATCTGTTTTATTTTGTATGTAGGATTTTCGCATTTACGGTGAGTTTGCAATTTTATTTTCAAAAAGTGTTATTTATTTACCCCTATCAGAAACACCATAAAAGAAAACAGTTCATGTGTATAAAAACGGAAAAACTTGAGTCAACTCGAGCCCCTTAGCCAGCCAAGGCGAATTTATATATTTAAACATTTAGACATTCATAGTATATTTGTCGAACAGATATTCATCGAAAACTCGCAACATATAGGATTATTAACAGAAGATCTGATGACTCAGCTGGACGATGATTCCGATGTGTATCGTGCAAGGCGAAAGAAAAGGCGCAGTGGGTCACTCAATCGTGAGTACTCTCTCTACTAATATGATTGTCTATTATGTTATATTTTTTCTACTCGTTTTGGCCTTGAATAAAGCTCTGTTTAGTCGCATTAGTTTGTTTTTAGGGTTCCGTACACAAAGGGTAAAACGGAACCCTATTACTGAGGCTCCGCTGTCCGTCCGTCCGTCTGTCACCAGGCTGTATCTCATGAACCGTGATAGTTAGACAGTTGAAATTTTCACAGATGATGTATTTCTGTTGCCGCTATGACAACAAATACTAAAAAATAGAATAAAATAAATATTTAAGGGGGCTCCCATACAACAAACGTGATTTTTTTTTTTTGCCTTTTTTATAGATAATGGTACGGAACCCTTCGTGCGCGAGTCCCACTCGCACTTGGCCGATTTTTTTTGTACCTTTATTTAGTTCATGCCTAATTGCGAAACTGTTTTCGCAAAATGATTTCGTGTAGTATGATATCGCGATGTTTTTGTTAGTTTTTATTATATTGTCGTTATTTTGGCAGTTACCGTCGCTAAAGGTATACTGTCACTGGTTATTAGTAGTTAAAAATAACTCAATATATAAAAAAGAGTAAAATACCAGAGGGAGACTTTGTACAAAAGTCACCAGAGGGAGACTTTGTACAATCGTTTGCGTTGAATACCTCTGTCTCAACTATTTCTACCGCCAAGCAGCTATATATATATAGCTGTGTTCCGGCGCGCGAGTAACATCCTCGTGGTGTTGCAAGCATCAATAGGCTGCGGTGACCGCTTACCATCTAATGCAGGCCGCATGCTTGTTTGCCAATGTAGTTGTACTTATAAATTAAACCCATCCGTCTGTGTCTATCGGAAGTTTACGGTAGGCATTTTTTTGACGATTCGGAGGTTTTATTCCTCAGCGGACAAAAGTCCTTCGTCTGCTGTTAAATTATGCCCCGCACAACAAACATAAAGTTAATTTTATATTTCGCATGTATACTTTGTTGTTAATGCAGGTGTGCTAAGCGGTTTACGCAAAATGGTTTCCGGTAGTGTGCACACGCCCGCAACAGTCCGTGAAAATGCAAAGACTCCTGTACTAAGCAAGTCAGCGGCCAAGCGCAAGTTTGATACTTACGAAGGATTATCTGCGAAAACAAAGTAATTGATTTTAATCTTATTTTAAGAGTAAAATAATGCACCTAATGGAAGCGAGAGATGAGTATGCTAGAGTGCGACCATAAAGAAGAATTAATGTTTGCTGTTCGCGTTCGCCACGATGTTTGAAACAGTGAAGTGAAGGTTGTGTTTAGAAAGATGGTGGTGGTATGTAACGTAACGGTTGTTCGGACAAGTAGAAAAAAATACAGGATGAAAGAATGAAGAAATATATATACAACGCGAAAGTGGAAGGAAGTAGGAGTCAAGGAGGAAGGCCAAGACTTACTATGACCATTTTGATTGTGTTTTATCAGACGGCGGTATCATATCAGGAGCTCTAAAAACCGTATTATGAGCATAAAAAGATGTATGAATGATAAAGAAGCGAGCGAGATTTTCTCTGTCCAGCGCTTAAGGTATTTGAAATGAGTGAAAATATGGGTAGAAAATAATATATAAAATTTCAATTCTTAGTTATTGTAGAATCGTAAGGTGTAATTTGTTATCTATGAACGTTTCTATACTAAGTCGCGTGACAAAAATGCATATCAAAGTTTTCTCTACCTCTCTCCCTCTTTCACAAGAGCCACGTCCGGGTGAGTTTGGCTTTGAGTCCAAAGATGATAGTGACCCGCTTACACTCCACTCACGAGCCCTTTACACCCCAAATATCAATCTCAATCAAATTATTGTTTTTCAGGAAAGATATACAACAACAATTGCCTCAGAAAGATTTGTCATTCACACCAATGAAAATGTAAGTTATATGAGTTAAAGTCAACCATACTACTACTACCACAGTACCGTAGATCTCAATAAAATATAACTGTCTATTGTATGTTAAGCACCTGTTATTTACCCGACTGAAGAAAGTGTATTGTTTCTCGATCATACACTAAGGTAAAAATTGTATTAAACCAAATTTAAGTAGCGGGCCTTATTTAGCAGGCGAGAAATTAATGGATCCTACATGTTGTTAAATTTAATAAATTTTTTATCTTAAGTTTCTACTGGTCTTTTTGTCGTTGTTATCTCTTTATTGTCCAAATATATATAATTGAAACAGTAACAAAATAGTATGTACAAAGGTAGACTTATTTCTGTAAGATATTTTTTTATTTTATTTTCTATTCTCGATCATGTTTCGGGTTTTTTAGTTCCCTGGTTGATGATTTTTAATTATTGATTGTTATTGCAATAGTGTGGTGCTAACTGCGACGTGACGTGCAACAAACACATCACGCCTTTGCGCATCTTCTGATTGTATTTTTACTTAATTTATCACTAAATCGAAAGAGCACAGCAAACTTCCAGAGAATAGTCATTTAGCTGTCATCTTCTTTATGATACTGTAATGATATATCCAGTCGCAGCAAGAATTGCCCTTTACAGTTTACCATACTAATTACAAAAGTTGTATGCCGCAATTCGAGCTTTTACTACGAATAGAATATTGAATTTTACTGAATTATTGACAAACTTTCCAGGGGTGTCACAGAGCGGAAACGGCTGCGGCTGAGCTTAATGGATGCCAGAAGTACACCCATCATCAACTCAGATTTTAGTGGACAAAAGAACTCTGAAACGAGCGTCAGCAGTGAAGATTTGCTGACTTCTTCTGAACATTTGTTCAGTGCTCACGACACAATAGACTTATCTTCAGATATGAAACAAGGCGATAAAGATTACGTGAGAATATCTAAACAAGAATACGAAGAGATTAAAAGTCGGGTATCGGCCATTGAAAATAGGCTATCCAGAGAATTTACAGACGTAATACCCAGAGTTCAACCTTTACAGCAAGTTCAGAACGTGTACGAGCAAACCTTGGAGGAAGTAGCAATGCTGAACTGTTCATCATCCGACCATTTAGCGAGACGTCTAAGTAAGGAACTAAAAATTAGGCCTGATGAAGAAGCGAAAATTATTCGATCACCGAGCGCAAGGAAAATTGGCTCTATAAGACGGCGTTCTAAAGAAAATATTACAAAAATTGTGCGCCACAAATCTTGGAACGTTTCCTCACAATCGCAACCTATTCATAATTCAGATAGATTTTATCCGTACATAGGACTGAAGCGTCGCGAGAGGACCAGCACTGCAAAACCAGATTTAGCTCAGGGGAAGGGAAAATCGCCTGTAAAAAATGACCGGGATAGACCAGATAATTCTCTCAATACACCAGAAACTAACACTGAAAAATATCACTTGCGCAAAAGAGTAAGTCTTGCTTCCGATTACATTCTAGATAAGACTATTGGGAAACTCCACCCACGTAGGTCTTTGAACCTAACTGTAAATAATAGTATAGATACATCTTCAGAAAACACAATGAACAACACAATGAACTCTAGCTCAGAACGAGGACATCCATATCATAATGTATTAAGTAAAAATCCAAAACTACTTAAGCCAAGCCTTACCCGTCCCCAGCCGAAATGGCGTAGTGCTGCGGCTTTTTTCATGGATAAAACTGGTGAAGTCGACAGTGGCGGTCAGACCGGACGACCATCAGTGAACAAACTACGGCGTCAGAACGCAGGTGCCGTGATGGCTAAGGCAAAACTTTTCGAATCCAGTTCAGATAAGTCTTCAGAGATCAATGATAGAATATTACACACTGGTTTTGCAAGACGACCAAGGTTCAATGGTCAACAACAAGTCAAATCCCAGAAACTCGTTGCACACGTGAAACCTAAAGTCCAGTTGCATTCGAGTGCTAATACAACTAAAGTTCCTACGGCTGAAGTCGCGCCAAGCATTCCTCCGAGGTCATATCGTCCAAACGTACTTGGAAAGAACGAGGTAGATACGTGGCGAATGTACACAAAAACCACGCCGCCAATAAAAAAGGTAGTTTCTCCACAATCAAATATGTTGAAGACCGTTCAAACGCCTGCATTAAAGAAACCGTTATCCACACCAAGGAGTTTAAGAACACCATGCGTTTCAAGCGACTCGAGAAAAGTTAACACTCCAATGAAAGCGCTTCACATATCTCCGAGACGGCGGTCACCACGACAAAAAATACGCAATAATCAAGGCATTTAAAAGTGTCTGACTGAGTTAATGACAATGTTATCATGTAATGAAAATTGTGATTAAGAAAACCCAGTGGCCATGTGTAAATATTATTATTTTATTTGATCGTACTGATTTGATTAATAAATATTACAATTATCAAATGGTTTTCTTTTTTAATTATTAAATTTCGTTCAAAAGCTACGGTAACCGATTTACATCAGGTGGACCGGCCGTTGTCTAAAACAATATGTTTTGTTGTACTTTTATAGAGATTCACAAGTACCAACACCGCCTATGGCTCCACCGACCTTGCGGTCATTTGAGCCGAATCGTGGGAGAAAGCGGTTGCCGTAGCCTCTGAACGCTTGCAATACATGTAACACTCGCGCGATGCCACCTTTTGCTTCTAACACAGCAACTCCTTAGGAGCTTACAGATAACCTCACACACGGAGGAACACAACCCTCCAGGGAGTTGTCATTTGGTTGCAGTGTTCTGTGGGATGGAGATTCTTCCCCAGACGGGCTGCTTTTATGCGCCCTGAGGGGTAGGGTTAAATACACCTAGACCAAAACAAACAGATATTTGTCCGTGTGTGGGAATCGAACCCGAAAACTTCGAGCGTCAGTGTCAAAGTAGCGTTATTAACCACTGCGACACCGAGGTCGAAATAGTATACATAAGCAAGCTATAGAGCGCGCCTTACTATATAAGAACCATAAACACGTATGAACAAAACAATTTGTAAACAAAACAGCGCGGTTACGCGCTTAACTTTGTCGATCGTTTAGTATTTTAGGTGTTTAAGTTCGTATTCGGATTTGCCCCGCGTCTTCCACGTCCTGACATACTGTTCATTAGTGTTGTTCCGTAGACATTTTCAGTT
This sequence comes from Pyralis farinalis, assembly GCA_947507595.1. Classification (NCBI taxonomy): domain Eukaryota; kingdom Metazoa; phylum Arthropoda; class Insecta; order Lepidoptera; family Pyralidae; genus Pyralis; species Pyralis farinalis. Next base: position 9,552,294 of record OX382278.1, read on the forward strand.
ACGATAGATTTTTTAAATATAGTTTATCGAAAATCCGCAGTCAAGTAACAACTCCCTGGAGGGCTATTAAGTTCTTGCAAATGAGTGAAGTTACCAGTAAACTCGAGTTGCTGTGTTAGCAGCAGAAGTGGCAGCACTCTTGCGATACTTTATTGCAAACGTTCATAGGCTACGGTAACCACTTTAAATCAGGTGGGTCGTGTGCTTGTATGCCTCCTGATGTTGTATAAAAAAAAGAGATAATAAACCATCTGCTCTGCACTTTTTGCAATCTGCAAACATAGACGTAATAAAAAAGTGAGACGGAATGTCGCTGAGAAACAACTGAAGCACCACAATGGCGGCATGTAACTACGTGTGAGTGTCAAATGGGTTGCCAGATGTAAGAAAATTTCCCATTTCTTTAACTAAAAAGAAATAAAAACATTATATTCGTTACTGTCTTCGGAACTCGAATTATGTGGATCGTTGATTTGTGACTTCTGTTGTTTAAAATAGGTATTGATGAAAATAATTTAAACACATGAAATATAACATTACATATTCCTTTTATTATGTAGGACAAACAGAAGTATACTTATTTGAAATAAATAATGCCCAAACAAATAGACCAATTTTAATGACCAGACGAGGCTCTGGCGAAAGAGAGGTAGGGCACGACATTAGCCTGACTGGGGAAGTAACTCCACCTCACAGAAGACGGCAGCCACTCCTCAAAATGTATACTGCATATTACACTGGGTTTAAATGGAATCCAGCCGCTTTCTTTCCTGGACTCTCTTATTTGTACCTATAGAACATCGAGCGGCGATCCTTTGGTTCCAGAAGATATTCATCACACATCTTTGTACATCCAAGCGTCGCTTTCAGATATTCATCTTCTTGATGATAAACCTAGACCCAGGTATCAGTACCATCGGGCGGACTATGCTGCTATTACAGATAATCTTAGAAACATCGATTGGCAGGTTTGTCTCAACTCCAATACGTTGGAACAGGCAATTGAATACTTTTATAATAAGTTATATGAAATTAGAGATCTTTATGTTCCTCGTAAGTCATGCACTTCCAAATCTTATCCACCATGGTATACTCCAGCACTTATAAAGATACTGAGAGAAAAAAACAAATTTCATCGCAAATTTAAAACCTATGGCAATAACTCAGATCACCAGTCGTATTCTACTCTAAGAGCTAGGGCCAAACGCGTTGAAAGCGAGTGCTATACTAATTATATAGCTGGCATAGAAGTTTCCATCAGACACAATCCCAAGGCTTTTTGGTCCTACGTTAAAACCAAAAAATTAACTAACGCGGTTCCCAATATTGTTTACTATAAAGATACTTATGCAAAATCTGGTGATGATATTAGTAACCTATTTGCAAAATATTTTCACTCTACATTCAAAGCTAACGATACACCAGGTGACGGGAACAGTGAATCAAATACGAATCCTGCTTTTACTGACATTAGCGCCGCTAATGTTATCTCTTCAATAGAAGTATGCCCTTTCAAGGTCCTATCACTAATAAAAGAACTCGACATCTCAAAATCGGCTGGGCCCGACCACATACCACCCATTTTCATAGTCAAATGCGCAAACGAAATGGTTGAGCCACTATGTATACTTTTTAAACGTTCATTGACAGAGGGGTATGTTTATACAATCTGGAAATCGGTGTTTATTACACCGATATTGAAAAAAGGCGATAAGTCAAATGTTGAAAATTACAGGCCCATATCCAAGTTGTGCGTATTTGCTAAGATTTTCGAACGGCTTGTCCATAATGAACTATATGGTGTACTGAGGTGTTCCTTTAATGATGAGCAACACGGGTTCCTTGCGAAACGCTCCACTGTATCCAACCTCCTGTTAGCTAATGAATTTATAACTTCTAACATGGACAGAGGTTACCAAGTTGATGTAATTTATACCGATTACCAGAAGTGTTTTGATCGTATTGATCATGATATACTCCTTCGGAAGCTCTATGCGGCTGGCGTACATGGAGACTTGCTTCGATGGTTTGCATCTTATATTGATAATAGGAGTCAAGCTGTCGTATTGAGAGGCTATACATCTGACTCGACTAAAATACTTTCAGGAGTGCCCCAGGGTTCGATTTTGGGTCCCCTTTTGTTCGCTATATTTGTCATGGACATAAAGTTATGCTTCCATTACAGTAAGATTCTCCTTTTTGCAGACGACATGAAGATTTTAGCAAAAATACGAGATTTAACAGATGCATCCAATTTACAAATAGATTTATCAAGATTCGAATCCTATTGTATTTTAAATAAATTAGATTTAAATGTCACAAAATGCTTCACCATATCTTTTACTCGCAGGTTAAATGTTTTAAATTTCGATTATCACATACTTGGAAATAAAATAACTAGAGTAAATCAAATTCGTGATCTAGGTGTTATTCTCGACAGCAAATTATTATTTGATAAGCACATCGATCAAATTATTTCCAAAGCGTCAAAAGCACTCGGATTTATAATTCGTATGTCTGCTGTTTTTAAGAAAATGAAAACATTAAAAATTTTATATTCTGCCTTTGTACGTAGCCACCTAGAGTACGCTTCACAGGTATGGAACCCTCAATACCAGGTCTATATAATGCGTATCGAGAATGTACAAAAGAGGTTTCTACGATTTATAGATAAAAAATTCAAACTAAATATTAATGACTACGACTTGCGCTGTAAACAATTCCATTTTTTGCCACTTCACATAAGACGGGAGGTCGGGGATGCCTGTTACGTGGCGAACATCGTCAATGGGTATGTTGATTGCGCAGAGTTGCTTAGCATGATATCCTTGCGAACTAATACTTTTGGTCTGCGGTTGCGACCGGTGCTGTGTGTTCCATCTTCATCAACCAATTATAGGCATAACGCCTTCATGCGCCGTGGCTGTGCAACTTACAATCGATTTATTACTGAATATAATTTTGATTTGTTCACAACTAGTACCTCAGTAATAAAACGTACTGTTGCTAGTTCTTATTTCAAGCTGTAAAACGGGCGGAGATATCTTATAGATTATGACTTATCTTAGCATCTGTATTTTGTTATGTTATAATTATGTCTTATTTATAATTTTTATTTTATGTTATAATTCACTTCATCACAAGGCTAGTAACGCAAATGTACTTCCTTTTCTTGCATGAGTTGTAAATCTTCATTTGATAAATTTTATAGATTAGCGTTGTGCTAAAAATTTATAGATTACTATTTTAAGTATTTTGTTTCTTATTACTTTCTTTCGACTATGAGGAATTTTATGTTAATTACGTTCATTTATGAAGATTAGTAATTGGCCTAATGTTTCTATTGTTTTGTAAATTTTAGTTAAGATGCTGTTAATCTTCTAAATAAATAAATAAATAGTTGTAAAACAACAGTAGAAAATGGATATTTATCCAAAGTAGACGTTGATAACTCGTAAACAACGGTTGAAAACCAGTTGTTTATCCTACTGCGAGCTAAAAAAAAAGGAGATTACGTTTTTACAGTTTTTGTTCCGTAATTCTTTTTTTTTATACAACGACGGGAGACATTCAAGCATACGACCCACCTGATGTAAAGCAGTTACCGTAGCCTATTACCAGTGGCGTGCACAGAGATTTTTGACAGGGTAGGCAGATTTTTTTTAAAGCTATTAACTTACCAAAAAATACAGAATGTTGATTTTGGTTACCCAGTCTTGTGGAAATAATGATGTATGTGATCACTTGTTTTTATTCACCGAACACTACACACACCACATGAACAACTTTCGCAGTGAATATCATCCATATTTATCAACTTTAAAACTTTAAAATCTTATTTCGTCTGCTACCATTCAATCGATTCAAAACAAAAACAATGGCGGCCGTCTTAAAATCAAAATAAAATTAACATCAATTTTATACGAAAAAAAGAAATGGCAATATCTTTCACTATAATTATATGCAGCAAACTACTTTTTAAAATAGTTACGTAGCAATGCTCGCGAAACTTAGGTAATTTACGTTATAGTTCAGCAGAATAGACATTGTCTATACTATACGATTGTGTGCGTTATTTGTGTTATTGAGGGCAATGTAATTACAGGAATGCACACTACAGTATTTGTATTAACAACACGGCACACATACGTAAATTTAGACAGAAATAGTTAGTGTCTTCCGCCGTTAAAAGCTGCCAATGCGGCGCTGGTGTAGCGTAGCGCCTAGCTGCGATTTGAATATGACTAGCGATGATTTTAATAACTTATCGATACCGATAGATGGAGCTGTTTTTAATTTTTTGTTTTTGATACGAAATATTAGTTAAAAACTATGTTTAAGAATGAAACATCGGATGGTATTTATCAAATTGATAGGGTAGGCAATGTCTTTTTGTCTATATGGAGTGCACGCCACTGCCTATTACCCTTGTAATAAATAAAGTAGCACTCGCACGATGCCTCCTCTGCTGCTTACACAGCAACTTATACGCAGGAACATAACAACTCTAGGGAGTTGTTATGTTCTTGCGATATTCTGTGAGGTAGAGGTACTTCCCCAGACGGATTGCTTTGATGTGCCCCACCTCTCTTGAAAATACCCAGACCAATACAAACAGACATGTTCATACATACAAATGTCTTGGTGTCAAAGAAGAAGAAAGACGAGCTCGGTGGCGCAGTAGTGGAACGCGCTGTTACGCTACTTTGACACCAACGCTCGTGGGTTCGATTCCCACACAGTACAAACATTTGTGTGCATGAACATGTCTGTTTGTCTTGGTCCGGGGATTTTCTATGTATAATAAGTATGTATTTACAAAAAAAAAAAAAAAATGTATTTACGTATGTTTATCAGTTGTCTAGTACCCATAACACAAGCTTCGCTTACTTTGGGGCTAGATGGCGCTGTGTAATTTGTCCGACAATATTTATTTATTTATTTAAAGTCGCGTCATTCACGACTGAACCACCGAATTCATCATAAATTCAATTCCGTAGCCACTTCGTGCATCATGCCATGCTGCCGCCATGCGTTCGCGAACTGGTTTCCTGCAGACAGGGATTCCCCCGATTCATTCAAGTGTGTGTGTGTCAATCGAGTCCATATTGGCTAACATAAAAGTTTTATTCATATTTTTTGTTTCGCGGTGTAACACCAAACACTCCCCGCTTCGCTCGTACCTATTATTTTTACTACTATCTTTTATTTTTTTCCATTGCAATCAACTGCAGATAAATGACAATTATTAAGAAAAATATGAAACAAATTTATAAATATTAACCTTAGGTATTAAAATGATTAGGATTATCGATCATTAGTGTAAGAAATCATATGCAAACAAATATTGGTATAAACCAGGTGTATTATTAGTGATATTATGAATTCTGATGACTATGAGTTTCGATCATTAGTATTAAATATTTTTATGAAGAGTGATCACTATGATGTATAATTGTATGAAAAATATTTTCGGACTTCCGATATTAGGACTTAAAAAGTGACTACCTACTAGTGTCAACTGTGTAATCGCGAACAATAATGCCGCCATTCACCGTAGTAGTGTTTGGGAACGTTTTCTAACCATCTCTGAAAATCATCGCAATAACACGTAATGTGCAATTATTGCAATGCGCAATATAAACATGCTCAGGCTAACAGACTGAAAGAACATTTAATTAAATGCAAAAAAATTACCTAACGATGATAAATAAAATTTTAGAGACTAAAATAGAAAAGGTGTCACGTCAATAGCTCCGCTTTTTTTAGCCACGGTAGCGAAAACCACATGTATGACTACATGGAAATCAACCCCGGGAACACCAACCTCATCGACTACCGTAATGTCATATGAGTCTGCTCAGCCACGTTCTGTCGCACCTACGTTAGCAGAACCTACATTACAATATACCCACGAAGACGTAGACACTGTTTTACAGTTTCATCTAGACATCACTTAAGTCGTTCATTTTTGTGTTTACTTACATAAACAATTGAAGTGATAATTTCAAAATAAAGGTACTTTTACCTACGCTGAAATATCTCATGAAAGTTACTTTACATATAAATTATAGTACTTATCTGTAATTAAAAAAAAAAAACGATTAAGTACCTACATAAAATTGGTGCATTCTATCAATTACCTAGGAGAAACCCGTCTCACCCTTCTGTTATCTATGGTTTGACATCTGTAGCTGACGTCTTTCTAGCCTAACTGCAGCTATCCAGTTATTTTGACGAATTAAATCGGTAGGAAAATTATAAGTTAACAAAATAAGCAAAATGTATTAGTTATAAAAACATATTTGATAATTTTATCGTTTTAAATATTTTATCAAGAGGAAAAAAAGATCCTACTAAAGTCTAAAATTGACTGACTTCATTTGGCATAATATTGACGATCTAGATTTGATAGCGTATTTGAACATTTTTGATTATGATTATATTTGAGAAACTATTACTAGTGAAAAGTGATCCCAGGGCATTTAAATCGTGTATGGCTCCTGCACTACTTCACAACACAACCTAGCATGATGGTTTTTAGTCGATTTACAGTGATAAAAACGAAAACGTACACAAAGATTTGACATGTGCTACTTTGCGTGAAAAATGATCGACTAAGTGTTTTTTTTTTTATTTTCGCCCAAGAAAGTTGAAGACCCACAAAGGAAGGACCAACCCACACCCGGGTGTGCATTGGTCATTCCTCCGTGAGGGGCACCCTCCGGAAAAAGGGAGGGAGGAGGTGAAATCTTTCAAAGATACCATTTCGTACGAACGAACTGATTATGTCGGATTTCCACCGACTAAAACACCCCCTGGGACTGCCTCTAGCCGGGAAGGCTACAAAGGCTTCATCTGAAGCGATCACCCCAGGGGAACGGGGTGACGCAAATCGACTAAGTGACGCGTGTACGACTTTTAAGCCCTGCCCACTTGTACCCGAATTTCGTTGGGTCATTTTTTGAGTGCAGTTACATTTCCTGACATTATTTATTCGTAGCATGGAGGATATGATGTCAGCCACAAAATATCCTTCATGCCCATTCTGATAGAACTTCTATCAATTCTACTCTGTTCAAGTTGACTTTGTGTCTACCACACTAGTGTAAGAGGGATAGTCGTATTTTGCACAGTTCTTGCTACAAAGTAACAAAACAAAGATTATTAACGGCGGGTCTTTTTAAAAAGGTAGTTGGCGAGCAAGATCATATGAAACAATATTTCGGCCACAATTTGGAGGAATTTGATTGAGGAAGTATAATAAACCTAGGAAGATTCTGTAACGTGGAGGAAGTTACAGAATCTAACCTAGCGTTATCCAGTTTCCTAATACATTAGGGGTTGACGAGCTCGGTGGCGCAGTGGTGAAACGCGTTGTTACGCTACTTTGACACCAATGCTCGTGGGTTCGATTCCCACACAGTACAAACATTTGTGTGCATGAACATGTCTGTTTGTCTTGGTCTGGGTATTTTCTACGTATATTTTTTTTTTTTTTGTAAATACATACTGTATTTACATAATGTATTTACGTATGTTTATCAGTTGTCTAGTACCCATAACACAAGCTTCGCTTACTTTGGGGCTAGATGGCGCTGTGTAATTTGTCTGACAATATTTATTTATTTAGTGTTACTTACGACTACTTATAAGGTTTTGGAGAATATACTTATTTTGTCACGTGATAGCAGGTATCACCATAAACCACTAAATTCGTGTTTTCGGGGTTACGTACATATTTGTAATTATCACTTGCTCGACGGCGAAGGAAACCATCGTGAGGAAACACGTATGTATAAGAAATTATATTCCGAATAACGCGCAACTTATCCTAGGAAAGGTCTGATTTTTCGCCCGAGTGGTGTAGGCCTGACGGCAGTCGCTCTAAATATCAGTAGCTTCGCCAAATCCTTAGGCTTAGATCCTCATGCATTAGGTAGGAAACGTGATAACGCTAGGAAGAATTGATTGAAAACTGAACTGACTGCCCTCAGGCCTTCACGGCCCAGAGAAAAAACTAACTTTTCTTAGGGTTAGGTCATATGAGTTCGAAATTTAAATTGCCTGTGGGATTACCTTACCATATTGTCGATCACTACCGTCGTTGGCGCACAGGGCATGCTTTCGCCCGATTTGTCGATTATAGCAGGCTGTCATCAAAAGGTTCAATGGATTTAGATAAATAAAATTCCAATGTATAATATTATATGATGTATATCACGGCTTTTACAGTGGTATTTCACGTATAAACAAAATATCCAGATTTGATTTCAATAAATTAAAAAGTTCAAACTGACAAGTCAATAAATAACAATTTTCACATACAATATATAATGCATGAGCCACAATAATTTTGATGATACAATAAAGTCATAATAATTCTGTATGTGGAATCAAACTAAAATATTTTTTCACTTACATATTTAGCAATGATCACAGATTGAGGATTACAAAAAGCAGATTCAGAACACACCGTGCTATGGAGAGACAATTTAACAATTCGAAACTTGCAAACTTGCAATAGTGATGATTACTGAGTAATTTAGACTTTCATTATATCTTATTGACTAATCTTATCATTATCAGCACTCTGGCCGCCGCTCGCGGCTCTTCCCAGTTTCCTAACATTGCTTCTCGATCGATATCAATACCAAATTTAAATTAACAATATAATAAAATATCAATTGTACCTAAGATCTTTTCCAATTAAATACGCACATTCGTTCTTAATTTGCATGATATTATACATTAACGGCCGTAATGATATCTCCGGACTATACCTATCTAAATGGCTCGCAGCCGCATCGCGCGGCTCTTTACATACACGCGGCTGCGTTCCAACCTTCTGAGCATATCGTACGCAACTCCATAATTAAAAATACATGTTGTGATCAATAATAAAAATATAATGATACAAATACATTAATTGCTACATTTTCGATTATTGTGTGACATAAATATTTACAAAGCGCATTAGGAGCGCCGGTTTAGTTAGGCGAGGCAGACTCCCAAACGAGATTTAGGTAGGCGCCGCGCCTGACGCTTCACAGGCCGGCTAGGGCGCCGCGACGAACCTCGACGTATCGACTAACTTGCACGATTACCTTTATCAACTAAAACGTCTCAACGATCGACTAATATTGTCAGGAGAGCTAAGAAATAAATGCCCCAAATAAAACTAGATATCATTGTGGTCAAAAAGGTAAAATAATGATAAGCGATTATATTACAAAAAGCAAACCTGACCTTGTCGGTCGTCAGATCGGGAACTAGTTTAACTAAACGACGAAACGATCTTTATCGAGGAAAACGAAACAAATTCTCTCTTCGTGATTATGAAACTATACTATATATACTCCTACACCTTACAAAACGAATAACATTACTCTAAATATCAATGCGATCTCTCGATATAATAGTATGATTACAATTTGGGAATGCATGATACTACGACGAAATACATAATTATTAAGTACCGATGATAAAAAAATTCTACATATACAGACAGCTCACGTTCGAAACGCGAGTCGTTTCGGCTACATAGTATAAAGATGAAAAATACATATCGGGAGACGAGAGGGGGTAGGGCCGCCCCGGCGGGGGGCGAGGACGCGAAGTTTCAGGTAATGAAAACAAGAGGGGAGTGCGGGCCGTCGCGACAGTTGGCGAGTAAAGCTAAAATAAATAACTTGTCGAATACTGTGATGGCGCGGCGTGGCGTGGCATGGCGTGGCTCAGTTCACCATGAGCGTGTGCGACTCCATGGGCGCCGCAGAGTCGTACAGCGTGTCCGTATCTTGTGTAGGCTCGCCCTGCAGCTGGCACTGGTTCGACAGCGTCCCCGCGCCGCAGTCGCAGAAGAACCTATAAGGACACGGTACGAATATGATCACGATATACAGGTGTATGAAAATGGGATGATTCTACTAATTATTATAAACACTACATCAAAATTCTGAAAAAAAATTAACACCCATACATATAAATTGCTAAATCCACTAAACACATCGAAAGTACATTTTGATGTCGCGACCTATATTAAAAGTTGGTTATAATAATATGTAAAATCTTAATAAATATTATTTGCACGTTTTTCACAAATGAATTTGTAGTAAAAACAGTGCTACATAGTGAAAAATGCATTATTGACTCTCATAGTTGGCACTAGTGTGGTAAACACAAAGACCACCTACTGTCGCCTTAGCACACAGTCAGCTTGAGCAGAGTAGCATTGATAAGTTCACTTTCGTACTGCTCGAGACATGCAGGACATTTGAGTAAGGTCGTACATTTTTGATATGCTTATTTGTTGATTATCTATTTATTTAAATCGGTACACAGTTTTTTATAATCCGTTCCATGTATGGGTTTTCATTATAATCGTTATGACAAAGAGCGGAAAAGCATGACTTAGAGTGTGACCTTTGTATTACCAGGGACTAAAACTGTGAACAGATTAAGAGTCAGAGCATAGGAATGGGTTAGACGACTGATGTCTGTATTTTGACCAGCTTAGCAGAGACTCAACATGGAGAGAGGTTGTGGCCAGTAAGACTGAATGGGTCACTGATGAGAAGTATGTTGATTTGGTTGGAGCTGCCCAATCAAGTCCAATATATCAGAATGCGCACAGAGGATATTTTGTGTCCAACATCATATCCACCATGCCTATTTTTATATAACCCAAGACAAAAAAGGTATCGTAGTTAGAGTACTACGTCTCACCCAGAGACTGTTTATGATTATTGGTCCATAGCAGTGTGAAAGAAAAGTCATTCTTAAAATAATTCAAAGTGTAATTTGAGACTTCGATGCTCACATAAAGATTATGACGACTATTTCCTATTTTGACATGTAAAAGTTTTTATATCCTCTTGACGTGAGCATCATAATCTCTCAAATGATGACAAGTCGTCATGTCTGCTCTTAGTCGGAAGAACTTGCTATATGATGACAACATAAAAAAATGTGCTAAAAACAATGGTTATTGGTGGTCTTTGTACAGGAGCATATCGCTCTAAGAGAGTACCAACCAATCGTGAGTCTTAGTCATTCTATTAGTACTATATTGACGATATAATTCTACACGGCCTGAGAAACACAATATGCTCTGTAATATGACAATTATAATTATTTTTAAATTTAATATTACAAATCTTATCTCTTGATGGAAGGAAGTTATTAGATGTGACAACCCAGGAGCAATAAAAATCCCTTTTCTTATTTACTTAACTGTATGCACAAGCTTGCTATTCCTAAGCCAGATTCTTGTTTGCTTGCCTATTTTATAAAAGACATCTAATCCATATTTTAGGCAAGATTATTTCTTATCTGGAATATCTACATTACAAATTATGCGTCAAAAGGAAGTCAGATGAACCTTGTTATATTTTTTTTTTTTTTTTTTTTTTTTTTTTTATACCACTAAGGTGGCAAACAAGCGTACGGCCTGCCTGATGGTAAGCAGTTACCGTAGCCTATGGGCATTTGCAACACCAGGGGTGTCACTCTTGCGTTGCCGACCCTGTAAGAACCTCTTCACGCCTTTCTTGAAGAACCCCATACTGTAGTCCCTTGGGAAAATCTCGGCAGGGAGCTCATTCCACAACATAATAGTTCTCGGTAGAAAACTTCTCGTGTAGCGCACAGTGCGCGACCATTGCGGTTCCAGTGTGTGCGGATGAACTCCCAGCCGCCGGCGAGCTGTGCGATTGTAAAACGAGGCTGTTGGTATAATGTTGAACAACTCCTCAGAACACAACCCATTATACAGCCGGTAGAACACGCAAAGGGAAGCAAAATCTCTTCTCAAACTCAAGGGCTCAATGCCGTGTGTGAGTCCAGGATCATCGATAATCCTCACAGCTCGTCTCTGTATCGAGTCACAAGGTCCTAGCTGGTATCCAGGTGCTCCCGCCCAAAGGTGGCTACAGTACTCCATATGCGGTCTGACTTGGGACTTATATAACATAAGCCTTTGCCCCGCGCTGAAGTACTGTTTAGCTCTGTTGAGCACACCGAGTTTCTTGGACGCCAGCTTAACCTTCTCCTCCAGGTGACCTCGATACTGAACATCGCTGGAGATCTCGATACCGAGAATCCTAATGCTCTTAGAAATTGTGAGCGGCGTGTTCTCGAATTGGGGAACCACAGCAAATGGGGTTTTCTTAGCGGTGAACGCGCAAACTTGTGTCTTGGCAGGGTTGAATTGGACTAGGTTCAATCGCCCCCAGTCAGATACTTTAGACAATGTACCCTCCATTTCAGACACAAGTTTATCGCGGCTTTCCTCTACAAGGGAACGAGGGATGTTAGCACGGCCTGTATAATAAGTGTCCCCGGTGCTGTCGTCCGCATAACAATGAATGCTGTCGATTGACAACATGTCATTAATGTGCAGCAGAAACAGCGTCGGGGACAATACAGAGCCCTGTGGGACGCCAGCATTAATATCCATGCTATCGGAGCAACTACCGTCTATCACGGCTTTTATACGTCTGCTGGATAAGAAGCTGGCAATCCATTTGCACAAACCCTCGGGCAGCCCGTACGATGGTAACTTCGATAGAAGACTCCGATGCCAGACCCGATCGAACGCCTTTGCCATATCTAGGCTAACAGCCAATGCTTCACCTTGACTCTCAATCGCCGAAGCCCAGCGGTGTGTAAGATACACTAGAAGATCACCAGTCGAACGACCGTGGCGAAAGCCGTATTGACGGTCGCTGATTAGGTCGTGATCTTCTAGGTATGCTAGGAGTCGTGTGTTTATCACACGCTCCATCACCTTGGAGAGAAGGGAGGTTATGGCAATAGGCCTGTAATTCGACGGATCTGATCTATCGCCCTTTTTGGGCACCGGGTGCACATTGGCGGTCTTCCACGAAGACGGGACTTGCCGAGTGGAGTAGGAAAGCACGAAAAGGCGCGTTAGCACAGAACACAACTCAGGAGCACACTGCTTTAGCACCACTGCTGGTATGCCATCTGGCCCACTCGACTGTTATATACTATGTCATATCAAAATAAACTTACTCAAAGCTATGAAACTAGTTTATCAAAGCGGACATGTGTTTTCAAAGCGGTTTGATGTACAGGAATAGCAAAGCAAACTGCAAATTAAATAATAAAAATTAGTACCTGTCATGGCGTATAAATTCTACGTCGTGTCCAGAATGGCATGTTTTGATACAATTGACACAAATGGCGTTCCGGTCTGTAGTGTTGCAGGTCTGGCACCTGTAAAAAAATACGCACAAATATTAATGGCAGTGTTACAAAATATACAGCAGTTAATATGACTGCAGCAGTTGACAAAAGTTTTAATTAAGGCAACACCAAATTATCTGTGGTCATGTAATGCCAATTGTCTGTAATAGAGTTCCAGCCCTGTCTTATAGGGAAATATATATTTTTATACAATGGCATGAAGCATACGGCCAAACTAATGTAAACTGGTTACCGTAGACTATGAACACTTACAATACAGAATATATTACTTATGTATTTAATTATAAAAGCAAACATTATCAAACTACTTTTTTTCTTCCCTCTGTCTGCATCGCAAGAGATTTGGCGTTAATTTATAGAATAGATATAACTTTTTCCAATTGATGTGGGTAAAAACCGGCTTGACAATTCCTTTGGATAAATTACCTAATATGCTCCGTCATAGCAACATTATATGGCGACAGCTCTATACTTGACATTCACTTGTAAATTTATTACCATAAAGTAAAATGCAAGACTTCTCCTTGTCAATGGAGATTTCACCAACACTATGCTTTGACAATTGGTTAAAAAAATTTCATAGTAGAATCGTTTTTATTTTACCTATAAAAATCGTGCATTGGGAAAGATGTGTAGGAAGAGATTTTATACAAGCATTGGCCGCCCCCGACTGCCTTCTCCACGGCGTCCTGATTACTGAAGATCTTGTTGCCGCGCACCAGCGGCGAAACGCCCGACGCCAGGCACAGCCCTGTAAACAAACAGAATACATTAGTAGCTGATGTTACTAAAAATGGTATTGCTGTCACTTGTAATACCTACACTTTATGAATGGATAAATTAATATAATTATTTCAGTAATTGTTAGCATATCTTTAAATTTATTTGTAAAAATAACCGGTAACAATCAATTTAATTTGCGTTAAACGAAATTTTAACGTCATGCTACTTGCGCACAATATGCATTCAGTTAATAGATAATGATATTACGAGCACACAGGAGAGGTTATTAAAATTTAAGTGGAAATTAACCAAAAGATCTGCCTAGATGATCCATAGAAAAGTAATTAAATCTAAGGAGTTGGTGATGTTTAGAGGCAGATTAAATAAGATCAGTGTTTACATACACTACATTTATTCGTCAGGCAACACCATCCTGTGGGTACATATAGAACGAAAAAGCTTCTATTCAATCGGAATTTTGCATTATAATAAAATATTTTTATAGTTTTTATGAATCATACGCGCAGTGTTCTCGTGGGAGAATACACTTGTAGTTATATCTTCAGCTTGCTGCGGAGAGAGTGTTCGCAGGTGATTATTAATATTGGTCAACGACTATATGAGACTACAATGTCACAAGCCCAGAGTCAGTATCTTTTCCAAATTTGTTTTCTTTTTCTAGAATCTAGCATTCTCGTCTCCATACACAGGCCGCTAAAGATTCAATTGCAATTTATTTAATGCATTTCACATGTCGTTACTACATAGTTATGAACATGTTACAGCTGAGCAGGTAATGTACAATTTATTACATACATATGAACCCTGTTAGGCATAGCATAGGTCAGTAGTAGTAATGGAGGCACGGCATGATCGGTGGTGTATGCATTTTTAGGCCTTACCTCCAAATCTGTTGTTGAATATTTGATTATGTTCGAGCGTGGCGGTGGCGTTATTGGTGATCTCGACTCCTGCAGCAAGTCCGTCAAATATGCGGTTGCGGCGCAGCACGGGATGACTTTGCGTTGAGATTAGTACGCCGGCCTGTGCGTTACGAAATATATCGTTCTCCTCCAGTACACCCTGTAAGAAACAAATAATTTGCTACATTACTCCAAATTAACATAATCATTGGTATAAATACTATAGCGACATTCTTTATCGCAACATGGTTTATGGGGACGAATTCTCCGAGAACAAAATGTACTCGTCGCGTGAAATAAGTTTTCTTTCCCATGCATCTGCTCGGCGCATTTTAAATTTGTCAGATTAATGATAAATCCTACTTGCGTTTATTTTTAACAGGTTCATAATAAGTTGGTAGGACTGTTAGCATATCCAAAGTGGTTAAAATTCTTTTCTGTTTTGTTGTTATTTCAACTTTCCTACATCAGACCTTTGCACAGTTCATCTAGTTAAAAAAAAAATTGTATTATACTTCCAGATTACGTGCAAAAATAATGTGTAGCGGTTGAGTTGACAATGGTTCTCAGGAATGCAAACTAATTTATAATTCGCAGAAGCCTTTGATTTTTTATATACATACAGACATTAAAATAATAAAAACTATTGATTTACTTTACAATTTATTTTAGACTACTTCAAACATTGGCACCCGGCATTATCGATCAATATTGCCGTATAAATATTCGCATTACACACGTACCACACACAGATCTTAACAAAAACAATTACTATATTAAAAAAAATACGCTTTGCGTTGGATGCGAGAGCAGGCTCCTGAGCGCTAACAACCATTCCGTGCTAAACTAGCTAATAAAGGGTGGAATTCAACAACAACTTCATATTAGTAATAATTAATATTACATTATATTAATAATAATAATTATTTCGAAATTTTTAGAGTTCAAGTAGTAGAGTATTAAGATTTATTTTGTATTTTGTAAAAAAACCATTCCTTCTTCAAAACTGAACCCTACAAAGCCTTAATAGTTTGAATAATTAAAGCTAAAAAATAAAAGTCTATGTAAATATAATACTGGACAGAATAGAACAAAGTTTCTAACTGATACAGTTTATTTAAAAAATGTAATTTGATCTAACCTGCTTTGTGTGCTTCAGCCACCAAATTACAGATCAAATAGCATGTAAATTTGACTTTCGCAAAATAACGCCTGAATCTATGAACTATTTAAAAAATCACCAAAAATCCTTCATAATCAATCTTAAGCTATTATTTTTTACTTTTGGAACCAAACGGCCATTTAAACACATGATTGTAATCCGATATCACCAAGTATTATTATTACCATACTTATAATATAGGAAGTATCGCAAGCATTCTAAGGCAATGGTACCATTTTACATCCGGTGGACTGTATTGCTAGTGACAGTGTGTATCTCGACGATGTATAAAAAATATTGATTTATTATAAGAAATATGACTTCAAATAATATAAACAGTAGACAGCACTAATTATAAAGACTGGTGTCTTCGTACCTTTCCTCCATTGAAGATACAAATGCCCCCATCTCGGCCATCAAAAATTTTGTTTCTTTTGAGGGTGGGGTTGGAATCAGTCTTAATCCATACTCCGGCCATGGCGTTGTCGAATATCTCATTCTGTTCTAGAAGCCCCAGACCTCCATTGTAGACGAGTACACCGCCATTCTGGCCACCCCAGATCTTGTTACCGCGGATCACAGGGTTGCTACCAGTTCTGATCTGAACGCCTGAGTATAAGTGATTGAATATATCATTGTCTTCTAATTTACCATGTCCGTTGTCGTAGAAGTATACGCCAACCTGTGTAACAAGTATTAACAGTTATATCTTACAATAATATTATTGTTAGTTACTAGTAATGTCATATTTTCCTACATCATTTTTTGCAAATAGTTGTCTTGTCAGTTTTATTTATTACTGGGATGGCAAACAAGTAGCAATTGTACCGACAAAATCCGCGCTTTTAGAGCACAAAAACGATGGGTTCGAGCAATGTATAACTTAACATCTACTGATGCTTAGTAGGACTTTTTTTAGGAAGTCTAAAATATGTGTGCTACATTCGTTAAGTAGAACCAAGAGCTGTGGAACGACAAATAGAAAAAATGATTCCTTCCAAAATAATCTTTTCGAGCTAAGTGTTTTTTGTAATTCTCCTCAAATCTACAACAAAGCACCAACGTCCATACATGTGACAGTTGAAATAAACAATTTCAACAAGAAAATCCATGATCTACTAGTTAAATGTTACTACACACTAAATGATTTGCTCACTGGTAAAATTGTTTAATGAATGTTATTAATAAGAAAAACGATTTCTCGTCATCGCAAATGCTTTAATGTATTTATGCCCACGAGGCGGAATACAGCCAAACTTCCACATTTCCTTGTTGCCATACCGGTAGTTCACGATAGATTTACTGTGACAGCGCCTGCGAGCCGTGAAACTGACGAGGTCGTAGCCTACTACCAGTGTGAGGAAGCCCAGCGTGTTAGAAATGAAAGAATAGGTGTGTAATGAACTTCTCTTCAATTATAACTATCCTTGTGTCATATTTAACAGTAGAAGTTGACCAATAGACTAGCCGGCAAATGAAAATGTTTTTTTTTTTATACTACGTTGGGAGGCAAACAAGCATACGGCACACCTGATGTAAAACTGCAGCCAAATAACAACTCCCTGGGGGGTTGTTGTGTTCCTGCGTGTGGGTGAGGTCAGCAGTAAGCTCCTTAGGAGTTGCTGTGTAAACAGCAGAGGAGGCATCTCTATGTGATACTTAATATATTACAAGCGTTAATAGGCTATGGTAACGCTTTACATAAGGTGGGCCGCAGCTTGTATGCCTTCCGAAGTTGTATAAAAAAAAACTCTGGAGCAAGCAGTGGCAAAATTTTCTATGGAAACGGTGCGTAAAGCCATAGATTCGTGGCCAGATAGATTAAAAGCCAGATAGATTAAAATATAATGTTATTTTTATTTTTTGCTGCGACTTCCAGAAATATGTTTTATTATTAAGATTACATTACTTCATAAAAAATAAATACATATTCATTTGTAACAGATCTTATGGCCGAACTATACGGCCTATATATATATATATATACATAGGCCGTATAGTCCGGCCCGGCCGTATAGTATAAGATATAGACGGTAGTATTTTCAATATAAAAAAGATTATTCTTAAGGCTATCAAAGTTTATATTGGCAGATCGCTATATGAGAGGATAATACCATTCTTTTTAATTATTAACTCACTCACCTGTTTACCCGAGTGTATACGGTTGCGCCTGAGCACAGGTGTTGATCCAGTCGTGATCCAGACTCCGGCGAGTGTATTAGCGTACACCTCGTTCTCTTCAATCAGACCCTGACCCTTTTCATGGACATATATACCACCATGTTGGCCGTGGTGGATTTTGTTGTGCCGCACTATTGGATCGCTATTTGTGCGTATCTGTAAATAATGACAATGATAATAAATACCCAAATATAAATTTCATCGTATGCCTGTTTCAAGAATGTATTGTAAACATTTCCATATAATATGAAACAGGGAATAACAACACATGGCAATTCTAGTGGTTATTTTTTTTATACAACAGGGGAGGCGTATAAGCATACGGATCTGAAGTAAAATGGTTACCATAGCCTATCCTACTATTTAGTTAACACTTTATCGACCTCGTTATATACAGGTTTACCGGAAACTCGGTGACGTGATAGAGCAGCCAAATGCTACAAATTTAACCCACCATATGTATGGCCGAAAGTTAGTAGGTGCTTTTTTTGGTGATGTTTTTTTTTAAATTTACGATTTTAAAATACTCAATTTCCTCATTTTTACCGAATTAAATAAAAACAGCTTATTGAATGGAACTATGATTTACTTTTATTCAACGCTGATAGGTTAATAAGGCTACGTCAGTCTTTAGTACCCAAAATTACATAACAGTAAACTTTAAATTTTTATTGTAACAGGTTAAAATCTGATTCCTAACTAAAATTTGTACTATCACACTAAGTGTACAAATCGCTTAATTAACTTCCTCATTTAAGAAGCCATTCAAAAAGATATTAATGTCAATACAAACGCACGAATTACATTAGAAAAAATGGTTTCGACTTAGCGCAGGTAAAGAGGATCCTTTGCATTTATAAAATTTTTACCTGCGCTTGATTTCTGAATACATCGGCACCCTTTAAGATTGGTCGCTATTGTTCACGCGGGGCGCGGGGGTGTGACGTCACAAAATCTTGTCATCAGCGTTAGTTTGTTTCAACACTACGTCGCGCAATCACGTGTTTTTGTTGTTATCTGGCAATTTCCATAACTTTTGATGAGCATCTTCCTTTTGCGTTGTGCATTTATTAGTGCTAACTATGGCTACGTATTATAATCATGAATACGCTGACATCTTGCACTGTTACGGTTTGTATGATGGTAACGCTGCTGCAGCGCAGAGGGAGAGTACCAACGTCTTTTTCCCAACCGCCGACTCCTACAGGTCAGTGTTTTCGGAACGACTCATTGGCGGCTATCTGAAACTGGCAGCGTTCAAAGAAGGCAGATTGACACTGGTCGACCACGGCGGAGGACGAGGAGGTGATTCTGCAACGATTTATTGACGACCCCAACACCTCAACCAACATCGTAGCGCGTGAACTTGATATGTCACAGTGGAAAGTCTAGTCCGTAGTACATTTATCGGGTCGACATCCATACCACTAGAGAGACCCGGCGAGAAGGCTTGAATTTTGTCGTTTATGCTGAATGCCGACGCCGATGACGAAAGTTTTTCATTCTGTGGACGGACGAGTCAGTTTCGACCGTGATTACAAATTATCACGATTTGAATTACTGGGCATCAAAGACACACAGAACCCCAAAAATACTAAATGCGAACGCATCCCAGCGAAGATTTTCACTTAATGTATGGATGGGTATCATCGACGATAAATTAATTGGCCCACATTTTTTACCAAGAACCATAAATGGAGAACTTTATGAAGACTTCGGGAATCATTTAGCGGCCATTGCTGACGGATGTAACTGAAGAACGAAGGCAGAACATGATTTACCAATATAATGGGTGCCCAGCCCATTTTCGAATAACAATCAGACAATTGCTCGACGAAAATTACCCAAACCGGTCGATAGGACGCGGTGGACCGATTCCATGGCCTGCACGAAGCCCTGATTTCACACCGTAAATTTTTACATCTGGGGTCACATAAAAGACTTGGTTTATGTGACCCCAGTTAACTCAATTGAAGAATTCAGGCAGAGGATAATAGATGCGGCTGAACAGATGAGGTTTACACATCAAGGATCACAAAAAAGAAGTACGAAAGCGAATTCGAAAATGCATTCGAAACCGAGGGTAACACATCGAACAAAACGTTTGACATTAAAAAGAATGTATTAAATGTTCTGTATAAGCGGTACAAATTTAATTTTGATTAAAAAATAATAATGTTTGCGAAACTGTTTTGTTTTATATTCCCTAATAAATAGCTCAAATAATGAGCTCTACCTACACAAAGTCGAAACCATTTTTACTGTGTATTTCGTCTTTGTATTGATATTCATACCTTGTTGGATAATAGTTTATTAAATGAGGAAGTTAATTAAGCGATTTGTACACTTAGCGGCATAGTACAATTTTGAGCTAAGTATCAGTTTTTAAACTGCTGAAATTAAAATTTTGAATCTTCTTTTAGCTTATGATTTGAAACTGTAAAGTAATTTCGGGTACTAGACTATCGTAGCTTTATGAACCTATCAGCTTTGAATAAAAGTAAAAAAATAATTCCATCCAATAAACAGTTTTTTTTTTCGGTAAAAATGAGGAAATTTGGGTATTTTCTTAAAAAATCTTAAATTTAAAATATCTGAAAACTAACTTTCCGCTATACATATGGTGGGATAAATTTGTAGCATTTTGGCTCCTCTATCACGTCCAGCCAGGAATACATCGAGTTTCCAGTAAGACTGTGTATCTTTACGGGAGGATCCTTTGCGGGGTAAGCAGAGAAAACCGAGCGCCATAAGCGTTTTCATGCACCTTCTGATAAATCACGTCCAATTTCAATGCTCGTTTCTTCACCTCATTCGTTTTACTTTCATGCTCTCCCTGCCATCATAATCATACGTCATAAGGACACATTGTGCGGATTATATGCAAAGTAATTTCCTACTAGTCAACTTGGAGGTATTATAAATCAATAAACTATAACGCACCAGAATCTGCACATGCGCAAAAAATATTAATCTATAGAGGAGACGCGACACCGGCGTTCTTTCTTTATGAATTTCATTGATATTTCTTTTGTGGTACCCTTCATATATTTACTATAAACCATTATATATTTATTGTATTTTCAAGCATTATGTAATTAACTTTTTTTTACACAGGAAAGTAATTTAGTGACATAATTTTAAATGTAAATAAATTAGTTATAAATATGACATAAATTGAACAAATTCATTTGATAAAATTACAACTAGACTTTATTCGTTTGTTGTAGCAAGCACATCCTATATAAATCTTGATTGTAAAGGTCAAACATAATATTTACAATTTGTACGATAGTTTCAGTTTTATGTTAAGATATGATATTTATTACCTGTATACCAGCTAAAGCATTTCCATAAATATTATTGTGTTCAATCAAGCCACGCCCCTCGCCAAATATGTACACACCGCCCTGGTGGCCATTATATATTTCATTGCGCCGAATGGTCGGGTTACTGTTGGACGTGATCCACACGCCCGCAAAATTGTTGGAGTGTATCTTGTTATCTATAAACTGGCCTAGGCCGGACTCGTGGACGTAGATGCCACCCGTTTGACCGTGGTGGATCTCACAGTGTACTACGGTGGGGTTGGCGCCGGCCTTCACTTCGAAACCGGCGATCCTATTGTTGTGTATATCATTTGCTTCAAAATAGCCCTACAAGATTAAAACACACTTTGAAAAATACTATTCATTAACAACATTTTCATTATAACATATTCATAATTTCATTAAACAAATAATTTATTTGTATTACATGACTTATTTTTTTATATACAACTTCGGAAGGTATACAAGCATACGGCCCACCTGATGTACAGCGGTTACCGTAGCCTATGAACGCTTGTAATACAGTAAGAATCACTCGCGCGATGCCTTCTCTGCTGCTAACACAGGAACTCCTTAGGAGCTTACAGGTGACCTCACCTCACACGCAGGAACACAACAACACTCTAGTGAGTTGTTATTTGGCTGCGGTTTTCTGTGAGGTGGAGGTACTTCCCCAGACGGACGGACTGCTTTGATGCGCCCTACCCCTCTTAAAACATCCAAACCAAATAAATAGACATGTTCAGGCACACAAATGTTTGTCTTGTGTGGGAATCGAACTCACGAGCGTTGGTGTCAAAGTCGCGTCATTCATTACTGCGCCACTGAGCTCGTCAAAATTTCTTAGAATGTATTTGTGAAACTTAAAAGCAATGCTTAATTTAAATACAAAATTTGATCAAAATCTTATGTTACTAGTCTGACCATCTATCTATCTATAACTTCACGCCAAATCCCTTGCGGGGTAGGCAGAGAGAACCGAGCGCGACGTGACTCGATCCTTACATATCTCACTCGCTTCTTTAACATTCATTGCTCTTCTCATGCACGCTCGCCGGTTTCTAGGGCTCCTGACATCACCTTCTGATAGAACACGACCAATTTGGTCATGGTAGGTAAGTCTTGGCCTTCGCTGGCTCCTACATCCTTCCACTTTTGCATTGTGTATCTGCTTCGTCATTCTTTCATCTTGCATTCTTTCTACATGTCCGAACCAACGGAGCATGCCTCTTCTTATTTTAACACCAATGCTCCCTTGCAGACCAACTCTGTTTCTAACATCATCATTGCGAATACGGTCTACAAGCCTTACGCCACAAATTTTGCGCAGCGCTCGCATTTCGACCGCGTTTATTCTACTTTCATGCTCTTTCTGCCATACCCAGCTCTCGCTTCCATAAGTTAGCGTTGGGACCAACACTGCATTGTGTATAGCGAGTTGTGCCTTCTGGCTCAGGTTTTTACTGCCAAGAAGTTTTCCCAACGCTCTATTCACACTATTCCCAGCACTCACTCGTCTTTCCACATCTGCGGTGTACCTTCCATCCCTGCTGAGAGCGCATCCAAACTCATCCACTTGTTCCAACACTTCATCATCAATCGTAATCCTTACATTAGTTCTGGATTCTTCTCTTTCAAATACCATTAGCTTTGTTTTCTTCGCATTCAGTAGTAAGCCTTTCTCCATACATTCGTCTTTCATCGTTGTGACCAGTCTGACCATTAATATCCTAACATAGAAACTTTTCTTATTTTCAACTCTTAAATTATTTTGTATTTGGAGCATGTTTATTATGTTAAAAACATCTTAAAAATAAAAAATAAACGAAAGGCCTGGGACATAATAACTTCTACCGCTAATTGACAGATCCACAGGTAGAGATAGAGCCTGTTTGTTGGTAGTGTCCAGATCGGAGTCAGAATACTGGATACTTCACGCCTATCCCTCGCCCAATATTGGAACTTTCATTGACCCAGTACACTCAGAATGGTAATGGGTCTACGACTAGGGACTGAGGTTTGTGTTGATCATTGCTTCTCGTGGAGTCAGTGTAGATCGACACAGACATCACGGTCTTGCCTGCCTTTCCGCCACTCCCACCACGCTGCGCTCAATAACATCCTTAGAAGGGCGTTTGCCATCGTTAACGTTCCCGCGGCTCTTGAACAGCAGATCATGCGAAATGATAGCAAGCGTCCCAACGGGATGTCTCTGATACCGTGGAGGATGGGACGTGCGTTGGTGTGGGACGCGTCACATGCGCCGATACGTTATAATTGTCTCGATGCCCAATACGAATTTGTGGCATTCGGTGTCGAGACTCTTCTTGGTTCGTGGATCGAGGCGCGCACGGGCTCTTCAAGAAGCTTAGTAAGCGGTTCAGGGAGGCAATTGGAGGTCCCTGTGCAGGCAGCTTTGTCATGTAAAGGCTTTTCTTAGCAATGCAGCGCGGGAACGCTGACTGCGTTTAGGTGGGTCTTACCCAAAGGACCAAATTTATTAACGTTTTTTAATAGTTTAACTTTAGGTAATATTAGTTTGTAGTTGTATTTTTAATTAGGATACTATCATATTGTGTATGTATGTTACATTCGTAAACGTTGTTTAATTTATTACATGGGACGAATTTAAACTTGCAAAGCTCGGCGCTTATCGTCGATATACAGGACAGGACCTAAATGAATCTCTACAGTTGAAGAGAGTGGGTCAATCGATTATAGTTTTTTTTTTTTTTTTGCTGAGACTTCCATAAATATGTACATACCGTACATACCTATAAGTTTTATTATGTTACATGACTTCATAAAACAATAAATGCATATCCATTTGTAACAGAACATATGGCCGTGTTTAACTTAAAAACAGCTAAACTGATTGCTATTAAACACAGGTCTGAACCATAGTCATTAAGACATTCATTCATTAAAGTCCCCATTAAAACAAATCATATTTAAAATTAAAAATAAAATGCATTAAAATCGATAACGAGACGGCCCTAAAATGAAGACACTCTCCTTGTTTATGATAAAAAAAGGATTAAAACACAAATACATAATTATCAATTCACTTACCAAGCCATTTTCAAATGTGAATATACCGACATCTCTGCCATGGTGTATATGGTTGCGGCGCATAATGGGGTTGGCATAATTCTTAACCCAAATACCCGCAAGCGCATTGCGTGAGATTTCGTTGTCCTGATATGCTCCTTGTGCGTAATCTGTCACATATAATCCTACGTTTTCGCAGTCGCTGATGTCGCAGTGCTTTATTACAGGGTTGGCACCAGCGCCGCTAACACATACCGCAGCACCAACTGAAGTAATAATGACATACATTAATACATAACAAAGTGTAGAGATGTTAACGAACTTGAATAATCATCTACATATCGAGTGTGTAAATTTATATAATAATGGTATTTATAAGGAATAACAGTTGTAATCATTAAATGATAACACTATATATACGCACTAAACGTGTTTCAGGAAGTGCCCAACAACTTGGGAGGTTCAGGTCTATTTAATTGTACCACTAAGGTGACAAACATGCATATGGCCTGTATGTTGGTAAGCAATTACAGTAGCATACTGACATGTCCAACACTCATGCATTATCGGGTCTATTTCACATAATTTCACTGAGCAAATCAATTAGCAGATTAATTTCTACTAATTCTGGCTAATTTCCATGAATTTATTACAAAATATCGATAAATTAGTTGCTTCCTATTCATAGATTTAAACTGGAATTATGGAATCCTGTTCCCTGCTATGATGAATTAAAGTAGTCTGTTCTGTTAAGTCAATCACAGAGTATACCAATCAAACAAACTTTGAATATTATAATCAGATGATTTGCTTCAATTCAATTTATTTCGTGAACATAGGTAAATAAATACATGATAACATGATGCTCGTCATAAATCTGCTTTGCCTTCGTCTGCTGTTCAACAGTGCTACAATCAACTGCAGATGAATAATTTTCAAAAACTGTTTGTGTGTGTGGGTGTGTCTTGTATTGCATTTACAGCATAAGGGAAAACTTAAAATTACATTGTGATTCAACTAATTACTTACCAACACTGGCGCTCCGAATAATGCAGTGATCAACGGTGGGTGAACAATTATCAGAGACCTCCAGACAGTAGTGTTTGTGGTGTTGCATGGTGCTAGTCGCATCGGGGGAGAACTTGAGCGTCATATGGCCGGCGTAGGCTCTGTTCGCTCCCTCCGCGAAGGTAAGTGTAGATTCCGCCTCACGTTCCAAGACTACAGACTCTGCTACATTGCCTGGGGCACAACCTGTAAAGATGTAGATTGGATTGGTGAATTACAGTATTAACTTACACAAACAAACAAACATTTACAATAGAGGTCCTAAAATACTGGACAAGAGGCTACAAAACTGTCTAGAAACTGACTATATTGGCGCTTTTTTTCTTTTCGGATATAAGTAATTATGCTCAGAATAAGCTCAGAACAGCTGTCCATAGCAAATTTAATCAGTACAGGTTAAGCATTTTAACGCTTGCCAGGACTACAGAGTCTCGCTAGGTTTTCATAGCAAACTTGTAATTAAATACTATGTAATTGGTACACATGTAATCTGTACAATCATTGTGAAAAGTGAATAAACATTATTATTATATTAACCTTTCGTGAATAGGTAAATAAGCGTCACATTATCCGAGCACTAGCCGTAATACGCGAGTGTGTCTCTCACCAATGAGTTGCACGTCGGTGTCTATAGCGAGGCACTCCTCCTGGTAGAGGCCGGCGTGCACGAAGACCAGCGCGGGCTGTCCGGCGGGCGCGGTGCGGCGGCAGGCGCATGCGGCGGCCGGGGCACACGCACACGCCGCGCTCCCCGTAGCGGTACATGGACCGCCCACCGTGCCCGCCACCGCACCGACACCACCCGGAACCACGCTGCCACTCGCGCCGCCACCACGCTCCTCCACGTACTCAAGAGCCGCCTGTGTGATGTAACGTGAAAAGAAGCCTTAAAACTCGAATCCAAATTTAAAAATGATAAAATGGGATGAATTGTAATAGCTACTATATACCAGGCCACTCAGAAAGTATTGAGAAAAAAAGTTTTTATGTATGAGAGATTGGCCAGTTATAATCTATTTTGAAAATATGATTATTTATAAGTAAACAAAGGTACGTTCCAATTTCAAAATATCCCTCCACATTTTTTGCGAGCTAATTTAAATTATCGTGTCTCATTCAAAAATGGATCTGCGCCGGGAACATTTTCGCGCTATGATTTTTTACGATTTCAAGTAGTGTCGCCTGAAACCGGACGAATCGTAAGATAGACTTCAAATGGCATTCATAGATGAAGGCCCTTCCAAGGCAACCGTGTATCGTTGACGAATTCAAGCGCGGTTGACTAGCTTTGGGGGATGAAGAAAAAAGTGGTCGACCTTTGACGGTTGCTACGGAAGAAAACGTGCTAGGAGTGAAAAATTTAATCCAAGACACTAGACGAGTTACGTATCAGGAGATTCAAGCACATTGGATCGGGAAGCCTTCACGAGATTCGCGTGAGGAAGATAGTTTCACGCTGGGTGCTACACAACCTCACCGTTGCTCTGAAGCAGGCCTAGGTGGAATGGTGACGTGATATGATAAACAAATTTGATGCAGGCTACAGGTGATGAGTCCTGGATTTATCGATACGATCCAGAAACGAAGCGCCAGTCGACGGTTTGGGTGTTTCAAAGCGAATCAACGCCTAAAATGTATTTACGTATGTTTATCAGTTGTCTAGCACCCATGTGTTATGGGTACTAGACAACTGATAAACATACGTAAATACATATTTTTTTTTGTACATACATACTTATTATACATAGAAAATACCCAGACCAAGACAAACAGACATGTTCATGCACACAAATGTTTGCCTTGTGTGGGAATCGAACCCGCGAGCGTTGGTGTCAAAGTCGCGTCATTCACGACTGCGCCATCGAGCTCGTCAAAGTGTAGTGTAGTTAAATATAGGTATAAAAAGTATGATAACCGACTGATAAAATCATACATTCAGCAAACTTAACATAACATTAATAGTTTCCTAATAAATAATAAAATAGTATTTTCCTAATTACAAAAATTTTAAACTATTCGAACTAGCTTCATTGCAGTTGTAACCTCATAAATTTATATGAGAGCAATAGGACAGTAGGACCTACCTACCGAGAATAAAGAGATTTTTCAATATCAGTTCACAATTGACAAATGTAACATACAAAATAAATGTATCTGTTAAAAATTTGTTCCAAGAGACTTATGTATCACACAATATTAGTTTTATTTGTATGGGTAAGGTCAACCAGTGTGTTAGTCTCCCACTTTCAAAGTGACTAATACGAGAGTCTTTGTGTCCTCAAATACACATAAAGCGATCTTCTATACATATAAATGTTATGTTTATGTAAAGACCAACAAATTCGAAGTGATTGTGAGTAGCTCTATCGTATCCATTTGTTCTAACACTTCAACCATAATCCTTAATAGTAATAATAAGCCTTTCTCCGTATAATCGTCTTTCATTATTGTGACCAGTAATAGCAGTTCTGATGGCATTTCTGCTGATAACATGGCATCGTCTGCATAAAGCAGACAGATCACCCATACGTAATCCTGCATTCATGACCTTATTCTCTACAGATAACTATCGAGATATAGAATAAACAGCCTAACACCAAATTTGACATCAAACCATGGTGACTTGCTGCCTGCACATATGCTGAGCACCGTCAACGCCATATCTCGGAAATATGTACCAGTTCCTTTCGCACAATCCTATCAAATGCATTCTCAAATGCACAAAACTGCAGAAAACCTTCTGGTCTATGGCCAGATGCTTCTCCACGATATTGTGGAATGATAAAACTTGATCTGTACATCCCCTTTCATTTCGGATTCGGACCTTTCTATTGTAAGTAGCACCCTCATAATGCTTAATATAAAACTTACCCTTATGGTATTGAAGTGTTTGATGCGCGAATCCTTCTTGGGACGGTAGTTGGGGCGCACGTGGATGCCGTAGTAAAGCTGCCGGAAGCTTTCCTTCCAAGGGTTGTCGGCATCACACTCGTCAGCGGGCACAAACTCGAACTGACATGGCGCTGGGTGCATCAGGGGTGTGTCATACTCAAACACTGACTGGTATAGGCTTTTCCTACAAAATATAACATATATTACATACACAACGATTATTTCTTATTTATAGTACGTCCAATGTGATGTAATAATTACAGCATATTTTTTGAGACATTTTTTGTCTAGAATGGGGTAAACAGCCCTTTGTTCGGCAAGAACTAATTGGAGATAAACTCAATTCCAATTACTATTAAATATTAAAAATGTTGATTTATTACAATAAAATCAAATAAATATCTTAATTTAAAGTTTGCAATAAATTCAAAATCAAATATTATAATATTACTTTTATAAATGAAACTTACAGAGTATGCTCATACAGGGAGTCGTTATGGGACTTTGCAATTGCAATGAAGTGAAGGTAATTTGATACAGGCTAAGAACTACTCTTATGTTTCTAGCACAGACCTAACTTTCTTGCAACGATGTTCCCCATACAAATTTAATAAAGAATCTCTCAATAAACCAGATTTCAGTCCAGAAACTGCTAACAGATAAGTGAACCATAACATCACAGTAGGGTAACTAGTGGACTTAGGTCTTTTTTGACTAAGTTAAAAAGTGCATTATGCAAGATTGCAAACATTGAGAGATATGTTACATAGTAAAATTAAAGTGACCAAACGCGTTTGATTAGACTGCAAATTTGGCTTAGAATAGTGCCTCGGGCATCTGTGTAAGTGCAACAATTTCGAACATTTCTTTGAAGTTATTCTACTAAATTATATATCCTTACTATGCCCACATGCTTGTTAGCTGCGTCTATACAGAGACTACTTAAAAATATACATTTCCTGGGACACAAGCCAGGTTTCCTTTGCTTTATTTGTTTCACTTATGCAATACATGAACAATACAGGCTGCCCCAGCAAATAAGGTAAGGTCTTTGCTGTGCTTGACATAAAAATATCAATGTATAATATAGTAAGCTTTGTAAAAAAATTAAGAAATGTGTATAATATGTAATGTATAATAATGAATATATAATCAAAGGAATGTGTGCGTAAACTCGCCACAGAAAAAAGGTTATGTAAACTCGCCACAATCATATTTTATTGTTGTCAGTTTTTCGTGTACTGACTGCAGAAAAATTAAATACTTAGTAGATTAATGTGGTCATTTACTTCCTATAATATTCGCAGCATTGTTTTGTAATATTGTTACTTACGTCGATTAAAAATCACAGTTTAATAGCGAAATAGAGTCTACAACTAAAAGTAATGTATAGTAACAACAAACAAACAAACGAACTATGCCGACATAGCCATTCTTGATCCTTCAGAAATATTACTGGAGAAATTAGATAAGCTTCAACATCAAGCTGTCCCCCCTGGATTGGACATGCCTACTTACAGCTGTCGATAATAGTTACGGTATAAGGCAAAGGTGCTTCAGTATCTTCAGCAGTATCACATTGACTACAGGTATGTATATATGGAAGTGATGAGGAGTATACTTAGTCTGGCCATAAATACTGTTACAATTAAAAATAAACAAAATATTACATTTGAATTTGGAATCTGTCATTTTTATATGATTGTTCATTGGGTTTTCTCATTTTGGCGCCAATACATTGTACAATATTTTGCGATATTAAAATGGAGTGGGGTGATAAAGAGAACCGAATCGCTGTGATTGCATTACACAAAGTAGGTATGGAGCCAAATGCAATTTTTAAAACTCTCCATACGCTTGGTTTTGTAAAATGATTGTGTACCGGGCTATTAAATAGATAGGTACAATGAGACCTCCTCTGTTTGCGACAGAAAAAGATCTGGCCGTCTACGTAGTGTTCATACGAAAAACATGGTCAAAGCAGTAAGGGAAAGAATTCGAAGAAATCGTGTCCGAAAGCAAAAGATTTTATCTCGGGAAATGAAGATAGCAACTAGAACCATGTCGCGTAATTTAAAAGATGACTTAGGACTTGCAGCTTAGAAGAGACGTACTGGTCATTTCTTAACTAATAATTTAAAAAAGAATAGGGTGGTAAAATCGAAATAACTACTGAAACGGTACGCAAAGGGAGGTCACAGAATTTTTTTTTTAAATGCATGAGAAAATTTTTACCATCGAAGAAAGTTACAACAAACGAAATGATAAGGTGTATGCCCACAGTTGTGAAGAAGCGAGCGCGCGTATTCCGAGGGTCCAGCGAGGGCATTATTCTTCATCAATCATGATTTGGCTTGGACTCTCATATTCAGGCTTAACTGAGGTGTTTTTCTGTGAAAAAGGTGTGAAAACCAGTGCCGTGGTTAACCAAAATACCGTCCTAACAAACATAGTAGAACCACTTTCTCAAACAATGTTCAAAAACAGACACTGGATATTCCAACAGGACTCTGCACCAGCTCATAAGGCACGAAGCACTCAAAACTGGTTGATCGCCCGTGGAATTGACTTCATCGGGCATGAAAACTGGCTCTCTTCTAGTCCAGATTTAAACCCACTACAAGATATGGCAACATTTGGAAGAGAAAGTCTGCGCTAAACCTCATCAGAATTTGGAGTCTCTCCGAGCATCTCTGGTCAAAGCGGCAGCCGGCAGAAATAGATATAAATGTGGTGCGTATTGCGATTCATGACTGGCCGCGTCGATTAAGCATGTATTCAAAATGGAGGAGGGCATTTCGAAAATATAAATAAAATTTTATTGTACATTTAATTACCTTTCATTTCATCTATAACTTTTACATAATTATCAAAAAGAGTATTATTAATTACATCAAAAGTTTTTCACAGAACTTATGACCTGACTAGGTATGTATGAGGTACGAGAATCATGTCCGTCCATGAATTCGTCATCCTTAGCAGGTCAAGTAATGTTTACGATGTACAAGCATACACAACTTTTTTCTACTTTTCGTTACATTCGCCAAGGGATTCTCTGAAGCCCATGTTATAAATAGAGCAAATGGCTCTTTTTTAAGATAAAATAGTATTTATATATATATACACCTACTAATTAAAATGACGAAGAAGTTCACCACCTTTTTGTCTTTAATTTAAATATTAAAAATTAGAACTTTACATGCAATCAGTACTTTTAACAAAAAATATGTATAATTGAGACTTGAGTATATATATGTGTGGCAAGTTTACATATAATTTTTAATGATTGGGGGAAGCTAACTTTTAAAGTATGGAATTTACAAAAATATGATGAGTTTACTTCATGGTGAGCTTACACACACCGGTCTGAATGTATTCATTGAATCTGATTGTGTGAATATGTTTCTTATTAATGAAGATCTGTAATATGAATCTCCATCTATGAATATCTTACTAGGATCATATCCTTATCTATATCTGTCGTTGATTTTCCACATAAATAATCCCTTACCATAGTTCAGTATCATTGGCAATGGTGTTGAATCTCTTGCAGACCTGTGCGACGCGGCAAAGGTCCCGCTCAGTGAGATGCGACAAAATGCACAGCAGCACCTCATCGGGCAGCTCATATTGCAGGTACTGCGACACATTGCACACGTCCACGCCCTGAGCGAGCGATCTGAACAAAAAATCAGAACTATTCATGAGAAAAGATTATTGTGCACGCCGGCAGCGTAGGTATCCATCCACACACCTCCACTAACCAGAAAGTAAACCATATCATTCTTAGGTAAGGTCACCTGTCATTCGAAATATTATTTCTTGAACACACAAGTTACTGGTCAATAATAAATCAGATTATAAATAAACGCCAGATACAAGACAGCAAATATAGTACACCTGTTATGAATAAAAAAAAAAAAAAAAAAAAAAAAAACTGCTCAAGAGTTGTCATAACCACTGCCTGACGAAACTCCTTAGCAGTTGACTTTTAGTCTCATGCAACTGAATGGAACCCAACAAAACTCTTGAGAATTGTGTTTCTGCAGAAGTAGTTGCTTTTTTTATGAAAAGGTTGGGAGGAATGCAAGCATTTGGCCCACCTGATACCCGCTGCCTATAGACGCTTGTAATACATTAAGTATAACTCGCACGACGCCATATCTGCTGCTAACACAGCAACTTCTTAGGAGGTTACTGGTAACATCACACTCTTGCAGGGACACAACAAAATGAATTCCCGGGAGTTATTTTGCCGCAATTTTCTGTAAGGCGCAATTACTTCCAGCCGAAGGTCGGCTTTGATACACCCTACCTCCTTACTCCACTTCATTCCAAAATAATGTGCAATGTGGTCATCGTCTCTCCCCGTGCACGGTGAACACACGTGAAACAATGGGCATGTGGATGGTTCCCCCAGCATCTGCTTATGTATTTTACGCTTGTATGCCCTTTTTTCCCTGTTCTGAGTCAGTATTTTCGTTTATGTCAATGGGTTTGTAAACCATGAAACATTTTGAAAGATACATTGTACTTGATGGTACACAGTGAAGAACCCGTAAAAACCTTTTTAAAACATTTTTCATGAACTCCATGCTGCTGTAGTCCTTAATAAAATCGCAGAATTAAATTAATTTGTCAAATTAAGTGTTAAAAGCATCTTTAGAACCGCACATTAATTTTGGTTTTAATGTGTGAGTCTCTGTCAATGGGGTGCATGAAGGATGCCTAATAGAATGACATATGTGTCATATGTCAAGAGCTGGAACTGAAATAATCAAAGTTATCCAAGAAAATACCAGAGATATAGACAATTGAACCATTTCAATCCCAATCATCCATATTGATAATTTCTATTAAATTCAATTATGCTAATGTGCATCATATATAAACGTAATCAAGCTCACACACATCCTGAGGTTAAAACATGTATGGCAAATATATACAACACCTATCAATGAAGGAACTTGATAGATGGATGAACAGAAAACAAAGTGATTCTATAAAGGTTCAATATTTACAACTCTGCCAGTACAAAAAGTGTTGGATCTAATAAGTTCTTAACAAGTTGTATTGGTTAATATACTAATAGTTAATGTAGAAATATTTCTTGAGACTAGTCAACGTCAGTTGTCATTTTTTCGAAGTAGGGGAACACTTATCCAAACTACTTATATATATTATATTTTACGTCATGAAAATTTTCATTACTTTAACAGTGGTAGCATTTATTTGCTCATCTTAGATCAAACATTTTGCCTTATTTTAAAATTTTGCTACTTGATGGAAAAGTAAAAAGAGAAAAGGGTAAAATATGACAAATTAGTAAAATACAAGTTGATAACTGTCATAATGACATTTTGATACGTGTCGATAACTTCATTGTGTAACGTAAGGTCAGCAAATACATTTTTATATTTCACTGTTGCTGGACACTAATAATAGTACTTAATATATTTCCAATTAAATATTTACGATGATTGTTGAACCATATTCCCTTTTCAAGATAGATAAGGATAGGGTAGGATAAATACATACACAATAAGTAAGAAATTAAATTATCAGTTCTTTTTTATATTTATTTATTTTTAATCGGGCGGTAATTTTTGAATAATTATAATTACTAAAAAATTTGATAAGTGCTTAATGAAAAGAATTTTAATTATTAAATTAAGTCGTTGTTACCATACACGTACGAACCTGCCCA
Source organism: Pyralis farinalis (assembly GCA_947507595.1). Classification (NCBI taxonomy): domain Eukaryota; kingdom Metazoa; phylum Arthropoda; class Insecta; order Lepidoptera; family Pyralidae; genus Pyralis; species Pyralis farinalis. Next base: position 9,586,563 of record OX382278.1, read on the forward strand.
AAATGGAAATTTTGTTGTTAGCTGTACATTTTTGATGAATACGGAATGAAGTTGCCGCGGTCGCGATTATCTTCTCATTTGAAACGCATAGTAGGTGTCTGCGGAATCTAATAAAGTATTTTTTTTTAATATATCTCTTTATGTATAATAACTAAGCTATTCCTTAGAGTTTCCTAATTTCCTAAGAAAAAAATTTACTATCGTGGGGGGTGGTGTGAGGAAATTATAACTTCCTTACCTTAGAAGTATTTAGTGTCTTGCCTGATGTAAAGCCGTCGTAAAATTAGTGTTGGAAAATAAATAAAATTTAACTTACGTTCGGGGTCTTTTTCTGGCGGGTAGAGAGCAAGCGCCCGAAGGTCCGGGTTCGTGGTAGGCGGGTGGCGACTTTCGACGCAAGTCATACGGGCTGTGGTGGCCGGCCGTGGTGGCGGCTGCGGCGGCCGGCACTGGAGGGGACCCACCCCCGCCACCACTGCCGCTCGGACCCGCACACGCCGCCGTGGCCGCCATGGCGCTACCTGTCACGTTGTTTGGGCAGGGGACCGATTCACATGGCTCGCCTGGAATACATGAGAAAAGATTTGTTAATTTATTGTACATAATAATCATTGCTTATATTTATTTTGGTGTATGTCTTCAACTTGAACACCAGGGAAAGCAGTTGTTTATTTTTTTAAAACTAAGGTTGGCTCTCCACTGGAGTTGTGCCAAGATATGTAAGGAGGATAATATCCAGCAATAATCATTTGATTTTCATAGTTTTGGCTTTGTTCTGGTAGAGAACATTCCAAGAAAGCGTTCTTTCTTTCTTTCTTCTTCGTCTTTTGCATATTCAATGAAGCATTGTGCAATTCCAGGAAGATATTCATCTGGGGATGCTTAATTTTGCTCTTAAGTTTTACTTAATGCTTGTACTTAAAAAGTTGTAAAATGAACTCTCAGCCAAGAGTTTCCCAAGAAATTATAACATGGAAGTCCTTTCAAACAGCATGAAGAAGTCTTCTTCTTCCTAGTGTATAGTACATAGTGTATACCATTTCTCAATCCATTAGGAATGACGGGATTGGCTCCCCGGAAAGTGTATAATTATTAAAATGATACTTTATTAAATGATGTGATGATTTAATTATAATTCACTCCCTGCAGAAGTTTTCCTAACAGACTACATTTTGAGGTTATGGTACAAGTGATGCCCATGTAGTAGTAGAGAAGTATATATTTTTGTATCTTTTTCACTTTTATGTATTGTTTTGTTTATCAGTGTGCATGCACGATAGCAGAGCGGGCGGTGGAGTGATGGACTGCAAGTGAGCATGCCACCCGTCCCTCACTTTGCTATCTCGCATACACCTGTTATTTGCTATTGTGACGCTAGGAGCTACCTAGAAGTTTGGTGCAATCTGCACAAGTTTAAATTGTAGGTAAGAAAATTCTTGAACCATTGATATTTTTTAAATTAAAATATTTTCGATTTAAATTATTCCATGCAATACTATTGTATAAATTATAAAGAAAGACTTCTGCACGGCACAAATGATCTGACACATGATTTGCTGAAGGCAGATGAACATCTCGAGAGATGGCAAATATTAAATCACAACAAAATAATATAAAATTATAGATTAAAAATTTGAAAGGTAATGGTGCTCATAGCACAACAAGTATAAAAAACTAGAAAACATCTGATCATAGCTTTGTAGTCAATAACAGACAAAGATCAAGCATGAAAAAAAAAATTATACAACACCACAGATCAAATTGACATTGAAATTGACCAAATTATATTAATGTCTAATTATTTTGCACTCCATTGGCGCTAGTGGATCAATAGTCAGTATCTAAATAAATGTCTGTCATGTGCAGATATTGAAAAAAATATAAGGATGTCTTTGATATTTAATTAACCTTCATAATGCGATTTACTGATAGTAATTGAGTTTTGTTTTGAAAGGAAATAAAAGTGTGATTATAACTCTTATTAGATACAGCATAAGAATGCTACAGTGGTCATATTCTAACGATTGAAGTACACTTTGTTGTACTATGAAAAGAAAATCACTTAATTTGTCTCCAAGTGATGAAAAATTGTCTTTATTAAAAAAAATCTATTTTCTTTTGTTGCACATGATCTATTTGAAGTATCTCTACTGTACATTCATATAGTTGTGCAAAATTGCCTATTAATTTATTATAACTGTGTCAAGAGAGTTACATACTAACTATTACATTGTTAAAAGGTATGAAAGGAAAAGATATGTAAAAAATCATTAGAGGAAAACAAATGCATACACTTTGTTGTACTATGAAAAGAAAATCACTTAATTTGTCTCAAAGTGATGAAAAATTGTCTTTATTAAAAAAAATCTATTTTCTTCTGTTGCACATGATCTATTTGAAGTATCTCTACTGTACATTCATATAGTTGTGCAAAATTGCCTATTAATTTATTATAACTGTGTCAAGAGAGTTACATACTAACTATTACATTGTTAACTTAAAAGGTATGAAAGGAAAAGATATGTAAAAAATCATTAGAGGAAAACAAATGCATACAAATATCCTACAAATATGCAAACATTCTCACCTACATTAAACCAGAACTGTTTTGTGAAGCCTTGGGACCCAGCTAATAATTTAAAATACATATACATGCAGTCCAAAGATGAACACGTCCGTCCACTGGCTCTCTGCTAAGATAACATACCGACTCTATTGATCCCAACAAATATTTCACAGATAACAAAAATCACAAAATCACAAAACCCCTAAATTTAATGAAGATTTTTGTTTGGTAACTATAAAAACACACAAAAAGGCATCCAAAAATGTCTGCCCATTTAGCAGTAAAGGTGGTTATTTAAAAGAACAAACTGGCCAAAGTCAAACTTGAAAGATTCCATATTACCATCTACAAACACATTTTGTGTATGAGGGTGGACTTTTAATATTTACTTTATTTTATTTTTTGTTGTTACAGGTACCATAGTAATTACACATTCTGAGAAAAGTAGAAATGATAGAAAAAATAGCCTTGAGATGGATAGTCATGGAAAGGCAGACAGTCACATAGTGAATCATTTGTAATAGGGTCCTGGTCCCTTCAGTATGGAACCCTAAAAAAGAAGTAACCATAGGAACAAGCTTATGGCTAAGTCTGTGAACTATGGTGCATTATGAGTTCTATTTATATTTGCAGCATAATTATTATAAATAAATTTCTGTACAAATTACACAGTACTATCTATCTATCTATAACTTCACGCCAAATCCCTTACGGGGTAGGCAGAGAGAACCGAGCGCCACGCAACTCGATCCTTACATACCTCACTCGCTTCCTTAACATTCATTGCTCTTTTCATGCACGCTCGCCAGTTTCTAGGGCTCCTGACATAACCTTCTGACAGAACACAACGAAATTGGTCATGGTAGGTAAGTCTTGGCCTTCCTCAGCTCCTACATCCTTCCACTTTTGCATTGTATATCTGCTTCGTTATTTCTCATCCTGCATTCTATAGTACTATCCAATCCCAAACAAAGCAAAGCTTTATAACTGTAATTCTCATTCCTAATCCTACTAATATGATAAATGTGAATGTCTGCACGTGCACTGTGATAAATAAGATCTTTTGCTTAGCGTTATCTAAGGGTCTAAGTATTTGGCAAAAGTAATGTTTTTTACATGGAGTGACTGCCATCAGATCTTTACAAACCAGAGAGTAAAAGAGACCATTCTTAAGTCACACATCTTTTGAAATATAATTTCTTGGATATGTAAATTTCATAACAGTTTCCTTCACTGTCGAGCTAGAGATAATTACAAATATGAACATAAATCCTAAAACACAAATTTAGTGGTACATGAGTGAATTCGAAGCAGGGACCAGTTGGTTAATAGAGTGGTTCTATATCCATTAGGATATCACAATTCTTGTTCAGTTAATAAGGTATCACATTAAAACAATATTTAGAATTTGTAGCATTCTTTCATTAATTGTATTAAGTTCTGTATCAATAGTAGCTTAAAGCTACAACTAAAAAAATTGACAGTTGATCACACATGAAGAGAATATTATTGTAAGATATACCAAATAATACTTCGCTACACATTGTCCTGCTCAAAAAATAAATAATCTTAAAACCCGATTGCAGCACCACCTATCATCAGGTTCAATTATGAATATACACTCACTCAAATTAGTGGTGGGCGATACAAATCGTATATAGATACAATATCTATGTATTGGTACAATATCTATGTATTGGGCGGCACGAAAACTATGTACTGGATATCATTGTCGTATTGATAACTCGCATCACCTCCACTAAGGTAGGAGCTAGATATATGAGTGAAACGGCTACAAGACGCATATAGATAGGTATGTTTCAGTGTGAATATTCATTTTAACTTAAACATTATTTGTAGTCACACAAGGTTTATAATTGTATAAGTTATTTTCTAAACACTGGACTTTGTCAACGAATCGATTTTAAACTTTCCATATATGCAATAAAATTAATTTTAATTTGTTTGATTGTTGTTGACCTTTGTCATTGACAGACACGTCTAAATTAATAGTTTGCTTTAAATATTTTGGAATTCTATTTTTAATTTCATGCTTTACCCGTGTAAATTGAATGTGACAGTAATTTCTCCGTAAATTGAATGTGACACAATTAACTTTCTTAAACGTAAATTTAGACCAAAATAAATTTTATTACAAAAATGTCAAAATATCCCTTTTAAAGTTTTAAATAATAAATATTAACAAAAAATATTATTTTTATTATTTATCACCTTACATATTAACCTGTCGATTACCGGGTGGTTGTTTACGACTGCAAAATGTATTGCAAACCGTATATAACGGATTCTAACAGGTTAAATATCATCTTCTAACTTCATAGAAAATCATTGGATGTTAACCAATATATTCACTGATTATGAAAATATAGATAGACTTAACCGAATCGTTAAGTATCACAGTACCATATAATATCACTTTGTTTTCAGATTCTGACAGATCTATAGATATTGCAATATATAGTTACGATATCTGATATGCGAAACCAATACATAGATAGAACCATATGATTCAATATTGAGTGTTAGCGATATTACCCACCCGTAACTCAAATACACACAAAGTTTCATCAAAATCATATCAGCCATTTAAGAGAAGTTTAGTGACGTACACACATACAGAAGAATTATATATATATAAAAAGACGAGGTCAAGTTTTAATCCATAACAAAGTAGCAGTACCAAGTACTGCTTGGTTTTAACATAGTTAAACAAAGTACACAGCTGACTTACTTAGTTCAATTTTTGTTTTCCGGTGCAAAATCAATTTTAAACAGCTCATATATAGGATGTGATCATTTAAAGCTAGTGATGTGTATATAAAAAGAAAAGAGACAAAAAAGAAAAACAAAATAGAGCACAAAAGCTTTGAGAAACTAAAATTGTAGCATTAGCATTACTATTTCTAAATTGCTATGTAAACAAAATACAATTAAGTACAACAGAAACATAAGTAGGGTACATTTAATAAGTATTTGTTATAATTATATAAAAACACTCCTTTTAGGAAACAACTGCTTGTCACATAAACTAAGTTTAAGTACTACAAAATGCTGATTATGCCATGTATGAGTAATACTTGGCATATTTCTACCAATATAAAAAGAATATGATACTTCTTTCATCTATACTCCAAAAATTACGGATAAAAAGAAAATTTTATTATTAACAACAAATAAAATTTTAATTATAACAATTACAATAAAAAACTTAAACATCTTATCACGACATTGAAATTGTTTTGTTGAGTGTATAAACAAAAGATTGAATGTTACTTTAACTTGTATAAACATTGAGATATTAATAAAATTAACCTGCTGTTCATAATTATCGTGATGCAGTAATACATCATTCACGTTATTTTGGTGCATGATATTCAATCAAAACATTTGTAATCAATAGCGCTCAAAGAGCACAATAGGAGAAGGCATGCTTCAGAACAGCTGTTTCGTCATGCTATGTAAAATAAGTTTTCATGTACCTATCTAGCAAATCAATAACCATATTGCGCAAAATGTCACCGAAATGCGCTACTCAATATCACCGCTAAACGTGGAATGTGATGAAATGTGCAGATTTACATGCCAATAACATACGTACGAGGAACAATGATCAACGAATTTACTTATTGTACGATAGACTCCATGAAATTCTTGTAATATGTAAAGCTATAGGTCTGCGCAAGTCTCTTTATTTTACAGGATGATGTGCCGGAAAATGTGTCAAATAGATTTTTAAGCATATCGAGCGTTGCACTTTTATGGAAATGTCGTTATCGAGCCATTCGTAAAATAGTAAGACGACATCGGCGACCCGGATTACTTACTCGATTGTGTCCTAGAAGGTAGTGGTATCCGATGTCCGCCTTTTCTTCGCGATCTACGGACGTAAGAACGCGAAGAGGAAAACGAGGCACTAGGCATTATTTCTTTATACACTTATTTTCACTACAATTCAGGCCTAAACAAAGGAGACACCCGCACCAACACCGTCGGCCATTTTCTGTTTAGATTAGATTGGGAAAACGAAACGGGAAACGAGATTACACCACATCAGTTATTGTTGGATGGAAGTTTTAACGTTCTACTTATAAAACACAAATCACTGACTCTACAATAGCAATCGTTAACTCATAAAAAACATAATTAGACTAAAATACAATAAATTATTCACAATACACCCGAGCAATGGGCGACTCTTGAGAAAATATGGCGGATTTAGATTAACATGGCGGAGCGACAATAACGCCATCTACAAAAACTTTTTTACCTTTTTTGTAACGCGATCATTCAAAAAGAATAAACGGTTAAAAATAAATTACATTTTTATTTACTAATGATTCTAAATTAAAGAATTAAAGTGCTGTGGTCGTATAATAGATATATAGCAGACGTCATTTTTAAGTACGTATGATAAGTCATTGATAAATGAAGTCATGGTCATGTTGCTTGAATTAAAACCATATTTTATCTATCTCAACCATAGACTTCGTTGTTTAATTCTGCCGTGATCAGAGAAAACATGCCCTGCGGAGGCTTTCTCTACATACTTGCACATACGGTATTTTTCAAACAAAAGCGTACAGATTATTTTACAGGGTCAGCTACGTACGAGTGATACCCTGACGATGCAAGTGCCATAGTTTATGGTAACAACTTACCATCAAGCTGGCAATGACAGTATTTTACTTAACAATAAAACGCTTATTAAATACACAAAAAATGATATTTCGTTGTTTTTGGTTAACATAACATGCACTATTTGAAACCTATTATTATGAGAGTATACCTGTCCCTTTCCAGCATCGAACATCATTCTCCCCACTACCGTACCCCTTTCACCAGGCGGGCATAGTAACTCATTGGCATTTTAAATATGTTTATTATGTAGGTACTTAAATGAAAACTATGAATGTTATATTTTAAGCAAGTTCTTTTATTTAAGTATGTAGTAATGAAAACACCAGTTAGTTTTGGAAAGTTTAGGTTTCGAATAGGGCAAATTATAAAATACCTATATACCTAACAACAAATAAAATGTTGTCATTAAACAACTGTAACGCTATTCGAAACCTAATATTATGAGACGCGTTTGTTATCGCCTATTGGAAGCACTGAGCACTAAGTAATTGACGAATATGTTACAAGTTATTCAGTTTAGTAAGCCCAACTTCGACCGAGAGGTCAATAGACGGATCCAACTTGGCTGGTCAGCGTTCGGAAAACTTCGACACATATTCTCGTCCAAAATACCTTAAAGTCTGAAGAGCAAAGTCTTCGAACAGTGTGTGTTGCAAGTGATGACATACGGAACTGAGACGTAGTTCTTCACTGCGGGCCGTACGGGGAAACTCAAGGTCGCCCAGGGTGCTATGGAAAGAGCTATGCTCAGGGTATCTCTGCGTGATAGTATCAGAAATGAGGATATCCGCAGTAGAACTAAGATAACCGACATAGCTCACAGAATAAGCACGCTGAAGTGGCCGTGGGTCGGCCACATAGTTCGTAAAACCGACAACCGCTGGCGAAGAAAGGTTCAATAATGGCGTCCTCGTACTGGTACACGCAGTGTGGGACAACCCCCCCACTAGATGGAGTCGCGACCTCAAGAGGTTTGCAGGTAGTCGAGATTCTTGTTGACATGTATGAATCCATTTAGCCTTTGCAGGTTGAACACAAGACGATGAGTACCATGGTTTTTCGGCGTCATAGACATTATCGAAAAACTTTTTAATGATATAACAAACATAGGAGTTGCCGAACTTTTTGATACGCGAAGAAATGTTCTCAACGGTGGAATAATGACATCGCAAGCCTGCACGTGCGGTTTTATGACGGAAGGGAGAGGGTGGAATAAGAGAAAACAGTTCTTCAGAGCACACGCCATGGTAAAGACGGTAAAATACGCTTAGCGAGCCTATGCCCCTACGGAATAGAAGAGGTCTAGGTTTTTAGTGACCTCCACGTCGTCGATTATGAGGAACCTATCGAGTCGCTACAACCTATCGAGAGCCTCCAGAAGATATTGTGCGAAGCCGTCCCAGAGGCGCGAGCAATACTCCACGCAGGCCCGAACTTGAGTCTTATAATGTAGAATAGATGCAATAAAGCTGGTCCGGCGTGAAGAACCGGTTCACCCTGTTCGGGACTCCAAGTTTTTTGGAAGCTGTTGATATGAGGCTCTCGATGTAGTTTCGTTAAATGAGTGGTTGAAGCAGTTACTTTTGTCTATGGATACCTATAACACCGAAACATCAGAAATCGTATACATGCTGCTAGTATGCTTGTCTGGTTCCGGACTAAATATAAGACCGATAAAAAAGAGGTAGTTACAGAGTCGACAATGTAGTTTAAATCTAATTATCTGAAATTTGACTATCGAAAAATAACGCGTAAATTTATTAACATTTTAACTAGTAAATAACAGCAAGCTGTGTAGGCAGAGCTGATATTTTTTAAATTTAAAAAATATTTAAATATTTTATTTTTAATTTTTTAAAAATATATGGAACCCTGTACTATATCTAGCGACGAGTACTGTTACTTTTTCTGTTGATGGGAGTGCAGTGCAGACTCTGCACTGCAGAGTAGCCGGCCATACGTTTTCCCATATGTTTTTTTTCTAATTGGAACGATTTTGGACCGTTCTTCCTCACCAACGAACATTTAAATTTCAAATTAAAGGATACAAAACTACAATATGTTAGCTATTAGTGTGTCGATTTTGGAGTTTCTCACTATTACCGTCTAAACGCTAGCTGGATGACATCAGTCTACCCCAAACGACAATTTTGAGGGTAATGTGGCTCCGCTGGCTATCGCAGCTCTGCCAAATATATTCCCTAAATAAACGATGGAAAACTTTGCGTAATTTTAACAATGAGTCTGAACAGATCAGATCTTGTTTCATCCAAAATCTGTTTGCTTCAAATATTTTTGTACAATTGTCTTTATGGAAGCATTTGACTTCTGTGGAAGTCGTTTAGTGAATCAAAAACGTTACGTCTGAAGTAATGGTTATCAAGCCAATAAACTGCAATAATAATAATAATAATAATAATAATAGAATTTTATTTCGGACCAATTAAAAATCCATAAATGTTATTTGAAATATTAACTAATTATATAAATTAAAATGAATACTTTCAGGAATAGATAAATTACTTAATAATTATTTATCAATTTCTACGCAGATGTACAGATACCCAGTGCCTGAGCATGGGATTGTCCATTTTTGCAATTAATGTGTTTAGGATACCACTGACACTACTACGACACCGTCGCATCAGGGAGGCTATTCTTTTGCGGATGATAGCATAAAAATCATCTGTTCGAGCTTCCGCAAACATACCTGTCGCGCTGCAGAAACGGAATAGTCCCAGTAGAATCCTAAACCCATTATTATATTGGACGCGCAGGGCATTGTATGTCCTCTGTGTGTAGTTGACCCACAGGTTGCACGTATAAAACGATTGGCAATACGCCTTAAATAACGTTATTTTTACATCTCTTGTGCAACGCGCAAACCTGCGAGCCAACATGTTACACCGAACAGCCAACGCTCTGCGCTCCCGCTCTATGTCCATGTCGTCATTGAGGTCTTCATTGACGATATGGCCTAAGTATTTATATTGAGTAACACGGTTGAGTGTAGCTCCACCGAGCATCACAGGCGGAACATAGGATGGACTTCTGCGGCCCGCCCGAAACACCAGCAGTTCGCTTTTCTTAACATTATACACTAGACCGTGCAACCCAGCATAAGTTTCGCAGATACAAAGTAATTTCCTAAGTGCACTAACAGATGGGCTCAGCAACACCATGTCATCTGCGTAGCTAATATTATTGATCATCGTTCCATCAACAGAACATCCGACCATAGTGTTGCTGAGCTCAACGATCAGTTCATTTATATAAATATTGAAAAGAGTGGGGGAAGTCACTCCACCTTGCCTCACTCCACATTTCAATTTGTACATATCTGAAAGTGAATCAGACCACCTTACATAATTGCATTGATTGCTGTACCAATACTTAAAAACGTCTATTAACTCAATGGGTAAGCCTAGGCGTTCCAACTTGAGCCACAGTTTCCCATAAGACACCAGGTCGAAAGCCTTGGATAAGTCTAGAAATGCAGCGTAAACCGGTGTCTCGCGATCCGTATAGTACCTAACTGTCTGCTTAAATGCTAATATAGCACTCTCCGTAGATAGTCCTGTTCTAAAACCAAACTGACCATCATGTAGATTTAAATATTTACTGAGGCGTCGTTCAAGCAGATTGTCAAGTACCTTCGCAATTATAGTAGCAAGAGAAATGGGACGATAGTTACCCTTATCAGCTATATCACCTGTTTTGTTTTTAATTATTGGTACAACAATAGTCTTCATCAACTCTTTAGGCAAATACGAGTGCCGTATACAAAATGTATACAACATAGCAAGTACTCTACTTATGTGCACTCCTCCATGAACAAGATGTTCTATGCTGAGATTGTCGTGTCCCGGAGATTTACCTCGAGCTATGTTGTTTATTGTCTTAGTTATCTCTTCAGCGGAAATTCTAACTGGTGACTCTACGGGCCAATGCCCAGCACAAAACACCGGTTCAACATGCGGCAGTGACGACTGAACCTGGAAGTGACGTTTGAACATATTAGCAATATCTTTGGTATCACTGACTCCGCCAACACACATAGGAACGCACGGCCTAGGGTTCAATTTGTTAGTGTGTTTCCAAAATGATCCAAACTTCTTATCTCTATGATGTGTGGCGAGAATATCCATTTTGATCTGTTCTTGATTGTTCTGACAGTATTTAAGCTTATTTTTGAAAAATTTTCTGCTTTCTTTCATATCATTAAATATAGCTCCAGATGAAGGCTTGCCATACAATAATAAGAAGAGGAGTATATTTTCAAGTTGCTCCAGCGAAAAGTCATTTTTGTAATGTCAAAACCACGAAGATGTATATCTCCTATTTCGTGAAAAGTTTAAATAAATCGCTAAATTTATTTACAGGGCTAGTTTATTGATTACATAAAATGTGGCCATACGAATTATTCGACTATAGCGATTGTATTGTTTCAGTATTGGCTTGCATATTTTTAACCATCACATACGTCTCAAGTTTGTATGTATGGAGGTCTAAACTAAACAGGTAATTCGTAAAATTGCTAGTTTTTATTTTATCGTTTATTGTCTCCTGTTTATAATTATACGCTTATAGATTACCGTCGTGCTTTGTTTCAGGGATCATCCCACGACTATCAAAAAGAGGTTTTTCAGCGTGTTCTGTATGATGTTACTGGCCCCTTTTATTACTAAATTCTTTTTATCAGAGGAGACCTTGAGCAAAGGAACATTTTATGAACATCTTGGACTAAGAACGTCTGGATTCATAACTGCTACATTTGCTCCACTGTTCTTAACTGTTGTTTTGTTTTTGGGTCCATTGGCTATGCAGTATTATTCTGGACTGCTACAGTTATATGCAGGTAGAGAACAATATAATATTTTAATGTATTTTCATTTACTAATTGTTAATTCCCCTTATTTGTATGCTGCTTCCTGGTTTGACCACATTAGCTTTGGCCATCAAAATTTATAAATTATCATCTATTTGTAAGACGTAAGTCAAGTGGTGTTCCCTCTGTCTACCCCACAAGGGATTCAGCATAAAAAATAGATTCATTAGACTAAATGACGAGCTCGGTGGCGCAGTGGTGAAACGCGCTGTTACGCTACTTTGACACCAACGCTCGTGGGTTCGATTCCCACACAGTACAAACATTTGTGTGCATGAACATGTCTGTTTGTATTGGTCTGGGTATTTTCTATGTATAATAAGTATGTATTTACAAAAAAAAATGTATTTACGTATGTTTATCAGTTGTCTAGTACTCATAACACAAGCTTCGCTTACTTTGAGGCTAGGTGGCGCTGTGTAATTTGTCCGACAATATTTATTTATTTATTTATTTATTTATTTAAATGAATAATGAAGAATGCTATTTACACAACTTTCTCATGACATAGCTTTATATCCAATTATACTTACGATTTAACAGAGGACTGTTATGTACACATACATACCAAATAAACTTATAAAACTCATGAATACTTTTGCATGCTTGCTTGAAGAAACATCAAAATGTATGCATTTTGATGTTTTGTTTAATGTAGCTGCTGTCAGTTTGCTTGAAGAAATGTCAAAATGTAGGCATTTTGACACATGCCGCACTGTAGTGCAGTTGCAGTTTTTTAGTAGAATCGGGGTAGATTTTGCTCGTCGCTGTGTTGTTTAACACACGTGGTTGAGATAAAGTTCTTGTTTTATCGCGGTTTCCCGCTGAGTTTTCTCAGTTTTGTGTTTATTTTGTGTTGGTGGTGGTTTTAGGTTGGATATAAGGTAAGAATACTAACCTTTTAGTAAGTTCTTGACTCCGGTATGGACGAGGACCCCCCTGACGGGGGAGGCCTTGTTCCTCTGGATGTTGAGATATCGGTGTCTGATCCAAATAAGGAGAAAAGAAACAAACGACATGCCGATGACATACTGGAAAGTGATGCTAAAAAAAATTTTTCTCCATCTAATTCCTATCAGTCCGTATACACGAGACCCGGATTCGAAGATGACTCTTCGTTCAAGTACTCGGAGACTGACCCTGGTCCATACACTGTCCACGTAACCCGCGAAGATCCCGATACCACCTCCAGCCCAACGATACGATCACTGAAATTCGCTCAGTTCATTCATCGAAACAATTTCAGAGGAATCGTTGACGGCGGAATCAAAACGCTAAGTCGTAGTAAAATGGCAGTTTCTTTTAAAAGTGCTTCAGATGCCAACAATTTTACCGAAAATCCTTTGCTGGCAGAAAAAAAATTTACATCTACTATACCCAAATTCCAGGTGTCACGCATGGGCATTGTACGTTCCATCCCCACAGATTGGACATTAGAGGAGTTAGTTAAAAGCATCTCAACTCCCCGTGACTGTGGCATGGTTATTAAAGCGAGGAGGTTGAATATTAAAAAACGATCAGATTCAGGAGTCTCATGGGTTCCTTCTACAACCGTAGTCTTAACATTCCAGGGACAAATACTGCCACACAAAATATTTTGCTATCACATGGCAATGGATGTGCATATTTACATGTTACCAACCATCCAGTGCAGAAACTGTTGTAGATTTGGACATATTCGCACCCAATGCAGATCTAAACCTCGCTGTTACAAATGTGCACAACCTCATACAGGCGACACATGTGATGTGAATGAGGACAGTGTTTCTTGTTTTTTATGTCAAAATGGCAATCACTCTGCCATCGACCCCAGGTGTCCTGAACATGGCAGACAGAAATCTATTAAAATTGTTATGTCCGAGGAGAACATTAGTTACACCGAAGCTTCTAAAAGGTTCCCAATCAGTAAGCGATCATACGCCGATATTACTTCCAGCCCAAAGCCTCAATCGCAACCCCTCTTTACTCCCTCCCAATCACAAAATGCTTTTCCAACCTTCCCTGTGGCCTCCTCTAACCTACACCATTCTTATAAGAAAACCGTTTTCTATTCTCCCACCCCTAAGTCATCCCCCAGTAAGTCTTATGACCATGCTGCTCATAATTCTATTACTAGATCCCCCGAGTCTGTGCAGCCCAATGGGTGCGCTTTAATAGATAGTCCTACACCAGTCATAACTCCAAATGATAATCTTATAGAACTGCTAGTATGCTCCTTACTAAATATGATTTCAAAATTCAGCGACTCCTTACCGTCCAACGTCATCAGCTTGATACAAGAATTGCTATCAGCACTAATTAATCAAAATGGAGCGAAAACTTCTGCAGTGGAACTGTAGGAGTATAAGGCTCAAAAAACAAGATATTATTCACCTTTTTAATCAGTGGAAACCTGTTGCTGCTGCCGTCTCGGAGACGTGGCTGAGACCAGATTCTCGTTTTCGGGTTTCGGGTTATTCGTGTCTTCGGGACGATAGGGGCGACGGTCGTGCTGGTTGTTCCCTTTTCATATCCAACTCCTTTCCTTTTACCCAAATCCCCATTCCTCCCCACAGTCCTGACCTACATGTAGTTGGCGCTAAATGCATTGGCATTTCCCTGATATCTGTATATATTCCTCACCCATCCCCACAAGTTATTTCAGAATTAAATTCCCTTATTTCCAACTTCACCAATCCAATGATTGTGCTAGGAGATTTTAATTGCCGACACACCCTTTGGGGCTCTAGCTCCATTGATCCCGTTTCATCCTTATTTCTAGACCTCCTAGATACTCATAATTTGTGCGTGCTGAATGATGGCTCTGCCACTCGTAGAGTATCCCCAGCCCTGAATCCAAGTGTCCCGGACCTCTCTCTAGCTTCCCCTGCCCTAGTCCCCATCATCTCTTGGTCTGTCCTCCCTAACTCCCATGGTAGTGATCATTTTCCTATTTTGGTCTCTATCCAAAGCTCCTTCACTCCCGCCCCTAGTCCTAAGCCTCTTCTTAAATATAACACGCACAAAGCCGAATGGTCTAAATATTCAAGCTGTCTAGAGGTCAAATTATCTTCCCTCTCTCCTGTCGATGAGAACAACTTCCTTGCCTGCTATGAAGAATTCATTTCATGCATCTTGTCTGCAGCAGATGAGACCATCCCTCTCAAAAATTCTGCCCGTAATCGAATCTCATCACCCCCATGGTGGGACTCTGCATGCTCCGATAGTGTAAAGGAGAGAAAGGAGGCTGAAAACATATACGAATCCAATCCCAATATGGGTAACTACATAGCATATAAAAAAACCTGCGCACGCACAACCAGGCTCTTAGCAAAGAAAAAAAAAATTGGTTGGCGAAAGTTCTGCGAATCCCTATCTCCTAGAACCCCTCCTGCCCTCGTTTGGAAGAAGATCAAAAATTTCCGCTGCTCCTATTCTATCCAAAATAACCAATCTAATGACCCCTCTCCATGGTTAGAAGACTTCATTAATAAATTAGCCCCTCCATATGTCCCTAATCATGACTGCTTCCTATCTCCTTCACCCCCAACCACAAAGGATAGCATGAATGACCCCTTTACACTAGCGGAGCTGCACTGTGCCTTAGACCACTTGAGGGATTCCTGCCCAGGCATTGACGGTATCCCATACTCCTTCATTTGTAAAGCACCTACCTCTTCAAAAATCATTCTCCTTGAAATCCTAAACCATATCTTCCTATCGGGGAATATCCCACATTCCTGGTCTTCCGAAATTGTCATTCCTATTGCAAAGCCGGGTAAGGATCCCTCAGTTTCCTCCTCCTATAGACCCATAGCTCTTCGATCTGTCCTAGCTAAGATCTTAGAGCACTTGATTAAAATCAGACTGGAGTGGATTGTTGAAAACAGAACACTGCTAAGTGGAAGCCAGTATGGATTCAGACGCGGTATGGGAACCAGTGACAGCTTGAGTATTTTTACATCTGAGGTTAGACTTGCTTTCTCAGAAAACCAACATGTGATTGGGGTCTTTTTAGATATAGCCTCTGCATATGACAATGTCCAGCTTCCAGTGCTCAGGCAGAAAATGCTACAGCTGAGTATCCCTGAGAGACTGGTCAACATAATATGCAAGTTGTTCATGTCCCGCTCTATTTGTATCCGTGTTAACGGAGAGCTCTTACCACCCCGTCACACTTGGAAAGGCCTACCTCAAGGTTCGGTTCTTAGTCCTCTCCTTTATAACATTTATACATCAGACCTAGACCTGTCCGTTACTAGTTTTTGTAAAATCCTGCAATATGCAGATGATATTCTTATTTACTCTCGTTCTTCCTCCTTTCCTGATTCCTGTTCCAACCTTAACTCAGCCCTGTTCCATTTAAATGAATGGCTTGTCCCACATGGTCTAACTATAGCCGTTAACAAATGCAGCGCTGTGGCATTTACGAGGAAAAGAGTAATCCCCCCCCTTGTTCTAAAAATTAAAAACGAAAATGTAAAAGTTCAGGAAAAAGTAAAATTCTTAGGCATCATTTTGGACTCTAAATTATCAGGGTTACACCATCTAAACTACATCTGCAGTAAAACGGAAAACAGTATTAATGTTTTACGAGCTCTGTCAGGAGTAAGATGGGGATCCCATCCTTACAATCAAAAAATGTTATACAATGCGATAGTCCGCAGCCACTTTGATTATGGTTGTTTTTTATGGGAACCATGCAGTAAAATGGCACTAAATAAACTAGACAAAATCCAGTCCAGGTGTCTGCGGATTATCGCAGGTGCTATGAAATCCTCCCCAACGTTAGCCCTGCAGATGGAATGCTTAGACCCTCCTCTTCACCTACGTAGACAATATTTAGCGGACAGATTCCTTTATAAATCCATCCAAAACTCCTCGCACCCTTTGCCAGAGATCCCAGAGCGTCTCCTTCAGTCCGTCCCGATTTCCCCATACTGGACCCATAAAACTCCAACCCCTCTTATCAATAGCTATAGGAGCTATAAGGAAGTTACCCTGCCTGTAAAGCAATTTTATCAAAATCCAGTGTATCTTATCCAATACGCAGCTCTTGTCTTTCAGCCGCATATTATCCTGGATCTAGGTGTTAATAAACAGACCGCTGACTCAAATAAAGTGATCTCCAGGTTACTCGAAAAGGACTGGACCGATTGGCTTAGATTGTATACTGATGCATCCAAACCTTCAGAGAACAGTGATGTTGGAGCTGCAGTATGGATTCCCAAATACCATATAATCTTAAGCTTAAAATGCTCACGTCTGTCTTCCGTCTTCACAGGCGAAGCCACAGCTATCCTTGAAGCTGTCTCCTATATAGAATCCCATCACATCCCCAAAGCCTTAATATTGTCAGATTCGAAGAGTTGCCTTCAAGATCTAATCAAGTCCCCTTTTCATGCCAAAGATAACTTTGCTCTTATTTTAGCCATAAGACAAACTTTATACCAATGTCACTCCTCAGGCTTAGAGGTGGTCTTGGCTTGGATCCCAGGACACCAGGGCATTGCCGGCAATGAAACGGCAGATAGATGTGCTAAAGAAGCAATTCAGTTAGGTATTGATAAGTACTACATCAACTTCTCCAGAGACCTTAGAATGCAGGCTAATGTGCGGTTGAAGAGAGATTGGGATGGGCTATGGCAGAGACGAGGAGCCACACATGCAAAATCTTACTTCAAAATCCAGACTGACATTCCTATCAAACCGTGGTTCTTCAAATATCGCCATTTTGACAAGCATCCAACATCGGCTATTATTAGGTTACGTCTTGGCCATGTTTGCTCCCCAGTGTTTTTAGCGAAAATAAAAATTCTTGATAGCTCTTTATGCGAGTGCGGCTTGGAAGAGGGAACCCTTGAGCATCTTTTCTTTAGTTGTCCAAAACTCCAGGTATCTTTGTATGACATGCTCCCTCATAATATCCCTCGCCCTGTTAATGTCTCCTATCTACTCACCCTGGTGTATTCTCCTTTTATCTCAGTTCTGGTCAAATTTATAAAAACTAACAATATTTATCTGTGAGTCTCATTCATTATCCTTTTATTAAGTAGATCATGTTATGTCTCCCCTTTTTAAATCTCCCCTCTATACTAACTACTAATATATGTGTCTAGAAATGGTACTAACTATATGTTGTGTTGTTTTAGATCACTCAGCGGCCACTTGCTATTCGCTACCGATCAATAGTCGCACCAACCGGAACGTGGCTTTCTCAACCTCGACATTGGCAAAATCATCGTTAATAATTAATGATGGAGCCACATAACTAAAAATAGAATAGAATAGTAGAATCGGTCTATAGGAAATTTTAATGGAATACACTTATGGGCACTGCACTAGTCCTGCACAACTCAAATGACAAGCGTAAACGTGCAGTTGCATTTATTTAGCAGAATTGGCCTACAGATGTTCATAGTCTACGGTGATTGTTTACCATCAGGCAGGCCATGTGCTTGATTGTACCTTCTTAGTGGTATAAAAAAAACAGTACATATGAATAGCTTGATGGCATTGTTACATTGTTGTGGCACTCTAAAGGGTTTTTCAATAAGGGCAGGTAGAGATTGAAATGAAATAAAACAAGCTGTGTGTGAGGTCAGGTATTAACAAAAATCTTTTCAGGAACACCATTCCTATATGAAATCTATTTGTTTGTCTGTGTATGTGTCTGTCTGTCGCTTTTTAACGAATATTTGAATTTTGACTTCAGATTCGGATTCAGCATAAAAAAGTAGAATAGGAATGTTCAGGAACACCGTTCCTTTCTCTTATGGAACATGGTCAAAATGGGCAAGAAATAAAAAAATAATATTGTTATATAATTGACGAGCCAGGTGTTCCTCTGGCAATGCAAGCTTGCGCATTCTCAACTGGTTTTATTTGAAAGGCCCATATGAGCTATTAAGTGTGAAATATGACATCATTCAAATGCCCGCCACGGCTTCTTACAGTGGCATGGATCCTAGTGATCCAATTTTCAATGACTCTTCCCCATAGATCTGGCACTTAGCACCGTCCTACTGGGACCACATGCCATCTAGGTCCGTCCTGTAGTGCTCGCCGTTAACGGTGACCGCCTCGTTTTCCAAAAAGTACGGACCAATGATGCCGCCAACCCAAAACCCACACCAAAGGGTAACTTTTGAGGATGCATTATCACCTGGTGAACCTCACGTGGCTTGGGTCATCCCATATATGGCAATTTTGCTTGTTAACACAGCTATTCGTCAAAGAATATGTGCCTCGTCGCTAAAGATGATTTTTCGGTCAAAATTGGGATCCTCTTCCAAACGATTTGAAGCTCAGTCAGCGAACAAACGATGTTGTCTATGGTCATGAACTTTGAGCTCCTGGGTTGGATCTTGTAGGGGTGACCTAAGTTGAAGTCTGTCAAAAACTACCCACGCCAATTGAAAACCCCTTTGACAGAACACGCAGGTTAAGCAAAGTCTATGGATGTTTTATCTAACTCGAGCTTCTCCATGTTTCGGAGGGCACGTTAAGTCGTCGGTCCCGACTGTTGTGTATAGATGACGGTCGCTAAGCTAAGTGAGTGACCTCCGCCATTGAGCACGGTGGTACAGTATGTTCTAGACGTCTTTGGTTGAAGGGAGATGCATATTCCTGCAGTGGGATGAGTTAGGTTTGATGTGGTTATTTGGCATAGATTTCAGCTCATGGAATGAGGTGTTTATACACCCAATCTATAAAACAGATATCACACAGTTGGAGCATATTCCATATTTTAATAGAATAAAATAATGTCAGCGACCGTATGATATCATTTACAGTACAAAGATTGAGAATTAAAGCTGGAATTGCGACAAAATTCGCAATCTTGACATTTCTTTGAGGGTGTTAACATAGTGGGAATTATTAAGTATCTTGCAGTGTGTGTAATTAAATGATAATTAATATGTCAAGAGATCTAATCCCGCTCAAGTCTACATTGGCTTATACCTCTTGCAATGTGTGTACCCAAATCACCCTCAGCTTGGTTTAACATAGTCCTTGCAGGCCATGTAGTAACATTGTGTAACACTGTGTAGTAGCATAGCATTCTCTCTTTTTGAAGAATATCATGGTGTTATCACATGACATAAAAAGTTGCTGTTTTATTAACCCATACTTGTATACATATTTAAAAATTATTTTTGGTTTCATTTTCAGAGCCTGTTTATTGGATGTCCAGCTTCCAGGATTTGGTCTGGGTGAGGAACCATATAATGGCCCCTCTGAGTGAGGAGTGGGTATTCCGATCATGTATGATGCCATTACTTCTGCAGTGTGTTCATCCCATGCTCGCTATATTTATGGGACCACTGTTGTTTGGTATAGGTGAGTGTTTATTTTTATATAATGTCTGTAGGCATACAAGCATACAACCCACTTGATAGATAACGGTTACTGTAGCCTATGAACGCATGCCGTACAGGGAGTATCGACCGCGAGTCGTCACCTCTGCTGCTTACACAACATCTCCTTAGGAGCTTACTGGTTCACAGGTAAAATATAAGATAATGTTACTTAACAATAAATGTAAGTTCTTTCCATAGGGGTATCTATTGAAAACAAGGATATAGCTTATATGAACAAAGGCAAGATAATTAATTATCCCTTTCTTTGTCACAATACTACAATAGTGTGTAATTTTTACAACCAGTTACAAAGGGGATATCCAGCAAAAAACATTACATTTAGTTAATTTGTAACTATACATAGACAAAGTTTTGCACCAAAATATAAAGTATCATGGAGATATATTCTTTATAAAATATTTCCTGTAAAACTATAACCAATATTGTTGTCACTGTTTATTACTTCTTCTTGCAGTATTTTTAAAATGTCTATATGATAGCCATTGATTATTTTCAGCCCATTTCCATCATATGTTGGAGCAAATGAAATCTGGATATGATTTTAAGTCGGCTTTAATGATTTCGTGTAAGTATCTTTTTTTCATAATATTTTCTCAAAATATGTATTACTATCAACGCTGCGACAATAAATAGTAAATAAAAATACATTATATAATTAAAGGGTGTCCCAGGGGATGTGCCACATCACACAACCCCTGCAACACCGAAGTAAGAAGCATAAAGGGTCGGTATTTCGCTAGGGTGAGAAAAGTAAAAAAAGAGGAAAATACCGACAAGGATTTATTTAAAGAATACACGATTAGGGGGTCGTGGGTAAGGTCGCGGTCTCCGCTATGGTTGTTCAGTAGGCACTTAGCTTTCCAAGGAGTTGCAGTATGCACGCCGTAGAAGAGGGTAGGCGAGACGCAGCGGAAGGCTAGGTGCGACGAGCGTGAACGTAGAATACCCGTACGGGTGAACCCTGCAACGCACACGTCCAGTGTGTTAGTCACTGACACAACCTTGCCTCCCGATTGCCTTCCCGCCTTCGATGCTAGTTGCGAAGCTAAGCATCTAAGAAGTCAGCTAGCAGAGGCAATCGAGAGAAAAAAAAAAAAAAGAAAGGTACATAGGCAGACGACAAATAGCAATAGCATAGAATAATATAGAATATTAATAAAATGAGATTAGTTCTGGTTGTCGTTTGAAGAGCTTAAAAAGATTATTATGATCCTTGATAGTATAGATAGATAAATAGAATAAGCTTTATTTACATAATAATGGATTTTTTTTAAATAGGGCCTTATTTCTAAAAGTAATCTTTTCAAGGCAACCTTAAGTTAACAACCTTAAGTTACAAGGGGTCTACATTCAAGAAAATCCTTCGTGTGCGATTCTCACTTGGCATTGGCTCTTTTTTAGGGTTCCGTACCCAAAGGGTAAAACGGAACCCTATTACTGAGGCTCCGCTGTCCGTCCGTCCGTCCGTCCGTCCGTCCGTCCGTCCGTCCGTCCGTCCGTCTGTCACCAGGCTGTATCTCATGAACCGTGATAGCTAGACAGTTGAAATTTTCACAGATGATGTATTTCTGTTGCCGCTATAACAACAAATACTAAAAAATAGAATAAAATAAATATTTAAGGGGGCTCCCATACAACAAACGTGATTTTTTTTTGCCTTTTTTATAGATAATGGTACGGAACCCTTCGTGCGCGAGTCCGACTCGCACTTGGCCGATTTTTTTTATTTAGCGGTAAATGCTGTTCTCTGTCACATCTATTTAGTCAGATCGGATATTCTGTGGTACTGTGTGTGGTATATTTTACGATATAAAGCGGAAGAGTTTGTTTGAACGCAGTAATGTTTGGAATTACCAGCCTGAATTGAAAAAAATATTTTTACTTTAAATGTTCCAATTATTGAGGAAGATTATAGGCTATTCAACATCACGATACGGCTCTTAGAAGCCGAGGAAAAAGATAGAAAAAGCGGTTCCCACGAGATACCGGGATATGCGTGGTTGAAATCGCGGACTGCAGCTAGTATGATACAAGCGGCTAAAATGTGTAGGAAGGATAACACTCACTTTCACTTATAATAATCAAGTTGTTTTTTTACAGCTTTCCAGTTTACTTACACTACTCTGTTCGGTGCTTATTCTTCGTATTTGTTTCTAAGGACAGGTGAGTTTAACGTTTAGCTAAAAAATAAAATGTATTTTGATTATTTAGAAGCTTATCCGACTGTCGATATGAGCAGCAGTTTGGGGTGAGCGACGATGGAGTAAAGCGTTAGGGTTAACATCGGTAGTAGTAGCAGTGAGTTAGCGCGTCCTTAGAGGCAGCGGCGCCTTTGCGCGCCTCTAGGGTAAGCACTGCTAGCGGGAGTGTCAATCGAGCAAAGGATTATATTATCTTATAATTTAATAACGCTCCCTTTAAATAAATGATTTTTAATTTAATTAAAGGGTGCGTTATTAAATTATAAGTTATCAGAATAGTCAATTTTTGTTGTTTCAATAATTCATTAGTATTATTATAACTATGGTTGGCTTGGTCTGGGCGTATTTTTTATTTATTATAAGTGTGTGTAACTAAAAATCCAGCCCTAAGTTCTGTTACAAATGAATATGCATTTATTTTTTGATGAAGTAATGTACAAATACAAAATACTTTATTTTCTGTTACAAATTTTTATCTTAATCCTAGTTGTTGAAGTCCCCTGTTAAGCCTAAGTATGCCTATGATAGGGGGCTCCGCTCTATATTTAACACTTTATTTTACGTTTACTAGGTAGATTTGACATGAAAAAAAATACAAAGAGTGTGAGGGGGAGAGAGAGAGAGAGAGTGCAACGTATATTATTATTAACTTGTTTGTTGAGAGATGAGTTTTATATTTAGTATATTTGGAAAATCAACAACATAAAACTATATTATAAATCCAGTTTAGCAAAGCATTGAGCCATTTACAGGTTTCCGTAAATAGCAACATATTAGACAAAGAAATTTATGAGCATTAAAGAAATTAATTATTTATATATCAAAGTTCAGTGCTATTGATATAATGTTGAATTGAAGACATAAATATCTTTTGACACCAAGACGTATAAAAAGAGGAAATAATAAAATAATTATAATAACAACATACATATCACTGCCTAGTGCTCAACAAACCGCTTAGACAACGACCGCCTTACCGACGCACAATCGAGTTCAGGACCAACTGCATTAAATAGACTACCCGCACGAAACATAAAGGTGTCTTGTCGATAGTTAGTATTAGCGAATGGTAAGGAGATAGGTGCGTAACGTCGATTTGATTTCACTGACACTGAGAGATATTTTAGATAACATGTCCGGGCAATCTATGACGTTTGTAGTTATTTTGAGGAAAAATCCTATATCGGCAATTTCACGTCTTTTATCCAACGGTAGAAGGTGATGATTGTATCTATTATAACTTATTATAAGTAACTATTAAGTCTATATTAAGTATCGTTGATTGGTACGATAACATAAAAACCGAATAAACTTCTTTTGAATGTTTTCAATACCATAATTCCATATTTACGATGCGTATTCTAGGTTACTTCGTACGAAAGCACAGTATAGAAATTCCACAATTTTAACCCGTTTAAAATTCTTGGAATTACGCATCAGGAAGCCCAGGGCTTTTGTAGCCTTCGAGATAATATTGTCAATGTGGCAGTTGAAGATCAACTTAGAATCACGGATGACAACGAGATCACTAATCCATGAGTTCCTAATTGCAGACCTTTTAGTGTGTAACTATAAAGTATACTGTCATATTTGCGGGTAAAGGTGACGACAGCAGCAGTAAGACTTCAGCCTCGAGAGATCAGATTGTAAAAGATGAGCATCACTTTCAGAGGATATCTGCATAAAAAACTTCATATCAGGTCGATGTCACTCACAACAACCAAAGGACCTAGTAGCAAAGAGCCCTGTGGGACACCACTGGGTATTGGCAACCACTTAGAAACACAATTATTGATAGCTACAGCTTGGGTACGATTGTCTATGTACGACTCAAACCACCTGAGTAGGTTACCCCGCACACCGACACGCAACAGTTTTTCCAACAACAATCTATGGTCAATTCTGTCGAAACACTTGTCAGTTGTCAGAAACGCTGTAGTCAGTGTAAATAACATCGACCTGTGCGCCATTGTCCATGGTCTCCGTCAGAAAATCATTTAGTAGCACCAAGTTAGAAGTTGTTGAACGGCCCGGCATGAATCCATGTTGATATGAACATAGCGAGTTCCTAACCACCGAGAACACCCGCCCATAGACAAGTTTCTCTAGTACTTTGGCTACAATGCACTACTTCGATATTGGACGATAATTATTGGCGTCCGTTTTCACACCCTTCTTGTGCACAGGAGTAATGAACGCTCGCTTCCAAATAATCGGTACACTACATTCCCTGAGAGATCGCTTATATAGTATAGTAAGTGGGACAGCAATAAATTTAGAACTATGTATTAGAAACACTGCTGGGATACCATTAGGATTAGCCGACTTGCGAGGGTCTAAGGCAGACAACAGCGATAACTTCATCATAAATGATGTTGATGGATAAAATATCTGATGTAGTATTCTGCAGTAGAGTTTCAATGGAGCTTGCGGTGTTAGTATACGTAGGTGGTTCCTAGAAATAAAATAAATTTAAGCTCTGTTTTTTTAACTATAAGTAAAATTAAAAGGAAACTAGGGAATCATATAGCAGATACAACTTTTCACTTTTCAGGTCACTTCATAGCACCGTTGCTGGCCCACATATTTTGCAACCACATGGGATTCCCTAACTTTGGTGGTGTGGCTTTCTTCCCTCCTTTCCAGCGAGTGGTAATTATCATTTGTTTCCTCCTAGGACTAGCTTTGTGGTGTTTCATGCTTTTACCTCTCACTACCCCAGACATCTATGACAATAGATTGCATTATGACACTTGAATATTTACGCAGATATTTTTCAAATACCGTTATTTGACGTGGTTTTCTTTTGAGCGGACAAACATCAAGCATCTCTCTGTAAGATACGAAATACTAAGTGTAAAGTTATCAGCATACTGTCAGACAATTGCGAGTTAAATACATTGCTGTATTAACAATACGTAGCAAATAAATGTTATAAAAAACAGGCAATTTACTTTAAAACTGAGCTGCCGCCACCGGTTTATTGATCGATAGCTTATTTCGTATATGCGTATTGGTTACTCTATTTAAGATATCAGAAAGCCATATATGATCACACAATTAATGAAGAAAACAGCGTGATAATATTTTCCAGTTGTGAGTTTTTCGACACATGCAGAGATATTTTAATAAGATGTAGGGTACACAGATGGACAGAGCCAAGGCAAGACTCGTCAGAATCGTTACCAGAATATAATGAAAGTGTGCTTTTTACAAAGATTATATGTATTTAAATATGAGTAGCGATTCTAGGGACCTTTCTCTAAACACGTATATAACGTATACCACGTTAATATTATTTGTATAAACCCCTTCAGCCATATTCATTACTAGATTTTAGATAGATAGATAAGCCATTTATTTGTATCTCCATGACACACAACAGTAAATATCAACAGGTAAACAATGAGCAAACAGCAAATACACTAGTAATCACACAATAAATTGTGTGTCGCAGTGATACAAAAAGGCAGCGGCTCAGTGCATTATTTGCTCAAAGAGCAAACCACTGATTTTCAGCAGCTGCCTGAAAATTAAGGAGACGCATGCAAGAATAACGCCACGGATGTTATGTTATATATATATATATATTTTAATTAAATTTTAAATTAAATAAATGTTTACTATTTCAGCCAGAATTTAAAAACGAGTTATTTTTAAGAATATTGACTTTAGAATACTTAATACCATACATACATGGTTCGGCATCAGAGTTTAAACTCACGTTGCCTGGATTGCGAGTACAATCGATCATCCATCAGTATTGTTACTGACACTGATGCAAAGACGGTGTCAAAAAATCCTTTTTTATGTGCTGAAAATAAAGGAAATGAAAAAAAGTAGTTTTGTTTAATTAATTATGAAGCCGGTTATCAATAGAGCAGTAATAGCCAAGTGGATAAAGGACCCGCCTTTTGACCAGTTGGTCCCGGGTTCGAATCCTGGAATGTACCACTAAATTCGTGTTTTCAGATTTATGTACATATTTGTAATTTGTTAAAAACATCGTGAGGAAACCCGCACGTCTAAGAAATTATATTTCGAAAGACGTGTGACCTTACCTAGGATAAATCTGGTTTTCCCTCTGGAATGTGGAGGACTGACGGCAGCCGCTCCTTGTAAAAATCAGTACCTACGCCGAATCCTTAGGCTTGGGTAGCGGACCCCGCCTATCCTATTGGATTAGGAAACGGGATAACATTAAAAAGAACAATCCATTTATCAAACTCTAGTTACTAATATGGCTGAAGGGATAAAACCCTTATTTTAGGTACATATCTACTTTATGTGCAGTCCATGTACTGTCGACGTATAAACCATAACAATTTATATTAGTAAATATAGGACGCCCCGAATATATCTCGCGGTGGTAGATATTATTTGTGCATGTATATTGGGTAAAACTACTTACTAATAAATACAATCTGCTGTTTGATAAAATAAGGCATGATGGTGTGTTACATTGTGCAGATAACTAAATTTTCTTTATTTCAACTACTGACAAACGGCTAGTCTTTTATATTTAATATACACACATCAAAAGTGTCTAGGGATCAACATATATTTTTGCAATAACTTTTCTCCTGATTGATATTAATTAAAATTTTCTTTAAGGATTCATCAAATAAAGTGTTTTCGTTTGTCTACAGTAACGATAAACCAAGTCACCTTTGCATTAATAAAGATATTTGCCATTTTCATAATAAAGGGATTTTTGACATTTGAACCACTAACATTAAAGTTCGAAAAAAAGACTGAAATAACAGTTTTCTTTAAAATTTTATTGGGTAACTTAAACAATTAATAATCCGTGTTTCTACCGCGAACACTAACAACACAAGAACATCGGTTTGGCATACTCAAAATGAGTTCATCCAAATCACGCTGTGGAATGGCCGCCCATGTTCGTTGCAACAACAAAAAAAGGTCTTCTTGCGACTGGATACCCTCCATATTCGGCAGAGCTCTTCTCTGTAGCATATCCCATGCAGGCTCAATCGGGTTCAAGTCTGGCGACTGAGCAGGCCAGGGCATGACATTGATGTTAGCTGCGGCGAGAGTCTGTCTTACAACTCTTGCGGTGTGCGGTCGTGCATTATCATGCATTAACTGAAATAAGGGACCGATTTGCACTTGTAGAGGAACGATGACGTCTGATACAATCGTCTCAGCATAAATTTGAGCGTTGAGGTTGCCTCTGATCCAAATCAACTCAGTTCTTCCGCCGATCCAAATACCCGCCCATACCATGATGGTTCCACCACTATAAGGATGGACTTCCTGGCAGGATTTTAATCGCTGTTGGCGTCCAGGGGTTCTCCAGTGTCGTATACGTTTATATATTTTATATATTTTTTTATTACAAAGCCACATCTCAATCTCAAGAAATCCGCATAAAAATGCTTGATCCCTAGACACTTTTGATGTGTGTAGTTATTTCACAGATTAAGAGGTCAATAAATATTGTGCATTCATCAGTTGTGTAATCAGAATATGGTTTATATTCTGTAAATTAAAGTTTAAGCATACGGCCGTACACCGCCGCTGGGTTGCCTAGCAAAACCATGGCACAAGTATGAAAAACATAATCGCACCAGGCAATTCACGAGAGTCAGCGTAAGGAGCGGCAACCTATTTATTTCTTGGTTTCTAAATCAGTCTCTTTTCATTGGAATTTCATCTAGCTTTCATACCAACTTGTGCCGAGATTTTGCTGCACTCCCATTACTTTACTGTAATAAACTCTATTATTACTTGTATCTCTACTATTGTTTATATATATAATGACTGTTTATTTCATATATCTAATCCGGCTATAAGTTACAAATGAATATGTATTTATTTTTTTATGAAGTAATGTAATCTTAATAAAACTTGTATGTACATATTTATGTAAGTCTCAGCAAAATATAAAAAAAAAATGATTCTATTCGGCCACCTTTGACTTTGATACAGGTCTTTAATCTGTCTGGCCACGAATCTATGGATTTACGCACTGTTTCCATGGGAAATTTAGTTACTGCTTGCTCCAGAGATTTCTTAAGTAACACTATGTCTGAGTGTCGTTCCGAGCAGGCTAGGCCAGTCTTCAGCTTTTATAAAGTCCGGAGCGTTGGTTACGAGTCAGGCTTGGGTAGTTCGTGCCTTGTGATCAGGTGTAGAGTCCTGCTGGGAAGTCCACGGTACATTTTTAAAAAGTGTATTATTGAGAGGTTTCATAACACGATCCACGACAGTCTCTTGATACACTTTGACTGAAGTCTTCACTCCTTTTTCACAAAAATGAAGTTTGTTTGATATTTGACTCCTTGATAAGACACCCCCCCACCAAACCATTACAGACGCATGATGATGACCACGTGTACCTTTCCGACTTGGGCGGCTTCTTTAGAACTGTGTGCGTACACTCTGGCCTTTTTGCGCGTTATAACAAGCAAAATGTTTTTTATAGTGCGCACAAAGTATAAAATATATATAATATTTCTGTGCCTTTCACTTTCTTTTGATCGATCCACTCTATTCAACTGTAGGGATTGATTTAGGGTATGTCCTGTATATCTACGATAAGCGCCGAGCTTCAGGTCTTGTTTCATTACACGCGACAGAGACCTAGCGGGATTCTTCATTTCTCGCGATAAGAGTTTTTGTTTCCTAATGGGATTTCGGCGAATTCTGACTTAACAGATTAAACAGACTTTGTAGTTCTAACAGCACGTGGTCACCCCGATCTTTTATGGTCTTCAACAAATTAAGTGTTGGTATATCTATCGATAGTATGATATATGAACATACGGCTGTAGTGAAGTGTCTTGAATATGACCGGCGGTTCCATACCCATGGCTGCAAACTTATTTTCTTTAACACCCCATTCCATATTGTAATTTGATAATAAACACGAAAAAAATATGTAAAACGGCGAGGAATCGAAAAAAGTTTGTAACATAATAAACGCGTTCCAAATTCAAAATAATTAGAGAATTGCAAAGTTTCTACGTAACACTATTTATGACCAGACTAATTATATGCAAAACCTACAGCGTATGTTCGTGTAGAGATTTCTATCGATTTTATGCGAAATCCGCAGCGTATGTTTGTGTCGTTATGGGACTTCGTAATTGGAATGGAGTATAGACAATTAGGTATCGGGCTACGGCCCTATGTAGTGACTTTCATTTAAATCACATTTAGATTAAACAACCAATAGGTGCAAAATTTTATGATGGAATCTAAATCTAGAAGCACTAAATCAACCTCGCCTTAGATTTCATGGCGATTGGTGACCCGAAACTAGCGCCACCATCGAAAACACTGAAGTTCGTGAACCCAACGATTAAAGTTACAGAACCATAAAGTATTTTTACATCACTTACAACATGTATTCTGTTACATAGATAGTTGTAGATATAACCAGAAAACGGCAGTTTTTGGCTTGGCTAAAAGTTTTCGTTGTGTAACATTTTAGACACTTTATAGACATTTTTTTTACACCAATAAGGTGGCAAACACGCGTACGGCCTGCCTGGTTATTGTATTTGCTAAAATAGGGGCATTTGTTCGATCCCTGTGAAAATACATTGTGTGATTTTTTTCAATAATAATGATTTTTGAATGAGTTAATTCACTAGTTTCGCGTGACTAATAGCCTTAATATTTTTTTGAGACTACGTTTGTGTGTACGTTATGTCTATGTTTTGTATCAAATTATTTGTAACCTTTCGAAAATATAGTTTAGTACACATCCTAATAATATTATAAATGTGAAGGTCCGTTTGTTTGTTAGCTTTCACGCGAAAACAACTCAACCGATCATCATGAAACTTTGTACACATATTCTTGGAGGTATCGGAAGTAACATAGGATAATTAAAAAAAAATGCGAGCGACGCCTCGGGTAAAAGCTAGTAAGATATATAAAGATCTGTAGAGATGTTTTGCCGGTGTATTATCTGGAAAATGTTGGTCAGCCTTTGTGTATTAGTTTGAATTGTTGTTCATTAAATTATCTAACCGTAGATACGGATATGATATCTGAAATCTGCGCGCAGCCATATAATAGACAGGTTCCTCTCTTCAAGTATGCCAAGGCGCCGGTAGCAGATCTCCTCACGAACCTAAAATCGAGGTTTAGAAGAAAATAAATAAAATCGAAAATAACGTAATATTAGTTTTCGGGTAACAACGAACTAATCTTACTTGTAGTTGTTAAATGTATGACTAAATAAACAATAAAAAATAAGTGTAGATCTGAGCAAATACATAATAAATATCAATTTTGCTCAATCGATAGACTTAAGCTCGGTGTATTTCAAACCTTTGCCTTCATTGTGATTGCTTGAAAAATGACAACGATTGGAAAATATGGGAGTTATAGCTATAGGCCTATAGTTGGACGGATCCAAGCAAGCACCTTTTTTAGGGATCGGGTGTACCAAAGCCTCCTTCCATGACCTGGGAACTACGCCAAGCGAATAGGAGTACCGAAAGAGGCGCGTTAGAATCGAAGCTAACTCCGGAGCACACATCTTCAACACAATGGGTGGAACTCTATCCGGCCTGCACGATTTATGAATGTCCAGGAAGATAAGGGCTCTACGGTTAGCTTTATGTGAGAAATGAATTTCAGGCATAGAGCTCTCACAACGCGAGATGGTCGGTGGTGTTCCTCCCTGGTCATCAAGGGTCGAGTTGAATTTAAAAAGAGAGCCCAGGAGATCGGCTTTCTCCTTTGCAGTATGGGCCAGCGATTCGTTCTCTTGGCGTAACGGAGAAAACGACGACTGACAGAAGTTACCCTGAACAGCTTTGGCGAGAGACCAGAAGGCACGAGTCCCGGAGGGCAAGCGTACGAGTCTCTCGCCAAGTTTGCTAACAAATTCTGACTTTGTTCTCGCGATGCAACTCTTCAAAAACCTGGAGGCAGCGTTGTAGCTTTTTTTAGTGAACTCGTATTTAAATCACCAGCCGCCTGAGCATTGGACCAGGCTTATGTCGAGACGCATCCTTGCAAGATCGACCGAACCATGGACGGGACTTTCCACCTATGGTCACCGCAGAGCTAGGAATAAAAAGTTCCATACCCTGCAAAATCACATCGGCGAAAGCGTCGGCACAGGCTCTGGGATCGTCCAGCGTGAAGCAAACCTGCCTCCAGGGGTAGAACGAGAAGAAAATGCACAGCTCCCCTTCCCAATCTGCCGACCTAAAGTGCCACATACAACGGCAGCCTGCTGTACGCGGTCGCGTTGGGAATGCAAGTAGCACCTCACTATGTATCAGGTATAATTTTCAGGGTGAGAGGTCAGCAGAAGATCTAAAAGGAAGGGCACATGTTCCTCTATATCTAGCACCCGCGTGGGCGAAAAAATCAGTTGCGTCAGATGCTATGGCAAAGTCAAAGTGGTGGGCATTAAAATCGCCTAGAATCACAATTTCAGCGGCAGGGATCTGTTGGAGTATAATATCAGTCGTCGTTTGAATGTACTCCACAAGACGCTCTGTTTCGGCGTTACCGGTATGGAATCTGTAGAGGCACTCATAGTATGGATATGATACCTGAAATCTGCGCGCAGCCATATAATAGACATGTTCCTCTCTTCAAGTATGCCAAGGCGCCGGTAGCAGATCTCCTCACAAGCCTAAAATCGAGGTTTAGAATAAATTAAATAAAATCGAAAATAACGTAATATTAGTTTTCGGGTAACAACCACCTAATCTTACTTGTAGTTGTTAAATGTATGACTAATGTAGTAAAATAAAATAAAATGTAGATCTGAGCAAATACATAATAAATATCAATTTTGCTCAATCGATAGACTTAAGCTCGGTGTACTTCAAACCTTTGCCTTCGTTGTGATTGCTTGAAAAATGACAACATTATTTACCTAATTTGAGCTAAAAATTATGAAAATCGTACGTACTCGTATATCATTCGATATAAGTGTAAGAACGTGCTATAAAGATCTTTTAAAAAGAAATTTGCAAAATCGATTCACAATTGACGAAGATACCATGTAAAATACGCACAAAACGTACATCAGTATGTACTGTTTCCTTAATTGAGTTCCTCCTTTTTAAAGCCAGTTAAAGCATATCAACGCCGATCGACTGCGAGATCAGGAGAAGCAATAATGACACTCGTAATACACCCTCGTCATCTTTATCAGTCTGTTTCCACCCAGCGCTGGATATAGGTCTTCCATACTGTCTTCCAGCAAATAAATTCATTCACTTACCGTATAATCTTCGGCCAATCGTGCGTGGGCATTGTCTGTCAACGCTTCTCGTCGGAAGGCAAACAAACATACGGCCCACTTGATGCAACGTGGTTACTATAGCTATATATACTATGAACGCTGGAAACGCAGAAAGTATCACCCTCACGTTGCCATCCCACGTTTGCCATCAGCGATCTGACTTCTACCATCAATAATTCTGCAGAACCCACTGCCATAGTTGTTTAAAATTAAATTTTCGTATTTCTGTAACCATAGAAGTATCGACTGTTCTGAGGATCCAACAAGTCATTACAATCTCCTTTATTTACAATCGCACTAAGCGTGGTTTTGCATTAAAATTAAAACCGTTCCTAAATATTATGTGAAACGGATTTGGTATGTAAAAGCTAACAGACACCAAATGACACAAAGGCACATGCATCGCATTGGGTCAGAGTTTCATCCACAGAAAATGTCTACTGCGTCCATTTTATTAACCAGATATTGACATATAATATCTTCTAAAAAAATGCAACATGTGATTACCTGTCTTTTTCCAACTTCTTAAAATTAATACCCTTCAAAAGTTGAATTATAATATGAATCGAGTGATGTAACCAAGATGTGTCTTTGTTCGTGTTTCAGTTACTTTACTTTTTCTTTATATATTTACGATACATGTAATACCTACATGAATACATCTTCACAAACTGCCAGCGATGAGAGATCATTATTGAATAATAAATAAATTTTTCTACCGAGAGATTAATTGCTGTATTTGTAGTCATGCAGAAATTATACAAAATATAATAGATAACAATTTAAATCATACCTAAAAGCAAGGCGAGAGAGGCCTGATGTGGGTGTGGGCCATCGATCGATGGTGTGGGCACGTCACCATATCGTATGAGTTATAACTGTTGCGTTTGAAGTTTAAATGGAACAAGAATACCTCCGCGCCACGCATTATATCAGCGTGGTTTGTGCCGAATATATAAATAGTATTTTAAAGTATTATATATAGTAGTAATAGTACATTATTGTATAAAGTAGGTTGAGTATGCGTATTACACATAAATATACAAACAATTTTATAATTGTAATTTATAAATCGAGAATTAAAATAAGCGATAATAATTGAATGTCCTCATCCATTCTCGAGTCACAGTCATCGGTAAAAAAATAAAAACAATGATTTAAAAAACAAGTTAGTTCTAACTCCTATTCGTTGAGATTGTAGCTCTCTGATATTACATTTTTCCATAGAGAGGTATGTCTATCATGGCCTTGGCCAATTTAATAAGATAATAGTTGTTAAAATTCGAAGTTCTTCCCATAGTTCCTATATCTTGTTTTAATTTCAACTTATTCATAGTATGGCGGCGGCTCAAAAATGTTTGCCCATTCCCATCAAGCAAATAAACATACATAATTTTATGTATTTACATAATGTATATATGAAAATAATTGTTAATATTTTACATTCTATCCCCGTAATGTTTTTAATATAAGCAAGATGAAAGTGCTAAGTTCATAGGAGTTTCAGACTCGCTTTAGAAACTAAAGATGTACATTAAAACAATGAAGTTTGTTACCGTCTAATACATTGTAAAGTACTGTCTAATCATCTATACTGATATAATAAGGCGGAAGAGTTTGAGAGGTTGTTTGAACACACTAATTTCTGGAATTATCTGTCCGATTTGAAAAATTCGTTTCGCATTTGATAGCCCAACTCTTGAAGAAGGTTATATGCTATTCAACATCACAATACGATCCTTAGAAGTCGAGCAAAAAGAACAGCTATCAGTATAGCTATAAATATATGTAATTAAAATTGAGCAAATCATTCTGCTTTAACAACTCGGTAATTACGGGATTCTAAGGAACTAACCATGGTTGTTAAGAGCCAATTTCGTTGTCCAATGATAAGTTTTTACCTCTGTATTTTGTTCATAGTTTGTGCCATATTACGATTAAGGGGGTTACGCTCCTAAGTACCTACGCTAGTTGACTTTTAAGTTTCTTATACGTCTACTGTCCTGTATGTTTCTACAATTTGTAAATATAAAAATATCAGGGTTGGAAAAAAACACCGCTTCTATTTGTTCGACTAGTCAAGTGATGTATTATTTCGTTATATGATGTATATTTATTGCGTTGGAATGTTAGTAGTTAGCTCTATTTATATCGATATATTTTTTATTGTCTGTAAAAGAGAAATTTGGAAAATAATGTTCTTTCTCGTTTTTATGACAGAACTACTACGAATTTTATCCATATTTTAGTTACCACAAGATAACATGTATCTGTAAATATCACTTGCACGTCGGTGAAGGAATATATCATGAAGAATCCCGCACCCAAGAAATTATTTCGTAAGACGTGTGAACGACGTCTAACCTAAGAAATGTCTCAAAAAGAAAAAAAAATTCCCTCTGAGTTGTGGAGGTTCGACGTAACAGTAGCTCCATATCAAAATCAGTATCTTCGATAAATATTTAGGCTCAGCTAGCGGACCTCGCAAATCCTAATGGATTGAAAAACGAAATTTCACAGTCGGTCCGCCGACAGTAGTTACGAGTAGTTTATGATAATATAGTGAGATTCGCAGTAAGTTCTTTCATATCATGTCGTGTATTATGACTTATCTTGTTAATAAAATGGCATATGGCATTTTATTTCCGCATCTTTGTAATGCTGTTGCAACAATAAAAATACGTAAAATTTCGTTCTATATTTATGAAAGTATAAAATAAAGTAGAAAAATTCATGGTTCGTTTGCGTTGACGTAAATAATGTTTCATTTTTTACACTATCTACTGTACATTATATAAGAGTCATATTCAACAAATATTGTCATCAATGGATGTACACCTTAAATATATTTGTTTAATAATTATATTTTGTTTTATTTCACAACTACTACTTATTAGTGCAGCAATGTAGAGGTAAAATGAGTGATGGTATCGATGGTCATTTATGGTATTTGGCTATAAATAACCAGTCGTTTATTGCGATTGCCAATTTCAGCCATATCGACTCGTCTATTCTGACAGAAAAGACTAAATACCTACATGATAGGTCTCAGCACATGTTCCCAAGATGTAAAGTTACTTTAATTTATGCAAATATCCGGTATCAGTCGAGATTTATTGTTCGGTCGGATACCGGATAATATTTCTTAGATACCCGATATTCAATAAATTAGCTCAGTTCATAAAATTAATTTTTGCGTCGCCCCGCTTCCCCTGGGGCGATCGCATCCGATGAAGCCTTCTCGGCTATAGGCAGCCCCTAGGTGGTGTTTATGCTTATAAGGGTATCTTTGAGGATTCACCACCAGGGAGGTCCAACGGGTCTATAAAACTTGATCGGTAACCGTAAATATATATTTAATTTTTTTTTTCACATTTTAAAACCATTTTAAACTCTGCAGATAAGAGTGAAGATCTTTATAAATAAATATTTTGAACGAATAATACACGGCACCATTTAGTCCCAAAGTTTTCATTATACCCACAGACAGCAGAGCTTTATTAGTTATTGTGCCGTTGACACCCTTTGAGTACAGGACCATAAATAAGGTGTGATTAGGCACAAGTGATGTCCCTGGTGATATTTTAAGTTTATTTATATATGGCAAAAATATTTTCCTCAATAAAATTACTAGTTTCGTTAAATAGGTATTCCACATTTTTTATTATACAACGATGGAAGGCATGCAAGCATACGGCCCACCTGATGTAAAGCGGTTACCGTAGCCTATCAACGCTTGTAATACATTAAGTATCACTCGCGCGATGCCCCCTCTGCTGCTAATGTTAGTTGCTATGTAGCAACTCCGTAGGAGCTTGCTGGTGACCTCACTCACACGCAGGAACACAACAACCCTGAAGTTGTTATTTGGCAGCGGTTTTCTGTGAGGTGGGGGTACTTCCCCAGACGGGCTGCTTTGATGCACCCTACCTCATTCAGATCAAGACAAATAAATCGTAATTTACATCCAAATATAGTTACGTTTTTGGAATGTCTGCAAACACATCTGCTGTAACAAAGAATTAAAAAAAAAACCATTACAATTAGAATGGAAAAAATGAAAAGATATGAATTTATGTAAGATGTACAATTATGTCTACTCAATGGTGAAAATAGTGTTGTCAGTTCATCACCAATAAGCGTCATTTTCTTAATATACTGACAAATTTATAATTTAATCCGTTTCTTCCAGAGTTTTGTGGTGCGATTATTAAAAAGGAATTAATTATATATTAAAGTGCATTTTACTGTACTTGAGGTAAAACATAGGAAGAACAATCAGAAAAGAAAACTCTGTCTGGGGTGGATATATGAACACCAGTTTCTAAATACCTACCCTAAATGGAACAATCTAATATTGAAGAAAACCAGTACATGCTTGTAAATAATTTATTTGTGTACATAATTTTGATAATTCTATTACTAAAACATTTTTAAAGCTTAATATAACAAGTTTCATTTTGATATTACATTTTCATTCAACGTTTGCACTAATTATAACCTCAAAATGGAAGAAAACCTACAACACCAATAAAATTGATTTAAAAATTACATACAGTGTAAGGATTTAAGATTGAATATATATTTTGTCATATTTCTGTTAATCTTTTTGTATACCTAATATTTTTGCTATTCTACACATGGACACTACGATAGCTTCAAAGAAAAATAACACATCAATAATGCATACTACACAACAACAATAAATTATTACATCATTTTACCAAAGTTTAACATCTACGTCACATTGTCTCAGTCGGAGGCATTATACACATTCTGATCAATTAACATACATATTCTCAATAATAAAATATTTGATTTCCATAAATAAAAGATTTTATGAGAATTCATCAATTGTTTTACGTTTGAGCCTAAAGTGTTATCAGTCTTTACACGCCATATGCATGGAAAATATCCGGCTGTATAGAGCCAAAACCTTTCCGTTGCAGCAATTTTGTCAATAAAATCTTAAATCTATAAATATTAAAAAAATATACAGAGAAATGAAACTCGTAACTTGTACGAATACTAA
Source organism: Pyralis farinalis (assembly GCA_947507595.1). Classification (NCBI taxonomy): domain Eukaryota; kingdom Metazoa; phylum Arthropoda; class Insecta; order Lepidoptera; family Pyralidae; genus Pyralis; species Pyralis farinalis. The sequence continues at coordinate 9,624,524 of OX382278.1, forward strand.
GTATTATTAGACCTATATGATTAAATATCTAACGAAAATTATTTGATCAATGAACCTTTGACTGTGATAGGAACTAAATAAAACCATATGGATTCTAAATACACTATAACTCGTAAGAGTTTAATAAAACGTATACAACATCGAATATATTGGTAAATTCCTACACAAAACTATACCACATTAGTTATTTTAATTTGACTGTCGTACGTTAGCTGAAGCACAGTATTCAAAAAGAAAATATTTATTTAAGGTATTATAGAGCTCAGTCAGTCATCTCTGGTATAACAATTTCATACAACAACATTACGCTAAAAATGTTAAATCGTGTGGCGCAGAAGAAACGAATGAAAATGACGCACGCATTACGCACGCAGTATTGACAAGGCAATCAAGAATCAAAATTATAAAGGAAAATTAAATTTTTACTGTAACTATTGTAATTCAATGTCCGAAAGAACAAGATTGTTTGCGCGTTTATGCAATCTACGATTAAATTAAAACATGCGTAAGATTAGTCAAAAGTTTGTAAGTTGTTAATGATGATGATGATAACAAATTCAGTATGTATGTACATAATATATACTGAATTTGTTGTAGGGCGTACCCCACAACTGAGTGGAACAGTTTGTGTATTTAGAACACACAATGTAGTGATCATATAAATATCGCAGGGCACTACACACATAGGCGACGCGGTACACAAGTTGTATAGTAAAAATGTCAATGCATTCGTCACGTTGTGTTCGAAAACGCTCCAATCTTTTTTACATACATCTTCACGTACAGGGTCTTTTGTCGAATCCAGTATGTAACACTTAGTGTTCGAAACAAGTTACAGTAAATATGTTACGGTGCCTTCCGATGTTTGTCGCTATTTCATCGTGCCCACAATTCATAGTGACATGTTATACGATGTGATACCTCACAAATTGCCTCAAGCACGTGAAATGCGGTACCGCAAACGAACCGGTCCTGAGGCGAGAGATATGAAGCGGGGAGGGGTGATGGAATATGATACCGGAGCGGCAACACAAGTCAGCTAGCAATGTTTGTTTGTAAATCGAAGTTTAGTTAAATAAAAACCAAAAATGGAACTTTATTTCATATTGACCGAGACGCTTAGCTGTTGCGTAAGTAGGTACTGGTGTGGAACCGTACAGCTTGTCTGGCAACTGTCTACAACATTGTGGCGCATTGTACCAGCAACGAATCGTATGGCTTTAACCGTATTCTAATTAAGGCTCTCTTATCTTTTTAGAGGTATGCGAACAGAATGGGTTCGTGAACGCTTCGCTACTTTTAACGCCCCATAACCTTTTTAGCAACTAGAGCTTTTTTAAAGACCATTACTTCTAATATGACGATAAAATATGATCGCTATCTCGGTATATCCACTATTTACAAACGCGAACCAACATTCGCGTCTATGTTTATCTCCATTTTTCTTAGATTCTCGTTAAATAATGCTGTTTGAAAATTTTAAATACTAAATAAACTCATATTAATAATACAATTTATGAAAGTAATATTGTGATCCTAATGATAAAATTTAACAAAGCCTAACATTGGAATAGTGCCTTTGAATTTTTAAAGAATTGATTCTGACACGATTTATTCCTATTGGAAAAAAATAATGCATCTAGGATAACCTACAGCAGCCATACAGATTGTTTGGAACATTAATTACGTTGCATCTTTAGGTACGCGAAACTCCTAAGAGTTTAACAAGCATTAGTCGAACGCAGTATTGACGACATCAATGTTAATAACATCAGCTAAGCAGACGATATGGTTGCAATACGCCCCAAGTCTGTATAAACTGCACTCAGTTGACATAAAACATACATTGCGGTAGATGAACATTATTAAACTAGATGATGATCTAAATGGTCAATGTGATATTGAGAGCGAGCACAGGCCGCTGGCGATTCGACGTAACATGCTGGCTCGCACGTTTGCACTTTGTAGTCAGATTGTTAAAATCATATAACATGAAGGTTTTTACCAATTGATCGAACGGGCAGAATATGGACTGACTATATGCATACGGCCAGGGTAACTTCGAATTCAATGGAATCAGGATGTTGCTGGGACTCCTGCGACACCGCAGTGTATCGATGACTTATATGCGATATGGAGAAAAATAACTGTCCAATGAGATACGGCTCTGTCATTTTAATTAATAAATGAATTAAGCGATGAAGTGACTGATAATTTCAGGGGATAACCATTATCCATCCATATTCAAAAAGTGATAAACTTGATACTTACGAAATTTGAGTATTTCGTTTATATTGTTAATGTAATTTTACTATTATTTGAATGTATACTAATTTTAATTGAGTGCCAATTTTAGATTTACTAATCCGATATAAGTACGAAAGATCAGTTAGACATATTGTTATTATCAATCATGCTTAAATAATATTATTTGAACCGTCGAGATACACAATATAAAAAAACGAGTCACTCACACAAGTCATACTGCTCGTACTACTACCACGGTAAACGCGGTACCTTGTAAGGAACTGACGTTACTCACATTTAGCCCACCAGGGCTTTGAAATTTAGCTAACTAGCTAATATGGCCTTCTGTCCCTTACCTTTAACAGAGCCTTATTTGCTAGACGATGGGGTGCATCACGTGCAATATTGATAAAAAATATATTATAAAGTTGAATTTGGCTCTAAAGTTGACAGTACGCTTACACAATTATTTGATACAATGAGATTTGTATGAATAGCACATTGTTCCTTAGAAAGAGTGAGTAATATGCGGACTAATTACCAAGAGCTGGTGGCATTATGCTACCAACTAACAAATTCTAAATTAGACAATATTTCGCGAATTAATTTAGAACTAAAATTCATTTCCTAGTGAATATCAAAAGATTTGCCCCTTGATATACATACAGCACTAATACTTTGCAGTTTCGATACGTACGGCATTACGCTATTACTACACAAATATAGTGGAACTTTGCATTATACATTCTGTGTACTAAGTATCGGGAATTTGTCAATAAAACAAAAAATACAAATTATTCATCTAAATTTATTTTATCGCCTTCAAAGTAGGCCCCATCGCTTGCAATACAACATCTCCACCGCTTCACCCAGTCTTCCATACATTTTTCATAGGCTATTTGCGGTATGGCCTTTAGCTCATTCAGCGAATTTTCTTTTATGGCTTCTATCGACTCAAAACGTTTTCCTCGAAGTGGTAATTTTAACTTGGGAAATAAAAAAAAGTCAGACGGAGCCATATCAGGTGAATACGGTGCTTGGTCGAGAACTTTTGTTGAATTTTTCGCTAAAAACTCTTTCACTATAATGGCTGTGTGTGATGGTGCATTATCATGGTGCAGCATCCATGAGTTGTGTTGCCACAAATCTGGACGTTTTCGGCGGATACTCTCACGCAAACGCTTCATGACGCCTAAATAATATTCTTTATTCACTGTTTCTCCCTCTGGAAGGAATTTGGAGTGAACCACACCACGGTAGTCAAAAAAAACTGTCAGCATCACCTTGATTTTGGAGCGACTTTGCCGCGGTTTTTTGGGTTTCGGCTCGTTTTCGAGACGCCATTCTGAAGACTGTTGGCTTGTTTGCATGTCGTACTCATAAACCCATGTCTCGTCGCCAGTTATTATACGTTTCATAAAGGTCGGATCCGTAGAAGCTCGGGAAACCATGTCTTCAGCGACATGCTTTCGCTGCGCTTTTTGAACAAAATTGAGCTCTTTTGGAACTAGTCGAGCGGCGACGCGTTTCATGCCTAAAATGTCAATGAGAATGTTGTGGACGGACTTAAAAGATATGTTCACCTCACTAGCCAACTCTCTCAGACTCATACGTCGATTTTCGAGCACTAGCTTCTTGATTCTGTCGATGTTTTCTCTGGTCGTAGCGGTTGAAGGTCTACCAGAACGAGGCAAGTCTACTACTACTTCTCGGCCTTCTTTAAAAGCCTTATACCATTCATAAGCCCTTGTTTTCGATATACACGATTCGCCGTAGGTATTTCGCAACATTTTTAGTGATTCACCACATGAAATATCATTTGAAACACAAAATTTAAGGCACACTCTTTGTTCAACAATATTTTCCATTGTAAAAATCGCCGAGGACTCAAAACTATGACCAACAAAAAGTGTAGTTTAAAACAAATTAAATGACAGATCCCGCTCAAATTTTGCGCGCTAAATCAGTACAGTGCTACCAACATGCAGTAAAAAAATTAGAACGACCTCTTTTACGCGGGTCTTTTTATTGACATATTCCCGATACTTTTTACACAGAGTAGTATATACCCAGTTAAAGGAACTTAAGGCAAATTATTATTTGTTTATTTTTTTCATGGCGTTTGCAATGGCTGGATCAAGTAGATTGTCTGTAGCGCTTGATATTGGCTAGCATCAGAAAGACAGCATGGCAAGACAAATGACCAGATTTAGGTCAAAGCCTGACATATCACCAAGCCCAAGAAGCAGTTCGCGTACACGTCGACGCGATAAAGTACAGCAAATAAATTTAGCTGTTTGTCCATTCTATAAAGCTGCGTATCCATTTTAGCAGTCGGCTTCGGCAGGCAGCTCGTTGTGCATATTGTGAAATAATGTGGCAAATATTCTCACGTTGATGGGACCCCGCTTCAGAACCATTCGTTTTTGGTTGGGGATCTTAACATAACTCTAACTACCGGAAAACTAACCTAACTTATTGTTAAAACCTTTAATGAGGGCACATTCTTGTCGACTCGGAAAGGGAATATTTGCTTGACCGGATATGATTTTCTGCTGACCGAAAATGTATTGCCTTAGTTTATTAAGGTTTAATTTCCAACCTTTTTTTTAACCGTACTCCAAAATGTCATTAAATGACTTGCTTAGTTTTTGGAGTATGGTTCCCGTAACATGCATCTGATATATTCATTAATAAATAAAAAGTCATACTACGGAATTATTATTATTATTATATATATAATTCTTGTATTTGTTACTGAATTTATTCTTATCTTAAACGATTGTACCCATTTTGATGTACCCATTCGACATTCGAAGGGTCGACAACGCAAGAGTGACACCCCTGGTGTTGCAAATATCTATAGGCTACGGTAACTGCTTACCATCAGGCAGGCCGTAAGCCGGTTTGTCACCTTAGTGGCATTAAAAAAAAAGATTTATTTTTTGTGTGATTGGGTTTTGTTAGACTCACAATTGGATCAGGTCATGGCGCTGTAATAAAGTTCTAGATTTTTTTATTATTTTCGGGTTAGATAGTTTGACGGCCGCTAGTGTGTTTATTCCATGCATAATATTGTCTTAGGTTTTCGCGATTGTTACACATTGAATTAAACAATTTTTAACGGAAGTATCGCGTGTTTTATTTATTTTGTTGAACCTGACGTTTCGAACGCTTTGCAGCGTCCGTGGTCGCAGGAAGACTAAGGTGATATTTGTCTTACATTAGTTATTCAATATTACATCTACCGACATGGATGGATTAATTATATATGTTCCGATTCGATGTGTGAGTGAGCGATTTTTGTGTGAACCTTATTTGAAAGTACCTATAAATATAGCTCGTCCTGAGAAGACGACATTTGGCACATCGCATGGAGTGCTTAAAATGGAGGTAGTGTATCCGTCTGAATAGCCTCCCTCCGTCTGAATACCTCCCGAGGCTGCCACAAGGATACGCAGCTTTTAAGGGTTCTCCTATGCACTATTCGGAAAGTAACTGCTTCTTGTTGCTTGCAGCTTTCCTTGACTAAGATGCTTATGTGTTGACAAGATATGCATACAGAGCGATCAGTGAACCGCAAACGCCAGCTTGCCTTCATGGTGCCTGTAGAGGTCGATTTGGTGACTGTGGCACTGGTACCGGGGTTGATTCCAGGTCGCACGCAGAAAGGAGTCGAACGAGCTCATCTGGCGATGGCCCACCATCTGGTATTGAAGAGTCGTCGCCTTCACCTTAATGCATAAATCTGTATTTTTAACTGACTTCGTAAAAGGGAAGGTTCTCTTTCCATCAAATCAAAATCAATTAATAATTGGCTAAGATGTCGTATAACATACACAAAAAAAATATGCTCATTTTGATACAAGCGATCACAGACTACAGTAACCAATCTACTGACTCCCGACGTTGAATAAAAAAAAAACTGAAAGGATGGGGAAACGTGATATATTATAAAGTTGAATTTGGCTCTAAAGTTGACAGTACATTTACACAATTATTTGATACAATGAGATTTGTATGAATAGCACATTGTTCTTAGAAAGAGACTATGTAATATGCGGACTAATTACCAAGAGCTGGTGACATTATGCTACCAACGAACAAATTCTAAATTAGATAATATTTCGCGAATTAATTTAGAACTAGAATTCATTTCAAAGTGAATATCAAAAGACTTGACCTTTGGTGACGTCGTGAGCCCTAGTAAACGGCGAGCGTGCATGATAAGAGCAATTAAACATTAATTATATACCGAACTAGCTGTGCCCGCGACTTCGTCCGCGCGGAATAGTATTTTTTTTATTATTTATTTATATTAATAAAAATAAATAAAATTTCTAAAATAAAAGTAGCCTAAGTTACTCCTTATTACATCAGCTATCTGGCAGTGAAAGTACCGTCAAAATCGGTCCAGCCGTTTTAGATTAGCCGGAACAAACAGACAGACAAAAATTGTAAAAAATAATATTTTGGTATATGTACCGTGTATAGATCCATATGCACTTAATAAAAAGTGCTTATTTTAATATTACAAACAGACACTCCCATTTTATTTATCTGTATAGATATTACTAGAGAAGGGTGTCAGGTGGCGCTTCGTTTTTTCTACATGAGACTTGGCAAGATATATGACCTACAATTATGATTAAAGCATTAATTTCGTGGTGTTCTTGTACATACCGGTGGTGGCGACGGGCTGTGCAGGCTTGGCAGCCTTGTCGATAGGCGCGGTGAGGTCCCACATCTGGGTGGCCCCGGAGCGGTGGCCGCACAAGAGCAGCCGTCGAGGACGAAGAGCGCCCTCGCACTCTGCCACCGTGAAACAGGACATCGCTGAACCGTCCACTGATCGGATCGTGCATACTCTGCGAATACATACAACAGAACAAACCATATAGACTTTTTAAAATCTAATCCTTATAAACTGAATTCGACGCAAGTTTTGACGAGCTTGGTGCCGCAGTGTTTTTTTTTCATAATACGTCGGGAGGTATATACAAGTATACGGCCCACCTGTTGTAAAGCGGGTACCGTAGCCTATAAACGCTTGGCTACACGTTAGGTATAAATAAATAAATAATAAATAAATATTGCCGGTCAAATTACACAGCGCCATCTAGCCCCAAAGTAAGCGAAGCTTGTGTTATGGGTACTAGACAACTGATAAACATACGTAAATACATTATTTTTTTTGTAAATACATAATTATTATACATGGAAAATACCCATATCACTCGCGCGATGCCACCTCTGTCGCTAACACAGCAACTCGTTAGGTGCTCACTGGTGACCTCACTCACACGCAAGAACACAATTAGGGAGTTGTTATTTACTGCGGTTTTTTGTGAAGTGAACGTACCTCCCCAGACGAGCTGCTTTGATGCGCCCTACCTCTCTTAAAACGCCACTTACCATAGCAATTTTAGTAATGCTACTTTGAGAACAACGCAACACAAATGTTTATCGTGTGTGGGATTCGAATCCACAAGATGTTTTTCTTGGTTTGGGTGATTCAAGAGAGTCCACAGAAAACTGCAGACAAATAACAATTCGAAAGGAGTTGCTGTGTTAGCAGTAAGGGTGGCATAGGGTGGTGATACTTAACATATTGCAATCGTTTATAGGCTACGGTAACCGCTTTACATCAGGTGGGCCGTATGGCTCCCGACGTTGTATAAAAAAACGTACGATTTAATTATTCTATTAATATTAAAGTTATCTGTATAGGTGAAGTGGCTACCAAATGGTAAGTAATTAAATAAGCGGTAGGCTATGCTAAAGTTTATTACTTCATACAAATCTCATGCAAGTGCGAAAGTTTTAACGAGTTCGGTGTTGCAGAGATTAGTAATGCTACTTTGACACCAACGCTCGTGGCTTCGATTCCCACACAGGACAAACATTTGTGTACATGTCTGGGTGTTTTTAAGAGAGGTAGAGTGCATCAAAACAGCCGATCCGAGGAAGTACCTCCACCTCCCAGAAAAACCGGAGCTAAATATGAATTCCCTGAATGATTGTTGTATTCTTGCATGTTGCTGTGCTAGCAGCAGATGTGACGATTGCCCAAGTGATACTTTAATGTGTTCCAAGTGTTCATAAGCTATGGTAGCCGTTTTACATCAAGAGGGCCATATGCATATATGCCTCTCTACGTTGTATAAAAAATATATATCATTATATCAGAGTGTTACCTCTTTCCATTCGACGCTAACCGCACAAATAGTGTGTCTGTATCGGGAACTATTTTTTGTATGAATATCTGCTCTTCATCTTGTTCACCGTATGGTCCTGGAAAACGAGAGAAACAATCATCAACCGATCACCATGACATCCAACAAATAAGTGAAAGAGATTATGTTGAGGATGTGCCGTGTTCTGCTGTATTTTTACAGTGTTTTCTATTTTTGACTAGAGGCAACTCTGCAAGAGTTGTTACTTGGCTGTTCTTCTGAGTGCAAGTGTGGTTAGCTTTCAGTCTACGGATGATACACGTACAATTATTAATGGAACCATTTCAAGGACTTTTTAATATTTTCATACCTGCATCGATGAAAATTGGTCGTGTATTAACAGAAGGTGATGTCTGGAGTCCTAGAAACCGGTGAGCGTGCATGAAACGAGCTATAAATGTTAAAGAAGTGAGCGAAGTTTGTGAACCGCGTTTTGTGGCGTTCAGCTTTCTCTGCCTAACCCGCAAGCAACCTAGTATCAAAAGGTTTTTGACATTCTCATACCCACATTGACAAAAACTTTTTGTGTTCTATCAGAAAGTGATGTTGGAAACCCTAGGAACCGCCGAGAGTGCATGAAGAGTTAGAAACGAGGTGTGTAAGGACCGAGTCATGTGGCTAGATAGATAGATACCTGCATCATTGTGTGCTTGCTGTGTGGGCGCTTCTAAAGCGAGCACCTTGAAGGCTGCGTTCGGCGTGGTGCCCGGTTGCGTGGAGATCATACCGCGGAAACGTGTGACGCGCCACGACCGCACGTGGTTGTACTCGCTGCACACCGACACCAGGTAGTTCTCGGATAGTGAGACCTGAACAGAATATGTATCTATATTTCACAGTAACCCTTACTCATTCCCCTGCAGATATATGCGTCTCCCTTTAAATGAAGGGGTTCAGAGCATACTCTCTCAAGCTGCGGAATTGCGGATTGGCGGAGGCCAGCGTTTTCAAGCCGCCCAAAGGTCACTTTATGACTGTCATCTATTGAAAAGAGCGGGACCGATGGCTTAAACGTGCTCCCCGAGCTATGGAAAAGCTCGAGAAAGATTACCCATTTAGGGACAGGCTGCGGTCGACGTTGCTTAACCTGCGTGATCGATTAGCGTGGTACGTGCATCGACAGCATTGATTTCTTCTGTATGTATCTATATATAAATAAATAGATCAGGGTCGGCAATGTACGAGTGTCACCCCCGAAGTTGCAACGCCCGTAGATTACGGTACCTGCTTGCCATCGAGCACTGGATTGCTTTGTTTTTATTTTTTTTATACCTGTAAGCTACATTTGTCTAACGATTTTTATGTTTATGAATACAAAAAAAAAAAAAAAAAAGATGGAGACATAAATTCATATTTGTTTCCATCAATATTAAGTAATGATAATGGTTCAGTTTTGACCATTGGGGCGAACACTAGTAAACATAATATGAAAGTTACTTTAAAGTAGTATGACTTCATTTTCTTATCATCACTTCAAGTTTTTCCTTTAGTGTGGGACATATGTATGTAGGACTCATCCATATATTATATTTTTTCCTTCTTCACGTTTGCGTATTTTATCTAGGTATTCAATTCGTTTGAGACTTACATCGTGCTTTTCCATAAGAACTTTTCGATTATCTACTATTTTAGTGAACTTCAATCCCATCTCATGAAGTATTTTTCTCAACGTCTTTTCAGACCCATTATAATGATGCCTGAGATAATTTAGCTTTTAATGATTGTATTGTCGGCAGTTCATTAAAATGCAAGTGATCGTACACCATTCTTCTACATCATAATCAAAATCGCACATATCTAAACGAAATTGTTTTGATGTTTAGTGTTTGGTCTCTCTTTTTTCGAAGAGCTGAAAATTGCACTGGAATGTGTTTCAATACTGACTTCGTTTAACATATTGTCCAAAGTTCTTCTTGAAATTCCAGTGGCATTTGCAACTCTCTCTTGAACCTTCTTAAAATAATTACTTACTTTGTCATCCTCATTGTTTTTAAATCTGTCAGCTTCGGTTACAAAATATTTACAAACATTATAGATAATTTCGCGTGACTGGCTGGTTTTGCTTTTTCCCTATAGATACCATCGTACAACTCGACAGAGATAACGTTTAACGAAGCAGAAATTAGCCGATTGTCTCTTTCCAATTTTTTCTTGGATAATGACTCCTAAACTTTAACGAATTAGAACTTTAGTAATACGACATTAGGTTGACTTTTAAATATATTCCAGCAGAGATGGGTTTTTATTACCAAATGGCGATATATGCAAGACTTCCGAGAAGGATATCATCACATTGTAGGAAAAAGTAATAAGTGAAACATATCTGTTACCTTAATGATAGGGCTTTGGTGTACAGTGAAGGTCTGGAAGAGCTGCGGTCCGTGTCCCACGGTCTCCGGGTGCTGTACAATCACACGCACCGACCCGTAGCGGGTGCCGTATGCGATCTCAATCCAGTTGCCGCATAGATCTGACATATTACAAATAAATAATGTGTCAAACTTAGATATTCTCCAGGTTAAACCTAAGAAGTTTACATCAACATAAAACTGTATTCATCCATTTGTAGGATACGGTGTTCCTCTCTATTTATTTTATACCACTAAGCTGGTAAAACAAGCATACGGCCTGCCTGATGGTAAACAGTCACCGTAACCTACGGACATCTTCTAATGAAATATGAACTACCCTTCAACAATATCATAAATAATAAGTACTTACTGGTCTTCGGGGTGAGATACACAGATATGGCTGATATCGGCTCCTGGGTCGGATCTTTGTATAACTGCGTGACGAGAAGGTCGTTGTCCTTCATTCGCAGTGGAAACTTCTGCATGTCTACAAATAATATATATTTTATAATAGTGTGTGACTTAGTTTGGTTGTGATTTTTAGGGTCTTAGTGTTCCACCAAGGTCTTTAGATAACGTCGACCTCGCACGTGGTGTACCTTGACGATTAACTAAAGATGTTGTGGTGAACGATGGGAGGACTACAGCTATATTTAATAAAAACATATTTTTATTAAAAATAGGCCGTCTGAGGATGGATCCTACAAAAGACCGCAAACAAATAACAATTACGCAGTGGGTTGCTGTATTCCTGGCGGTGAATAAGGCCATCAAAAATTTGGTGCGGAGTTACCACGTTAATACGGGCACTGTATTTAATCCTTACAAATATAAATCATTTTACAAATCATGAAACCGGCGAACGTGTATGAAAAGAGCTATAAATGTTAAAAAAGCGAGCAAAGTGTGTAAGGACAGCGCCTTGTGGAGCTCGATTCTTTCTGACTACATGTATGGGATCTGTCATGATAATATATGTAGATAGATTAAGTTAATAGTGAGGTGGTGGTTGTGGAATAATTTATCAATAGAATACTCCATTTTTGAAACACCCTGTACAGTGTAGTACAGCCGAAGAACGGTTTATATTCTGGTAGGTAATTACCAATATAATTGATGGTCCCAGTGGCTGTTCCCAGCAGTAAGAACGACCCGGCGGTGTCGTAAGTAGTGAGATGTGCTACATCTTGCGTCTGCCAGTGCTGCGTACTAGTGTGCCATACGCCCGCCTTGCTATGTTTCCCGGCGCCGCTTAGCGCAACCAGTTGCGGCCCCACGAATAGCAGATGTTCCACTCGTACGCCCAGGTTGAATTTACCTAAAAGAATATATTTAAAATTAAAACTTGTATAATAAGTATGGAAAACACTTTCGCACCTCCACAAGTTAGAAGAAATTTTGCAAACAACGGTTTGCTTACAAAATTTCTAACATGTACTAATTGACAGAACGAACAATGCATTCAATTTAAATGACACTACTTATTAAGCATTTATGAAACTAGTAAACATTTTGAATTGGGTGGGTTACAGACGTAGACCACATTTCTCGTACCACAATAATAAACGACACCGTACGCTGTCGTTTAGTATTGTGGTACGAGAAATGGCTGTCAACATTTGGCCATTCCTATCTTAACTCTTGATTGATAACTTTTATTATTTTTTTATTAATTATAATGATGACGGTTCGTTTTATTATTAACATATACGAAGATTTTTCTGAATATTCTAAGAACAGCTATACTTCTGCTAATACACTGCAAAATATTTTGGTATTCTTACAATTAGCAATAAATTATAAACCCAAAAGTAACCCAGTGTTTTTGTTTTTTAATCTGAACTTATGGAAAAATGTTTAGTTTCAAAGACGTTGGTTTATAAAATTTCTACCTTCTCGTAATGCGGACTTCGGTGTCGCTGTCTCGAAACTATTGAAAACCGGTAACCATTTTTGATTTAGCCCGGTGGCAGAATGGTGAACAATGCTTCTTTAACACTAAACCTCGACCACGTTTATACGCTACGGTAGTCACTTTACATTTAGGTGGACTAAAAAGCAATCTTGAAATAATTACAGATAATTAATGTCAAATAAGATTCCATTTGACATTAATTAATTCTAATTATGAAAAAATAAAACAATAGTATTAATATTACTGATAATGAACATTGATAAGTCCCAATAATTGGGTGTGTGCCGACGATCGGACGCTTTACGGTATCTTAAATACTTTCATTTGACATCACTATTCTTATTTTCACGGGTTTTAATATCGGTCAGTTGAAAGGCGTGCGCGGAGATATGGATGTAACGTGTAAAGGCGCCTTTGAGAAGACTGATATAATTATGTACAGACGCCGTGACTCGCTCTTGGGAATATTGATGAAACAATATATCCATGAGCAGGTCACAGCAGGTATTGGGTCTATTGCGAATGTGTGGGAAAATATTGTGCTATTGTAATGAGATCTGGAGGGTTTATTGGTACTGGGATATTACAGGAGATCGACGAACGCCTGCCATAACTATTATATCTGATGGTTACTTTTGGCAGATGGCTCGCCACTCACTGGATGGACCCCCCTAAAATGCTATCTCCGAAGTTACTCGCGGCGTTATTATTATTATACCAATGGGCTAACATGAATTTATTGTTATAAGTTAATAACTAATTGACGGTTTAAAAAGAGACATTGGCATTTATGAAATGCTCGTAGATTATAAAATGAAAAATAATTGTTAAAAGAATTTAACAAGATACACCAAGACTATATTTAAAAAAATGTAAGACATGTATTAAATGAGCGTGAGGGGCCACTTGTAACTAAAGATTTATCTTTTATCTGTTTATCTTTACGTACTGTTAAAACACTACACTTCATTAATACGATTTTTGGTATATGGATGCAAAGATAGCACTATGGCCACTAAAATTAAATAAGTCTGCTAAGGGAACGAAGTTGCTTGCGTGTACGAGTATAATAGTGTATGTATATGTACGGCGTCATCGAGTGGGTTACCCTTTAAGCTAATAAGACGAGTTAAATATGCCTGTATACGCCAGCTAGGTACGAATATTTTCCTTTTAATACCAGAAGGCCAATAAAACAAGTAATCGATCGTATAATTTAAATAATAATGTTCACCTTCCTTGCATTGTCATCTTGATACAAACATTGATAAAATTATCAAAGTATGCATTATATATTCTATATAATGTAGCTAAAATGTAAATGATAACTATTTATAAGCATTTATGACTCTTAATCTTAATGCAATAATGCTTTATCTTTATTTGATATTATACGATTGCTAGAATCTGAATACCGTTCTTTGTATTGATAATTTTAATTTATTTACATACAGTAGTTCAAAAAATTATTAATATCTCTTCTTGGATTACTACTTAAAATCTTGGAGTCTTCTTCCTCCTAAAGTTATCCCGTTTCCTAATCCATTAGGATTGGCAGGGTTCAATACCTACGCCTAAGGATTTGCCGAAGATACTGATTTTCACATGCAGCGACAGTCCTCAGGCCTCCACAACCCTAAGGGAAAATCAGGCCTTCCTTTGGTACATGCTACCAGGATTTGAACCGGGCATTAGTAGGTTAATAGACCGGTTCTTTATTCACTTTTTAGCACTAAATTCGTGTTTTGGAATTTATGTATATTTACTTATCACTTGCTCGACGGTGAAGGAAACCATCGTGAGGAAACCCACCCGTGTTGAACGAAGCCTGGGTTATGTAAGTCTAGCGGCTCTATGTTAAAATCAGTATCTTCGCCAAATCCTTAGGCGTAGGTAGCGGACCCCGCCAATCCTAACGGACTAAGAAACGGGATAATGACCGCAGGATGTTTGTAAATCAGACATCAGTAGCAATAGCAATCACATGGATAAATATAATTTGTGTATCCCGTCTATAAATATTCATATGTATTATAACTGTGCTTAGTTAGCCTATATTAATGGTATATCGATACTAATATATTAAGCGGAGAAGTTTGTTTGAAATCGCTAATCTAGCAAAAAAAATCGGCCAAGTGCGAGTGGGACTCGCGCATGAAGGGTTCCGTACCATTATCTATAAAAAAGGCAAAGAAAACACGTTTTTTTGTATGGAAGCCCCCTTAAATATTTATTTTAATCTATTTTTTAGTATTTGTTGTTATAGCGGCAACAGAAATACATCATCTGTGAAAATTTCAACTGTCTAACTATCACGGTTCATGAGATACAGCCTGGTGACAGACGGACGGACGGACGGACAGCGGAGCCTCAGTAATAGGGTTCCGTTTTACCCTTTGGGTACGGAACCCTAAAAACGAGTATGCTTTAGACCACACGACTGAAGTAAAACTTCTTTAGCTCTATAGTGATACAGACAATAGGCCTGCACTGTGTCTTAGATATACGAAACTTAACTCGCTATGAGAGAAAGAATATGTGTGCTCGCATCTCTCTCTTGCCCCTACAGTAATATACGAAACGTAACTCCCTCTCTTTCAAATCTTCACTAACTTAAATCTCCCTCTCATCTTTCGTTCGCCTCGCTCGACCACACTTTTCGTAACGCTCTCGTCACGCATTCACCAGCTTACTCCCCAAGTCAAGCGTGCGTAAATAAAAGTTTTACTTCGAAAATGTTTTGCATTTGATATCACATTCACCAGAGAGTGATGGGATTCGAGTTGCTTTTCACTCGAATGACTCAAGTAGTTTTTATATTACTCGCACTCGAGTTAAATTTTTGACAACTCGAGTTTCGAGTGACTCGTACCACTCGAGTGGTTTATACCGAGCCGAATGAGAAATTCAAGTTGTGACAAGTTTACCCGCTGTAGGTTCTCTAATTACGTAGAAATCTGTTTGTGTGAGTTGTTACTGTTTAATGTTTTGGTTAATTATGACTGTGTGTTATTAGTAAGTGGTGAAAATGAGTAAACGTGTAAAAAAAGCAATTGCGTGGTCATTTTTTGACAAAAATTTAAATATTATAATTTAATAACTTTATTAAACGTTATTAAATTATAATATTTCAATTTGACTGATAGTTGATATAAGAGATTTCTTGATTATATATGACAGGTTTAGTTTGAAGGAAAATTCTATTTTTTTACATTTTCTTTAGATTTTTTTGAGTAGCTTTTACATTAATGCGAAAATGAATACACATTTACTATGTAAAATTAAAAAATCGTTTTAAAATTTTGGTCACTCGAGTTTTATATTCCGAGTGACTCGAGTCAATAAAAATCACTCGAGTTTTATCTTCACTCGAGTGGCATTCGAGTGAGAAAGTTACCAGTACCGAGTGACTCGAGTGAAAAAAAATCACTCGAGTCCCATCACTACCAGAGACTTTGTACAAAAGTCGTCTGTATGGGTACCTCTGTCTCGCCTATTTCTACCGCCAAGCAGCTATATTTATATAGCTGTATTCTGGTTTTAAGGGTGAGATATGGCAGAGAAATTACTGGGTACTGTGACGAAACATCCTTAGGTCACAAGATTGGTAGCGCGCGAGTAACATCCCCGTCGTGTTGTGAGCGTCAATAGGCTGCGGTGACCGCTTACCATCTGATGCGACCCGCATGCTTGTTTGCCAATCTAGTTGTATACAAATCACAAAAGGTTATAGGCTATTCAACATCACCAATACGATCTTTACAAGCCTCGGAAAAAGAAAAAAGTAGAAAAAACGGACAATGTAGCGGGGGCAGAAGAAATTAAATGTCGAGATGGAAATGCATTCAAGTATAAATTAAAATATGGCTTTTAAATAATGTATTTTATAATAACAAAATACTTTTAAAAGGTAACGGATTGAATTGTAATTTTATTCGTAAAAGTAATTATTAAACTTCGTAAAACTATTGTATGCCCGGTCTATTCTAGTCAAAATAGGTAATCGGTTGTTCCACAGCGAAGAATTATGTGCCAACTAATAAAAAAAAGTAATTACTCACCGATTAAGTTCATCCTGACTGATTCGATGAGTGGACAGAAAGCCCACAGCCACACGTACGGGCCACTAGCTATACCGAGCATCACGTCAGCTCCTGAGGAATTGTTGCTACTGCCGGAGCTGCTGCTGCCCCCTGTTTTGGCGTTTAGCGCGATCCTCTCTATCACAGTTTCTTGTGGTGGTGATTGGAACATTTGGTACCACCCACATGAGTCTGTTAATCTGAAACGAAAAAGGCTTTCAAGAATAGTCTAAATACGACATATCTAAGTGACTCACTAATATATTAAGTGACTGTATTCGTAATTTTTGAGGGTTTAAGTGATCATTTGATCAAACATATTAAGTACCAAAGTTATTAATTCTTTATTCTTTTGTTATTATCTATATCGAACTTCACGACAAATCCCTTGCTGGGTAGGCAGAGAAGCCCGAGAATCACATGACCACTGCATTTTTTCTATTTATTCATTATCAGCCTAACTAAGCCAATTACGGGATATAACTATTCCTTGATACTCTCATACTTTCCGCCATATGCAATTACCGCCTTCCTCATCCAAACACTGTCTTCTTCCATCACTAAACTCCCTATCTGCCTTCACTTGCACGGAGGAAACTATCACGTTAGTCGACTTAGGTAAGAGTTGAGTGGTGGAGCTCGATGGTGTCTCCGTTTCACCGAACACGCAAGTTTCGCAGTGCCAACACAGTTTATCTATGGATGCGCTTAGTGGCCTCCAGTTCTTTAGTGCTTCGAACGTAACCTGTCGATCCCGGCATATACGAGTACTCGTATATATATACACACACATATGTATATATATTGTATGACCTTTAGTGCACCCATCGCAACAGTGATTTTTGCACCGCAACTATTGTAATTATTAAAACTATGCGCTGTTAACTGAACACAATACGTACCTGAATCCAGTCACAAAATGCGTGTAAGCAACAGCAATCCAGTTATGATGTGCTTTTATAATTTGAACTTTCATACTGTCCGCCCAGGCTGAACTCACTGAAAATAATAATAAATAAATAAATATTGTCGGACAAATTACACAGCGCCACCTAGCCCCAAAGTAAGTGAAGCTTGTGTTATGGGTACTAGACAACTGATAAACATACTTTTTTTTTGTAAATACATACCTATTATACATAGAAAATACCGAGACCAAGACAAACAGACATGTTCACGCACACAAATGTTTGTACTGTGTGGAAATCGAACCCACGAGCGTTGGTGTCGAAGTAGCGTAACAGCGCGTTTCACCACTGTCGTTTGTGTATATAAACTTTTTGTTGATATCAAATGTCCTGGTCCGAAATTTGTATGCGTATATCTTGATGTAATAACTCGTGTGGAACTTCATATCTTACTCATATGTGTAACAAATATTTTAAGATGCACGTAAGCTGAAGACATCGTCAAATATTTTAATTCATTTTTCAGGATGAAAAAATATTGCCCATTTTATAAGTGCAATTGGTTGGCGTATTAGCACCGATCATTTTCGTTCTATTAAACTTTTCTACGGTAGGTACGCAGTAAGTACAATTTAAGGAAACGCTCGTAATTAAGAATAATTAAGAATTTATTCTGAAGGCGAACCAATGTAGAGATTACCGTTGATGATGAAGTGTTGGAAAAAGTGGATGAGATTGTACATTTTGGATCCGCTTTCACCAGGGATGGAAGGTCCACTGTTGATGTGGAAAGACAAGTAAGTGCTGGGAATAGTGTGAATGGAGTGTTGGGGAAAGTTCTTGTCAGTAAAAGCTTGAGCCAGATGGCTATACACAATGCAGTGTTGATCTCAATGGTATCTTATGTAAGCGAGAGCTGGGAATAGCAGAGAGTATGAATGTAGGATAGCGTAGCGCAAAATGTGAGACGTAGGTAATGCTTGTAAACCGCGCTCAAGTAGAAGAATGTAGGAGCCGAGGAACGCCAAGACTTATCTACCATAACCAAATTTATTGTTTTTTATCACCTAGAAACAGGCGAGGCGAGAAACAAGCAGGTACATGAGAAGAGCTATGAATGTTAAAGAAGCGAGTGAGGTGTTAAGGACCGAATCACGTGGCGCTGGGTAGATACAAGAAACAAAAATAAACACGAAAAGTTAGTTACCACGGTTAGGCAACCGATTGTCACTCAATCATCAATTTGTGCGTTCACGAAGGAAACCTCTTTTTTTAATACAACGTCGTAAGGATTACAAGCATACATCCCGCTTGATGTACAGTGGTTACCGTAACCTACGAACGCTTGCAGGGAGTATTGCTCACGTGTTGCTACTGCTAATACAGCATCACCTTAGGAGCTACCTGGTAACCTCAATTAACTATTACTATCTAGGGAATTTAAAATTTATTTAAGTAGACCACTTCCTAAACGAGGCTTAGTAAAGCTCCTAAAGAAGTGCTGCGTTAGCAATATAAAAAAGACAGACAGGTGGCAATGCATAACAATACTTTGTGTGTTGCGTCTAGAGGATACGGTAGGAGTGTTTGTTCTTATACTTTATGCATACATATCATTACGCCTGCCTCCCATTGGGGTAGGCAGAGACTATAGAACGCCAGGTGCACCGATTTAAACATACCGCTCTCGCTTTGTCCACATATACTTTATGCATTCACGATAATAGCATGCACATAGTATTAGCATGTATTAGGGTACATTCCTGTCGCACGATTTTTCGGCATATTGCACTTTATTATCTTTCATCTAGAGTAGATATTCAATTCAATGTCGTTCCGAAAAAATAATCTGTCGTTACGCTACTACTGGTATTAACCGCTTCACTGTCGTATAATTATTTGCTACATAAGTAGTGGAGCAAATAGCTAATGTGGAATAAAAATTTATGACATACCTTCAGGGGTTCGACTTCCTTTGTAAGATTCCGAGTTACCCAGCGAGGCCGCTCTGGAGTGTCCCCTGCTACATCGACTAAAAACAACTTACATGTTTAGAATATTGGCACAAAAAGCAAAATAGAGCAAATATATAAGTAATAATAACTATTTCGAGACAAAATATTCAGTTTCTTCTTATGTCAAAGCATTTTATGCCCTTACATACATACATATCGTCATGCCTGTCAACCACTGGAGTAGGCAGAGACTATAGAACGCCAGGTGCACCGATCCAAACATACCGCACTCGCTTCTTCCACACTCATCAACCTCTTCATGCTGCACTTCGGTTTTGGGTACTTTTGATTTGGCCCTTTTTCTATACATCACCAATTTGATCTATATGTGTGCGTCTAGGGCGGCCCCTCCCAACATCACCATTCACTCTTGCTCATATCAAGAATTAATGTTAACCTCAATTGATCCTGAGACGGTATCCTGCCGATGGTACGAAGATCAAGTGACGAGTTCCTGGAATGTGTTCGATTTGTTCCTGCGTCGGACGACGTATGCGTATTTGACGACGTAGAATTTTTTCTCAAGCAGCTGTTTCCGTTTCTACTACTACTGGTGTTTGCTACCGGTATGCTCACTGAAAATGATGGAGTGACTTCGTCAGTTCTATGAGATTATTGGGTCGAATTAGCGAATCGCGCCACAATAGCGTCTGGCAAGCTTTAAAAAGTGTTCAATTGTCAGTTCTTATTAGTATAAGTGTAGATCCAACAATGTCGCGTAGACAAAGCCATGGGTTTTCTGGCATTTGAAAACCTATTTTTTATTGGGCGTAACGAAATCTTATTCAAATTCATGTTAAAGTTGGGTGACAGGAGTTGAGTCGTAGACAATAAAATTCTATGTCGACACTTCGATTACTTTGTCGCAGCGAAATTGTCGGGACTATGTATTTAGCCTAACTGCATTAATGCAATATGAGTCTACTTGTATATGGTTCATATAATTTAATACATACACTGTGGTGGCGGGAGATATCCATAGAAGAGAACGTCTCCGCAAGAGGAGTGGTTCATTTCGTCACACAGAGCCAGCCTTCTGCTTAGAGGGGTGATACCAAAGTAATCACATTCATGTCGCAATGCTCTTATATTAACATTGTTTAGATCAATATCATGAGTGCGAAGGAAGTTCAGAATGAGCCCAAACAGTTTTGGGTCTCTGTCTATGAATATAGCCCCTGTATCATCTCTGACTGTTGGTATTCGTCCGCTTAATAGTGCTGTGAAAAAGGTGTCCGGTACCCATGTGAGTGTATGCCACGATGTTGCAAACCTAAAAACAAATTTATCTGATTATTAATCCCAACACTAACTAATGGAAGTGAGAGCTAGGTATGGCAGAGAGACCATGAAAGTAGAATAAATGCAGTTGAGATGAGAGCATTGTGCAAAATTAGTGGCATAACACTTGCTTACTGCATTTGTAATGACAACATATGAGAGAGAGTTGGTCTGAAAGAGAGTGTCTGTGGTAAGATAAGAAAAGGCATGCTCTGTTTGTACAGACATGTAGAAAGAATGCAGCATGAAAGAATGATGAAACAGATATACAATGCAAATGTGGAAGGATGTAGGAGCCGAGGAAGACCGAGACTAACCTACCATGACCAAATTGATTGTGTTTCATCAGAAGGTGATGTCAGAAGTTCTAGGTACCAGCGAGCGTGCATGAAAAGAGCTATGAATGTTAGAGAAGCAAGTTAAGTATGTAAGGACCTCATCTTATAAGGCACTCAGTCCTCTCTGCCTAACCACCATGGACCTGGCTTGAAGTATACATACATAGAACTCGTAATTAAGAATAATTCACGCAAGTTATTTTCTTTAGATATATATATAATTTGACGTAATATTGACATTTCATTTTGAATTCTTCAGTGAATAAAAGAGTGAGATAGCAAGTTAGTTCCCCTATCTAGGTCTTTCAGCGCAACACAACATAACATTGTAAAAAAATTCAGAATGAAAACAATCAACAAAAATCAATTAGCTCTTGTTTGGGGATAGCATGATCGGGATAAAAGACAAGTAAATAGTCACATAATTTAACCCGTTGAGGCCCAGTTGGCTGAATTCCGCCATGCGCGTTACGGCAACAAGTATATAATGGGCCAACGGGCAAAAGTAAAACCTCCTTTAGTCTTTCTCCCAAAATGAGACACGAATTAAGGCAAACATTAATATTAAAAAAAAAAATTCATATCTGTAAAAATACTATCAAATGTTACTATGAAACAGAATGGAAATACCTAAATTGTATTTAAATTGCATTTTTCTTACAACAGAATATTCAAGTACATTTTGATAGATTTTAGTAATGTAATGTTTAACAAACCATATGATAATTCTACATGTATATGTAGTTATGTTTAAGGAAAGTGAACAAAGAGGGTGGATCAAAAAGTTTACCCAGGCCTATTTAGAAGTTTTAAGGTTATGAACTATTTTTTAACCCAAAAGATTATTGTTAGTATAGGCGCACTCACTCTAATAATGCAGATTTTATTTATGTCAACAAATATGAACATTAGCCTGAACCCAAATGCTAAAAATGGGTTTTAACTGTACTTTTCATCATCTCTCCCTATTTATTGCATGAACAAATTTAAGGGAGGTCTTTCCTAAATTACCCATCAGCGGAACAGAAGCAACCTATACTATTCACCCTTCACACTACCCCCACCTATTGAAATAAAGAAAGTCAAGTTGAATCAAGTGATAACTGAATACTATTACCACAAATAAATATAAAAATATATGTATGAAGAAATTCCTAAACTTTGCAGACTTCCTACATTGAATAAACCAGTTTCAAAACTTAATCCTATTACTTATTGAAGCATTAACTTTCCATATTTAAGTGAAAGTATTTGTTTGATATTTCCTTCCTTTTGTTAAGGATTATTATTTTTATTAAAGTACTTATATTATGAATCTGTGATATGTAATATTTATCCTCTGTTAGAAAGAATTTTTCAAATTATACATTCTATTCGGTTCAATAACTACAAAGGGCTAAGAACTTTGATTATCTTTCCTTTTGTCGTCAATAATTACAATAAAATAAATAATACTCTGTCAATTTACTACATTTAGGAATTCATTTAATATGGTTCACAAGTAGTAAGTTACTAATAAAATGTAAGCATATAATTTTTTCAGCAACTTTCTAACACCAATGCTACTTACTTTGTACCACCTACGTTTAAATTAACTATTTCTTGATAATTCGGCATATTGATTTGAGAATAAAGCCGCAGGTAAATTTTAGAGTTCACTTCACCTTTATTTGAGACATTTTCAAACTTACGAGTACCGGAGTACGACCGACGGACTGATTTTTCAGAAACGAAAAGACTATCAATGACATTGTCAACGTCAACAAACAGCTGTCAATCAACCAAAAGTGTCACACTCACGCACAATAGGTATAAAAGATTTTTTAATGTCTTGCTTGTCTGTTTTCCGGCATTGGAAAGTAAATAAACATTCTGAAGAATTGATATCTTCCACACTATAAACAGAAAATAATAACGTTATAATAGTGATCTTTGTAGCATATCGAAGCATAGATAAGAAGCAATGATAAAAAAGACTTTTCAGTTGAAATACATAATTAGAAATGTAACTTGGATTGCGCTTATAAGCTATTAAATCCCAATCATAGACCCTTCTAATCCAATTTAAGACATTTAATCAGAATCATTTTGTTGTACATACTATGGAACGATTGTACTTTAGAAGTCCTAGTTTAAATATTTTTTTTATTTCTTAATTTATTCCTAATTGTAAATCTGCGAAATAGAGCTAAATTCTACAAAAAATATATAAGCATCACGTTATCGAAATAGTACAAAAGGCCAAAAGGCTATTATCATAATATAAACGAATTTTAAATACTTATCTATAACAAAGTAAATAATGCAGATGGCAACTTTTTTCATGAAGAGACGTGTCCGTCACTCACTAGTCTACTACATACAGTCAATTGTATAAAATCCAATTGTTGAAACTGATGTATGAAAATTCAGTTGTTGTGAATATTTAGGATAGTAGTTAGTATCATTGTCCAATGATGCCGGCCACTGCCGTTGCGAAGCCGAGTAATGGCTCCAGTAAAGGAATATTCAATAACACGGCCGGCTTCAGCACCCTCATCACAGTTACGGTATTGTCGCTGGCTTGGCTGGCCGGTTTTGCGTCGCGACTCTTTGCTGTTATACGATTCGAAAGTATAATTCACGAGTTCGACCCATGGTAAGTGTGTTTGCAACACGGTTAAGTCAATAACCTGTAAGCTCGATGGTGCATGTGATATCTGCTTACGTGTTTCAGGTTCAACTATCGTTCCACTGCATATATGGTACAGCATGGTTTCTACAACTTTTTGAACTGGTTCGACGAGCGGGCGTGGTACCCGCTCGGACGTATCGTTGGAGGGACTGTGTACCCAGGTCTTATGATCACCTCTGGCACAATACATTGGATATTACATACTTTAAATATACCAATACATATAAGGGATATTTGTGTATTCCTCGCCCCTATATTTAGGTATGTATTTTTTATTAAACAAGGGTTGGCTATAGAATTGAGGCGCAGGCTTTTGTGGTAGATGAGGGTTGAATTATGTTAGGATTGATGTCGGCTTTCTAAATATATAATTTCTGTTCCAAGGAGAGACCTAGTTTTTAAAAACTGAATTTTTAATATTCATGAAAAGGAATGTACCTTTTCAAATGAATTTTAAACTTATATTTTAGCAAAAAAGAGCATATTTTAGCTCATTTCTATGCGTTGTCTGTTGAAATGGGGTATATCTATTAAATGTATTTTCAGATGGTTGTAACAACCCATATTTCTTTTTAGATTGAAATTTAATTCTGTAAAATGGAACATATCCCACCATTTTGAATGTCACACTTAAAATTATAAATTACCACATTTTAAGATTCAACACCAGGAAAAAAAGATATTCAACTAACCTTCACTGTTGACAGTAAGTTAGTTAGGTTCCCTTTAGACCCCATACCCATAAATAGGTGCCCCACAAAGTGGGGCTCCGTCGTAATTGCCTTTGATCACTTTTGGTTAGAATTTAGTAACACATTTAGTGCATTACCTTGTCACAGGAATGCTATCCAGAGGTTGGAGGGTTCTCCCCACTGCTCTCCCTAGGTGCATTTTTGAAGTTATTTGTAGAAAATTTCAAATTGATATCTCCTAAACTATGCATTTCTATGGTGGAAGGGTATAAGTGGGTAGCTGCCCCTCACCCTCACCCCTGTCGTCCCTTAATACCTGTGCCTCTATTCTATATTTTTCCCAAACAGAATGTAAATATAACATTTTGTTAGGTTTTAAGGTCCAACAAAGTATCAATTTTATCAACCTGTACCCAGTTTTGATTTTTTAATTGAACTTTAATGTTTGTTTTAGTGGTCTAACAGCTATAGCAACATACCTATTGACATCTGAGCTATGGTCGCGTGGAGCCGGCTTATTTGCCGCATGTTTCATAGCTATAATACCCGGCTATAGCAGCAGATCAGTTGCTGGAAGTTATGATAATGAAGGCATTGCAATTTTTGCACTACAATTCACATACTACCTATGGCTGAAGAGTGTTAAGACGGGTTCCGTTTTCTGGTCCATCTGCACTGCTTTGTCTTATTTCTACATGGTATGTATTTCATACTGTATTTCTAAATGAGTGTCTTGGTTTTTGATAAATTTTAATGTGGTTCAAAGCATAGATAGTTATTGAGTAGGTAGGAGTATACAGATTGCAATAAAAAATAAAATTTAGAACCCCAATACAGTAAAAGCATGTTTTACTTTTTTTATAGCACTTATTCTATTTTTTATAGCCTTTACACATAACATTGCAAATGTATTTGGGGAGTGAGGTAGTACCACAGTGGCAAAAAATGTCAGCTCTGCCATAAGTAAATAGTATTACAATATTACTTATGTCTGTCTGTTTGTCAGTCAATCTATCTTGTAGCATATACAAAGATGATAATATCTAAAAATTAGCATAGTTTTGTAACATGCTGAAATGCACACTTGTGTAATGTGTAACAAAACAGACATGTTAGAAGATTGGAAAAGCATTTTTTTTCAAATAAGGCTTGAGTTAAGAATGGGCACATTAATATTTTTTTACTATACTACTCTGTGTAAAAAGTATCGGGAATATGTCAATAAAAAGACCCGCGTAAAAGAGGTCGTTCTAATTTTTTTACTGCATGTTGGTAGCACTGTACTGATTTAGCGCGCAAAATTTGAGCGGGATCTGTCATTTAATTTGTTTTAAACTACACTTTTTGTTGGTCATAGTTTTGAGTCCTCGGCGATTTTTACAATGGAAAATATTGTTGAACAAAGAGTGTGCCTTAAATTTTGTGTTTCAAATGATATTTCATGTGGTGAATCACTAAAAATGTTGCGAAATACCTACGGCGAATCGTGTATATCGAAAACAAGGGCTTATGAATGGTATAAGGCTTTTAAAGAAGGCCGAGAAGTAGTAGTAGACTTGCCTCGTTCTGGTAGACCTTCAACCGCTACGACCAGAGAAAACATCGACAGAATCAAGAAGCTAGTGCTCGAAAATCGACGTATGAGTCTGAGAGAGTTGGCTAGTGAGGTGAACATATCTTTTAAGTCCGTCCACAACATTCTCATTGACATTTTAGGCATGAAACGCGTCGCCGCTCGACTAGTTCCAAAAGAGCTCAATTTTGTTCAAAAAGCGCAGCGAAAGCATGTCGCTGAAGACATGGTTTCCCGAGCTTCTACGGATCCGACCTTTATGAAACGTATAATAACTGGCGACGAGACATGGGTTTATGAGTACGACATGCAAACCAGCCAACAGTCTTCAGAATGGCGTCTCGAAAACGAGCCGAAACCCAAAAAACCGCGGCAAAGTCGCTCCAAAATCAAGGTGATGCTGACAGTTTTTTTTGACTACCGTGGTGTGGTTCACTCCGAATTCCTTCCAGAGGGAGAAACAGTGAATAAAGAATATTATTTAGGCGTCATGAAGCGTTTGCGTGAGAGTATCCGCCGAAAACGTCCAGATTTGTGGCAACACAACTCATGGATGCTGCACCATGATAATGCACCATCACACACAGCCATTATAGTGAAAGAGTTTTTAGCGAAAAATTCAACAAAAGTTCTCGACCAAGCACCGTATTCACCTGATATGGCTCCGTCTGACTTTTTTTTATTTCCCAAGTTAAAATTACCACTTCGAGGAAAACGTTTTGAGTCGATAGAAGCCATAAAAGAAAATTCGCTGAATGAGCTAAAGGCCATACCGCAAATAGCCTATGAAAAATGTATGGAAGACTGGGTGAAGCGGTGGAGATGTTGTATTGCAAGCGATGGGGCCTACTTTGAAGGCGATAAAATAAATTTAGATGAATAATTTGTATTTTTTGTTTTATTGACAAATTCCCGATACTTAGTACACAGAATGTATAGTTTAAAAATTATATTCAAAATTTGTTTGTTGCCAGCATACACCCTGTACTTTCAATGTTTGCATTACAAAAACTAAAAATGGCATACTTTTTATTTGCTTTATCCCTCAAACATATTTTAATGGAGTTTGATACCAATGAAAAAAAATATATGTGTCTTACTTTCTCTTTGAGTGCGAATGAAAAACGTGTGGTACTCTTGACAAACTTGACAGTATTCAGACAGTAAACAGGTTTTCTATTCATGTTTCTACTTCTCAAATATGTTAAAACACGAAGACAAAACTCTTCTTGCATTGATAGCCCAGTGGATAAGGAACAAGCTTATTGACTATGTGGTCCCCAGTTCGAATCTTGGCATGTACCACTTAATTCATGTTTTCCGATTTATGTATATCACTTGCTTGGCGGTGAAGAAAAGCTTTGTGAGGAAACCCACACATCCAAGAAATTATATTTCGAAATACATGTGACCTAACCCAAGAAAGATCTGGTTTCCCTCTGGTTTGTGGAGGTCTGAAGGCAAATCCTTAGGCTTAGGTAACTGACCTCACCAATCTTAAAGGATTAGGAAATCAAATAATATGAAGAAGCTTAACACAAATCTCTATAATTCTATAGTTAAATATTTTTCAAATGAATATTGAGTATGTAAAAATATCTCACTATAAAAATACTAGACTTAAACTATTTATTTTATGTTGTTCTGGTCTTTTGTATATGCACTTATAAGTATATAGCCAGCCTGATTGGAGAAACAGCTTACATGAAACCACAGCAAATATAAACTCCTTGAAGGGTTGTTGTCTTTTTGCGAGTGAGTTACTGGTAACAGTAAACTACTGAGGAATGGCTGTCTGAGAAGCAGGTGTGACAATGGCGAGCGATACTCCTTGCATTGCAAATGTTTATAGGCTATGGTAACTACTTAACATTAGATGGACTAGATGCTTGCGTATTTAGAATTATCTAAAATTAATTCTGAAATCTTAGAAACACTGCAGAATCACTTTGGCACCATTTATTACATGGAAAAAACTTTAACTATTTTGTTTTCAAGTTTCATCAATAAACTGATTACCAGACATCATTATAACTTTCTTTTTATAACCAACACATTTTGTTTTATGTAAACTAGATTGTTTATATATAATGTATGTAAATTATTAATTATATATTCCCTTTAAAACTGTAAACAACCTATAAAAAATTAAAGATTTGTTGTTATGTTCTATTTGTCCAAATAAACTACAAATTTATCTTTCTATCAACTCGTGTGAAGCTAGGAGAGTCACTAGTAAGTAATAAAAAAAAAGTTTAAATGTGCACTGGTACATTAATAAATTAATTATTAAATGAAATAACTACATATACAGTAATTTAATAAAATATACATTTAATTACATTATAATACATAGGCATTATTCACAAATTGTCTGTAACAGAATAATAACATTTGACTACTAAAGGCTGCTATTTACAGCGAGACAGCATGTTATCACACACCTAGTGTCACAGACCTAGCTATAATATATCTTATGATATATTATAGCTACGTCTGTGACACGGTTAAAAGTTATTTTAATTCATAAATAATGTTATATAGATGGAGGTTGAAAATAATAACAGTGGCAATCCAATTCCAATTCTCAAGTTTAATGTATAATTTTATAAAATCTAGTGTAAAGTGGTTATCATAGCTTATGAATGCTTGTAATACAGCAATTCCGGTGATAGGTGGACATCTTTGCTCAGTAGGGCTCATTTGATGCACCCTACATCTCTTTTGCCAGAGATTCATGCTCTTTTTGAAGGATTCTGAGATTTCAAGAATATCCTTCCTGATTTCAAATTGTACTTGACCACTCTGTGTCATAAATTGTATAATGAAATATTTACACTTTATTTTCATTTTTAGGTGTCAGCATGGGGTGGCTATGTGTTCATCATCAATTTGATCCCCCTGCACGTGTTTGCATTGCTGATCATGGGCCGGTTTTCTCAACGCCTGTTTGTCAGCTACAGTGTCTTCTACATAGTTGGGTTGCTGTTGTCCATGCAAATACCATTTGTAGGATTTCAACCGATTAGAACCAGTGAGCATATGGCTGCATCTGGTGAGTTGTTTGTTTAATTTAATTCTTTGTATAATATTCATTTACACACATCACAGGTCACAGGTCATCTGTGATCTCTCCAGCTTTCAAATATGATTGGGGTGCTCGAAAGTTCTATTTTGAGTTCCTTTTTATTTTTATTGTATGTGAATGATCTGCCTTACTTGGTGCAGAAAATGCGGGTCCAGTCTCAGTTGGACTGCTTTGATCCACCCTACCTCTCTTAAAAACACCTAAACCAATACAAACAGACATGTTCATAGTTGTCCTGTGTGGGAATCGAACCCGCAAGCTTTGTTGTTAAAGTAACATTATTAACCACTAAGCCACCAATCGCGTCAAAGTTTCGAGTGATTGGAATAGTACTTGGAGGGTTATGGTTTTCATTAAGAAGCTCCTGGCGTGGTATGGTGATGTTCCTAGTGTCAGTGGGCTATGTGTCCACCAAGCACACCAAAAAGGTTGTTAAAAGGCATTGAGAGAGAGAATAGTTTACTTGTTTGCTCATATAAAAAAATGTCTTTTTCTGGAAACTGGAGTCAAATAACATGCGAGTAATTGAGTTGCTCCCGTACTGTAGACAATTGGGGATAGTAAGTACTGTGTGTTACTTTGCAGATATTAAATTGCCTATTTATGACGTTATTGATAACCCTAGAGTTCCACGAACTTTGGTAAAGAGTTTGCAACAATACATTGTACTTGCCTACTATAAATCAATATACCTTACCTCTTATTATGCGACCTAGATAGAAATTGAGTTGAATATTATCTGGCAATCCGAATGTCTGTTGTCATCCAATCTATATTTAAGTTACACTAATAGGGCAATTAAATATAATGTCATAATATCTACTTATCTTTTGTGGAGCTGTAAATTGATTTGAAACGGATTTTTCATGTCACTAGCATACTCCCTGTACCTAATGCTAATGAGTAATTTAATGATGTTGATAAAACATTGTTCTTTATGGCAGATTTCCTTATACATGTACTTTTATGTTGTATGTTAATCTGTTATACTGACTTACTATTATTGCCTTGTGGCCATATTGTAAAATTATAAAACCTCGCTTATTTACATTTTACTTAGTTTTATTTCAAACTAGCGAATATGTGACTACAACAAGTCGCCTTCGTATTGTGTAATAGAGAATCGAGTAATATTGTAATTATCCCTACAAATCGTTTTTATTACTGATTCTACCATCTAATTTCGACGGACAAAATCTCGATGAACGCTAGGTCGACAGTTCATTTTTTCGACCTGCAGTAGACACACACTAAATGGATATTTTATTTTATCGCGACGTTCAGTAGAAACACTAGATCGACACTGTTTAATGATTAATGCATCCCGACCTGTAGTGGACCGACATAACGCTAGGCCGGAGCAGTTTATCTCGGCTGATTATCACTCTGGTGCTGCATGCGCCCATAGGCGGCAATGACTGAATACTATCAGATACATTGTATTCTTATTTGCATACCACGCTTTAACGTAGGTATTATTAAACATCAAATTTTCGTGTTCCCTACCTGCAAACCATAACACGTAGACAGCCAACAATTGCATTATTTCCTATTCAATATATATCAAGTAATAGTAATATTTAAAGACCATTGCCTGCTAATGTGTCTGTGTATAACTGATCTGAACGGAACACGCTGTTTACAAAGTACATTCTCGGAACATTTTCATATTAACATTACAAATATCACCAGCTGCGGTAACATTGTTACTGTTGTTGGAAATGCATAACAGAAATGTTTGCGTTCGGTATTTAATGCAAACATTTTATTCGTAAAGTGGCTTTCAATTGTTCCTTATTGGTCCCACATAAGTTTCGTAAAGTCACGACTTAGGACATCTATTTTCAAGGGGATTAAACCTCCTTATTTATTAAAACGATTGTATAAACTTTATATCAGAAAGAGAAATAGTACAATGAATTGTAAATATCTATCTACCTATCTATAATTTCACGCTAAATCCCTTGCAGCGTAGGCAGAGAACCAAGCGCCGCATGACTCGGTCCTTACATACCGTACTCGCTTCTTTAATATTCATAGCTCTTCTCATACACGCTCGCCGTTTTTTAGGGCTCTTGATATCACCTTCTGATAAAACACGACTAATTGGTTTCGTAATTCCTTCTTCCTTCATTCTTTCTATAGGTCCGAACCAACAGACCGCCTTTGACCAACTCTGTTTCTAACATCATTGTTTGACCTTGTGAACACGCGTTATTTAAAAACGTTACCCCACAAATTTTGCATTTTGACCGCGATTCTACTTTCACCCTCTCTGCCATACCCAGCTCTCGCTTTCATAAGTGAGCGTTGGGATTAGCTACGCGTTGTGTACAACAACGAAATGTGCTTTTTGGCTTAGATTTCGACTGCCTAGAAGAAGTTTACCCAACGCTCCGTTCACACTGCTCCCTGTACTCACTCGTCTTTCCACATCAACGGTGTATCTTCCATCCCTGTTGAAAGCTCATCCAATAATAACTATGCCATAGGGATAGTGCTCATGTTGATAAAATAGCATTACTATTTCCCA
Organism: Pyralis farinalis; assembly: GCA_947507595.1. NCBI lineage: Eukaryota > Metazoa > Arthropoda > Insecta > Lepidoptera > Pyralidae > Pyralis > Pyralis farinalis. The sequence continues at coordinate 9,656,457 of OX382278.1, forward strand.
CTTTTAATTAACATGATATTTTATGTTTACGATATTTTAGCCAGAGTAGCGTTGACTATTATTACTACTGCATCTTTACGCCAAGTCCCTTGTAGGGTTGGCAAATAAAAGCAATCGCCACATGACTTGGTCCTTAAACACCTCACTGATCATTAGTGTCGGCAACGCAAGAGTGACACCCCGATGTTGCAAATGTCCATAGGCTGCGGTAACTGCTTACGATTAAGCAGACCGTACGTTTTTGCCACCGCTGTGGTACAAAAAAATCATCATCATCATCATATCAGCCGAAGGACGTCCACTACTGATCATAAGCCTATCCCTTAAACTCCCACAGCGATCGGTCCTGTGCTGCTTGCATTCATCTCACTCGATTCTTTAAAATTCATGGCTTTTTTCATGGACAGTTGCTGATTCCAGTTGTCCTTCTGATAAAATATGACACAATTAGGTTATGGTAGACAAGTCGTGGCTCTCCTCGGCTCCTACATCTTTCTACTTAAATTAAATAAGTAGTTAATATTTTCCACAAGTATCGTTAAAATATGGAATAGGTATAGATATTATATGTTATATATACTTCATTAACTTAGAAATAAAAAGGTCGTTGCACTAAAGTTGTATACATTATGCACTTCTTGACATAATGTCAAATTCAGTAACATTTCCTATTTAACGTATATTATTTTATATAAGGTCGGGTTACAACCAACAACCATATGGTATGCGTAATAGACAAAAAAAATGCTCTGAATTTACTACAGCTGATTTTCTGACATTAGGTTATAGTAGTTGTGTAGTACACACAAATACTGCGGTCATTCAAGCGAACTTTGAAACAGGCGTCTCATATATGCTATTAAACGGGTTATGATTACGATGGCAATGAAATGATTTACTAAGCGTTGCATATAAATAACATACATACATACATATCATCACGCCTGTTCCCCTTTGGGGTAGGCAGAGACTATAGAACGCCAAGTGCACCGATCCAAACATACTGCTCTCGCTTCTTCCACACTCATCAACCTCTTCATGCATACACTTCGGTTTTGGGTACTTTTGATTCTACCCTTTTTCAATACATCACTAATTTGATCTATATGTGTGCGTAGCCCCTCCCGACATCACTATTCACTCTTGCTTGATACACTTCTTTAGTAAATCTTTTGTCATTCAGTCTTTCTAAATGACCAAACCATCTCAGCATATAAATAACAGTTAATTATATGCAGTAATTAAATTAATTAAGTCTCTCTTAGCGATGGGCGATTGCGAGAGGTTTTTTTCGATTGTCTCGATTGTTCAAACATCTCGATTGTTTTCGATTGTTTCGTCGAACATCTCGATTGTTGTTGTGTTCGTCTTCGGCGCGATTTCAACTCGAATTTGTGGTTGCGAATTGCGAGTATGCACGATGGCGAGAGGTTTCAGTCGATTGTTTTGAGTTATATTAGAGCATCTCGATGGCCGGACTTGGCCTTGTCTTGTGATTGCGATTTGCAAGTTCAAACTATGCGTTATGCAAACTATGCAAAGTAGCAAACTTACCCAACTTACGTACGTATTATAGGAGAAAGGAATCACGAAAATAAATAAAATAATCAAAGTTTATAAAGAATCATCTATTTTTAATGATTTAAATAAACTTGTGCAATGTACAACATAGTTTTAATACAAAAAATCAAGGCTCGAGAAACAATCGCGACACATACACCTCGGCTCGATGCTTGTAAACAACTAGCAGCGAGTCGAGTTCGTCCGGCTAAACTGACCGGTGACCGATGAACTACTGCTGATGCAACAATCGAAACAATCGAAAAACCTCTCGATTGTTTAGTAAAACGGCGAGTCGATTGTTGACTCGATTGTATATTTTGACGACTGCAATTCTTTCGATTGTTAAAACATCTCGGAATCGCCCATCGCTCTCTGCCAGTTAAATGCGGGAACAACTCCTCTCAGTCGGCTAAAATTAAAATTTATTAATTTATTTTTGGCAGAATGACGAGAAATGTTTCACTATATATATATATACACACACACACACATATATATATATATATATATATATATATATATATATGTACGAATATATATATATATATATGACTGTACATTTTATTTATGGTTAATATACAATTAAGTACTACCAGAAAAGTTTAAAAAATGTATAAAAGGGATAACGGTTACCGTACCCTATGGATGCTTGCAATACAGGATACAATCAATAGCGTATTATCACTTGCGCTTCTAATACAGTGTTTTTTTGAAGCTTACAGAGCCACCTCACAAGCAGAATAATGTGACAAATTAACAACTACAAGCAGAGTTGTCACACGGGAACTCTGCAACTAAATGCTACTTGACTATTAGTTGGAGGATACATCCTTGTCGGTTGTTTATTAAGTAAACAATACTTCTCTTTTGCCAGAGCCTTTTCTTACACTAGTCGGTGGGATGCGATTTTAAGATTTTTATATGACGTCGGGATGTATACAAGCATACGGCCCATCTGATGTAAAGTAATTGTCGTAGCCTGTGAACGCTGGCAATACAGAAAGTATCGCTTGCGTTACCACCCCAGCTGCTTACACCGAAACTCCTTATTTTAAATCTCACACACTCGCAGGTATATAGCATTCCTCCAGGTGGTGCCTCAAGCTTTTAAAATGTATATTATATATTTTACATTGTGTAAAGATCTATATTTATATAAGTCCCTAGAACTTTCCTTTCTACGTAAGCCTATACATATTATGGTGACGAATATCCAAGAGAAGGTTTATTCTGCACCTATAATATACTTATAGTGTACACAAATGACAAATGTCGTTTATTATTTTTTCTTTTTAGTTCGTCTTTTAAAAATAAAATCTTGTTTTTTAATTTTTTATTACTGAATCTTTGTAGGTGTGTTCGCGTTGTTGATGGCAATTGGAGCTTTAAAATACCTGCACAGTTTGAACCCTAAAGGACAGTGGAAACAACTACTGATACTGGGCGGGCTAGCGGCAGCAGCTGCGGTCTTCTTAGTGGTTGTGCTTCTTACTTATATGGGTGTTATCGCCCCATGGAGCGGACGGTCAGTATATATTTATATCATCTACATAGGTAAATTCTCTTTTTTAGCATTAGAGAGAGCTAGACAGAAGGCTTTACACAATAGTAGATTCATAAACGATCACATACGTGGCAGAACCGACGTGGTTCTCGAATGGCGACCATGAACCGAAAAACGCAGCGTAGGAACAACCCCGACGATCTTGTGAAGATCGCAGGTAGTTGATGGACGCAAGCGGCACAGGACCGATGGCTGTGGAAGTCTAAGGGAGAGGCCTATATTCAGCAGTAGACGTTCTTTCGTCTTAAATGATGATGATGAGATAGAAGGAAACTTAGTGTTTTTGGTAACGGTACAATTGGTCGTTATTTTACAAAAGACTGGTTTCGGCTGAAAATCAGTGTCGGGTCTGTCACACAGGCTTTGACAATATACTGAGCCGAGACCAATTTGTAACATCGCATAATACTGTTAGCTGTTATCATTAGTTGTTTTATGTATTTTGGCATATTTGTCTTGATTTTGTGTCTAATTAACTTTACAACATAATTACGTATATATTGTACAGTGTTGTGTGATGTACAAATAAATGATTTTCTTTCTTTATTTATTTTATTATGCATCTGGCAATACTATATACTGCGGGTAATACCATGCGACCACTTCTTACATTTTGTGTTCATATCATACATGCTTTCAACTGAATTTATTACAATTTAATTTGTGAATTATTCTTTTATATACCGTAAGTTGATTGTAATATTTTAATAATAAAAAATGTAATAATCTACAATAGTTATACATAGACGGGCTTATTAATATCCTATCTCCCCCAGCCAACCTAGAGCTGTTGACAGAGGAAATGGTTTTTTGGCTTTTGGGCGGCTTAATACTTACCTCTATCAATCAGCTGTCACTGATTTAAGATAAGATAGGATAAGATAATTTATTTGCGAAAATAAGGGTACAAGATGTTACATAATTAGATAATCCAACATATTCGGCCCTCGCGGGAGTGTTTAGCTAGATAACTATTATTTATGAATATTATATAATTACGACAGCCGAAATCGACGGCTTTACGTGTCTCCCGAGCTAGAAGGAGCTCGAGATTCACCTATCTATCGACAACCTGCAGACACTAATGCCATCAAGCTCCTCTGACTATCAAGCATGCATTAAAAGAATTATTTCTTCCTTTTATGCACTATCGGGAGACAATCAAGCATAACACCCCACCTGATGTAAAACTGTTACCGTGGCCTACAAATGTTTCAATTAAGGAAGTATCGCTCGCGTTTTCCCCACGGCTCTGCTAACACAGTAACTCCTTAAAAGCCTACTGGTAACCTCATTAACTCGTAAGAACACAACAACCCTCCAGGGAGTTGTTATTTGGCTGCATGTGTAGGGTGGAGGCACTTGTCTAGTCGAGCTGCTTTGATGCGTTTTACCTTTGGTTAATTTCGTCTTTATTTAACAGGTTCTACTCCCTATGGGATACAGCCTATGCAAAGATCCACATTCCGATCATAGCATCGGTATCGGAGCACCAACCGACGACTTGGTCCTCGTTCTTCTTCGATCTCCACGTGTTGGTGTGCACCTTCCCTGTCGGCCTCTGGTACTGTATCAAGAATGTGAACGATCTACGAGTGTTTGGTAAGTTCTTATGGGCGATTATTTTCCTTACTATATGCTGTTTTGAATGCAAGCGTGAAGAAGTAAAAGGAAGTATTTGGTTCAGTATGAGGATTGTGAGTAGTTTTTTTATAGCGAGCTCGGTAGTGCAGTGGAAATGCGTTACGTTACTTTGACATTAACGCTCGTGGGTTCGATTCCCACGCAGGACAAATACTTGTGTGCATGAACATGTCTGTTTGTCTTGGTCTGGGGGTCAAGGAAGTACCACCACCTCACAGAAAACTGCAGCCAAATAACTCCCTGTAGGGTTGTCGTGTTCCTACGTGTGAGTGAGGTCACCAGTAAACTCCTAAGGAGTTGTTGTGTTAGCAGTAGAGGTGGGATCGATACTTAATATTTCACAAGCTTAGGCTATGGTAACCGCTTTACATCAGGTGGACTGTTTGCACGTATGTCCTCTATAGACTCCAAAACGATTGGTTTTGATGAAATTTTCGAGCAATTTTCATATTAGACTGGAGGGTGATCCTGTGAACTTTGGTAGCGTTCATAACACCCGTTATATATTTGAGCCTAGCCTAATATTCAAGTCCAAATGACTGCGGAACTAACATTGCATGATATATCTCTACGGGTATGCTATAGATGGTGTTCATATTTGCTGATGTGCTTATCAGAAAGTACTGTAAGGAACCAATCCAACATTTTCATATATTTGATCTAATTTTGTGTTACCTTCACGAGTTAGTTCATTCGAACTAGCGTTGCCTACTACCGTGAATACATGCTGTCGCTGCCATGGTTGCCTTTCTCTTGGCTACTGCGGTTGTATATCATGCCACGAATGACAAATCCATTGCATTGGCGTCGTTTGTATTTAATAGGAGGAGGGGTGCAAGGGTGTATGAAAATATATTTAAAAGAGAGAACTTACTTGAACGTTATATCGCATCGAAAACAAATAATAAATAATATCATCCACCTACTTCGATAAACATTTTCATATAATTATATGTTTCTTTACCATATTAGGAGCTTATAATTACTTCGCAAAAGTACGTGAACACATCGCAGGCATTGCCTAGCAACATTTGAGGCACCATTAAAATTAATTCCTTTTGAAAAAAAAGGATAATTACTTATGACCTCTGTTAGTCGAAACAAAAAATAAATTGATTTGTGTATTATATTCCAGTAGGTTGGTTTGCATAACCTGTTGCAAAAATTATTTCCTCAAGGTCAATAAGCTTGAACTGGGCATTTTATAGATTTCCTTATACAAATCTGTTTACAAACTAGAAGTTACTCCTGAATCTAGCGGTGTTAATTTGACTTTATTTGTATACAATACTAAGGAATTATAATTGAATATATTGCGTGGACCGATTTAGTTGTAAGTTGCATTTGTAGTTATTAATTACCAGTTGTTTTGCGCGTGTCAAGATGAATTTGTGTATACAAGTCAAGCAACTGAAATGTGATTGAATGGGTTTTATACCCAGCTATATATATATATACAAATGATAGCAGTGTTCTTGACTTCCTGGCGTACGGACAATATATTTTTGGACGATCGTACTAGCTTCTTTTTAAGTCGTTTTAACGCCATCCCTAGGGATCAGAAACACTATATCGTCTCCTATTCATTGGTAGCATTTTAAGGACGCTTATGCTATTTTCTAAGGTCCATATCGTATCGTATATATCGTATTTGTCCAGGAGCAGTATTGAGTCACTATTAGAAGAAGTTGATTCCAAAGTTTATATTATATTTACATTTATTTAATAGCATGATATGCATTTTACAAACCGCCTGATGGTGTGTAACCATAGACATCTGAAGTACCGATCACGACCTACCAAAGTTGCGGTGCGGTCTTTTGGGTAACAATTAATGGGGTTTTCAGTATTTTCACGTCACTTGGAACGGTTCCCGCTTAGAGTTCTAGCGGGAAAGCGCTGGATTGGACCGTTCCAAGATTTACAAGGTACAGATAGTTACAAAACAATATCATGTTTAAGGTTTAAATTCCAATTATAAATATCCAAGCAATTTAAGTATATGTTGGGACTCTATCTAACATGGGATAATAGAAAAGAGTAAGGATAATTTCTAATAGTTGCGAGACGGATTTGAACCCTTTTCGTTCTTATTTTGCTATCGCCTGGTGTACATCAAGAGACGATGTGAAAGTGAATCAAGTTCATCTGTCCTTTTCCAGTGGCTCTCTACGCACTGAGCGCAGTGTACTTTGCCGGCGTGATGGTTCGTCTAATGTTGACTTTGACGCCGGTGGTGTGCGTACTTTCCGGCATTGCGTTCTCTATACTGCTGGACTTAGTATTACGGGAAGATGAGCTTCCCGCGCCGCCTGTCGAAAACGACGAATCGAAGAATCTATACGATAAGGTACTATAGATATAGAGGTTTTTATAAGATAACTGCTGGAAAACAAGCACACAGAGCTCGTTTGTTAATCTGCAGGGCACCCTGTCTGAAGATGAGACTTGTTTTGTCTCCGACAACGTAACGTAACGGCAAATTACTTTTTTGCCTCCTTAGTCGTACATACATTCTTCTAAATATATTTTATTCCTAGCCATAGACAATATATTATTTATTTGGGAACTGCCTTTAAATATAAATTTATCTATCATGACATATAGTGTTTAAAATTAGACCATCATTATTGAAAATTTGAGGCAAACATACTAACATGTATGTTTCCAAATTTCTTTTCCTCTTGTTTCCATTTTTTTTGATTAATAATACTAATGCTCATCAATAGCTACTAAACAAAAACAAAATCAATATACAAACAGAGTAAAAAGTGTATCGTATGTATAAACTGTTATGTATTTGCCAATTGATACATAGATTGCATTCCGTTGTGAGGTGCCGATTTTATATTTAGCTAATCTAACTACAGGTTCACTAATGTTGCCATTATAATTTAAAGTGTATATTTTCAGGCGGGCAAAGTAAAGAAGCGCACGCACGAACCGACCGCGCCAGTGGACTCCGGTCTCGGCATGAACGTTCGGTCGGGCACGCTGATTGCGTTCATGATACTGCTCATGTTGTTCTCGGTTCACTGTACATGGGCTACTTCCAATGCTTACTCTAGTCCCAGCATTGTGCTCGCTAGCTACGGGAATGATGGGTGAGTATAACCACTTGGTAATATCTTTTAAAGGTCCTCTGACATAGAGAGTATTCTCAATTAGGTATACTTGAAAATGTTAGTTTCAATTTATGAAAAGAATCTAACACCCGTCATTCTGCCCATTAGGTTTAAGACACATTTATCGACCACCTTTCGCATATTGCCAAAAAAGAATCACACATTGAAAAGTGACACTAGTACGCATTATTTAAATTTGTTGTAAGTTTTACATTTTTGTTCTTGGACGTAAGGATTACGCTGCGTTTTCCGGTTCGTGGTCGCCATTCGAGAATTTTCTGCCGCAACGGCCATCGGTTATCCGAGCTATGTGGCCTGCACCCTGCCACTTCAGCTTGCTGATCCTTAGAGCCACGTCGGTAACTCTAGCTCTGCTACGGATGTGCTAATTTCTGAAACTATCTCGTAGAGAAACTCCGAGCATGGTCCTCTCCGTCGCACACAACCTTGCGCTTCCGCATGAGGCCCATAGTAAGCGACCACGTTTCTGTGCCGTAAGTCATCATTGGTAATACACACTGGTCGAAGACTTTCGGATCGAGACATTGAGGTATTTTGGACGAGAAAATCTTTTCGCAATTTCCCAAACGCTACCCATCCGAGTTGGATTCGTCGAGAGACCTCTTTCTCGAAGTTGGATCTACCTATCTGGACTGTCTGTCCTAGGTAGACATACTCATCAACAACTTCAAAAAACGAGCTCCCAACTGAGACTGGAGTGGGTACAACATGTACATTGGATATTATCTTCGTTTTGCCTATGTTCATTTTAAGACCCACTCATTTGGATGCTCTATCGAGATCTTCAAGCATTATATTCAAGTCCTCTAGCGATTTCGCCATGATATACTATATCATCGGCAAATCGAGGGTGTGTGATATTACTCGTCATTGATATTGATGCCGAATCATTTCTCGTTAGTTTCGTTTCGGAGAAACAACGTCGCCCTGTCTCACTCCTCTCTGAAATTGGATAGGTATTCTGGTCCTGACCGACATAGTTGCGTTTGTCATATATACTCCTCAACACTCCGATATACCTATAACCAATGTGGCACCGCTGGAGAGACTGGAGCACAGCGCAAGTCTCGATCGCATCGAAAGCCTTCTCATAGTCCACATATGCGGCCTGCCTCGTAGTAAGGACGCAGCCTCGCAGGACTAGGACACTTACAGCATCAGGGTGCGACATTCGTAGCCGATCTTGTAAAAACATTATCAAAGCCCTTTTCGTAATGGCTTGACAATGTTTTACTGGTGAATAATATTTCCATACACTGAATGTAACTTTTTAATGCCCTGTTAAATGAAATATTTCAGGTCTCGTAGAATTTTGGATGATTTCCGAGAAGCCTATGGATGGTTGTCTCAGAATACTGCGGAGAACGCGAGGGTGATGTCTTGGTGGGATTATGGATATCAGGTAGAAACTTACTATTTTTGTTACAATACGTTAGGTGGTAAATATTTAAGAGATACCTCCACCTCACAGAAAATCGTAGGCAACTCCCCCCAGGGTTGTTGTGTTTTGAGTGATGCTACCAGTAAACACTCTGAGAAGTCGCCGTGTTAGCAGCTGGGGTGTATATCCAGTATAATCTGCGGAATTGTTGAGGAAGCATGGGTGGCAACGCGGGAACGATAAGCATATGGCATGCGATCGTAAGTTACGGTAACTACTTTACATTGGGTGGGCGGTATACTTGTTTGCCTACCGACGTTGTTTAAATAAACGGTTACCGTCGAATGAAGGACGTGGGAGCCTGGCGACTTGTAACTCAGGTTATTTTTTTAAACTATCACAGTCTCCCACACTATGTACTAAATATAATATAATTAAATATAGTTCCAATTAAAACTATCTTAATGATTGTAATTTTATCAATTACAGATAGCCGGGATGGGCAATCGGACGACACTAGTGGACAACAACACTTGGAATAATTCCCATATAGCGCTCGTTGGCAAAGCGATGGCCAGTAACGAGAGTGCAGCATACGACATCATGACAGCCCTAGACGTGGATTACGTACTTGTGATATTTGGTGGGGCCATCGGATATTCAGGGGACGACATCAACAAGTTCATATGGATGGTGCGGATAGCTGAGGGTGAACACCCTAAGGATATACATGTAAGAATTAAACATACATATTTTCGTACAAATTACACATGATTAATTACGCCATTTAGTCCCAAACTAATCAAGCTTGTGCTATATTTATCTGCCTATAACTTCACGCCAGAACCCTTGCGGGGTTGGCAGAGAGAACCGAGCGCTACATGACTCGATCCTTACGTACCTCACCCCCTTCTCTAACATTCATTGCTCTTCTCATGCACACTCTGATAGAATACGATAGACTTGGTCATCGTATCGAAATTTGTAATATGGAAATAAGTCATATAATGATATGGGAAAAGAGTGAGGAAAATAACCCTGCCACTGCCTCCCGCCCTACAACTGTATCTGTCGAAAAAAATTCATAGATTTAATATGGATACATGAAGATAAACACAAAAATGCACTTTCATCGTATCAATAATATATACTGCATACACCCATCCTAGACGCAACGCCGCCCGCCGTGAATCACAAACCACTTGATAGCGCATACGGTACATTTCAATCGCCAAAATCTTATCGCCTAAATATCTCATTGATTTTACTACGGTCCAATGCGAGGGTGTTCAATCAATAAGCTGAAGTAACAAGATGCTGATCCGTGAACTAGCCCATAACAGCTGCTCGTTTTACTTCATCCCCCGACCCCTAGCAGTTAGGAGAATAAAGAAGATTGGTCCTTCTCCATTACTTATTTTCTTCATGACGCGAATAGATATTAAACTAAGCTAGAATATTATTTGGTCTGCAATTCCTGAATTGATCAACCGCTTCAATAAACATAAGGTCAGCGATAATCGGTACTGTTTCATATCGAAATGCTAAAATTGTCTTTTTGTATTGTTACAGGAAGCTGATTATTTCACCGAGAGAGGCGAATACAGAGTTGATTCAGAGGCATCAAAAACAATGTTGAACTGTCTCATGTATAAGCTGTCATATTATCGGTATGCAAAATTTTCAATTATTGCATTGCACGAAACGGAGTAGTTGTACAAGTTAATAGCTAATAGATACAGGCGATAACAGTTGCGAAAGCCAAATTTACAACCAATTTGATCTAAACTGTTCTGTGGCCGAAGCTGAGCTCTGTGGCAGAATTAGCGACCATCCATTACCGTTTGTAGATGTATGCTTCCGCTGCCATGGCCGTTCTGGTCATATCTGCCACGCCTGTTGCGATCGTCTGCGCTATGCGCCATCTGGAGTAGGAACCGCACGCACACGCCACCTTTTTTGCTCTGGCTGCTCTTGTCGTCTCTGCAAGATATGTTTCGCTTCTCTATTAGGCGTTGTAGAGGTTAGTCTGTAGCATAACACGCTATGATTGTAGCAGGCGATCAGAGACATGATATCGATAATCTCGATTCTTTGCTAACTTGAGCAGTCAGAACCCGTTATATACGTTTTCCCATACATTTCGCGGTCGTATACGACCACCCGGGTTTCGAAGGGTTAATTATATATTAATATTATTAAGTTTAATATTGTTATATATTTTTTTATAAAACGTCGGAAGGCATACAATCATATGGCCCACCTGATGTAAAGTAGTTACCGTAGCCTTTTAACTAACTCTTTAAACTCTGCTGCTAACACAGCAATTCCTTAGGAGCTTACTGGTGACTTCACTCACACGCAGGAACACAACAAACCTCCAGGGAGTTGTTATTTGGCTGCGGTATTCTGTACTTCCCCAGACGGGCTGCTATGATGCGCCTTACCTCTCTTAAAAATATATTAATTATATGCAGTAAAGCTTCTTACACGCAGTAAAGAGCAGGTTTTTCTTATTTCTCGATGACATCTCATTCAGCCAACGCTGTGCTGCGCGTATTGTAAAATAGCAGATCGAATAAGTATAACTTACTTGTAAAGCGATTAGCGTAGCCTATGAACGCTTGTAATACATTAGGTGTCGCTCGCGCGATGCCACCTCTGCTGCTAACACAGCAGCTCCTTTAGAAGATTACTGGTAACCTCACTCACCCAGGAACACAACAACCCTCTACTTACTTTTTCTGTGAGGTGGAGATACGTCCCTAGACGATGCTTTGATACACCCTATCTCTCTTAAAAACACCCAGGACCTAGACAATGTTTATGCACACAAATGTTTGTCCTGTGTGGGAATGGAACCCACGAGCGTCGGTGACAAAGCCGCGTTATTAACCGCTGCGCCACCGAGCTAGCCAAATGCTATGCTTAAGGCAAATTATTATGGAATCGTATACAATTTATTAGTGTACTTATAAAACATTATAAGTATGAAATGAATACTACTGAATGTCAAAATAAATTCACATATACATGTATATATAAACATCAGTGTGGTAATCGAAATTGTCCTTTATAATGTAGATATGACAGCGGAGGCAGCCCGCCGGGCTACGATCGCACGCGGGGAGCGTTGCCCGGCAACCGGGGCTTCAAACTCACCTACCTCGAAGAGGCCTACACCACTGAGCACTGGCTCGTTAGGATATACAGGTACTGTTGATCATCGACATGCTTTGTCCGCCTTTATCTTTCACTGTCAATGCGAAAAAAATTAAGGAATGAGCGGAGCGAGTTGAAAAGGAAATGAGAAATGTGGCTAAATTCATTTTCTATACTAGGCTACGGTAACTGCTTCAGCCAGGCCGTATGCTCATTATTATGACCCAAGAAATGACTAATCGGATTACGTGCCAACGAAGAAGAAACATATATTGTGTTTGTTCAAGCTATAAGCGCTCCAAACCCAAAATTTTACAAACCCAAGGTTAGACAGTCAAAATGCGGGAAAAGTGAAGACTAACCTACTATTGAAATGATGGTTAATTTAATAATCAAAGCCGATTCCATTCAAAAACAGTCAGTAGGGACTTGACACATGTCGCGCATGCTCTATCTTATGTTTAATGTTCCATCCGTTCCGTTCCGTCCGTTTGGATAGTCAAAGAAATGCTATAGGAACACTGCTTCGTTAAGCAGAGCGAGCTCGTTTTTAACTATCTTCGCTCGTCTATGCAATTTGTCGTTGTGAGTTAAGCGAAGTTCGTACGCGGCCCGCTCCACTTTATGCGACCATCGCTTATATAGAACAAGCAGGTGATTTGTGATTTGGTAGCATATGCGAAGAATTCGTGTTTGCGTTTATCGTACCGTTGTTACTGTGCGACTGGCATTAAAACTGAAAGGTACAAGATTATGTCAGACGCGAGTTTAGTGGTACATGTCCTGGTATATATAACACTAAATTTGTGTTTTCGGATTTATGTGCATATTTGTAATTATCACTTGCGATGCGAAACGATGGCGATGAAGAAAAATATCATTACGGCCAATGTTCGTACGTTTCATGTCAAAATCAGTATTTTTGCAAAATTCCTAGGCTTAGGCGGAGCCCCCGTCAATCCTAAAGGATTAATTAGGTAACGGGATAATGATAGGAAGTAGTAATCTTAGGATGCTACATCACGTTCTCTTCCTAGTATATAATAAAATTTGTGTACTTCTCTTACTGTGAACTACGAATAAATAATAAGTCAGGAAATGTAACTGCACTCAAAAAATTACCTAACGAAAATCGTGTACAAGTGAGCAGGGCTTAAAAGTCGTGTACATGCGTCACTTAGTCGAATATTTGTCACGCAAGCGAGCACATGTCAAATCTTTGTGTACATTTTCATTTTTATCACTGTAAATCAACTAAAAATCATCATGATAGGTTGTGTTGTGAAGTGGTGCAGGAGCCATACAATATTTAAATGTCCTGGGATCACTTTTCACTAGTAATAGTTGCTCAAATATAATTATAATTAAAAATGTTCAAATACGGTATGAAATCGAGATGGTCAATATTATGCCAAATGAAGTCAGTCAATTTTAGACTTTAGTAGGATCTTTTTTTCCTCTTGATAAAATATTTAAAACGATAAAATTATCAAATATATTTTTATAACTAATACATTTTGCTTATTTTGTTTACTTTTAATTTTCCTACTGATTTAATTCGTTAAAATAACTGGATAGCTGCAGTTAGGCTAGAAAGACGTCAGACCCCTTCACCTGCCCTTCTGTTATCTATGGTCTGACCTCTGTAGCTAAACTACAGAGGTCAGACCATAGATAACAGAAGGGCCAGACGGTAGTCGCTCCAATATAAGCTGGACTCTCGTCACATCAATATGTAACCCACTCCAGGGACTCCAGCATAGTATAAACAAATAAGTAGGCCGACTCGAGCCCCGAGCAAACGATAATAGCCTAAACACGTAGGGAGGTCGTTTATAGTTTATACAATCGTCAAAAATGCATAGTCTATCTATATTCAAAACAATTTTCCCCTGTAGGGGAATAATCAAGGATCTATAATACAAAGTTTTTCTTAATTATTTTTTGTACATAGACCAGGAGCTGACTACAATTTTTTCATTCACCTACGTCATGTTACCTGTTTAGTGATTTGAAAAATTATAGTCGAAATAGGTTAATTAAAACGTGGCTTTACTGAATCATGTATTTATTCAAATAAAATTAAATGATTATGAAATTGTATTCAAGTTATACTTCTTTAAGCGCGTTATGAAAAAATGATGAGTGAAATTTTAAGATACTGTAACACAAACGTTTGAAACTGCCCTGTAAAAAACAGGTTGAAGCTGCTAAAACGCTCATTAAGTCACGAAAAATATGCTCAAAACTACAGCCAAGTAACAATTCCCTGGAGGTTTGTTGTGTTTATGCGAGTGAGTGACTGATGAGTGAGTGGCACACATACAAACCGCGTTCGGTGCGTATCTATGAAGATGTCCTACTTATTTGATTTTACTATGACTTCAGGCTCCGTAGTGGATGCAACCGCGATTTACCGCTTGAAGAAGAAGAATATTTAAACTCATCGTTCAAATAACTAGTCAGTCGGGAATCAAACCCAGGACCACTGCTAACTAGGCTATACGGGTTGTCAAAATAATTTTGTCAAATAATTATTCGTAGTGGAATTCCTATCAATTATGTTACGTTATGGCTGGTATGTAGAGAAATAAGTCCGCCATTGCATTTAAATTATATTGTTTAATTAGTTCTGTTTATTTTGTGCAATAAATTGATTACATACATACATATTATGGCCTCTCCATTTAATTTTTCTATTTAAATACCAATTTAGAATCCATTCGTATGTATCTTATCAAATAATTGTAATTAAAACATAACAAAAAAATCTATTTATTTTATAGCATAAAAAATATTATTTTATTATATATTTGTTCCTTTTCCCTTATTGCATAATATCATCCACGCCGCTATGACTCAACTGTTACCATTGGTATTGCAGTCTGCGCGCGAACCAATCTGTGCTCCTTGTTTTGAATTTAAACCAATCACTAGGCATGTGTATTAGTGTAACCTAATTGATTCGTAATTTGAACATACGTCATTTTGGTTTCACGTAGCGCCCCTTTTTGTGTGGAAGAGAACGTGATGTAGCATTTGGATTTCTGACATCTCAACTAGTATTTTAAAATGCTGTATCTTAGATGACCAAGAATAAGACAAGATTAGTTCAACATAAACACACAAATCGTTTAATATTTCAGGGTCAAAAAACCTGAAGAGTTCAATCGTCCACGTTTGCCGATATCAAAAAGGACAATCCCTACGACCAATGCAATCTCTAAAAAGGTAAGATCGTATTTACTATTTTTTTCAAACATATTTTTTAATTCCCTGTTTCTAATACAAGATGCTAATCTCAAAGTACAGGTTTATCACAAATTACAGTGCACGGCGGTATGCACTTCGGCAATCGTCGTATTTCCGAATACAAACGAATGCTAATTTCCATGGCCATCAATTATTAGATTTAACATTTGTCAGAATTTGAATTCAGAACTAAGTACTTTATTGTTGTTGTGTTTTGATTTCCGTGTGAACTATATGGAGCTGTAAAACTACTTTCTTTTTAAATATCATTTACTCCTTTTCAACATGTATAGTATACCAACGAAATTAATAAATATCTAAACAAAATATTTCTTCAACCGACTTCCAAAAATATTTATCCGACGACTGACGAAACACGAGACATTAAGAAAGCATTGTAATATAATTTCAAAATTAAATATTTAATCTGTCGACTACGGTTACAAAAGAAACATTGTAGATAATTTCGCGTGACTGGCCTCGTAATGGTTTCTTTTTTTCTTTTCAACTTTAAGTGATTTAAAAGTTTGGGATTTTAAGAGCTCTATATATATATTTGAACTGGATGCGACCGCACTTTCTCATTTGAACCACGATTAGCAAACGTCATATAGGTAGTGTGCGACAGAGATAACACTCTACGAAATTAGCCGAAATTAGCCGATTGTCTCTTTCCAAAGGTCGAAGTGTAATATTTACCGCTGGGCACTGTAGTAGGGTTACTCTATCTAAATCAATCAAGTCGAACTCTTAAGCCATCAAAACAAGCGCTGATTGATTTAATATCTGTAGTTAATTGGCGAAATACTCATTTATGATGACAAGTTGCAATGTCAAGTTGACTAATAATGTTAAACATAATGTAAATGTTATTTTGTCAGTCAAATTGGGATATTGAACTTAGTTTGAGTAACTCGCTTTACCACAGTTATGCGAACGATAATTTATTACAATGCATATTGTGATTTATGGCAAGTTTCAAAAGTAAAATTATTGTCTTTTATTATCGAAAAGTACATGTCGACTTGTACAAACAATTACGATAAAGACAAAATAATTACGGTAGTACAGTAGCTAAAAAGGACTACGCAGATGCCAAGGGCTTTGGGTTCGACTCCCATGCAAGACAATCGTTGTATCCCGTCCAATACAAACATTAACGCTTGTGTTTAGTTTCGATAAAAAATTAAGTATGCTTATCTGATCTAGTATGCATATTACAAGCTTTGCTTTGGACCTAGATAGCGCTGTGTATTTACAGTGAATTTAATAAATAAAATAGACTTATATACAGTCAATCTGGCTAACTTTGGCCCAGTTTGCACATAAAAAGTTAGACCAATGTTTAAAATAATACGTTACTCAAAAAGATACACTTGTTATGGTGGCTTTATGTAGCCTACTTCCAAAAAATTTACTCATTTACCAATAATCTCTAGGAAAATAGTTTCAAAAAATCCATTTAACCACTGGGCCAATGTTAGATTGTGAGTTGGGCTTGGATTGGCCCAGGTCCCAATTTTAGGTTGTTTTTGCTTATTTTATTTTATTTAAAGCATTTTGCTAACATTGGCCTGCATATTTACCATAAAAACTACAGCTGAGGGCCATAGACAATAATTATGTATACATTCGTTTTCATTTATTAGTACTAAAATGGGTAAATAAATTATTGCCATAGGAAAATCAACACAGTTTTTATTCAATCTTATTTTTTTGGTGAACAATGCGTTTTTAACTTATTTAC
This sequence comes from Pyralis farinalis, assembly GCA_947507595.1. Taxonomy (NCBI): domain Eukaryota; kingdom Metazoa; phylum Arthropoda; class Insecta; order Lepidoptera; family Pyralidae; genus Pyralis; species Pyralis farinalis. The sequence continues at coordinate 9,673,916 of OX382278.1, forward strand.
TGACTTACCATATAGCTAAGACAATGAAAAAGTATCAAAATAATTAAAATTTTATTTAATCCTACATCTACATCTACATCATGGGGTTAAACTTTGAAAAATTTCCATTCCATTCCATGGCCAGGAAGTCGTCTTATATGATAAAATACCTTTCTTTTTTTGAATATTAGTGTCATTCAGCATTCGTATGATATTTGTATCATTCATTATGCAAAACTGAGCCACGGCCTTTATCACATTATCACTAATCATCTGAAGTTCCAGTCTACCGTCATGTACTTCGTATGTCTCTATAGAAAAAAAATCCTCCTGTGCTATATCCAAACCACATTCTTCTTCATGTGTTATGTCTCCTTCCTCTGCCCTTTCTTCACACTTATCGAATATATCTCCTCCCAATATTTTGAGAATTTTGAACTTTGGCCCGGGCTCAAGTTACCCTTATTCACCGGTAATAATTTACCTGTTCAATATTTATGGCAATATCATGGGAATTAGATAATTAACTCTCGTAATTTTTAAAAGAAATAATAGATAGACACATATGAGACACTTTAAAATAACACTTGCCTCCTTAAGTATTCAAATGACAACACAGCAGGCAACTTTTTGGCGCTTTCGTAACAAACCGCTCTATTCACACCACAGAAAAAAGCAACTGACGTCTCAACAATGATAGATGTCAATTATTTGGCAGAATCTGAGCATTTACGAAGATATATTAGAATCGATGTTTACAAATCTAGTTTGAAATACATAAAATCATAGCAAAAAAAAATCTATAATATGCATTTGAAATTTTGGGCCAATTTTATATTGAAGGCTTAAGTTACCCTGATCGACTGTAATATTTCTTAATTTTATTTATCAAGTTCCCTCAATTATCGTGAATACCATTACGAGATTAAAATGTTTAAACGGTGATTAAATGGTAAAATTCTTCCCATTCCTTCTTCTACGTGGGAAATGAACCTATGATATTACTTTCGATAGCATTCCACTTTTATCACTAGACCGGGGGTCGTGGGTTCCTTAGACAGGCGAAGTGAAGTTTTTCATTTAATCACCACCATATACAATGATAAATTTAACCGAGAATTACATTTCAGCTTGCGTTTGGAGCTGGACCAATGGTATAGTAAATTATGTTGTAAATCAATGTTGGTAGAGTACAAACGCTTATTGCTGGAGATTATACCCATCATGTTTAAATAAAGCAAGCACACATTGAGACTTCTTTCGAAACGTTAAGTAGCTAAACATAGGACCTATTCCGAAACGTAATTTCCAAGAGTAAGAGATTTTTCCATGGCGTTTTTTTGATCAACTTTAAATTTGACTTTCGCAAAGTAATGCCTGAATCTATTAACTAAAAAAAAACGATTAAAACTGAAAGATCGTGCAGAACCTGTGACATGTGAATTGAATGAAGTTCGTAATAAAAATGATTCCAAAGTTTTGGAAAATATGGGTTTCATTTCAAAATTCAAATCAAAAATCAAACACTTTGAAATGTATCTTTTTATCATACAACATAGTAGGCGCCTCAATATTTGTTTGTGATATTCATAGGTCCAAAATGAAATATACTATTTCAATACGTTTATATTTTATTTCAATACTTAGTTGATGATAATAGTTTGAATGGTTTTGTAGAAATGGCGATAATGAAAGCGAGTTAAGGGTTTTATAAAATTTCAATGTACTCATTTAGAATTATGCCAGCCTTACAACATGAGGGCAAAAAAAATCGCTGACGTGTGAGCTTTGTTTAAATTCGTTTTTGTACGTCTTGGGTTCACGATGTATTTGTCGTATCTGAGCAATATATCGGGTATCTACATATTATTTTGTACCTACTTTAGTATTTCTAATATCTGTTTAGTACGTTCAATTATCGCCTTGGACGTTTACTTATTGCAGTTTTTGTTGTCTGTGCTTATTTTTTCAAAGCATGATATTCAATCGTACTGTAATGTTTACAAAATATTACTACTAGACGGCGGTGTACAGGTTTCTCCGTTTTATACGATGCTAATGACCCTTCCGCGGTCGCCTTTTAATTTAGAATCGTACGTAGGGGACACCGTGATCAAGAAGGCGGTTGCATTCCTTTGCACTGCGAGTTGGTTGACCCCTGTGATTACCCCTCATGTGGGTAACTGGAACGCGTAATTTTTGATAGTGGGTTGCGTACGCGCTCTCGCCTTCATATTTTCTCAATATTCGCTGCGGTAAAAAACTATATAGCGATCTATTAGTGGTTATTATTTTATATCAATTTAGGTTATTGTTTGTATTTGTTTCTATTGATACGAGATATTATGCGACGGACGTATTAATATTCTTATTATACAAAAATAATTAAGGAACTTAAATAAAGGAATTCTTCTGTACGGGTGTGGAGTACATATGTATACACTTAACAGCTGGACAGACTTTTGACATTTCTTGTGTGCGTTTGAGTGGCTCCTTGAATGTTTTTGATTTACATTTGGACCAGGTAGATGGCGCTGCAATTGAGTTTTGAATATTTTATTTTTATTGTCGGACAAGACAAGGTCTTTCGGGTCGGCTAGCCCGTTGAGGCCCGCGTGGCTGAATTCCGCCATGCGCGTTACGGCACCATGTATATAACGGGCCTCAAGGCGTCATGTGACTCAATAATTTAAACAAATATGTTTATATTGAATCATTCCACTGTATCAAAAGAAATCGATTCAACCCTTTGATATGTATGCAGCCCGGTCTAAAGAGACGTCACTATAAGTTAAATAGAGATGGTGTTTCAGCTTTTATGTAGTGCAAAGCCATGTTGTGTTACGTAATGCGTGTAATAGGCTTCCGTGTTCACGGGGCCTAAACTCGGTTTCAGATAATAATGGAAAAGTCACCATAACATTTACTTACCTACGGCGCGTATTTTCATCGGGCTCCAGAAAATTTCTATTTTTTAAGAGACTATATGTTCTATAAGTATTTAGTGGTCACCTCACTAGCACATGGTGAACGATGGGAACTGTGAGTGGAGTTACGAGTTACCAGCAAGCACATGTGTAGTTGCGGCGTAAGATGCTATGTTGACACCGTGCGAGCGATACTCCATGAATTGCAAGGGTCTATAGCACAAATCAATAAACCACTAGACTGAACGTGAAGGTATTCCGTGCTTACACCAGCGTAGTGCTTAGCGCCTAAATATCTCAGCGTTTCGAGTCTTAATTATCAATCGAAATTGCCTCGAATTGCAATTGATTTTGTAGTTTATTTTGTTTGTTCAATTCCATCGTTATCTGGAACTGATTGTATGTGAAATCGATTCAAGCAAAGCTTTTAATGTACGCAATACTAATGTTTGATGCAATGCTGGTATTATTATATTCGTTTATTGTATTTCAGACGTCGAAGCGAAGAAAAGGCTTATTAAAGAACAAACCAACGGTGGTGAAAGGCAAGAAGGTAGGCCGGCTGGAGTGACCGTCGCGACGCGCCGCCTATGCGGACTAATGCCATATCAGTGGTAATACTGCATCATGTTTGAGCACATTATATTCTACATTTTCCTTTAATTTGATCTGGACACTACTCCGCGACGGTAACGGCATCGACGCGGTGTAGCTTTGTTACTCTATACAAATCTACGTTTGTAAGCGGCTAATGACTTCATTACACTTGACGAGATTAAGAGAGGTAGGGCGCATCAACGCATCCCGTCTGGGGAAGTACCTCCACTTCACTGAAAACCGCAGCCAGAAACAACTCCCTAGAGGGATGTTGTGTTCCTGCGTATGAGTGAGGTCACCAGTAAGCTCATATGAAGTTGTTGTGTTAGCAGCAGATGTGGCATCGCGTGAGTGATACTTAATGTATTACAAGCGTTTATAAGCTACGGTAACCGCTTTACATCAGCTGGGCCGTATGCTTGTATGCCTTACGACGTTGTGTAAAAAAGATGTGTTGGCATCATCTTTCACCTAATTAAAGGTAGGCAACGCATCAGTGAGTTTTCATGGGTGGTGTGACTATTTACCATCGGGCAACAGTCTGCTACAAAAACACGTCTTTACGATGATGAGACCTTCTAAGTTTGTTATTATACCATGCATTGTTTGTTATTCTTGATGTGTTATGAATAATAATAATAAATATGGTATAATATATGTTAAAATAATTAATATTTTGCCTTTTGTTGTCACATTCGCTACTAAGACGGGAACTCCTTCGGAGGTTACTGGTAATATCACTCACACATACAATACCATACAGAGGTACACAAATAAAATCCGTTATTCGACTGCGGTTTTCTGTGAGTTACGTCCCCGGTCGGGCTGCTTCGATGTGTTCCCATCGAATCCAGAAAGTTATTCTGTCGGGGTTTAACCCAATCGCGAGCCCTGGCGTTTACTTTAGTAATTTATTTTCTTATCAAATTTATTTCACTATTACTATTTGTGAATCCATCGTAAGAAAATGGAACATATATTTTTTTGTCGAAATATATGTGATATGGACACAGTGCAATCTTACCGCTGATTAAACATGATGATCGACTGACACCAATCTGTATTTAGTCCATTAGATAACAAAAAAGGTTCTTAATGTTCGTAGGTATTTAGTTGAAATTGGTTTGCACAGCGTGCATGACGTTTTGATATGAGCATCGAGTATAGACCCCGGAGAGTGGTGATATATATATTTTTGATTCGTCCAAAACGCATTGATTGGCTGACCCAGTGTTCTGATTGGTCGAAATATACGCATTGCCCGCCCATTATTGGAGAGTTAATTCTGACTCGGAGCGTACTCAGACAATTAGATTATATAACAGTAAAGAAGTAGTTGTTTTATCCTATGCGATGATTTATCGGGGGCGGAATTGGATTGCTCGATATAATTACTCTATTGGGTTCTGTACTCAATGGACACGGGTAAGGTCGTGTGCTGTATTGTACATTTGCCGTATATATTAATATGTTGTTATTTTTGAGCGAGGTTTAAAGGAAAGTGGGCATAATCACTTAATTGAATAGCGGGTCATTCTACTCGGTAAAGCCGACCAGTGTTGATTTCATACAAATTGTGATAGGTCTAGACTACTTGAGTCTGTCACACAGAGGGTAGGGGTGCTTCGCGTTATCGCTTAGTTGTCATATACAGCTAGTTTGCTGTCCCAACTAAAAAAAGAGTTCCCCTTATTTTATATAAGTTATTAGACAAATACAGTTTGTGGACGGTGGATAGACTAGACTGGATGTGCACGTCACTACTCTGTACGTTAAATGCATGCGTTGAAGTGGCAGTGCCTTCCTGGCGCGTGTAGAAGAATGTCGAAAAGGCGTCGATTCGAGCTTTAGAAAAACTTAAGTTCGAGGTCTGAAATATGTAAGCATTTTCTTGTATAACGCTATTAATCTGATCTTTTCTCAAGGAAGCTTTATTTTCCCATGTTTTCTACCATTTCAGAACATAATTCGTAATTTTCTGCGATATCTATTGTATCTAGTCTAGACCTGAAATTGATTAGTTCGTGCAGTTATTTAAAAAAATCAATAAATACAGCAAGTATTTATTTCTCTAGTATTAGTTTGTATCAGTCGCAATTAAATATTTTTTATCTTTTATATTATAACACATAAAATTTTGTTATTTGTTACCCCTTATATGTAATGGGTATATAATTCATTGTTATATTATGTAGCTTATTAAACTGCATATCTCACATTTTTTTATAAAAATGTAATATTTTAATTATTGGCTTACTAACTAAACTATTAATACGAGAAATAAAAATGCAATGCAAAATTTAAGTACATTGCGCGCATGGGTGAGTGTGAGATTTATCATTGTTAAAGCTCATATGGAGAAGGAGTGCAGAAAGCTCAATTTAATACAATGGATTACGGTCGAATTTCGACCACTGGTCGGCCACAAGTTTATATAAATAAATCCGTAGTATAACTATTAAGATATCTTGGATTAATAAATAATTTACATGCCAAGGCCCATGCGAGGTAACAAGAGAGAACCGACCGCCACACGACTCATTCCTTAGTTTTTCTCAAATATGATATTTCGATTCATTTAGTACAAAATGGTAAACTGTTGAAAGGGGAATTAAGAGTGAAATGGTACAGCACACGACTGCATACGGCTCGTGTAATAAACGTTGTTTTATGAGAGTATATTTGTAATTACTGCGTCCATTTGTATTAATAAATTAATTAAATAATATTTAGCGTTTTTTATCACGTTGACGCTGTTTGTTTTATCACGTTAGGTTTTACAATGCGACTGAATTTATATGTCTCCGTCTGTACTATGTCTTATTTTTTTCTTTGTAGAAGAAGATTAGTAGGGTATTTTCCACCTTATTCTAATTACTTACTTTTATCGGCTGGTTAATGGATAATATTTGTACGAAAATATACTAAATACTGACTTATGACGTCACTGTTCTAATCATCCTTTCCTTATTTAAAATGATAATGATTTTGACGAAAGATGAATATGATACATTTTATTATTTTATAAACTAATAAAACTTTTTAGAATTCAGCATAGATATTTCTCACTTTATTTAAATTATTACAAGTTGCCAAATGTGCAATTTTTGTTTTGCACATTTGACAACTTCTAATAATTTAAATAAAATGAGAAATATGTATGCTAAAGTCTAAAAAGTAAAGGAAAATACCCTAATGCTTATTTCAAAAGTGATTTATGTTAGTACAAGCACAAAGATAGAACTGAACCACGGATGGGGGCTTGCACGCAAGAATATGCGATAGCCGTGAATGTATGTTCATTGCAATTTAGTAACAATGCATAATTATGGATTGATGAGAGTAAATTATGTGAATAGCGTTAAAAGTAATAGGCATTTTTATAATCGTGAAAATTATGTATATTACTCCCAAAATATTTTGGAATCAATTTCGTTTTTTTTTGTGCCCTCTAGTGTCGCTTTATGAATATAGTGTTTCTCAAATGTGATACTTATACAGATAAATCGAATAGTAGTTCGATTATCGCACATAATAATATTTAACTGTTTAAACAGCGGAGACATGTAATTCCAGCACACGACACATTCTTACCTCGTTCATCTCAGTACTTAGCACAGATTAGTTTGTCGTCACGAATTTGTTTAAGGGTGTAAACCATTGTAAAATTTATGCAATAATATTTTTATGACTATTTGTTATATATATATATTGTAATTATACTACCAAAGTTTGAATACATACTTATAGATATCTTTTAGTTTGTGTTCGGTACTTTTGTTGTGTCACTCTGGCTGTTTCTTCTGTTTATAGTGTGTAATAGTGATATAACTCACAATGGATAAATCTATTTACATTGGATGTTTTAATTAAGTAAACTTGTATCTTATTCTACTTCTCTTGAACAATGAAAGTGTATATCATATGTGATGAAGATGTTTAAAATATTGTAAGTATATTGACTATCTGTCCCATGTAAATAACTCCATAGTTTGCATACTATAGACTAGGCAGGAGCAGTCAGTTGTGAAGTACAATTGTATCTCAGTTCTCAAAGTCCTATTTTTAACCTAATGTGTACACTATCGGAGGATGTTTGAAATATTTCGTATTTTATTTTGTTGTTGCTCGGCACTATTTTGTTTTTCGTGTTAGTAACAGAGTTTTATCGATCTGTAGATAAGTGTTCATTGTGATTTACAATGTTCTTAATACACGGATGGAGAAAACCAATAATCTTTTCTTTAATGCACTGTTGCCTCTTGAATCCTTCACCTTTTACCAACTTTTAATATTGTTTCGTATGCCTTTCCAATTAGCCCTACTTACTGCTAAGGATTTACACAACCTTACTTGAACTTCCAAACGCCATTTTCTCTATTAACAAAGATCTCTCACGTCAGGAGTAAGTCTCATGCCCCCCTTTTGTTTGTGCCACCAAGGTGGCAAACAAGCATACGGCCTTCTGATGATAAACAGACACCATAGCCTATGAACATTTGCAACACCAGGGGTGTCACTCATGCGTTGCCTCTTTATCAACCCTTTTAAATCGCAAACCATTATTATAGGTAGTTCTCGTCGCATATCAAAAATTGACTGCAATATCCCTTGCGTTATGCTAAAATTTATGGATGTATCAAAGTAAATTTTTTTTATACCACTAAGGTGGCAAACAAGCGTACGACCTGCCTGATGGTAAGCAGTTACCGTAGCCTATGGGCATTTGCAACACCAGGGGTGTCACTCTTGCGTTGCCGACCCTGTTCACGCTTTTCTTGAAGAACCCCATACTGTAGTCCCTTGGGAAAACCTCGGCAGGGAGCTCATTCCACAACATAATAGTTCTCGGTAGAAAACTTCTCGTGAAGTGCACAGTGCGCGACCATTCTTTTTATTCCGTAAAAATGGCTACATTTGTTTGGAATCGTCACAATTTTTTTCCCTACCGTGCAGTTCATGACTAGGTGAGCACTGATAAAAATACTGCCAAAAAACTCAGGCATCCCTCTTTTGGTATCCAAACAAATTTACATAATTTATTAATTACATTATAATTGGATCGACTCAATCCCAGGCATTTTTATCATTAATATAGTCAGATACTTTGTAACGGCCGTAGGGAGTCAAATCGAGATTAGTCATAAAGCGATCTAGTCATACCCCTATGTAGTAATAAAGCGAATTAGTCATAAAGCTTCTAACCCCATCCGATCAGTGACGCGTAAACATTCAGAGCGTACGCTCGTCGCTTTTGTTCAAAAAATGACGTCGTCGGAGTCCGCATCGCGCTTATGAAAGAGCGATTTTACAGTGCTTTAGCATCATCAAGAATGTTAACGAGTGCTAAGAACACCAAAAATTAATACTGATTAATAAATAAGAAATAAATAAGAAATACTGATTCTCTGTTTAACAACGTGTTTTATTCACAGAACGTATTAATTTCATACATTGCCTAACACGATCTCGGCATTCTATAGAATGCCTAGGCATTGTATAGATTTCCTAGGCAATGTGTGAAATAAATAATTTTTGGAACAATATTTCACACATTGCCTAAACAGCTTAGGCATTGTATAGAATGTCTAGGCATTGTATACAATGCCCGGATTTCATACATTGCCGGTAACATATATTTATATAATTACTTTGTCTTCCTTGAACACTCAGATTCCGTTATATACTTTCCGCCGTAACGCGCATGACTGATATCAGTCATTCGGAGCTTGAGGGATTAAGTTATGATCGGCGCATCTCTACCTTGTTTCTTTATTTCTCCTCTACCCTAAGGTTGTCTGGAAGAAATCGCATCGCGATGAGAGCTCCGTTGTGCGTGTACATTCTTGCTTCTGGTTTTATTATGTACTTTTCTTTTGGTGCAAAAAGGAGTATTCTGTTTTTGAGAAGTGGAGTAACCCGTTCACTATGCGAAGAAAACAAAGAAAAATTGAATTATAACAATTTAAGCGAGAGCTGGGTGTGACAGAGTGAGTTTGGAGGTGTAATAAACGCGGTGTAGGTGCGAGTGTTGCGTAAAATTTGCGGCGTAATGCTTGTACACCGAGTTTACAATGAAAGAACTAGACTTTTAGACTTCGTCTAAAAGATAGAGTCGATCTTAAGATAAGAAAAAGCATGATCTGTTGGATCGGGTATGTAGAAAAAATGCGGGATGAAAGAATAACGAAACAGATACACAACGCAAAAGTGGAAGGCTGTTGGTACTGAGGAAGGCCAAGATTCACCTACCATGACCAAATTTGTCATGTTTCATCAAAAAGCAATGTCAGAAGCCGTACTGGAGGAACCGGCGAGTGTGCATGAAAAGAGCTATGAAAGTTAAATAATTGAGCGAGGTGTTTAGGGATTGGAGTACCGGCAATGATGTTCTATAATATCATTGAGTACCGGCACTGAAATGGAATTTATATTTCCCGATACTAAAGTCGATCCAGTGCCGAGAAATACCGGGAAATTATGTACGCTCGGTACTAGAGAAAAATTAAATGCTCTTTGTGTGTGAAATAAAAGGTTGTAAATAGTTTTCAAAATCACATTTATCCAATAAAAATCTTTGATAAATCAACAAGTATGTATGTTCTTAAATTGACTTCGACAAAAAATTAAATTTCTTTTACTTCATGGAAAAGAAACCTTAAATTTAACTTAAAATCAATTTACTGCGAATCGATAGACATACTACGTATAACGCCAGTAATTAACATTTGATAGTCGCTTATATAAGGGTAGAGAGTATAGGATTAAAAATGAAAACAAATGGACAAAACCTTCACCATATATTTATTAATAAAGACAATCTAAAAGATCACGTAATAGTCATTGTCTTAAAAAATTAGTTACCCTAATAAATTTATCAATATATATATAATAGAGTTTTATTTCATTACTTATTGTTTCAAGGATATGCGAAGTTGTGAAGAGTTGCCCAGCGAGGGGAGGCTGGACTCGAATTAGTCGTTGTTCTTTACCAATCACATTGATCGAATATAACAATGAATCTATTCATACATACACTTACACTTTCCAATCATTACCTATTTTATGTTTAATCTACATGCTTAGTAAACTTTGACCTAACGTGACTACGCGAAGAATTGTGCTAATCTAAAAAGGTTTCTACAAATTTTTCCATAGTATTTTAAAGACTTTTGTAATTTACAGACGTTCAAAATCACAACACAGAGTGTAATATCAATTAACGTGCGTTTTGCACGCTTCGTTATCGGCTACAGTATAATACACGGTCAATACGTATTAGGTACGTAGTACATCGAAATGGAAGGAGGCTGCGGCGGACGCGCGCGCCTTACACTCTTTACTCGATACAAAATTAGAAGAATATAATATCCATTTAGACTTACAAAATATTAATACTATAGCAACATTGTCACATTCGTTTAAGTGTTGACACAAATACAGAAGTACTTACATTTACACTATGTGCCGCGATCGGGCTACGGGGAATTAATTAGAACATAGCCTCCACTTAGCGAACATAATATATGGAGAGTAACATTTATAGACATTTAGACTGTTCAATATAGATGTATCCTTCGGATGTCTCTTTACAATACAATATTCAGTATTACACTTTTCTTACACGATAGAAATTTCATACAATTGACTGGTAGTTATTGTATTATTGATTGAAGAATATACGTTGACTTTGGTATATCTATAACTGATAAATAAGTGAGTAAAGTTGGCAGCGTCTGGTTGATATTTTATATAATTATCTGGAGTATGTATCTGTTATTGGCTTTGAAAAAGTAATATGTTATCGAAGTTTATAAGTATAATTCAGTAAAAATCTCTTAGATTAAAACGAAATTAGAGCCGATCCACTTGTATGTACGTCGAATCTTTTCCGGCAGGGCAGATAGAGTGTGAATCGTAAACACATAAATGCAATTTCCAGTGCTTAAATATTAGGTATGATGTGAGGTTTGAATGAAACAAATTAATGTAAATAGTATAAAAATTAAATTGTAAGGCACTTCTATATTTAAGTTGAAATAAGATTGTTTAATCCCCGATCTTAATTTAGAGTTAATACTTGGTATTTGATTGAATAACGTCTACGATACAGCGGTTATTTCCTAGAGAAACCTACGGGGCGGCTCGAGTGCGAGCGCACACTCTAACACCAATCTCGCTATTTTAAATTTGGTTAAATTATTAGGGCATAATTTATAAAGCTATACCCTGACTAGTATGACAAGTTGGCACGTGGAATGGGTTAGTGACACTGTGATACTAACAGTAATAAATAATAAATAAATAACGTAGAATAAGATCTAATTAGCAAAATTAACATTAGTTACAGAATTCAGAGAGTACCTTTCAGTCTTAACATCTAAGAGTATTGTTACAAATTATCTCTGGAGGGACTTGTCTTTAATAAATTGTAATTTATGAAATAGAACTATCTCCGGCTCAATAAATTTAATTTGAAAAAATATTCAATATTTACACATAGTAAGTTACCACTTATTTTTTTACTTTATGAACATAAAGTATGCTCTGAATTTAGACAAAGAAATAAAGCTTTCTATTAGACTGATCTGCATAGAGACGACTCGAAGTTTAAAATAAGTATACGACCGAAGCGGCTTGCATTTGATTCTACTTAAAATTTTATTGGGGTTTATTAATTAAGCCACCATTTATTATATTTAAAGCAACGATCGCTAAGCTCCTCTAATGGGCAGATCTCTACTATCGTGTCTAAACTTTGGCATTAGCTTTGGCAATCATTTGGCATCTACGAATAAATAATTTGTTTGGCATATAGTAATATTAAATTAATCTAATAGTTATATTTGTCTATGAATTTGTTTACAATGTTAAGATAACACAACCAAATAATCACACAAGTTAGTATGTAATTATCATAACATGATGTTTACAATTATGCTCATAATTTAAGACCTACAGCCGTTATAAGACAATTAAAAACATAGTGTTGTTCGGAGAAGTCTCTTCAGGTACTCATAGAAGGTAAATTAATAATATGTTAAGGAGAATACATTAAAGTTTTATACATGTGCAAGATTAAATGCCCAGACACACTGAGACAGGCTTTTTGACGTATTGTGGGCGCCTAAAAGGATTATGGTAATCAGAGATTAGAAATCTCTGATTAGTGAACGATCGATTATGTATTAGCGAGTATAAGTTTACCGTTCATTCACGATATAAATTAATATTACCCTATCATATCTAATTAGATTCAAGGTTTCTGCTTACTTCTATTTTAAGAAACAGGTCCCATCAGAGACAGTTTTTTTAAGATTGATAGACAAATTGTTTTACTTATTTACATAAACTTATGGTAGGGCAATATTAAATTTAACTTTGATCTTGTAAGTGAAGGTCGCTATTGTGTCTGTCATTGGCGCGTAAAGGCATTTATTACAATGAATCATTTGAATGTATACACCATTTATTCAATACATTTTCATTAATACTGGGAGCGTCACACGCCTTTACATTGTTAATCTAAAGCGGTATTTGTTAATAACATTAAACGTTAAACGATATTTAATTATTTAACATGTCTTTTACAAGGAATACAGCCCCAAACGAAAACAGAAGTATCGGTATACTTCGGAAGACAATAAACGAGTCGGTTAATAAACATCACAACCACGAAATTTTGTCACATGAGAGAAACTTTGGGAACAGCGGTACACATAATCTCGTATTAACATTGTTAGAGTTTCATTCCTCTTTACAAAAATATCCATTTCCATCTTCTGTCTATTCGATGTACGAACGTGATAGAAAAGGAGATGATATATTGTTCCTACCATTTTATAGAGCGAGAGCCACATGCACATTTGTAATAGATTTTGAGCAATTGTGTAATATTGCCCGATTAAATATTTATATATTTCAAAATCATAGAAAGTTTACGACGAATCAATAAATATTACATATATCACAACACGTAGGTACACATTTAGTTCACATTAAGTATATAGAAAAAAATGTACATTCAAAAATTAACTACACCTTCAAGTATCAAATAATGGCATTATCAGAACAATCAACAAGGAACTAGATAATAATATTACCAACATAAAATATAGAATATTTGAGCATTTCAATAATATTTGTGTAAAAAAATATTATCCCTCCATTTTGTTAGTTGTTGACTTCTGTGAACGATTCAGCGTAAAAAGAGTATCCTCAGGTAGCAGATTTTGTAAACATTAGAAGTAGGTGTATATTTTTATCTATTAAGGCATTCAACGTCGAAGTTTATAGTTTTATTGAACGGATGCATGCTTATTTTTTAGAATCCGTTTCTACAAAATTTTTTCATACTCTCTGGACGGAGAAATTAACGTTCTTTTAATAATTGTGCTTTTCTTAATTATATATAGGTAATTCAGAAATTTTAAATGTGTCTATTTCATTGTATTAATTATATCATGTAAATAAATATGTCTTTTATCTAATAGCTTTTACTATATAAGAAAGTATACTTTTCGTAACTCATCTACAAAATCTGCCGCTGTGTAAAACTTAGTATGTATCGAAATACAACCGTAGGCAGAAAGAAGTTATGAAACGGCGGTCGGATGGTATAAATAACTAAGCGATGTATAGCCAATTTACAGAAGAGAATTACATTTAAAGTATGATGTTATCTACGATTAATTTGAAAAAAAAAACACGTTTAGACTGACCGATTAATAAAAAAGAAATATGTAGTAACGGTAATGGAGCGGTGCTGCATGGAGCTAGTTCGCATGATTTAACAGATGGCGGAAGCACATAAAGTATAGCTCAAATTGCCTACAATGCATCACACATTTTTTCTACCTACCTGATATAAAGTTTGGTATTCTGATCGCAGTTACATATTTTTTCTTGCTAAAAGAGTGGTCGGATATTCCCGTTGTTAGTCATTTTTACCATTCAACCGTCAATATTTAGACATACTTAATATATTGTACTACAAAATGCAAAGTGCAGTGAGCCGTTCACAGAAGTAGGTAGGTACCTACATAGTCTTGGTATGTAGAATATTTACTAGTAGATTTAACATCGATATGTGACTAGTAGGTACGGATACTGAATTGAATACCGTTATCAATAACTAATCTTTAATCTATAAAATATTGTACGCTGAATCAAAAGTGCGCATATTTTTCTAAAACGACTAGATAACATAATGTGTAAAATAATAAAAGACAACTACAAAATAACAATAATGATAATGAGCAAACAAGCAAATGTAATAGTGAGCTGGGCTCGCAATAACCTCAACACAAGAATAGAAACGAGGTAGTGTAGTTCCTACACGATTTATGTATCACACGTAACTATATAGAGTTGTAGCCCTTATATCGAAGTTCATGTCGAATAGAGCTCGCTCACCGACCTGAGTCGTAGCGTTAACAACGAACTACTCTTTATATTTATATACAACATCACACTTGCAAGTCACATTAAGAAGTCTGTCATATAAAAACTTTACGAAGAACTATCTATCTATTTATCAATCGTTATACAAAATATCTTTATGCGCTCTCTTCAAGTTTAGCATTAGAGAATTTCGAAACAATCAGTATTTCTTTCACATAGGTAATCGGTCAATATACCCAAAAGCTAACTCATCTCTAGCTACTATTTACTACGTCGTTCTTTCCCTACGTCACTGTTACTAATCAATAAATCTATTCTGTTTATAGTAAATGCTTCCATGATTCAACATTTCGTCAGTTTTCGGATTCACTCGTGTCTTGTCTCTTATCTGCATAACGACGTAACTGACGAAATGTACTTCTTACAGAGCAATCTGCTTATAGAGTTGACAGTCCTAAACAATTCTCTTTAACACGCTAGTTTCCTCAGCTACTGTAGGAGATACAGATACACCGATTAACGCCTACACCTTCCTTTATTAAGACATCGCCCTCTAGTTAGGAAGGAGTTGTTATGGAAGTTAGGTTAGGCGCTGGTATAGACTGTTAGGATCATCCTAACTCGCTAGATATTATTGACATTTTCCTTCCTCCTAGCTAGGATGTCCACACTGCTGAAGTTTGGGTAAGCGCTCTAGACAAATCGATCCGGCACCCGAATTACAATATACAGGTCGTGCCAAAAATTTACTTCCAGCAAAACTGCTTTCATTCGACAAACCACCACGTGTAGGACGTGAGAATACTGAGCCTAGTACCGCTTGTGACCTGTGAACGGGTAGTGTTGTAAGTGTAGTGTTATTTCGGCGGTTATTAGTGAGCGTGGAGCGCGGGGCGCGGGGCGCGGCGGTGCGGGGCGTGTCACAGAGCGCTCGCGGAATGAGTGAGCAAGGAGTCGGTTACTGCGCGGGCGGTTTGCTTTGGTATTCGGGTGTCGCAAACGGCCTCTCATCTCTCTCGACCTTTTCATAAGGCTTTTCGAGTTTCGCCCGTTTCGGTTCGGCGTCGAGTGGCCGGTGCGACTTCATGTGCGCGCTACGACTTTTTACTTTGTTAAATATTCTGAAACATAACAGGGTTCACTATTAGAAACTGCAACAGAAGTATTGAAAGTAAGCGAAAAATAAAATGTGAGAATTAATAAAACTAAAGCAGAACTGCTGCAAAGCAAAGCGTTAGGTTTAGAAACAAAAACTTATATACATACATCATTAATACACAAAAACTTTTAGTTCATTAACCTATTATAAAATAAAATATAGATATACCATTGATCTCTTATACGATGGACATAAATTCACTGTCTTAATAATATTCATATAATAAAAATACGTTATATTTATATTTACAATTATCGATGTAAAATATTTTTATTCCACATGATACTACGTTTACGAAGACTTTCAAATATTCATTAGCTTTTAGAAATATTGATTATTATAAATTACTGAAATATTTATTCTATGTACCTAAATTAAGGCCATTTTATTGCGAATCTTCCTTCAATTATTCGCGGAAGTTGTTACGTTTCGAATCTCTACACTTTTACATCGTACGGTGAATATTTGCAAAATCCCAAGAGCGTATCATGGCGAATAAACCTTACACGTTATATGCAATAAAAGGTTATTAAAACACGAAGTTATGCAAACATTAACGTGACATGCAGAACACCAATAACATTGAACTGGCGCCGCTGGCCCAGCGCACACGCGCCTACTTTGAACACGGCACAAAATGTTAACGTCGACCTTAACTGTATCGAGTGCTCGCTGTACCAGCGGGCTTTACTTAATTTATTTAAAATATTTTCATCCACGGTTAGTCTCGACTAAGCGGTATGTAGGATATTTAAATCTCTTATATTAACGCATGCACGAAAGGCAATTTAGGTGAAACTTAATTTAATCTTAGATTAGGACCGTCTCGACGAAGTTTAACCATCGAAAGGTGTGAGCGGAGGAGCTCGGAGCATGGAAATGTGTGAGTGGTGTTTGTTCCACGTAAATTGCGTTTGCGCGTCGCTGTCGATGCCGACATTGGAAGCGGTAGCGTGCTCCGAGAGAGGGCACTTACTTCCCGCAGATCTTGCAGGGGAACTCTTCGCCCTCGTACGACGTCGGCGAGGCCGCGGGCGGTGCCGGTACCTGCCCTACTGAACCCTGGATGTAGACAAGTCGAGTACATTAACATCTAGTCAACCGAGTCCGTTCACGCTTCAGTGAGCCTGAAGACAAAGTGTTGCAGTCCAATATTTGAAGCGGTGCTTACTTGTGTGGCGACCTGCGATTCCGCGCTCCAGCTCCGTAAGTATAGCGTCTTGTAGTCTTTTGTTACTTTCTTCCAGAAGTAGTAGAACTGTATACACTGCTTGGAGTCTTTTGTTCGTACCTGTAACAAATTATTAAGTAACAAAGAATTCAATTATATTCTTTAATTTAAGTCCAACAGAAACAGTCTCGCACAATGTAAATTCTCATCTAGCATTTAAAACAATTTTAATTTTCACTTATATCCAACATATAGTATAGGTACTGTAAAACTGGATTAGGGTGCAGCTACAAAACTGATGCATTTGGAGAAAACGCACTTATAGTAATCTCAGCGAAGTATATTATAACATCTTATTCACTTACAAAATACTGCAATAGGATCAAAATATTATTTAGGACTATTTTGTTTTATTGTTGCAAACAATTATAGGAGACTTATTTCTACAAGTGTCCTGTAACATAATCTTGTAGCTAACTGTAAAACAATAAAAAGCAAACGCGTTTGAGAATATCTACGGTTCTGACATACTATACGATATTTTTCTCAGGAACACGTTTTTCCTAATTTTACATACGGCATCCTACACTTACAAGCTGGGCAATCCTATAGAAGTCTTTGTCGTAGTGTCCCAGGCCGGCTAGGAAGGCTTCCACCTCGTCGGGTGTCCATCGCGACTCGTGCTGTGATGGTGCTGCAGGGCGTGACATCAGCCGCAATGTAGCCGCTCTTATGTCGCCACCGCATTCTCCTAGAGTCTGCAGGGCGAATTCTCGGGTGTGGCCACCTACTGGCATAGCGGCACACATAGCTAGCTCCATAAACATTCGAACTGAAAAAATCAAACGGTAAATATTGATATTTATTTTATCATGTCACCAAAGAAATCGAACCGGAGTCTATTACTTTATTGACTTCATTCACTGTAAGCAAGAATAACTTGTTTTAGTGTCGTCAGTTAGGCGTACGAGCCTCCCTATGCTTACTCTTGTAAATAAATAATAAATCGGTTTTTTATTTAATTTTAAATGCGATGAGATGTTGAAATAGGTACATGGAAATATTCTTTGAGTCCTAATAAGCCGTGATCTCTGTATTGTAAAGAGGCTTTAGCCACATTTTTTATTTGAAAATTCGGATACGTATCGCTATATAATTTATTAACAAGATACACAGCAAGCTCGTGTATGAAGAGTTTTACATTAGTTACCATGTCAGTGGTACCTTCAAAGACATCCTGTCACCCTAATTCTTAATTTGCTGTGTAACATTAATTGCTGCCCATTAAGACCTCTAGCAGAAATGATTAATTTATGTTTACGAATTTCGTATCTACCTTTATTACGTTATTTATAGGCCTATACGATTAGTCTATTGGTCAGAAGGGTAAACATAAAACCTCTCGGAGGCCTATATGACCAGGAATGGAGTTACAAATTTAAGAGATAAGCACTGATACTAATGAATACTTTACCTTCATTATCATCTAGACAATCGTTGATACCCGGATCCCAAAGAAGCTGTTCGGGAGCTCGATGAAGATCAATACGATCGTTGTATAATTCTGGTATTTCTGCCTGATGGTCCCGGCCTAAGTTGATTTGTGGTTGTCTTGGCTCTTCTAGTTGCGACAGTACGCCCGTTTCTGTTGCTGCTAAACCTGGAACAGGATATGCGTTTACTGTGGAGAGTGCTACGATAAAGACCCAAATGCTAGACACTATTTTATTTTTACATTTCCTATTTTTCAGTCAAGGCAATAGGTATCTCTCGGTATTATGTCGACGAGTATGTCTATTTGTGTTTGAAACTGTGTCGTCCCTAGAACACATCTCGGATGGAATTTTATTTAACTAATCCCTTCCAGACACCACAAGAAAAGTCCCCATTTTCTTATAATAAGCACTTGCTTAGAAGAACTGTTCGATTTAATACCAACCGTTGAGATCGCAATATTCTGTCAATACCAGCTGGATGATGGGTGTTTTAACGCAGTATGCTTTTTAACCAGTCAGAACCCGTTATATACGTTTTCCCATAAGGCATTCTCTTTCAAGTACGGTGACATTGTGGAATTAATTTTCCTAGAAAGGTGGCCAAGGGTCGGTGATGATTTGGCGTCGTTGGTGCCTATGGGTGACAACTTACTATCAGGTAACCCACATGCTCGTTTACCCCCCTCTTATGTGTAAGATAAAGACGGGGCTTGCAAGAAAATATACCTGTAGTGAACTCCGTAAATAGTCCTGAACCTTCTCTGTCTGGTGGTAATATAGGCTCGGGAGTAAAGTGGCTGACTGTACGCCTCATTCGGGAACGGTAGGGCCCAGCTGGTGAAGCGCGACGTTTGCGACGCTGCGGCGAAGCGGGCACGCTGCTTGGGCTCAAGAATACAGCAGGCACTGGGTCTCGTCCTTCCACGCATACCTACAAAACATTTATTTCTCCACTACTGGTCGAGAACCTCAAGGTTGGGTACCACACAGGTACCCAGGTTTAAAGAGAGGTAGGGCGCATCAAAGCTGCCCATCTGGGGAAGTACCTCCACCTCACAGAAAACCGCAGCCAAATAACAACTCCCTAGAGGATTGTTGTGTTCCTGTGTGTGAGTGAGGACACCAGTAAGCTCCTAAGGAGTTGCTGTGTAAGCAGCAGAGGAAGCATCGCGCGAGTGATAATATATTACAAGTGTTAATAGGCTACGGTAACTGCTTTACATCGGGTTGGCCGTGTGCTTGAACGCCTCCCGATGTTGTCTAAAAAAAAAAGGTTGAATACAACATAGCCTGTATAAGATGAAGTAAAACACTTTCCTCTTCTCTTTCCTTCATCCAGCAGTTGAAAGGAAAGAGTGGGAGAATGTGTTTCCATTCCATCTGTCGAATGTCGTAACGAGAATCTCGTTTTGTAGAAATACATATTTGTACGTATGAAGTTCCCTGACCTGAAGAGATGATGTATCATGTTGCCACTGATGCATAGAGTTGGACTGATGCATTGTTGAAATCATGCTTCGGTGATGTCTGTGTGGAGCCCGTTGGTGTGAAAAATCTCGCGGGCTGCTAGACAATAGTGGGTCTTCGGAGTTTAGCATAATCCGTCGTGGTGTCGGCGGTTCTAAGGCATAGGCATCTAGTGATCGGCACTCTTCCGGCAATACTTCTTCTAACGCTTCTTCCACCTATAGGAAATAATAATACCACATATTATGTATTTACATACATTTAGTTCTTGTAACTCTAAGTTAACGTTTGATAATTCATACCTCTTCTTGACTTGACATTGTTGCTGTGAAAAATGCAGCCGATAAAGGCGATGATGCTCTGGGTGCTGTATGTGCTGGAGAATGGGCGTCATGGGAAGCGGGTGGTGTTGGATAAGCTAAGCCTGGAGAAGGTTCAGCTTGTGTAGAGTAGCTGCCTCCGGGTGACGCAGCTGTATACGCTAACCCTGGTGAATCTCCTGTAGTGTACGACAGGCCTGGAGAGCTAGCTGTATAACCCATTCCCGGCGAAGGCACGGGTGACCCTCCATGGCAAGCTCCAAAGTCTGCTAAAGACTCTGGAAGTGGTGAATTTAACACTGCAGCGAGGCGTCTACTAGATGGAAATGTCACCGGAGAACGTTCTCTTATAGATGCTGCTACTGTTGCATAATCTTCTAACGAAGCTAACTCTTCTAACTGATCAGGTGTCGTGGTGAATTGGAAAGTATCATCATTGAGAGCTGGAGAGAAGTAGCCATCATCAGAATTGAACGATACTCCGAACAATTCGGGGCGAAAAGTGAAGTCTTGCTGTGGTGATGATTGCCCAGGATCTGATGCTGAGCGTTTGACAACCTGCGAATACAATTACGATAGGCATTTACTATCACGGACGAATAAACTGAAGTAGCAAGTAAGGATATGATAATCATAAGCAGTTGATTAAAATCTATAGGTTTACAACTTCATTAAAAAAATCTTAATTTAAAAACAAACAGTACTTAAGAGGCCGAGCTTTGCTTGTCGTATTTATATTTTTTTTATGCAAAGTTGCGTATTTTCAGGAAAGATATTATTTATGAATCCAAAATCGTTACGGCCATTTCCGTGATACACAATATATATTTACATATGTACCTATATATAGGAATTGCTCGTTATGCCACCTATTTGTACTTTTTAAATGATATTTATGTATATCATAAAATTATAATTTGATTTGTAATTAAATTCGATATTCAGCACAAGATTACCAAATTTCAGGTCTGTACTTTATTTATTTATTTACTTTATTTCGTTTAGGAGCATCCGACAAGTGATATGGCACAGATCGGTTGAACAGATAGAGAGTAACAATAATAGGATTCCCGTTTTGCTCTTTCGGTACGAAACCCCATAGAAATTAAGTTGTGTTCGTGTATTCGTTCATTTGTTTTCTATTCTTTATTAAATCGTTCATCTGAGTGAGCACAAAGCTGCGGGCTATGTGCGATACATAATCGGAATGAGAAAAATAAAAGGAAAACAGGCTCAGTCCCTGCGAAGCGGGTTGGGTTCAGTTATTCAGCGCACAACGTACCTTACTGTTTCCTTTCTTAAGTAGCTCAATAAGCGTGGAATCTCTTTGAGCGGCAGTGATATTAACAGCAGCATTACTGGAGACCGTAACGACGGGCGGGGCTCGTGGCGACGCGAACTGCGCAGAGGCGGCAGGTGACGCAGGCGACGGCGCTGACGTGCGGATAGTGGACAGCGGTGGCGGTGCAGGAGCTACGAAGCCACTCCGGGAGACCACTGCCTCTGTGCCTTCACATATTGATGAATTTCATTGATTGTATAATTAGTGATTTTTGATTCTATGTTTCTATTAAATAGGCTGTCAAAAATAGATACAGTCAGTCTGATTTCACGGCTTATGGTTGGCCTAAAGGGGTTGCTAATCTAATTCTTTCCAGCTTTGGTTGGTTTGGTAGCAGAGCCCTCAAATGTTAATTGGCTATTATTCTTAAGTGCAGGTATTTCTCCAGTCGAGGTTTTTACTACCTGCTGCTCCCAGTTATACTGGTGTGGAGTTTGATGTATCAAGAATTTACAGTTAGCGTTGATGTTTCCAAAATAAAAAGCAGTCTAAATATTGACACGGGAACGTGTGAGATTTCATTAGACTTTAATGTTCATTAGTTTTTGCGTGATACGTGCAACAGACAGACGACATTTTTGAATACTTTGGCTTCTGAACAATCTACTGCACCGCTATTAAAAATCTATGTGTAAGATGACGCTGACATTGTTTTGACATGCACGGATAGGTTGTGTACCACTCTTTCACCAGAACGTCGCTTTTTAACCATCAAAATGAAATGTTTATATAGCTTTGGATATATCGCCTTCCTCAAGTAATACGATAGTTCCACAAATTAGCACATTCAAACAAACAAAGAAACTCTTCCGCTATATATATTAGTATAGATTAGAAGTAGGTAATAAATACAACCTTAATAAAATTATTAATCCTAATAATGTTAATTATTAAAAAATTTAATTACTATTAAATTAACTCCATTAATTACCCTCAATTATTATCCGTAGTCTGTTAATTATTATACGTTGGTATGTGCAGATCCAACCCTACGGATATTTAGTATTTTACAGGTAAGATATATAGTAAAAAAAACGGTTTCGAATTTCGTGGTGTATCTGCAAATGCAAATAAGGTCGCTAGATAGTTGCCAACAAGGTGCTGCGTTGACTGCAGGTCTAAGGGTAGGTACAATTTTAAGATATATTCAAGAGTGGTAGTGGTACATTAAAGCCTGGCAAAGTATCTCGCAGAAAATAAAGTAACAGTTTACTGGAGGGTTGTTGTATTCCTGCGCGTGAGTGACTCGCACTGAATTTTCAATGGGATATCGGAATATTTGGTGATTTTAGTGTTAGTGAAAGTTTTTACTGCATTCGCCTCCTTTCATATAGCATTACTATAATGATGCCAAAGGTCGAATTACTTTTGATATCATTGAAAGTAAATTTACAATAGTTTACTCACCGGTGGAAGGCGTGGAGTTAGCTGTAGCACCCCTACGACTGATGATTTTCTCTTCTATTAGAGCACGTACAGATACAGAGGCAGTTTGCAGCGGTGGCCCTGTTGATTCTTTCTTGTCCAGCTTCTTGTTGTCGGAATCCTGGTAAAATAATAACCGAGGTTAAGAAAATAAATAAAACAAGAGTCCTTGGGGTCTAGTATGGCTATAGGCTAGAGATGTTACCCAAGAGTTGCGGGTTTGATGCTTTAGATTTTCGGCGGCCGCGTTTAGCAAAATAGCTGTTCACAAGAAACTGTGTTCATGTCTGGGTGTTTTTTTTCTAATTACCTTCGTAGATATAATTTGTAGATAATTACAACAAACATTTAATTATGTTTATTAACTCATATAATGTGGTGTACGTGTTATTTTTTTAATATCCTTATATTCATAATACATACATCAATAAAAGTATTGTCAAAAATCTACATAAATTCTCAGTGTAAGTAGCTTAACATCATTTTTAGTGTTAAAAGTGAGGGAGAGCTATGGTGAGCTGTCGTGTTGCTGCACTAGCAGCAGCGGTTACTACGAATGATTCCCTGTATTGCACTGACTTATAGGTTACACTTATCAATACACATTAGGCGGGCGATATGCTTGTGTCTGATTCTAGGTAGTTACAAAGCAGCATTGGTATCTATCTATATTTTCACTCCAAATACTTTGTGTAGGCAGAGAGAACCAAGCGCTATATAACGCTGAGTTTTAGTGCTCCTGACATCACCATCTGATAAAATTTGATCGTGATAGGAAAACTTTGTCATCCTCGGCTCACACAACCTAACACTTTTGTGTTGTACATTTGTATTGGTATGTTTTTCGTTACTTAAAGTTACCTTCTTGAAGTAGCCGCCATGCAAACGCATATGTCCGTTGAGGGCAGGGATGTTTTTAAACTTGCGATGACACAAGTTGCATTCGACGGGCTTGACATCACTGGTGCGCGCGCCCGCCGTGCCAGCACTGCTTCCCGCGCTGCCTGGCGACACGTTCGCGTTCCCGCATTTCTGATTTCCTTGTTGCGTCTGTCGAATTATCCACCATTTTATAAAAGTACATGCAGCACGTGTTAAAACCCGTGCGTTTGAGGATGCTGCTATATCTGTGTTATTAGCATTGATATTGGCCACTAAAGCCATAATGATAACTCGAGATTGTTGTCGTCTTACGGTTTGACTTGCCTTGAAACGGCCAATTTAACCAATTCTAATATACTCAGATTTGACCGAGAGATCGTGCCCTGCGGCCGACAAAATCTACCTCTGCCTACCGTATGACGTCGCGTATGGTATTATAAGGTAGTAGTTACACTGGGATCGATTGTGTAAATTCAACGCATCGTACCCGTACGAAGCAGCGTAACCTGGAATCAAAGCATCTGAGGCGATTATGAAAGGCATGAAATCTTTAAATTAATTCCTAATCGTGTATTGGCTGCAACGGGTACAAAAAGCGGCCGTAGTTTAATCGGCATCATAGAGAAGTTAATCTTTTTAATTAAGTTCTTTATAGGAGCAGAACTATGCCGATTGGTAATGGGGACTATAATGCCCCTGATTTGAAATGTAAATGATTTGAAAACTGAAGGGTACCTGAAGGTTCAGTAAGAGGTTAGTTGCTAGAGCAGCTATCCAAATGTCATCTATATGGAAGCCACGCTTTTTGATAGCTTGCTAAAACTTTAGTGAGTAGAACGCGAATTTTACTATCACCAATAGCGGATTCTTGGTGCGGCAATCTCTAGTCAAGGCTAGTTTTTATATTATATTCCTACGACTAACAGTTACGCTACGATTTTCTTCCTACGATTAAGACTAAGGATTCATTCATGAAGTACTGTTTGATGGAGGCACTTAGATACCAGTTTGGAAGATCCAAATGATTGAAAGTAATTCAGATGAGTTATGAGAATTTATAACGAACATCTTTTGTGCGTTTCGCCAAATGTCATCTATATGGAAGCCATGCTTTTTGATAGCTTGCTAAAAGAACGCGCATTTTACTATCACCAATAGCGGATTCTTGGTGCGGCAATCTCTAGTCAAGCCTAGTTTTTATATTATATTCCTACGACTAACAGTTACGCTACGATTTTCTTCCTACGATTAAGACTAAGGATTCATTCATGAAGTACTGTTTGATGGAGGCACTTAGATACCAGTTTGGAAGATCCAAATGATTGAAAGTAATTCAGATGAGTTATGAGAATTTATAACGAACATCTTTTGTGTGTTTCGCCAATTGTTTAATCGAAATACATAATATTTGGATGACTTGTTTACGTTTCGACCAATTGTTCAAGTACGATTTGGTGTATTTCTAGACTTAATGAAATTTAATAAACTGTTTCCATTATTTAAGTCAGAAAAAGAGTGAACTGAGGAATTACAGAGTCGTGTTTTTGCTATTTTTTGTTAACAGCTTATATATAATACACGTTTATTAAATATACTATATAATAAACGTTTATTAAACTCAAAAGTACGAAATATAGACTCAAATACGACTTCCACGTGCCACGAAGTTGATTCGCGAGCTAGCCAATAAGAACTACTAGGTAGGGCACATAAAAGCAGCCCATCTGGGGAAGTACCTCCACCTCACAGAAAACCGCAGCCAAATAACAACTCCCTAGAGGGTTGTATTTCTGCGTGTGAGTGAGATCACCAGTAAGCTCTAAGCCAAGGAGTTGCTATGTAAGCAGCAGAGGAGGCATCGCTCGAGTGATAATTAATATATCGCAAGTGTTAATAGGCTACGGTACCCGCTTTACAGCCGGTGGGCCGTATGCTTGTATGTCTCCCGACGTAGTATAGTTATAGTACAAAAAAAAACCTACGTAATATCGTTTTTCTTTCATGGTATCAGGGAAGTACTTAGGGAACTGTTCAAAAAATAAATACTTTAATATCTTCAAATAGTTCCTCGTTGTCAACTCTCATTGTATTTATGGAAACATAATGTACGCACGTAAAAATTTTAAGTCGTCAACGCACGACTAATATACTTTTTCTGTTGCAATTGTCTATTTATAAGTCAATTACATCAGGTAGCTTGCTTGTTTGCCAACTGAGTGATACTGAACTAAAAGTTCAAAAGACTTCCATAATCTGTTTTGTAATTTGAACAAACTTGTGATATCTCGTTAATATTCCAAGTTAATAAATGGATTTTGGTGAACTTTGCGTAATCTCTTTTGGTTTAAAAGGAAATTGGTAATTATAGGTCAATCCAACGCTTAAACTAGAGACTCTACCATTTGCGAACGAAGAATGGAGAGAGAGATGGAAGATCAATGTAACAGTTCCCGAAAATTGGAGTTGATAATTCCATCTAGAAGTAGTATAAAAGCAAACATACACAAAATTTCCTATGGATGTTTGTTGCTTTTCAACTAGTGGTGAGGTCACCAGCAAGCTCCTGACAAGTTGATATGTCATCGGGGCGATTGCAACGCGCAAGCGGTTCGTTCATAGTCATATTATCAGTTATGCTTCACATCAGCTGGGCGACATGCCTATTTGCGTAGAATAAAATAATTCATCAAGTGCGAGTTCGATTTTTCACCCGAGGGTGTCGTATTCCGTACGATTTCTTATTTAAATATTTCATTCCGGCTACACTCTGAAATATAAAGATGATATAAAAAATAGAAGTATCTTGTTTGAAATTCAATTAGTTTGAATTTTCTAGATTTTAGAATAAGGGGTGATGATTGAAATGGAGGAGGAGGGGGGAGGGGGGTACGACTAAGAAACGAGTCATCATATTCATATGATAGGTACCTCGAACGATCCATATAAGTAAAGTCCTATTCTTGTACATAGAGATTGGATGGAGATCGGTGATGGAGTGGTTAGCACTGCTACTTTAACCCTAAGGTTGGCGCGGGATAGACATTTGTGTGCATGAACATGTTCGTTTGTTTTGGTCTGGGTGTTTCTAAAAGAGGCAAGGCGAATCAAAGCTTGACGTGCTCGGTGGCTCAGTCGTGAATGACGCGACTTTGACGCTAACTTCCTTGGGTCCGATTCCCACACAAGTCAAACATTTTGTGTGCATGAACATGTCTGATTGTCTTGGTCTGATTTTTTTATGAGAGGTAGGGCGCATCAAAGCAGTCCGTTGGGGAAGTACCTCCACCTCACAGAAAATCGCAGCCAAATAACAACTCCCTAGAGGGCTGTTGTGTTCCTGCGTGTGAGTGAGGTCACCAGTAAGCTCCCAAGGAGTTGCTGTGTAAGCAGCAGAGTAGGCATCGCACGAGTGATACTTAATATATCGCAAGTGTTAATAGGCTACGGTACCCGCTTTACATCAGGTGGGCTGTATGCTTGAATGCCTCCCGATGTAGTATAAAAAAAGCAGCCCGCCTAAGGAATTACCGCCTAACAGAAAAAATCACAACCCAAATAACAACTCCCGGAGGGTTGTTGTGTTCCTGCGAGTGAGTAAGTTTGCCAGTAAGCTCTTAAGGAGTTACTGCGTTAGCAACAGGAGTGGGATCGTAATGTTTTGCATGCACAACGGAAATCACTTTTCATAAGGAGGGCCGAGTGCTTGAATTAAAAAAAAATATCCCAATAAGTGTTAGCAGAGACCACTAAGGTGACAAAGAAGCATACAGCCTACTTAAAAGTGAGCAGTTACCGTAGCCTATGAAAACTTGCAACATTAGGTTCGACTCTTGCAAAAAGCCTGCAAAAAAAAAAGAACAACGTCTCCTCAAGACATTGTTCTGTTTTCTCTGTTCTCTTCAATTGTTTCTGTACCGTTGTTTACTTGTAAGCGGAGACATTACAGAGGTGCTTGAAATGTAAAACGAATGAATTTGTAAAACTTTCCCACAAAGCGCAACGGCGGCGCAGTGCAGTTATTCATTCAAGTAGAATTTTAATTAGTTGCGGACTTCCGTCGTACCGCGGCGCGGCAGAGCCCGGTATGCGACCTGTAAACTCTGTCAGATAAAGTTAACCATCAAAATTATTATTATGAAATGAAAAGAATGCATTAAGTTTTGCTTTGTTTATAATAATTTCATGCTTACCAGGTTGAGGATGTATTTAAATAAACACATTTTATATACTTTTTATGCTGTGACAATCATCTTTATAGTCTACCTTAGCTGTTTACGACATACCCAGCGGATGATGAACGAGGATATAGGAAAAGATGTTGAGACGATGCGATATATAATTAGGCAACTAGACAGCATATACTTTCCAACTCCAGATGTCAGCTAAATACTAATTTCAACAACATACGTTATATATATATATATTTCATATATTTTTTTGAGATATCGTCATTTTAATGTGACGCAGCGGTATTGCGAGAGGCCACATTGCAGGGACAGTGCAGAGGATATACGAAACTTAACTCGCTATGAGAGAAAGAGAGAAAGAAAATGTGTGCTCGCACCTCTCTCTCTTGTCCCTGGAGTAAATATACGAAAAGTAACTCTCTTTTTCTATTTTCACTAACTTATATCTCCCTCTCAACTGCCGTTCGCCTCACTTGATCACAGTTTTCGTAACGCTCTCGTCACGTATTCACCAGCTTACTCCCCAAGTCAAGTGTGCGTAAAGAAGTTTTACTTCAATAACAAAGTTTTAAAGACCGATAAAACCAACCGAGATGCGATGTTTACTACAATAAGAAAAGCAAGTGGCATGCAAGAATAGCCAATGAACGCTTGGGACACAGGAAGTATCACTTTCGTGTTGCCACCATAACTAATAACACAGCAACTCCTTACAAGTTTATTGGTAACCTCACACACTCGAGGGACACCCTCTATTGAGTTGTTATTTGGCTGTTTTGCGGTTTTCTGGCAGGTGAAGGTACTTCTCCAGTCGGGTTATTGATGCGCCCTACCTATCCTTAAAACACTTAGATTAGACCAATGGAAACAGACATATTCCTGCACAGAAATGTTTGTCTTGTAAGGAAATCGAACCCACGAACAATGATGGTTAAAGTAGCATTGCTAACCACTTCACCACCGAGCTCGTTTATACCTATGTTTGAAAATGATTCAACTCAGGTTCAACTCATTCAACATATCTAAATGCATGTACTCGTATGAAATATTATCTTATAAACGTACAAGTGCTATATTTTAACTGGCGATTTGAAATAAGACCTACCTATATTATTACAAAATTTCTTTCGGCATTTTACTCTTCGACAATGACCAATTCCGAATTATTAAAAAAAGACATAATAATGGTGCGATAATTTTTACAATATAACAATACGAGTATTTAATACGTGCCTAAGTGTGTACAGCGGCTCAATGGCAAAATAAGAAATTTAAATTTATAACAAGAACTTGTAAATAATTAACAGTCTACATGTTTCGTCTATTTAATATATGGATTTATTTGTAGGCCGTGGTTATGGTACGCAAAGGTTTTAATGTCATTCGTCTTGAACATAATTTCGCATTTGGGTCATGTTTTTATGACTTCAGCCTGTTTTGACGTCGTCGCGTACATTTCTACATACAGTATTGAAGAACCTGTTTGTATTATTCATAACTAGATCAGGGCAAATAAATATTAATATTAATAATTCGCATACCTTTTGCATTTGATGTTTGTCTGTTATTATAGTATAAAACATATGCGTTAAAATAATTTGTATTAATAAAAAAAGATACATTTTATATAGGTACATATACATTATACACAAACGACCTTATATTCGAACTAAAAATATACAAATAATTACCTATATCTATTGGCTTGTGTTTAACAAACTTTGGCAATAGTATAAATATAATTACTTTTTCTTGCCGTAAGAAGATAGCGGTTCTGAAGAATCTAATACAAAATAAATTTACAAAATATTCTGTCACTCGAAATTTAGTAATATAAAAATCTTTTGCCTAAACAGGTGCATTAAGGAACAATATGGTGGTAAATAAAGAACAAATTGTTTTGGGGAAAATTACATGACTTTGTTTGTCATATCTTCCCCAGTCGACAATTCTATACAAAACGTATAATTTAAATAAGGAAATATATTACTATTTTCAGAAAACGTTAACTGGATTGGAAATTAACAGCGTCTGTAGCTTTAGTACCGTTAAAAAACCATTTCGATTCAATTGAAACGTCAGTGCTTGAGCACCGAAAAAGTTTTACGGTAGATATTTAAAATCATATTTTTACTACATATTTTTTAACATAAGTTGAATGTTTTTTCTTGGCTTTATTTGTCCAAGATAGAAATTATTAAAACGTGATTTATTTTAAATTCTCGATTGCTTTTGGAATTCAATATGTTTCATTTTTATTACTATAAGTCTACTGTTACGAGTATATATAGGTTAGATTTTTTTTATTATTTACATGAAAATAAAATACAGTGTCAATAGCGTAGGGTAGTACAAATTAAATCTCTTTATATAAGACGACACCAGAACTAACACAAGGGTTAAGGTGTTTGGAAGAAGTGAATGAGATTGTATTTCATTTATATGCCTTAATCAGGAACGGTACACCGTTGACATAGAGCAACCAGTAACTGCAGGGAACAGTCCATGCACAATGGAACATTGAGAAATTTCTATGCAGCCGCAATTTAAGCCAGAGGAATGTATGTACACGACGTGGTTCTAATACCCAACGCAACGTATAGAAATGAGAGCTGGGCATGCCCAAGTATGAAAGTAGAATAAACGTTGAGCATATTGCGCGAAATTTGTGACGTACGGCTTGCTGAATGACGATGCAAGAAAAAGAGTTGATCTCGAAGAGAGACTATTTATCTACCCTACAAGGGAAAGTAGAATATCTTACCGTTTGTTGTAGGTATCTAATATAGTTTGGTGAGAAGAAAATATTTGTTCAGTTTTCCTTAGAAACCGGCGAGCGTGCATGAAAAGAGCTATGAATGTGAATGAGGCGAGTGAAGTGTGTAAGGACCGCGTCTTATGACGCTCGGTTCTCTCTGCTTACCCCGCAAGTGACCTGGCGTGAAGATATACATACATACAAAATCTTAGTTCCAATCATAAGGATGAGTTAGTTAGGATCAAATCAGGCTACAGCAAAATATATTAAAATGTAAGGACACATTAGAAAATAATATGATCAATTTTTTAAATGTAACTTTTTATGGCAGAGAATAAAAATTGTGTGACACTTGAAAATTTATTTAACTTACACACTACTCATTATATTTAGTATGCAGTTATCAGATTATCTCAGAAAAATATCATTAATTTTAAAATATCATTGCTTGCATGAAGAAAATCTTTCAATAAATCTACGTTAGTTAAGTTTCTAACCGTATATAACAATTATTTTTATACTACAATGGCGTGACAAGCAAGAAGTCTGCCTAATGTAAAATGGTTACTCTAGCTTATCACAATTCAAGTTGTATTGATCATGTGTTGAGAATTCGTAGATGTGTTGCCATTTTGGATCTTAGTGAAAAGGTGTCCTTAGGAGGAAGGTAGTCGGTAAAAATGAAACATACAACAATAACCTGCAATATTCCACTAAATGCGTTCGTTTTTAAATTCTATCTACCTATGTACTTACGCCAAGTCTCTGACGGAGTAGGCAGAGGCATACAAGTGTAATTTTTATGCACACTCGCCGGTGTCTAGAGTTCCTGAAATTACCTTCTGATAAAACACGACCGGGTTGGCTACTGTTTTGGGTTACTTCGGCTCTTAAATCCTTACTTTCGCGTTGTATACCTGTTTCGTCATTAATTTGTAAGTTTTTAAATTAACGTTCAATAACTACAATGGACTTTTTATTAGTCGTATTATGAATGAGAAGAGCTATGAATGTTAAAAAAGCGAGTGAGGTGTGTGAGGACCGACTCATGTGGTACTCGGCTCTTACTGCATATCACGCAAGGGACTTCGCGTGACGATATAGATAGATAGTTATTATGACTGTTTTCCCTTGGATATAACAACAAATCTTTAGAAAAATATATTAAACACGGAAAAACAAACAAATGCCCTTAAAAGCAACTGTGTATTATGTCTTCATTGGTACAGATAAGCGTTTTTTGTCAGCTGACTAATACGAC
The DNA here is from genome assembly GCA_947507595.1 of Pyralis farinalis. Taxonomy (NCBI): domain Eukaryota; kingdom Metazoa; phylum Arthropoda; class Insecta; order Lepidoptera; family Pyralidae; genus Pyralis; species Pyralis farinalis. The sequence continues at coordinate 9,706,290 of OX382278.1, forward strand.
ACATGTTAAAACTGGGACGGGGCCACGTAATTTATTTGATTTGAAGGTTTTTTCGTTGCGAGGCAGCCCTAACGGGTGCCATTAGGGCTGCTCGTTAGTTTAATGCGCGGTAGGTGTGAGCAGATGTTCAGTGCGCGGGCGGGCGGTGGAGCGTTTTTGCCATACATCATCTATGTAGCAGTTAGCTTGAGTATACTGCTTTTTTGGCCTGAATAGCCTTCGTATAGAAGCCAATGGCTGAAACAAATGGGCAATGCATATTGCTGCGCGGTTTATTGCTTGTTATTCACTTTTTGCCAAACATAACATGGAATTGTGACGAGAACTTTTGTCTATTATGAACTTAAAAAAAACTATGAATGCTGTAGAAAAAGAATTACAAGTAGACGCAAGAGTGTTTTTTTAATTCCTAACTGAAATGAAGGATTTATATTTGAAGCCTCTGTGTTCCTTTTAAGCAGATTCACCTATTTCATATAGTTTGGTATTTTAACTTAGTTCAATCTGAATTGACTCAAATCGGTTTATTGTAAAAGAAGGATATAGGGAAGTGTAGCGGCAAGCAGCAGAAAAAGAAGGGCTTATACAAATAATCCATTTTCACAACTAGTTTTGAATTCAACGGCAACTTTTGTTAGCGTATTAAACGTTCAAATTGGCATGCGCTGTTTTTAAACTTTATATATCTTTCATAACACTAATACACAAAACACAATAAATTATCTATGCTCAGATTTAACATAACATTGAAGACTTGCGCACGCTGATTATTTTTAATGCAACGTACCTTAGGCTTTATAAATGTGTGTGTCTGAAAAAGTTGTGTTATCCAATTATCCATTTCCGAGCTCACTATTTCATCGTAAACAAATGAAACACCGAAAGAACAACACTGCGATGGTGTTTATGAGACGAGACACCAACATAGAATGATGATACAATGGACTGGTATCAAAGTGACCCCTCGATTTTTTGACCTCGCGAAATGGTGAGATAAATTGTAATATAAAGCAACCAATTTCGTTCAACTGATTTGCATACGCTATTCTGATTTGAGTTTCTTATGAGAATTAAACTTTTTAGATTTATGTTGAATAGTTTTAGATATGTAAATTAGTAGATGACCACAGTTTTATGAAGCCCATTTAAATTGTATAACTTTTGAATAAAAGTTTATTTTTGAAATTGTTCGCTCAAACTTCTCTTTTAATTTATTATTTTACATGCTACTAGTTATTATTCTTACGCAATTGCTACATTTTTATTTTCACTGTACTTATAACATAAAAACATTTTAAATTATAATTTGTACAGAGGAAAGTAAAATATAAATAAATGTATTCATAAAATAACGCATTGTTCCGCAAACTTTTTGTGTTCGAGGTACACCAATCAACAGATTTTACAGGTATACCATACGTAATCAAATTTTTATCTCATCATCATCTCAGCCCGCATTCGTCCACTGCTGAACATAGGCCTCCCCTCTAGAGTGCCTTTCGGGTCGATCCTGTGCCACCTGGATCCATCGACCTCCTACAAACCTCTTGAGATCGTCATTCCATATATTGGGGGGTTGTCCGACACTGCGTGTACTAGTATTCTCTCAAGGTCTACTACACTGCGTGTAGTAGACTTTGAGTTTCCCCTTACGGCCCGCAGTGAAGAGACATGTCTCAGTTCCATATGTCATTACTGGCAACACGCACTGTTTGAAGACCTTGCTCTTCAGGCGTTGAGGTATTTTGGACGAGAAGATGTGGCCAAGTTTCCCGAACACTGCCCAGCCGAGTTGGATCCGTTTGTTGACTCCCGGTCGAAGTTGGACTTACCTAACTGAATAACTTGCCCTAGACATATTCGTAGACAATTTCGAGCTTAGGGCTTCCAACCGTGATCGGCATAGGTGTAACATGGACATTCGACATGATCTTAGTCTTGTCTATGTTCTTGGCCTTGTTTGAAGAGAATCTTGAGACCTACCTGGTTAGAAACATTATTGAGGTCATTGAGCATAGCACTAAGTTCCTCCATCGACTTCGCCATGAGAACTATAAAGTCGGCAAATCGAAGGTGAGTGATGTATTCGCCATTGATGTATATACCGTATCCTTTCCAGTCCAAGAGCTTGAAGACATCTTCCAATGCTGCGGTGAAGGGTTACGGGGATATACCATCGCCCTATTTTACACCTTTTTGCACTTGGATCGGTTTCGTACTCTGGGCCTGTACTCGGATACACATCATTGTCTTACAGTACAAGCACTTCCAACGCTCTGATGTACCGATAGTCAATTCAGCATCGCTATAGCACCGCCCATGTCTCAACGGAATCAATGGCTTTTTCGTAGTCCACATACGCCAGACATAAGGGCAGATTATACTCCTCAGTCTTCTGTATAATCTGACGGAGGGTATGTATGTGGTCTACGGTGCTAAAGCCTTTTCGGAATCCGGCTTGCTCGGGAGGCTGGAAGTCAACAAGTCTGCGTTTTGTGATGACTTTCGAAAACAGTGCATAAACGCGGCTCAAAAGTGATTTCAGTTTATAGTTCAAAAGGGTCTTAACACCCTTTTCGAAGAACGACATGACCAGGCTTCTGCTCCTCGCTTCACTGGAGTGTATGACGGCGTACAGAGTAAAGCGGTTCTGGTGGATATATAAAACGATTCAAAATGAAATATTGCTGAGTCAATATAAGTCAAAGCAACAGGTCGCAATTTGTAACCGATTTTAATAATTGTTTTTAGTCGATTGAAAGCGTTCATAATAGAACCCTATTACTTTTCAAAATAATCTGCCTGCCTGCTTTAAAATGCCAGAATCAGTTAATTATCTGAAATTATTCAGGCAAACACATACGCGATACACAGGCATGCGCATAGGTTTTTGCTATCAAACAAAAAAATAGGATAAAAGTATTGTGAAAGAAACATAATTTAGTTATTATACAATTAGTATACCTACCATCTACCTTGGTGGTTGGTGGATGGTAGGAAAAATGAGATTTGAGGGGCACTTTTAGTATTTCCTTTATAGAGAGATATATATATAATTATATATTTTCAATATTTTAGTAATGTATACATATATATATATATATGTATACATTACTAAAATATTGAAATACATTACTAAAATATCGCTTTACGTAACGCAACATGGATTTTAATAATAAAATGGTTTTAACAAAAATTGACGTATTAAAATATTCTACTTCCTTATATTTTTTATTTATTTTAAAATCATCCGTACATACTGCACAACGTACCATGCACGTATGTCTGGTTTACATCACATCAAAATATTTTTTAAAAGGTAATCGTGATCACAAATCCGAACACACGAATTTAGTGGTGTGCTAGGATTTGAACCGGGAACCAGTTGGTCAATAGGCCGGTTCTTTTTCCACTGGGTTAGCACTGCTCACATTGCACAGTATTTGTTGTGGTATTCATAATGATGTCATGACAGTTTTGATTATGAATTGAAACATTTTCATAAGAGATGAAAACTTTTAAAATGTGGCTCCAAATTGATTTTCTATGTTATCTTGGCATTTATGTAGGTCTTGTTTTGAAGAGAGTCTTCAACATAATATTCGGCGACTGTGTCAGATCGCCACCCGCCTTGGCGTTTTAATGACAATATATCGGCTCCCGAATCAGCCAGCTATGTCCGCTATGCTATGTAAGCGTTAGCATCTGTTAATTCTAAAAACTTAGCGATTACCTAAGACTTGGAGCCAAATGTATTCGTATTCGCATCAATCGGTTATATACCAATACAACCATATCTATTATATATCATTATTGTAAAATAAAGCGGTCAGTTTTTGCATTTGATAGACATTTCTTTACTATTCGATAAAATGATCGGCGAATAGTAAATGAACGTGAATTTTTTTGTTAGTACAATTATGATTATAAATTTATTTAAACAGATATACAATGCAAAAGTGGCAGGATGTAGGAGCCGAGGAAGGCCGAGACTAACCTACCATGACCAAATTGGTCGTGTTTTATCAGAAGGTGATGTCAGGAGCCCTAGGAACCGGCGAGCGTGCATGAAAAGAGCTATGAATGTCACAGAAGCGAGTGAAGTATGCAAGGACCGCGTCTTATGGCGCTCGGTTCCCTCTGCCTACCCCGCAAGGGACTTGGGGTGAAAATATACATACATACAAAATCTTAGTACATACATACAATTATAATTATAAGTTAGGTATTCATTGATATTCTGTGTATTCTGTGGATTATGTTACGATTGGCCGTGCGTGACGTAAGATACTGTCATATGCAGTCTTTTTATGTTTTCATTTCTGTTTATGAGTATATAATGCAAAAAATGTTATCATTGAGTAAAAAGAAAACATGTACGGTCATGTGTTTAAAAATATCGTAAAATAAAACTTGTGTTTAGGTACGTTTAAAAATATATATGAAACTTGAGAAATTAATAAGACAAAATAAAATTTTATTTAAAAGAAATAGAGAATTTCCTGACATCTTTTTCGCATAGATATTCAGCTACATAATAAATATATTTACAAAGAAAATTTTTGATGTGCGTTTTGAAGATATTGATTATATTAAGGAAAAGAGAAAACAGTTTCAGGTACTTGATTATAAAATCGAATACAATTTAAATCAGATGTATCCCGGTTCTAGCGAGCCGATAAACAGGTGCATGTATCTCATTCCTGCTTCTAAGATTTCAATTAATTATTTTAACTGTTACCTGGGTGATTCCCTAGAGTCCATGTTATAAATTGAGCGGACGGGTTACTTTTGTAAAGTAAAAATTTATTCAATGTCAGCAATCTTTGCCCACAACAGATACTGTAGTTAGAAGAGATCTAGGTAGGTTGGTCGATCCCTAGGTACATAGCCCATACTATAATGACTTATTGCTCTGTACTCGTAGCTAAAAATTAGTTTTGTTAAGGGTTCTAATTTGGGTTTAGGTCAATAGTAATAGAATGGTAAGAGGATTTTGATGTCCCAGAAATACTAAATGGCTGATGTGCGTTCAGACAATGCACCATTACAGGTAAAGTTTTGAACGGTTATTATCAAGAACAGACGAACTGACCTCATACTGTACATGTAGACTTGTACGCTGAAAGTTTGCAGGGGTCCATTAATACCTTTAAACCTTATATTTACATTTACCAACAACATCATTAATATGAGACTACATTCGCAATGAATAAATATTAGAAAAGATAAACCATTTTCTTATGTAAGTGCATTTGCGAAATTGCGTTCAACTTAGAAATTATGATACATATTGCTGTATCTATCATGGCGAGGGCATGATAGATACAGCAATATGTATCGCGTTCAGTGCCCGAACAGAAATAGATGGCGTACAAAAGGGCGGTTTCTCAACCCTCGTTAATGTATAGTACAGGCCACGTGGCGCGGCCCAGAGGTCACAGATTACGCGTTAGAAAGGTCAAGTCCTTTTGCTTTTAAAACTAGGGTGTACGCCCCGAGTGGTGCACATTTTAATTAAGATTTTTAATTGCCTTTTTTCTCAAGTCTCTTTTTACTGTGTCTTCAATTTCCGGCACTTTGTTGTTAATTGAAAAATATCATTTATACAGCTGATACGACGCTGTCCCGCTTAGAAAATTTAAGTTGTAGAAAATATACCATGCATAAGCTACAAATAAAATATAAGTAACATGACAATAATGTTGTAAATTATGTTACATTATAAAAGTATTTATGACGTTGATTATATTGTATGATTAATTAAACATTGTATAAAATAATTACATAAATTATTGTAACATAAAACGAGCGTTGTAAAAGTTTAATGTTATAAACGTTATAACGTATATAATGTTATATGTAAATGGACAGTACACAAAATAAACGTCACATTATTTGAAAATTAGAAAATATTTATAATAATAATAATAAATACCCCGCAGGGCAGCTTGTGGCGAGCTGTTGGTGCGTAACGACACCACGGGTACCCGAGTGCTCCAGAGAGTCGATCAGGGCCTTCGTCTCCGACGTGTCTTCGTCGGTCGGAGTGAAAAGTCAAGAAGGCCCGCAGGACTCTCAGCTCTGGCTTGCCTTCATTGGCCGTCCAGAGAGGAGTCGATAGAGTATATTGCTTTAGCAGGTGATATGCTCCAGGGGTGGAAGTGTTAAAGGGCATAACGCCGCGAGTAACTTCGGAGAAAGCGCAGCACACCTCTCAACACCCCTGAGTCACTCACACCGGTGTTGCCCCCGGCCGACTATCTCTGGCATTTCGGGGGTCCATCTAGTGAGTGGCGAGCCACCGCCTGCCAAAAGTAACAGTCAGATATGATAGTTATGGCAGGTGTCCGTCCATCTTCTGTAATAGCCCGGTTCTAGTAATACCTCCAAATCTCACTTTAATAGCCCACTTTTTCCCGACGTATTTCCAATAGTCCCAATACCTGCCGTGGCCTGTTCATTGGTATATTGACCGATTGATATCCCCTGGAGCGGATCACGGCAGGTGTACAACATTACATACAATCTTTTCTAAGGGGCCTCTACGCGTTGGATCTTTATCCCCGCGCAAGCCTATCAAATGACCGGGATTAATACCCGTGAGTAGAAAGATAGATAATAATAATACGTTTATTATCAGACTATACGTCCATAGCGTTAGTAACAATTTTCTTATAAAGTATGTTAGTAAAAAGCCAATACACACAAATCCGCCGCAGGCGCACCGTAACTGCATTAGCAATGCATATTGTTCCAGTGCGCCAGCAGCGGGCTGCCCCAGCTGTCGGCGATAGACCTCAGAATGCTGTTGGGGCTGTCACGTAATCGATTGAGCATGGAGGCGCTTCTTTTACGCATTATGGCGTGAAAGCCATCGATTCCCGCCTCCACAAACATACCCGAGGCGCTACAGCGCCGTGACAGGCCCAAAAGCGCTCTGAAGCCATTATTATATTGAACTCTCAGGGCATTGTATGCTCGCTGTGTATACTTGACCCACAAGCTGCACGTGTAAAAGAATATGCTCTAAATAACGTCATTTTTACCTCCCTCGTACAACGTGCAAACCTACGGGCCAGCATGTTGCACCGAACAGACAATGCCCTGCGTTCCCTCTCTATATCCATATTATCACTATGGTCTTCGGTTACCCAGTGGCCCAGATACTTAAAATTGGTGACTTGTTTAAGTGGAGCACCCGCTAGAGTGACATGTGGCAGGTCTGAGTAAGATTTGCTTCCTGCTTTAAAAACTAATACTACACTCTTCTTCACATTGTATCTGAGACCATGGGCCTCCGCATAGGATTCACAAATATTAAGAAGTTTCCTCATGGCTCTTATCGAGGGGGCTAACAGGACCATGACATCCGCGTAGCTTATATTATTAGCGCATGTTCCATCTGGTAGGTGACAACCGACATTAGTCCTGTTGAGCTCTCCAATCAGTCCGTTCATGTACAAATTGAAAAGTCGGGGGGAAGATAAACCGCCTTGCCTCACCCCGCACTCCAACCCATACACGTCGGATAGCGCGCCCGCCCACTTCACCCGGTTAGACTGGTGGCTATACCAGTACTCAAGTAAAGACACTACTTCCCCCGCCACCTGCGTTTCTTCTTTGAGCTTTTTCCATAAAAGGTTATAAGACACAAGGTCAAAAGCTTTGGTGATATCCAAGAAACAGGCAATAACGGGTGTTTCCCCAGCTGTATAGTACTGAACAGTGTGCTTGAGAGCCAGAATCGCACTTTCTGTCGACAGACCTGGTCTAAAACCGAACTGCGGGTCATGCAATGGGACTCGTCCGGACATATGTCTGTCAAGCACACCGTCCAGCACCTTAGCTATAACAGTTGCGAGGCAACGGGTTTTATGCAGGCACGGGTAATGGGGCGTTATTTTTTTTACGTCAGAGTTTATTTCTGTTGTTTTTTTTTTATTAATTTATTAAGTATATAGAATGATGCGCGCCTAAATAACATGTTTATTGGTAATGTTTAAGTAAGTATACATTTAACTCACGTGCGCGTGTACTCAAAGTTATGGTATTAGAAACTCATCCATCATAGTAAGCGTGTTTAAGTTGATTTCACGCACTTAGAAGATAGAGGGAGTCACGTATGCGTGATGTTAGGCACACGTCTTCAATTATGCATCGGGGCGTTTATCGTGCGAGGCCCGCCGCGCACCTGCCTCGTTGTCACCTTACATTATTAATGGACAGAGTTGCGTGCGCGGAAGACGGCGAAAGGCGTTTATTATTTGTCAAATGAAAATGGTGAAACAAAACGGCTTAGTTTGTTCAGCTAACGTATATTATAATAAAATCGTAAAAGAGTCGATAATTTATAAGAATTTATAATACTCGTATATACAGTATTTTTCTTTATTGATATATTATGATATTAATATAAAATGCTTGTAGAATCTTACAGTATATGACCCATTTAGATTAATTAGGACTTTTGTACAATAAATTATATGACATGATATGCAATAAATAATTTGAATTTAAATTTGATAGATTTTCTTTAAACCAAAACAGTGATGAAGCGGATTAGACTGGATGTCGACAGAGAAGCTAAAAGTAATTTTCATCTCTCTATTACGAACGAGTTTTATATCCCGTGTCAACTTTTATACTACTTTTTATCTTGGAAATATTTACTGCATTCTCAAAGGAGCAAACTCCAAGCGATTATAGCCATGGTCATTCAACTACTCTACATTACAAAGTTGGCTTATTAACTATGTCTGACTTTCTTCTTCGTTTTAATAGCGTTATTCCGTTTTGTAATCCATTGGGATTGGCGGTGTCTGCTGCTTAACCCTAAGGATTTGACGAAGATACTGATTTTCACACAGAGCGGCTGCCGTCAAACCTCCACCACAAGTGATAATTATAAATATCTACATAAACCTCGAAACATTTAATGGTACATGATTCAAACCAGGGATCAAATATAATTTGACTACTACTTCTTCATATATATACATGTAATAGAATGGTAAGAGTGTTTTGATGTCCCAGAAATTCTCAGCAACATGTGATGAACATCAAAATGAAGTCTATGAGCCTGAATATAAGTACACTGTGTATATCATAATATAATGAAAGTTCTTTTGGGAATAAGTATATTGTAAAAGATGATAAAATCTTGTCCTAGCTAGCTATGATAGTATACCCCAGTATATCCTAGCAACACATCCTATGTTATTCATGCGTTTCACGTACCATATATAAAAAGCACATCTTCTACGTACCGGATGTCCGATACCTATACAAATTGGTCGGCTATTATTTTTATATTTTTGTTGGTCGTATACCGGCGGTCGTTCCAACTTAATAGACTCGTATAAAACAAAGAAAGAGTAAAAATAAAAACAAAATGCCGTGCGGTTATTTAATAGGATACTGAATTTCTATACGATAAAACGGAAAGTAAAATTAAGGCTGAGTATAAGGTAGCACCTCTATAAAACCCCGAAACTTTTTTTTTCATACGTAAGTTTTATTCGCAATATGTTGGTAGTCAGTAAGTTATAAAATATCTATATCTTCACACCAGGCCCCTTGCGGTATAGGCGATAGAACCGAGCGCCACAAGACGATGTCCTATCATACCTCGCTCGCTTCTTTAACATTAATTGCTCTTTTCAGCGTGCAGCTCGTCAGCTTCTAGGGCTCCTGACATATGTGTATATATATATTGAAAATAAAGCATACAATTTTCGTTTCATTTTGTATTTCCACATTAAAGATTACATCTGGAACACTTTCAACTTATTTCCAACGGGGGTGAAGGGTACAAAATAGAGATGAAATATACGACGTGGTATAGGAGAGTGCAATGCTGTGTAAATACATCTCAGTAAGCATTTGTAAAGTACTAAGCAGTATGACCCGATTTTAAATCTTAGATATTTTAATACAAAGTTTATATGTAGTTTGCATTAATTACGATTCAGAAGTTGTAAGGTGGGTGGAAATACGATACAAATGTTCGATTTAAAACCAATTTTTATGTATCTCTAAATCTTGTGTATATCACTGAACTCCTAAACACGATTGTACGTCCAGTAATTCAGTATATAACCTAAAGCGCATTATAAATTAAACATAATATCATACATATTATTAATTTCTCAAATTATTGGCAGCGCATAGCATATTGTGGTTATCGTAAATTTTCATTATGCTGCAATGTAATTACGAGCAAATTCATTTATTTTCACTATATTGATTGCATAAATGGTATATTTTTATATTAAGAAAAACCCAAAACGAAAGACCATGCACGAAGAGGTTGATGAGTGTAGAAGAAGCGAGAGAGGTATGTTTGGATCGCACCTGGCGTTCTATAGTCTCCGCCTACCCCAATGGGAGACAGACGTGATGATATGTATTTTTATATAAATCCATATAAAATACCGGATGATAAGAATCCATTGGAACAACTTGTCTGAAGTAGATTTCTGGTTATTATTGTACTTGTTACGAAAACAGGAGAATTACAGTTACTCGTACATTTTTCTTTAACAAGGGTAACGAAAGATAACATTACTTGATATACGTTAACTGTACTGTGTTTTTTATACAAAAAATGATGGTCCTTACCGACAAGTGATCCCTTGATGCAGTTTTCTTTACCTGAAACAAAGGTATATACCATTATTATTACATTTTAAAACAAATGTGTTGCCAATGGCTCATCAAAGCCCACCTGTCGTGGATGTGATTAAAATAAGGTAAGACACAGCGATTTTTATTAAATCGCTGCTACCTGTATGGTTATGTTCTTGCAGAGAGTGAGGCTACCAATAAGCAACTTAGAATATGCCGTGTCAGCAATGGGGTTTGCTACGTAAAAGCGATTTTTGTATTATACGGGGTGCACGCTTGTTTATCACTGTGTGGAATGTAATAAAAAATACAAGTCAATTTAGTAAGAAATAAAAAATACACGCTTACCATTATTCCTACCAGAAACATGTTTCAACTAACAGATATGTTGGATTAATGACTAAAATATTATGAAGTTAATTCATCATATTATATTTTTTAACGAAAACGTAGCTTTAGGTATATAACCTGTAAGTATATATTTTTGAGATCACGTTTCAAAATATTTTATGTCGATATGTTTGGAAAATTTTCATTTCCGTCTGCACAATATTGAGTACATAATCCGCCTTTATAACGTCTTATAGCCTAAGTATGATACATTCGAATCGGTTAAGGCATTTAGCTAACTTACAAACATAGGTACATAAACTCCATTTTTGAGGTAGTCGAGTAAAAAGAAACGTATATTACGTTGAAAACACAGTTCAAATGGTTTGTCGCAATGTCTCCATAGTGGGGTTAGCTTTAACTTCATGAGGTGTGAGTCGGTCGGTGGAGGCAGAAAATGCAATTTGTGATGTTGGCAGATTGCAGTCTCAGGTCGAGTCCGGGCCAATCTTCCAACACGTGAGCACAGCGGTGCTAAATATGTATCGGCTGTCCACGGAGAAATTGCTTTCTATACCGAAAATTGAAACTATTCTTATTTCTATTTCAGCACTAGAAAGCTAGACTACGTCTCGGACAATAATATTATACGTTTTTGTAAGGTCAACTTGTCAACTGTATCAGAAATATCATTAAAGAGGGTGAATCTTACCTTACTGATCATGGAACATATCTGATGAATATGGTATCAATTTTTCACTCTTCAAACTTAGGAGACGAAGAAACGAAATAGTATTTGTTTTATGGGATTTTTGAAGATATCTAAAACAAGCATCACTCCAGCGAAAAGTAGGCTTGCTTATAGCCGTTGAGGAGTCTGTATGACTATCTTGCAACTTCACCATACTAAATCAATATCATTGTAATGTCACCAAAGTTGGATAAATAACAAAATTTAGGGTGAATACTAAATACTAATCTTCCAGCTACATCATCAGACTAAGGGCCAAGATGAAGATAAATAAATAAATATTGTGGGACAAATTACACAGCGCCACCTAGCCCCAAAGTAAGCGAAGCTTGTGTTATGGGTACTAGACAACTGATAAACATACGTAAATACATTTTTTTTTTGTAAATACATACTTATTATACATAGAAAATACCCAGACCCATGCAAACAGACATCTTCATGCACACAAATGTTTGTACTGTGTGGGAATCGAGCCCACGAGCGTTGGTGTCAAAGTAGCGTAACAGCGCGTTTCACCACTGCGCCACCGAGCTCGTCAATGATGATTCAGAACTCATGTAAGACAAATATCACCTTAGTTTTCCTGCGACCATGGACGCTGCAAAGCGTTCGAAACGTCAGGTTCAACAAAATAAATAAAACACGCGATACTTCCGTTTAAAAATTAAAAATTGTTTAATTCTATGATTCCTGTTCTCTTGATACAATTTCAATATGTACGACTATCAAACCACGAGTAAAACATAGCAGTTGCCATACCTGTATTGTTTGAGCAAACAAATACGAACAGATTTCTTGTATTACATGTCACGAAACAAACTTGTTACGCGTATGAATTAAATGTTCGTGGTCGTGTCCAAACCTGTCTATATATACTCGTAGTTTCGGTGCAACTTGTCAATACATTAGGCTATTCACCCGCGGCGCTGAAGGTACACAGGTCCATTGCAACAACAAAACAAAATGACGTTCCACGACGCCCTTATTACAAAGTAATGTATAATGAACACTGTGGGGATTGCACTGGAAATGTGGAAATACGCGCAAGTGGTTTTAATTTTAGATCGACTCTTTACAGTAGAATGAACTCTGTACTCTGTATTAATTCGTTTCACGCAACATCACAACGTGGAGTCTGTAAATACTGAAGTGCAATGTTCTCCACATCAACCCTCACTCATCCCACTGCAGGGATACGGTCTCCCTTCAACCGAAGGGGTTTAGAACTTTAGAGCATACTCCACCACGCTGCTCAAATGCGGATTGGCGGAGGCCAGTGTTTTCAAGCCGCCCGAGGGCCACTGACTTAGCTTGACGACTGTCATCTATCGACAATAGCCGGAGCTTAACGTGCACTCCTAGCACAGAGAAACTTGAGATGGATAAATCCATCCATAGACAGGCTGCGGTCAATGTTGCTTAACCTGCGTATTAGAATGACACGCGCAACGACGCCATCGAGTTCTCAATGCTCTCTGCAATGTTCTATACAAATAAAATTATTCTATATTTGCTGTTCCGTATCCCCTAATGGAACATCGGGTAGACATATTAGCATTAATTGTGTTAATGTGAAATGGATGCAACGTTTGTTTGAACAAACCCTCTTGTTCTTGATGGTTGTTGCTTTTGTATGTTGCAGAGAATAGTATACTAGAATAACTGTTAGAACATTTTTACGAAAATTAACTGAAACTTGAAATATCGATGAAAAAAAACATCATTGAATGTACATTTAATTTAACATTGAGTGTAAAAAAATCTTAGCATAAATTTGAGATACATTGTATAATACGTATGTATCCATATAATCACACGAGGTCCCTTGCGGGGTAGGCAGAGAGGACCGAGCGCCATAAGACGCTTCTTACACACTTCACTCGCGTCTTTAACATTCATAGCGCTTTTCATGCACGCTCGCCGGTTCCTATGTATAATAACGTTTGTACTAATTAATTCCACAGTAAAAACGCTACTCCATAACTGCGTGCGGTCAGACTATTTTCTTTCCCAGACGGGCTGCTTTGATGCACCCTACCTCTCTTAAAGTAGTTAGTAGCGCCTTTAAAGTAAAAAAGTTCATATTGTGAATATACTTATTACTTTAATGCTTTTTATATAATTTTCTATATCATGATGCATATTCTACACTACTTTTAAAAATGACTATTAATGTAGATACGGGATTTACCACGATTTGGTTTTATTTTCCCCGATATTTCGGCGACAATTTAGACGCCATGGTCACGGGATAAAATCATTCACTTTCAAAATGTATGATATATCATACATCAGCTAAATAATATTTAAGAGGTCTACTAGGTAAATTTTATTTGTTTGGATATAGGGATTGATCTTTGGAATTATGAATTTGATACAAAATATTCTTTCGCTAGGTACTACATTATCCCAATCTTTTATATACTTAATTCAAAAATAATCGTTACGGACGTTAACTGCGCTAGAATGCAAATGCCATAGATTTTATCCACGACTAACGAATTCAGTTTTTTTATTAGTTTACAAAATGACTACATTTCACTACAGAAACCAAACAAGTATAAAAGGAATTGTTTGTCTGTAGAATAATGGGCTCTGGTTCCATTCAGCACTAATTCAAGATAATTTCTATTACAAAACTGTATATAATGTACATAAAACACACTTAATCGATCTTCTATGTTTATAAGTCCCGAAATTAATACGCCTCCATCTATCTCCGCCCAACCTAACACATTTGTAACCAAATACATGAATTCGAATCGACTAAGTTCCGAACTTTCATTAAAACATAATTCTCCCGTAATTATGTTCGATATTCTGTAATTCCGATTCAATAATGAAGTGGCACAAAGCGGATTTGTGTTCAAAGGCATACCGCTGTCAATATGATGTGAACAAAACAAAACTCGCTTGTAATTATGAGCGCGCGCTTGTGTGAGCCTTTATTACATCCTGCAGGTGACGTCGAATCAGGGGCCCGATCAAAGTGAGCGCTTTTAATAAAGCCCACCACACACCGGCGACTACTAAACGTAGACCCCTCACAGTTTCTCTCATATTCAGATATTTTACTTGTTCTCTCATTGTCGCAGGCGATATGAGGGGTCTCGCCGACTGGACACGGCTATCAATAGACTGACTATAGTCTTCTCTTGTTGTTATATCAATATTACACGTAGTATCCCCAAATTCATCAGTCCATATGCATATTTGCCATTCTATGGAAGAGCTTTAGCGCGTATTTGAATTTGAGTTTAACACGATAGAGGTTTTTTGTTTTATTGGACATTGGGTTTTCAGTTTGCATTTCGTTTTTGTTTTTAGTTTTATGGGTTTATAGTACTGCAGTATATGCATGGAGTTATTTGTGTGGAACTGATTCGGCAGCAGACTGAAAGCGGAAACAGATTTATCTTTTTTTTCTAATATTTAATAATAATTTTAATGGTTCATTAGTTTACTAAATAAACATTACGTTTTACAATGGCAAAATACTTAAAATATTTCTTAATTTTGATAATCAAGGTTGTGGTAAACAATCGTATGCCTTGCCTCATCGGAAGCAGTTTAAAACATTATGAACTAGAAGCATCACCCGCGTGTTGTCGATTTTGTAAATCAAGAAGCTCTTATTTTTATATATAAATGTATATTAGTATAAAACACTAATATGCAGCGAATTTTTTGTACCACAAATGCATTTTGACTTTGTGAAATAAACTAAATAGTAACAGTTATCTCTAAAGACTGAATAGTGCTCACAATCTCTATTTAATTCTCACATAAGTAGTATTCTTTGCAAACTATTTAATTCAAGTTTTTCGAGAACATGTTACGATCAAATAGACTCCCTTCAATTTGCACCGATCTATGGGGTCTCTAAGAACAGGTGGAGTGCTTGGCTCCCACGATGCTGGACCGAGTTTCGCGATTGACCCCTCTACTATAATATCAAAAGAATATGAATTCAAATATATAATGCACATGCAATTATATTATAAGATATGACTTATTGATTCCAGTTGCACTGTAAGACAAAAGACGCAATTTAAATAGTTCGCATATATAAAACAATATTAATTAGTTCTTCAACTGTATTAGGTGTAAAAAAATAATTGAAAATAAGAATTCTATAAGCAAAAAATATCTTGAAATGTGTCCATAAACTGAAGTGGCCTAAAAAAACAGGAATAAGTAAAAAGGTTTCGGGATATCCTACTATCCATCATAAAATGAGAGTGATCGTTTGTGAGGCGACAGTTTTATGCGAAGTGCCGTGGTACAGGGCTGCCCTGCGGCCGCGTCTGAATTATTAAACCCCTACATAGGATGAATGGCCGATTTAATTCACTGGCCATTTTGCACTGGACCCAATCTGCGATGTATCGGGATTAGCATAAGAATCCGCGTGGCCCTCGTTCTCACGCTCCCGTTACATTGTTTCGTACTAGAATTTAAAATTCTGCCAGTTTCGTGTAATAATAGTCAATTATTTTCTAGTTTCGTTTGCGCAGCACATTAATATTCTAAGCAAACAGTCTGGATCAATCTTTTCGTGGCTTTGTTCGTTCACCTGTTTTGCTCTGAATTTTTCGTATTTTTGTCCATGAGGTATTGGTAGTAGTAGTAATAATTATGTAATGTTATATTTTTGGTAAAAAATCTACGTAAGTAAAGAAACTAAAACGAAATTTTATTTGAAGTTCCCCTTTTTAGAATGTATTTTGATATTTTTTGACGAGCTCCGTGGTGGAATGGCTAGCGACGACTATTATAGCATCAAGGCTTGTTAATTAAATTATCTCATCAAGGGTTCGATTCCCATACAAGTCAAATCTGTGTACATGAATATGTCTGTTTGCCTTGGTATGGGTGTTTTCTTTTACAACAAAAAGGTATTTATGGCATTACATTGCTTACTCTAGAGCTAGATGGCGCTGTATAATTTGTAAATAATAATAATAATTTATTTATTTTTAATCCCTTATGGTGCGGGCCGTATGGGGAAGCTCAAGGTCGCTCAGCGTGCTATGGAAAGATCTATGCTCGGGGTTTCTCTGATAGAATCAGAAATGAGGATATCTACGGTAGAACTAAAGTAATTGACATAGTCCAAATGATAAGTAAGCTGAAGTGGCAGTGGGCCGGCCATAAAGTTCGTAGAACCGACAACCGCTGGGGAAGAAGAAGGTTCTCGAATGGCGGCCCCGTATTGGTGCGCGCAGTGTAGGACGAACCTCCACTAGACGACGCGACGGAGCGACGACCTCAAGAGGTTTATAGGGAGTTGATGGATACAGATGGTACAGGATCAAGACGCATGGTACTCTAGAGTGAGATCTATGTTCAGTAGTGGACGAATACGAGCTGAGATGATGATGATGATGACCCTTAAGGGGGCGTGTATCCTACCGGATAGTAAACACTTAACCGTAGCTTATGGACAATTATAACACCAGGAGCATCACTCTTTACTTTTGATATTGACCTTATTTATTTTGATTTATCTAAAATCTCTGATTCATTGTATAATAGAGTTTTACTCCTTAGTGATCTGAATTTAGTGAAATATTGTATATAATTACCACTGTCAGATAAATAATAATAATTTGTTTAATGCTCTACAGTACAGTATGGTACGGTTTATAAGTTTATAATTATCTATTATTATCATTAAAATGTATGCTTTAATTCTACATGATATCTTGTTTGACAAGTACTACATGCCACATCGGCTACGAAATTATGTAGGAGTTTGTAACAGCTACGCCGTAGGACTCTTGTACTACGAGACTATTGTACTACGAAACAAACTACATAGCAAACATGATGCCAGCGGTGGATTCATAGAGCGCTTTGTTGAAATGAAACAACTTTGAATATTTGTGAGAATAAACATAGTACGCATCATTGATTTGCGACTTTGATCCACGCAGCGAAGGGTTCTCTTGTACCAAGAACAAATAATGATATACGCTTTATTGTAATAACTACAAAACATGAGACAAAATAAATTATACTTTTTCTTTTTAAATTATCACGCATTGTGAATCAAGAACATTGTAGGTCAAAAGAGTGATATTATTAAACACCCATTTTTGATGCAAAATTAGAATTTTGATAAAAAAATAATAAATATGAATAATGCACTGATTTATGAGAGCCAATATTTTGTCACGAGCAAAACATGAGAGATATTTACTCGTGAACTTCGTGGTATTTAGACGTAGATGTGCGACCTACTTCGTGGTGTGGATTTCCGATGTCGGTGTCGTAAAAAATCGCTCTCATCAGTTTTCCCTAACACACCAAAAGAAGTATGACTTCAAAAATATAACTATAATAATTATACAAAGGTCAGCACATGCAAACCATTCGAAGATATAAATTACACATACCAATGTAAAGATGAGGCTATGCACTGTGCACGGGTATCCTATTATTTGACACCCAGCCTGGAGAGATTATTTCGTGAGTGTAACAAACTGGCATACCACACGCAGAAGCGAACCGCTGATATATTATGCTTGTTTAACCAAAAGTCGTATGGACTGGCACGGCGCTTATTTGACTCGATTTTTGGCATTATGCTAAAAATTATTTAACTTGCAACTTACCGTGGAACAAGATTTAGGTTTGCTATTAGTTGATTTGGTCTTCGGTTTTGATGGGGGCGTAGGCGGGGCGGGAGGTGTTCCGGGCGGGCTACTGTCGCTTCCGCCGCCGCTGCCGCTACCGCTTGTGCTTGTGGCATCCGACTTCTCTGATCCTGAGTTACTTGACTGGAAGACAAATTTTTGAAATTCATATATACTTTGAGAATGTTGATGATGGAAGAATGATATGGTTGTAAACTGAAATAATGATAATATGTCAAGTAATATCGAGCGTCCACTGTCTTTGGATGGGTTTATTTATTCGAGTTCCCCGAGAGAATACGTTAAACCATCGGTTTCGGTTTGTTATGTGTATGTTTATGGTAGACATCACTAAGTTACATCAATGGCCTTCGGGCGGGTTGAATATATAGACCCTTGTCAATTTGCTATGGCTAAGCGAAACCCGAATCCCAGCAGCTACATGAATATGGCTTGATGTGGTGGTGGTGTATATTTGCATCATGAACAATTGTAGATATTTGATTAATATAACAGAACAAACATACTTAACTAACAACATATTTAGTTTAATTTTTCTTCTTAAAGATAGGAAAAAAGATGCCTATTTCAATATATATACTTAGTCTGGCCATAAATACTGTTACAATTAAAAATAAACAAAATATTACATTTGAATTTGGAATCTGTCATCTTTTATGATTGTTCATTCAGTTTTCTCATTTTGGCGCCAATACGTTGTACAATATTTTGCGATATTAAATTGGAGTGGGGTGATAAAGAGAACCGAATCGCTGTGATTACATTATACAAAGTAGGTATGGAGCCAAATGCAATTTTGAAAACTCTCCATACGCTCGGTATTAGTAAAATGTTTGTGTACCGGGCTATTAATAGGTACAATGAGACCTCCTCTATTTGTGACGGAAAAAGATCTGGCCGTCCACGTAGTGTTCGTACGAAAAAGGTGGTCAAAGCAGTAAGGGAAACAATTCGAAGAAATCCTATCCGAAAGCAAAAGATTTTATCTCGGGAGATGGAGATAGCACTTAGAACCATGTCGCGTATTTTAAAAGGTGACTTAGGACTTGCAGCCAATAAGAGACGCACTGGTCATTTTTTAACTGATAATTGAAAAAAGAATTGGGTGGTAAAATTGAAACAACTACTGATGCGGTACGCAAAGGAAGGTCACAGAAAAATTTTGTTTACGGATGAGAAAATTTTTACAATTCAGCAACATTTTAACAAACAAAATGACCGTATTTATGCTCAAAGCTCTAAGGAAGCTTCCCAATTAGTCGACAGAGTGCAACGTGGGCACTATCCGACTTCACTGATGGTTTGGTGGGGTATTAGCTATGAAGGAGTGACTGAGCCATACTTTTGTGAAAAAGGTATCAAAACATCGGCATAAGTGTATCAAGATACCATTCTTGAGAAGGTTGTGAAGCCCCTTAACAACACCATTTTCAATAATCAAGAATGGTCCTTCCAGCAAGACTCGGCGCCGGGTCATAAAGCTCGGTCTACGCAGTCTTGGTTGGAAACGAACGTTTCGGACTTCATCAGAGCTGAAGACTGGCCGTCGTCTAGTCCCGATCTTAATCCGCTGGATTATGATTTATGGTCAGTTTTAGAGAGTACGGCTTGCTCTAAACACCATGATAATTTGGAGTCCCTAAAATAATCCGTACGACTGGCAGTGAAGAATTTTCCCATGGAAAGTGTGCGTGCTTCTATTAATAACTGGCCTCAACGTTTAAAGGACTGTATGGCAGCCAATGGAGATCACTTCGAATAAGCCTTTTATATTTTAAATTGCTTTATATTTATGTATTAAACTAACACACTGTAAAGTAATAAATGTTATTTGCAATAGATTTTTTTTTCTTTTTTTCAGTATTTATGGCAAGACTAGGTATATACACTAACTATAAATATACCTAACCTGCACTCATGCACCATTGTAGCTTAACAACTATGATTTGATTTAGTGTTTAGAGATTTTATACAACAGCAAAAAACAATCCAAGGTTTTAATTGTTTCTAAATGAACAAAACAACTATTTTATTTAGTTTTTTTAAAGTAAATAATTTAATACCATTCTTCTCACCACCAGTGTGTCTCAGAAAAATAATGAGTTTTAAAATGTTAACAAAAAATGGGTGCGCCTAAAACAAATTGTGACCAGAATTAGAAGGTCTTTAAAGACTTTATACATAGAAGGACAAAAAAAGTTCCGTGCGTTTCTTAGATTACTTTAAACATAAATTCGTTAATGCCGAGTCGAAACAGAATAAAACTTAAACGAATTCCCCATTAAAACTCCGCGGAAAACATCCTGTGTTGATTTGGCTGAACAATGTTTGTGGGGATTGAGTAAAATGAATTGAGATAAACACGCCGAACTTTTTTGGTGAAACCTTTAATGGCGGTACGAAATGAAAAGAGGATTTGGACTAATTGGTTAATTAATAAGGGTGGCGGATGGACGCTGAATATTACATACTCGGCCGGTTGGAACCCTGCCAGATACACTTAAGTGTAATAAAAAGCGAGATTAATTAGTGACCGAGTGTCGCGCTGTGCGGAACTGTGAAATATAATTAAATCCTAAGTCTAGGAATAGTTCGGTTAAGTACCGCCACCTCAGTTAGGCTCTGCTTGACGTTTAATACCAGCTGTCTGGCTTAATAAATAAGTATATTGCTGGAAATTTTAGCAGTAAGTACCTATACATTTACCTTTTTATTTCAGGGAACTAATTTTGACTTTGCCCATTTTTGATTTTTGAAGCGAATAGGTAGCCAATTAGCACCAATCAAACTATAAATTTTGTTAATATATGTTTCAAGACCACTCTAGTTATTGAATTAAACAATTTTTAACTGAAGTATCGCGTGTTTTATTTATTTTGTTGAACCTGACATTTCGAACGCTTTGCAGCGTCCGTGGTCGCAGGAAGACTAAGGTGATATTTGTCTTACATTAGTTATTCAATTATTACATCTACCGACAGGGTTGGATTAATTATATGTGTTTCGATTCACACAAAAATCGCTAACAGTGTCCGAATATTTTTTAGTAGATCTTTGGGTTTGTGTCTTGATTATTTTTAGGACTGGATCCCAAGCAGGTGGTACTTGCCAACCATCTTCTCTATTGAAATTGTGGTCTTTTCTTATTTCAATAGCCTCGCGCAACATTCTCGGCGAGGATTTGTGGTTCCATGTGGATCCAGTCCTAAAAATAATCAAGTCACAAACCCAAAGATCTACTAAAAAAATGTTCGGACACTGTTAGCGATTTTTGTGTGAATCGGAACACATATAATTAATCCATCCATGTCGGTAGATGTAATAGCATGTAAATTACTATGAAATGAATTTAAAAAAAATGTTTGCCTAGGCTCCCACCTATTTTAGCGTAACTTATATTTAAATGACATGACTAAACCCATACTTTTGATTTAATCTTCCTCCTAGCAAACTGTGCTCTGTCTATTTTTTACCAGAGTCTCCTTTGCAAACGTCCTCATACACTACGACAATGATCCACTATATTATTTACTAGAATCCCAGATGTTTAGAGATTACGTTTTTCCAATACATTATATGGTTTTGATTAGTTAATATTAGATCTGACCTAATACGGAACGCCGAGTTCCATATCGAGAGTCCCATTTCGCCTGTATTTTGTAAATGTAAACGGTGTCTTTAGATACCTGTTTCTCTAGCTCTTAATTATAAAGTAAGCGAAAGTACGTAAAAGTACGCGACATTTTTGCAATGAAAAAAGTTAAAAGTCAGAAGTCTATGTAACTTTCAACTTTTAAGTCTAGGCAAATTTTGAATTACAAATAACAAGCTTTCTTTCATTAAACTAAACATGCAGACGTTTAAAACTTTAATATTCATGGCACTAAAGTTATGATTTTCCGCCTGCCAAGTAATGCCCGATCAGGGGTGTAATGCATGGGATCAACTGTTATTATGCGACAACCCTAATTGGCGCTGTACGAAGGGAGAGTGGTAATTATTCATTTGGAGTAATGGTTTTGGAGGCGGTTTGTTCAAAGTGTTTTTACGAGCTGTTCGGGCAAAATGTCTATTGGCTAATGCATATTATTGACAATTCACACAGCCCATATAACTGAATAGTAAGATTATGTATATAATTAGCATTTATTTCAACAAAATAGCCAAACTTATTTTATACAATGACAGGAGTTATAAGAGAGGTAGGGCGCATCAAAGCAGCTCATCTGGGGAAGTGCCTTCATCTCACAGACAACCGCAGCCAAATTACAGCAACTCCCTGGAGGGTTGTTGGTTGTTGTGTTCCTGCGTGGGAGTGAGGTCACCAGGAAGCTCTTAAGGAGTTGCTGTGTTAGCAGCAGAGATGGCAGTATTACTTAAGGTATTACTAGCGTTTATAGGCTACGGTTACCACTTTACACCAGGTGCACTGTATGCTTGAATGCCTCCCGATGTCGTATCAAAAAAAGGAGGGTAACAAGGCTCGCCTACGTATGCGTTACAAAGTTAAACTAAGCCTTTTACAAACTGAAAGTTTGGAAGTCATTAATTATTGTCCTTTGTTGGATTTTCATTTATTTTATACTACCACGGTTCATATTATTATTTAGTTATATAAACGTTCAACCATCGAAATCAGAAATATTCTACGTAACGGAATATAAGCATTAATCCTTTTTTGCAATCTCATGTTTCAGTAGCAATATAAATCTATGTAGCTATAAACGCCATCTGATGTGGAATGTAATATAACTTTATTTTCATAACAAAAACTTAATCTAAACCTTAATGGTGGATTAGTCACTTCAATATTTCCAGCGCTTTAGATAAGAAGCGAATGAAAACAAAAAAGGAAACAAAGCACCTTTAACAAAATAATGCAAATAATATAATTTCGTAAAAACGTACGATTTTAATTAGATACTTTAGAAATGTTTGGGGTTCGGGCTGCCAGCGAAGTTACTTTGTTACTTTAACAACGCGAATTATTTATTTGATTCGAAGTAAGGTAAGCAGGGACAGAGGCAGATCAAACAGGCCAAAGTATGCAGTGATCCTATAAAATTGTTGTTACATTTGCTGAACGAACAAGAGTTCCTGAAATAAATCATCATTATAATTTGACGAGCTCGGTGGCTCAGTCGTGAATGACGCGTCTTTGACACTAACGCTCGTGGATTCGATTCCCACACAAGGCAAACATTTGTGTGTATGAACATGGCTGTTTGTCTTAGTCTGGATGTTTTAAGAGAGGTGGGGCGCATCAAAGCAGCCCGTCTGGGGAAGTACCTCCACCTCACAGAAAACCGCAGCCAAATAACAACTTCCTAGAGGGATGTTGTGTTCCTGCGTGTGAGTGTGGTGACCACACTCACACGTAAGTAAGCTCCCAAGGAGTTGCTGTGTAAGCAGCAGAGGAGGCATCGCTCGAGTGATACTTAATATATCGCAAGCGTACTCGCTTTACATCAGGTGGGCCGTATGCTTGCATGCCTCCGGCGTAGTATAAAAAAAAAATATTATCATAAAAGAAAAATGTTCAGTTGTTTTCAACTATTAACAAGTAAGGAATCATATAACCTATGGAGAACCGACGAGACGATGTTATGTAGTAACTCAATTCACCGCTACAGGTCGAGTGGTAAACTAGAACGTGCTTGGCTAGTTCACGGATCAACATTGCGTCGCTCATTAGCTTATTTGTTGAAATACTGTCCAATGGGAGGACATTTTGTTTCGTAAACACATTTAGGCGGTAAAACACTGTTTTTTAAGTGAGGGGTGCCTTTGTGTGCCGTCACGTGGTTTTCTGGTTTGTGACACAAGGTAAAGTGAAGGTGCGGTGGGTGAGCCATGAGTTATTTCTCTAGCGCAAGCACATTTACGTGAAAATTACTTCCCTAATGGAGAACGTAAATCTGTTAATTTACAGAACATACTCATATGTACTCTATGAAAATATAATTAAAACGATATAAAAACAACGAAAATTGATTTCAATGAAGGAACTACACCAGCATATGCCACCAATCGGATACTGAGGCTTTCAAATTTTAATAAAAATATCTAAAATCAATTCACAAAATAGCGAAAATTACTAACAACATGTTTACCATTTATATCTTAGAATAAAATGAAAAAATTCATGCGCTAAATAAATGTTGTATTTTAAAGCAAATAACGCAGGGGAACTCCAGCGTCCCCTTTGAATGGCGACCGGTCAAAGTTTAGCGTGCGAGATCAGTTTGCATAGGTATTCTTCGAGTATGCTAAATATCGGTTTCTGGAACTGGTAGAACTATTGAAGTTGTACATTTTGTAGTATCAGAGATATAGGTTAGATGGTGGGCCAGGGGTTCTAAGACGTCAGAGCTCTCGCGTGTGCGTGGCCCCGAGGAGACGGACGGCTTAATAGTAAACCTAGTTGCAACGAGATACTTTTACGATCTGTGCAGAATTCTCAATTTGTATATCTTTTATATTGTCTTTTATGGTAGCAGTAATGCTCATTGAAACGTAATGATTACTAAATAACTTTAAATCAAGTCGGACTACAGTCGACGTTGTTTAACTTGTGGTCAATTAGACTGCAACAGTATATAATAATAATAGTATAATCACATTACACGGTAGTGATAACTTTTGCCTAATATCAAATGTCGTAGTACTAAACCAATAAACATTTTTAATTAACCTTGCGAAAATTACCATTTTTAGTACTTGTAATCAACAAACAATTGTTTTCATGACGAATTCTTTGTTCGACAGGTTTCATTGCTACGAGTATTATGCGAATAGCGTTCTATGGTGATTACTTTAGTTTCGCAGCTATTGACGAGCTTTACTGTTTTCAATACAAAAAAATGCGTAGGTACAGAAGAAAAATATTGGAAACATGAAACAAATTCATACATGTTTTTCTCAATTTTTCGATAACGATTATGGTAGAATTTTGACTATTGAGACAGGCCCACCACTCATTCCCACCACTGTGTCTCCTGTGTAGGCAGAATTAACAGCGGCGACCACCAAAATGGCAATGAAGAAGAAACAGTGAAGTTCATTGCTGTCTCGGGGCTTAAACTACAGCTGCCTTGGAACTCACAACGAATTTAATCAGAAGAAATTTGTAGGAGTAGGAAGTTTTGGAATTGACTTCCGCTCTTGGCAAAGTGAGAGACAGCACTATGTCAAATAAGGCATTAAAAACCCCCAAAGAGATGGCTACTCAAGTGAAGCTCAACTGTCGTGCACCACGGTTTTTCAGATACACACTATTAGGACCTAAATTGTGAGTTGTTACCTAACACATCGATTCCGTCTGGTAACGTCTGGTAATTCTCTCTTGTTTTTGAACATTGAGAGTTAACACTACTTACTGGTATCACTCTAAATAGTGAAGGGTCTTTTCAATATGTTATTTCACGTTGTGGGTTTTATGTTTTAAAACCAAATATGTTGTTGTTGTTGTATGTAGTTTGATTAATAACAAAATGCCAGAATCAGAATTATTTATTTTTATAAAATGTATAATAATATGTTTTTTAGATTAATTATTGATGTTCCGTATATAGTTTACCTTGCGGCATGCAAATGAAGACTTAAGGAAATAGTTCAATGGTAACTAAAACAAAGGAGAAGAATATTTTGTACAGTAAATTGCTGATTAAATAATATATAAATAATTTCTACCTCAGAGTGTGATGGGTTGTTGCGAGCAGGCGATGGTGGCGAGGCGACTCGGTGAGAATTTGATTCGCGCTCGCTGCCGCTTGTGGTCGCTCCCGATGCTGTACTGCTTGAACCTGTTGGCCAGAAAATTATTATTAGAATTCAACTATTATATGGTACAACTGTTTTATATGATTGAGAGAATAGAAACAGATATAGAGAAATGAAAGAGTACGGTATCGCTACATTTTTTTTTTAATTAACACGTGCCTTATCTTATTCACATTATAAGATTCTTTTAAGAGTATTTTTTAAAACAGTATAATTATAGTTACTTTTTTTTTATTGAACTGTAACTACTATTATCCAGCAAAATACTATTTTGAACAAACTGTTACGAAACAGGAAGGGTAAGGAATTTAGTAGCCGATGTATGTGTGTGACAGACTACGTACGGCTTATGACTCAAAAACCACTTCAAGGATTATGGTGTCAATAGATTCGTTTGTTATTGTATAAGCGTCATAAACTACATTTTAGCCATATAAGTAATAAAACATCATATCGCATCTGTCATCATACTGTAATATCAACAAAAATAACAAAGATTTTTTTGTTGTTCGCCGGTTCCTAAGGCCACTGACATCACCTTCGTATAGAACACGATCAATTTGGTCATGGTAGGTTAATCTTTGCCTTCCTCGGCTCCTACATCCTTCCCACTTTTGCGTTGTAAATCAATAATCTCCATATAAGATATACAGAGCTGAAGGAAGACCTTTTAATAAAATAAAGATGTTACGGTGTAAATAGAAACTGCATGCTCTTAAATCCTCGCAAATACTTTCACATCAAATTATCTAGGAATATTTCCAGTATTAAGTTTTTTTTTTATACAACGTCAGAAGGCATAAAAGCATACGGCTCACCTGATGTAAAGCAGTTAACGTAGTCTATACTACTTAAGCTTGTAATATATTAAGTCACTTGCGCGTTGCCTTCTCTGCTGCTTACACAGCAACTCCTTAGGAGTTTACTGGTGACCTCACTCACACGCAGGAACACAACAACCCTCCAGGGAGTTGTTATTTGGTTACGGTATTCTGTGAGGTGGAGGTACTTCCCCCGGGCTGCTTTGATGAGACCTACCTCTCTTAAAATATCCAGACCAATACAAACAGACATGTTCATGCACACAAATGTTTGTCCTGTGCCAGAATCGAACCCACGAGCGTTGGTCAAAGTCGCGTCATTTACAACTGAGGCACCGAGCTCGTCAAAAAGTTGACTATGAATGCTGTAATCTTCATCTAATAACTTCATAGTTTCATTGCTGTGAGAGTTATTAAGCCGGATGTATCAATTTTAGCGATGTATAAACTCTGATTATCATACTGAATACGCTGAAGCACAATCATATTAAGATCTCTAGCATAGTGTGGGATCTCAACTATCAGGAGCACGTAGGCAGTTTCGAACGGGTACAAAAAGTTTTTACGCGTCAATTATTATTCAAACTCCGCATTTTACTCGTAAAAGTCTGCCTCGATAAATTTAACAGGCCACCTCTTGTTAACCACTGTCGTGAGATTCTATATTTGGTATACTTACACACGGGGATGTCAATTGCCAAAACATTCACAACAACTTAAGAGTATTTGTGTCGTGTTTTTTTATACTACGTCGGGAGGTATACAAGCATACGGCCCACCTGATGTAAAGCGGGTACCGTAGCCTATTAACGCTTGCAATATATTAAGAATCACTCGTGCGATGCTTCCTCTGCTGCTTACACAGCAATTCCTTAGGAGAATATATATATATATATATATAAATATAATATAATATATGTTGCTGGTTTTGCAGATACTGAATATTATATTCTGGGCAGGGGTGCTTCCCTACCCACACTACCACCGGAGGCCACCCAGGCACCGGTGGTGTGCGTAACGCATTTTTGCCCGCGTCAAAAAAAAAAAAAAAAAAAAGGGGTGCTTCCCTAGACTAGTAGGTACTTGACTGAGACATTGTAAGAAAGGTATTTGTATTTATATATATGGTGTTCTTAAAGTATATGCCCAAATTGAAATGGGAAATAGTATTATGTATGCTGATTATGATAGTAAATATATTTTATTCCCCACGCGTTACAAATTCTTTCATACAAAAAAAAATCCATCATAAAAAATAGCTATCTGTTGTATGAATCCAACCACCTAGGAAAATACAAGTATGTCACGCGACACGGTACCCAGGTACGCAGGCGCGCTTAGCGGGCTTTCGTGGAAACGCTAACCGCGCATGCGCCATCCATGTACCCACCGCGCTGCGTAGTAGATGGCGCACGCGTGGTCAGTCTGTTCCGAGTGTCGCACACTACACTACTACGCGTGACCGTAATCATGTCTGGACCTTGTTACTCTAATCAGGAGTATCTCCAAATGGTACTTTGTTATCGCGGGTGCAATAACATCACTGCAAAAGTTCGGAATACGAGTGAGCCATCACACAATCCTCGGCACAGTGTACAGGTTTCGTGAACATGGCAGTTACTTAACGATGAAGGCTTACATCGATACCACTTCACTAGGGTACAAGAACTCATGCCACAAGATCATGCGCCTCGTGTTGACTTCTTTCGTTGGCTTTCACACGCAGTGCGGCCCGATCATTTCCAACACAGATTTACAATACAACACTCGGTGACAGTGTTAGGACCAGTTTTTTTAGAGAGACTGAATGCGGATACCTATCTTCACCTACTGCAAACACAAGTGGACAGTATGCTGGAAAATGTTCCACTTGAACATCTAAGGGGTTTATACTTCCAGCACGATGGAGCACCAGCCCATTACGCCTTGCGTGTTCGCGAGTATCTGGACGTTACGTACGCCATGAGGTAGATAGGAAGGGGAGGGCCAGTCCAATGGGCTCCCCGTTCCCCTGACATAACGCCGATGGATTTTTTTATGAGGTTGTGTGAAAGTGTGATGGAAAGTTTGTGACCTTTTTTAAGTTAAGTTTAAGTGGATCAGCTGTTATATCCGGTAAGTGTTCTATAAATTTCCATTTTATTTAACTAGATAGGTAGCGAATGTGAACGCACATAAGCGACGTCTCTGGTGTTAAAAATGTCTAAATGCTACGATAACTGCTTACAATCAGGAAGAGAGCACCTAAGCTTGTTTGCAACCTTAGTGGTGCAAGTGTACCTTTTCCTATATCGTACCTCGTACACAATTACCAACAATAGACATATCATTTTTTTATCGTTCCCATAAACAAACTTAGAATAATATTCTAAGTAAACAAACCACTCATGAAATACCTACCTAATTCGTTGAAAATGTATCTAAGTGTAAACTAATCAGACTTAGTGATGGATGTTTGTCATATGAAGCAAATCAGCTGTTTCATACTTTGGATCAGGCGCATCTTTGTTTTTTACTACGTCGGGAGACAAATAAACATACGGCCCACTTGATGTAAAGTGGCTACCGTAGCCTATGAACGCTCGCACTAAGGTTTATCGCACGCGGGTTGCCACCCCCGTTGCTCACACAACAACTCCTCTCACTGCCTTCTGGTAACATCACTCACTCACATAAAATCAACAACCCTCCAATAAGGTTATTTTGCTGCGGACTTCCCCTGTCGGACTGCTTTGATGTGCCCTACCTACCTATGTAAAAAACATTGTTAGGTGATGTATCAGCTGGCATAGTCACAGCCGTCAAAGGTATTTCTTTTTTGTATACAACGTTGGGAGGCGTACGGTCGACCTGATGTAAAGTGGTTACCGTAGCCTATAAACGCTTGCAACACAGGAAGTATCGCTTGCGCGTTGCCAACCCCGCTACTGATACAGAAACTCTTCAGGAGCTCACTCGTAACCTTACTCACTCGCAGGATTAGTTGTTCTTTGGCTGCAGTTTTCTGTGAGGTGAAGGTACTTCTCCAGACGGACTGTTTTGACGCGTCCTACCTCTCTTCACTGAGCCTTCCGACTGGCAACTGTCAGGAACTCGGGACAGGCTGTGGTGGTCGCTGCGTAAATGGCGTGTTCGATTAGACCCGCGACCCGTGCATCGACCCCGTCAAACTGAATTATTAACAACTGATGATGATGACGGGGCAATCATTATGCACCATGAACCAAGTAGGCACTTTATTTATTTGATTTCTCAAACTTTTTTAACGATGCCGGGACACGAAGTTTCTTGTCTATCGTAACAAATAAACGATATTCTTTCTCCCATTGGGCATATAGAAAAAAAACACCTTATATATAACGAGTCAGGCCATAAATATTGTTACATAGAACCATTTCTTTTTTCAACTCTAATAATTTTGAATTTGGAACGCGTTTATTATGTTAAAATCTTTCAATTTCCCGCCATTTTTTCATGATAATTATCAAACTTTGAGTTATATTATGCACTTAATCGGTTAGCTACACTCGATAAGATATCGATCGGGTCGTGTTAAACGGGATTCTGCCTTATTGATGCTTGCCTGCACATGGATTACCGTTGCTGCCATGAACACGCTCCGGCGATACAGAATTGTTATCGGTACAGACAACCAGTAACTAACAGTTACCTTCCATTAAGATACATGTACCATATAGTTTATATGGAATGGATTTTAGTTGATGAAAAAGGTGTTAATTTCAGTATAAATAAGAAGGGATGAATTAGAGGTCCGTATTTTCCAATTTATGTACTTATTTACTTATTTGCTAGGTAGTATAAAAAAAATCGCGAGGAAACCTGTGCGCCCCAGAAACTATATTTAGAAAGATGCGTTATCTCACCTAAGACGGAGATACTGTTGTTACATGGAGCGACTGCCTAGAACTTAGACAGTCGGTCCATGTAAAAAAAATATCTCCGTCAAATCCTTGGAATACATAGCGGACCCCGCTAATCCTAAAGGATTAGGAAACAGGATAACGCTAGGAAGTAGAAGAAACATGGAGGAATAACTTTCACATTTGGAGCAGGTTTATTATAATGCTATTTTGATACGAGATGTATAATAATTTATTTATCCTTGTTCGAACATGTCTTCTGTTAAAGCTGTCAACATTTTGAAGAATAAACCAGTATCTAATTGTTTAATGCACTGGGGATTCTCACTGAGATTTGACTGGCAAACAAATATACGGTCCTCCTGATGTCGAGATGCGGACGCTTACAATACAAATAAAGGATTTCAGTCGCGCATTGTCATGTGGTCGCCTCCATAGCAGCAATCTCGGTTTTCAGGTCATGTTGCAAAGACACAACAACCCTTCAGAGAATTGTTATATTGCTGCAGTTTTCTATAAGATTGTGATATCTCCCCCATTCAGTCTGTTTATTACATATACCTGTGGCATACCTGTTTTTTGTTGACTTTCTAACGGCTAGAGTGCACAATTTGCAGATATTTTTTATACAACGTTGGCGTGCAAGCATACATCGCACCTGCTGTAAGGCGGTTACCGTAGCCTTCGAACGCTTGTAATAATACATCGAGTATCACTCGCGCGATACTATGTTTGCTGCTAACATACCAACTTCTTACTGGTGACCTCACTCACACGCAGGAACACGACAACCCACTCCATAGAGTTGTTATTTGGCTGCGTTTTTCAATGAAATTGAGGTGCTTTTCGAGACGGGCTACTTTGATGCGCCCTACCTCTCTCAGAAACGCCCATGCCAAGACACATAGACATGTTCATGCACACAATTATTTGTTCTGTATGGGAACCGAAGCTACGAGCGTTGGTGTCAATGTAGGATTGCCCACTGTGCCACCAAGGTCACCAAAACTTAACGTACGTTTATAGTTATGCCATTTAAAGGATCAACATAATAATACCTACCTCTGTTAAAAACACCCAGATCAAGACAAACATACATGTTCGTGCACATAAGTGTTTGTCTTGTACGGCAATCGAACCCACGAGCGTCGGTGACAAAGTCTGATTATAAACCGCTGTGCTACCGCGCTCGTCAGGCGAGGTCGGCTTTGGCTTTAAAGAGGGTAGTAAGCCGCTTACACGTCTAAAGTTTCATAGTTGCATAGATTATAATTGGCACTTACTGGAATCAGACGGCGGTTGATGGTGATTTTCGGTATGCCGCCGCAGCGACCGCGCGTCGCAGTATGACTTGCCACAACCATCTGCTTTGCATTCGTATGGCTTCTTGTTGCGATGGGTGAGCATGTGGCCGTTGCTGAAAGAGTAGAGTCGTTAAAATCTATCTTAGGTGTTGTAGTTGATTGTATTCTTAGATTTTAATTTATACTAATATATGTAGAAAGAATGCAGCAAGAAAGAATTACGAAACAGATATATAACGCGAAAGTCGAGCCGAGGAAGACCAAGACTTGCTTACCATGATCAAATTGATCGTGTTTTATCAGAAGGGGATGTCAGGAGCCTTAGAAACCGGCAAGAGTGCATAAGAAGATCAATGAATGTTAAAGAAACGACTGAGGTTTGTAAGGATCGAGTCAAGTGGCGCTCTATTCCCTCTGCTTACCCCGCAAGGGATTTAGCGTGAAGTTATAGACAGATAGACTGATATACAAAGCAGAAAAGTTTGTTTGTTTGCATTTGATAGCCCAATTCTTGAAGGAAGGTTATATGTAGAAGGCTATTTAACATCACGATACACCCCTTTTAGCTGAGACAAAAGAAAGAAACTAAGAAAAAGCGGTTCCGGGAAAGCGCAAACGAAGTCGCGGGGTGCAGCTAGTTAAAGAATAAAATCGAAAAGTACTTGATTGAAAATAATTGTGATTGGAATTGACTGAATGTTAGATTACGTCCTTATTATTGTTGTGATAAAGTTATAATTTATGCGGTTCCATGAAATTCGGACCTCGACTAAAATTTTTTTACGGACGTTAAGTCGAATCCAAAGGAGAGCTTCATTGTACAGCGCTCAAGGCAAATAATAGTTTGTTTTACATGCGAGCAAAATAATATTTTTATGGAGAAACCGCTATTTAGAATCCAAAACCGACCGACGGATGCTAAAGTACGATCCCATGTGCTCCATTTTACCATGTTGTCATGTACAATCGCTAAATTTTTACAGTAACATGACAAATATAAGTGAATGATATTCGGCTTTTTAGACATATTTGCGTCATAGCTACAGGACAAACTATAAAAAATGTATAATAATACCTTTCAGTGAGGTAAGTGTAAATTAGGTCACCAGTGATGACCACTGGCCGCGCAGTCAATACACGAGCATTATGGACACACAGTCTCATTAATATTCATGTGGGGTGTAAGCTGGGCGATTAAAGCAACACCTTGCGCCCGAACATGTGTCGTGGTCGTGATGGCAAAGATTAATAATAATGGCGTAGAAACACCAGCCCTGTCATTTATATACAGGATGTAAACGTTAATTGACTGCAGATTATTTTGTTAATATATAAGGTATTGAGAATCTACATATTGATTTATAGTCCGCGTCGTTATTCAACGATTTGTATTTATATATATATTAACAAATTTAAACAAAAGCAATAAAAAATAAGTTAGGTCATTGTGAAATTTTGTGGTCTCCATTACCTTTAAAATTTTTCGTACATTTTAACCATTGAATATATAATAAAAGAGATGTACTTAGTTGTGTAGTGTAGTTAGTTGTTGTGTACTTGTAAATAAGTATTACTATATATAGTATATCCGATTTTTTAAATGACAATTTATAATTATTGATATGCTGATTGTCTAAGTAAAGTAATTAAATGTAATATAGTGATTTAATTCGATACGTTTAAATAAATTTGCATGTCTAATTCAGGTGAAATATTGTGAAACTAGTATTTATTAACAAGGTCAATGTACCATTATTGAAGTAAATATTTTTTATTTCTTTCCTTCTGTATTAGTATTGATAATTAAAAAATGACAAAATATTATTAAACGTATACTTGAAGTGAGAAATAGTTTACATCGACATGATTAAAATTGTAAAACGATCTATAATAATGCTTGTTCTAATGAAGACAATAGTAAACGTATGAAATTCATATTGTGGTCACATAGCGTTACATCTTTAATCACTTTCTATTAAATATTTACATTTATTGACCTAGTTAATGAACCAGTTTAATGTTACGCAATATCTAATATAAAATAAAAATAATTGAATAGACTCAGTTCACGTTTTCGCCCTGTATAATAATATTATCAATATAGCCACGTCGCATTAAATTTTACTAAATAATATAGTGCCCCCACGGTTCACTGCAAGGACGCTTGCGTAGGTTCGATTACATAGCTGGTCATAACTTTACACATTATGTCATAAAATCATGCAATTAAATCAACTAAAATCGATATGAGCGACGGAATAAATTTTAAGATCTTTGTACACGCAAGTTAAGAAACGTCTACTGCAGTTTGTCTTTGGATGGATTTAGTCGTTTCGAGATCTTCCTTTGAAACGCACATTAAGCTGTGAAGTTAAGAAGGTAGGTCGCATATGAGTACCCCGACGTGGTAAGTGCCTCCACCTCACAGAACATCGCTGCTTATTAACGACTAACAGTTGTTGTAATTCTGCAAGTGAATGAGTTTAACACTAAGCTGCCAAGGAGTTCCTGTGTTAACAGTGAGATGTCAACCCGTAAGTGACGTTCTTTGTATTGCAAGCATTCATAGGCTACCGTAACCGATTTATATAAGGTGGATCATCGTATGCTTGCATCATCCCGACGTTGTATAAAAAAATAATCCACTCAACTTTTTTATGTGAACCTTTCACTGCCGGATACATTTTTTACTAGAAATTACAAAAACACATAAAACGAGGGAACGGTCTGATTGATGATAAGTATTTACCGTAATCTATGGACACTTGTAATAAAAGGGGCATAAAATATGTTATAAAAATCTCTTCACGCGTTTTTTTAATGAACCTCGTGTTGTAGTTTCTTGAGCCTCGGCAGGGAGTTCATTATACAATCAAATTTCGGAAATAATCTTCATAATTCATGTGTGTGAGGATGAATGATGATTAGGAGGATTATATCGAACAACTCTTCGCAGTACAAACAATGTCATGTACAGTTAGTAGAACACGCAAAGGGAAACAAAGTCTGTCCTGTGGGGTTCAATACCATGCTTTTTTTAAACAACGAGAGCATACAAGCATACGGCCCACCTGATGTAAAGCGGTTACCGTAGCTAAACGCTTGCAACATATTAAGTATCACTCGCGCGAAGTGAAGCGAAGGCGGATCGCGCGGATGCCACTTCTGCTACTAACACAGTTACTGCTTAGGAGATTACTGGTGACCTCACTCAGTAGCAGGAACACAAGAACTCTCCAGAGAGTTGTTATTTGGCTGCGGTTTTTCTATGAGGGGAAGGTACTTCCCCACACGGGCTGCTGTGATGTGCTCTACCTCTTTTAGAAACGCCCAGACCTAGACAAATAGACATGTTCATGCACACAAATATTTGTCCTGTATGGGAATCGAAGCTACGAGCGTTGGTGTCAATGTTGCCCACTGCGCCACTAAGGTCATCAAAATTTAACTCACGTTTATGGTTATGCCATTTAAAAGATCAACATAATAATATGTTTCAGACTTAGGTTTATAAAATCGAAGTAAGGACAGAACACACTTTCGCAAATATTCATCGTAAGATAAAATCAGCCTTGCAAATAAACTTTCAAATACGTTTGAAAGACGAGCGTACGGAAAACTACTATAACTTATTCTGTGAAAGAAGGTAGATGTTTGTTCAAGCTTTACTTACAGATGGTCCTGCCTCTTGAACGCTTTGGCGCACGTGATGCATACATATTTGCGTTCATCGCTGTGAGTGAGCTTGTGTTTTGCAAGTGCCGACGCGTTGCCGAAGATTTTGTTGCATACCTGAGACAATGAACAGTGAGAATTATGTAAGACATGTGAAATATTGGATACCATTTATATGACGTCGTAAGCGGTCCATCCTCGGAAACATCGGCTGTTACAGCCTTGAACACAAAATTGCAATTCTTTGGTGTCGCTTTTCATGGTTGTACGACACTGGCGCCGCAAGGTTGCGTTTGGAATTGGAATTCTACAAGGCAAACAGCCTCGCGTACGCTTACAGCCTTATAGAATACCAAATAATTTAGCCGTGATCGCAGTAGACGATGTCAAAGCTGTGACATCTGTGATCACAGCGACGCACACAGCCATTACGAGTCGCTTAGAGAATTGCATGGCAGGTATTTCACCTGATGTGAAGTGGTTACGGTCTATGAACGCTTGAATACAAAAAGCTTGGACGTTGTAACCCAGCTGATAGCGCAGCAACTCCTTAGGGGCTTACTGGTAACATCACTCCAGGGAGTTGTTATTTGGTTGCGGTTTTCTGTGAGGTAGCGGTACTTCCCCAGGCGGTGTGCTTTGATGGTTTTAGACAACAAACAATTGTACAGAAGCATCCTTAATAATGTTGATTTCAACATGTACCAGCACCATCATCCTCAACTTAATACAGATCAGGTGTTGTGTGTAGCGAAACAAACACAACCAATAATAAAAAAGAAAATATTTGTATGTATAACAGTATTAGAGTAAACAGTTTAAGAGATGAATTAGTGTAAGTTTGTAATTGTGACAATTAAGTATGCAAAAAATCGGCCAAGTGCGAGTCGGACTCGCGCACGAAGGGTTCCGTACCATTATCTATAAAAACGGCAAAAAAAATCACGTTTGTTGTATGGGAGCCCCCTTAAATATTTATTTTATTCTATTTTTTAGTATTTGTTGTTATAGCGGCAACAGAAATACATCATCTGTGAAAATTTCAACTGTTTCATGAGATACAGCCTGGTGACAGACGGACGGACGGACGGACGGACGGACGGACGGACGGACGGACAGCGGAGCCTCAGTAATAGGGTTCCGTTTTACCCTTTGGGTACGGAACCCTAAAAATGATAACAAGTATCCATAAAATCAGCACATATATCAATCAGTAAGCAAGTCATTCACATTCTTCTTGAAGGCAGTCGGCGATAGTGCAAACAAGTCTAAATCTTTAAAAGGATCATTGTATGACTTCATGATTCGATTCAAGGGAGCACTTTCGCCCGCATTGCTTTCAGAACTTTTCGGTGCAAATAGACGAAAAGTCAAAGCGCTGCATGAACGTCCGATTGTGTTCGGTACTCGATAATATAATATTTCATAGCAATCAAAACTATTACGACATATAATATACAATAGCATTTGATCCATGAACATTCTTCTATGGTTTAATGAAAATAAGATATAATTTATTCAATAAGATCTCATATACTACGATAACATTTATAAGCGGTAACTCGAAGAAATTTACGCAGGACCATTTCTAAACTATCTCTATATTTGTTATAAAGGGGTTCCAAATGACGGTAGCATATTCAAGTTGAGTTCTGATGAGACTCTTGAATAAAATCAAATAGGTAGAAGAATACTTAAACGGGGTATTCGTTCTGAGAACAAAACCATACAATTCACAGGCTTTGTTAGTGTTATAGTCGACATGAGCTTCGAAATGCAATTTAGAATCCAATATTACACCTAAATATTTCACTACAGTAACCTCAGTAAGTAGAGCATCACGTAGTCTGTACTGATATTTTACAACATGTCTTTTCTTCGTGAACACAATATAATTACATTTCGAGAGAAAAAGATATAGTTTATTTCACACACAATAATTCGAAAATCTATTAAGATCATCCTGTAATTTATCGCTGTCACCATAATCATCAACATTACGGTATACCTTCAAATTATCAGGATATAAAAGGAAATGAGAATTATTGAAACAATCGCCAATATCATTTATAAATATTATAAATAGAAAAGGACCCAAAATGGAATCCTGTGGCACCCCTGAAGTAACGAGTATTGTCTCAGAGGTATTACCGTTGATCATCACCTTTTGTGTTCCGTTTTTGACATAGGACATATAACAGTGCAGGAGTTTTCCCTGGATTCCGTTGATAGCCAACTTTTTGAGTAATAGCAAATGATCACCTATGTAGAAAGCCTCACAAAAATCGGTATAAATGACGTCAATTTATTTAAAAGCGCCAAAACTTCTTCTTCGACAAAGTAGACAGCAACTAGATCAGACGATAGTTAGTGGCGTCAATCCTAGATCCGATTTTGTATACCGGCGTAATATTAGCCTCCTTCCAAATTTCTGGCACTATCCCTTCTCGAAGGTTTTTATTAAAGATAATGTAAAGGGGTCGATTGCACAATAAGCTTAAAAAATAGAGGGGTAACCCATCAGGACTAGGTCCCTCAGTAACATCTAAAAGCTCGAGTTCTTTAGTTATTGCTTTCAATGATATATATAGGTATAGATATATCCGAAACTATGACACAATAGTCGTTTACTACAGGTAAACTGTGTGCGCTAAATTCATTTAATTGACCGTTTTCGTACACCGAACTAAAAGTCTGAAAATAGATTGCAAATGCCTATGCAAATGATAAGGATAAAGATAAGATAAAACTAATTTATTTGCCATTCTGCCTGCACGGACACCACGGACACATCTTACATTCTTTAAATCAAACATATTGTATGTTATTAATTTTTCATAGCTTTAATCTCTCTCTTTTTTAATCTATTGGCATATCAAAAATGACAATTGGCGAAGAAGAAATGTCGAAAGAAACTTGGCAATAAAGATCTTTTTTCATAAACTTACGTCAATGTATGTATAGTGATGTCAAGTACAATTAAATATATATTACTATATGATGCGTCCTACCTCCTATAAAAATACCCAGATCAAGAGAAACAGACATGTTCATGCACACATATGTTTGTGCTGTGTGGGAATCGAACCCACGAGCATTGGTGTCAAAGTAGCGTTACTAACCACTGCGCTAAAGAGCTCGTCATAAATATATTATTTGCCAATAGGCAAAAACCACTGCAAATTAGTACACAAATGGGGTATCAAGATTATCAGAGGCAATTTTATAATATAATAATTCTGAGCTATTAGGGACATATATCTAGGACTCTCGCGTAAAATATGCAACATTGAACTCTACGCAGGCGAAGTCGCAGGCAACAACTGGTTTTACATAAACATAACATACATACACAAATAGAAATACTATTGTGTTAGTATTCTTGATC
Source organism: Pyralis farinalis (assembly GCA_947507595.1). Lineage (NCBI taxonomy): Eukaryota > Metazoa > Arthropoda > Insecta > Lepidoptera > Pyralidae > Pyralis > Pyralis farinalis. The sequence goes on from OX382278.1 coordinate 9,745,516, forward strand.
AAAAATACTTTGCCACTAACGTTATGTTTAGAGATGGGGCGCATCAAAGCGGCCCTGGGGAAGTACCTCCACTTCGCGAGAGTACTTCTTATATTGCAAGCGTTCATAGTCTAGTAGATAATAATATATAATATTTAAGTAATACATAGTACACTTCAATTACGAAGACCGTTATATACACACGCGAGCCCCAAATGTTACATTAATTAAAATGAGGCAACTCAATGTTCGGTGGTAATAACGAAACAATGATAGGGAAGGTCCCTGGGCAGGCGTTGACCGTAATCCCATGTTTGTTCCTCATCTAATTAGGGACCTTTTCGTCTCCTTATCCGCTTTTTATTTGGGATACAGATCTTCCCTGGAGACCTTTCCAGCATACCCTGTAGAACACTTGAAATGCGTCCATTATGTTACTGTAGTATTCGGAGTCAAGTTGGTGAAAGCTACACTAGTTTTAATTAATAGTAGGTTTATATGTATGCGAGACAGAATCTTATGAATATTCTTTGTGGTTGGTTCGGATATGTAGAAAGAATGCAGGATGAATAAATGACGAAACAGATATACAATGCGAAAGTGGAAGGATGTAGGAGCCGAGGAAGACCGAGACTAAACCACTATGACCAAATTGGTCGTGTTTTATCAGAAGGTAATGTCAGGAGCCGTAGGAATCGGCGAGCGTGCGTGAAAAGATCTGTGAATGTTAAAGAAGCGAGTGAAGTGTGTAATGACCGCGTCTTATGGCGCTTGGTTCTCTATGCCTACCTCGCAAGAGACATGGCGTCGTTTGTTTGTATGTTACAATCAAGTTAAATAAAATCGACATAATGTTCTTAATGACAAACATGTAAGTATATAAATAGAATAAGAATAACGGGATAGAAATATCTTATGTTCATGTGAGGATCTCTTTGGTAGCAATACAATAATCAAAATTAGTATATAGAAAGAGCCGCTGTAAAGATTCCAGTTTTTTTAATATGTTAATTCAGTGAACTTACTGGAACACTAAACCTTGCCTGTGCAAAATGACTACTCCCATTTTTAAAGCAGTTGTTTCGATTGATCTTTTCGATTTCCAATTTAAATAACATAGAACGATATCAAAATGAAAAGTTAAACAATCAATTCAATAAATATCACTTTCATAGGTATTGTTAACTTATGAAAATGATATTTATTGAATTGATTTCCCACGTCTTTTCATCCTGATATTGTGCAATGAAAATATAATTGCCGAGAAAAATAGATTTGTTTATCGACAGTATTTCCAATTTGTCTTCTTAATAATGATAGTAGATTTTAGTAAACGCCTTAATTGATTAGTATTTAGTTTTTACTACCTGGTTGTGGTTGGTCGAATATCGGCTAAAAAAATTAGAAAATGATTGAGAAAATAACTACCATTAAAATCTTCACGGCTGGTTAACAATTGATTCTATTTCAAATTGGACAAAAACCTATAGAGTACGGGTAAGCTTTAAGTTTTTACAATCAAGTACGAGTAGTTATGGGGGAAAAAAGTATTTTACAATTTTTTGTTAAACGTCACTTAGGTTTAGGTCAGGCCTTTAACTTTTACATTATTAATGGAGGCCGAGAAACGCAACCGAACCCTTGGTGTGCAGTGGACATCTAAATCACACTTGCCAGATATTTTTGTACAAGTTTTTCTAATATTCGTCAGATGTTATAGGTTATTGTCATCGGTGTTACTAAACGCCTTAATTGATTAGTGTTTAGTTTTTACTACTATCCTTAAGGTTGATCATATATAGGCTAAAAAAAATTGAAAATGTTTGAAAAAATTAAAAGCCATTAAAAATCCTCACGGCCGGTTAACAAATTGATTCTATTTCAAATTGGACAAAAACATAATTTAGTTTCAAAGTGTCATTAAAAGATTTGTAGTCTATATATATATAATTGAGATTACCTTTGGAGACAATATCTACAATGTTAATTGTAATATCTACTAAACTATAATAAACTAGTGGAATCGATTCTAAAACGCGATTATAGTGCCACCTACTGAGTACAATTGTGAACCTAAATGGAGAGATTCAATCAAATGCGCACAATAATCATCAAAATTTAAATTTATTTATTTATCAGCCGTTTAGTATCTGCAGTCAGTGTATTTCTTAAAAAACACTCTTATTTTTGTTCAGCATTCTTTTCATGATATTTGTTATATAAATAGTTATAGAATTTATTGTTTATTTGTATCTATACAATGTGTACAAATAGTTTGTATACGTTTATATATATATGTTTGTTTGTTTGTATAATCTTTATTGTACTACAAGGAAAAACAAAATACAGATAAATATTGTTTGTACAATGGCGGACTCATCCCATCCGGGATCTCTTCCAGTCAACCATAGAATACCTGATAGGAATTGTCAATTTAATGAAGTAGGTATGAGCACAAAGTTATTCACACTATATATTAATAAATAAACAAAACAATATCTGTTACACATATAGATAAACGCAAACTTATACAAATATCATACATACAAATACTAACATATCCATCTTCACATACATACACAAATACATACAATATATATAAATACCAGTACATATACATATCAGATACTAATAGACAATTAGCTCAAATTTTCAGGTGCATCAAACTAGAGCTTAAACAATTTTAACTTGAAAGATTGGACAGACTGGGCCATTTTCACATCACCTGGAAGTGAATTCTAAAGACGCCGCCTGCACAATAAAAGATTTCGCATAGGAATGACAATTATATAGTGGAATATCCAATATCAGATTTTTGCTAGGACGTAAGCGATCATCTCGTACACGGAACTTGAATCTCTCCGAGTGGTAATTTGGAGCGGAGGGATTAAATAGCCTGAAAAAGCAATTGAGAATGTGCATATTTCTTCGATGTCTGATAGGTAATAAATTTAGTTTGTGACGAAATTCAGTTATGTGATCAAACTTTCGCAGGCCAAAGACATATCTGATGCACATATTTTGAATGCGTTCTAATTTATTAAGTAGGTCTTCAGTAGGATCTAAATATGCAACATCGCATAGTCAAGGATAGGGAGAAGTAGAGAGCGAACAAGCAAAGCTTTTGTATCCAGAGGAAGAAAATACTGGAGGCGTTTTAATGAGTGGAGCGATGCAGTAATTTTACGACTTCACCGATTTGAGGGGCCCAGGATAGAGTTTGGTCAATGGTAATGCCCAAATTCTTGATAGTGGGTGCCAAAGGAATGATGTTATGTATGCATATATTTACGCCAGGTCCCTTGCGGGGTAGAGAATCGAGCGAGTTTATATATATAGATACATATAATTATCTTTACATGTGTATGACTGAACTTCAGTGATATACACATGTAAAGAAGAATTATAAACGAATACGGTACAAAAAAAAGAGCGTTTTTTTAAGAAAAGAAAGAAGCTGTTTACCTTTTCCAAAAGATTTTAACCTAAATTAGTTCCACGAAACACATTGGGGATGCATTCAGAGGCCAAACCTTGTTGACATCTGCGGACAATACAGTTCGATTTGTACACATTGTCGTGTCTCCGTAATGTAATTCGCGCTTGAATACTTTATGGTGTGTCCCCCAGAGTTTTCACTAACATATCTTTGTCTATGTCGTACGGATAATGAAAACTGTTTAGTGTGCAGACTGAACGTTGACAACGGTACTAGAACTGTGGAGTGTGTCATCACAACCTTACTCAGTGGATGGAGTCGCGTAATTTATTTAGCTTGCTTAAGGAATATGTTTTTGATTACTTGTAAAAGTGAGTCGCCATTAGATAAAGAAAGATAAAGATACCAATTCTTTATTTTTCATTGGGCTCTCACGGACACTTCGACTAGTCTTACATTTTTTTTAAATACAATTTAATTGTATCTTATTCTATACTCTTATGTTACTACTTTTCTTTATTGATCTGCTAGCATTTCGGAAATGACCGTTGGCGAAGAACTGTCGAAATAAACTTGCCTATGTAGGTCTTTTTTCAAATTGTCAATTGAATATTACAATAAATTCATATCAGCATATTGGAACAATAATGGTGTCAAATGATAGAATGAAAGATTATCAAGAGAAGGTTGTCTGTGGTGAATTATTTCCAGACATCTTTGTCGGTTACATTTTCATTAATTCTATAATAAGCCTTTTTAAGGGGAGTATTTTTGACACTAGGCTATTATACCACTAAAGTTTTAAGGGTACAACCTGCCTGATGGTATATAGTTACCAATAGTCAATGGGCATTTGTAACATTAGGCAGAACCTCTGCAAAACCTCCTGTTGTGGTCCTTTGGGAAAACCTCTATAGACATAATTAGTAATAGATATTTAATATAATTTTATGAGATGTAGGGCGGATCAAAGTATCTTGAATGGGGAAGTCCTACCTTTGGGGAAGTTTCTGCGAGTGAGTGAGGTGACTAGTAAGCACCTAATGAGTTGCTGTGTTAATAGCAGGGGTGGCAACGCGTAAGTGATACCTCCTGTATTACAAGGGTTCAAAACGACTTAGCATCAGGTGGGTAGTTGTTTGTACGCCAACGTTGTATAAATACATATATATGGGATTATAGAGCAAGTAAATTAAAACAATCTCACTTTAACGTCTAACTTTATTGAATTATTCTTTAACAAAAATGCATAATCATAAAACATCGTCGTTTCGTCTTGTCGTCTAACATCTGTCACACTCAATATGTTTCTTATTCCAATCTCAGATATTAAACATTATTTTACATTCTGGACAAAGACTATATCAAAACTAGTTTATTAATGGAAAATAAAATTACATTGGAAGCTGATGTAAGTCCACATGTATATTCATACACATACATTCTATGTATTCAAGACTTTAGATTTTTTATTAAACATAAAACTTCTAAAATCTCTCTTATGGACAAAAAGACTGGCGAGGGGTGTGCATGCGGTTCATGTTTCAGATGGCCGACATTTGCAGAGATGACCGCAGCCGTCGAGGCAGAGACGACTGCTGTCATGGCAGCGGCGGTATGAATCTACTAACGGTAGTGCGTAGGCGCCGGCCGGCATTAGTTCTCAAGATCGGCAGCGGAAGCATATAAAGTAGTTTAGATACTTCCTAATAAACAAATGGACAGAAGCTGAAAGCGGCGTATACAAATACGAAATATAGTTAAGTCGAAAATAAAGTTATAAATAAATATTGGCTTAAACACATACAATTTGCAAATATTATTTCCAAGAATACAAAAGTTATTTATTCATTGTTGTATTATTACAATACAACAATGGATACCTCTTCAATTACTTTCCACCGAATACTTCGAAAATTATTTAGGTTGTATGTAATTACTTAATTTCGCGTAGATAAATATACCTAATATTCCCGGACATTGCCTTGTGTTCCTCTATAGGAAGCGTACTTACAAAAGGACTCGCATTCACAGAGTATAAATGACATCTAAAAATATGTAATGTCTTCCTTTTTGGAGCCTTTGGGTTATCTCTGGGGCGGATCTATGTTTATGGGATGGAATTTGGTTTTATTGGGAAATAAACTCAAACCGATGGGGTAGAGTTGTAACTATTGGTACTTCGTGCAATATGAATCGGAATTTGCTCGTAAATTGGACGCATTAATATTATTTTTATGGTTTTTCTGTGAACCCCTTGTGGGAACTATTGGCGTAATTGTATTTTGATGACTATTAAAAAACTTAAGTATCTGGCTCCTTAATGTTGTGGGTTGTAAGGGGCTCATTTTTGGAGCCAAAGCGAACCTCTCATGTAAGTGGTGTACCCTCGCAACTTATATACGGCATACGGCCCATCTGAAGTAAGCTAGTTACCGGAGCTATGGAAAAGTATTTTTTATGAAATATTGGAAGGTATACAAGCATACGCCCCACCTGATGTAATGCGGTTAGCATAGGCTACGAACGCTTTGTCCAACACAAACAGCCATCTTCATGCACACAAATTTGTTCTGTGTGGGAATCGAACCCACGAGTTTTGGTGTCAAAGTAGCATTACTAACCAAGGCCACCAAGATCGTAAAAAGTATAGATTTTGCGTTGCCACCCACTCTGTTAACACATCAACTCTTCGGGATTTTACTGGTAACCTCGCTCACATGCTGTTAAGGATTTGTTACTGTTATTGAACTGTAGTTTTTTGTGAGTTGCAGGCGGTGATACTGCAAATAAACTCATAGATAAAATTCATAGTATCTATTGAGAATTTTGTTTTCATAAACCTGCGACTTCAAAATAAATTGTGATAATGATATAGAAAAGCACACCATTTGAGGCGGGCCAAATGACAGTTTTCAATTGACGTGGTATAAAATAAAGTAAATCTCGTATCATTACTGATAACAAATATGCTTCATTCATTGTGATTGTAGTACCAGTGTATCGAATCTTTTAATGTGACCTTAGTAACTCAGCAATATCAAATTTGCGAGTACACCAGTTGTGCCCTCTAGCCGCCCTCCGGCACTCCTTTTGTTTTCTTATTGAAAGACTGATCTAACGGAGTTATAAGATTTCAATCCTATTTAATAAAAATCGAGGCTAAAATTACATCCCGCGCTTGTTCAGATAAAATTCAAGTTTTTCGTTAAGAGGAACATATTTTTTGACCTAAAATGAACTTATCAGATATAATTAATTTCTTATCAAAAGCCTTTGACACAGATGAAAACATAAATATTTAACTGGTAAAATTCACCTACACTTCTTAAAGCCCACGGGCGATGGACTGCAGGACCATTTACGAGACTAGAGACTCAGCAATTGTGTTGAAGAAATAATTTACCACCCTAAGTCACGTCCTCCTATTTCATGTATGTAATTTCACTGCCCTACATGGTACAAATGGCGGATATACTACTATCTGCTGATGATACTTATTTAACTTTTAATGTTACTCGCCGGTGCGAAAATATTGACAATGTAAATAGTGTTCTATCTGCCATTCTAAATTGGTTCACATTTTATTAAACTCAACTAAAGCCAAATGTATAAAATTTAGTCTACTAAATGTGCCTTCTGCCAATACAGAAGTTCTCATTGACAATAATACTAGAATTTATTAATGATACTGTATTTCTTGGAATTAAAATAGACTCCAAATTGCAATGGGGCCCCCACATTAAAAAACTGACTAGTAAGCTCAACTCCACCATATATGCAGTTAGGAGAATTAGACAATTTACAGATGTGGCTACTGCGCGCTTAGTATATTTCAGCTACTTTCATAGCATTATGTCGTATGGGGAAATTGTGGGGAAAGGCAGCTGACATTACTAAAGAGAGCCATCCGCTCTAGTTATAACATGGGCGCCAGGGAATCACTTAGAGAACTATTTAAAGAAATAAATATCCTCACGGTTACCTCTCAGTATATTTATGATAACATAATGTATGCTCGTAAAAATATAAAGTAATTTTAAAAATTTTGTGAACCTCTTAGAAGCAGGAATAGATTGCGTGTGCCGGTACATCGGTTTGCTAAGACTAGTAGATCTTTTATTGTAAATTGTATTCGATTCTGTAATATCTTACCTGAAACAGTTCTGTCCTTGCCTGTCAATATGTTCAAAAGGTACAGCAAAAATACTCTGTGCAAGAAGGATTATTACAGAATCGATGAATACCTAACTAACAGAGATGTTTGGAAATTATTCAGCTCATGTATTAATATATCTTTAATTGTACCACTTGTTATTAATTGTACACTAACATATATTTATTGTAATATAAATATATTGACGATGAAAAAAAGACCCATATTGGCAAGTTTCTTTTGGCATTTCTTCTTCGCCAAAAGTCATTTTCGAAATACTGGTAGATTTAAAAAGAGAGATTAAAACTAAAAAGGAGAAAAGCCGAAAAGAATAAGCCGGTTTGTGGGCCTTTTCAGGAAGTAGAAGGCGCTAGCGAGTGCGGATCCCTTCCGAAATTCATGAGAGAATAAGAAGTAAACAGTTGGAGGATGGAAGTGTAAGGAGTACGTATGCACGTCTAATCAGTGAGAGACTTGCGAACGCGAATCTTTCCGACTCAGGTGTAGACGAATGTTGGAAAGTTCTGAAAGAAAGTGTGGTGGACAGTACGAAAGAAGCATGTGCATACGCAAAGAGACGTAGAACACTGAGAGGAGATGCTTGGTGGGATGCGGAGGTAGAATCTTCCGTCGATAAAAAGAGGAGAGCGTGGTGGGATTACGTATCATCTTTGCATCAAAGTGATGGTATAAAAGAGAAGAAGAAATAAATATACCGTCGATTCAAGAATGAAACCAAAGCTATAGTGAAAGAGAAGCGTGAAAGACTACTTATGAATGAGGAAGAGAGGCTGACGAGGAACTTCGAAGCTAATACCAAACTTTTCTGGAGAGTGGTAAAGAAGTCTCGAAGTGGTTCGTCAGCATCTGGAATGGACAAGATAAAATATAAAGCTGGTGGCATTCTTGCGAACACTCAGGAAGTGTTCGAATAGTGGAGTGAATATTTTAGAGAAATGTATGATTATGTTCAGGACGCTGGTACTGTGACTGACTCGGCAGTGCCAGCGAACCATGAAGACATTATTACTACGGATGAGATTGAATGGTCGATACGGTTACAGCTGAGATGATGAAACTATGGATTTCTAAGCGGCAGAGAATGTACGGATCAAGTTTTTGTACTCCGCAACATCGTAGAGAAATATCTGACTATGAACCAGGAGGTTTTCAGCAATTTTGTGGACCTTGAGAAAGTATTTGATAGGGTCGTACGAAAGAATCCCTGGAACATTTTATCCAGATAAGGGGTTGACGGTAACCTGCTACATGCTGTGCAATCTACTTATGAAGATCGTACGGCATGTGTGCGGGTGGACGGCAGCTTGTCGCTCTGGCTTAATATCAACATTGGTGTCAGATAGGGATGCGTGCTGTCGCATCGGCTATTCGTCCTCGTATCTGGACAGTTGTCTTCAGAGAATAAGAAATATGAATGTGGGAATGCGAATGGGTGATTTAGTGGTCAACTGTCTGCTTTATGCAGACAACACAGTATTAATAGCAGAATCACCATCCGAACTGCAAACACTAGTTAGAGGTATGAAAGATGATTGTATGAGGAAAGGCTTACAATTGAATGCGAAGTAAACCAAGATAGTGATTTGAAAGAGAGACAACCAGAATGAACACTAGGATTACGGTTGATGACGTAGTGTTGGAGCAAGTGGATGAAATTGTATATCTTGGAAGCGCTTTTTGCAGCAATGGAAGGAATGGAAGGTACACCGCAGATGTGTAGAGACGAGTAAGTGCAGGGAACAGTGTGAATGGAGCGTTGGGTAAACTTCTAGGCAGCCGAAATCTAAGCCAGAAGGCACAGCTCGCTGTACATAACGCGGTGCTAATTCCAACGCTAATTTATGGCAGTGAAAGCTAGGTATGGCAGAGAGAGCATGAAAGTAGAATAAATGCGGTCGAGATGAGAGCATTGCGCAAAATTTGGTGTATATATAGTGGCATAACGCTTGCTGACCGCGTTCGTAATGATGACGTAAGAACGAGTGGTCTGAAAGAGAGTAACGGTGTTAAGACAAGCTGTGTAGGCAGAGCTGATATTTTTTAAATTTAAAAAATATTTAAATATTTTATTTTTAATTTTTTTTAAATATATGGAACCCTGTACGACATCTAGCGACGAGTGCTGTTACTTTTTCTGTAGATGGGAGTGCAGTGCAGACTCTGCACTGCAGAGTGGCCGGCCATACGTTTTCCCATATGTTTTTTTTTCTAATTGGAACGATTTTGGACCGTTCTTCCTCACCAACGAACATTTAAATTTCAAATTAAAGGATACAAAACTACAATATGTTAGCTATTAGTGTGTCGATTTTGGAGTTTCTCACTATTACCGTCTAAACGCTAGCTGGATGACATCAGTCTACCCTAAACGGCAATTTTGAGGGTAATGTGGCTCCGCTGGCTATCGCAGCTCTGCCAATAAGAAAAGGCATGCTCCGTTGGTTCAAAAATGTACAAAGAATACAGGATGAAAGAATGACAAAACAGATATATAATAGTCAAGTTGGTGAAAGCTATACTAGTTTTAATTAATAGTAGGTTTATATGTATGCGAGACAGAATCTTATGAATATTCTTTGTGGTTGGTTCGGATATGTAGAAAGAATGCAGGATGAATGAATGACGAAACAGATATACAATGCGAAAGTGGAAGGTTGTAGGAGCCGAGGAAGATCGAGACTAACCTAGCATGACCATGGGTTTTATCCGAAGGTGATATCAAGAGCCCTAGTAACCGGCGAGCGTGCATGAAAAGGGCTATGAATGTTAAAGAAGCGAGTGAAGTGTGTAAGGACCACTTCTTATGACGCTCGGTACTCCCTGCCTACCCCGCAAGGGATTTGGCGTGAAGTTATATATATACCTATATAATTTAAATAATTTTCATACATTAACTCAGTTTACTAGCAAGATATATTGAGAATACATTCTATGTTGGAAAACAAAGAAATAACGAGATAGTTTAATAATTGTGTTTACTATTTCAACACGTCGGGAAAACGAAGTCGCCGTAGCAGGCCATTTAAAAAAAAATACTTTATTGAACTTGTAAACCATGGGAATTTCCTTGTATAAATAGGCGATAGGTATTTGGACACGCTTTTGAAAAACTATATTAATGGTGACTAAAAGAAGAGTTATGAATGTTAAAGAAGCAAGTAAGGTGTGAAAGGGCCGTGTCTTGTGGCGTTTGATTCTGTGTACGTACACCGCAAGCTTGAAGATATATTAAAACGTGTAGTTTCCTTTTTACGTCAAGTCCCGTGCGGGGTAGACAAGAATAATGTGAACTGTTAGTATATCTAAATTAATAATATAATAAAAGTTCACATCACCTGCACCTGGTACATTCCGCGAACTGTCACTCTCGAAACGGGTAACGGCACCAAATAATGCTTTTATGTCATTAGCCCCATGAATTATTTCCATAGTCGCATATATGAGGGTTGTAAAAATATATGATTTGGCGATTATGTCCCATTTATATTCATTTTATATCCAAAGTAATAAAAAAGCTTTTTTCATTTTGACAATTGTATTTCTTCAGTGTTTTAGCGCGAGCGTGCAATCATGTTTCGCTCGCGGAAAGTCGAGGGACGGCCTAATTTCGCGCGAGCCGTGACCTACATCGTAATGCATGTAAAAATCCGGGTCACGCCGAGTGCGCAGCCCTGATTACCGCCATTCATTTTGTTTTGTTTTTAATTATATATTTTTACAAATTTATGTACAAATTAAGTTTTAACGAGAAGAACATGCAAGAAGAAGAATAAGAAGAAGATAAAATAAGAAATATAATATAAATAAGAAGCATCTTGCCATGCTGACCCAGCATGGCAGCGTCAAGTATAAAAAATGAAAGATCTTCTTACGACCTTATATATGGAGTACTTCCATACGACTTGCCATGATCTTCAAACATTTTTACATGAATGTCTTTAAAGTTGCTTTCATAGTGGGAGGCAATTCTGAAAAGTGATGACAACAAAGGAGGGATATAGTTTGGTGTTGTAGCTACATATCTATAGTTTACATCAAAATACTTCCGTTTACCCGTTACAAAGACATATTTATGTCCATGACACAGCCACATATTTTTTTATACAATATTGGGGTTATACAAGCATACAGCCCCTCTGATATGAAGTGTTTAACGTAGCTTATAATACAGGAAGCATCACTCGAGCGTTGCCAGTCCGGCTGGTAACACGGGGACTTCTTATGAGTTTACCGGTTATCTCACTCACTTATAGGGACATAACAAAGCTCCAGGGAGTTGTATTTGGCTGTGGTTTCTACTACCGCGGTGGAAGTGCCTCCCGTCGGGTGCTTTGATGAGGTCGACCTTTTTAGGGTCCCGTACCATAAAAAACTGAACCCTTATAGGATCACATTGTTGTCCGTATGTCTGTCTGTCAAGACTCGTTTTCTCAGGAACTGGTGGAGCTATCAAGCTGAAATTAATATCAAATACTCAGGTCTGTAAACCGCTTGAGCATTAAAAAAAATCGAATTTCTAAGTCAACGCAATCAAAAGACACGGCTGTTTATGCCTCGTTTATGCGCATGTTTTGACACTCGCAAGTGAATCAAAACCTATAGGGTTCTTCCCGTTGACCTAGAATCATGAAATTTTATAAGAAGCAATGCCATGTAGCACAAGTAAAGGAAAATGCAAAATTCGGAGTTCCATCACAAAAAAAATATAATTTTTTGCGACAATAATTTACGAAAATATTTTTTTACTGAACCCTCAGTGCGCGAGTCGGACTCGTAATTGACGGCTGTTTTTTAAAATCTTCATGAAAACCGACTACTATAAAGATGTTTGTATTAATTTGAGAGATAGATCGGGATCTGTGTGTCATGCTTATAAAACAAATTAAAATCTGTATAATATTTAAATTTAAGACATAGCCCTGATGAAATTATATTTACCGCTGGAGAGGCATTAGGAACGGCCATTGTGCGCGGAGGGGGAGGGGAGTGACATCATTGATTGACTCGAGTAATTTCCAAAGTTTGGCAGACAATAATTACTTAGGTTTGTGATCAAGTGCTCATCGAAAAGGTTTTGATGAGTTTATTTTTAAACAATGAATAATTTACTATGAATTATGGAACACGGAAGGTTTCCTTACTTGAAAGATGAAAATTGAACTCTAATAGATTTTTAACTTTTAGAAAAAGTAAAAACAACTAATGATTGTGAAAACATACATATAACTGTATATTGCGAAAACGTATATACATTAAAATCGAGGGCACTTCAAGACGAATATAACACAGCTAAATGTGATCTGTTATATGTAATGTCATACACAGATGGATGAATTATGAATTCGAGGATATTTACGGAAACAGTCGTCAGGCACTCTCGGTGCAGATACGGTCAGATCACTCAAAAAGAAAGGAGCTGCCAAAACCTTAGATGAAGATTTATGACTCAATTTAATAATTGTGTAGAGGAAAGAAAATCTTTGATGAAGAGAGGCCAGAAACAAAGTAAAATGTAAGGAGATTGTGGAGAACAAGACTTACAAAAGTGAGTGGCATAGAAAGAAGCTAATAAAAAGTGAGTATATACATAGTAATGCTAACAATGCCAGGAATATTCATAAACAAAGCATTATTGACGTGTTCAGGAACCATTAAGGCTTCGACGAAACTGTCAGAGCGATACCAGGCCCAAAGCCGTTAAACCCGTTTTTTCAGCGAGACACCGTCAATGGAAAATATGCGGCGGTAAAGGGATCATCCTGAGCCTCCGACACCTAGCGGCTTAAGCCACGGGGGCGGGCAAAGCGCACGCATCAAATTTTTCGATGACTTAATATTTGAATTTGTTTTTCTCTTGGGTGCGTGAGTTGCTTCGACAAGATCATGGCGGCTACGAAGGTGCGCGAGGGTGGGTGAGGAAAGATTATTTTTATTTATAAATAAGGGTAGCAAGGTTTATATATAACACAAAATTGTTTATCAAAATTTTGAAACATTTCCAAAATGCACTTGACATTAGTAAGGTTGAGGCATTTATACAGAGCCAGTGTGAAAAATGTATCTAGTTAGAAATAGTGGGTTGGTGAACCTGGCGTTCTATAGTCTTTGCTTACCCCAATGGGAGACAGGCGTGGTGACATTTACCTATATACATATATGCGTTTTATCCGACTGACCTAAGGGTAATGTGTTTCGATCGCCTGTATGTATAATCGTTCCTTCATGTTCTCCTACAGTATAAACAACAGGTATGATTTTGATGTGCGAGTCGTATTCGAAGTATATGTCTATACGATATCAGTATAACATGACCTCACAGAGTATGGCCAAAGAAACTTACTATTATTTTATTGTATTTCATACGAACATGCAATTGTCTGACAAACTGACTTACAAGTTCATAGGCAAATATTAATTTTCCATTTATGTCTATACTAGTTGCACTCCGTGACTCTGTCCGTGTGAATCCTGGTATTCCGTAGGAATTGCTTTTTCTACTTTCTTTATTTTTCCTCGGCTTCTAAGGGTCGTATCATGGTGTTGAAAATAGAGCCTATAGATAGCCTATAGATATAACTACGCCATCTTTTTTTACGTTAGAGCCTTCATTGCTAGCCGGTAGGGTGGACTTACCAAATTTAATGTTGTATGTCTTAGTCGCGTGAGACACAGCTTAAAAATGTGTTATTTAAGTCTAAGAGAGGTAGGGCGCATCAAAGCAGCCCGTCCCGTCCCGTCTGGAGAAGTACCTCCACCTCACAGAAAACCGCAGCCAAATAACAACTCCCTAGAGGGTTGTTGTGTTCCTGCATATGAGTGAAGTCACTAGTAGACTCCCAAGGAGTTGCTGTGTAAGCAGCAGAGGAGGCATCGCGCGAGTGATATTTAATATATGGCAAGCGTTAATAGGCTACGGTACCCACTTTACATTAGGTGGGCCGTATGCTTGTGTGCCTCCCGACGTAGTAAAAAAAAATAAACTGCTTACTCTGCATCTTCTGTTTAGCATTAGTATACTTTAAAGTTAAGCCTTAAATATTTATTGTATTAATTCCTAGATCGCATGTATTGTTCATTCTGATTTAATTCTCAAGACATTTATTATCTTTTGAACATTTTATTATGTTTAATTAGTCTATAATAACTTACTCTATGCCCATAATAGAGAGACACAAAGCTGAATTTTAATTATGCAGGCAAAGTACCGAGTGACTTTTATGGTATAAGCACTGAATCCTAAAAAATGTGTCAATAGCTGTTTAAAGTAAAGGGGAGTGGAATGAATGGGGTGCCTTTCAGAAATTAAGTGAGCAAGCCATTTAAGGGGAATTTATAATGTACCACACAAACTGCTGAATATTTAATATTTTATTTGGATACGAAAGAGTGGATATTATCGTCCTTGATGGAATTTACAATACAGCAAAGGTGAGTAAATTTACATTATATTTCGTTTACCGTCGAATTAGAAAATAAGTAAAAGCAGAATTAATAGATACTTTGAGCGAAGTTTGAAAAATAAAATACAGTTATATATCTACAGTATAGAAAATTGTATTTAGTCACGTGGCGCTCGGTTCTCTCTGCCTACCCCGCAAGGGATTTGGCGTGAAGTTATAGATTATAGAAAATTGTATTCTATTTGATATAGGGATATAGTACACTTGGAACTGTCATTCCACTGTCGAACTATTTGAATACTATCTACTTTTGCCTTATACACGAGAGTATCATAATATATGTTAAGTATTAGCGAGATGCAGCACGTGCAGATGGGGTTAGATATGGATCCAAAGTTGTTAGTAAGCATTTACCTAGTAGATTAACACATGTGCTACTTTTTGTACCGATGATATTTAGGGTTCCTGAATAAAACTGAAAAGTCAAACCCCATGCGCGCGAGGTCAGGTGCAACAGCTAGTCATTCATAAAATTACGTCAACTTGTACTTACCGTAAGCTGCCAGTGTTTTTGAGTCCCGATCAGAGGCTCTACAGTTCGTGAATGGAATTGAAAGCGGGGTGAACCCGTTTTTGTTTATACATTCCGTTTTGAAACGGGAAAACATTTAATTTCCCAATTGTCAGTTGCAAAACATTTATTTTACGAAACTCAATAAATCATTTTTATTTTTAAACAAATTTCTTAGTTATTAAGATTAAATAATTATAAAACAGTTGCAGAGTTATTTGAATCTTCAATATCGTCTGTTAATATTTTTTTGACAATTAAACCTATATCGTAGTTTACTACATATATCGAAAAAACGATATATTGGTAAATTAATATTAAAAAATATATAACGTGTTGAAATTTGAAAGCTATTTTGAGATTTAGTTCTAATGAACATGAGGCTTTTTGTACTACGTTTGATTCATTATCCGATACTTAATACTCGTACCTATATACAACGTCAGGAGGTATACAAACATACGGTCCTCCTGATAAATAGTGGTTACCGTAGGTCATACATGCAGTATAGGAAGAATCCCTCGCGCGTTGCCATCTATATACGAGTATACCAAAACAGCTCTTTCTTCTTCTCTGTTTGTTTTTCAAAAGTATATGTTTTCCTCAACTCAAATTACACTACTAATACACACTAGTAATAATAAAATTCATAATATAAAAATAAACTTTGTAGTATGTAATCTGTGTAACTTATTTGTCATGTTACACTTATGGCTAATAATTAAAAAGAGAGGCAAATAATTTTTTTATTATATGATTTTACCGGTTGCAGTATGTAAAAATATTAAAAATCATAAATTTTACATGTTAACATTGAAAATACGAGAAAAACATAGAAATATGAAATGTGTTTTCATAGATTTATCTTAAACTAAATATAATCAGCAAGTATATTGAAAATATTTTTCCCGGAATATTAGTAACCATGTAGAAACAATCGGACAGCTGCCACTGTCAGTATTGGATACGTACAATAAACAACCCGCGGTAGGCACAATATTGATCTCCAACATCGTCGTGCTACTCACGTTTCTATAGTTCCGTCGATCCGCTACTAATTGGATGACGTTCCAGCTTCTATCTGTCTGTAGGCCCGCCCTCGCCGCCAATTAAGGAGTATTGATATCGCCCTCCATTTTTGTTACAGCTTTGTTTTCAATCGAAAAGCTGATGCAAAACAAATCTACTATGCCCAATTTTGGTTGTGTACTTAGCGAAAAAGCAATGTTTTATACGGTGTGTCTCTTTGTTAAAAAAATCATTCATATATCACGTGATATCAGTTGTTATAAAATGTCAAGAGTGGTACTAACGATTATGGTTGCCAAAACAATTTCCGTAAAAGAAGAAGTATTAAATAGTTAATAGGTTCAAGTGTCATTTTGCGAAAGGCAAATGTACAGGCAATGTATAAGTGTGTGTGATCTTTGTGTGCTTCCGTCACCAGTGTTCATGCCAAATAGTATCGATCGAAACTCACGTACTGCTGCTAGTAGGTGCTAACCATTCCTTTTGGTATAATTAGACTACATTATGGAATGCTACCGCCGTTGCTAGGATTACTGAATGTATACCTTTACAGTACACACCCATACGGTACAAGCGGAGTGTACTGTAAGTCTTGATATGTAATAGTCGAACACGAGATACTCTTTGGGCCAAACCAAATATTAAAGAAGTTAGGACTCTATACAAGGTAACGGTCATAGCATTCAGGCAATAGTTTATATAATAATTAGCAAAATTAAGTTTGATCAAAAGCTTGATAAGATTGTTATTAAAAAAACCTTAATGTATAATTTCTTGTGATATTGATTATGGAAAAACATTTTGTTATGCGATACTTCTTTTATTATTTATTTTGTTAATTACATAATCTTCTTCTGTTCCTGATTTTAGATGACACCGAGGCTCTTTTTGCCATTGAGGGTGGTTAAATCCGTATTTTCTTTAAGAGTTTTCTTTTAAAGTTACTACAAACAATGTTTCGTACTTGTTCCTCTCTAGCAATAATTTTCTTTGTATTCCAATTGAAACCTGTACTCGTGACTATTGTTATTATTAGTCACTAGAAAGCAATACAGATTATTCTATGTTGCTTTTAAGTTATATGAACTAGAATCCTGCCTAAAAATGTATTTTTGAAATTCCATTTCCATCCGTGCAGCAGACTGGTTATATTTTTCAACGTTACTAGGTTAGCAATATATTGAAAAAAAGTCGAAATACAGAACTAATGAAACAACTTCGTTTCAGTACTTGTTGGAAAGTTGAAATATTTGTATTTTACCATTCAGTACAAGTTATTCTCTATTTTCTGGTTCAGCAGATTATTAATATTTCAAAGCAATTCAAGATCCAGTTTGTCATTCCATGCTACGTTTAAAAATAAAATTTTATATTCTTTAGATTAGGCATGCCTTTACAACTATTCATTTCCACGGCAAAATACAATTAATTATTATCAAAAATTACAATACCAAAAAAAAAACAAAGCAAGAGTACGTACTGCATGATGACGCAAAAAAGGCAGACAATTTCTTAATATAAAAAACCAGATTGCAATCCGCTAAAGCGACAAACGCGAAATTGATTGCGTGTAGTTTGCAGCTGAGCGAGTAACATTTATACCTGTGAAATGTACTTAGGTATTTCGGAGAGCTACTAATTGTGTACATTCTTAAGGAATTATTTTTATATACATGGTTAGAAACATACCCCATGATCGCGTAATGGTAATGTATACTTTCCACAATAAACACGTCCAATTAGGATTTAAAAATATACCTCAATGTTACATAGCTCTCTGTGCTGTCAATAAACGCTCCACCGCCCCTGCCATGCTCTAAGACTACGTGCTATGGAATGCTATACTAGCGAGTACGAAGTGAGACGAAGTTTACAATTTATATTATTTCGCATATCTATGTTAGTGCTACATACGCGCTTTTGATGCCCACGTCAAATTGGCCCTCAAGAAGATTTTTGTTACCTGCAAATATGTTTTAGAGTACTAATACTTGTTTTAGAGTATATGTAGCATTAATACATAGGTATGAATCATCTTTAATTAAAAATTTGGCCCCGTTTTCATAAAGCCCGCCATCTACTAACGGCAGTGGGTGGGTGTCTGCCTGCATTAATTGGTATGAACTAACTAGTGGCAAAAGCACACATAGCAGACACATTCAGTTTCCAGAAAAACTATTAATTATTTTATTCATGGGAGGCAAATTCTCACTATCATTTATATAGCCAAAGCCAAGCTCACCAGAACATGAACCCCGTAATCAGCAACCGAGGCTCTAGAGAAAAGAAAGGTGGGACATAGCCACGGAGAAGCAGCGCTACTACGAAAGTACCTCCACCTTACAGAAAACTATAGACTACAAAATAATTCCCGGAAAATTTCTCATATCCACAGAGGACGGTCACCAGGAAATAAGCAGAAACAGGCATATAGTCCACTTGATGCAATGCAGATTAGGACTAAGGGCGCTTGCAAAAAATAGAATTATTTTTAGTTAGTTTAGTTTTGTTATTATTCCCGTAGTTAACACCTTGTGATCGTCGGCACCCACAGGAAGGCAACGGATATACGAGTACAAGGAATTGTTATTTCGCTGAAGTCTTTTGAGAACTGTTGTATTTGAGCTTCCTCAGCCCGTGCTTTTGTTTAAATAGAGCTGGGTCGCACTTTCGTAACAAAGTCTGAAGGGTACGCGACATGCAAATGAGGTTGGCTTAACTTGAAAGATAATGATGAGCTACTTATACCCCAAAATATATAGAGCAGTGTAGCACAGTGGATAAAAAATGGACGAATTTGGAATCCTTGTGGTATGCAACACTAATTCGTATTTTCGGGTTAATGTACATATTTGTAGTTATCACTTGCTCGGCGGTGAAGGAAAACATCGTAAAGAAATACGCAAATGTAAGAAATTAGATTTCAAAAGACGTGTGGCCTAACCTAAGAATAAGTCCGAATCGCGCACTGAGAGTTCCGTAAAAAAATATTTCGCATTTTCAGGAACACCGTTCCTATATGAATTCTATATGTTTGTCTGTGCGTTTGCCTGTCGCTATTTTTTCGAATATTCGAATTTTGACTTCAGATTCGGATTCAGTATACGAGCCTGGTGCTCTGGCAATGCAAGCTTGCGCATTCTCAACTGGTTTTTTGTAATGTAACCACAAATTTACGGTTTTCGGATTATTTCCTTTACATGTGCTACATGACATTGCTTATTGCCAAATTTCATGATTCTAGGTCAACCCTATATACGGTTTTATTCCCATGCGAGTGTCAAAATGTGCGCATGAATGGGGCAAAAACGGCCGTATCTTTTGATTACGTTGACTAAGCTCTTCATGCCCTTTTTTAACCTTTTTGAAGAATGAACCAAATTAGACTTATGCCTGATGAGATATATCGATATATCGTGTGCTGCAAGTGATCATAGGTTAATTAATAATTACTTAACATTAGGCAAACCATAATCATGTTTCCTGCGCGACGTATAAAACAATCTTAAACCGATATGCGTCGCCGGCCCTGTAAAGCCGAATTTCAAGAAAATTAACTTTATACGTCGTTTATACAACGTCGGAAGGCATACAAGCATACGGCCACCTGATGTAAAGCGGTTATCGTAGCCTATGAACGCTTGTAATACATCAAGTATCACTCGCGCGATGCCTCATTTGTTGCTAACACATCAACTCCTTAAGCTTACTGGTGATCTCACTCACACGGAGGAACACAAAAATTCTCTAGGGAGTTACTACTTGGCTGCTTTGTTGCGCCCTACCTCTCTTGTTGAAGTGCACACAAATGTTTGTCTTGTGTGAGAATCGAACCGACAAGCGTTGGTGTCAAAGTCGTGTCATTCACGATTCCACCACCGAGCTCTTCAAATAATAGATTTCCACTATGAATTCTGAAATTGTACTTTACAACGATGATTGTATTAGTGATGAAAGCTCGGAGTACGACAAATGTTACAATTTATGCCGTCGCAGCCTCCGAGGTGCGCTCCGCGGCCGCCGGCGGAATGCGAATGAGACTCCTCAATCCTAATGATTAAGAGTAATTCATTCAACGAGTGCAAGGGCTTTGTGCTCTATGCCTGGTAAAGCAGTCACGTCGCACTGGTGTACCCCACACGCGTGCATGATCAAGGAGAAAAGTATTTGCCTAAACACAATCCTATATAGGCAATCCAATGTAAATAAATAAGTTTGATATCTATAAAAATAAATAAAATTGATTAAATTGAAACTGTTTACAATATCAAAATTACAGCTTTTTACTAAATTCATATGATTGTATACACGGTACATAATATATACCAAAAATAAATTAAAAAAAATTGTATCTTTGTTCTTTGGCCAACGTCCGTAACGGCTGGGCCGATATTGACAGGACTTTCACTGGCAGATAGCTGATGTTAAATGAAGTAACTTAGGCTACTGTTATTGTAGAAAAAAATATTGTGGTTTTGTGAGAAAAAATAAACCCACGAAATTGTGAAAAAATTTCAATTCCACGCTTACGAATTGCCAGTTATGGAATAAATTCAGATGATATTTTGTCAAAGTCAAAATTGTTATAAATGATTTGTGTGCGTAATCAGAACTAACACGAACTAAAACTTTCGACGAGCTCGGCGACGCAGTGGTGAATGACGCAACTTTGTCACCGACGCTCGTGGGTTCGATTCCCAAACAAGACAAACATTTGTGTACACGAACATGTCTGTTTGTCTTGGTCTGGGTGTTTTTAAGAGAGGTAGGGCGCATCAAAGCAGCCCATCTGGGGAGTACCTCCACCTCCTGCTTGTTGTTCCTTCGGGTGAGTAAGGTCACCAGTTTCTGCGTTAGCAGTAGAGATGGCTCGGCGAGCCACCTCTACTGCTAACGCAGAAACTGGCGCGAGCCAGGCTCGCGCAAGTGATACTTAATGTTTTTTTAGTATTTGTTGTTATAGCGGCAACAGAAATACATCATCTGGAAAATTTCAACTGTCTAACTATCACGGTTCAAGAGATACAGCCTGGTGACAGACGGACGGACGGACAGCGGAGCCTCAGTAATAGGGTTCCGTTTTACCCTTTGGGTACGGAACCCTAAAAAAACGAACATTGATCGACACCTCTAACTAATAGGGAGTGTGTAAGTGATGACATGCATTGATTTGCATGAATTATCCGGAGGCGGAATTACATCGTAGTATAGATCGAATAAGGTACATTGTTTTTTTTTATACAACGTCGGAAGGCATACAAGCATACGGCTCTCCTGATGTAAAGCGGTTACCGTAGCCTCACTCGCGCGATGCTTCCTCTGCTGCTAACACAGCAACTCCTTAGGACCTTACTGGTGACCTCACTCACACGCAGGGACACAACAACCCTCTATGGAGTTGTTATTAGGCTGCGGTTTTCTGTGAGGTGGAGGTACGGAGAGACGGGCTGCTTTGATGCGCCCTACCTCTCTTAAATCATTAACATCCAGAGGCCGACAAGACAGTCTGCCTGGTGTTGCGCTGTTACATGAAGAAAATAACGTATGAACAATCGATAAGAGCAATTTCACGTTATAACTCAATTCATCGCTGCTGGTCGGGTAAAGAAGAACGCGCAAAAGCAGTTAAAATATTCTTCTATTGGCCAGTAGGCTCAAATCGTTGAGATATTTAGGCGCTAAATAACAACGGCGGGATGTCTTCACGCGCAGTCAAGTAGTTTATTTATCTGTGCGCTGTTACCATTGATAAAGCCTACAAAATACGAGGTGTACCTCTCGGTTATCGCCACCCTCGCTATAAACGCATCAACTCCCCGGCGGATTAGTGGTAACCTCACTCAATTCCCGGAACTTAACAACCCTCCACCAAACTTTTATTAAGCTGCGGTTTCCTGGGAGACAGACATCTACAGTCGAGCGGCGTACTAAAAACTACTCGCAACGTCACTCTTACGCCAGAGCCCTGTTCGCTATTGGCAGGCACCACGTGCGAGTGAGGTGAACTTTGAATTTGAAATATAACCGAGTCACTTATACGTCATAATATGTATCTAATTGCCTTAAGATTGAAATCAATTAAACGAGAAGGTCGCTGCCGTCGTATCAATCTAGCTACAAGTACTTTAAATATCAAGTTAGGTGCGGCCATTGAATGGGCTGATAATTTAGTTACATTGACCTTTGCTCTACTTCAAAGGAAACTGTTCTGTCTAATTGAATTTTCATATTACACCGATTAGCTAAAAGCATACGATACACGTAACGCGGCCGGTTTGTGTGTCCCATCGCTTATGCAGTAGATGTGTCACCAATTCTGCCGATCACTCGTAGGAACATAAATGTATATATAACTTCACGCTAAATTCCTTGCGCGGTAGGCAGAGACAACCGAGCGCCAAATGACTCGATCCTCACATATCTCACTCGCTTCTTTTACATGCATTGCTCTTCTCATGCACGCTCGCCGGTTTCTAAGGCTCCTGGCATCAACTTCTGATAGAACACGTCAATCAACACGATCAATTTGGTCATGGTAGGTAAGTCTTGGCCTTCCTCGGCTCCTACATCCTTCCACTTTTGCGTTGTATATCTGTTTCGTAGTTCTTCCTTCATTGTTTCCACATGCTCGAACCAACGGAGCATGCCTCTTCTTATTTTAACACCGACGCTCTCTCTCGTAGAAACACAATAAGCGGTAAATGGTTAATTGGCTATACATAGTCTCATATGCTGTGAAAGTACTTTTCCGTTTTTTTTTTTACTCACGAAATG
This sequence comes from Pyralis farinalis, assembly GCA_947507595.1. Classification (NCBI taxonomy): domain Eukaryota; kingdom Metazoa; phylum Arthropoda; class Insecta; order Lepidoptera; family Pyralidae; genus Pyralis; species Pyralis farinalis. The sequence goes on from OX382278.1 coordinate 9,768,885, forward strand.
CGTTTTGTCCCGCCAGATTGATAGACGTTTTATGTATAATGCGTCTAGGTTTTGTTAAACTCTTTGATGGAGCCGACGATGTATTCAACGTGGGCTTTGAATAGTTTGAATCTTTCGTAATTATTGAGGTTATTACATAGGGTTCAACCCCGTGTGAGTCGCATATTTGTTCTAGTTCCTCTCGAGTGCGATGGTATCGTGGGTAGTGTTTTATTAAATGTTCCATAGTTTGGATGCTGAGGCAAGTATTGTTATTAACGATATTGAATCGGTGCAGATGCGCTATATTTTGGCTATGCCGTTTAGGTTGCTCCTAACTACCAGAGTCTCACTTACTAGTCGGCGGGGTGCACCATGACCAGGTTAGAACAATTATACAACCAAAGCCAACTATTGTACCATTTATTCGTTTGTGTTCGCGGCTCTGTTCGCGTGGAGTTGTTTTTTCAGTATTACGCTGGATCCCTAACCATTTCCGGAATGAAAAGTAGTCTAAATATTGACCCGGGATGTTAGCTATTGCCTAGTAAAATTTTATTAAAATCCTTTCAGTGGGTCTTGCATGATACGACAAATAGACAAACACGGTTTTTATTCAGTTTTGGATTCTGTATCGATAATCGAGCCAACGGCTTCGTAATATTCTAGGCAATTTGATATAAACTACTTTGTGTGTTTCAGTTTAGCTCAAATTGCCTGTAAATTTGTCTTTCGCAAAATAACGCCTGAATCTATTAAGTATTATAATATTCGGTTAAAATGTAACTAAATAAAGACTTTGCTAAAATTACTAGTTCGTATATTTTTTATTATTTTTTATATTAGTAAAACATATAGATATTATTTTTTTTACTAGTCACATGTTTTCTAATGACGTGATCATTAAAAAATAGAAGAAAAAAAGCTTATCAATAGCCATTAAACAGAAAAGAAATAGATATGGTAGACAAGCATAGACGACAAAGGTTGAAAACTCATGTTGTGTCTTCACCGAGTAATATATTATTATTATTGTATTGATACTTTCTACAGAAAATGTTCAGAGTCGCGGGCGGCTTCTAGTGCAAAACAAATGCACAGAAAAAATACTCGATTTGAAAATAACATTTTAAAAAGCAATACTAACAAAAAGAATGGTTACAGGTCAGTCGTCGCCAAATAATCCAGGGAATTCGTGTGTCGGAGTTTTCTTTTATGTTTCCATTTGAAAAACCTCTGACGAGGCGGTCCATTGTTGTTTCCGCGTAGACCTGTGTCCTGTTTTTGTCGTTTTGTCATAGGGTCTCCATTGCGAATAGTTCCACTGATATTTTCTACTCGATCATATATAAGCCGAGCACAACATAAATTGATTGTGAGTTACGTTGACTATGTGTTTTCTGGATAGGTCATTTGTTTTGTTACATCGAGATCGATTCAAACAAACAACTTCAAACATGCGGATTGTGTAACTTCTTCTTACTAGCTTTATCTCGTTTTCTTAACCATTAGGACTGACGGGATCCGCTACCTTCGCTTAAGGATTTGGCGAAGGTACTGATTTAGAAATGGAGCGACTGCCCTCAGATTTTCACAGCCCAGAGGGAAAACCAGACCCTTTTTAGATTAGGTCACACGTCTTTCGAAATACAGTTTCTAGGATGTGCGGGTTTCCTCACGATGTTTTCCTTCATCGCCGAGCAAGTGGCAATTACAAATATGTACATAAATTCGAAAATATGAATTTAGTGGTACATGCTACCAGGATTCGAACCGGATACTATTCGGTTAATAGGGTGGTTCTTTATCCACTAAGCTATCTACTGCTCTATTGATTGCGTAACTATTATGGAATTATGAGAGGACGATTTATTTTCGCGAAGAGTTTTCGTTTCGTGAAAATTTCCGACAATCTCCATTCCATTTCATTTAATTATTTACGTCATTTATTATCTACATATATGTTGTTATTGTATAGTTATTAATGAAAAAGGATAATCCAATTGTACATTTATACAATGCCACTCATGCTTAGGTAAACATATTTACAGACCAGAGGGAGACTTTACACAAAAGTCGTTTGCGTGGGTGCCTCTGTCTCACCTAATTCTACCGCCAAGCAGCTATATTAATGTAACTGTGTGAGAAATTACTGGGTACTGTGACAAACCATCCTTAGGTCACAAGATTGGCAGCGAGCGAGTAACATCCCCGTGGTGTTGCAAGCGTCAATAGGCTACGGTGACCGCTTAACATCTAATGCGGGCCGCATGCCAATATAGTTACATAAAATAAAAAGATTGTTGTTATTCTTACGGTCACGCATTGAAGGATTTACATGTAGAGCACCTCCGACTTTTGGAGGGTAAACCCTAAAATTTGTAGACTTGAACGGAATATGCATTGTGCTGATAAACTCTACGAGTACATGATGTACTTATGACCTCACCTCATGGGCTCACATATTTATTTTCTAGTGTGTTGTGTCTTTAGTAAATTTATAGTTGCAGTTACGCCTAAATAATATAATCACGGCTCCATTCGCATGTAGTTTGATTTTTCAAGTAAAAAAGATCCCTTTGTGTTAATGTAGAACATATTCTACTTATGTGCCAAATATCACCCTAATTCCTTCATCTGTTTTGAAGGCAGACATCAACGCATTATTATATTATGGCTTGTTATTTACGCATAATATGTAGCTTAAAAGTGTGCGTTTTAGCTGACGTAACACATCTGAATAAATGTACTATTATGTATAGGCTCCTATTCGCCGCGAAATATAGCTTTTAAAATAATATTCCATGTACTCAATTAGCACTTAACAGATGATAAACAACGCCCAATATGATCTGACGAGTAAAGAAGTAGTCTATAGCTTGCAGCACAAAGAGATACAGGATAGATAATTTAAAAGCTATGTCAAACACGCTAATAAAACGTGTACATCGAGGGTAAAGCCTTTTCAATTTAGTCCACGTTTTCGCCGTGCCAAAAACAAAAGCATAGATTATTTTTTAATTTAGTAGAGAGTGTTCGCATAGCAAAACGAAGTATTAGCGGAAATTTCGTGCCATACCATAGATTGGGCCATATATTTATGTTGTACAATGTGATAATTTTTTTACACCTCGTTTTTCCCGATGCGAGGGGTGGCTCCTATTTCCCAACGCTGTTTTTGTTCAGCGTGCTTTTGAAAACTGCTTGCCCCGCCATTTGTCATTGCTCTTACAGCTTTTGTCTTTTCGTTTCCCAGATATTTATCTTCGGCGAAACTGAAAGGAGTTCATTATTTAGGACCGTTATTGTTGAATTCAAGTGGCCCGGGTGCTAAATTTTTCAAGCGATGTTCAAAAGTTTCCCGGCATTTATGATAGACGTAAATTGAAATGTCCATGAATTGAAAATTGTTGAAATGTTGTTACTTTTTATTTAAAGTTCGGGTTAATATTTTGCTTTGTTAGATTTCCTTTTCTTACTTGCGTACTACTGCATAGATATATTTATAACTAGCCGTCTTTTTACGTTAGTTTTCAAGTTTTATATACAAACCCTAAATGTTTTCCATATTACAGCCTCAATGTTAACATGGGGGCTGTTAAAGTCTATATTAATCCAAGTTGGCTCACTAGCTTTTTAGCGATACTTATATAATGAACAGATAACTGATAGATAGGCAGACAGGTATTTTTTTATAATTTCTCTTGGCTTCTATACTGATATCACTGGTCGCGCTAAATCACTATTCAAAAAAATATTCCATGTACAAATTCAATTCTTTACAACTTTATTGATAATATAACATGGATATATATTATAATATAATATTTATATATTAAAGTATAGGTACAAAAAAATTATGAAATTACTAACTGCTTTTCTTGAATACTTGAATCAACTTTATTGTGGAATGACGCCAGTGAGGGACACACATTCTTTTTTATGAACCTCTAATACAAAAAGATATAATTTTTATAGTCAGACGTGAATTCTCTTTGTTTAACTAACCGACGGGCGTTTTCGCGAGTAATAAAACTGACCTTTTTCTTTTACGGTCGCACGGACAATCGGAGGAATATAATGTGAATTTGTCAAGAAAATCCAACACCTTGCGGATTGGATCAAGTTTACCTTTTTAAGAAAACAACTGTGTGTCCCTGGGGAGGAGTGGGATTACAGCTAGGCCTATAGTCTGCCCACGTGCGTGTGCTCCTCTCCTCTGCCGGGATAAACGAGATCCGTGTTAAGCTTCACAATAAAATTCCACTCTATGTATAAAGTTTGCCTTGGATGTCCTTCTTTTTGGGCGGATTTGTTCAGGACCGCCATCAATCACAATGAATCGGAGTGTGTCCGGTGAACAGGTGATTTCATATGTGTCAACCCATGAGCATGCATTGGTAATGTGACGAAGGTCCGATGTGGTTATCAATCTTTTGTTTTTACATGTTTTGTTTTGAAGACCAAGTGTCCATATCATTTAATAATTATTAGCCGTGATAACTATGATATGAAAAATTAATTACTAAAATGGCCAAGTATGGCAAAATTTGTCTCAGTCACAATTACTATCACTTATTTACGTTACACTTTTAGCCTTTTATGGTCGGCAACGCATGAGTGACACCCCTGGTATTGCAAATGTACATAGGCTACGGCAGTTGCTTACCATCAGGCAGGTCATTTAGACACATAAACTTTTTTCGCTGTATTGATTCCCAACGAACGCATGTGTACTGAATTTCATGATCATGATAATTTTACATACAAAAAATACTCTCATCATCATCTGAGTTAACCCTAGTCGCGTCCTATATACCGCAATGGTTCGGAGTATAGTGTTCGCTTTCACGCTGTTAAAAAATATACGCAGAAGCCTCGCTCGACCTATGTAACAAGTGTAGCATTTCACTAGAAAACCCCATTTTGTGACATGGAACATTGCTTCATTGTAATTTTACATTGAACGTAAAATACATAACTTTAGGTACTTGATAAAGATATTTCATTTACCTTTATAGCAAAGTTTTAGAATCATAAATCGTCTGTGTGTTTTAGAAAGTAATTTCCCAAACTTGTTTAGTTTTAACACATTCCACGGTTATTATAGTTGTTAAAAACTGTGAACATAGACAGCTTTATGACCTCATCATTTTAACATAGCGAATTGTACAATTACTTAGCGAGTTGAACGGTAACAATAAAGAGGTAGCCGCATTTGGGCCACGAATTTCTGGTCATAGTTTCGAGACATGACCACAGAGCGTGGTAGGATTACCTGGAGTGGTTTGGCAGTCGTCCAGCCGAATCTCTATGGGACAGCTCTTTAAGCGAACCGCTGCGTTCCACTTAACTCGCGACCGTTACCTGCCCGCGAATACCTACACTCGCTTTTATAGCTATCCGTTTATTTTATCTCTAATAATATTATTTTATTCAGTTGCTACTTCACTTAGAGGGTATAATATGGAAAATGATATAAACTGGAACATAAACATGTCATAACAGCAAGCTAGCAAGTGGTGTAGAATGTTATAGTATTTTTGAATCGTTTTACTATAATGTGCGTAATAATGTAAACGAAAATGTTACTTTGAAATATATAGGTTTCAAAAATAATGAAAATAGGAAATGAATGTATTTTAAGAGAGGTAAGGCGCATCAAAGCAGTCCGTCTTGGGGAAGTATCTCCAGATCACAGAAAACCGCTGCAAAATAACAACTCTCTGGAGGGTTGTTGTGTCTTTGAGTGTGAATGAGATTACCAGTAAGCTCTTAAAGCGTTGCTGTGTTAGTTAGACATCAAGCGAGTGATACCTAATATTCATAGGCTAACAAGCGTTTATAGGCTACGGTAACCGCTTTACATCAGGTGGGCTTGCTTGTTTACCTCCCGACGTCGTATAAAAAGAATTAATATTAGTTACATCTACAGGTTATATCTATCTATAACTTCATGCCAAGTCTTTTGCGGGGTAGGTAGAGATAATTGAACGCCACATGACTCGATCCTTACACACCTCACTCACTTTTTTTTAAATTCATAGCTCTTTTCACAGACGCTCACTGGTACCTAGGGCTTCTGATACAACCTTTTGACAACACATGATCTAATTGGTCGTGACAGGTGAGCCAAGGGTATTGTATTATAGGTATATAGATCATATACCTATAATACAGCTTAACTAAGTGTTTGTTTTAAAAATAAACTATCGTGTAATTTAACGACAATTTATTCAGGCAAGTTCTATGCTAATGTATATTCCAAACTAATATTCAAAATAAGAACGTATAACAACTGCGTAATGTATATTTCATCACAATCGCCTCTTATAAAGAGGCGAGTGAGGCCTATAAGGAACGAGTCATGTGGCGCTCCATGTACTCTACCTTCTCTCTCTCTACTCTGACTTGGCGTCATATATATTCAAGCATATTCAACATGTGTATATTTGTTGACATTCCTCGAAAAGATTGTTGAATGGACCGTAATGAAATGTCTGCATCAAAATATATACATAGTTAGATAAAATAGAGATCTGTAGTAAGATGTACATGATCACAATTATGGGAGTCTCACTTAGGTAAAGTTGCAGGCAGAAGGTAATTTCCATATATACTTAATCACGTAGTATCGAAAAATGCAATATGTCTGCGTCGGTATCATTTCTCTCTTACTGAGAATCGAGCCTATTGAGAATCTGTTCTTATGTCTAAAGGCAAAAGTCATGAGTCCTCTCATTAAAATTGCATGCAAAAAACTAATGTATAATTTGTATAAGAAATATGGTTAAGCTATATGTATATAAGTATGGCTTATCGCGCTCTGGCAGGCTCCCAACGGCGCCGGCTCAGTTCTGTCTTTCTGTCCGAGCACGGCTCAAGTCCGGTTAACTTAATACCCCAAAGCGAAGAAGTACTGGCAGCTGACTATATTATTTATACGTCCTTATTTTTCAATTTTTGCTTTTACATTTGCCAAATATTGCCATATAATTTATATTTGCTCTTACGGGATCCATGACAATTTAAGCAATTTGCAGTCAAATATTCATTACATACAATGATAGGGTATTATAAGTGGTTTGTCATTATGTGTAGAGACCGTGTCAACGATATGATACAGAGGATTGCCGAGGGTCAGTGTATCATCGGAAGGAGAAGTTAATAAAAGTCGTAAACGAAACAAATTACGTACTTTAATATTAATACCTAACACTATATCTTCACACACGATTCTTTGTGATGGATGTAAGTAAAAAAAACTGAGCGCCATAAGACGCGGTCATGTGCCTGAGTAATTTTAATCAAGCCAAATAAGGGAAAAGCACACTATTTTTTTAATAATGTATGGCAATAGTGTTGCTACTTTATGCCAGTGTCAAAGTCTTCAGTTTAGAACCATTTGAAAATCTTAACTCTATGTTCCAGCTTCAGGAACTGTGCTGAAAAAATACTTGGGAAGGGTACCTAGACCCAATCAACCCAGTTTAAATACCACCCGTAAACGATAGTGATGTTTACACGGTGTTCTTGATGAACTTATCCACGTCTTCCAAAAAGTGCATAAACGTGTTATATTTGAGTTTTTTCATTACTGTAAAATTTCACTAGCACTTATGTTACAAAATACTATCGAAATTGTCACATAAAACTAATTTTATACTGAATTGTAAAAATTTCAAGTAGAACAACAATGTCATTCGTCAAAAGCGCGGGAAGAAGTCTAAAAAGCACACTTTTCTTAAATAACAGAGTAAGTATTTTTTACAAGGGACAAAAATTTGCACATAATCTGTAAGTATTTGGTAATGTTAAGAATTTGCTGCAATTGCATCCAGTACTAGTCAGAAGCAGGCCACATGAACACGTACGAGGTGTAAGACAATGATGAAATGAAGATATAGCGGCGTCTTTGGAGCAATTTTAAACAATACCAGCGTCGCCCCGGCTTCGCACGGGTAGTAGAACAAATTATGCTCCCACAGTCCCACGCCGCGTCTGTCGGGCCTATCATTTAAATTATATGGTCTAAAGGATTATCATAACGTACATGAAATGCTTAAGATAACTAACGTATTTAAGTTGATAATGATTAATACTGTATATCCGATGAAAGCTCTCAGGCGGCTTGATTTTTTCCGACATTTTCAACAATTATCGTCATATTTCAACTGATTTACACAAAATGTCAACAAATTATACACCTAAACCTTCCTTAAGAATCACTCTGTCTATTGGTGAAAACAGCATGAAAATCCGTTCAGTAGTTTTTGAGTTTATTACAAACAACAGACGCGGCGTGAGATTTTATTTTATAATATTTATGATGTATAAAAGTATAGCAGTGCAAAACATACAGAAAAGGTGGGACGCAGACGCAACGCTTGTTTGTCTAACAATACGTATACAACGCGAACGAGCCCGTGATTGATTACTAGTTCAGAACAAATAGACAGTCATAAAAAGCGATTCTCATACCTGTGGTTTTTCATGCAGTCGTTTACAAATAAATCTAAATTCCATTTACGTCGCGTTCCTAATACAATACGAAAGCTTTATTCATTCTCATGTAAATTGATAGGAATCTGTTTATTAATTTCATTCTCTAAATAATATTGCACGTTCGAATTTAATTTATGTAAAATGTTGCCAAAGTCGGGAGTGCGCGACATGAATGGAACTCTTTTGAAATTACTCGTCTCTCCGGTTGCGCCGGGAGCATCGTGAAACAAACAGCCGACTCTACAGTACATCGTAAACAATAAAGTTGTAAGAAGTTAAATAGCATTAGGCATTCGCAGCGCGTTTCGGCCTTTCAGTTTTCCAGTCACGGATCGTTAAATGAAATAAGAATCCGTCATAATTTGTTCCGATAAAATGGGGGATATCACAGTGAGCGAAATTTTAAGAGATTGGCGCTGTAATGGATATTATTCGCGGATGTAATTAATTTAAATGTGCTTCAAGTTGAGTTGGCGCGAGTAATGTGAACCTTAGTGTAGCGACTTTTGTTCTTTGCAGAGTTAACGAGTTTCTTTAAACAAACTAATGGAATATTATGTATATGCAATTCAGTAACAACCATTATACGATATCTTTTATGTTATTAGTATTCTTTTTTATGTAATATATATTATGTATACATACAAACTAACTAGAGATAGCGAGCAAAATCGTCAGCAAGTATCTCGGAATCCCGACAACAAATAATTAGTTTATAATTGGCTCATATATCATCTTCAGAATCAAAGCCAACTTCACTTGTGCTTTGTGCACCTACCAAATTAAAAAAATCGGCCAAGTGCGAGTGGGACTCGCGCACTAAGGGTTTCGTACCGTTTGTTGTATGGGAGCCCCCTTAAATGTTTATTTTATTTCATTTTTTAGTATTTGTTGTTATAGCGGCAACAGAAATACATCTGTGAAAATTTCAACTGTCTAACTATCACGGTTCAAGAGACACAGCCTGGTGACAGACGGACGGATGGACGGACGGACAGTGGAGTCTCAGTAATAGGGTTCCGTTTTACCCTTTGGGTACGGAACCCTAAAAACGAGGCAGAAGTTCGCAGCCAACAACAAATGGAGGATTGTTGTGCTGCTGCGAGTGAGTAGTTTTTTATACCACTAAGGTGACAAACAAGCTTACGATCCGCCTGATGGTAAACAAACTCATGCGTTGCCGACCCTCTAAAAACCTTATCTTTTTTTTATATTACGTCGGGTGGCGTACAAGCATACGGCCCACTTGATGTAAAGCGGGTACCCTAACCTATTAAACTCCTCTCCTCCTCTGCTGCTTACACAGCAATTACTTGGGAGCTTACTGGTGACTGACTGATTGACTGGTGGTGGTTTTACGAAGCGTGAAGAAGCACCTTGCTAGCATGGTAGCGTCAACTGACAGGACACTGTAGTCCTTTGTCAGTTGCCGCTGCAATTTGGGCACCTCTTTTCGCTTACCAACAGGCGAAGAGGAGCCACTATGCTGAGCCAATATAAAAAAAAGACCTCACTCACACGCAGGAACACAACATTGGGAGTTGATATTTGGTTGCGGTTTTCTGTGAGGTGGAGGTACTTCCCCAGACGGGCTGCTTTGATGCGCCCTAGCTCTCTTAAAACCTCTCTTCACGACTTTCTTAAAGAACCCCATGCATGCCAGAGTTCACGGAGAAAATTGCTCTGGAACCGCACAGTACGCGACCATTGCGGCTCCAGCGTGTGACAGTGAGCACCCGCCGTTGGCGAGCGGCGTGGTTATAAAAAATGCTGTCGGCATCATATCGAACAATTGTTCAGAACACAAAACGTTGAACAATCTGTTGTGTAAGAACACAGTTTCACTACAGATGGGCAATTTGTTGTTTGGGTCCCGATGTTGTAGAAAGAATGAAACCTTTTTTTGTCTCATATGGAATCTTCGTTTAAAATCAAGTTCATAAACCAGTTTTGAGATGTATGTATCAGTAGTTAATCAATTTATTCTATTATAATATGCCTCTAAGCTTTTGTTCCACAATTCAAACGCCGAGTTATCAGAGTTTGCTCTTCGATAAACTTGTCATCCCCCGCAATTGTACTGGGCATAGATTTGTATTTTAAAAATATATGATGGACACTAAAAATAATGTTTTGAGATAGTTCAGTGAATAAGGAACCGACCTAGTTACCAACTTGTTTTCAAATGTATGTAAATATTTGTAATTATCATTTGCTCGGCCGTGTAGGAAAACATCGTGGGGAAACCCGCACATCCATGAAATTATATTTCGAGAGACCAAGAGAAATAAATATGTTCACGCACATAAAAGACGTGTGATCTAACCTAAAAAATCGGCCAAGTGCGAGTCGGACTCGCGCACGAAGGGTTCCGTACCATTATCTATAAAAACAGCAAAAAAATCACGTTTGTTGTATGGGAGCCCCCTTAAATATTTATTTTATTCTAATTTTTAGTATTTGTTATTATAGCGGCAACAGAAATATATCATCTGTGAAAATTTCAACTGTCTAACTATCACGGTTCAAGAGATACAGCCTGGTGACAGACGGACGGACGGACGGACAGCGGAGCCTCAGTAATAGGGTTCCGTTTTATCCTTTGGGTACGGAACCCTAAAAAAATCTGGATGTGGAGGTCTGACGGCAGTCGCTCCATGTAAAAATTAGTATCTTCGCCAAATCTTTGCTTAGGTAGCGGAGTCCGCCAATCTCTAAAGCGCTAAAATAATGTTTTAACAAGTAAAATGCAGAGTAACTATCATACATTTTTCGCAAACCTCTGCCTGTCGGTAATATGGTCTCAATCTAAGGAATTATACCGAAAATATCTGAAGAGCGCCCCGCGGATCTTCGTAATTGCTTGATTAATTATTAGCAGCCAAGCGAGATGGGGTTAAAACGATGAGGGTCGGCCAAAGATCTACAGCGAACGACATCAATAAGGTTTAATTGGCAAGGACCATTGGGCTATTAGCTCGCCGCTCCAATTAGTGATATCAGCTCGGATCTAGTTCGGTATCGGCTAAACTAACCCCCGTCATGCCATTTCGACGAAAATAGCTGTGAGACAAGCGCCAACTTTCCGGTGGCTTCTATTGGCTTCTATTATTCAAGTAGGCTATAGTGTTACAACAAATTGGAATCCGACATCATATTTTGTTACATTGTGGAATAAAATATATTAAGTAAAAAAAATTTTTATTCATGTAAGTAAATTATGCTGTTAGAACTAATGATGATATTAGATACAGAGTTGCTTTGAAAGAGAATGTCGGTGTTAACATAAGAAAAGGCTGGCTCCGTTGGCGCGAACATGTAGAATGAATGAAGGAAGAAAGAATTACGAAACAGATATACAACGGGAATGAAGAAAGACGTAAGAGCCGAGGAAGACCAGATTTACCTACTATGACCAAATTGATCGTGTTTTATTAGTAGTAATGTAAGGAACCTTGAAACCGGCGTGCCAGCACAAAAATAGTTATGAATGTTAAAAAAGTGTGTAAGAATCGAAGTCATGTGGCGCTCTGTAATCTCTGCCTACCCAGCAAGGAATTTGGCGTGAACTTATAGACAGATCGATAGAAGTACTCGTTTTCAGTAATAGACATAAATATTGAATAATAAAAAAAATATTTAATAATAAAATCACTTAGGCGCCGATTAGAACCGGACATAGGATGTAGGCAATTGAAACCACAAGGAATTGCTTCCAGTTTATAGTTATAAATAAATAAAACTTATTATCTTTACGTTTGGCCTGATTCACTGCGAAGCTTTTGGGATCCCAGTCCTGTCAGACGACTCTCAAATCCCTCTTGAGTATCTTCTTTGTATCACCAAGCTTGCCCGGTAAAACAATTTTACATATCTCTGGCTGTGGTTGCGACTTCTTTCTTTACACATACAAGGAAGAATATAGTTTAAGAAAAGGTGATCTACATGTTATGAGAATTTTTTCGTGAATGCGCAGATTGTTGCTTGCTTAGATAAAACCCACGGCACGGAGCTCATCTTGTCGTAGATATTATAGAAGCATCCAGGCCATTATAGCATGGTATATTTAAAAGACGCATTAACGAGCTTTCACAGCACTAACATGGATTTGGCATACGTACAATCCTCCAGGGAGTTGTTATTTCGCTACGGATTTCTGTTACGTGAAGGTACTTTCGGGCTGCTCTGATGCCCCCTTTGCTTTTATAATACTCTTTTTTTTACCAAGGTCTCGTTTATTAGATATAGATAGCAAGGTGAACCACGTAGGTGAGGTTGGCGTTGATTTTAAAGTATATTCAAACTAGCTGCATCCAGCAACTTCGTCCACGTATATCCCGGTATCCTGTAGGAACTGCCTTTTCTACATTTTTTTCTTTTTCCTCGGCTCATAATGTTGAATAACTCAAAATCTTTCTCATGAAATGGGCTAACGTTTGTTTTTATTGCAAGCGCGCGATAGCAAGCGAGCAATATGTGAGGTCGACCTCCAGTTTCTCGGTATTTTGTACGCTCTACTTCTCCAAAACCAAAATAGTTTGAAACCCCCTTTTTTCGTGATCGTGTAGCCTAGATGTCGTAGTTGTGCCAGTTGAAATTTGTTTTTCAAAAAAAGAAGTTTTGTTCCAGAAAAATCGGTCCAAGAAGATTTGTCCCTACTGTGAGCAGTGCTTTTGCAGTGGTAGTACTAAATTTTCCTTTTTCCTCTTTTTTATTTTTTTTTCATCTTTTCCTTTTTGTTTTTTTAGTTTTTTAATAAATTAGTCTTTTATTAAATTATATTAAATTATATTAAATTTTGGGTTTTTAATTCTAATTTCATCAAGATGCCTCGAGGCCGTCGCAGTAATCGCAGCACTCGATATCAAAATTTTTCAGTTTATTTTTTAAAAAGTAACTTATTTTTTTAAATATTAAATTTTGAATATTCAACATTTTTTTGGTAATTTTTACTAAGTTATCTTTTTTAACTTATTTTTTTTAATTTTATTTAATTATAAAATGAAATGCCCAAGCATTTTTTAGATTGACGCACTAAGTTTCCAAGCGCGCTTGCTACACAGCTTGCTGTTACCTATTTAAAAGATAAAAAGCGCGCTTGCGTTTGCGCCGCAGGCCCTAACTTCCCTAGTTACGTATTATTGAGTAGACTATATAATACACTGATACTATACATCGATGACTGATACACACTGTGGAAAATTAAAGTCTATTATTTTAATTATTATGATTCAAAATATACAACACTGACAAACAGACGGGTGATAGACAGGTAGCGGACTTTAGGATTCCGTTCGGACGGCTAAAAATAGGCAATCATGAGTATGGCGGCAGAAGTGAAAACTTGTTGGAATGGGATAGTGTCCTGGTTTTGCTTCTCCGACATGCTCAAGGGTGAACGCGTCACTGAAATGCTAATGTTAACGGTAAATCTGTAGCTATGAGTATTAAAGTTCCTACTCGTTCACTCTGTCCAAAAATACACATAAGTGCAGTTTTAGAAGCCCTTTGTATCCTTTGGTGCACAAAATATAAACAAATAAAAAAAGTGATACAAAATATCTATAACCTCTATATTACTCTTTTTGGTTTATGCTATGAAATATTCCATTCTAATAAACATTGAGAAACTCGAACGAGGATTGGTACTAAGGGTCTCGCAAATTAGATATAACACTTTTTTATACTACTAAGGTGGCAAACAAATGGAAACAAATGGCATTAATACTTTTTGACTATTATATTATTCGTCGTCACACACATGAACCGCAATAGTCGCGTGCTGTCCAGAATTTTCTAACAAAAACTTTTAAGTTGTTGAAAGAACTCCATTCCGAGATTTCGTCGCTACAGATTACTTCTTCAAAAAGGTCCTGAAGACATTGTTACAGATTCAGCAACACGAGTGCTACTACCGAAACTGCTGATCATCAGGCAAGTCGTACTATTGTTTACTTTACTTATAACATTCATTTAATGAAAATTATCATCCAACAAGATATCATTCACATAAAGTTTTGTTATATACGAGTATATTGTTAGTCAATGGTCAATATAAAAAAAAAAACAAATAATCGCACCATAACAGCAAACAGGCCCGTTATATGTATTATAACATTCACATTTGTGAGGACATGAAACGAGAATTGCGTTTCGGTTAGAAGGAGAGCTCCCCTTTGCGGCCGTGTTCCTTATCCCTCTTTGTTGATATTTGGCTGACCTACAAACACAGTTTCCGATCGCATCCTGCCCCTTAAGAGGGTAGGTATTTAACGGTTTGGTTAATGGTAGTTATGCCTATACATAAGTAACGATAGGGATTATATAATAATTTTAGAGTGAAGGTAAGGAAGTAGGAGATAGTTTTATTAGTAAATCGCTTCAGTTAAAAACAATACAGATCTGCGTGTCAGCTTAATTGAATGCGTAAGTTACACGGCGTCGAGCGCAGCTGTCGATGGATCGGTTTAGTTATCTTTAGTTCCTCCGTGTTTTGAAGGGCACGTTAAGCACGCCTGTTTTCGATATGATAATTCTGTAGCAAAAGAAGGCTGGGCATAGCCCGACTGGGGAAGTTTCTCCACGCCACAGAAAACCACAAAAAAATAACATATCCCTGGAGAGCTGCTGCATACCTGCGAGTGAGTGATATTTTTTATTAGTTCCACAGGAGTCAGTGGCAACGCGCGAGCGGTTCTATTAAAGCGTTCTTAGGCTACGGTAATCATTTTACATCAGGTAGGCACGTCTCAAGCTTTACAAACATACGTTTGTAAAGCTTGAGACGTTGTCCAAAAAAACTAAAACAAAGCTGAATTTCAAGACGCAGTACATTTTGATATTTTTTGTCTATGATACATAGTTTAGAATCGACTTCAAAAAGAAAACGATCGTCTTTTTGAAAAGCCTTTTTTATTTGAAGGACCCTAGTGTCAAATTGGTTACATATAAATTTGGTATAATTACGATTTGATTGACAATAGAAAGTTGAGTTTTTGATGTGAAACTCGAGTTTGATTGGTCTTATATAATAATGATGAAGCCACGATATCAGTCAAATCAGTTTTCACGGTTTTCAAACGTAAATAACCGAGTATCGTATAGGCGCGTGAATAGCTGGGCTGAAAGATTAGTAAAATGAATGTAATCAATGAGATACGTTTAGATATCCCAACAGTAAACTATTGAAGCGAGGGCTGGGTATGGCAGAGAGACTATGAAAGTAGAATAAACGCTGTCGGGTTGCGAGCGTTGCGCAAAATCTGTGGCCGGCGGCGACGGCGATGTGGTCTGAAAGAAAGTAGCAGATAAGATGCGGCATGTTCATCTGGTTCGGACATGTAGAAATTATGGGATTGAAAAGAAAGTCGAAACAGATACACAATACAAAAGTGGAAGGATGGAGGAAGACCAAGACTCACCTATCACGACCAAATTGATCTTATATTATTAAAAGGTGATATAGAAAGCCCTAAGAAATGACTGTTGTGCATGAAAGGAGCTAAATTTTAGGGAATAGGGTATCTGCGCCTATCCTACAAAACTTGGCGTGGGGATATAAATAATTGTTAGGTACGTCTATTGCGAAATTAAAAAGTCTGTTCGGGTTCGTAAAACGAATATAATGAGAGAATATATAAGTCTATTTGTTTCAAAAACAGCAATGTCCATTAAAAGTAAAAAATTAGTTGGCTATGGTACAAAAATCTATAGACAAAATAAATCATATTTTTATTAGCCATGTGAACCTAAATCCGCTTAGTCTCATAGAAATCGACTGTTAACTCTATATAACTGTGAAACTCTATATAAAATATTATTCAATATTATTTCTATATTTTATATAGAGTTTCATCACATACAAGCTACAAAAGGATGTACTTAATGGCTTTTAAAAAGTCAGGGATTCGGTGCAAAAATATTATCATTCATTCTTATATCCAATGATGTATGTCAATATATAATACTCGTATACTCGTATATTAACTCACATAAGAAAAAGGGTGGATGGATGCGTGATATATATATTTTATAATTTTTATGTTTATTGAATATTGTTTTGTTTATTGTTTCTTACAATACGGATATCATTTCGACTAATTCATAAATTAATAAAACCTAAGAACAAATATACTTTTCTTTAATCAAAATGTATGTATATGCAAGCATATTGTAAGACCATTTTAAAATTACCCACAAATAAATAAGTAAATTTTTAAGAGAGGTTGGGTGCATCAAACTTTACCGTCGGCGTCGGGGGAAATACCTCCTCCTCCACCTCATAGAAAACGGCAGCCAAACAGCAACTCCCTGGAGGGTTGCTGAGTTCCTGCGCGTGCGTAAGCTCTTAAGAAGTTACTGTTTTAGCAGGAGAGTTGGCATCACGCGAAAGATCTTAATTTACGAACATGCACGTAAATTTGACTTTTGCAAAATAACGCCTGAATCTATTAACTACTTAATGTAATGTCAACCTTCATAGGCTACGGTAACCACATCAGGTGGACTGTATGCCTCTCCACGTTGTATGAAATAACATTAAAAAAAAACACCCGATTTTTATGAACTATACCTGCCGATTGGGTGTTTGCCAAAATGAAAAAAATATTTTGTAGGCATCCGATAGGCAATTTGTTCTGGCATCGCTACAGCCGCGTTTGCGGCTGTGTGACCTGATAGCAAAAAGATCGGAAATGAAACACTCAAAGCCTTTTACTGTGTGTATTACCTTTCTCCTCAGTTTTACGACTCCCCGTGTCCCTATCATTCGATATAGTTTTATTGGCCGGATGTGTAATACAAGGTATTATTGTCGAGAGTGTTGCAATTTACTCGTAGACACAAATAGTCGTGTATGATTACCTCACTACTTTGAATGTTCTGTATATACTGGGGGTATATATAAAAATTGCTTTTGCACAATCCATTCAACTTCTTATTCTTGGTTATGTTGATTCCTGCTATCTTGACCTCACTGTACACCAATTAAATAAACTTGAGCGTCTTCAAAATCTTTGTATTCGATTCATATTTGGACTCCGAAAATATGTCCCCGAATTTCGTACTCAGTTCAAGTGGCTCCCTATTTTACTTGCATTTGCTAACACTTTTCTATTCTATTTTCTTCAATCCTGCTTCTCTCTGTTATCTCAAGGATAGATTTATATTTTGTAGTGATGGGCAGGGTCGCGAATTACGTCAAAACTTCTCTCAATTCTATTCCAAATCGTTTTCAGTTCAAGCGATGCGTCTCTCGAATGCTCTACTACCTAATATGCTCTTTCTTCTTTTAAAATTCTTGTCAAAGAACACTTTTCTATAACTCTATTTGATCGTTCTCTCTTTCTTTGACGACCATCACTGACATTATTGAACTACAATAACTGTTAATGCTTTTCTATGTATGTGATAACTTTATTTGCATGGTTTGCGCTGCACCACCTACCTGTATTATTTCGAGATAAAAGTTTCTCTTAGTTTAAGGTTGTCTGGAAGAGATTGCTTAGCGATAAAACCGCCTATTGTACTATAGTGCAATAAAGAATTGTATTGCATATACTACAACGGAAAGTAAAAATATGGCCCACTTAATTGGCAATTGGTGTAGCCAATGGATGATATATAGAAAAAATGCTCGCGCATTGTCACGTTAGCTGCGCTGTTAGCAGCTAATGAGACAATCCGGGAGATCTCACTCTCTTGAACACAATAATCCTCTGGACACTTGTTATTTGACTGCACTCTTCTGAAAATAAGTGCAGCTACACTAGTTTTTTTTTTATACAACGTCGGGAGGCATTCGCTCGCGAAACGCACGTGTCACTCCTACTGCGAACATGCTGCTATGCTGCTAACAAAATCAGGAACTCCTTAAAAGCTTAACCTCACTCACTCGCAGGACCACAACTCGAGAGACTTTATTAACTCATTTTTAACGATTTCTATGAGATGGTATTTCGATCGATATGATGGGCGCATCAACGCAGCACGGCTGGGGAAGTACCGTCTCTGTTAAAAAGACAAACAGAAACGTTCATGCATACAAATGTTTATCCTGTGTGGTAGTCGAATCGAGCCTTGGTGTAAGTAGCATTGTCTAGCATTCCGCCACCGAGCTCGTCAATTTAATATAGAAATGCCCTCTCTTTTGTTTCATTAGTTAATGAATTGGATACCTTATGTGAAAGTGAGATTGGCATTATGTCTAAACAGGATGGAGATATTTACGTCTCTACAATGATCCGTTCAACAGCAAATAATTTACAGCCTTACACAGATTACTCTTCAATTCAAAACAGATGTATATAATCAATCTGAATTGGGATCTATTCAAAAGTACTAAATTATTGTTAGTTTTCCATTTTTCATGCATATCATATCAATTGTCACTAGCTGTTGTTTTTAGAGTGAAATTTTATGAACCATGCTTTATTACCATTGTTTATTTGTATGAGCAGCGTAATAAATTGTTTTAAATTTCGTCATAACATACCTTCAAAAATAACGATTGTATGATAAATCGACAACAAATCCAGGAAAACCCGCTAAAATAATAATTTGCTATAGAATGGACATATTGATGTAGCAAATAATAAAAAATAACGTTTAGGTAAATATCAGTAGGCAAATCTTAGTTCATAAAATATATGAAGGTATATGATGTAGGGAAAGAGTTTTGAACGCGAGTCTTCCGACTCAGACGTTGATTAGTGTTAGAAAGTTTTGAAAAAACCATGGTAGATAGTGCGAAAGAAGCATGTAGTATGCACCAAGAGAGATATTATTGAAAGGTGATGCCTGGTGGAAGACGGAGGTTGAATTCTCCGTGGCAAAAAAAAGAAAGCGTGGCTGGATGATGTATCATCTTTGCATTTGAGTAATATAATATGAAAGAGAAGAAGTAAGAAATATTCCATTAACACAAGAAGCATCTACTAGCATAGATTAGAACGTCTTTTGCAGCTTTGTGTATCTTGAGAAAGCATTTGACAGAGTTGTGCAAGAGGATCTCAGGGATATTTTCTCTCATTTGCTCGTGTATGGAGCAGATGACCGTCAATCCTATACCCCGGAATTGACGGTGACCTACTCCATACACGAACATTAGTATTTAAGAAGCGTTGTTAACTACTTCGAACCCTGGCTTGTCATACTCGGGTTGCTATTCTGCTGCCTAAATTTTGAGTAGCAATTCATGCACTCTCATATTGAATTCCACGATATTTCCGGATTCTGAAGACAGGTCCTCAATGCCTTGGGGAGCTCTATTATTTTTAAGACTCTGAACAGACCCATGATCCTCATCGAAAGGCAAGAGGCAAGAGGCTTTCTTGGTTGGCGTCATCAGTGACAATAGAGATCGGATCTTAAAGTACAATTAAGCAGCTGGTTAAAGTAGTCACTCCAGATGGTCTTTCTTTCCTCCCCCATAGCATGAGTGATGTCGTTTTTTAAGATTATTGAATTACGTAAATTGCCTTTCCTGTACGTTCCAATCTCCTGAAAAAACTTCTTCGATTTATTGACCCGAACTTATGTTTCTATATTTACCACTATACTTTCTTGGCTTCTGGTTATTTTGATCATCCTTCTCGCACCTATTTGACCTTGTTTGTTATAAGCAATCCTACTATTGTATTTATCAGCTAGGATCTTTTAATACTCAAAATATAATATAAAGACTCAAAATATAACTCGAGTTTAATTGCCATCGTCATCTTTGCTAATTATTACATCAATCATAAGCGAAAGTTATTTTGATCATCCTTCTCGCACCTGTTTGACTTTGTTTGTTATTAGCAATTCTACTATTGTATTGTTCAGCTAGGATTTTTTAATACTCAAAATATAATATAAAGACTCAAAATATAATTCAATTTCAATTGCCATGTTCATCTTTGCTAATTATTACATCAATCATAATCGAAAGTTGTATTTCATGAAAATATTCTAACTTTGAAATTATCCCATAAATCGTAATTAATCATATTGCATGACGATATTACGTACAAGTCTCCCAAAATATTAAATTATCTAGCTTTTAACAAAAACATATAGACAATTGATTCACTAATTAAGTAACTATGTACGAATCTCTTTTAACAGTAACACAGAGAGTGAGTACGAGAACTGTGCTCCATGTTTATGTATGGAACTTTTTCTTGAACTAGGGATTACGAAGAAGAATGAAAGTTGTCTACACAGCCTCATAGATTATTTCAGTTTCTCTAAGAGTCAATCTAACTTTAAAAATCTAAGCTAAAATGCAACAGGATTTCATTTTTTATTAGTCGGGAAGCATACAAGTATACGGCAAACCTTATGTAAAGTGGTTACCGTAGCCTATGAACTTGCTATACATAAAGTGTGTCTCTCACGAGTTGCAGCACCTTCTGCTAAAATAGCAACCCTTTAGGAATTTACTCGTTGCCTCCCGCATTCGCAGGAATGCAACAAACATCCAGGGGTTGTCATTTGATTGTACTTTTCTATGTGGTGGAGGTACTTTGATTTAAAAACACCCAGATCAAGACAAACGCACATGGTCATGCACACAAATGTTTATCCTATGTGAGAATCGAACACATGATTTCAATTAATATCGCTCTCTTACTACTATTACCAGTACCTTCACACTCGGGAAAGCAGAGAGGATCGAGCGCCATAAAACTCGGTTCATACACACTTCGTTCGCATCTTTAACATGCATAGCGCTCTTCATCCACGCTCGCCGGTTCCTAGAGATCTTAACACCTGATGAAACACGTCGAATTTGATCGTGGTAGGCGAGTCTTGACCTCTCTCGGCTCCTGCGTCTTTCTACTTTCGCCTTGTATATCTGCTATTATTATAATTTTGATCTGTACAATTATAATCATTTTGATATCATTCAAACAAAAGTCAAGGTGAATAAACACTTTAAATACAAAGCTGTCTTCAGTTCATTATTAATTTGAAAACTCTAAACGCGTCTTGAAATATTGGTTTAAAAGGAGTAGGCACAGAAGTGTTGTTAGTGATTAGTTCCGGGGCGTATTAAGTGCCAATTAGGTGTGTTTACGAAGGCTTCATTGGTAAATATTTACGGAGCTAACGTAACTACGTGCAAACGATCCTCCCCGTTTCATTCAATAATAAACAAGGCTTGCTCCCGAAAGTAAAAATACCTAGTTTATTTTGTGAAATAAGCCTTTATGATGTAAAGATGTTTGAATTGTTAGTGGCTTTTTACTGACTTTAATAGAGTGGTTTATTAATATTCATGTAAATATTAAAAGAGTTTACGTCAAATATTCCCTTTGTTTATGTCCACAGTACAGAAGTAGACTGTTTAGTTCGAAACAGATGGCGCTGTGCAATAACAAATAATTTAATTTTTATACAGCGTCCGAAAGTCTTACCTCATGGGATTACCGTAGCCAATGAACACTTGCAATACAGGAAAACTCGCTCGACCGTTGCTAAGGAATAGCAATCCCTTAGGAGCTTACTGATAACCTCACTCGATCCCATTAACACAATAACCTTCCAAGTAGTTATCATTTAGCTGCGGTTTTCTGTGAGGAAGTACTTCCCCAGACGGGCTGCTCTGATGCGCCCTGCCTCTTTTAAAACACCCAGACCAAGACAAACAGACATGTTCATGCATATAAATGTTTGTCTTGTGTGAGAATCGTACCTATGAGTGTTGGTATCAACCACAGCGCTACCCAGGTATTTCCCAGGCGCACTGTGTTGCGCCCTACCTCTCTAAATATACACTTTTAAGTAAAGTAATATAAATATCAAGATCTAAAAAGTTTAATAAAGTATTTTCCAAACACTGGTTTCTTATTGTCATCTTGGGCATCCGTAGGGTTAAGCTATCAGTGTGTGAACCAATATATGCATGCGTTTGTGTTTGTGCTCCTTTGTAACAGTAGAAGACAAATAGGGGCAATCGACACGGTCCATTGATCGTTATGAAGCGGAAACTAGCCGGAACTGCCTACGCGGGTCGCAGTTTTGAAATCTAACCCTACAGTGGCTTTTTTATTATCGTTTATGTGCCCAACGATAAGAGTAATACTTTTTTTAAACCACGTCGGGTGTCAACCGCTTGTTTGCTTGTGTATACGGCTCGTATGGAGTTTTCATTGATTTATTAACTAATTTTAATAATTGCAGGCAATTTTAATATTGTACGTATGTATTTATGTACATCTTCACGCCAGGTCCCTTGCGGGCAAGAGAACCGATCGCCATAAGTTGCGGTCCTTATACATCTCATTCGCTTCATTATTATTCATAGTTTTTTCGCTCGCCGGTTCCTAAGGTTATGTCAGACATGAATGGTAGGTGAGTCTTGATTTTACGCGGCTCCTACATCCTTACACTTTGGCATTGTTTATCAGTTTCAACATTCTTTCATCCTGCATTATTTCTTAATCTCTGAATGTTGGTTCACGCCTTTTCTTATCTTAATCCCGACATTCTCATTCAAACCAACTCTCTTTCTTACATCATCATTTAAAACGCGAACGTGGTAAGCGAGGTTTACGCCACAAATTTTGCGTAATGCTCACATCTCGACGGCATTTATTCTATTTTCATGCTCTATCTGGCATGCCCAGCTGTCACTACCGCTGGTTTGGCCATGTAGGCATTTGAATGCTTGTGTTAGGTAGGTCCGCTCCTTCACAATTTGTAGGTTAATGAATACTTTTTAATAAACACATTAAAATAACCGAGCGAAGCATTTTTGCTTTCACGGAACTTTGAGTCGCATTTTTTAGTACGTGGGTACTATAAAAGCTATACAAACTAACGAAAAGGCGGTGGGTGGAACTCCGGAACTCCCAGTTTCTCCTTTAATGAATAAGTAACTTATCACTATAATTTTAAATAGTTACAATCGTTTTAAAACCGCATACTTTAATAAAATAGTGAAGTCGTAACTTACTATACTTATATAAGTAACTAGTCTAACTATACTATACTTAAAACAAAAATTGTTGAAATCCAGATTTCAGAATCCTTCAAAGAGACTTTAGTGAAGTCATGACTTTATCAAACACATTAAAATATTTAATCAAATCAATATGGAACCTATCGAAAGATAGACTTAGTAAATAATATATAAAAATATTTTACGATGTTGGTTAACAATTTGCGAAGATGGCGTGTAACATACATATGTCGCAGAGGTAGCAACACCATATTGAGAAGCCCGAAAGAAATCAATCCTCGTGATGCTAGTTTTAATAATAACGGATCAAAATGTCAAGTCGGCGCTTGGGTGGAATCGACATCGTTGAATTGGCAACACCGGTTGTGTTTGTTATGGTTTGCTCGAAATGTCGATTGTGGTCAGTTGTCAAAAACGTCAAGATGAGATACCGTCATTGGAAGCGGCATTACGAATCGAGCAATGGAGCCCACCGCACGTGTCGCGTTCACCGCATTTTGAATCCGTTGTAATCTACGATCTAAGCATAACTTTTGTTAAAATTATTTTTGTAATTGGCTGATTAAATATTGAGAAGATCGAATACGCTGGTATTTCGCTTTATTCACCATGAACAACGAGCCACCTGACGACAATTATATCCACGTTCCGTCATATATATAAATAAAAAAGTTCGGGTCGAATGTAAAAATATTTATTTCTTTTTAAATTCGCTTAAAATATTGAAACTCGAAATTATTGTCTCAATAAAAGTAATATTTTTTTTTCATAATTTTCGAATTTCCTATCTTGATGACAGGTATATTTTGGGCAAAACATTGGGCATAACCTTTTGTCAAAATTGGTGTCAAAATTGTCAAACAGGATTGCATGTTGTCTGCTAGTCTGTTTATTCTGTATCTCGATAGTTGTCTACAGACAATAAGATCGACGAATGTAGGATTACGCATGGGTAACCTAGTGGTGAACTGTCTCCTGTATGCAGATGATGCCGTCCTATTAGCAGAAACACCATCTGAGCTGCAAACACTAGTCACAATGATGAAAGACGAATGTATGAAGGAAGGCTTACTATTGAATGCGAAGAAAACAAAGATAATGGTATTTGAAAGAGAAGAAACCAGAAGCAATGTAAGGGTTACCGTAGATGATGAAGTGTTGGAACAAGTGGATAAGTTTGTATATCTTGGATGCGCTTTCAGCAGGGATGGAAGGTACACCGCAGATGTGGAAAGGCGAGTGAGTGCTGGGAATAGTGTGAATGGAGCGTTGGGAAAACTTCTTGGTAGTAAAAACCTGAGCCAGAAGCCGCAGCTGGCTATACACAATGCAGTACTGGTCCAATGCTTACTTATGGAAGCGAGAGCTGGGTATGGCAGAGAGAGCATGAAAGTAGGATAAACGCGGTTGAAATGCGAGCGTAGCAAAATTTGTGGTGTAGCGCTTGTAGACCGTATTCGCAATCGATCGAGTCGCGTGGCGCTCGGTTCTCTCTGCCTACCCCGTAAGGGATTTGGCGTGAAGTTATAGATAGATAGATAACCTTTTAAAAGATCTGGTTTTTTTTTGGGTTGTGGTGGTTTGTTGGTTGACGGCAATCGTTGTAATTGAAAATCAGTGTTTTCACCAAATCCTTATGCTTAAGAAGCGGACCCCGCCAAACTAAATGGATTTGGAAACCGGATAATGCGAAGAAGAGCACTGAGCGTAGGCAGATAACAGTAAGTGGTAAAAGTAAGAGTACGTAATGGACTAGCAATATGCTCTCATTTCAGCTTTTGTAACACTTTAATTAGTTATGATAATGTAATGTACCAATTATATGTAAAATTGATTTGTGAATAATTGTAAAAACGTCCTCTTCGATAAGATGCTCAACGAGTTGCGAAGAAGGTCATTCAATAAAGCTTCGAAGTTTTAACTCATTAGTAGTTTGTTTTAGGTAATAAATCATTAATTTTATGCTGTATAATACCTAATTTTAAAAGTTCTTTTAGCGGTAGCAGCTATTTTTAAAATTTTTATTTTCTTAATTAACATTGTTAGGCGAGAGTCCCTTAGGGAGAGAAAGAGTTATTAGTTTGTATAAAAATGTTAGGATCAACAATTATCTCAGACTTACTTGGCATTGTTGAGGACCCTGGCGGTTTGGCGAGGCGGGCTTCGGGCGGACTTTCTTGACGGACAGTGGAGGCCGTGCGTCCAGCCCCGTCACCGCCACTGACACCGTTGTGATGCCGCTGATCACACCGCTCGACGATGACGACGTTGTGCAGTCTGTCAAAGAATAATTGTTTTATCGTTCATATTTTTTTGTTGTATAGTCACATAAGAAAAGAAGACGTGCGTAAAGGACATTTCGTTGTATTTTTTAATTATGCGAAGTGGTTGCCGTAGCTCGAGGATGTTTGTAATTTAATTTCTTGATTCATATTTAAGTTATTATATGAATTATATATGATATAGAGAAGTATAAAATAGAATATGTAATAGAGAAACAATAAAATATTCCCGCGAATATTAATACAGGATCGCATTGTAAACTAAGTTTCTATCGCTGCTACTCCTCATCAGCTTCCTGGTGATCTTAGTCACTTGCAGGAACACAACAAGTTTCTTTCCATCGGACAACATGAGTGTAAGTAGTTACAATAAAAACAAATGCTATGTCATATAAATAAAATGCAAGTCCACAAGTGAGACATTCTTTGAATAACTATACAAAATTGATTAAACCAGTAGCGATAGCCCTGTGGATAAAGAATTAGCTTAGTAACCAACTGACTCCGGTTCGAATCCTGGTGGGGGCATGAGCCACTAGAGATACCCTAATTTCTGTTGTTTTGTTGTACTATCTTTATTGTACAATAAATTAAAAATTAATTACAATGAAATTAAATCAATAGCGTCATAGAGAAACGACAAAAATAAAATAAATATTTCATTTCAAAATAACCACATATATTCATTAATACAACCATTGAGCGTGTACAGAAAATCATTCGCTCTATTTCAATTAAGAATTATAAATGTGATGATGTATGAATAAATTCAAATAAATTACTCAATTTAAAATTCTCAATTGAAATTATGATTTGACACCATAAGCAAGGGCTATTTATTTATTTATGTTTGTGAAATGTGGAGAGTACGTTCGTGTATAAAGTTTTATACAAATTAACAAAGTGTTTAGAACGTAAATGTAAGTCTTCAAACTATATACTTGGCTTTACATTAGAAATTACTTACAAAAACCTTGAAATTACAAAGAAAACAGATTACGGATCGATAACTAGTCGGAGTGTCTCAATAAAATAACCAGAATAGAAGAAAATAAAAATACAAATACAAAATGGAGGCATACAGGCCAAGACACAGGAATACAATAATTTGCTGCAAATGTTATTATCATTAGATTCAATCAGTAGGGTGCATCACGTGTTGATTGATTGTGTACTAATTAATAAAAGCAACTCTGGCATAAAGCTTATCGAAGCAGCTCGACTGGGAAAGTACCTCCACCTCATAAAAAATACCGTAGCCAATTAACAACTCCTTGAAGAGTTGTTGCGTTTCTGGGAGTAATTGAGGTGTAACGTACTGAGCAGTTGCTTTATTAGCAGCGGGGGTGACGAATATTAATACAAATGTATATATTGTTGCTATTGTAAGTCTTGACAAAGTCCTGTATTTACCGCGATTTGTTTTTGTATGTTACCGATGTTTTGGCGATGTTGCAGACAGAATGACTGAAGATGGCAAGTTCCATACTTACTACAGAGATATAAGTAACTCAAAATGTTAAAATTATATATTTTTTGTTCTTTGTTGCTCCTAGATGTTACATAATAGTTTCAATGTTATTAGTAGTTACGGATTTTTGAGAAGTTTCTTAATTGAAAATACTGTAGTTTTAAAAAAGCAAACCAACATTAAAAATATTCATTTTGGTACAGCAAGGAAAGTTAATCAACAGTGCTTCGCCAGTGCTCATTACGTGTTTCGAATATACGAACGAAACGAAACTGGATTTTATTATTAACGAACAGCTATGTAACGAGAGATGCTTTCAAAATATTGTATGGTGTGGTCCATTGTATTAATAAAGTTTTGCTTTACGCAAACAGCATCGGAAATGTTCGCAACCCTTCTGTAATAATATTTAACTGAACCATCAGTTGCTTTAGCACTCGGTATCAGCGTTATTGAACCATAATTTTGTTGTCCCTAATTCTCGACGTTCGATATTAATTTAAAACGGACTAAATGCAAACAAGAGCCGGTTGAAAATGTACGCAAGGCAAAATTCACAATTTACACTTCCTTTTTCGAGCGGGAAAAACTGATGAATTAGGCGAAAGTAAAGATTAGTAAAGGATCACTTTCGGAGAACTTCAAATTTAAGTTTGATTACGCATTAAAAGAATTTATATTCAATTCAAGAGTGTATTTACAAGAAATATAACCCACCGTGAGATTCAAGTTGAATTGCATATTGGAACCCAGGCAGTAGCAACAATTTCACACAACCATCGGTCGCTTCTCGTCGGAGTTTACCTCATTTACTCACAGTCGAGCAAAAAGCTTATTGCGTCGATTGGTGTCAATTTATGATGGCAAAATTCAATGGAGGGAGTTCGCAAGCTGTGTTGTATATCTTAACTACTGATGAATCATGGATATATTGCTATAATCCACTTACGATGGAATAGTCGGCTCAGTGGGTGTTCGAAGAAGACAGTTGCCTACAAATACTGTCCGTGGCCGAAGCGTCAATAAAAAAATTTTGGCTGTTTTTTCCGTGGTAGTAGCCCTGTAGCTGTCATATCAATAGAAGATCAAAGGACAGTTACTAGTCTATGGTATTCCGAAACCTATCTGCCACAGGCATTCGAAGAACTTGGTGAGGACCGGCCCAAAAGTGGCACGTATGGCCTGTGTCAACTATAGAGCCATCAGTTTGATCAGCTTAGTAGCTAAAGTGTATGGAAAAATCATTGAAAGAATGAGGGTGAACTCCGATGATCCACTTCTGAGAATTATACAGCATGTGTTCGGGTGGACGGCAGCTTGTCGACCTGGTTTATATCAACATTGGCGTCAGACAGGGATGCGTGCTGTCGGCTCGTCTATTCATCCTGTATCTGGACAGTTGTCTTCATATAATAAGAAACACGAATGAGGGAATGCGAATGGGTTACTCAGTGGTCAACAGTCTGCTTTTTGCAGATGACGCGATATTAATAACAGAATCACCATCCGAACTGCAAATACTAGTTACAACAATGAAAGATGATTGTATGAAGACAGGTTTACAATTGAATGTGAAGAAAACCAATACAATGGTATTTGCAAGAGATACAACCAGAACGGACACGAACACGAGAGACGATTGAGTGTAGGGAATAGGGTGAATGGAGCCTTAGGTAAACTTCTAGGCAGCCAAAATCTAAGCCAGAAGGCACGGCGCACTGCACGCAACGCGGTGCTAATTCCAACGCTAACTTGCGGTCGAGATGAGAGCATTGCGTAAAATTTGTGGCATAACGCTTGCTGACCGCGTTCGTAATGACGACGTGAGAGAAAGAGTTGGTCTGAAAGAGAGTGTCGGTGTTCAGATAAGCAAAGGCGTGCTCCATTGGTTCGGACATGTAGAAAGAATGCAGGACGAAGGAATGGCGAAACAGATATACAATGCAAAAGTGGAAAGATGTAGGAGCCGAGGAAGATCGAGACTAACCTACCATGACCAAATTGGTCGTGTTTTATTAGAAGGTGATATCAGGAGCCCCAGAAACCGGCGAGCATGCATGAAAAGACCTATGAATATTAGAGAAGTGAGTGATGTATGTAAGGACCGCGTCTTATGGCGCTCGTTTCTCTCTACCTATCCCGCAAGGGACCTGGCGTGAAGATACATACATACATTTCAAGACTGGTTTGTCGGTTGAAAGATGAAAATGTGTTTTGACGCCGGGTGGGAATATTTTGAAAAATAATAAAAAATATGTATTAAAGTACTTAGTAGTTTTATAAAAACTTTCGGAACAGCCCTCATAAGTGGTAAATTTGTTACATCGGTTAACATTCTTATCGTAATAGATTGCTTTTCAAAAATTTCGTTCCTACCTTCAAGCAGGCAGATCCTACCTAGAGCACGTCTCATTCGTTTGTTAGCGTTCCGTTACTCCTGTTAAGGTACGTTAAGAATCTTACTTATATCACCATGAAAATGAGGTCTGTACCCATTATGCCACAAATTTTGGGCATCTCCTACTTTTATGCTCACTCTACCTTAACCAGCTTTTACTTACGTACGTTGATATTAGGATCAGCGCCGTGTAGTATACAGAGAGATGTATATTCAGGCTACTTCTGACTTTAAACATCGAGGCAATTAAGTACATCGTTTACAAAAACGTTATAATATTTGTCACATGTTTGTTTCTTTACAATATACTCGTATTATAACGCGAGGAGCTCGATAGAGTGATTTGATGTACTATTCAGTTCCTATGGGCATTCGAATCAGATATAAACAGAAACGTTTACCTATACTGCATATGGGTGTTTCGTTTTTGAATGGAACGTTAAGCGGTCACGTCAAGCACGACAGACCTTTAAGCCATGTCAGTGGGTTTTAAGTGGCTTTAAAATATTATATAATATCATATGACGTTAGAATAGGAGTGTGTTCCGATAAATAATTCGAAATGATGCCGACGGCTTCTTTTCACACTTATCTTTATATATATAATTCTACTGTACTTGTATGTGACTGAACTCCTCCTAAACGACTGGACCGATTTTGATGAAATTTTTTGTGTGTGTTCAAGGGGATTCGAGAATGGTTTATATTCATAATTGGACCCGGTAGGTGGCGCTGTAAGCGGGTTACAGGATTTATTGTTTTTATTTTCGGACAGCCAAGGCAACGTCTGTCGGGTCCGCTAGTGTTATATAAGTCTCAAGTCAGACCGCACATGGAGTACTGTAGTCACCTTTGAATAGGAGCACCTGGGTCCCAGCTAGGATTATGTGACTCGGTTCAGAGAGGGGGTGGGAAAATTATCAACGATCCTAAGCTTACACACGGTATTGAGCCCAGGAGCGATTTTGCCTCCTTTTGCGTGTTCTAGCGATTGTACAACAAGCTGTGCTCTGAAGAATTGTTCGATATGATGCCGACAGCATCTTTTTAAAACTGCACTGTCTATTCAGCCTCACACGCTAGAATGGCACTGGTCGCGTACTGTGTAGTTCTAGAGAAGTATTCTCCCGAGAACTGTTAAGTCGTGGAATGAATTCCCAGCCATTTTCCAAGTGTCTACAGCACGGGGTTCTTCAAGAAGGGCATGAAGATGTTTTAGAAGATCGGCAACGCAATAGTGACATCCCTGATGTTGCAAATGTCGGTTTTTTACACTTTAGTGGTATATAATTAAAGAGCGATCTAGTGGTAAGTCGCTGTTATAGAGCCTGTAGTGAGATGAGTAGGGTTGATATAGTTGTGAACCTTCAGAGGATGATAAAAACTTATATTAATATCATGTGAATTAACAGCGTCGCTATTATGGGTGATTACGGTTTGCTCACTGAATACCCACTACATTGAGATTGTTAGGAGCCGCGCCAAGGACAATGCGTCCATCTCTAGATGCACAAAGGGACACACATCCTGACTTTAATCATTGTAAGCGACGATCGACATGTCTATATATCGGGCACGTCTGGGAAGATGGGCAGATAGCTATCGGGTACAAGGACGCGGACCGAGCCCGCACCGGGCGTGGGCAAATCAAACAAGGGATAAGACCGATCCATTCATAGCCATTCGTATTGATTCGTAGGCTTTGGGTCGTGATGCGATGTTCTTTGTCATTGGATGGTCGCCATTAGTTTGTTTATGTTTGTGCGCGCCGCATATCCATCTCGTCTGACCGATTGCTACTAATGGTGCGGGAGAAAAATGATCGCATATCTCTTTGAGCGGAACTCACGAGGGGTGAAAAGATATATGCGAACAAATTGGTGCTTTTCTCAGCAAAGGTAACTTGTCCAAGTAAGTGCTGCCCAGCACTCAGTGCCAGTTTGCTAGCTTTAATTAGGTTTGTTGTTTATACAACGTGTTGTTTGTTTCATGTATTCACATTTTCAATACGTACGTAGACTCTTGGAAGTGTTTGTTCTATTACGTTTCATTTGTTGAATTGTACTTTTTTAAGTTAAATCGAATTTACTGAACAATGTACAAACAAGGAACAAGTTCAGCACATCTTAATATTATTTATTACCATTAAAACCACAGGCTCGCTGTATAGAATTTACTTATTATTTGACAATCCCTGGTTCGAGTCCTGGTGTGAGCTTGAACCACCCAGTTCGTGTTTTTAGATTTATGTATACATTACTTGCTCGGTGATGAAGTAAACATCGTGAGGAAACCTGCATGAAATTATAAAAAAACATTTGGAACAATTCTATGGAAATATACCTTTTCAGATATATTTATATTATGAGCTAAAAGTTCGGGTATTTGCTGCGTGATAAAATCTAAAATGAGGATATTAGCTGTAGAACTAAAGTAACTGACATAAGCCAAAGGATAAGTAAGCTGTAGTGGCGTTAGCCGACCACATTGCTCGAAGAATTGACAACCGGTTCTCGAATGGTGTTCTTGCACTGGTACACGTAGTGTTAGACAACACTAGTACTAGACGGAGTGATGACTTCAAAAGGTTTGTAGGGAGTCGATGAACGCAGGGAGCCCCATACACAGCAGTGGACAAATAGGGGTTGAAATAATCATGATGATATTATGAAGATGAAATTACGTTAAAAGAAATAAACTCATACGTTAAAGGGTTTGATATGTGTTGTTTATCTCCGAAACGACTAACGATTTGAACCAAATTTTGTATTTAGAGAAAATTTTGCTTATTAAGTGTATACTCGTAATAGGTAAGAATTTTGCTACAAAAGAATGTA
Organism: Pyralis farinalis; assembly: GCA_947507595.1. Lineage (NCBI taxonomy): Eukaryota > Metazoa > Arthropoda > Insecta > Lepidoptera > Pyralidae > Pyralis > Pyralis farinalis. The sequence continues at coordinate 9,801,304 of OX382278.1, forward strand.
ATTTTACCCAAAAAAAAAAAAAACGTAAAATACGATTCGCCAGCAACTGTTACATAAATAAGCATTAATTCAAGTAATAAATTGAATTAGAGCTAATAAAACAATATCTAATTATAAATGGTCTCTCAACACAATTTAAGTGAAACCTTTGCAATGATACATTGTAAAGGTGAAACTTTGTAGGCGCTGGATCTTGTATTTTATTCCGTCAGTTACTTCCCGAGTGAGTTTCCTTTTCAGTTATTTTACGAGGTTGTTAAAGTTGGATGAGTTAATGAGAGGACCCTAGGGACCTCCGTTTAGACTGCTCGGGTAAGTTCACGACGACAACATTATCTAAGCGGCCCTTTTTCATGCAACGGTGACAGGTTGTAATCATATATCTTTACCCAAATTCTTATAGGGTAGGCAGTGAGAACCGGGTGTCATGATCGAGCCTTAAACAGCATACTTGCTCATTTAATATTCGTAACTCTTTATGTGGTTTTTAGGTTGTATTGACACTACCTTCTATTAAAAGTCAACGCAAAATAATTAACATGAATAAATATAACAAGAAATTTAAGAGAGGTAGGGCGCATCAAAGCATCCCGTCTGGGGAAGTACCTCCACCTCACAGAAAACCGTAGACAAATAACAACTCCCTAGAGGATTGTTGTGTTCCTGCGTGTGAGTGAGGTCACCAGTAAGCTCGCAAGGAGTTGCTGTGTAAGCAGCAGAGGAGGCATCGCGCGAGTGATACTTAATATATCGCAGGCGTTAATAGGCTACGGTATCCGCTTTATATCAGGTGGGCCGTATGCTTGTATGCCTCCCGACGTAATAAAAAAAAAATATAGTAGCCGATGTTTCTTTAATAAATGGTAAATTTGATTAAAGTAGTCAATAGACAATAAGTACCTACCCAGTGAGAAAAAACAGCTATGGAATTGTAGGTTATGTTGAATATTACCGTTCTATGTTAAGAATTATATAGAGCAGTTCATATTTATAATTGTCACTTGCTCGGCAGTGAAGGAAAATGTCGTAAGGAAACCCGCACGTCCAAGAAATTATATTTCTAAAGTCGCGTGTCCTAACCTGGGCAAAGTCTGGTTTTCCCACAAAGATCTGACCTGATCACACAGGGCAAACATTTATGTGTATGAACATGTCTGTTTGCATTGGTCCGGGTGTTTTTTAGAGAGATAGGGTTTATCAAAGCGGCCCGTCTGGTGAACCTTCGTCTCACAGAATACCACAGCCAAATAAACGCTTCCTGGAGGATTATTGTGTTTCTGCGTGTGAATAGTAAGTAGTATAGTGTAGTATAGTATAGTAGTAGTACCAGTAAACTCCTAAGGAGTTGCCAGGCTGGCAGCAGAGATGGCGTCGCGCAAGTGACACTAGCAGTCAGAACCCGTTATATACGTTTTCCCATACATTTCGCGGTCGTATACGACCACCCGGGTTTCGAAGGGTTAATGTATTGCGAACGTTCATAAGCTACGGTAACCGCTTTCCATCGGGTGGGCCGTATGCTTGTGTGCCTTCTAACGATGTATATAAAATAAGAGAAAAATGCGGCATCAAAAGTATCGATTTGTTAATATTTATATTTGTCTTCTTTCTAACGCTATTCCGTTTCTTAATCCAATAGGACTTGTAGTGTATGCTACCTAAGCTTAAGAATTTTGTAACATATTAATTTTTACGTGAATTGATGGGTTCCTCTACGATTCAGAGGAAAAACCAGAATTTTCTTCAGAAAAGACATAACCGCATCAGTTTGTAAACCAGGCACCAGTCACTTAACAGGCTCAATCTTTATCCACTAGACTATCGCTGCTTAAATATTAATATCAGTCTGCTTATATTTAAAATATAAACTAAAAATAACACGCTGATCTAATGTAAACTAAACTAATTTTAGTCTTAATAAAGATTAAATTATAAATTTAAAAAACCCCCGACGCAATAATAACCTATAAAAAGTAACAAAATTTATTATTATTAATAATGATATACACAAAAACACTCTCGATTAAGTCCCCTTTTGAACTTCTTCCCGCGCTTTTGACGAGTGACATTGTTGTTTTACTTGAAATTTTTACAATTCAGTATAAAATTAGTTTTGTGTGACAATTTCGATAGTATTTTGTAACATAAGTGCTAGTGAAATTATACAGTAATGAAAATACTCAAATATAACACGTTTATGCACTTTTTGGAAGACGTGAATAAGTTCATCAAGAAACCTCGTAAAATCACTATCGTTTTACGGGTGGTATTTAAACTGGGTTGATTGGGTCTAGGTACCCTTCCCAAGTATTTTTTCAGCACAATTCCTGAAGCTGGAATAGAGAATTAAGATTTTTAAATGGTTCTAAACTGAAGACTTTGTCACTGGCATAAAGTAGCAATACTATTGCCATATATAATAAAAAAAAAGTCCCCTTTTAAACAAAAACAAAATCAAAATCGGTTCATCCATTTCGAAGCTACGATGCCACAGACAGATATACAGAAACACAGATACACACGTCAAACTTATAACACCCCTCTTTTCCGTCGGGGGTTAAAAACTACACTCTATCATCGCACGAATCATCGTAAATTTTCATAATACAAAGTCGCGTATGTAATGAGCTGATATAAAGATAGAAACCGTATTCACACCTCCTTTCGGTTTATGTATACGTTCTTCATTTAATTAAATTCCTACACGTCAAAACGAAATTAATTGTAACTTTACACAATGAAAGGTGGAGATATCTTCAATATTGTTCCTCTTCCCCCCGGGATCCCGCTTCTGTCGGTCGTGTTTTGTGGAGACCCCTATACCACTTAAACAAAAGAAATACAATAAATTCATAAATTAATATTAAAAAGTTAAAATCTCTAAGTACTCGCTCCGACTACCAGGCGAACAGAAGTCCACAGCAATCACTTTGTCTCAATTAGAGAAGGAGACCGAGCGGTGAGTGAGATAAATATTGCATATTGATTACGCACAAGCTGTTATCGGTCAGTGACCCGCTTCTAATTGGCCTACCGCGTCACCACCCACGGATCCAAGAGCAACTTTCTTGGGGGCGTGTCATCAGTATAGTATTACGTCACCACAACGTGCATTCCTCACTGCACTTTGCCGTCGGCGCGGATCTGTAAATAGGCCTACTAATAAATAATGTTCCGATCGCCGGCAGAAACAATGCCCGATAAATATGGATCTGATCCTAATATGAGTATAAATAAAGACGAAACTCCGTCTAGATATAAATTTGCGAACTTAAGATTAAAGCGAGCAAGAGAATTTGATTTTGAGGATGCTTTTAGCGAGTTTAAAAACCAAATAACTAGCATGTTCTCCGCTTGGAAAGACGAGCAAAACTCTGTTTTTTCTGATTTACGCTCTGATATAACAGCTATCAAGATGCAATTAGTTGACGTTCAAAAAACGAATAACGACATCGAAAAATCGATTGTCTTTTTGTCGTCACAATTCGACGTATTGACTAACAAAGTGAATAGTCTAGAGAAAAACACAATCACGCACGATAAAAAGATTGATTTGTTGGAGAAAGCCAGTGAAGAAGTATCTCGTAGATTGTGTCTAAACGAACTGGAAATTCGGAACGTACCCTTCGCCCAAAAAGAAACTCAAGAGCAGCTTATCGATATTGCATCTAAGATTTTTAAAGTTATATGCACCGACATTTCTCGTAACGACATAGTAGACATCCGTCGTCTGCCTGGCAAGACAGAAAAACGAATAATTCTAGTCTCGCTATCAACAGTGGTCCTAAAGAATAAAATACTCGCCGCTGCAAAAAAATACAACACCAACAGTAATCAGCAACGTTTAAATACAAAATGCATCGGCTTTCATCAGGTTATGCAAAACATTTATATCGCTGAACGCCTTACCCTAAAGGCGCGTAGATTATACTACTTGGGGCGTGAACTAGTCAAGAACGGTCAGTTCAGATACTGCTGGACTGCTCACGGCAAAGTATTGCTGCGGAGGTCAGAGGGCTCACCGCCCATTACAGTCTCTGATGAGGAGCAGCTTGCTAGCCTTGGTATTACTCCCCAAGCATGACTGGGCGTGATACTGATGAGCGCATGCTTGGATAATTTATTATTGTTTTGTTACTTTATTTTTTATTTTTTTTATATTATTGTTTTTTTCTTATACACTCTTTTAACCTATCAATCCGTAGTCTTGCATCACATTGTGTGTAATGTTCCCGAAATATTAAATAGAAGTTTTTTGGTTAGATATAATTGTAGCAGGAAACCCACATCAATCCATAAACTATGCATTGTTGATAACGTACATAAGAAATCTCATTCATCGTCTCACCATCAGGCGGTTCTAGTGTCCGGCCATATGAATTGTACCTATATTATAACTACACCCAATTCTCCTAACCTGAGCCTATATTTATGCAGTAAAGTTAAATTTTTATTAAATTCGATTCCATAAATAATTTGCAAAATGCTCTCGACTCGTTTTCAGTATCTGACTCTCAGCGCTGCGACCCAGAAACTTGCCATATTATAATTCCGAATAGCACCAAAAGACTAAATATATTAACACAAAATATACGTAGTATTAATTGCAACATATACAGTTTTCTTACTTTACTAAAAAGATTGAAAATTGACTGTGACCTTCTGGTACTTACTGAATGCTGGCTCTCTCACTGTTCTAATCCCCCTATCATTGATGGTTATAACGCATATTGTAATTCTCAGTTTTATAATCAGAATGACGGCATTGTGATCTATTCTAAATCGGACCTAAACATTAGTATTCAAGAACCAAAGTTTAATGAAGGAAACTGTTTGGTAGCGACGATTAATTACGATATCGCTCTCGTTACTATCTATCGTTCGCCTTCGTATCGTAATACAGAATTATTTGAAAAATCGCTCGATACATTGTTAACATCTTTAGGCAAGTACAAAACCATTGCAGTAGTTGGTGACATAAATATCGATATTAAAACTAGCAGTATAAATGCACAATCGTACTTAAACCTAGTCGCTTTTCACGGTTTATTGCCTGCCCATAATCTTTCTACTCGTAATGAAAGCTGCCTAGACCACGTCCTACTGAAGTCTAGCCTATCGGCAGTCACCCTAGTTTTAAACTCAACAATTACAGATCATAATGCGGTCCTACTTTCTATGGAACTGAATAATAAGATAGGTTACTCCGACACCATTCCCACAATAATAGACCGGGAACGACTATCTATTCTCATGAATGGCATCGATTTTGGTCCGGTATATGAAGCGGGTGATGCAAACATGGCGGCCGATCTTATGACATCACTTCTCAGAGTAGCGATTGAAGCCAGTAGTCATCCATATAAACCAACCCGTCGCAAAAAAATTATAAAACCTTGGATTACGCCAGGTATTTTGCGTTGTATACAGAATCGAGACAAGCTTCACCTTCAATTGAAAAGTACGCCCGATAATGAGGTTCTGAAAACCACGTATATTCGTTACAGAAAATTTTGCAACAACCTATTAAAAAAACTGAAAACTCAATACGAAAAAATACAATTATTTAAAGCTGGTACCGACACAAAAAGAACGTGGAAAATAATTAATAATGTGACCCATCGAAAAAGTAAACAAACTCAACCTAGGGAACTTCTAAGTTGCAATAAAACTCCTGAACAATCTGTCTCAGACGTAAATAAATATTTCGCAAGTGTTGGTTCAAATCTTGCTAAACTAATACATAGGAGATCGAATTCTCCTAAATTTACGAAATTGTTATCTCCTCAATTAAATCATAATTCCTTCGTTTTGCTTGATACTGATGAGGATGAAGTGCGTCGACGAATAATGGATCTCCGTGATGACAGTGCTACAGGATGGGATGGCATTTCATCATCATTCTTGAAGCAGTACCTTCACCTCATCTCTGGTCCACTGACGCACATTTGCAAACTAAGTTTAGCTACTGGAACGTTTCCAAGAGCATTTAAAAAATCTGTAATTCGACCTATATTCAAGAGCGGGGCTAGGGACTGTGTCGGTAATTATCGTCCAATCTCCATCCTGCCGGCGATGTCCAAGATACTGGAACGCATAATAAACAACCGTTTAGTTAAGTATCTCGAAGACTATGGACTACTTTCCCCCAACCAATTTGGTTTCCGCCGGAAAATGTCAACAGCAGATGCCGTCCATGAGGTTGTCGATTCTATTGCTAGTAGTTTGGATACAGGGAAGAAATGTTTAACCATTTTTCTCGATTTGGCGAGGGCTTTTGACACGGTCTCTCTCCCAACCCTAGTGAGGGTCTTAGAAAACATGGGCATTAGAGGTAAGCAACTGGAACTATTCAAAGACTATCTGACTGACCGCCGACAGTGTGTTCTGATCGATAACATCGTTAGTAAAGATGAACCAGTCACTTTTGGTATCCCACAGGGGAGTATAACAGGTCCGACGCTTTTTTTGTGCTACATCAACGAGCTAACGCAACTACTACTCCATAAAGGGAAAATAGTATCTTTTGCAGACGATACTGCCCTGTGCTTTACCGGAGACACTTGGAACGACGTATTCCAAGCGGCGCAAGAGGGATTAGACACGGTGGCGTGCTGGTTAAACCTTAATACCCTATCCCTTAACACACAAAAAACTAAGTACATAACTTTCTCAATCCGCAATAAGAATCAACCCCCACCATCCTTGTCTTTAATTGCTCACTCATGTGATTACACGCCAAGTAGCCACTGCCAGTGTACACCACTAGAAAGGACTAACTCGAACAGATACCTGGGAGTAATTATAGATCAAAATCTAAACTTCACAGAACACGTACAGAATCTGACTGGTAGAGTGCGCAAGTTGATATATATCTTTAAAAATCTCCGACACATTGGGAGCATGAGACACTTAAGGATTGTATACTACGCACTTTGCCAGTCACTTCTTCAGTATTGTATCACTGTTTGGGGTGGTACGAACAAAATGACCATGCTTCAACTAGAAAGAGCAGTTAGAGCTGTATTGAAAGTATCTCTCTTTCTACCAATACGCACTCCCACGACTACAGTATACGAATCTTTTAAAGTTCTCACTGTGCGTCAATTGTATATTCTGAAAACAATACTTAAAAAACACTCCCAGGTACCTGTTAATCCTAACATCGATAGGCGTAGGAACTATACAATCTGCCAAACACTAAAAATCTCGACTAGGTTTATGAAAAAATTTTATCCTTACAATGGCGGCTTCTTATATAATAAAATAAATAAAGCATTAGCAATACATCCCCTGTCAAAACACCTGTCCAAAACAAAAATGACAGAATGGCTCCAAAAGCTCACCTATGAGGAGACTGAAAAGATCTTGCTCGGTATTTACGAATAGTTAATACAATAATTGTCTTTGCGAATGTAGGGTTTATGTGGGGATTTTATTGATATTGTTACAAAATTATGTTAATATGATTTATTATTTATATATATTTTTTTTTTTTTTTTACATTATCTTTGATAATTTGCTTTTGTATAGTATTTTCTGTTGTTCACAACACTTCCGCAACTATAGTTATTGTCTGCAACCCAGGAAGGCAAGTGTCATCTGAGATACAGTATTTCTAAAATACTAGTTCAGATGTCACACACCCATGTGCTACTACATGATCTTATTTCTTCCATCTTGTATAAGAAAATTTGTGTACATACTTAAGATTGTGATTGCTTGAATAAATTTATTATTATTATTATTATTACTATGCCCTAATTAATTATTTGTATGCTTAACAGGTACAAATATTTCGTTAGTAATAAAAGCTTCACATTGTTCATAGCAAATGAAGCGTTGGCAAAAAGGGGCAGTGCACGGTGCCCAGTGATATTTAATGAGATGCTGTCCATCTGGCGAAGTGCTTTCGCTTTATCGTAGCCGTGTAATAATTCCCTGTAGGCATACTATGTTCCCGCGACTGAGTATAGTCACCAGAAAGCCTGTGAGGGCTAGCTCCGATATTCCTTGTCTTGTGTGCAAGTGCCCATAGCTGTAACTGTAATGAATGCTATTTCAAAGAGATAATTTTTGAAAACCTATGGAGCAGTTTATCAAGCGTATATATTGAATATATCATTAATACCAGTCTTAATTATTTATTTTAAGTTTAAACTAAAAGTAGTTAGTTAGTTAGTTAGTTTTTTTTTTTTTATTATTAGTTAGTTTATTAAGTTTATAAGTTATTTAGTTAGTTAGTTTAAACTAAAAGGCAACAAAATAAATAAAGCACCAGATACTTTCGTTAAAAATTGTTTAATTTCAATGTGTAACAATCGCGAAAACCTAAGACAATACTACTTAAAAGGTGATTGCTTAAGAAGTGCCTTAGCATTAAGATTGCCTTTTGAACGGCGGTACGGTATGGCAGTGCGGTTAGTAAACAAATAAATAAATAACTACTTCACATCACGTAGGTTTGGTTTGCAGCGAATGAGTGAAGCGAGGTTTGCTTATTTGTCACCCGGTCCCGGTAGTATACTATGATCAAAATCTTATATTTACAACTGCTAAAACACTTACATACATTCGCTGTTGTCCTAATACTTTCTCCCATGACTCAAGTCAAGCCATTGTCCAAATACAGTAATTGTCTACAATGAAGATATTGCTTTCGGCATATTTACACGAAAATATACAATTTGGATATTCAAGAACATATATAGTCCTCGTATATATGGAGATACAGAAAAAGACGGTTGTTCCGCATTGCTTCAAATATGTGGAATAAATACAAAAAGACTTCATTCGCCAGTGCGAGCCTATTTCGAATCACATTATCACGAGTTAGGAAAAAAAATGCTGCATCAAATAAGGCGTTTACGATTCGTCATAAAATTGTCTGTGAGCCAGAAATGGCAGACAAAGGAGTGAATAAACGGTGAGATTGGAAAATTATTCATATTCGTGACCGGGTCGCGCGGTCCCGCGCCTCGTCCGCCCTCGGGCTTCGCCTCGCTCTGTGTCACACGTACCAGTGTATTTGGGAATTGATCGCTATTTCTAGAAATGTTTATATTCACTTGACAATGTTATAAGGGCTCAGCGTATTCCAACATTTTTTACGTAAAAGAAAGTTACTTAATATGATTTATCAGTGCTGTTTCGTCGTGAAAGTAAGACTTTGAAGTATATACGTGTCATATATGAGGTACATCTATTTATTTCGTTAATCACGAACACAAAATTTTGACACTAAAAGTAAGATAGTGATATTTTTCATTGTAACAATAAACAGGCTCATGTATGTGTCAAAGTAGAAACAAAGGGACAAAAGATGGGTATATATTACATGAAAATATACAATATATATACATATTTCGAAATTTGTATAAAAATATTTCTAGTCTATATAAGTATGTTTATATACGTTATATGTCATTGCTACGGAAATAATAATCAAATCTTGAAAAGGAGCCTACGGCGCAATATAATGGAGGAAAAGTTCGCTGTTACAGCGGCACGATGTACGTATGTAAATAGACAGTAAAATAGAAAGTACTCTTGGAATTGGATACGTTGTTTTTGAACACGAGCTTAGATTTTAGATTAATTAAACACTCCTATGGCGATACTTAAGTGGGTGTCTACCCTCTGTACAAAAGTTTTGAGTGTAATTACGATAGGCACAATTAAGTAGATGTAAGTATGTCTTACATAATATTAATTAATAACTCGCGACATCTATACACGTATAAATAGACGTACAACATCTAGAGTTTCGGAAAGTCAGTTAGCGGAATGGGAAATTTTAATCACATTAGCAGTATCGGAGAGAGTTGAGGCGAGCCTTTTCCAAGTTGTCGAGAGTGTAGCCCGGGCGTGGAGCGTGCCATCTCGAAGGATTCATCTACGGAGGTGTGTATGACAAACGACGGGTTATGTGCCGTATGCGAACTTGATAATGAATTCCCCGAGGATACGGTTCGGTACATTGGGTTACGTGTAAGTATTATATCTGTATCTCCGGAAATTGCTGCGATTTGTAGAGTAGCTATATGTATATGTTCTAACAAATATCTCTCATGGGAACGTGCCAAGATAACAAAACATCAGTTACTGATTACTTCATAATAATTTATTTCATATTTGGATGCCATTATTATTATCGAAATACTGGTATTGTTTTGGTTTAGATATCGGGATTGATTATGTTATTACATCCGACTAGTAATCATTCATCTTTTTACTGTAGGGAGGCATAAGGAAAAATGTGATAAATAATATTGTGAAGAGAATATTTCTAAAATGCCCAACAAAATGAAACATTACTATATAGGTAACTATTTTTCAATACTTTCATATTACATAAGTAAAAGACATAAAGTTTCATTCTTAAGTGAAATCGTTTTCCTAATATCAAGATAAAACGTTTTTCATTTTAGTTTGAAAAAGTTCAGAGAAGCTTTGTTCACCCACAATATTTTACAGACACAAAACAAATTTCAGATATTGTCGACTGATTCTTTCCTACTGATGGCAGACTTCAATACTTTTTTTCAATAATACTTTGATATATATAGATTCAATCATTGCTGGTCAAAAAAAAAGTCTACAGTAAAGTTTATCTTTTAGTATAAAAATTTAAAACCTAGTCATAAATTATGATTGCGTCTTTTTAAAACTTAGATAAAATTGAGTACCAATACTTTTTCTATAACATTTATTTTCACCTAATAGAAATAGCATTAGGAGTCAGAACACAGTGTTGTGAAACATTGATATCCACATTCTTCTTCCTAGCGTTATACCGTTTCCTAATCCAATAGAATTGGTGGAGTTCGCGAACCTAAGGATTTAGCGAAGATGCTGATTTTTACAAAGAGCGACTGCCGTAAGACCTCCACGAACCACAGGCAACACCAGACCTCTCTTAGGTTAGGTCTTTCGAAATATAATATCTGGGACTTGCGGTCCTCTATCTCATGTCTATTCTTTATCCACTGAGATATCACTGCTCCAGAAATTATTTTAAATTACGTTATCCTATAGTACCGAAATAATAGGGGTTAAAGTATGAAATTGCGTTTTGTAATAATAGATTTTTTGAATTGATATTAAACCTTCATGGTGTGAGATTTTCGAGTGAAACTTTTTTCACATGATACCTATGAGGCTTATTCTTTTAAAATATGTGCAACATTTGATTTTCAAATTTCAATTGCTTTTTTATTCAGCTTAGACGGGAAAGATAGATACTTCGGAAATCCGAGTAATTTTTGAATACGTGTTTCGACGCGGAACTAACGCGGCAAAACGGCTCGCAATATCAATGCTGCGTTTGGAGAGGAGACACCTAATGACGCTTTCCACCCACACAGGTGAATAACGCTGAATTGAAGGAAATGGTGGAAGCCGATTCGACTCAAAAGTGCCCAGGAATTAGCGGCATATTTTAACTTTACCTTACCTTCAATATTGACTCATTTGCATCAAAGCAATAACATAAAAAAAAACGGGTTGCACTCCGGGAGTGCCGGCAGAAGTGAAAACTTGAACATTAACGTTGTGCATTTTTGAATATTTTGGAATGGTTACGGAATAATTTCGCACGAATTGCTTTATTTATCAGTATAAAAGTACTACGAGTATCATGTATGGGGTAAAATACAATATTCATTTATTGTGCTATCGTACACAAACATGACAATTTAATTACATTAAAAATTGAACACTTCAGAACTATTACAATTATTTTACGTTAAAAAGTTTATCTCTCAGAAAAATCAACTTTCATCCATAATTTCACCATCATCATTACCAGCATCATCATCGCCAATCTCTAATACTCAAACACTCCGCGTCGTTTAAAACAAACAGTGATGTTGATAAACTACTTTGAACGTAACGCGTAAACGCCAACAATTTCATGGCGCTTACAACGTTTTTGTCGCGAGAAAATAATGCCCTGAACGATCTAGCCCTTTATGTTTTAATTGTTTAATTAGAGGTAACTAACGTTTTAGCGCTGCAGCGAACTTAAGTTCTATTTCTCACCAAAATCTTACGGTCCGGGTCACGTGTGTGGACGCGAGTTTAGCATTTTTTACTCATCCCAAAAAGTGCACAACACCGCAAAAGAAATTTTCACTTCAAAAATATGAAAAATAAGTTGTCTCATAATTTCAGTGATCTGCAGAAAGAAACGCGTGTTGCCTTGTTGAATCTGACCCTAGGTCAAACGCCGCAACAGTGCCCTAAAGCAAAGCTTACCAATAAAAAGATAATAGTAACTGTTTGGTGGTCTCTTTATGGCGTTATTAACTATAGTTTTCTCAGGTCTGGTCAAGCCATAACAGCAGATGTTTACTGTGCCGAACTTCGGACAATGATGACGAAACTGGCAGTGAAACAGTCCTGACTCGTAAATCGATCTTCACCATTATTGCTCCATGATAACGCAAGACCTCACACTGCCCAAGAAACCGTTATAACTTAACAGGCGCTGCAGTTAGAAACCATATGTCATCCTCTGTACTCGCCAGACCTTGCTCCAACTGACTACCATTTTTTTCGTGATTTGGACAATTTTCAACGTGGTAAAAAATTTTCTTCCTAGGAGGCAGTACAAAATGCTTTCACACAGTTTGTCGAATCTTAATCCCCAGAGTTCTATCGCAAAGGCATAAATAAACTTCCGATTAGACGGCAGCAATGTATAGATAATGATGGCAAATATTTTGATTAAATAAATATATTGTCTTAGAAATAAACGAGTTTAAATTTTTCAGTACAAATCGGCAATTTCATACTTTTAATAAAAATAACAATGTTTACAAAATAAGATTAAGAATTTTTCCCGTAAATCTATGGTGTATTTTTACTTATCTCAGAAATAGAAAACGGAAGAACATTCTATATTACGTTACGGGTCATCAATGCTATCATTCCACATAAATGTTTTTTGTGCATTATCGCGCTCTGATTCCTTTGTCTTGTTTTTCGTAGGCAATGGAAATAATTCTTTGGCCTTTTTTCGTTGACTAAAACGTACATTCGGATTGCAGGTATATTTTTAACCTTATTATTTATTTATAGATTGTATTTTAACATATAATTGATATACATTCTAATACTTTCGTATTGTTTTTAACTCTATGTCTGCTCTTATGTACACATGACGACAGATCAAGCTGTATACTCATATATGGTATAAATTTCTCTAATTTTATAATAATATATTCTTTTAACTGTATATTCGGCTTGACGCAAATCCATTCTACACAAAATATTCAAATATCAGGCCTTTAAGTTATTTCGTCTAAAAGCTATGCCCGTGATATGTGGACAGATAGACAACAGTGTGATAACAATTCTCATTCTACTCTTCACATACGGTGTCAGCAGTCAGAACCCGTTATATACGTTTACCCATACATTTCGCGGTCGTATACGACCACCCGGGTTTCGAAGGGTTAAAATGTACTCAATTTTATTGAAGTGGATATAGAGTACAAAATTAGGCGAGGCAAGCTTATTAGCAAGTCTCAAAGGCCTCCCATTTTACTACTCAACTTACTGATCTGATTAAGCTGAATATCTAAAAAAATTACATTATAAAAATCTACTCAAATAGATGAATCAATTAATAAATTTATTTATTATAACGTATTACGTTGCATATTTTCTTTTTATAATTTCATACAAGAAAATCTCACTGGGTTGTTCTGTGTAGGGAAGTCGCTTATATGTACATCTTGTAGATATTAGAGGTGTTCGAATGACATAGCAAGATAAGGATATATAAAAATAAATCACTTTGTACGGTAATGAGCTTTATCCGTGAGCTATCGTAGTACATTAATAACTAAATTGGACATTAATAGTGTAGCATTATCAAGTGGCTGCGTATATAAATTATCATAATACAGCCAAACAAGGCACTTAGAGTTGCATAATGTGGTGTATCCTAAAGTTTACTAGCTAATTCTGTGGTTTCGTTCATGTCAGGGAGAAATATATCAGTTTTCAGGCTAAAAGCCTATATTATACACCCACTGTTTATATAAAACCGTTGGTTCGAAAATATTGTTTGGTAAGGCGTCGTTTAGATTTCTTTTATCGCTTTGTTCATTGTTTTACTTAAGAGAAGGACCGCTAAAAACTTCACGCGTTAAAACGTTGAAGTGTTCGTGGGAATGAGGCCTAGGTTATATTAGAATGAGTAGCGATTTATTCAACGCTTTAACGCGTTTCATTATATCGATCTACTCCTTGTTTTTATTACATAGAACAGAACCGAAAGAAAAATTTAACTAATTAATTAATTTGTTTAGACTAACCGTTATAGTCTTATTATGTGCTAAAGTCAATCAAATTGGAACACACGATTTACGTGAATAAATAAGTCCGCGAGTTTTAGGTTCCCGTCAAATTTTTTTTATAATCTAACAAGATATTGGTACATATCTGAGACGCTGTAACCTTGAAACAATATACTACAATTGAATGAAACATTTTTTAACGGAAGTATCGCGTGTTTTCTTTATTTTGTTGAACCCGCTGGTTGAACCTGACGTTTCGACTAACTAAGGTGACATCACAGAGTACATTAGTATAATACGGAAAGGTGACGTGACATTTGATTTGTCTTACATTGGTTATTTTTTTTTTTGGTTCTTTTTATCCCCGAGGGGAAAGGCAAAGGGATCTAGCCCATACAGCCAAGTCATCAGTTTAGAAACTTTAGAACCATTTGAAAATCTTAATTCTATTTTCCAGCTTCAGGAACTGTGCTGAAAAAATACTTGGGAAGGGTATCTCGACCCAATCAACCCAGTTTAAACCACCTGTAAAACGATAGTGATTTTTAAGGTTTTCTTGATGAACTTATTCACGTCTTTCAAAAAGTGCATAAACGTGTTATATTGTTGTTTTTTCATTACTGTATAATTTCACTAGCACTTAAGTTACAAAATACTATCGAAATTGTTATATAAAACTAATTTTATACTGAATTGTAAAAATTTCAAGTATAACAACAATGTCACTCGTCAAAAGCGCGGGAAGAAGTCTTACAATGGTTATTCAATTATTACATCTACCGACATAGATGGATTAATTTTATACGTTCCGATTCACACAAAAATCGCTCACGGTGTCCGAATGTTTTTGAGTAGCCAGTGATCTACTCAAAAACATTCGGACACCGTGAGCGATTTTTATGTGAATCGGAACGTATAAAATGAATCCATCCATGCTACACAGTTACAGAGTTTTCGATCAGTTTCGGTGTCCGTGTAATCATCCTTATAATTTAGGTACTTAGCCCTGCTCGTCATTTCTATATATTTATGTGAAGTAAGAAGTTTCCAAGTGCCAAAAGTATCTTTATGACCATAAATTGTAATGGCGCAGATGGCTGTGATGTCTAAGTGAAGAATAGGTTTGTTACAGACTTATGTGCAGTAGACAGCTAAATAGATGAAATACTTAGTAATTTATGTTATTTAAAGAAGTTGGAAATGCCTTGAATGTTAGAATTTACGCCATCTTCTGTACGATTACATTAAAGTCAAAGTCAAAGTCAAAGTCAAAATCTTTTTATTCCGTAAAAATGGCTACATTTGTTTGGAATCGTCACAATTTTTTTCCCTACCGTGCAGTTCATGACTAGGTGAGCACTGATAAAAATACTGCCAAAAAACTCAGGCATCCCTCTTTTGGTATCCAAACAAATTTACATAATTTATTAATTACATTATAATTGGATCGACTCAATCCCAGGCATTTTTATCATTAATATAGTCAGATACTTTATAATATGCCCTGCTACACAATTTGGCTTTAATAGTAGTTTTAAACTTGTTTATTGACAATTCTCTTATATTGCTGGGAAGTTTGTTATAGAACCGTATACATTGCCCCATAAAAGAATTACTTATTTTGTGGAGACGGCTTGCATGTAACACAAGATTATGCTTATATCTAGTATTTATGTTATGAGTATCACTCTTTTTACAAAATGAGTCTATGTTTTTATGGACATACAAAAGATTTTCATAGATATATTGCGATGCGACTGTTAGAATATTTATTTCTTTGAATTTTTCTCTAAGGCTCTCACGGGGACCAAGTTTGTAGATAGCTCTTATGGCTCTCTTTTGCAATAAAAAGATGGTGTTAATGTCCGCGGAGTTACCCCAAAGAAGAATTCCGTATGACATAATACTATGAAAGTAGCTGAAATAAACTATTCTAGCCGTATCAACATCAGTGAGCCGTCTAATAGTTTTCACTGCATAGGCTGCAGAACTTAGTTTTCCTGATAATTTTTCAATTTGTGGGCCCCATTGTAGTTTGGAGTCAATTGTTATACCCAAGAACACAGTTGTCTCCACTGGGGCTAAATTAGTTCCATTAACATGTACATTGGTAGTCACCTGTCTTACATTAGGTGTTGAGAACTTAATTACTTTAGTCTTTTTATCATTTAAAAGCAGATTATTAACATTAAACCAATGCATAACTTTAGAGAGAGCATCGTTAACTTCGTCATAATTACCTAACTGTCTATTAATTTTGAATGTCAAAGAGGTATCATCCGCAAACAATACAATCTCATGTTTATCCTTTACATAATAAGGTAAGTCATTTATATATACTAAAAATAAGAATGGACCTAGAATTGACCCCTGTGGGACTCCCATGACTACAGGGGACCCCGAAGATCTTTTACCATTAACATCGACCTTCTGTATCCTATTGCCCAGATAAGAAGACAGAAGTTCGAGAGCCTTGTTCCTGATACCGTAGTGGTGTAATTTTCTGACAAGAGTGTCATGGTGCACGCAGTCAAACGCTTTAGACAGATCACAGAAAATTCCCAAGGCATCTTGCGAACCTTCCCATGCCGCGAATATACTTTTAAGCAAATGAATCCCTGCGTCTATAGTTGAACAACCTCTCGTAAATCCGAACTGTCTCCTATGAAGCAAATTATGTGTATTAAAATGTCTGAGCAACTGGCTAAGCATTAGTTTTTCAAAAATTTTACTGAGAATGGGCAGTATGGAAACAGGTCGAAAATTCGAAGGGTCCGAACTATCACCAGATTTAAATAATGGAATGATTTTACTATGTTTCATCAAGTCAGGAAATACACCAGATGCCACACAACAATTGAAAATTGTAGCTAAATGTGGAGCGATTGAAATAATAATAGAAGATATGGTTTTGACAGATAGACCCCACAGATCTTTAGTGTTTTTCATATTTATTGATTTAAAAGCGTTCAAAACATCTTTTGGGCTTACAGCTGAAAATTCAAATATTGTGTCGCATTCTACCACGCTCTGTTTGAGAACGAGTTCAGCAGCTATAGAAGAAGACCTAACCTAATTACTAAAATAACTATAGTCGTCTTTCTAATATACGCCTTATTTACTTTTGCTCAGGTCTAAAATAATTCTCACCCAAATTAGGACACTCATGAACATATTATGTACTCATGTATCTCCTTATTTTAATCGAATGTAACTACTCCATACTTTTGTTGAACCATGTTCCGGGTTAAGTCAGTTCTAGTTTATGCTACCACTGTATTTTATTAATATGACAGTCTAAAGTTGAAACGTAAAACAATAATTCATAAAACATAAATTATTATGTTTTACCTACCTACGACCTAACCTAAGAAAGGTCTGGTTTTCCCTCTGAATTGTAGAGGTCTGACGGCTCTCGTCCCATGTCAAAATAGGTATCTTTGCTAAATCCTTCGATTTAGGTAGCGGACCCCGCCTATACTAATGGATTATAAAACGGGACAACGCTAGAAAGCAGGCAAATAATTATGTTTTATAATATTGTTCAATTATGTGTTGATTTTAGAATATCAGATTAATATTTTTTTTATACAACTAGATTGGCAAACAAGCATGTGGCCCGCATCAGGCGGTAAGCGGTAACCGCAGCCTATTGACGCTCGCAACACCACGGGGATGTTACACGAGCGCTGCCAATCTTGTGACCTAAGGATGTTTCGTCACAGTACCCAGTAATTTCTCTGGCATATCTCACCCTTCAAACCGGAACACAGCTATATAAATATAGCTGCTTGGTAGAAATAGGTGAGACAGAGGTACCCACGCAGACAACTTTTGTACAAAGTCTCCCTCTGATGAAAACTATACCTATATTGTGTATATATATAGTTGTTGTTCCAAATAATGATTATGAGTAACAAATAGTCCCACCAAGTTTGGTGCGTTTTTAGTGTTTCGTAGTAAACATGGAAACTTAATAGTTTTGTAATACCTGCCCCTCCGTACATACGTGACAATGTTAGGCATGGAAAGTTTAGTTATTTAATTTAGTAGCTCTTGCCCGATTTACAAAGTTAGTGGCTTATGAATATTTTATCAACTTTTCAGGAACACCGTTTCTATATGAAATCTATTATGTTTGTGTGTGTGTGTGTGTCTGTGTGTGCGTGTGTCTGTCGCTTTTTTTGAATATCCGAATTATGACTTGACTTGGATTCAGCATAAAAAAGTAGAATAGGAATGTTCAGGAACACCGTTCCTATCTCTTAAGGAACATGGTCAAAATGGCCTACAAATAAAAAATAAAAAAATTGAATTGTTATATAATTGACGAGCCACGTGTCCTCTGGCAATGCAAGCTTGCGCATTCTCAACTGGTTTATTATAAGAATACAACGAATTAAAAGGGAAACTGTCACAGAAGAGTAAGTTTTATTCTAAGAACTTAAGGCGTGGCTGGTAAGTAGTTAGTTTTATACAAATCGTATATATACTTTTATAATCAAAATAATATTTAACTATTTTTAACAAAATTTATCTTCATGAGCTAGATGACAAAAAGTATTTTTGTAGGGTCATAACATAATCTATTACATATTATGTACATAATAAGGCTACGAAGACTAAAAATACTCAATTTATTTTTACAATTAAAATACTATTATTGTGTAAAAATAAAAGGTATGTGTAAGGCGTGGTGGAATTGTGTTTTATAGCACACAAACTTGTACCGAAATAAAACAACCTATCCTATGGTATGCGGGATAATATATTTTTCAGAAAGTGATATTTTTGTCTTTATTTCTGTCTATTTATCAGCGGATAGAACCGAGTGCTACATGACTCGATTTTTACATACCTCACTCGCTTCTTTCACATTCAAAGCTCTTCTCATGCATGCCCGCCGGTTTTTAGGGGTCCTGACAATCACATTCTGATAAACACGATCAATTTGGTCATGGTAGGTAAGTCTTGGCCTTCCTCAGCTCCTACATCCGTCCACTTTCGCACTGTAGGTATATCTGTTTCGTAATTCTTTCTTCCTGCATTCTTTTTACAGAACCAACAAAGCAAGCCTATTCTTCATTTAACACCGATACAGTCGTTTAGACCAACTCTATTTCTAACACAATCATTGCGTACACAATCTACAAACCACAATTTTTCCGCAACGCTTACATTTCGAACGCGTTTATTCTACTTCCATGCTCTGCCATACACAGCTCTCGCTTTATAAGTTAGCGTTGGGACCAGCATTGTGTTGTATATAGCGAGCTGTGCCTTCTGGCTCAAGCTTTAACTGCTAAGAAGTTATCCCAACGCTCCACTCACACTATTCCCAGCAGTCACTCGTCTTACCACATCAGCTGTGTACGTTATCTTTACTGTAAGTGGATCCAAGATATATAATCTCATCCACTTGTTCCAACACTTCATCACCAACCGCAATCCTTACAATGGATCTGATTTTCTTTAAAAAAAAACCATTATGTTTATTTCTTCGCATTCAGTAGTAAGATCTTCACCATATAATCGTCTTTCATTATCGTGACCAGTGTTTGTTGTTCACTCGGCGACCGGACTCGTCGAGTTCGAAGGCAACAAGAAAGTTAAAACAATCTTTTAAAAATTTTCAGAGAAGAAAGAAGCCTTTGAAATAACTAGCTTATTTTAACCCGTTGAATGTAATTTCAAGAGCTGTTTATTATCCGTCTTATTTGTTTAAATACAGTCTTGTCACGCGTGTTCGTTAAATTTATTGCATTTTGGTAGGAGTTACCTCGAGTCTACAAGACGGAGGAGATTTGAACCGAAAACCTCGTGAAGCTAGATTTAATGGTACACCGCTACATTTAGGCTGGGGATAAATGTACGTCCGATTTATCTTGTACATAGGATCTGGTTAAATGAGTTGACTAGTGGGAATGACATTAAAATGTTCTACATTGCTGTTATTCGTGTTGCGTACTTTTTACTTATTTATTTCATTTGACATGACATAAAATAAATTATACATAGCATTATTTAAATCACCGAGGTTTATTTTATATTCTGAACAGTCCACGTGGACCTGCTATAAAATATATATTAGAATAAGATTTTCACTCGCACGGTAACCACTTTATCAGCAGATGGCTCCTGGCATGCCTCCCGACATTGTATAAAAAGGCGGATTTTGTATATACACACATAATATTCATACACAATTACATACTAGCTACTACATTTAAATACGCCTACTTACAAGTAATTAGTAGTAGTAATTAGTAATTAAACTAGACAGCCATTTACATATAAATTAGTGAAGATATGCGCAAGTACACCAGTGGAACTACCTTACGTGAAGAAGCACCTTGCGGGCCAGCATAGTAGCGTCAACTGACAGGACACCGTAGTCCTTTGTCAGTTGCCGCTGCAATTTGGGCTCCCCTTTTCGCTTACCAACAGGCGAAGAGGAGCCACTATGCTGAGCCAATATAAAAAAAAAAACAATTACGCATTAATGACCAAACAAGAAAATGTATTTCGAAAGACGGGTGACCATACCTAAGAAAGGTCTGGTTTTCCCTATAGACTGTGGAGAGCTGACGGCAGTCGTTCCATGTAAAAATCAGCATATTCGCTAAATCCTTAGACTTAGGCAGCGGACCCCGCCAATCGTAATGGAAACGAGCTCGGTGGCTCAGTCGTGAATGACGCGACTTTGACACCAACGCTCGTGGGTAAAGCAGCCCGCCTGGGGAAGTACCTCCACCTCACAGAAAACCGCAGCCAAATAACAACTTCCTAGACGGTTGTTGTGTTCCTGCGTGTGAGTGAGGTCACCAGTAAACTCCCAAGGAGTGTTGCTGAGTAAGCAGCAGAGGAGGCATCGCGCGAGTGATACTTAATATATCGCAAGCTTTAATAGGCTATCCGTTTTACATCAAGTGGGCCGTATGCTTGAATGCCTCCCGACGTAATATAAAAAAAATCGGCCAAGTGCGAGTCGGACTCGCGCACGAAGGATTCCGTACCATTATCTATAAAAACAGCAAAAAAATCACGTTTGTTGTATGGGAGCCCCCCTTAAATATTTGTTTTATTTTAATTTCGTTATTTATTCTTAAAGTGAATATATAACTAAACATTCTGTGAATATTTCAAGCGTCTACCTGTTGCCGTTATCAATATCAAGCAAAAATGAGCAAAAAAATCACGTTTGTTGTATGGGAGCCCCCTTAAATACTTATTTTATTCCATTTTTTAGTATTTCTTGTTATAGCGGCAACAGAAATACATCATCTGTAAAAATTTCAACTGTCTAACTATCACGGTTCAAGGGATACAGCCTGGTGACAGACGGACGGACGGACAGCGGAGCCTCAGTAATAGGGTTCCGTTTTACCCTTTGGGTACGTAACCCTAAAAAGGGATAACGCTAAAAAAGAAGTCAAATCTTAATTTGCATACTGTAAAGAGCGTGGATACCAGGCGTTTTGAACAACACAAAAACTTGTGGAAGGTTGTGAACAAAAAGGTTTGTTACAAACTCTGAGGTTCGTCTTACAAAATTAACAACGATATTAGTTAAGTCCCTTTATAATTCTTTGGTGATTGGGGTTGAAATGTTCAGTGCAACACTCGGTTGTTTTTGTAGGCGGGAGGAACGCGTAAATTCATTTATGGTCGTATGTGTCCCGTCACATCGTTACATTTTCACGATTCAACTATTGAATGGATCGTAATGAACTTCGGTAGAGAGCTGGCCTAGTACTAGAGTGGAACATTTACTATCATTTGACGAGCTCGGTGGCTCAGTCGGGAATGACGCGACTTTGACACCAACGCTTGTGGGTTCGATTCCCACACAAGTCGAACATTTGAGTGCATGAATATGTCTGTTTGTCTTGGTCTGGATGTTTTAAGAGAGGTAGGGCGCATCAAAGCAGCCCGTTTGGGAAAATGCACCAGCTCACAGAAAACCGCAGCCAAATAACAACTCCCTAGAGGGTTGTTGTGTTCCTGCGTGTGAGTGAGGTCACCAGTAAGCTCCCAAGGAGTTGCTGTGTAAGCAGCAGAGGAGGCATCGCGCGAATAATATTTAACATATCGCAAGCGTTAACAGGCTACGGTGCCCGCTTTACATCAAGCCGTATGCTTGTATGCCTCCCGACGTAATATTAAAAAAAAAAAACTATCACGGTAATGGGATCTACATGCGAGTAAAGCCGCGGTTAGAAACTAGTACCCTATCAGGAGAGAGAGATGGAGATTTAGAGCGCGTCAAAGCAGCGGTAACTGGAATCCGAAGTACCTCCTTTTTACAGAAGGCCATACCCAAATAACAACTGCCTCGAGGATCGTTGTGTTCCTGTGAATGAGTAAGGTCACTAGGAAGCTCCTGAGGAGGTATGGCATTTACTGTGGGGGTGACAATACGTAAAAATCCGTAGCTTATGAACGCTGGTAATACTTCAAGTATTATTTGCGCGATGCCACCTCCGCTGCTAACACAGCAACTCCTTAGGAGCTTACTAGTGACCTCGGTCACATGCAGGAACACAATAACCGTCGAGGAAGTTGTTGTTTGGTTGCGGTTTTCTGTGAGGTGGAGGTACTTTCCCAGACATGCTGCTTTTAATGCGCCCTGCCACTCTTAAATGCTTCTCTTCCGAAAGCATTTTAAATATGTATCCAGCATCTTCAGTAGTTGTTTGTAAAAAAATGCGTATTCTATTTTTTTAATGCAAACATTACTGTTTTTATTACCCTAACTGTTATACACATAGTTGCGACTTATATAATTTATTCCAGCGAAGAAAAACAAACGAATAGTAGGTAAATCGGTGATTTAGGTCGAATCGCGATTGCTGAACACTCCATTTGTATTCATGCTGGCGCCTTTGCCATAGGGTGTGGAGTCGGGAGGTATGAACACACAGCCGGTACGCAATTTTCTTTGATTCTTAGCAACAACCTTGAGTTTGTACGATTATTATAGTGTAATTACAGGCATTGCGAGTTGTATTCGCATTTGACGTGCTTGGTGGCGCAGTTGTTAGTAATGCAACTTTGACACCAACGCTTGTGGGTTTGATTACTACACAGGATAAACATTTGTGTGCATGAACATGTTTGTTTGTCTTGTTCTGGTAAGCGATGTAGGGCGCATTAAAGCAGTCCGTCTAAGGAAGTGCCTACACCTCACACAAAACCGCAGCCAAATAACAACTCCCTAGAGGGTTGTTGTGTTCCTGCGTGTGAGTGAGGTCATCAGTAAGCTCCTAAGGAGTTGCTGTTTAAGCAGCAGATAAGGCATCGAGCGAGTGATATATGTTACAAGCGTGAATAGGCTACGGTGACTGTTTTACATCAGGTGGACCGTATGCTTGTATGCCTCCCGACGTTGTATAAAAAAAAAGAGTTGTTATGTTTCTGCGAGTGTGTGTGGTCACCAGTAACGCTCCTACGGAATTGCTGCGTTATGAGCACAGACGACATCGCGCGAGCAAGCAACAAGCGTTCATAGGCTACGGTAATCGATTTATATCAGGTGGGCCACGTTCTTGTGTGCCTTTTGACGTTGAAAAAAAAAGCATATATTTGTAATACTTAGATACGGTCTGCTCTGTTTTATTCATAATTAGTTCAATAAAGCATATGAATTTCTGAAGTTAACTTTGGCTTATTAATACATAGTTGTATTTATTTCTTGACAAGTAGTCGCAGAAGTTTTAAATATATGTTTCAATGTAAATATGTAGGTCTTCTTTTATTACTAATACCGAAATAAAGTCTCTATTACACAAAAGACATATATTTGTTGGCGCCAGCATGGGCGTAGCAACATATGATTCTTTAGCATCAAATCTGAATGCAGGTCCCATCTCGTTGGGTACTCGTTGGAAACCAATAAAAATCGGTCAAGTGCGAGTCGGACTCGCGCACGAAGGGTTCCGTACCACTATCTATAAAAACGGCAAAAAAATCACGTTTGTTGTATGGGAGCCCCCCTAAAATATTTGTTTTATTTTAATTAATTATTTATTCTTAAAGTGAATATATAACTAAATATTTTATAGCGTCTACCTGTCGCCGTTATCAAAACGAGCAAAAAAATCACGTTTGTTGTATGGGAGCCCCCTTAAATATTTATTTTATTCTATTTTTTAGTATCTGTTGTTATAGCGGCAACAGAAATACATCATCTGTGAAAATTTCAACTGTCTAACTATCACGGTTCGTGACACAGCCTGGTGACAGACGGACGGACGGACAGCGAAGTCTCAGTAATAGGGTTCCGTTTTTGGGTACGGAACCCTAAAAAGTACTGTTTGAATAATAAATTTCAGCAATTCAGAAGTTGCAATCATGACAAAGAACAGTATGGCGAACGTGACTGGCTTCGATGTAGCTTAGAGAGATGTGTTCATCAACACGGGTCTAAATTGAAAGTGTCTACTTGGGCTCGATTTCATCCATACATGGCGGCAAAACTACGAGTATATACACGCACTCGCGTTCGTCCAGAAAGTAGGAATAAGCAGAAGACTTACTTGCATTAATTTATTGACCAATTGATCTATATTTACTTATCAATATATTTTGAGTGGTCTAGTAAAACATACCTGGGATAGACGTACAGATGCCCAGAGACGTTTATAGGTTGTTTTTTATATTTATTTGCTAGGGAACCCAAACAATATTACTTGTTATAGTATATTAAGGAAATCTTTCAAACCTAAACACACTGGCGGATCTCTATAAAAGTTTAATCTCAATCGGTTATCCGCAGAAATCTTATACGCCTTTGTTCGACCCGCGACGCGTCGGCTCGTCTCGTACTCTACAAAACTTTTACCCCAGTCTTCAATAAAACCCGAAAGTCCCGGCGGCGTTTTTAAAAGCTGTCCCTTATTACACATCTGAATCGCATAACTCCGAAAAATGCCACGCAAAGCCAAAAAACTTCAATAGACAACATATAAATAGATCATAACTTTTTAATGCGAAAAGACTCTAGGATTTTATGTAGAGAGAATGGAAAAGTTTTAACGTGATTTACAGCTATTTACAGCGTTTAAGCTTCTCGCGGGTTAATTTATAGTGATTTTGTTTTTGTTTTAGGTTTTTGCCAATATCGTACATGTTAGCACCTAGCACATGGTGGTCAAATAGCGAGCATCATCAGATAATAATCAATAAAGTTTCCAAAGTCGACAGCGAGATTAACTGCTCTCGATGATTATCAAACGCAGTATTGATAGTGCATAAATGTAATCACATCGTATAGATGACTTCATAGATCAAGAGTGCATTTAGTGAATACATTTTTTGAATAACTCAATAGCAAACACAGAGAAAAAGAGTGTAAGAATGAAAGAACTTGTTCTAACTCTTGTTTAAAGGCGATAAGAAAAAGTGAAGATTGAGGATAGTATTTTTTACTTTATCTAATCTTATCACAATAACATGTAAAAATAATAATATAATACAATGAAAAATAATATTAAAGAACTGACCAAGATTCTTGTAAAATAATCAAGGCACGGAATATTCATAGCGCTTTCCCTATAAAAACGCAAAGAAATGGAACGTAATATTGGCGCTGATAAAACTCTATTATATTAAAAGCTCGACGAAAACAAAGTTAACTTCAACAAGAGTTCTCATTCTAATAGGATAAACTATAAACGGGGGTCTTATATCAAATCAACAATAACAAAATCGGCTATTATTGCGAAGCACATCGTAATAATTGTACAATGGTTTATTCAAGTATGTAATAAGATACAAATTACGAAACCATAAACAACTGCAATAAATAACAACGTGGAACGTTGTTGTTTCCCTGCGTGTGAGTGAGGTTATTAATAAACTCCTGTGGCGATACTGCGGTAGCAATGGAGTGAAAAATATCATTGTATTACGGCAATCACAATCGTTAATGTAGGTAGACGATGGCGTCTTCAACGTCGCCGAAATATCGGGCAAATATAAAAACAAATCGTGGCAAGTCCCGCACCTACATTAATAACGTAAACCGTGAAAGTTTCAAATCATAAGTCACAATCGTATCGAATCAGGCAGGCTGTATGCCTATTTTTCACCCGACGTAAATATTAACCTTCATAAGTCATATCCTAAATGTTATAAATATTATGATAAAAAAAATAATAGATATGTGACCGCCACTTTGTTTTGTTGAAAATAATTTATCGCTATTTAACATTTAATTTACAAACACATAAATTATAGCATAAATTATATTTTGTCTAATTAATATCATTATTCACCGTAAATATGGTAAAAGCGTATGTGGCATGAAAGGATTTTACAATGCAAATATTTCATCACGTACATAGCGTAATGAGCACATTGAATTTTATATTATCCATTATGTACAATGTAATTTTGATTTAATTATATGCTAGAAACTGATCACTGAAAAGCTTCTCGCTAACAAAAAAAAACACTTTTTTATATTACGACGGATAACAAACAAGTATACAGTCCGTCTGATGTAAAGCAGTTACCGTAGCCTATAAACGCTAGCAACTGAAAGAACGTCGCTAGCGCGTTGCCACCCCCGCTGTCATCACATCAATTCCTCGTCTTCTGGTCACCACACTTGCTCGCAGGAACGCAACAATCCTCCAGTTAGTTGTTACTTGGGTGCCGTCCTGTGAGGTGGAGGTACTTCCCCAGTCGGGATACCGTCGTGCCCGACCTCTATTTCGTCAGTCTCTTTTATTTATAAGCAGGGTGCACTACGTGCAAGTAGGTGGGGTTGGCTTTGGCTCTAAAGGGGACATTAACCCACTTACACTAGCAGTGGTGGGGCGTAGCGAAGCCTCTAATGTTGAAAGCTCTACGTCATTAACGGTATATTTGTCTGCCACCCATCGTTGTATATAAAAATATAGTGAAGCATGACAAATTAATCTTGTCTAAAGTATACGAGATCTACGCTCGAAGTCACAAGACGTATCGTGCCCTCGTTGACGTAACGAGTCTGTCTCGAGCCTCTCATTTGCTAATGCAGTTTGCTGTGCTGCATTTTGTTTGCGCATTCAACCTCATATTCCGATTTATACGCTATATAAATAGTGATAACTTGACTCTGCAATTAGTTTAGCTTTTGAAAGCGGGAACGTAAATGAGCATAATTAGTCCAAGTTGTTACTTGTTCGTGGAATGGCACTCATAATGGAAGTTTGTACGTTTTCTCAAGTTTGTAATCGTTTGGAATGAAACTCTTTATTTACACAGTATTTAAGGGTTATAAGTATGCGTTCTTATACGTACATTAACAGTATCTGTTTTAAATTATATCATACCTTCATAGATGAAATACTTCTTTGTGCCATGACAGCAGAACCAGAGGTCAGTAGTAGGTACAGTGAACGTCAAAAGTCGATATAAAAATGATAGAAAATATCCTCTGTACCTGCACTATGCACGCTGATAATTGATACATACTTGCATAAATAAAACATTTTTTGCCGATGCGTTGGAGAGAAATTAACGAAAAAACTACAGTGCCGATCGGGTATATTGTATCTACATCAACGTCTATAAATTGACGGTAACAACTACCGATTTCGTGATTAAAATATACGTATGTGGTGTGGTATTTATTTTGTTCCTACAATAAATATAGTAATGGCTTTGTAATCTCACATCAACATAATAACGTAAGAATTATTTACTATTTGTAATACTCCGTAATTGTTAATTGCACGTAGGTATAGACGCCAAAATTTATGCAATATGTAAACAAGCACAAATAAGGCATTCAGATTACTAATATTAAATAGATGTAATGATGTTGCTGTACATTTAATAGCTCTTTTCTTGCACGTTCGCCTGTTCTTGGAGCTCCGGATACCACCTTCTTAAAAATCACGACCAATTTCTCGCGAATGGTGAGTTTAGGAATTCTTCGGATCCTACATCCTTCCCTTTTCGCGTTGTATATTTGTTTCGTCATTCTTTCCTCTTGCATTATTCCTACATGTTCAAACAATGGAGCTAATTTCGGATAAAAAAATACCTCTTGTCGGCTTAATCTAAACGCATTTAATGTTAAGTTCCAAACGTCACATCCTAGCTACATCAACAAACCAACGCAATAATACCATATTCTTGTATTTTCGTTAGATATACACTACTTAACAATATCATTAAGCTGGAACCGGGCCATTTATTTTTTCATTTGAAATTGTAAAATAGAAACTAAATTGGTACAGTCATGAACAAACAATGTTGTTTTGTTAACGTGAGTCGTGTGCAGAGAATTTCTGTAACTTTATATCGCGTTTTATAGATCGGGTTTCGCTAATTAATTCTCGCTCTGCTGTCCATTATTTCAAATACGACAGTAAGCTATTGGCCGCATTTACAAAGGGTGAAATCTACACTGGCATAATAATGTTATGATTTCCTTTGTTCGCGTAATGAACTAACCACACAACATGATGACATGATTACCTCTATTACCGGTGCCACATCATAAGATACAAACGTGTAACCGAGGCAAGGAAGGAGTTTTTTCGAGGAGAGGACTTCATTCTGGCTTTATGTCTATCTCCTACACTTAAAAGCTTCACGTCTTTGGAATCTGCTACAGAGTTCCAATCGAGAATCTTTCAGTACATTCCCTTCCTGCTGAATTATTCAAGCAATAATCATTATCGTACCATATTTATATCTGTTTAGATCTAAATAAAAGAAATAGAGGGTATGCACATGTGTACATGTTCATGTATTTGTTTATGTACTTATCGCAAATATACTAAATTATTGTTAAATTAGATTATTGGGTTATTACTACTATTTTTGTAAGGTAGAATAAACACGGTTGTTTGTTTTGCTTGGTTTAGAACTAGGTGTATGGACAAAAAAGAAAAGTAAGATTTACTAGGTGAAAATGGTTCTAGCATATTGTTAGAATTTACTACCCTTCTCTTCAGGAAAATAAAGAGTACTATAAATAAATACATTAATTTTATTAACTTTTTTAAATGAGACTGAAATGAATAGTTCTTGTGTAGTAATTATTGTAGAAGTATAATCCAATAAAATATATATAATATAATAAAATAAAAGAAGTGTATCCAGTAGCTCCAGTTCCATATGAATGATAAGGTGAGCTTCCACATTTTATAATTTTTGTGAGCGATAGTCGGACTGAGTCCCATTTACTGCTAAAGGTAGCAGTAAATGGGACTCAGTCCGACTATATTGTAGTTATCGTGTCATTAGAGTTATGTTCTTGTAATTATGTCGATAAATTAATTTCTGCCATTGTTATATGTAGTTTAGATAAGTATCAACCGCCCGTGGCACATGTTCTTGAGGGTTTGGTTATAGTCATGTATTTGTGATAAATATATTGCCAACGAGGGTTGTAATATGTAACCTTGCAGCGCAACGTGCTTATCCAAGTTTTGGCACGTGTACATAGTTTTCCTCTTTCTGGGGAATTGCAGGCACAATTTCTATGATAAGAAAATTATGCTCGACCAATAACTGTAATTCATGTACGAAATAATATATAATATTGTACATACTGTTTATATTTTATTTATTTAACCTCCATGAATTTGAATATTATATAAAATACGAATATTAGCCTATAGTTTTGTTACAAGTTTACTTTTGGTACATTGCTACTACAAAGTCTATACACATTGAATTAAACAATTTTTAACGGAAATATCGCGTATTTTATTTATTTTGTTGAACCTGACGTTTCGAACGCTTTGCAGCGTCCGTGGTTGCAGGAAGACTAAGGTGATATTTGTCTTACGTTGGTTATTCAATTATTCCAATTATAAATGTTCCGATTCACATAAAAATCGCTCACAGTGTCCGAACGTTTTTCAGTACTAAAAAACATTTGCGATTTTTGTGTGAATCGGAACATTTATAATTGGAATAATTGAATAACCAATGTAAGACAAATATCACCTTAGTCTTCCTGTGACCACGGACGTTGCAAAGCGTTCGAAACGCGAGCTTCAACAAAATAAATAAAATACGCGATATTTCCGTTAAAAAATGTATTCTTCAATGTATAACAATCGCGAAAACCTAAGACAATACTAAGTCTATACACTTTAGTCTTACTACGCTTATATTCAAATGAGTGTCGAGTGAGAATGAGTTTATACTGCATTCGGTGGCATCGTTTACTAACTGCCCCCCTGATATGAACAAGTGCACAGTCTATGGATGTTTCCAATAAAAACATTAAGTAGGTACTGCTTACTTATTGCTATTCAACTGTTACTGCAGGCACGTACCTGCAGAAACAGTTGAAAAGCTGGAGCTGAGATCGTTTTATGCCCTAAAATCTATACTAGCATATTTTCTCGACGTCGTTGACCTCAACTGCAATAATCACCATTCGTTGCCAGCCACAGAAAAAAAATCAGGTAAAACCCGTACCCATTCGTAGATATATAAGAGCATCTGTTGTTACTTTCTTTTGTAATGAGGTAGATATATTTCCAGTTGAGTTGTTTTACTATAAGTAAGGTAACTGCTGATAAGTGTCTGGGCTCTATTAATGCAATTGTAGAGATTTCGAGCGACGTATTCAGCTAAAATCATCTTATTTAATTACACTGGCAAAGTCAATGCCAGAGTATTTATTTAGGTCTGTACACCTAAGGATGAGCCTTAAATCTGTCACCATCAAACATTTGCAGTGGGATATAGTAAATATTTATTTCTGGTGCTTCAATGTGAGCTCTCAAAAACTCGATATACCCTTATCGAGTTTTTCACCATCAGATGGGCAAGAAAATTAACAGATAGTTAATAGGCGTTATTTTGCGAAAGTCGAATTTACATGCAATTTGGTCTACCCGGGTTTGTGTGTTTGCACCACATATTAGGTGGGCATGCACCCACTACTAATGATAGTACTACAGTTGAACTAATTAGTGACAGAAGCACACAAAGCATCAAATTACTTCTTCTTTTTCTTCATCCCGTTTCCTAGTCCATTAGGATTGGCGAGGTCCGCTACCTAAGCCTAAGGATAATCGAGTAACATCTACAGCGCCTGAGGATGCCTCGTGGAGAGGCGATACACGTGTCGCAGCGACACGTCCAGGACAGTCGTGGCAGCGACGGTGGCGGGTGGATGCGGTTTCTGTTCCGGATGGCGGAGGACCGCAGCAGCCGAGGCAGGGACTACCGGAGCAGCCATGGCAGCGATGGCATGTTGCATCTACTAACGGTGGCGGATGGGTGCCGGCCGGCGCTAGTCCGCATGAACTAGTTGGTTGCGGAAGCACACAAAGCAGGTTAGATCAAATCGCATGTATAAATAATTGGAAAATATGGAAGAAATTGATTCTTCTTATTGAATACGTGAATGCGGTTAATTGGTGAGCCTTATTCTTCACTTTTATAAATAATATAAAATTATTCTTATTATTTTAGAAGATGCGTTCATTTACCCTGTTTTTGTATATAATATATATATCATAATTATCATTCCTAAGGAGTACTCCAGTCGTAGAACTCCAGTCGTGCGTGGGAACTGACACACATTTTTTTGAGATTGTCTACATCTTTCAAACACATTTTATCATTTGCAAGAAAAAAAAAACGATGCCTATGAAAGATACTTCAAAATAACCGTTATATGAAAAAAAAATATCTTTTAGTAAACATTTGGTTATAGGTAAACATTCCAAACAATATACACAAATATCAGGTATAAAATATTTCGTTTACGAGTTATAAACCTGTGACATACTGAAAGCCGAACAGACAGACAGCAGAGTGACAGCAAGAGTGTTTCGTTTGTCGTTTAGGTATGGAAGCTTAATATATGAATGATACCCATGCAAATATAGTTGTAATTGCCGCTTAGGGCATCTCACGATGCTTTATTTTTCACTATATATATCACTTAAGGGTAGGCCCTTAATCAGCGAGGGAAAATTATAACATCTCATAACTTGAAGTCCCTACAAGGGCCTAAATAGGAGGGTAAAAAGATTGGGATAATTATTTTATATATTTTAATGAACATGCCGGTGCTTTTTATATCTTTATCAAAATACCTCTTGAGTTTTCATAATAATCAGGAATAATTCTACTTCTTTACTATGCTGAGCTTATACATATATATGTATATATATAAATAATGTAACTATCCGTAGTGACCGTGAAGGTAAACATCGTAAGGAAACCCGCATGTCCAAAAACTATCGGTGTAAGATGTGCGACCTCACCTAGGAAAGATCTGGTTTTCCCTCTGGGTTGTGGAGGCATGACGTCAGTCACTCCATGTAAAAATCAGTATCTTCACCAAATCCTAAGGCTTATCTAGCGGACCACGCCAATTCTAACGAATTAGGAAATGGGATAACGCTAGCAATAAGAAGAGTTAAGAAGAGTTGTTTACTATTAAATATGTATATATGCAAATGACGTTTGCATTGTTTCATATTGGATAATTATTAGCTTACCAAGATGTGCTCGTAAACGTTCTGAGCCTCCAGTATCATGACCAACGCTCAAAGTTTCTTAGTATATTGCTAAAGATCTCTTACAGATATAAACCCGCTTATTTGTGTAATTTATGTATAATAATGACTGTGTGTTTTTACAAAAATTACACAAAATTAGAGAAACAAATCATTATAGTACTTATATTGTATGTATAACATCACATTGGCACGGAAATTCACATTCGAATCGAGAAGTCGTCAAGTGTCATCAAGTGAACCAAAATACGTCTTTCTTTTCTTATTTTTAGCCCAGAGGCGTACTGGCAAAGGGTCTATGGCCATACAGTTTCAAACATAAAGTTTCAATACAACCCGTAAAAATGAAATGACTTTTACAATTTTATTTTCATATTTTTCATTATTTAAATTTTAAATTAAACACACGCATTTCAAACCTCACAATCGATAAAATGACTTAATGTTTGCAATTTAGATATAATAAATATATTCGTCGGAAAAATTTCGCGAGTCAACAAGCTCTCGTGAATATTTCGAATTAGACTTTTTCGTGTTAGTGTGCGAATGAATACCCCTGCAGGTTCCAGGATTAGGCAGCAGTAAACGGGCGACATGAGAAAAACTATATTAGCACTGAATAAATTATTCGACGCCTGTCATTATGTCGAACAAAACCATTAGACATTATCTTGTTATGCAGAACGTACATAATTATATAACATAATTGAATTCAGTTTACTATAATTATACCCAAGATAATTATTCAGTATTCAGCGGATTAATTAAAGGCATAATTATGTAGGCACGGCCTCGAGTTACTACGGAAAACCGAAGAACAGTCTCAATGGAGTGTTCAAGTATGTAAAGGATTTCTGTTGAATTCTAGATGTTGTTCCTTTGATAGTGATCGTTTCATCAATTGATATTTCTGTATTTACTCGTAGTATATATATATATATATATATAGAAATACACGGGCTAATTATAGACAACCTTGGTGGCGTAGTGGTTATTGCTACTTTGACACAAATGCTCGTCGGTTGGATTTCCACACAGGACAAATATTTGAGTGTATAAGCATGTCAGTTTGTGTTTGTATGGATGTTTTTAAGAGCGCCAAAGCAGCCCATCTGTGTAAGTACCCCCACCTCTTTGAGAAGAGATTTTTTCCTCCCTCTGCGTGTTCTATCGATTGTATAACGGGTTGTGTTCTGAGTAGCTATTCGACATTATGCCAACAGCGTTGTTATACAATCACACAGCTCGGCGACGGCTGGGAGTTCATCCTCATACACTGGAACCGCAATGGTCATGTACTGTGCGATTCCAGAGAAGTTTTCTACCGACAACTATTAAGTTGTGGAATGAGCTCCCTGCCGACGTTTTCCCAAAGAACTATACAGAATGGGGTTCTTCAAGAAAGGCGTGAAGAGGTTCTTATAGGGTCGGCAACGCAAGAGTGACACCCCTGGTGTTGCAAATGTCCATAGGCTGAGGTAACTGCTTACGATCAGGCAGGCCGTATGCTTATTTTCCACCTTAGTGGTATAAAAGAACCACACAAAAAATCGCGGTCTAATAACAACTCCCTGGAGGGTTGTTCCTGCGTGTCAGTGAGGTCACCAGTAAGCTCCTAAGCGTGGTATCACGCTAGTAATACTTAATGTATTGCAACCGTTCATACGTTACGGTAACCGCCTTAAAAATTCTTCTCCAGGTCCAAAACTACCTCCGCATTAAATTTAACCATTATCGGTTTAGTAGTTTAATAGTGAAAATGAAACATATAATAACTGTATATGAATAGACTATAAGTAGAGTTACTGTCGCGTTTATAATAATAAAGTGTTATGTTATGTTGTGTTTATGTTGTGTGTATAAAGTTAGTATTTGTAGCCGAATATGACGATATTCCTGGTAAAGCAAGTGTACATAGGATGCGGTAATCATTTCACAGCAGTTTGTGTTGCCACCCGAAGTTAGATAAGTCCAAAATCCAATGCTTGTTGTTGGGGTGTAACTGACTCACTATCAATATGTATGTAAAAAGTACACAATGCCGTGGCGTAATTATGCATAAAGGGTACATGCAAAATGTCTAACACTATTTCCATATAACAACATGCATGGAACAGCGTACCCCAAAACTACCTCCGCAGTAAATTTAACTATTATCGGTTTAGTAGTTTAATAGTGAAAATGAAACATATAATACTGTATATGAATAGACTATAAGTAGAGTTACTGTCGCGTTTATAATAATAAAGTGTAGTTAGTATTTGTAGCCGAATATGACGATATTCCTTGTAAAGCAAGTGTACATACGAGTAGGATGCGGTAATCATTTCACAGCAGGTTGTGTTGCCTCCCGAAGTTAGATAAGTCCAAAATCCAATGCTTGTTGTTGGGGTGTAACTGACTCACTATCAATATGTATGTAAAAAGTACACAATGTCGTGGCGTAATTATGCATAAAGGGTACATGCAAAATGTCTAACACTGTTTCCATATAACAACATGCATGGAACAACGTACCCTGAATGGCATACATTATCGAGTGCAGTGCAGGTGACACTACCATCTCATGCCGCTTGCACGCCTTTGGGGCTCTAGAAAATTGTAGCATGGTTTGTTGAATATACTTTATGTATTGGGAAAGTCTCTTGTGCAGTGCAGTGTATAGAAACAAAACAACACTATGCCTGCGGGGCGCGGAAATATTAATGTTCCCGTCGAATTGGATAAGTCTTTGTTCTATGAAATTGACTAGCCAAAAGGCAAGTGTATAGATTGACCATTTTGTTGAAATGGTTAGGTTATGTTTCGTTAAACTTTTTTGTCATATAAGTTGCTAATCTTTAGGTTCTAAAACCCACCTTATCTGGACGTGGTGCGCTCTGCTAATTAACAAACAAACAGGGTTAAATTTATACTAATATAATTAAGCAGAAGTGTTTCATCGTTTATTTATTTTAACCCACTGGACCTACCAGTAGAATTTGAAAATCCTTTTCTAATTCTTTAGGAAGAATAAATCTATTCAATATCACCTCAGAAGTCTAGGAAAAAGAAAGAAAGGAAGACAATCACTAACGATGTCACGAGTTGCAGCTAGTATTATGTGAACATCAGTCAGCTGAACATTTAAACTCTGGGTATAATCTGGGTCTCATCTTTAGGTTCAAAGCCCACACTTGGTGCATACTAATGATGTTATGTGTCTCTGGTGAAAGAGAGGTGGGGCGACACATCAAAATAGCTCGATTGGCGAAGTTCTTCCAACTCACAAACGGCCGCAGACAAATAATAACTCCCTGAAGGGTTGTGGTGTTCGCGAGTGAGTGAGTCCAACAGTAAGTTCCTAAAGAGTTGTTGTGTTACCTACGGAGATAACATAGAATGCGTTGCAAGTGTTTATAGGCTACGGTAACTATATTTAAGTAATTTATAGCATAAATAATATGATGCAAATAAGCTCTGGCTGATCTAATTTCTCACCTTAGAAACGTGGCCTAAATATTCTGGTCTCGTAAGAAATATTAATATAACGTTGCCTTACTGCTCCTAATACTGCACATTCTTACTGGCGAGCTTGCTCACTCGCACGAAAATCATAGCCTTGTGCGAGCTTCTCAAAGTTGCGCGAGTAATATCGCTATGCGTCCTCTTTCGCTTTCACGTCGTCAGTAGATGTTCGACATGGCTCTAAAGTCGTTTTACCATTTACTCCGTAATTTGTTGGAAAAATACAGGAAGGAAAATGAAAATTGGTCGCGCCTAATATAAATTTTAATTTCGCTCGAACAAATAATACTCGACTTCTGAATCAAATACAACTGGCGCTGATAATAAAATTTTAGTTTGAAAAGCTTCTTCAATAATATGACTTAATTGAAATAGACAATTGCTTTACGGATAAAGTAACACAATTTTAACAGAATTAAGTGTGTTTAGTTAAGAATTATAATTATAATACCCGCATGTCTAAGAAATTATATTTCGAAAGACGTGTGAACTAACCTAAGAAAGGTCTGATTTTTCCATATGGGTTGGGAAGATCTGATGGTAGTCGCTCTGTATAAAAGTCTGTATCACCTCCTATATTATTATTTATTTAATTTCAGGTAACAAGACTAATAATATCAGATATATTATAATACAAGAGAGACAATACATTATGTAACAAATAACAAAACAAAATACAATTGACATTAGGTACACACACTTTCAATAATACATCACACATATCACGCCACGCCGCTTGCGGGGTAAGCAGGGGGACGTAGATAATATTGACCCTTTTACCCGACACCGCTGGGTACATGTCTATTACAACAGTGCCGAATATAAGGACAATTCAACCTGTCGGCTATCATCGCCAGGACGACATTCGAGCTGGCCCGCACTCTGCGCACCAGGGACGCGCATCTCTTGCGCATTGTCGCGTGGAAACAAGTGACACGCGCCTCAGCGAACATACCGGAGGCGCTACAGAAGCGGGGCAGCCCCAGTATCGCCCTGAATGCGTTATTAAACTGAATTCGGAGGGCACTGTAAGCCTTCTGGGAGTAGTCCACCCATAAACTACACGTGTACATGGAGGTATAGTACGCTTAGAATAGCGTGATTTTCACCTCCCGCGAACATCTCGTAAACTTTCGGGCCAGCATATTTGCTCTTATTGACAGTGATTAGCCAATTTAAAGACGTATTTAAGTCAAAACCAAACCACGCGTGAGTAGTCCTTAATTCTGTAGCACGTTCTTACGTACGTACGATCTTCAACGTTACGTACATACATATTCTGTATACACAACGTATAACTAATATTTAACTAAGAAGTGTGACGATATTAGTCGTTAAAAAGTCCTTAAGTGAAACGATCCGTGAATTGAATAATACTCGTATGGATGTTCGTTCTGAGTATTGTATTTAGGATAAGTCCAACCTATATTGATAGTAAGAAATAATTACAAATATGTACATAAATTCGCAATACGAGTTCAAAACAATGTTTTCGGATTAATTATGCACTATCACTCGCGTATTATAATTCAAAAGACATGTGACCTTACATAAGAGAGGTCTGGTTTTTCCCTCTAGGTTGTAGAGGTTTGACGGTAGCCGCTTCAAGTAAATGTCAGTATCTTCGTCAAATCCTGATGCTTAGGTAGAGGACGTCGTGAATCCTATAGGATTAGCAAACTAGATTTAAAAAGAAGAAGATGCCGGCAGTAGTTCGCACGAACTAATCGTGAGCGGAAGCACACAAAGTAGTTTAGATCAAATTGCTTGTAAATTTGACTTTCGGAAAGTAACGCCTGATTCAATTAACTATTTAAGAAAAAGGAGATATTCCAATCTACATATTTATAATAAACATATAACAACTCGTTAAAGATTTATTATAAATAAGCCAAGCTAAGTATGGTAATAAAATTATGAGTATACGAGACCTTTACTTACATTTCCAGACAAATTAGACTTCTACGAAGTTTTGAACTAGGTGTTCTAAGATTTACCATTATGTAAGTCGTCACGTACGGCCAGAAACTACCAGCGAGTTTTAAGGTCGAAAAAGTTGAGCTGTACTGCTCTGTCGCGTGTAAGTAACAATGTTATGAATCTTAATACACTCCCGCACACTTCACAAGATTTACGTAACACGTTTCTATATATTTCGTGTCTCGTCAGCCATAAAACTGTGAAGTTTCACCCTTATCGCCCAAAGCGGGAACTCCGGGATGTCATTCCGCGAAATACATCAATCTCTAAAGTTCGGGTGCGACGGGGCGATACGGAAACACCTATTCATCTTAACATTTAAGAGCCCATTTATTTTCAAGCCAGTTTTATATGTATACATGCGCAGTAAGGAGTCATTTTTTTATACCACAAAGGTGGTAAACAAGTATGGTGGTGGTAAAAAGCTGTTGATGAGTTCTACTACGCACCTACTGACCCAACATCAGATCAGCTCGATGAAACCCAATTATTGTATTACATATGTTTGCTAAGTTTCAAAACTATAAAATAATTTGAAATGGGTTAAAATCGATTTCCAATATTTGTCTCAAACATACTAATAGAGGGCCTTAAAAAAAGCTTCTAATATAGGCAAAGGATAGTCTCTAATGGTACCTTCATCGCCAAAAGTTTTGTGATGTGAAATATTAAGTAGGCAAATGTGTAGGTCTGTTGTTGTACTAA
Source organism: Pyralis farinalis (assembly GCA_947507595.1). Lineage (NCBI taxonomy): Eukaryota > Metazoa > Arthropoda > Insecta > Lepidoptera > Pyralidae > Pyralis > Pyralis farinalis. The sequence continues at coordinate 9,840,302 of OX382278.1, forward strand.
ATATAAATAAAAAAAAATGCATTTTTACTTGACGGACTCGTGAAGACTGACAGTGCATAGCCAAGATCTTGCCAAGAGTGAAGAGTACAAATGAAATTTCGAATTTCTAGACGCAGTGTTATAAAACTATTAAAATTAAAAATAAAAGCGAAAATATTGAACTGCTTTTGAAATTGCAAAGGGAGATGCTATTTCGCTGAGATATTCTATAAGATGGAGTGCTTAAGGTCAAGCAATCTCTACCTGTCTATGAATGAGTTTATTTATTTCGAGCTGCTCCGTGTTCTTAAGACAGGTTAAGTCATTTGTACCGGCTATTGTAAGTCAGTGGCCTTTGGATATACTGAAAACATTGGTTTCCACCTAGCCGCAATTGAGCAGCGTGGCGCAACATGTTTTAAATCATTACGATTGAAGCAAGTCGTATTCAAGCAGTAAGATGAGTAAGCGTTCAAGTGAATAGGTGATACTGAGCAATAAATGCCTGGTCTTGCCATAAATACTGAAACAAAGAAAATTTTTCTTTTGTAAATAACATTTATTACTTTTACAATGTGTTAGTTTAATACATAAATATAAAACAATTTAAAATGTAAAAAGCTTATTCGAAGTGGTCTCCATTGGCTGCCATACAGTCCTTTAAACGTTGAGGCCAGTTATCAATAGAAGCACGCACTCTTTCCATGGAAAATTCTTCACTGCCAATCGTACGGATTGTTTTAGGGACTCCAAATTATCATGGCGTTTAGAGCAAGCCGTACTCTCTAAAACTGACCATAAATCATAATCCAGCGGATTAAGATCGGGACTAGACGATGGCCAGTCTTCAGCTCTGATGAAGTCCGAAACATTTGTTTCCAACCAAGACTGCGTAGACCGAGCTTTATGACCCAGCGCCGAGTCTTGCTGGAAGGACCATTCTTGGTTATTGAACATGGTGTTGTTAAGGGGCTTCACTACCTTCTCAAGAATGGTATCTTGATACACTTGTGATGTTTTGATACCTTTTTCACAAAAGTATGGCTCAGTCACTCCTTCATAGCTAATGCCCCATCAAACCATCACTGAAGTCGGATAGTGCCCACGTTGCACTCTGTCGACTAATTGGGAAGCTTCCTTAGCGCTTTGAGCATAAACACGGTCATTTTGTTTGTAAAAATGTTGCTCAATTGTAAAATTTTTCTCATCCGTAAACAAAATTTTTCTGTGACCACCCTTTGCGTACCGCTTCAGTTGTTGTTTCGATTTTACCACCCTATTCTTTTTTAAATTATCAGTTAAGAAATGACCAGTACGTCTCTTATAGGCTGCAAGTCCTAAGTCATCTTTTAAAATATGCGACATGGTTCTAGGTGTTATCTTCATCTTCCGAGATAAAATCTTTTGCTTTCGGACAGGATTTCTTCGAATTATTTCCCTCATTGCTTTGACCACCTTTTTCGTGGACCTTTTTCGTTGTTCACTACGTGGACGGCCAGATCTTTTTCTGCCACAAACAGAGGAGGTCTCATTGTACCTATTAATAGCCCAGTACACAAACATTTTACTAATACCAAGCGTATGGAAAGTTTTAAAAATTGCATTTGACTCCATACCTATTTTGTGTAATGCAATCACAGCGATTCGGTTCTCTATATCTTCCCACTCCATTTTAATATCGCAAAATATTGTACAATGTATTGGCGCCAAAATGAGAAAACGCAATGAACAATCATATAAAAATGACAGGTTCCAAATTCAAATGATATATTATGTTTATTTTTAATTGTAACAGTATTTATGGCCAGACTAAGTATTTCTAGCTTCACGTCACACATGGAGACATCTACCTCGTTAGCTAATCGTGGAGATGTATTGGATGCAGGTCACATTGAAGGTTTTGATAAGCTGGAACTGAAGAATATTACGAGTATATCATCTATACTAACTTTACCAGTATTTATACAAAGGGAATTGTTCAAGTTGCACATTATATACATGTCTCTCTAGTCTTTTATATGCATATTTTTAGTACTCTTTATGTCTGTATTTGAAAGCGTATGTACATTCATTTACGTAGTACGTACGTTTGTATGTACGGGTAATAATGTTTCCCGGAAACATTCCGGGAAACGTCTATCCTTTGATATAATTTACATTCGCAGATGTAATATTAATTACGACTAGCAATGTACGATAAAATAGGGTACTATTGTATTATTGATACATTGTAGAGCCTGTATCGTACATTGTCTATCTTTTTTTATTATCTGTCTAATAGGGATCGCGGTGGCTAGGTGGAGCTGTGAAGCCCGCTGTCGCCCGTAGATGGACTGACGCAGTATGGAGAGGGAAGTTCGAAAACAGATAAAATAATTTCACCGGCGTTCAAAAACGGGCAAATATTAGAATTTTAGAGAATACCACTGAAAGATGATGAATGAAAGAAGGAATTGTGGAAAGGAAGAGAGTATGATGTATGAATGTGATAATTTACATTTAATGGAAGAACTTAAAACAAAAATGTTATAAATAGATATTGTTGTCAAAATAGCCTTGCCCATGGCAGGGGTGCACGATTTCAAAAAAAAAATTGGGAATGATCTCGTGAAGAGTTTGTAGTCAAATGAGATACTTTATATTCCCTACCGTGACAATACAGATTAATGTATAGAATTTTTACTGAATAGTGTAAAATCTCATCGTTTTATTCTACTATACATATCTATGAGATTTGTAAATGGGTAGAAGACTGATATTTTCGAAGATATTTCGTGACCTAGACTGTATAGAAGGATAACTTCTACAGCGTGTACTAAAATTAAATATTTATAACGAAATTCAGTAAAGGAGTGTCTACTAATTTTATCTCGTCTCATTGAACGCCCTTTAGGTACCTATATCAATTTATAATCAAAAAATATATAATTTATTTACATTTTATTTAACGACAACACCTCTCCATTGGAGTGCTGTTTTTACATAGTGTTCAGGGGTAGTTTCACTAGAACCCTTGCTTTGAATTCCCAAGGGTTCTTAGCGGTACTAGGATATCCTATTTGTACCGCTAGAACCCTCAAGGTTTCTAATGCTACTATTTTGTATCACTAGAACCCTTGAGTACCATTATACACGTAATAAAATCACATAACTTCATATTTTATAGAAAAAGCGACTTTAAAATATGTATTTTTCAAATATAATCATTCACCAGTGATTATAAATGATATGTTGAATATTGTTCTCCAATGTAAACGTAAGCAATGTCTGAGGAGATTGTTGTTACTGTTACCAAGGGTTCCAGTGGTATAAAATAGGATTGTCTAGTATCACTAGAACTCTTAAGGGTTCAAAGCAAGGGTTCTAGTTAAACTACTCCGTTTTATTTTATTGAATGTACAAGTCTCTTTTAGCCGTATATAGCTTTTAACCGTACCTCAGGCACAAACGTAACGAGCTGTACATACACATACACTTTTCGTACATTTTATAATATGCATTTCCCGCACACACTGGCGACTGACAGCCCACCAACATAGTTACAACGCGCGTCGCGTACCAAGATGACTTGATGCTATTAAAATTTTGCCCATATCTTTATTTGTTAATGATTTTTCTTTATACGAGTATGTTTCTATCAGATAATTACTAGCCGAAAAACAAACAATGCTTAATTTGAGTCTATATGAATTTCTTCGGGGTTTTTAAATTATATCTGTGTTCTAAATCAAAATAATGTGACCAAGATCACACTGCACATCACCTCAGTTCCGTGCATTGCGATGTTCATAAAGGAAATAACCTACGGAGAACCGATGAGACTATTTTTCATAGAAATCAATTCGCCGCTACGGGTCCGAGATAAAGAAGAACGCGCAGATCTTATTGGCTAGTTCACGAATCAACATCGCGTCATTTATCGGCTTATTGGTTGAAATATTCTTGCATTGGCTGGCAGTAGCTTTGAATCGCTGAGCTAAAAGACTAAGATTTTGTGTGTGATCGGTGTCTTCCTGCGTCGTCAACTGGTTTTATTTTTTATACAACGTCGGAAGGCATACAAGCATACGGCCCACCTGATGTAAAACGTTTATACGTTTATATAATGAATGATTGCAATACGTTTAAAATAAATCGCGTGATGTCACCTCTGCTGCTAACACAGCAACTCGTTAGGAGCTGACTGATGACATCACTCACATGCAGGTACATAACAACCCTGTAAGGAGATGTTATTTGGCTGCGATTTTCTGTGAGGTGGAAAACCTTTCCCGGACGGGCTGCTTTGATGCGCCCTACCTCTCTTAAAAACACCCAGCGCAACACAAACAGACATGTTCATGCACACAAATGTTTGTCATGTGTGGGAATCGAACCTACAAGCATTGGTATCAAAGTAACGTAACAGCGCGTTTCACCACAGCGCCACGGAACTCGTCAAAGTTTTATTGGTTCGTGGTAGCATTGTAACGTAGGTAAAAATGTCGGCGCAATTTTGAGGTGGTCCCCGCCAAATTTAATTTAAAAATCCGACTGCAATAATATATCCATAGCTTTCTTAGCGAATCGAGCGCATTATAATGCATTAAATAATACAATGCATCAAAATCTTTAAATAAACATCTTTTAATATTGTTTTGAGTATTTTTTTTACTTTTTTAATTTGTTTGATATTTTACACTTGTACACGCTGTATAAGTTATCCTTATATACAGTCTAGGTCACGAAATATCTTCGAAAATATCAGTCAACCCATTTACAAATCTCATAGATATGTATAGTAGGTTAAATCAAGCGATAAGTATCCCCGTCCTTTTCTCTTGCAGGCAGGAACGGCGGCGTAACTTACGCTAAGTGTTATTATTACGCCCGTCACAGATGTAGCTGTAATATATCGTAAGATAACATGCTGTCTCGCTCTAAATACATGAAATACGGTGCATCTGTATTTTTCCTGTTTCATCATGTTCCATACTTATAGAGTGTGACAGCACATTGTCTCACGATATTATATTATAGCTACGTCTGTGACAGGCTACACTGTCTTTAATTTTTGGTACGGGAATCATGTCTGTACATGAACTCGTCACATTTGGCAGGTCAAGTAATTTTTACGTAGTTAACGTGAGTTGTCAATTGAATACATTTTAATCTATATATATAAAAATAAATGTTTGTCTGTATGTCCTCTATGGACTCAAAAACGGCTGGGCAGATTTTGATGGAATTTTCAGGGAATCTTCAGATAGTCCAGCGGGTGATCCTGTGAAGTTTGGTAGCGTTCAGATCACTCGTACGAAACCGGGGCGAGTAGCTAGTAGAAACTAAAAATAAAGCAACAAATCCTATGCCTGTTTAAATAAGATACGTTGTTAATTTGTTATTATTACTATTATTACATTTTTAATTATTTTACGATCTTTATTTTAATAACATTCGGTTCATAAAAGTAGTTTAATATTATAGTTTTTATTGTGTATAATATATTGTGTATATATATTGTTAAAGCGTTTATTTGTTTAAAGCCTCCTTTGTAGTACATGCATGGGGTTTCGAAATTTTCTTTTGCATTTGATAGCCCAATTCTTAAGCAAGGTTATAGGCTATTCAATATCACGATACGACTCTTAGACGCCGAGGAAAAGAAGAAAGTAAGAAAAAGCAGTTTCCAAGGAATACCGGGGAACGTGCAAACGAAGCCACGCGGTACACCTAGTAAATATGATTCTTTGAAGTCTTGTCTATATCTTTTCGGTAGAAATGCAATTTTTATTACTCGGGTTTTAGGTTTCAATTCTTACTTTGTTAATGTAAATACATAATATGTTGCACTAAATAAAAGAGTAGAGATAGCCTGGTAACGCTAAGAACTACTATTTTCAACTACTCAATACAAAATGTTGAGTACCCCTGAATGTTTGTATAGTAGGCAAATTTAATATAATTAAGAGAATTAAAATGTTTTCAGATACAAGTGGTTCGTCTGTATAAATCTGAAAACGTATGAAAAACAGACATTCTCACCGTTGTCAGCGTCTGGCAGTGGTAGACTATCGGATGCATCAGAAGCCAATGCAAAATCGGGAGATGCAGCCCCCAATAACGCAGTTAACCCATCGTGCTCACCGTCTGCAAAGTAGGTGGTACCTTAAAGAAAGAAAAACAACAATGTAACATTAATTCAGTAACTTCACATCAAATAGACCGTTTAAAATTTTGACATGGTTTAAAAATCCATTTTAGGTTACTACAACGAAAAAGACTACCATATTACTAATAAATCAAACTCACTGTTAATATATGTGATTAAGTACTAATATAATCAGCAAAGGAGCTACAGACTTCCTCAAGCACCAACATTTATGAATTCATCAAGATATTTCCTAAAACAACGACCTAACTTTTGTACGATAGAAATTATTCCAAATAAAGTAACTGACAACATAATTGCTTTTATAGAGACTGCCCGAGGCAAGTCTCCGTAGAGATACCAAAGAGCTCTCAAAACTTGTGCAGCTTCGAATCCCTATAAATTATTTATGGCATTTGAGCAATTTCCTTATTCCCCGCCGCTCTTCCCTAATTATGTAAGATTTGAGTAGCTCTTCCCGCCCTGATCCTTCACTGCCCATTAACGAGGATTTGTTTAATTGAACGCACAAGATTGATTTCGGCACCGAATACTTGACTTTGAGCCATATGTTTGATATATAGCAATATCTTCTAATGTTTAATATTTGTGATAATATGCCTAAATTGGTAAATCTTTGAGTGAACACAGATAAGCTGTTTTTATTATATTAAAAGTAAGGACGGAACGAGGACTTTTATACATTTAACGCTACAAGCGGAATAAAGAGGGCTGTTAAATGTCTCAAACCTTACATCTATTTTTGGTCTGTGCTTTGTTTTGGTAGGGTTGACAGTGGACCTAATTCTACAGCACGCCTTATTATTAATATAATTGAAATGTCGTCTATTGAGAACTGGAACTCTCTAAATAGAGATCATTTCAAATTAGACTGAAACTGAATAGTTTAGTTCTCCACTGGCCACAATATTTTGGGAGGAATGGTCAATATTAATTATAAAGTGGGCAGGACTATTGCGGCGTCCACGTCAAAGTCCCGCGCAATTTATACAGCTTAATTAAATGACGCTAAGTAAATAGTAACTGCAAATTGAAGGCAGCCTATTGTACAGCCTGTGCAAGCAGTTCCCCGCTAAGTTTTCGGCAGTAAGTCAAGTCGAGTACGATATTACTTCATTTGCAACTTTATGGGCCCGCGTTTCCCTTCGGCGGTCTGGCGAATACCCCGCGCTCAGTTATTTTATGAAAAAAACTCTCAGGCAGTTTTCTTAAAATTATTATCCCGAGAAGCCGCCTCAGTCCTTTGTTCCAGATATAGTGGGGGAAAATAGGTCGTTCACGAACGAGTCGCCCTGTTATGTTTTCGTCAAATAAAATGCTGACGGTATATTTAATTAGCAATGCCTCTTCTATTCTTGCTTTATGTCGTAGAAAGGACTTTTAATTTTTTCTTACAAGCGAGTTTCTTCAAAACGCGACGTAAGTCGTTTTGAAGAAACTGTATAACAACTGCGTCGTTGCATCTGCAATATTTGAAAGTTTTTATTCTAAAGACGTCAAGTGCCTATGTCACAAAATATTTTTTGTCCTGGTAATATGTTTTAAGCATCTATAAAGTTCGATATTAATACATATTTCATGAGAAAGATCACTCATTCGATCAATGACTCATATTAAGTGATTAATAAAAGTATATTAATCGAAAGGCGTCATGGTAATCATTCTTTTTTATATTTTGAATCTTTTCTATCTGTATTACTACAGAAGTTTTTCATTCATGTAATGTTAAATTTTTTATCATCAATGCGATTGTGTACACTTAGTTACTAACTTATCAATCTAGATACTTATTAAAGTGTGAAGGTTGATAAGTTAGTAAGTAGTTGTCGGCTCCAGCGGTGAGCAAGAAAGTAGCAACATCTAACATCAGTAAACTTTGCCGACCTGCCACTTTATTTAAACGCCACGTCGTTCATTTTGTTTCAAGAGGATCGAGAAACAGTTTCGTTTTAGTTCTAGGGACACGGCAGTGCCTCGGGCAAGACTAGACAGAAACGCTTGATTTTGCAGTACACAATTTTCTAGAAACTAATAAGCTTTTTCTAGATTTGATATACTCCAGATAGAATTGTAAATAATGATAATTAGTTTTTTTGAAATGAGATACGGTCACCAGAATAATAGAAAACGACGAATTTTATTTTCACCTCGCCGATTAATATTTTGTAGACAATTTGATTTAATTTACTTCTCTACTTTGTAACTACACCTGTGATCAGCAAAATTCAATACCGACCTTTCCAAACTTTACAAAGCAAAAATTTGATATGCTGTATGAGATTTTCATCTAAATCCAATCATTACACCATTGAAACCTACCCGGCTTTGATTTATTAAATTTGTAAAAGTGGCATTAATCTACTTTAAGTCTGTCTATCTTGTGTATACCTGTTACGTTTCATAAATAAAGTACTAAATAGATACGTAAAAATCTTGGTACAGATGTATTTTCTCTATCTCGGAAAATGACATACACATAACGTTTTGGTCGCGATAAGGAGTGTTAATATGATCAAAACTATGGGCAGAGTCCATTTCCATATAATAATCGAAGAAATAAACTGTAAAAACCTAATGACATCACCGCATAAGAAAAGTCGAGTTTATTACTTACTTTGATCATATGGAACAGAGTCAGTCTTAGCTAAAGTTTACATAAAATGTTTTTGATGTAATGTTACTTATCTGTAGCAGCGATAAAATTGCAGAAATTTTGTTTCGATTCCTTTCTATAAAGTAGAAACCTTGCTCTTTTAAACTAAGCCGCGCACTCACTCAATGAGATCTACCGATGTTGAAAGAGCTACCGGCGAGATGCGATTAGGATATTTATTGAATAGAAAATGTTCGAGCTTACATCTTAATGGTTTTACAACATTAATGCCATGATTCTGTGCTTTGATGATAAGGTCTTTATTCAAACATCTGCCATCATATTTTTGACGTACAATGTCTAAAAATAATGATACATTTAATTTTGCTAATTTACATACCATATGACTCGATAGGAATACTTACGATCATCATGAATTTCATTGATCATGAGTGTAAAAGAATTTTATTCTATTCTATATGACCTAGATTGCATATTTCTTGGCTTTAATGTATATTAAAATCCGGAACAACAAATAATTACTTTTTAAAAAGTATATTTCCTAAAATAATTATCGCAGTATAATGAACTAAACAACCATTAAAAGGATATATATCACGTATGCTATACTAAAGATATGATCTATCTATTTATAAATTCACGCCAAATCCCTTGCGGGGTGGGCAAAGATATGATACTATAAGTATACACTATGAATTTCAATTCATCATTATCGACTATCTCTTATGATTGGTTGTGGAGCTTAATGTTGAGATAAAAATTTCGAGAACGGAAACGATCAAACCGTTCGATTTGATCGTTTCCATACTCGAAATTTTGAACGCACCGTACGTTCGAAAAGTTGCCCTGGTTTGACTTCATAGTATGCACCTGTGTATGTATTATTAGTTATTTATGTACTATTACAATATTTACATTTCTGAAAAACTAATCCAGTACCACTTAGGTATTTCCATTAAACTTACAAATTATTCCTGGTCATTATGAAAAATCAAGAAGTATTTTGATAAAGATATAAAAAACGACGGCATGTTCATTAAAATCTATAAAGTTATTATCTCAATCGTTTTTATTACCCTCCTACTTAGACCATTTCAGGGACTTCAAAGCTCTGAGATGTCATAATTGTCTCTCGCTGATTAAAAGTAGGTAGTGAAAAAATATATATTCTTGAGATGGTCCGTGCTATATAGTTACAAAGATAAGATTTGCACAGGTGCCATGCATATTTTGCTTATATTTTTTTAATGTATACTGACGCATAGTGTTCAGATTTGTATTAACAAGTAACATGATCCCAATGTGAATAAAATGAGAGGTTACTATCGCCTGTACGCTTTTATACCTAACTATAGTAAAGCCAAAAAGAAGGGTTATATTTTTAGCAGTACATATATGTATTAATAAAAGAAACAAATAAAAATAATATTTTGTTTTAACAATGTAAATTTATTACAACAATATATTATATTAATATATAAAAAATAAATTGTAATTTTGACGAGCTCTTTGCTGCAGTGGTTAGTAACGTTAATTTGACACAAACGCTCGTGGGTTCAATTCTCCCACATGACAAACAATTGTGTGCCTGTACATGTCTGTTTGACTTGATCTGGGTGTTTTCAATGTATTATAAATACTTATTTATAAAAAAAAGTGTGTTTACGTACGTTTATCACATGTGTAGTGCCACAAGCTTCGCTTACTTTGGGGATATATGGCTCTGTGTAATTTGTTCATAAATATTTATTTATTATTTATTTAAATATCACATTACATTGTTGAATTTTTAAAATCAATACATCCCTAACGAAATTTTTATCAGCTCCTCATATTTAACTTAGCCCTTTTCTGTTATCCACTTATCCTTCGTCGTTGATACTACTACTTAACCTCCATAAAGAACTGTCACCCGCTAAACATAGTAAACTATAAATTAACTTAAAAAACTATAACGCGACTTCGGGAAAGAATAAGACTAATTCAAACGTTTTGTCACGGAACTGTAAGGGTAGGAGGCGTATAGTACTTGCATTGACCGAAAATATTTTATGAAAGTTTCTGGATAGCCAGCATCAAACCAAAACATTTTGTATCTTCCTTGTAGTTTACAAGTGTGTTTTACTATACACCTTACAATTCCGAGACGTGAGCATTTGAATTAATTAGTAACTTGTTTCCTACATTTCCGCAGTCGAGTTTTAGTTATTTAACTTCATTTTTATGCCGTTCCTCTTTTTATTTAGTCAGTTGTTGTTTATTTTCCACTTTCATAACTATCTAAGCTACGATCTAACCTAGAACCACATTTTTTGTTTTTTTAATTATGTACCTTAAGAGTACTTTCATGCGGTGCTTGTAGATTACAAGATTATTTTTCTGTATACAATTTATGAAAACATTTAATATGATCTATGATCGAATGACTAAACAAATCAAAGCGAAAAATATCAATGCGCGTCCAGAAAAAAGAACGAATGCATTAGAATGATTTTAAGATAAACATGGCGTATAATAGCAGCCCGAATTTTTATTAACCTCCTGAAGAGTTGCTGTATAAGCAGTAGATGGATACAGTTCGACTGTTTTCTTAGGCTCTGGAAACTACTCTTTCGATGATCTATAAAATACATATTTTACTTATGTTCGTTGTATAAAGAAAGTCGGGGGTGATTGCTGTGTTATGATATATATTTAACTAATAAATAGTTTATAAAGAAATCTATTTCAGTGGCCTGCCGGATTAATCGCGTTAAAATAGGATTTCAGTGATCTCGCTAACAACCTGTTTAAGTTTGTCAGATACGGTGTTGTTGTCGTCTCATTTTCGCGCAGCCTCACCAGCTTTCTGGTAACTCATTTACAGGTCATTTACAGGAACTCTCATCAACGGGTACACAAAAAACTTCTTGTAATTTGTTATTTAATTGCGGCTTTCTGAATGGTAGAGGTACTTCTGTAATTGGTTTTTCTATACATATCGTAAAATCGTAGGTTTGAATTTACTCTGATGACATTTTTTATACAACATCAGGTAACAAACATACAACCTGCCTGATGTGACGTACTGCTAACACAGCAACTCCTTATTAAACCCTAGCTAGTCTCTTGTAGGCCGAGAGCCGAGTGCCACATGAGTCGATACTTATGCACCTTACACGCTTTTTTAACATTCATAGCCCTTTTCATGCACTCACGACGGATCTTACAGCTCCTGATATGACAAATTTGGTCGTAGTAGGTGAGTGTTGGCTGTCCTGGACTTGTACATTCTTCTAATTACGCGTTGTACATCTGTTTCATCATTTTTTCCTCTTCGATTCTTTTTACATGCCCGGATAAACGGAATATGCCCCGTTTTATTCTTAATACCTTATTTATCTCTTATTACAATACCCGCTTATATCTTTAAATATTTAATAAAACTATAAGATACATAATAAAACAATTACAATATTAACGGTATACAATACAACATTAATGATAATGCGACAACATTGCGAAACACCTACATATTAAAGAACTTGTATACATAAGGAGATAACTTAGTGTGGTTTACGTTCCAAGATCGTGAGTGTCACCTGTCAGGTAGAAGCTCGACGTTCGCGGGCGGTATGCAGGGAAATATGAACAGGTGAATATTTAACCTTGGAGGCAAGTGTGCATATGAGTGACGTCTGGCTAGATACGTTTGTCAAGGGGCAAATTGTGTAGTATGCAAATTTATGTGCTCCTTATTTTGACAATGCTACATTTGGGAGTGTTTTGCGTGTAATTTTAATCTATGAACAAGTCGAGCAACGTAGCCATGATGAGATACAACTTTTTATGCAATATCGGGAGGCAAGCATATGGCCCACCTGATGTAAATCGGTTACCGTAGCCTACGAATACTTGTAAAACATTGAGTATCACTCACGCGATGCCACCTCTGCTAACATAGCAAATCCTCGGGAGCTTACTGGGGACCTCACTCTCACGCAGGAACACAACAACCCTCCTGAAAGTTGTTATTTGGCTTCGGTTTTCTGTGAGGTGGAGGTACTTCCCCAGATGGGCTGCTTTGATCTCTATCTCTCTTAAAATACCCATGTCAAAATCTATATCTTGCCAAATCTTTGAGCTGAGGTAGCGGACATCGCCAATCGGAATGGATTAAGAAATAGGGCAACGCTACTACCCGCCGCTACTAACACAGCAACTCCACAGGAGAGTCTCCCTCAATCGTAGGAACACAATAACCCATCAGGGAGTTATTAGTTGGCTGCGGTCTTATGTAAGCTAGAGGTATTTTCCTAGTTGGGCTCCATTGAGACACCCTAAATCTATTCCTCCAGTGTTCCTTTCCTAATTAAGGAGGGTATACCAAATGCAAAATAAATTGACGTTTAATATAAAGATGACAGTCAATCCCATACACCCTTAAAGTAATGTAGATGTAGACATAAATACATGTCGAAGCATGTTTTATTCATCTGTTTAAAGAAGAAAATATTACAATGTTTTGTAGAATAAACTCTACGCGTCTGCTACAAACAGCTACGGCCTTCTACGGCGTAGCATCGTTAAGGCGAGATAAAAAGTTTGGAAGCAATTTATATCCAATCTGGAGCTTCAGTTGCGATTAGTTAATTACTTATAAAGCCTTTTTACCTACTTTTCTTAATTTATTTTTCTTTTATAAGGAGCAGATATATATCAGATTACCATACCTATTAAATCTTTATTTTATAAAAAATAAAGTAATTTAATAGAAAGTGTATATTTAAACGATTAATGGTGTAACGAGTTGTATATTTGTTGGTTGTCATTATCTTGAAAAAAAAATGAAGACCTAGTGGAGAAACATTTGAGGAGTGTGATGGGTGAGGACGTATTCCGGGATAACGAAATACATATATTGTTATTATTAATGACTACATTATATAGAAGTATCAAAATTATCTATATATATAATATATAAGTAAGTTCCGTTCAGTAGTGAAACCTATTAGTAATAAATAATTAACCTAAAAATAATCTAAAAATCTACTTCAAAGGGAGTTGAAAGTTGAGAATGAGTATGCGTTTATATATACTCGTCTTTAAAAATCAGAAGTAATGATATGAGTATGTTAATGAAAAGATAATTGAAAACATTTCGTCACGTCTGTATGTTTCAGGTTTTTTATTGTTTCTTTACACTGTTTGAGAAAAATACTACACTTTATATCTCACGGTAGGAGTTACGAAGGCTGGACAAGTCATCGTAATCGTGACATCGCAGTATACTCCGCTACTTATTTATATCAAATCCATTGAAGTTATCGATGGATTCCACTATTATTACTATATACCGGCTGGCGATGGAATTTATTTGCCAAAACCCATTAAATTGTGGTACTTTGTGAAATCTATTATTTTGAATATTGATACCAGAATCATTAAAGCACAATGACCATAATGGGACCGAACAATCATTCGGAAGCCTTTCATAAATATTTTTTTATTTAAATGTATCGAACAAGGCAGTTAAAACTTATTTTTATCCATGCCACCAACATTTAGAAAAATCTACATAGAATATACAACTACATTAAGTTTAGAATGATAAACCTAAATAAAAATAGGTTTACTTCAGAATATATTTATAAATCGTGATCTGGATTCGCTTTCGGCAGGAAAGTAAGAAACACCGTAGATGTGGAAAAATAGAGTAGGTGGTGGGAATAGTGTGTGAAGCTTTGACAATAAAAGCTTGAGCCAGAAGGCGCTGCTTGATATACACAATATGGTGGTCCTAACGTTAACATATGGAGGCGAAACTGGGTATGACAGAGAGAACAACAAAATTAACGTAGTTAAAATGCGAGAGAGATAACGTAATAAACAGCGTTGATCTGAAAGAGGATGTTACAGAAGGCATGGTCCGTTAGTTCGGACTGTAGTAAAAGTGCACGAGGAAAGAATAACGAAACAGATATACGAAGGATTTAGTTGCCCAGGAAGCCTAAAACTTATATCCCTGTATACTAGTCTGCACGAAAAGAACTATGAATGTTAATGAAGTTCGCGAGATGTATAAGGAGCGAATGATGTGGCGTTTGATTATCACTGCCTGCGCCGTAACGGGCTTAGCGTGAAGACATAGATACATTTACAACTGACATAGTTTCGTGAGAGGTCAATGCCGGACCGCATTGCGTTAACTTCCAATATACTGCAAACTTTATTAACAAAGTTATATAAGGGGCTGTGTTTGTCACAAAATTTAATAGAAACAACCGCCTGCGAATTTATGCGGGCTCAATTGTTAGCTCACATTCGCAAATCTTATTGCCCATTTCACATTTCCGACTGAACAAAAATAAACGTATTATATTAAAGGTGCGCAAAGCCCAGTAATTTCATTGTCTTTAAAATATTCAGTGAACATTTGAGATTTATTTTACAAGCCTGTGTGAGTGGGTTATATATACTTCGAGCTTGATCGTGGATAAGTCAAATAATGCATTTCCGAATATTTTGTAAAAACTATTAATCTTAATTGTACATTTCTAATAAATTTTCGTGTATCCGATTTTATATATAAAATATTTGCTGCATATAAACATAGAAAAAATGGCAACGATGGCAAAACCGAATGATTTTGCCATCTTGCATTTGATTGCATCATTCAATTGCATACGACACAAATCGATAGCTTTAAGGACGAAATGGGAAACCTATCTTCAGGGATAAATCTAATAAGTATCAAACAATTGTATGAGTGTTTATTAGATAGTTTAGATAATTATTAGATTGTGCCCGCTTCACGTGACGCTGAGAACAACGGCAGCATGTTTTCCTACTGAGTGCAGGCTATATGTCTCTATTGTCTAAATTTTGTAATTAAATTTTAGATTATATTAGGGACCTGAATTTTATTCATTACTTTTTACCTCGGCATTAAAAGTCTATGTTATAAAACTATATAAAATCACTGTATGACTAAAATATTCACTAACACTAATGTAATGTAAGACAAGTCAACATGTCCAAATTAGATGAACTTCCGGTTAACCATTGAGGTGACCAGCTACGACTTCTGTCATTAAAAAGCTCGAAAGCTATTGTTATATTGTCATCATATATATATATATATATATATATATATATATATATCAATGACGATTAAGCAGATAGATTTGTCAAAATTGCATTATATGTAGCTACATACATATTTTAACCAATCGAGCTGGACTTAATAATACGTTTTAAAATGACATATTTATTAATGGTTTTATTAGGCAAGTTAAAATTTTGTGCCTTATCCAAACGTTTCCAAATATCAGATTGACTAATATCGTTTATTTACTTACTTTTACTACACCTACTTTATACTTCAATAGCTATATCAATGTTTGTCCACAAGACATAAATATGAGTCAGTGAATAAGCCAAGAGCATCTGAGATTAATGTCTCCAGACGACATTGCATTAGTATCAGTAGTGATTTATCGACAGACTGTGATTGAAGACGACACCAATAGGCCTATTGATACATTTGGGGCCGCCTCCATAAAGGCACGTTATGCTATGAATACTCAATCAAGCATAGTGCTTTAGTATTGTAAAAAAGCATGGTGTACAAATAAATAAGCTATAGCATGCGACTATTACATTAATTGAATTCTTTGTATTGATAATAGAATGTCTGCGTGGGACGCGATGCTCCCGATGGGAATTTTCTGAGATCCTTTAAAATGGATGACTTCTAAATAGATGCCTATGGCAAATTGATGCAAAATTTCAAGTCGCTACATCCAACAAATTAGGATATCCGTTAGTCAGTTAGCTTTTTTATATGTATGTGTTATATTTTCTTGTGGGGTCAAGTATCTTGTGGGGTAAGCACTGAGCGCCTTAAGACATTCGATTATTAGGCGTTCTGATATTACATTCAGATAAAACAAGACTAATTCCGTTATAGTGAGTCTTGGCCATTATTGGATTAATTTCTTTCCATTTTCCTCGTATATCTTTCCTACATGTCCGAACGAACGGCGTATGCCTCTTCGTATCTTAACACCGATACTCTCATTCAGACGAATTATGTGTCTAACTATATTTTTTATTTAAAAGATTAAATAGGCTCCGTTGGTGTTAGTCTATAAAAAACATTTTCATAAATTAGCACTAAATGAAAATAAAAATTGCAACAATTGCAACATTAACGATTTCATCATAAAATGAACGTTAGTGCGAGATAGTTCGGTAATTTTTCATTTAATATTTTCAAATACATATAGTTTCATATGATATATATACCCACATAAATAAAGGATACGTATTCATATTTATGTAAACAGGCCAACCGAAAATGAGGCTTGCATAAAACGGGTATGTTTAAAATGTTCTAAATCTCGAAGTTACAATTTTATTGTGCCGCACAGCTCTATATCACTACCCACGTTTCCGGCCTCGGAAACAATTCGCAGGAGTGACAATTCATCTCTCTAAGTGCCTGTTTCTCTGATATACTCTAAATAAAATATGCAAAACTAGCACTTGTTCGTATTGTTCGTTGTCTCTGCCATTTTATTGTTTCCTGGATGCGGGAAAGAAAAAATGTTGCTTTGTTTACATCGTAATCTCATTTTGAAGGAGAATTTATTTGATTTACGGTTAGACACCCACATGCTGAATTGATTATGATTTATTATTTGTCGTTAGTATTTTTGTTTTTATCGCTTGTTATTTTCAGTATTTGAGCCCGGCCTTGTTTACAGAATAAAATACACAAAAGTACAATCCTTTGGGAGAAATACTGGAAAGAAATTCATCTTTTTCGGGTTCATTTTTATCTTTTCAAGGTGTCTGATTATAAGAGGGTCAATTGACAAATCTAATCCTAAGCGAGTTAGATTATTTATACGTCCTAAACTGATATAGAGCATGTATACGGACACTTGAGGTTTTACGTAGTCTCGGTATGCGGTCCGTGTCGGTACGCCCCAACATTTATCAGCTGGCCATTGGGAATTCATTCTCACACAGACAGCACAATGGTCACGTACTGTGCGGTCTCATAGGGGATTTATTTCGAGAATGATTGGGTTGTGGGATGAACTCCCTGCCGTGGTATTATCAATAGATTACAGCAAGAAGTCTTTTAAAAATGGCGTGAAAATGTTTTTTATAGGATTGCCGATGCATGATTGACGCTCCTGATGTAAATAACATTTGCAACATTATCATACATTAACATAGTATAGTAACTTTGAAGAGCTCGATGGCTCAGTCGTGAATGACGCGACTTTGACACCGACGCTCGTGGGTTCGATTCGCACACAAGGTAAACATTTGTGATCATGAACATGTCTGTTTATATTGGTCTGGATGTTTTTAAGAGAGATAGGGCGCATCAAAGCAGCCCGTCTGGGGAAGTACCTCCAGCTCACAGAAAACGCAGCCAAATAACAACTCCCTAGAAGGTTGTTGTGTTCCTGTGTGTGTGTGAGGTCACCAGTAAGCTTCCAAAGGAGTTGCTGTGTAAGTAGCAGAGGAGGCATCGCGGGAGTGATACTTAATATATCGCAAGCGTTAATAGCGCAAGCGTTAATAGGCTACGGTACCCGCTTTACATCAGGTGGGCCGTATGCTTGTATGCCTCCCGACGTAGTATAAAAAAAAAGTGGGGCAGATCCTACGCTTGTGTACCTGAATGGTTTAAAAAAATGTTGAGCGCTGAATGTCATGCCAATCGCTTTTGTGGTGTACCATTGAGCAATACATAGTATTGCCGTGTCGTATCGTATCGGTTTCATGTCAATTAAGCTAATAAAAAAACGCGCTTAAGAGGTAATTTATCATCTATCTATAACTTCACGGCAAATCCCTTGCCCCCGCAGAGAGAACCGAGCGCCACGTGAATCGATTCTTAAATATCTCACTCGCTTCTTTAACATTCATTGCTCTTCTCATGCACGCTCGCCGGTTTCTAGGGCTCCTCACCGGCTCCTCACCTTCTGATAGAACACGACCAATTTGGTCATAGTTGGTGAGTCTTCGCCTTATTTATCATTATTAATATAAATATAATTTTTATAAAATGAATGTTAATAATCATAGTTAAACATGTGTAAATATTTATTGCAAAAGGTTCTCTAATATTTTTTGTTATTTTTATTTATTTATTTAATTTCTCCACAACTAAACGAGACAAACTAGACAAAATTACTTACTATTAACCATTGAACAGTTCTTAGCCTAGCCTCTTAGTCCTTAGCCTCGTACCTCCATTGTCCAGAAGTTCGAATAGTGCCATAGTATTGTGATCAAAACTACACTCTGCTAAGTGTAGTTTCGATTACATAATATATACCTATTTTATGAATAATCTACGTCCCTATGACAATTAGTAAAGGTTCTTATATTCTATTAGGTACGTAGTTATTCAACAGCATAAAATCTAAAGTTTTTAAGACTTGATAAACAGAAATAGATAATCTATTTCTGATAAAAGCTAAAGTTTTAAGACTTAATAAACAGAAATAGATAATATATGTACATTATTTATTTCTGTTTATTAAGTCTTAAAACTTTAGCTTTTATTCTATAATTTTTAAATTAAACTATAATTAATAATGAACACGGTATACATAATTTTATGACATACATGTTAACGCTCCGGTATTCAATAACATTTTAGTGTAGAAACAACTAATTTAGTACTGATGTGACACAAGGTATTTTCAATGAGAGAAGTTGTAGACATGTGAAAAGTTGGCACAAACATAAAGGGATAATGAACTTGTTTAGCATATGTTAATTAAATACTCTCGAAGGGTTTGGCTAATGGAATTCTGGAATATTTACCAACATGAGTTGCGGGTGTGGAGGTAGAAGAGAATTTATTTATAGAGACGTGGACTTACAGGGTCCGTGTTGACAATTGCAAGGTAACACTGGATACTCCCTATGTTTCATCCGCGCTTGTGTTTATTTTTTAAGTTTTATGCAGCCAATCTAAATATCTTTGAGATAAAACTTCATCATAATATGAGTAAATACCAAAGATACAGTTTTGTCGAGCCCCGTGGTGGAGTAGTTAATAATGCGCGTGGGTTCGATTCTCACATAGGCCAAGCATTCGGATGCGTGATCATGTCTTAGTGTGGAAGTTTTAAGAGATGTCAAACCAGCCCGACTGGAGAATATTTTCCACCTCACAAAAAACCGCAGCAAATAACAACTCTCTGGAGGGTTGTTGTGGTCCAGTGTGAAGTTACTAGTAAGCTCCTAAGGAGTTGCTGACTTAAGAAAGCAGTGGGGTAGCAACGTACAAGTGATACGAGTACTTTATATTTACAAGCGTTTATTCGTTATTATAACCACATATCTGAAGGGCCGTATGCTTGTTTGCATTCCGACATTGTATAAAAAATGTCACCCAACAAACATTTAAAAAAAAGATGTAGTCTGTAGTACTTCTTCAGCTCTTCTAATATATATCTTCCACAAGAGCCTTGGAAACGATGCATTTTCAAGACACTGTAAAAAAATTCTAATGTTTTTTTTTGTATCGACAGTAAAGTTCAGCTGTTGTTCCATATATATATAGTAGTATAGTTAGCAAAATTTACGATTTTGTAATGAATTTCTTAGGATTTAATTGTTGTAAATATATAATTGTTGTTTTTGCACAAAATAAGGTCGTGCGAAAATCTAAATGTGCCGACTCATTTATCTAATTTACGTCGCCTAAATACGACGTGTAAATGCTTTTACAACATATTACGTCGTGTTTCAACGTAATAAAGAACATTGCACGTTTACACGGCGAACTTTCGGCCGCGTAATATCCGCTGTTATATCTCTACACTAAGGCATATTAGATATAGACACGTAAGTAGAAATAAATAATATGGTAAGTAGGGCGATTCGGAGATAATTACCACCGCTTCTATTAGACCTAGGATCAATATACTTTAAGATCGCAACAGTTAGCGGCGCACTATACAGAACTACTCGTTTCGACATACCAGTTCCTATAGATTTGACTGCTAACGTCGCTTCGAAACATAGTAAGTACGCCGATCAGCAGCGAAGCTTCCGTTGGAATTACGTAGATCTTTCTATTGTGACTAAGGCGAGGTTTATACTAAGAACTTAGCTTGCTTAGTATAAACCTCACCTTAGTCACAATAGAAAGAAAGATCTAAGTAATTCCCCATATCCCCTTTTACAATAACTATAACCATTATTTTAAATAATAATAATGGCTATTGTGAAAGGGGATATGAGGCTGTAGGGTTTAGGTTACGCGTAGGTCAGCGATTTGTATTGCCTGAGAGCTCAGTGGTTGGCTCGCCGCGATTTCGTACGGTTGTCTGACGGAATTAAAGTGTGTCCAAATAGTGACTCTTTTATTTAGCCACCACTCACACGTATACCGATCTGCTCACGTACCTCACAAGGAGCTACCTAACACTGGTGACCCCTGACTAAAGTTTTATAGACAAAAGTGGTGTATAACAAACGAGTTTTTTACAAAAACGTTGAAGTGACTTTTGCGTTGCGTCATCGTGTACGTGGCTTATTTTATTTCATTATTCTTTCGGACACATAAGTTATCAAAAATGAACCCACAAGTGCCGGCGCCTGGTCAATCGCGACCTGCGGAAGCTAGCGGCGTCTTCAAGCGCGAAGAAAACGAAGGACAACAAAGTACGAGTTCTGACCTTATTTTAGCGGAGATAGCGAAGCTCAGTTCCCGGTTAGACCAAATGGAGCGGTCTAGAACCATATCCCGTGAACCCGATTACAATGGGCGCGGGCGCAGCAATAGTCGGCGACGGTGGGGCAGTTCCCGTAGCCTCACGAGACGTACCCCGGACAGCCCAGACTGGCTGTGCTTCTACCACTTCCGCTTTAAAGGGCGTGCGAATAAATGTGTTCAGCCATGCTCGTGGAAGAAGACGGAAAACTAGACGCTGTGCAGGTGGCTACGGCGGACACCTGTGCAGTATCCCCGACGCACCGCCTTTGTGTAACTGATGTGAGTGGTAATTTTAAATTTTTAGTGGATACCGGTGCAAATGTCTCGGTTATTCCAGTATCTAAAAAGTGTCTAAGTGTAAGCAAGTGTACCGATTATAAACTATACGCGGCGAACGGTACAGAAATTAAAACGTATGGTGAAAAAACTTTAGTGTTAGATTTAAGGTTACGGCGACCGTATCGTTGGACTTTTATTATAGCAGATGTTAGACAGCCAATATTAGGAGCCGATTTTCTTAGTTATTATGGTCTTTTAGTAGATTTAAAGGCTCGCAAGTTAATCGACCGTTTGACTAATTTAAATGTTGTGGCATCACTTGTGTATTCAAATGTAACCTTGAACACTGTAGATAAAAATCACCCGTTTTGGGATGTCATTGCCAAATACCCTGACATCACAAAACCGGCGAATTTTAAAGAAACCCCTAAGCACTCTATCTACCACCGTATCGAAACGACTGGCCTCCTTTGCATGCTCGCACCAGGCGATTGCCCCCGGATAAATACAAAAAGGTCAAAGAGGAGTTCAGGCTTATGCAGGAGATAGGCATTTGTAGACCGTCAAAGAGTCCGTGGTCTAGTCCTTTGCACGTAGTACCCAAAAAGAATGGGGAAATACGTCCTTGCGGAGACTATCGACGCCTGAACGCTGTGACTACACCTGATCGGTATCCTGTGCCTAGGTTACAGGATTTTACTTATCTTTTAGATGGGAAAACGATAATGTCACGAATCGATGTGGTACGCGCTTACCATTGCATACCAGTCCATCCCGATGATATTGAGAAGACCGCTATAACGACCCCATTTGGCCTTTTTGAATTTCCGAGAATGACTTTCGGATTGCGTAACGCAGCTCTAACGTACCAACGTTTCATGAACCACACTGTACTTCAGGGTTTGGATTTTTTATATTCTTATATCGATGATGTCATCATTGCAAGTTCATCGATAGAGGAACATAAGGAACATTTAGCTCAAGTTTTTCAACGGTTTGACGAATTTGGTATTTCTATTAATCTTGCAAAATGTTGTTTTGGACAATCTAAATTAGAGTTTTTGGGTTATGAAGTCTCTCAAGAAGGTATTAAACCATTGGAATCTAAAGTAGAAGTAATTAAAAATTTTCCGAAACCAAAAACAGTAGAGGAATTGCGACGGTTTTTGGGTATGGTCAACTTTTATCGTGGTCATTTACCAAACGCAGTTGTAAATCAATCAGTTTTAAATAATTATTTACACAACGCAAAGAAACGGGACAAAACTAGTATCGTTTGGACACCTGCAGCAGATGACGCATTTATTCAATGTAAGCTGAGCCTGCAAAACGCGGTCACGTTGTCGCACCCACGGACCGACGTTGCTATCGCTTTAATGGCTGATACATCAAATTCCCATGTTGGCGCCTCATTGCAGCAATATATTAATAACTCGTGGAAACCTTTAGGATTTTTCTCTCAAAAGATTAGCGATGCTCAAAAGATGTACAGCACGAATGATCGAGAGCTTTTAGCAATTTATTTGGCAATACGTCATTTTAAAGATTTAGTTGAAGGTCGTCAATTAATTATTTACACTGACCATAAACCATTGATTTACGCATTTAAAAAAACCAAATGCGAAAAGGAGACTCCCAGACGCATAAGACAATTGACGTTTATTAGCGAATACACTACGGATATACGTTACGTCAGTGGTAGCGAAAACGTGGTGGCGGATGCATTATCGCGCATTGAAGCCGTATTCTGTCCCACGGTTATCAATTTCGAGGAATTAGCAGTCGCTCAGTGTACGGATGAGTACCTAGTGCAACGGCAGCCTATGGTAGATAAGGGAATTCAATTAAAGAAAGTAGTTATGCCCAGTTGCGACAAACCTATTTTCTGCGAAGTTTCTACCGATAGAATTAGACCATACCTACCCGTAGCATTCCGTAGGGTAGCGTTTGATGCGATACACAATTTAAGTCATCCGGGTAATCGCGCCTCTCGTAAGTTAGTAGCTGAGAAATTCTTTTGGCCCGGGATGAACAAAGATATAAGTACTTGGTGTAAAACATGTATTAGTTGTCAACGTTGTAAAGTAATTAGGCATACGAACGCGGAGCTAGAGTCATTTCCGGCGTGTGAAAGGTTTGACCAAATTCACATTGATCTGATCGGTCCGTTGGCTACGACAGCAGATGGCTACAGATACTGTCTGACCATCATAGATAGGCGCACACGATGGCCCGAAGCGTTTCCCACAAAAGATATTACAGCGGAAACGGTAGCCAAATTAGTGTACGATGGTTGGATCACACGTTTTGGATGTCCTCTCAAATTAACAAGTGATCAAGGTCGCCAATTCGAAAGTGATCTATTTTCAAAACTTATGAAGTTGCTAGGTGTACGCAGAATTCGAACGACTCCATATCACCCACAAAGTAATGGAGCCATCGAGCGGTGGCACAGATCACTAAAGGTAGCGTTAACAGCACGGCTTATTGAAGCATCTTCTTCGTGGCATGACGAGCTTTCCACAGCTTTATTCGGTCTTAGAGCAGCAGTACGCAGTGACAACGGAATCAGTGCAGCCGAAATGACGTATGCTCAAACTTTACGTTTACCCGCAGATTTTTACATCGAAAAACCCATATGTCCTAGTGATGATTATTCTTATGTCGAGAAATTACGGGAAACTTTAAACAGTTTTAAGCCAAGTCTTGCGTCTCAGACGAGTAAATCCATTTTTGTACATCCCGATTTAAAATCATGTAAATTTGTATTTGTGCGAAACGAGGTACATAAACCTTTAAAACCTAATTACGACGGTCCATACCGTGTATTAAAAAAAGGGAATAAGGTTTATGAAGTACAGTTTCCCAATCGTAAAGTAAATATTTCAATTGATAGGTTAAAACCGGCGTACTTGCTTCGAGAGACGCTGCCTGTATGCGAAACAAGCATGAACGCGGAGAAATCGCTGCCGCCTGTTATTCGTACTACGCGTTCGGGTCGCATATCGAAGCGTCCAGTCCGTTTCGATGACGAGTATTGTTATGATAAGGCATAGGTACCTAATTGTAACCTATGATACTTTATGCTTTATGCAGATTATATTTTAAACATATTGTTTACAAAGATTTTTATGTTATTTACAAAGAGAATTATATTATGTTTTTTTGTTATAGATATACTACGTTTGTCTACGCGGCTATACACGAATATACATTTTTATATTATCTATACATTTCTTTGAGTTCGTTTTTGTTAAATATGTTCAAATTTCGTTTAATTGTTTTGTTGCGAAAAATATGGACTTTGGATATAGATGTCATAAGTAAACCTAAGTAACTATGTCACTATACTGCTCATTAAGCGTATTGTGAATGTATGTCAGGCGAATATGTTGCCAACTTGCTATGAAATGTAATGTAAAATAATATTCGTTAAATAAGGTTACAATTGTGTCGAACAATCACACAGCAGTTTCCTCACCGTACAGTCGATTGTTCAGATTTCTTTTTCTCTAGTATTGTCACTTTGTGAAGTACTTGTCTAATAAACATGGGCGACAATCAAAGCAAATCGCAAGATAACGTAGTGGTAGCTACGGCAGTGTCGCAGCAGCACCATGTTCAAAATGTCGAACATCAGTTAAACCATTACGGGCATATTATGATGTGTTTAGCTGTAGGGTTGGCTATAACAATCATCGCAATACTCTTGTACCTGTGTCGTCGCAGGACTAAATCTTGGCTGCGCAAGGAGGTACGCAAATCAGGCCCTGTGGTAGTGGCCCACACGCAACAACCGCAAGTGCAGCAACCTACAGCAACCAGTTATGTGTAAAGTGATGAGCGTCGTGGTATTGTTCGATACAAAAGTACCTAGTGTGTTTGTGATAATATGTGTCGTTGTGTACTTTAGATAAAATGTAAATTGCAGTTTAAAATTTGTTATATGTATTTACTATAATTTTTTTAATGTACTAAATTTGGGAAAAATAAATATATTTTTTTTAACAAAGGGGGGAGTTGTGTAGGGTTTAGGTTACGCGTAGGTCAGCGATTTGTATTGCCTGAGAGCTCAGTGGTTGGCTCGCCGCGATTTCGTACGGTTGTCTGACGGAATTAAAGTGTGTCCAAATAGTGACTCTTTTATTTAGCCACCACTCACACGTATACCGATCTGCTCACGTACCTCACAAGGAGCTACCTAACAAGGCAATTCACAATCGAGGTCAAGTTAATATACAAATGTTATATCTGTATCATTACGGGCATTCTAAGAAACATTTATTTTTCTCTGGTTACACCTTCACAGGTACATGGCTAAGAGGCTTCAAACTAACTGCCCGATTATAACTTTTATTGCTTCACTTATAAGAACGACACAAATGTCACAAAGTAGATGTGCTCTTATCTTTACTATAATATATACTCATTTGTAATATGATATTCAAGTTAGATGGTACAAGTAAACAAACAATTTCTTGACTCCATGTCTTCAAATGCTAATTTCCTCGTTCTGACTTGTCATTATTATTTTCTCACTTCCAAATCAAATAAAAACTTCGTAATTTAAATGCACAACAGTTGGATCTTTTCAATTACGCAGCCAATAATAGAAGAGGAATTTTCATCGTTCGCTTAAGGAGATCTAATTCAATTAGAGGCCTTCAGAGCTCGTTTGCATGAGTTTGCATTTTTAAGCATATTCAAGGCGGGTTTCAAGTGAATTTTGACAAGTTGGTGTCCTGCAACGGTCTCAGCTGCCTCGGGGGCTAATGAACAAGCGCGAGCCACTGAACAGGGAGCACTCTCTCATCTCCGACAACTTGAAAGTACGTTAATTTGAATTTAGAGACGTGTTATCACGAAATCTTTTGTTATAACTGACTGGCTGGAAAGATAACAAAAATATTCTTCGTCTCTCTAGAATGAAAATAACGGGTTTGATGTTCAAAAACTAGCAGCAATAGTAGATAGTTAAACAAGGGATGAATAGTTGCGATAGATAGATAAGCACTAGCAAGCGAGGGTACCTATATTTGAAACTGATATAGTTCATTATTTACTTAGTTAAATACTCTACTTTCCACGTTGACTGCGAGGAAATATTAAGTAATTACTTGGTAATATGTTTTTTTATGTAATTGTCAAATACAAGGCAGCCGAATCACCTCAGAGTTTGTTCAAAGCAACGTACACATAATAATATATTAAAACCGGGTCGCATTTAAAAAAAGAAGATAAAAAAGGCAGGTTTTGCCTTGCACCTGATATTGAAAAGTTACATAATGAAAAATTGCAATTCACTGCGAATAAACGTAAGTAAGTCGCTTATCTACCCTTTCTTTGAAGTATAGTAAGGTACTTTAAAATTTTAAGGCAAAACTATTTTCTTATACTACTTTACCGGTTGTACTTATTATATTGAATTGAGCACAGCACGCTGCACCAACGAATAGTTAAACTTTATAACAAATTTGATAGCTTTGTTAACAAATTTATGGTACTCTCTCTTAATAAATTAATTAGGATTGCTAGCTTCTTGTCCAACAGATTCATAAAAGCCGTTGTAGATGGCTATTAAGCATGCTACTCATATAGCATGGACATCAATGTTGGCTCTGTGTTATCACAGACCCTATTTCTGCTGTATATCAATACTATGTTGTTAATCGACGGCTTTCGTTATTATGCGGACGACAGGATACGGTGAAGCTGGCGATGGCGTCCAAGAAACTTGGTGTGCCGAATAGAGCGAAACAGCGCTTCAGTTCGTGACAAATATTCCTGTTGTGCAAGTCTTAAGACTGACTGCAAAAGGAGTACTGAAGTCACCTGTGGGCGGGCGAAAATCACCTGAATACCAGCTGGGCCCCTGAGAGCTATGATTGTTAATGAGCCTAAGTTCACACACGGTATTGAGCCCTAGAGTGTAAAGAAAGATTTTGCCTCCCTTTGCGTTCTACCGATTGTATAATGGGTTGTGTTCTGAACAGGTGCAGTGCACCACTCGCCGACGGCTGGGAATTCATATACACCGACTTGTATCGCTACTCTAGAGCTCGGTGGCGCAGTGGTGAAACGCGTTGTTTCACTACTTTGACACCAACGCTCGTGGGTTCGATTCCCACACAGTACAAACATTTGTGTGCATGAACATGTCTGTTTGTATTGGTCTGGGTATTTTCTATGTATAATAAGTATGTATTTACAAAAAAAAAATGTATTTACGTATGTTTATCAGTTGTCTAGTACCCATAACACAAGCTTCGCTTACTTTGGGGCTAGATGGCGCTGTGTAATTTGTCCGACAATATTTATTATTTATTTATTTATCTTAAGGTGTGGTATTAACGCCAAGATTTTCTCTAGGGACTACAGCACGAGTTCTTTAAAAAAAAAAACAAAAAACGTGGAGAGGTTTTTACCTATAAAAACCGATCCTGATCGGCAACGCATGAATGATTGGTGTTAGAAGTGTAGCTACGGCAACTGCTTGGCACCAGGCAGGCCATAAGCTTGTTTGCCAAGTACAGCGTTATTTTCTTCAAAAAGAGTGCGCAGAAGTTTTTAAAAGGTCGGGTGAGTCTCTGATAATTTCAGTCCCTGAGATCTATAATATTAAATTGGTTTACTTATATATATATATATATATATATATATATATATATATATATATATATATATATATATATATATATATACTTTCCAAAGTAGTTTTCATGGCAATCAAAATCATAGTTTCAGACAGGTAATCAAGCAGCGCCATCTTTTATTATGACATCTACAAACAGCGTTTTACGTCTGTAAGGTAACATTATATTAGTAGTTTCTAAATATTTACCTACACGAATTTTTGATACGGTTCTTTTTGCAATTTTGGTACTAAGAAAGAAAAAGTTTTTTACCTCCTACGTCACAATAATTAGATACAGTTTATGATTACGTGTATATTATTGTTTAAAAAATCGGTCTTTTTCGTATTACTTTACACCAATTTGCGCTTTTTACATATTTTCCCACCACATTTTATATCTGAAAAACGTAAGCATACTTAATAAACAATTTTTTTTTTCCAAACTGATTAGTAATAATAATCATCTACAGGTGATCTCTGCATAGTAAATTATTTTTTTACCTGACAAAGTTTATGAGATTTTGCGTGAATACCATAAATATATAGTAGCATGGGATTTATGCTACTATGCATATTGCCAAATTTCATCAGACTGAAATACTATACAAGTTTAGATTTCTGATTTTTTTTACACACAGTTATGCATACAGACAGAGAGACTAACAGAAAAGTGTTCTAATAAGGGTTTCTCTTTACTGACGGACGTATGACACCTTAAAAATCAATATCGTAGGTCTCCAAGAGATTACCCAAGTATAACAAATCGGACGCAATTTTACGTTGTAAACTTAGTTGGTGTTTTTATGATGTGTTCGTACCTGGCAGAAAATGGCAGCATTAAATCTATTTATTTTACGACATACGATTACTTCAACTTTTTATACTATTAAGGTGTGAAGTAAGCGTACGGTCTGCCTGCTAAATGATACAGTAGCTTTTGAATACTTGCAATACCTGTGGCGTCACTCGTGTATTGCCGATCATGTAAAAACCCCTCTTCATCCAATTTTTGAAGAACTTCATGCTGTAGGCTTATGGAAAAATATCGCATGGAGTTCATTGTACAACATAATGGTACTATGAAGAAGACTCCTCGGCAACCATATAGAACGAAACCATTTTTTAAGAGAGGTGCGGCGCTTCGGCCCTTCTGGGGGAAGTACCAAACTGCAGCCAAATAACAACTCCCTGGAGGGTTGTTGTATTCTTGCGTCACCAGTAAGCTCCTAAGGAGTTTATATATATTGCGAGCGGTCATAGGCTACGGTAATTGCTTTCCATCAGGTCGTCCGTATGCTTGTATGCTTCCTGACGTTGCATAAAAAAAAAATTGATTCAATTAGATTAATGCTGGATAAGGAAATGGTAATTGCACAAAATCTTGTACTGCCCACTTAAATAAATAAAAATAGTGTTTAAATGTAAGTGTAAATGTTAAGGCTGACAACACTACCATAATATTAAATTCTATATTTTCGTATTATTCAAATCACGTCGCCGCCGTACAAATGAACAACATTAAAAAATAAACTCAAGTATGACCAGAAAAGGAAGCTGTTAAAAGTATTTTCATTGTTACAAAGCGGATTATAGTATTGTGTTAGAATGAGTATTTTTTGTTCATAGCAACGCCTTTGTGAATTTATTTTTAATATTCATAATCTCTGGAGGAGGAGCGTTGACTTTGAGCGAACAAAGAAGTTTTGTTATCCCCTGGAGTACCCATTTTGTTTAATTGTGTGTCTAATAACGTAAATGTTTAGGAGTTATAAGGTCTATTACCCTCCACAGAAAGTTCGACGATTTATTGTAAAATATGGCCTAATGATAAATATACAGCTTTTATGTTGTTGTCATGAATCATTTCAATTCAAATCAATCACAGTGTATGAATAAAATATTTCAGAATGTTTGTCTGACTGGCCCCTGGAATTCTGGGATAAGCATATAAAACCAAGTTGAGAGGGTTGTTGTGTTCCTGCGTGTGAGTGAGGTCACCAGTAAGCTCCCAAGGAGTTGCTGTGTAAGCAGCAGAGGAGGCATCGCGCGAGTGATACTTAATATATCGCGTTAATAGGCTATGGTACCCGCTTTACATCAGGTGGGCCGTATGCTTATATCCCGATGTAGTATAAAAAAGTGTTCGTGTTTTCGTATTTATGCCCATATTCGTAATTATCCCATGATCGGCGGTGAAGGCAAATATCGGGAAGAAATCAGCACGTCCAAGAAATTATAGTTCGAAAGACCTAACCTAAGAAAGGTCTGGTTTTTCATTGGTGTAAAGGTGTGACGGTAGTTGCTATATGTCAAAGTCAGTATCCTCGCCAAATGCATAGTCTTAGTTGTCGGCCGCTGCCGATCCTAATGGATTAGGAAATGGGATATAGCTAGGAAGAAAAAATTTGTACATAGTCATTGAACTAAATATTACCACTACAATAACAATTTAATGCGACAAGAAAAATCTGAGTTTACATCACTAAGAGGGGTGAATGACTATTTACGATTCTGTTTTATCTCTTTTTAACATACGGCACATTCTACAAATAAAAACGAGATACTGCTATTGTTGACTTATCGACTTAAAATTTACATTACCGAAGGAAAACTCCAAATTATTTGTGGCAGTAATCAATATGATTTTAGTTAATAGATTCAGGCATTATTTTGTGAAATATAATTTACAGGCAATATATCTATATATCTACCATTAATAGATATATGCCCTTAGAATGGAGCAACTGGAACATACAGGTCCTGTTCCAAATGGCGGCGGCAGCTGAGGTAGAAACGGCCGTAGCAGCCATGGCAACGATGGTAGAAGCTCACAAAATAGTTTAGATCAAATTGCCTCCAATCTAATATTAAAATGAGTATTTATTTTTGTGATTACTTATCTAAAAAGCATAACACGAGTGTAAGATCACTCTCATGTTATCATGGACTATAGTTGAGTAGAACATTTCAATTGTTCCGAACAGCTATATCAGCGTTAACATAAGACATCGCTGTTTACAGTTGATTAGCTTTGTTCTCGTATCTAATGTAACGCGTTCTTTATGTTTATTTTCGTTTCTAAAAATATCTATCTATCTATTTATCTATATCTTCTAGCTAAGTCTATTTAGGGATAGGTAGAGAAAACTAAGCGCCCCATACTCGGTTGTTACACACCTCAATCGCTTCTATAACATTTACAGTTTTTAACGCACTTTGGCATTTTTAGGGCTCCTGACACCACCTTCCGATAACATGCGTTCCAATTTGGCCGTGACATAACAGTCTTGGCCTTCCGCAGCTCCTATATCCTTCCACTTCTACAAGATCAGTTGTGCGAATGTGCCGAAACCCCTATTAAGGGTTGCTGATCAATGGGTTATCTGCCATACCTGGAGTAGCGTGTTCATCACAAGCGCCATCGGGGAGAAGAGGCATTAGGCCTCGATGGAACTGTGGATTTTCTATTATATTAAATATAAAACCAGTTTTAAAAAGTACGCCTGTGATAATAAGTATAGTCCTCGTTTTTTTATGTACACACCTTTTTTGAGAAAACGAATTCTCAGAAAAGGTGTGTACATATTTTTTGCTATATACCGGGGACCCCTGTGACTGTATAAGACAGACTGTATTTACGATGGGAACAAATACGTAATAATCATGATATTGAATAGCTGCTATTATTGTGTTTAATGGGGAACACAGTTTTTTCGAGAGACGCTGCCTGTATGCGAAACAAGCATGAACGCGGAGAAATCGCTGCCGCCTGTTATTCGTACTACGCGTTCGGGTCGCATATCGAAGCGTCCAGTCCGTTTCGATGACGAGTATTGTTATGATAAGGCATAGGTACCTAATTGTAACCTATGATACTTTATGCTTTATGCAGATTATATTTTAAACATATTGTTTACAAAGATTTTTATGTTATTTACAAAGAGAATTATATTATGTTTTTTTGTTATAGATATACTACGTTTGTCTACGCGGCTATACACGAATATACATTTTTATATTATCTATACATTTCTTTGAGTTCGTTTTTGTTAAATATGTTCAAATTTCGTTTAATTGTTTTGTTGCGAAAAATATGGACTTTGGATATAGATGTCATAAGTAAACCTAAGTAACTATGTCACTATACTGCTCATTAAGCGTATTGTGAATGTATGTCAGGCGAATATGTTGCCAACTTGCTATGAAATGTAATGTAAAATAATATTCGTTAAATAAGGTTACAATTGTGTCGAACAATCACACAGCAGTTTCCTCACCGTACAGTCGATTGTTCAGATTTCTTTTTCTCTAGTATTGTCACTTTGTGAAGTACTTGTCTAATAAACATGGGCGACAATCAAAGCAAATCGCAAGATAACGTAGTGGTAGCTACGGCAGTGTCGCAGCAGCACCATGTTCAAAATGTCGAACATCAGTTAAACCATTACGGGCATATTATGATGTGTTTAGCTGTAGGGTTGGCTATAACAATCATCGCAATACTCTTGTACCTGTGTCGTCGCAGGACTAAATCTTGGCTGCGCAAGGAGGTACGCAAATCAGGCCCTGTGGTAGTGGCCCACACGCAACAACCGCAAGTGCAGCAACCTACAGCAACCAGTTATGTGTAAAGTGATGAGCGTCGTGGTATTGTTCGATACAAAAGTACCTAGTGTGTTTGTGATAATATGTGTCGTTGTGTACTTTAGATAAAATGTAAATTGCAGTTTAAAATTTGTTATATGTATTTACTATAATTTTTTTAATGTACTAAATTTGGGAAAAATAAATATATTTTGTTTAACAAAGGGGGGAGTTGTGTAGGGTTTAGGTTACGCGTAGGTCAGCGATTTGTATTGCCTGAGAGCTCAGTGGTTGGCTCGCCGCGATTTCGTACGGTTGTCTGACGGAATTAAAGTGTGTCCAAATAGTGACTCTTTTATTTAGCCACCACTCACACGTATACCGATCTGCTCACGTACCTCACAAGGAGCTACCTAACAAGGCAATTCACAATCGAGGTCAAGTTAATATACAAATGTTATATCTGTATCATTACGGGCATTCTAAGAAACATTTATTTTTCTCTGGTTACACCTTCACAGGTACATGGCTAAGAGGCTTCAAACTAACTGCCCGATTATAACTTTTATTGCTTCACTTATAAGAACGACACAAATGTCACAAAGTAGATGTGCTCTTATCTTTACTATAATATATACTCATTTGTAATATGATATTCAAGTTAGATGGTACAAGTAAACAAACAATTTCTTGACTCCATGTCTTCAAATGCTAATTTCCTCGTTCTGACTTGTCATTATTATTTTCTCACTTCCAAATCAAATAAAAACTTCGTAATTTAAATGCACAACAGTTGGATCTTTTCAATTACGCAGCCAATAATAGAAGAGGAATTTTCATCGTTCGCTTAAGGAGATCTAATTCAATTAGAGGCCTTCAGAGCTCGTTTGCATGAGTTTGCATTTTTAAGCATATTCAAGGCGGGTTTCAAGTGAATTTTGACAAGTTGGTGTCCTGCAACGGTCTCAGCTGCCTCGGGGGCTAATGAACAAGCGCGAGCCACTGAACAGGGAGCACTCTCTCATCTCCGACAACTTGAAAGTACGTTAATTTGAATTTAGAGACGTGTTATCACGAAATCTTTTGTTATAACTGACTGGCTGGAAAGATAACAAAAATATTCTTCGTCTCTCTAGAATGAAAATAACGGGTTTGATGTTCAAAAACTAGCAGCAATAGTAGATAGTTAAACAAGGGATGAATAGTTGCGATAGATAGATAAGCACTAGCAAGCGAGGGTACCTATATTTGAAACTGATATAGTTCATTATTTACTTAGTTAAATACTCTACTTTCCACGTTGACTGCGAGGAAATATTAAGTAATTACTTGGTAATATGTTTTTTTATGTAATTGTCAAATACAAGGCAGCCGAATCACCTCAGAGTTTGTTCAAAGCAACGTACACATAATAATATATTAAAACCGGGTCGCATTTAAAAAAAGAAGATAAAAAAGGCAGGTTTTGCCTTGCACCTGATATTGAAAAGTTACATAATGAAAAATTGCAATTCACTGCGAATAAACGTAAGTAAGTCGCTTATCTACCCTTTCTTTGAAGTATAGTAAGGTACTTTAAAATTTTAAGGCAAAACTATTTTCTTATACTACTTTACCGGTTGTACTTATTATATTGAATTGAGCACAGCACGCTGCACCAACGAATAGTTAAACTTTATAACAAATTTGATAGCTTTGTTAACAAATTTATGGTACTCTCTCTTAATAAATTAATTAGGATTGCTAGCTTCTTGTCCAACAGATTCATAAAAGCCGTTGTAGATGGCTATTAAGCATGCTACTCATATAGCATGGACATCAATGTTGGCTCTGTGTTATCACAGACCCTATTTCTGCTGTATATCAATACTATGTTGTTAATCGACGGCTTTCGTTATTATGCGGACGACAGGATACGGTGAAGCTGGCGATGGCGTCCAAGAAACTTGGTGTGCCGAATAGAGCGAAACAGCGCTTCAGTTCGTGACAAATATTCCTGTTGTGCAAGTCTTAAGACTGACTGCAAAAGGAGTACTGAAGTCACCTGTGGGCGGGCGAAAATCACCTGAATACCAGCTGGGCCCCTGAGAGCTATGATTGTTAATGAGCCTAAGTTCACACACGGTATTGAGCCCTAGAGTGTAAAGAAAGATTTTGCCTCCCTTTGCGTTCTACCGATTGTATAATGGGTTGTGTTCTGAACAGGTGCAGTGCACCACTCGCCGACGGCTGGGAATTCATATACACCGACTTGTATCGCTACTCTAGAGCTCGGTGGCGCAGTGGTGAAACGCGTTGTTTCACTACTTTGACACCAACGCTCGTGGGTTCGATTCCCACACAGTACAAACATTTGTGTGCATGAACATGTCTGTTTGTATTGGTCTGGGTATTTTCTATGTATAATAAGTATGTATTTACAAAAAAAAAATGTATTTACGTATGTTTATCAGTTGTCTAGTACCCATAACACAAGCTTCGCTTACTTTGGGGCTAGATGGCGCTGTGTAATTTGTCCGACAATATTTATTATTTATTTATTTATCTTAAGGTGTGGTATTAACGCCAAGATTTTCTCTAGGGACTACAGCACGAGTTCTTTAAAAAAAAAACAAAAAACGTGGAGAGGTTTTTACCTATAAAAACCGATCCTGATCGGCAACGCATGAATGATTGGTGTTAGAAGTGTAGCTACGGCAACTGCTTGGCACCAGGCAGGCCATAAGCTTGTTTGCCAAGTACAGCGTTATTTTCTTCAAAAAGAGTGCGCAGAAGTTTTTAAAAGGTCGGGTGAGTCTCTGATAATTTCAGTCCCTGAGATCTATAATATTAAATTGGTTTACTTATATATATATATATATATATATATATATATACTTTCCAAAGTAGTTTTCATGGCAATCAAAATCATAGTTTCAGACAGGTAATCAAGCAGCGCCATCTTTTATTATGACATCTACAAACAGCGTTTTACGTCTGTAAGGTAACATTATATTAGTAGTTTCTAAATATTTACCTACACGAATTTTTGATACGGTTCTTTTTGCAATTTTGGTACTAAGAAAGAAAAAGTTTTTTACCTCCTACGTCACAATAATTAGATACAGTTTATGATTACGTGTATATTATTGTTTAAAAAATCGGTCTTTTTCGTATTACTTTACACCAATTTGCGCTTTTTACATATTTTCCCACCACATTTTATATCTGAAAAACGTAAGCATACTTAATAAACAATTTTTTTTTTCCAAACTGATTAGTAATAATAATCATCTACAGGTGATCTCTGCATAGTAAATTATTTTTTTACCTGACAAAGTTTATGAGATTTTGCGTGAATACCATAAATATATAGTAGCATGGGATTTATGCTACTATGCATATTGCCAAATTTCATCAGACTGAAATACTATACAAGTTTAGATTTCTGATTTTTTTTACACACAGTTATGCATACAGACAGAGAGACTAACAGAAAAGTGTTCTAATAAGGGTTTCTCTTTACTGACGGACGTATGACACCTTAAAAATCAATATCGTAGGTCTCCAAGAGATTACCCAAGTATAACAAATCGGACGCAATTTTACGTTGTAAACTTAGTTGGTGTTTTTATGATGTGTTCGTACCTGGCAGAAAATGGCAGCATTAAATCTATTTATTTTACGACATACGATTACTTCAACTTTTTATACTATTAAGGTGTGAAGTAAGCGTACGGTCTGCCTGCTAAATGATACAGTAGCTTTTGAATACTTGCAATACCTGTGGCGTCACTCGTGTATTGCCGATCATGTAAAAACCCCTCTTCATCCAATTTTTGAAGAACTTCATGCTGTAGGCTTATGGAAAAATATCGCATGGAGTTCATTGTACAACATAATGGTACTATGAAGAAGACTCCTCGGCAACCATATAGAACGAAACCATTTTTTAAGAGAGGTGCGGCGCTTCGGCCCTTCTGGGGGAAGTACCAAACTGCAGCCAAATAACAACTCCCTGGAGGGTTGTTGTATTCTTGCGTCACCAGTAAGCTCCTAAGGAGTTTATATATATTGCGAGCGGTCATAGGCTACGGTAATTGCTTTCCATCAGGTCGTCCGTATGCTTGTATGCTTCCTGACGTTGCATAAAAAAAAAATTGATTCAATTAGATTAATGCTGGATAAGGAAATGGTAATTGCACAAAATCTTGTACTGCCCACTTAAATAAATAAAAATAGTGTTTAAATGTAAGTGTAAATGTTAAGGCTGACAACACTACCATAATATTAAATTCTATATTTTCGTATTATTCAAATCACGTCGCCGCCGTACAAATGAACAACATTAAAAAATAAACTCAAGTATGACCAGAAAAGGAAGCTGTTAAAAGTATTTTCATTGTTACAAAGCGGATTATAGTATTGTGTTAGAATGAGTATTTTTTGTTCATAGCAACGCCTTTGTGAATTTATTTTTAATATTCATAATCTCTGGAGGAGGAGCGTTGACTTTGAGCGAACAAAGAAGTTTTGTTATCCCCTGGAGTACCCATTTTGTTTAATTGTGTGTCTAATAACGTAAATGTTTAGGAGTTATAAGGTCTATTACCCTCCACAGAAAGTTCGACGATTTATTGTAAAATATGGCCTAATGATAAATATACAGCTTTTATGTTGTTGTCATGAATCATTTCAATTCAAATCAATCACAGTGTATGAATAAAATATTTCAGAATGTTTGTCTGACTGGCCCCTGGAATTCTGGGATAAGCATATAAAACCAAGTTGAGAGGGTTGTTGTGTTCCTGCGTGTGAGTGAGGTCACCAGTAAGCTCCCAAGGAGTTGCTGTGTAAGCAGCAGAGGAGGCATCGCGCGAGTGATACTTAATATATCGCGTTAATAGGCTATGGTACCCGCTTTACATCAGGTGGGCCGTATGCTTATATCCCGATGTAGTATAAAAAAGTGTTCGTGTTTTCGTATTTATGCCCATATTCGTAATTATCCCATGATCGGCGGTGAAGGCAAATATCGGGAAGAAATCAGCACGTCCAAGAAATTATAGTTCGAAAGACCTAACCTAAGAAAGGTCTGGTTTTTCATTGGTGCAAAGGTGTGACGGTAGTTGCTATATGTCAAAGTCAGTATCCTCGCCAAATGCATAGTCTTAGTTGTCGGCCGCTGCCGATCCTAATGGATTAGGAAATGGGATATAGCTAGGAAGAAAAAATTTGTACATAGTCATTGAACTAAATATTACCACTACAATAACAATTTAATGCGACAAGAAAAATCTGAGTTTACATCACTAAGAGGGGTGAATGACTATTTACGATTCTGTTTTATCTCTTTTTAACATACGGCACATTCTACAAATAAAAACGAGATACTGCTATTGTTGACTTATCGACTTAAAATTTACATTACCGAAGGAAAACTCCAAATTATTTGTGGCAGTAATCAATATGATTTTAGTTAATAGATTCAGGCATTATTTTGTGAAATATAATTTACAGGCAATATATCTATATATCTACCATTAATAGATATATGCCCTTAGAATGGAGCAACTGGAACATACAGGTCCTGTTCCAAATGGCGGCGGCAGCTGAGGTAGAAACGGCCGTAGCAGCCATGGCAACGATGGTAGAAGCTCACAAAATAGTTTAGATCAAATTGCCTCCAATCTAATATTAAAATGAGTATTTATTTTTGTGATTACTTATCTAAAAAGCATAACACGAGTGTAAGATCACTCTCATGTTATCATGGACTATAGTTGAGTAGAACATTTCAATTGTTCCGAACAGCTATATCAGCGTTAACATAAGACATCGCTGTTTACAGTTGATTAGCTTTGTTCTCGTATCTAATGTAACGCGTTCTTTATGTTTATTTTCGTTTCTAAAAATATCTATCTATCTATTTATCTATATCTTCTAGCTAAGTCTATTTAGGGATAGGTAGAGAAAACTAAGCGCCCCATACTCGGTTGTTACACACCTCAATCGCTTCTATAACATTTACAGTTTTTAACGCACTTTGGCATTTTTAGGGCTCCTGACACCACCTTCCGATAACATGCGTTCCAATTTGGCCGTGACATAACAGTCTTGGCCTTCCGCAGCTCCTATATCCTTCCACTTCTACAAGATCAGTTGTGCGAATGTGCCGAAACCCCTATTAAGGGTTGCTGATCAATGGGTTATCTGCCATACCTGGAGTAGCGTGTTCATCACAAGCGCCATCGGGGAGAAGAGGCATTAGGCCTCGATGGAACTGTGGATTTTCTATTATATTAAATATAAAACCAGTTTTAAAAAGTACGCCTGTGATAATAAGTATAGTCCTCGTTTTTTTATGTACACACCTTTTTTGAGAAAACGAATTCTCAGAAAAGGTGTGTACATATTTTTTGCTATATACCGGGGACCCCTGTGACTGTATAAGACAGACTGTATTTACGATGGGAACAAATACGTAATAATCATGATATTGAATAGCTGCTATTATTGTGTTTAATGGGGAACACAGTTTTTTTTTTATGTTTTTTGTGACAATGTATGATTTTCCCAAGAAATATACATGTATAGATTAACTTAAATTGCAACACCTTATCTAAATACGAAATGTGATCCTAATTTTTAGAGCCGATTCATAGAACTCGAAATAAT
The DNA here is from genome assembly GCA_947507595.1 of Pyralis farinalis. NCBI lineage: Eukaryota > Metazoa > Arthropoda > Insecta > Lepidoptera > Pyralidae > Pyralis > Pyralis farinalis. Next base: position 9,879,942 of record OX382278.1, read on the forward strand.
CCCTATGTATACAAAAGAATTGTTTAGAGTTCGGACCCCGCCGATTCTATTGGATTTGGAAACTAAATAACGCTAAGAAGAAGAAATACAGGAATTACTAGTTTACGCGGCAACTAGTTTAAAGCAAGAAGATAAAGCACTTTGTATTCAAGACATAATAGTCTCAAATGATTCGAATGTCGGACTTGGTCGACAATAAAAATCTTTTACGTTAGAAAAATATATCTAATCTATCATTGTAATCCTTAAATATCTAGAGCTGTTGTGATCATGGTAGTAATTGAAATAGTTTATGTACCGTGTTGCTATTTTACAGTGTTTGCAAACATAAAAAAATAATGTAAACCAGATAACAAAACAGTGACGTTCCAGTTTTTAATGCTCTAGTTTACGTTGATTTATTCACATTGTACCAGAGACAAGCAACAATCGCGCGATCTAAATGGCACTCATAGTAAATGGCGACGTTATGTCCAACCAGTACTAGCGATGCTCGAGCCGGTTTCGAATGCAAAATTCGATATTTGAATTTCAAAATACTCGGCATAGCGCTGGCATCGAGTAAGTCGTAGAATACGGCCCCTCATGACTCTTCTCTTGAAAATCAAATAAAATAAGACACCGACATTTATGTCAATTTTATTCTTTGTGGCATAAATTTATACTATTTTTTATTACGCTAGATACTCGCTTTTCTCGATGAAATTTAGATTTTATAACGATGATTAAAGGTATGGATGGGTATTTTGAAAAATGATGATGAAAGTGGCATGCAATAATCTATTTAGGAGGCATAACTTTTGTTCAAATCTCTATCTTATTTATAGTAATTCTAGTAACATCTAAATTCTTTAATTAACTAACCAACCCATTCCGCATTTGTCTGGAAAGATGCAAAAAGCCTTGTTTAAGGTTTTGTAACAACGTTCTATTAGATCATCAGCTAAATGATCACTGTACATTGCAATATAAAATCCTTTGTGACGCGTGTGAAATTATAGTACGAAATTTAACTTACCTAACTGAAGAAAGGTACTATTTTCCTCCTGGAATGTAGAGGTCTGACGGCAGTCACTCCATGTCTAATTAATATCTTCATCAAATCCTTAAGCTCAAGTAGCACGCTCCACCAATCATAATGCATAAGAAAATGGGACAAGCATGAAGTTCTGTTGTTAAGTGTGAGTTTTATAAAAATGTGCTTTGTTACTGCATTTGCGTTTGTGTTTATAAATTTATATGGAAATCTGAGTTTCCGAAACGTTCCACTAGAGGCGCGGTTAAAATTACCATATTAATTGTCGACGTACATAAACGCCGTAGTAATGTAAATCTTTGTAAAACTCGCACTCCAGTTCCTGTACTGTATTACCTACGGTAGATAAGTGCATAGGTACTTCAGATGTTACAATTTTGAACTTATTAATCTTAAATGACATACATAAACAAATTATAAATTTAGCTTTTAAGAAATTGCCTAAAACGCGAAGTAAAAGTAAGGTAGCTTTACCTTACCTAAAACCACGCTACGACAAAATTAGGACCATAGCTGCAAATCAAATCCTAATTACAAGTAGGTATACTCGTATTTACAGCAATAATATAAAGACTGGTGGAATTGAAGTTGAGTTTTACTACTATAGTTTCTTTGTATACATTACTATTGTGATGTATACAATTGTATACATCACAATAGTAATGTATACTGAATTTGTGTGACATATACAATTGTATATGTCACATAAATTCAGGATTACGCTCTATAATGTTTAGTATTGTACACTTTTATAATAATTCCTTTTACTGCATAAATATCATGGCCACTCGTGTTAGTTCGTGTAAGAAAAACAGCGTTCGGGAAGAAAAGTATTTGTCACTATGTGAAGTTTACCTCCTAACTTCACATAATTTTCTTCCCGAATTTTTAAATCTATGTGTTATTTTTACCATATACCAGCTTCCCAGAGAGTTCTTTATCCGAAACTTGAGTAAATTTTCATCGGTAACTTTACTTACTGGTCAATTTTAAAGGCGTTTAAGACTATCTAATATACATATCATAGACTATCATAGACAATATTGTTAAGTATTTGAATTTACAAATAGTGTTATGTCGTGTCAAAAGCAAATGATACATTTAAACCTTGTTGTACCTAGTTGAATTTTAAACTGCTACTTGTTTTTGGAAAATTACCCGTATCTTCAAGTCATTTCATTTCGATACCAAGGCGTTTTTTTTTGATATCACGTTACAATTGGAAAATCGTCATATGGATTTAAAGTGGATTTTAACCCTTTAGGAGTAATGAAGGGGATCGTCAGGATCGTCGATCGACAGGACTGCACATCGAAATGTTCTAATTAGAAAAAATAATTCATATTAACTAAAATACAAGAAATGCACGCTACATTGGTTCGGACATGTAGAAATAATTTAGGATGAAACAATGACGAAACAGATATACATTGCGAAAGTGGAAGGATGTAGGAGCCGAGAAAGACTAAGACTAAACTACGATGATAAAATTGGTCGTGTTTTATCAGAAGGTGATGTCAGGAGTCATAGAAACCGATGAGCTATGAATGTTAAATGTGTGTATGGGGCGCGTCTTATGACGCTCGGTTCTCTCTGACATATATACATAACTAATAGTAAAAATAATAGTCCGATATTAGGTCACATAAATGACTGCTTGATTATTTTTCTGAATTTGAAATCAGCTGCTGTAAGCAAGTATGGTTTGGGGTTGACTGTCCCAAATAGTTAAAAGTTAAAATGGGACATAATGACCCATCGTACACTAAAGGCATGGGACATACCTACCGTTCAGTCTGAAAGGGATAAGCCGCACGTAATTACATTAGTACTAATCTTTATGCTCTGAACTAATCAAAATGCTTCCAACGATACCTCATTTGCCGATATACGATGAAAGTTTGTGGCATAAAACATAATGTACACACTTCCTAAATTAGAAACCCTGCTTTTGGTTTCATTGAATAGAACTACATATATACTTAATATTGTTTTAGTACTGTGCAACAACATTTTGTTTCATGAGGGGGTGCAATGTAGAATCTTTTAATGGAACTCCATGTATATAATGCACGTAGCCATGTCGATATTAAACGTTCAGTATAAATTGCTCTGTCAACTGCCATGTTCAACATGTGAAATAGAGTTTATGGAGCGCATTGGCAGGAAAAGCAATATTCAAAAATATTTGTGAGCGATGTTCCATTGCCCTTCTACTCTTAAAGTATACATAGGCAAGTTTTATAGCGTGCAAATCTCACGGATCGAGGCCAGATTGAACTAACGTGGATATTAAATTACCAGATGTTGGTTATGGAGACCGCCTTGTCTAGCAGCAGTATAATGATGACTGACAAACATGATTATTAGTATCAGGTAATGTACTGATGTATTTTATACAGCAACGTACAAATTACGTATTAGAAAAAATATGTATGTGCATTAGTCTTAATTATTTGAAAAAAATGTTTCATAGAATATCTTGGGTAATTAGCATAATGTAGCTCGTTGGAAGGACCAGTGAGACGTATCTCGATCATGGGCACTATTTACGAAACTTTTGCATTTTAAAGTTATGAAACGCGAACTTCTTTCTTATATATGGATCGTATATTTATTTACTGTCTGTGGCAGCACGAATACGGCGGCAAGGTTCCGCACATATGACTACAATTTTTTAATTTTAATAACTAGCGATACAAAACCAAACAAGACGGTAATGTTTAGAAAATGAAACTACATATTGAATCTGTGTTATTTATTTCGCTTAATTGCATTATATGAATGTTGATAATATAATTGAAGCTGGAAGGATTAAGGATTACACAATATTTTTTTTCATGCTATCCAAGGAACATACTGAACCCATGGTGTTCTGATGTCCCATCCGCCCTTAACCAGGCTTGTTTTAAAGTAGTGTATCTGGACATAACTTAGCCTGATCATATTTTTGAAAGTATCGAAGTAGTAGTTTTAAATGTGTAACTTTAACATTCTATAAAAGTGGGCGATCCTGGGAGATTTTTACAATTTGTTCATAGACAAAATACTACACACGCCTTGTTTATTTTAGTACAGAGTAGGTACTCAAAGTAGACCGATTTAGAAACTGGTATGTATTGCTGTATTTGTGATAGGGCTGACATATATACTTTCATGGTTTATATATATTTTGTTTTTAATCTACAGAAAACAGGGTCCTTAAAAGAACAGAAATGTAGTTGTTATATATTGTCCAGTAGGTTAATATACGTAATATATGGGGACACGCAGGCGCATTCTTCCCGCTTTCCGAAGTTAAATCTATCTGCTTACTTAAACACACGGAACTCAGCTTGCAACTTTGAAAGATTTACACGGAAAATCTAAATATAAACTAGTCTATGGCACTCATGAATAATGAAAGCAATATTACTTCTTCCTATCAGCGAAGTTTTAGTTTAGAATCAGTAGTACTACATGTTAGACTCTATATACAAACAAATAAACTTATTGTATTATATTAGTACAGATAAAGAAGTCAGACTTATAGGTAATTTGATATAATTAAAAAATTAGTGACCGTTTGCCTAATATGCTACACCGTTCATTCGATGGAGCTCAAATTATAACTTGGGCTATGTTTGAGACATTATCGTAAATGTTTGGAAATATAGCTATTGTAAAGAGTAGCGGGTACTTAGTAATAATATAAGATCTAGGTCTAGGACACAAACAATGCAGCAAAATTTCCTCTGACGAGGTATTTCTGAATTCAGAAGAGACTCGGCTACTATTACTGTCTCGGGTGCAGTATCTTCATTTAATATATTATCATCAACCGCTTCCTACCTATCCTCACGCTCCCCATTCAGGGGGAGTATCTTCATGCATATATTACTTCAATCTGGGGATCTGTCCGAAATGAAACTCGGAAGTTTTAACTGACATGTTGAACTTCAACTATAAGCTTCATCCGATTTGGAATGACCGATTAATTCGGTAATTTTGGTCCTAAGATGACTTTGGAATTGTCGCATTACTTACTAAATTAATTGTCTTAAACTTAAAATCAAAATATACTTAAATGGTATAAAACAAAGTAGTGCTTACCGATGTCAGCGGCGGCGTGTAGTAAGTCGGCCAGCAGCTCAGGCTCATGACAGGCGATGGCTAGCCGCTCGTCGTGCAGGCGGGCGTCTAGCTCGCCGGGTGCTGCTTCCCGCAGTTGCAGCGCAACAGCGCCCTCGCCGCCCACCGCCGCGCTGTACATCAGCACGGCGCGCGGCGAGAACGTCGGCAGCGGCAACCGCGTCGTCTGCACCTGCACATGAAAACAGCCCCGAATAAGTATATTTAAATTCCTATTTTTTAATTTTTTATAGAGATTATCGGACAGGCGCTATTTAACAGTAGACTCCAAATCGCAGTGAGCCCCCACATAAATATATATAAACTTGCCTGAAGGGCGAGTTTTGCTATGCATTTTGGAGAATTAGGCAATTGCACAAAATAAATCTGCACATGAAAACAGTACCGAATAAGTATATTTAAATTCCTATTTTTGCATTTTTTATAGAGATTAGCGGACAGGCGCTATTTAACAGTAGACTCCAAATCGCAGTGAGCCCCCACATAAATATATATAAACTTGCCTGAAGGGCGAGTTTTGCTATGCATTTTGGAGAATTAGGCAATTGCACAAAATAAATCTGCACATGAAAACAGTACCGAATAAGTATATTTAAATTCCTATTTTTGCATTTTTTATAGAGATTAGCGGACAGGCGCTATTTAACAGTAGACTCCAAATCGCAGTGAGCCCCCACATAAATATATATAAACTTGCCTGAAGGGCGAGTTTTGCTATGCATTTTGGAGAATTAGGCAATTGCACAAAATAAATCTGCACATGAAAATAGTACCGAATATGTATATTTAAATTCCTATTTTTGCATTTTTTATAGAGATTAGCGGATAGGCGCTATTTAACAGTAGACTCCAAATCGCAGTGAGCCCCCACATAAATATATATAAACTTGCCTGAAGGGTGAGTTTTGCTATGCGTTTTGGAGAATTAGGCAATTGAAGGATGTGGCGTGGCTACTGCGAACCTACTCTATTATTGCTGTAAGGAAATTCTGCTGATATTGATACAATTTTTATTTTATAAAAGTGTGCCATCGGATCTATTTATATCGTAGGTTTCAGGGATTTACTATGGGAACATTTTAAAGAAAAATTAAAAATAAATAAATCGCAGCTCTTCAATTTTTTTAAAAACATCTTTTAATAGTGAATAACATATCTAAGTACCTGCGGAGGCATAATGATTTTTATATTTAGCAATTTGTTATCCTACTAATATTATAAATGTGAATGTCCGTTTGTTTGTAACGCTTTCACGCGAAAACTACTGAACCGATCATCATGAAACTTTGTACACATATTCTTGGAGGTAAAATAGGATACTTTTTATTTAAAAAAAAAAATATTTTTTATCAATGCGAGCGAAGCCGCGGGTAAAAGCTAGTAATAAATATCATAAAGTTTATATTCCAGAACAATAACTTTATGAGTGCGATATAAGAAGTAAAGATAAATGATAATTTTTTTACACTACCTAGTAATAAATAAACAAGCGACACCTAAATGCAAAGCGATGACCGTACCGTATTAACGTTTCCACTAAAACTTTGCAACTCCCGTTGATATCATAAGAACTCCTGGAGCCAGTAACTTAAGCTTCCATTATTTTCTCGCTTTACATCAAAAGCTACGTACGTTAAGTCGGGCAAGATTCCTGTTTGGCGTTTTATTACTACGCCAATGGCGGTACATTATTCCATTACCGCGTAGCGAACGAGGGTAGCAACATTAATTTACAATACTATTAGCGGATTAGTGTTGCGCTGTGCCTTTGTGCATGTCTGGATTATTGCTGTCTTATTAACACTGTTATATAACTATTAAAGGTAATGTTTCTAAAAGTTATAGCTTTTCATAGTTATCTTTGTCATAGACAGTCTTCTAACTACTAAATATGCTTTTAACAGCACAATGCAGTCAAAAGTACTTTTGGTTGAAGAAGTTGGTTAAAAGTTGTTCTGAAAATTTATAATATGGATAATAGTGTTATATAGTAGATAAAGTGTATATAAAATATTTTAGAATAGAAAAATAAGAGATTGTCAAAACAATTTATTTAACATGGTGCGGCATCAAATTTTTGCCAAACGAGCGAGCGGAATTGTTCATAAGATGACTTCTTTTTGGAAAGTATTGGAAAGGTGTAACTGAAACTTAACTGATCGTCTACTTTATTATTGTATTTATGAAATTTATCAAAATAAATAAAGGAAATACTTCTTGAACACGGCAGAAGTATTGCCTCATATGTGCAATAGTTAATTTTGGATGGGAACAATAGGATTTGCTCCACAAGTTCGCCTTTGATCATTGTAATAACGTTTTTGCAATAAATTTAAGAATGGTGTACATTTTTATATAATTTATTAACGTGCCTGCCAATACCTGCACCCATTGAGATCTTAACTCTTTTATTGGCGATGGCCGTATACTACTGATGTCTTTTGTACCAACCATGGCTTTTTAGTTTAATATTTATTTGATCAAGTACGAGTACGTCTTTTGTTATATTTAGGCAGCGCTCTCTCCTCTTTGAATAAAATTCTGTTTTTTTTTATTTTCGATCGTTTTTATATATTTTTTCCTGAAGGAAACTTTATGATCAATTTTAAGTTACTGAAAACTATCGCTGAAAAGTGGTTTAGTATGAAGTATAGCACTTTTTAAACTCTAGTAACTCAAAAACTATATAATATTTTTTCATGAAATTCAAGTACTAAATATATAGGCGTGTCTTATTAAGTATGAAAATTTTGCATGCAGGTTTATTCATTTTTAAGTTATAGTTGGTTGGAAGTAGCTCGATATAAGTCGTGAGATCACGTGGATCATGATTTAAGTGCAGATCACGGTTAACACTTGAAGTTCTATTGTAGATTAATACGTAGGCTATAAGAACGATACAAAGGTCAAAGTATGACGGGCACTTAGCTATACGTGGACACACTGCTATACTGGTGCATTGTTCGCTTCTCTTACAAACTTGCCTGATACACTGCCGTGTGTCTCGAATATTGACTCTAGATAAAGTAATTAATAAGCGAACATACGGTAATGATTTATTACACTTTTTACATAATATGAATGCAGTTGAAATTATCGAAGCACAGAGAGCTCAAACAATCGTTTGTACTAAAATGTAAAGTACCATGCACGCTCGGTTTAGCTTTAATCGAATTGTGAAATTCATTCTCCGCTCCGCTGAAATCAGTTAACAATTCTGTGCATGGCTATTTCATAGACAACCAGTGTGTCCGAAACACAAATATCTAAAAGAATCCATTACAACATTCAAAGATCACTAAAGCTGATTGGTTTTATATTTCGTTGGTGAATTGTCTATTTTTCTATCTATATTAATACAATATAATATAGCGGAAGAGTGTGCCTCTTTGTTATACATAGAGACACACGTATAAAGGTGCGTTTCGTTTTTCAAAGGTTAATTTAGATTTACTCGTACTTATAGAAATAATTTTAGCAATTGGAAAATGGGGGCGGGTGGCATTACATTCGGTGGATTTTATGCTAGATTGCCTCTGGATATTATATAAAAAAGGTGTTGCTGATATTTCAAGCGGCCGAAGCTACGGTAACTGTAGGTAGATATGCTTATTTCCTGCGTTAGCAGTATAAAAAGACAATTGATATAAGGAGAGCTTCAATAGAGTTAAAAAATGCAGACATCCTTGTGTAGCCACTAGGGTTGCGACTGTAGGCAAGTTTGACGATATTCCATTAGCGCGAACGCAATACAGCTTTAATCGCATTATAATCTACGCCGTCATTACACGGCGAACAATGCCAGCGATAATTACTCACCAACAACTATTTATTTACGCTCCGCTCTCCACCTCTCTCCGCTCCCGATGTGTGTGACAGCCCGCCGTAATGGCGCCCAATTATGTGTTTTACATTATAACGGATAGTGTCGTCGTGTTTAGTTTCGTACTCATTTGTTATGAGATTAAATGCTAAAAATAATTTGTAAGCGTAGCAGGAAAATTTGTTGAAATTTAGCGTGACTTATGTATGTGACGTGACGTATAAGTTTGCCTTTTTTATCCCCAACAATGCACTGCCCCGTGTTTTCAAACAGCCTTGGTTGTTTACAACTGAAATTATATATATACCTGTCCTATTAATATAATTTATACAATTTGTGATGCCAAACAACAATCACCACTGCCAACAGCAATACTCCAAATGGTTATTGGTAACATCGCTTTCTGATATCTGGGCTCTAAATCTCTTTCACTAGATCCTCGTTTGTTAATTAACATAGTGCACCACGTGCTCGTGAGATTAGCTTAACTCTAAAGTTGATAGTGAGCCTCTTACATGTTCTATTAAGCAACGTATTTATTGCTGAAAGTATTTTTTAAGGCAACGCTACGGTAACGAAGTTTCAATACATTAAATATAAAAAAATCGACGACAAACGAACTAGAAACGTAACTAGCTTACATGAAGCGTCTTTACGTAAGTTTATCAGTTGTCTACTGCCATAGCACAAGCTTTGCTTAGTTTCAGACTAGTTGGTGTAATTTGTCTGGTAATATATATATATATTCATACATATATATTTATAATTACTATCGATAGTACTATTTTCACAACCATATCTAAATACAGCAATACTGAACATAGCAATATAATTACACAACATCACAGTTATGACTGAAATAAAATATCAAAGTTACTATTCGAATTAAATTCAAATTACAGTGGTGATAGTCATCAAAATGATTTGAACCCTACAAACCATTACCAAGTTCCATCTAAGTTTACACGGTTGATGCCACTGCAAATAGCTTTGATAGTTCGGGTTGGTTTGATAAACTTTAATTGCAGTCCCCGCGACGCTTTATGGATACCGGCATTTCTAATTCAATTATGAATTGGACAGAGTTGGCTGAAACTAAAAACTTATACTGACCGCAGTTATTATTTCTTAATTAAAAAATAGCTTAGGTGTCACTATTTTATTTAGTTAGGTTATTAGTTACCTAGCACACGGAATTGATTTCTCGAGTTCTCGAGGCGTTTAGTTTTTTTCCCCCGTCTCGATTAAAGACAAATTTCTCGAGAATTCTCGAGCAAAAAGCCTAGTCTATCTACTGCTAGCTATAATTGAGAAATATCTGCGTAATGATTGCACTGTGCACACTCCGAGCGTATATTTAATGTATTAATTCATTGTTTTTGGAACAATAGCGTCGCAAGACGAAACGTGGACGCGGCAGCAGGCTTGCGAGGCCTATTTCATTTTCCATTCGGAAAGAAAACGCTAAATTAAATTAATTGCATTATACACTAATAACAATAATACTACTATACTAATTTTTACGAGTATTATTGTAATATTGTATTGTATTGTATTATTGTATTGAGTAAATTGTACTTGTGGTGAGCTGTTGGTGCGTAACGACACCACAGGTACCCGAGCGTACAGAGCGAATAGGACCTTCGTCTAGGGCATGTCTTCGTGTCGGTCGGAGTGGAAAGTCTAGAAGGCCCGCAGGACTCTCAGCTCTGGCTTGCCTTCATTGGTCGTCCAGAGAGGAGTCGATAGAGCATATATTTTTTTTATACGGTCCACCCAGTCCGAAGCGGTTACCGTAGTCTACGAACGTTTGCAATATATTAAGTATTACTCGCCTGATGCCACCTCTGCTGCTAATACAGCAACTCCTTAGGAGCTTACTCTCCTTACCTCACTCACACGCAGGAACACAACAGCCCTCTAGGGAGATGTTATTTGGCTGCGGTTTTCTGTGAGATGGAGGTACTTCACCAGACGGGCTGCTATTTACCTCTCTTAAAAATATCCAGATCAAGACAAACATATGTACATGTTCATGCACACAAATGTCTATCCTGTGTGGGAATCGAATTCACGAGTGTTGATATCAAAGTAGTGTAACAGCGCATTTCACCACTGCGCCACCGAGCTCGTCTAATTACAATAGACCAATAATTTCCCATACTTTCGCAGTAGTCCCAATACCTGCCGTGACCTGCTCATGGATATATTGTACCATAGATATTTTCAGGAGCGGATCTCGCTGGGTGTACAACATAACATCAATATTCTCAAAGGGGTCTCTATGCGTTAGATAGGAATTAAAACGAAACGATTAGGAGGTACAAATACAGACGTGAGGACTTCGGCGGTCGTTGATGCCTAGTTGACGACCTAAGTCAAGAGTTGTTTTTTTTTAATTTCTCATGTACTAATTAGACAAAAAATATTATTTTGCTTTTCATATAAAATATAGATATAAAATTTGAGTCATTGGAATAATGCTAATTTTTTTACCAAAAAGTGTACATACAATTAAATAAAAATAGTGTTGGAATTTAAACAAAGGCCTTTCGACTACAATGTTTTATAGGGTGTGTAACGTGTTGCTCTAAGAAAGGATTATTGATTTTCTAATTCTTCATCGTGTGGAAATGGTCACTCTTGTATCATTTGTCTATTGACTAAATGCTCATTCACGCATTTAGTAAATAGACCAAGCATTTTCTTCCATGAGTGGTGAAGTTATGGATTTAAATTCGGTTAACTACATAAATACATTTATGGGGAAATATTTCTCTTCAAAGCCTAGCACTTGATCGGTGACCCGCTGATGTTGCTTGGAATGGCCGATGTTGAGCAGTCGCTATATATATTAGGGACGTCCTATGTTGCAGGCGTTTATAGATTACGGTAACCATTTTGCGGTCGCATGTTTGTTTGTCTCTGAACGTTGTATAGACAAAAAGCTTTACTGGATTAAAAAAAACGAAGCTCTGACAAAAAAATAAAACAGTTTTGAAGTTAAACATGTAAAAGACAGCGTTTCAGTCGCGTCAAATTTAATTTCACTTTAGAGAATACCTAAATAGGGGTCAAAAGCAACGGAGTAACACGGTAGTGGTCGTCACAAAGGAGGGTTAAAATTAAACATATTAATAACTTGTGTTTAGTTTGCAGGGTCGGATGGAGTTCAGACCGTAATATTTTGTACAACCGCCGACATTGGAGCTAGTTTTAATGTGTTTTAGTTGCTTTTAGGAACTTTCACCGACGTATATCGATCATTTCTATACTCGTCACTCAATTTATGAGTTATGATTTAAATTGCATACAAAATGAATTTGTACAAGCCGAGGAAAATTATCCTATTAGCACCTAATTGCACATGTTTTAGCAGAACGTAAAGTAAGGAGCCCTAGAAACCGAACGTGCATGAGAAGAGGTATTGGAAGATTGTTAAAAAGTTGTAAGGAAGGACCGAGTTATGTGGTAATCGGTTTTCTCTACCTAGTCCGCATGGGATTTGGCGTGAAGATATAGAAGGAAAGAATTAATTATTCGCGCTTTTACTTTCCATGGAATCAGTGTTAAAATATTCAACCCCTATTTATATCTCAATTATTTTATTCCTAATTATTAGCTATATCATATCTTTTACTTTAGAAAAATCTCGATTAGGTACCATACAAATATTCACCTCCCATTTTCTATTATTGTGGATTAAATAAGTCTTTTTTGTGAATCATTAAATGACAGACAAATGTACGGTCTGTGTAATAGTGAACAGAAATATTTTGGATGTAAGTATCACTGTCAATGGAAAATATATTTGTAACATAACTTGCAAATATACCCCACTCGTCTTAACTTAATTTTTGAAGATTAAGGCTTATTTAAATATTTGTTTTTATGTACATTATTATTAGAAAAAGATTACATAGGGCTCGATATTTAAATAACAAGATTGACTGGCCTCCATTCCATTATTAAATGTATTTTCGTTTTATTATTTTTTTTTTATCTTACTATTGCAATCAGGATTCGTAGCATAAACTTTGACAAGTAGCTTATATCTAATATTTGTAAATACAGGCAACATAGCTCGAAGGACCACTGGCTGAGGGAACCTAAACGTTGTTGAATGGCGACCACGAATCGAAAAATACAGAGTTTGATAGTTTTATACACAATTGATCGGCGTTCTAGATGGTGGAGGTAGCAGGGACCCGATGGAGTACAGGGCCGATTGTTATGGAAGTATAAGGGGGTGACATATATTCAGCAGTCCTTCTGCTAAACTAGTGATGATGATATGTTTATGTAGTAAGACATATAGGTAAGTAACGAAATCAGATATAAATCGATTATTTTCGTAATTAGTAAAAAGGGTCGTAATATGATTATTCAGCCATTTATGATACGTACGATAGATCTTAATGATGACATGCAATTTTTTTAAGAGTGATAGGGCGCATCAAACCAGCCCGTCTGGGGAAGTACCTCCATCTCACAGAAAACCGCAGCCAAATAAAAACTCCCTAGAGGGTTGTTGTGTTCCTGCATGTGAGTGAGGTCACCAGTAAGCGCCCTAGGAGTTGCTGTGTAAGCAGCAGAGGAGGCATCGCGCGAGTGATACTAAATATATCGCTACGGTACCCGCTTTACATCAGGTAGGCCATATGCTTGTATGCCCCCCGACAAGTATAAAAAAAATTCAAAATATTAATGACGACTAAATTGTGATAATACAATTAGATCTTGGATTACGAGAATTTAGGCGATATAGAGGGAACTACGAGTATATACATACCATTAAAAAAGAGATAGTCGAGATTTACGAACCTTGGCGATATTGAGAGAGCAAAGGACGCCGTTCGATCGAGTAACTTAGTTAATAAAGGGGTCGAAAGGTCGGAATCAAGTTTTGAGACGAGACATAGATTTATCTCGTTATTAATAAACCCACTTGTACTGTTCCACTTATTAGTATTAAATTCATTAATACTCCTCTTACCCTGTAGGCATTTTCAATATATTAATTTTGTTAGTACGAGTACATAGGCAATACTGAAAGATTCTTGACTCTGATAAATACACATTTGTTCCATATATTATTTTCATTCGCTTGAATCATTACTAATGGTTTTTAGGATTTTTCAATGACAAGTTAACTTTTTAGAATCCTTTTCAATAGCTTCGTGGAACACATTCGCCGCCGATTTAGATCTCGTAAATCGTGTGTCTCTAAGTTTATCTTTAATATTAAGAAACAAAAAGAAGATGCGACATCAGTTCTACTTTTTAAGCCTATAAATATGCTCTAGTAACTTTAGTGGAATGTGAATAGGATACGTTATCTCGGTGAAGAATAACATTGCTTCGATGACGCCTTTCGCGAACTTTTTCTAAGACTTTTGATAAGCATGTATTGGCGTACTAATCTGCAGTCACGGTCCTATGAACACAACAATATTGGTGTTCAACGGACATTAGAACATTAGTCATGAATTGTCAAAAAAGAAGCACCCATTTTCTTACCATTGTTTAGACTTTTTTAACAAATCTTCTAAAGTGAAGTCCCGTTCTAATGATGGTCTTTTTCTTTCTGGTTCAAAATAATACACCCAGGTTTTAGTACTTGTCACAATAATTTAATTTTCCAATGATTCCCTTTCATAAAAGTTTGTTATGACATTACTATACTAAATTCACTGAACTACACGGAGCTACGAGATAGGGCTTCATAGATCAAAGGCTTTCGTCGACTTCCACCTTCGCCATGTATATACATATATCTGCTTCCTTATTCTTACATACCTCACTCGCTTCTTTAACATTCATTGCTCTTCTCATGCACGCTCGCCGGATTCTACGGCTCCTGACATCACCTTCTGATAGAACACGAGTAATTTTATCATCGTAGGTAAGTCTTAACCTTCCTCGGCTCCTACATCCTTCCACTTTTGCATTGTATATCTGCTTAGTCATTCTTTTATTTTCTTTCTACATGTACGAACCAACGGAGCATGCCTATAAATATATACATAAATCCGGAAAAGTGAATTATGTGGTACCTGCCCGCCCCAGGAGTCGATCCACCACCAGTCGGTTAATTATATAATAATCTCTTAAAATACAAATTGGTTATTACTTCATAAATCAATTCATTTGACACTGGACTCTAGTAATTGGTACGATATAAGGACAATAAAGCTGGTCGATGCTGATGAGAGCTATTACGGCCCGCAGTCCCGCGGGTGGCCGTACTGCTGATTATACCATAATTACCCCCGCTGGCCAGCAAATAAGCACACACTAGGCGCCATGGTGTAGATACGTTACATTGATACTGCTCGTTTATTTGACCGGCTACAACTGGAAGCATTGCAGTTTGTGGTTAGAGTATTTATTAGTTTACTGACTGTGGCTCGATGCTAGCGTTAGAATCCGGTTTAAATGAGCCATGCTTTTTGGAAGCTACAAAAGAGGATACTTTTATGAACTAGTTGCGGTGGAAGTGTGTTTTTGTATATTTGCTTCTGACAAGTCAAAAAATTGTAGACGGTTCTATGCATAAATTATTTTTAATCGACGTCTGAATACATTCTTTACCTTCAATGACTTCTTTAAGTAATCGATTTAAAAAAATATATACAATACAAATATTCTTTATTGCACCAAATTAAAATTGTAAACATAAGATACTTAGAGACTATAGTACAATTAGGCGGTCTTATCGCTAAGCAATCTCTTCCAGACAACCTTAAGATGAGAGAAAACTATTATCTTGTAATAATACAGGTAGGTGGTGCAGAGCAAACCATACGACTTAAAACAAAATTATTATATACATGAAAAAGTATTAAAAGTTATTGTAGTTACAGTAATGTCAGAGACTCAGTGATGATCAAGAAAGAGAAAGAGAACGATCAAATAGAGTTACAGGAAAGGTAGTGTTCTTTGACAAGAGATTTAAAAGAGGAAAGTGTTTGAGCACAACGAATATTAAGTGGTAGAGCATTCCAAAGACGTACTGCTTGAACAGAAAACGATTTGGAATAGAATTGAGAGGAGTGAAATGGAGTTTTAAGTCGAAGAAGAAGGTTTTGACGTAATTCACGACCCTGTACATCGCTATAAAATATAAATCGATCTTTCAGGTAATTAGGAGAAGCGGGATTGAAGAAAATAGAATAGAGAAGAGATAGCAAATGCAAGTTGCGGCGAAGTGAGATAGGGAGCCACTTGAGCTGAGTACGAAATTCGGAGACATGATCATATTTGCGGAGTCCAAATATAAATCGAATACAAAGGTTTTGAAGACGCTCAAGTTTATTTAATTGCTGTACAGTGAGGTCAAGGTAGCAGGAATCGGCATAATCAAGTATGGGAAGGAGAATGGATTGTGCAAGCGCAATTTTGGTGTCCATCGGTAAGAAGTTACGCAGTCTTCTAAGAGAGCAATTGGCAGCAAACAATCTTCTGCTAATATCTGTAATGTGTGCAGACCAAGATAAAGTTCGATCCAAGTACACACCGAGACTCTTTACTTTCTCACTATATTGTATTACAATCCCATCGAATACTACATTGTTTAAACAACTCCAGTTAATGTTAGATATTAAACGAGGGCTACCTATTATAATGCATTGTGTTTTGGTTGGATTAACAGTGAGGCCGTGAGACTTACTCCACCGGGCTACAAGCGTAAGATCGTCATTTATTGTGGAAATAGCATTAGGAATTTGATCTAACGGTGCATGCGCATAAATTTGAAGGTCATCTGCGTAAAGATGGTAGGAGGAGCGAAGTTCAGAAGTAATTGAATTGATAAATACGGAAAATAGAAGAGGAGACAGAACGCCACCCTGAGGCACACCAGCAGATATTGCACAATACGAAGAAAATGTATTCTCAATACGCACCCGCTGGCGACGTCCATACAGGTAAGAATGAAACCAATCAATTACCGTTGGAGATATGTTGAGAGAACGCAGCCGTTGCAGTAGAACATCAAAATCCACCGTGTTGAATGCATTACTGAAGTCCAGAAGCGTCAACACGGTGAGGTGAGATTTATCCATATTGCAACGGATATCATCAGTAATTTTGATAAGAGCACTGGTTGTACTATGACCGGGACGGAAACCGGATTGGTAGGGATTGAGGAGGTGATTTATGTTTAAGAAATCGAGTAATTGTTGCTGTACTAGACGTTCTAAGATTTTGGATAGGAATGGAAGAATGGAGATGGGACGATAGTATATATATTTTTATTGGGAATGCTGTATATCCATTTTATAAAATTTCGGCTTTACAAAAGTCTTAAAGTCATTATTAAGATTTTTTTAAATGTAATGGTAAAAGGATTTTTTTATACAGCGTTGTAATATGTAGTACCAAAAAGTTCGGTGAAATTAATTGTTTTTAAAATTATAGAGAGCATCACTTGGTGTCCGTCCGTCCGTCCGTCTGTCACCAGGCTGTATCTCATGAACCGTGAAAGTTAGACAGTTGAAATTTTCACAGATGATGTATTTCTGTTGCTGCTTATAACAACAAATACTAAAAAACAGAATAAAATTAATATTTAAGGGGGCTCCCATACAACAAACGTAATTTTTTTGCTGGTTTTTGCTCGATATTGATATCGGCAACAGGTAGACGCTTGAAATATTCACAGAATATTTAGTTATATATTCACTTTAAAAATAAATAATTAAATTAAAACAAAACAAATATTTAAGGGGGGCTCCTATACAACGTAATTTTTTGCCGTTTTTATAGATAATGGTACAGAAACCTTAGTGGGCGAGTCCCACTCGCACTTCGCCGGTTTTTTTTATATTTTTGTGTAACATGCCGTTTTTTTCCAGGAAATACACGTATATAAGATATAGAAAATTAAACTGCAAAATCTTATCTAAATGCAAAATTTGATCCAAATCATTACAATTGTTTCTGATATATACAAAATGTATTCTTAATATTTATATGTAATAGACACAGAACACAGAATTCCATACTTCTTCCACACAAGTAATTATATAGAGTCGCCGCGGAATCAGGTCAAGTGTTGTACTAATCTTATACCTGATGCCGAGATATTCGTGTTCGCGCTACGGTTGCAGACGACCACGCTCATTTGTTCATATTACGTGGTAAAGCGTGATATTAGAGCATCGCGTGAGAGATGAAGCTTCTTTATTGTAGACAAAGCTCTTCGCGTTAATGCGTGCGTTCGACGCTCACGGGTTTGCCGTGAGAGTTTTTCTTTCGTAATGCTACTGAGATTCATTATTATTTCTTAATAAATAACATCTTACCAAAACCTTTGATACCTTCTTGAGATGCGACGAGAGATTTTTGGCAGAAGAAAACCTTATGATTTCGCATCGCTATCATTCTCGCGTCACCATCACCAAGGCCTTACAATTCCATCAGTACATGCCTGTTTTTTGCATATATATTTTATCTTAAAATAGTTTTATAAAGCTGCGGTTTAAGTGGCACACTGACTTCACGGTGCTAGTCACGGTGCGGTGGTGGAGAGATCAGTAATGCTACTTTGACACCAAGGTTCGTGCGTTCAATTCCCATACATGACTAATATTTGTGTGCATGAACATGTATATTTGTTTTGGTCTGGCCGTTTTTAAGAGAGGTAGGGTGCATTAAAGCAGCAGTTATATTCACAGGTGACCTAACAGATGACAAAAAATAGCTTAGAAGTATTATCGTTTTCGAAAATAATCAACTTTTGAAAGGTAACTTTATACAATTGTTCTGTATACAGTTGTTTAATGAGAAATGTTAATAGGTACTTTCTCTATATTATTATTTGCGACGCGCTATCTTATATCTTAATGTATCTTCTCCTCAAGTCAATGACGGTATTTATTGAAGAGCACGTACACTGAATAACGGTGGCCTGTAACCACATCTGCGTGTATTATTCCCTCTTAGGAATTTTCGAAATAGCGTTCAATCTTAGCGAATTCCTACAACCCTTATCGAACGTCTACCCTAGATTTAAGCTCGTAGACAGATGTGTTTATGGAGAAGAACGGTAATAAGCCGTTAGTTAGTTTAGATAACATAAATTTTAATACTTTTTATACTTTTACTATTTTTATTATACTACTTCGAAAGGCTAGCATGAGGCCCATCTGATGCAAATCACTCACCGTAGCCTATGAACGTTTGCAACAAATTAAGTATCACTCGCGCGCTGCCTCCTCTGCTGCTAACACAGCTACACCTTAGGAGCTTATTGATGACCTCACTTACTCACAGGTACACAACAAACCTCCAGGGAGTTGTTATTTACCTGTAGTTTCTGTGAGGATTTTCCGAGGCGGGCTGCTTTGACGTGCCCTACCTATTTTAAATCTCTCTTTAATACACAAATTAATGTTACCTAACCGCTTCGCTCTCGTCTTTTGATTGCAACTACCTTACAAACATCTCAGCTCTAACTAGGATACCATAGAATAAAAGACTTTAAAATCTCATCGTCCCTTACACGCACCTGCCGAACAAATTATGTAGTAACTTGAGCTAATTGTAATCAGACGTTCCATTAAAAGCTTCCGCTATTTCGCGTAATGCATGTTTAAGGAAAGAAAAACGTTTTTGGCAGTGAAATTAAAGCAGTAAAGTAACACAATCTGTATTGGACGACAGTTAAAGTACTCCTTTGAAATTGAATAAAAGACTTCAAAAGAATACTTCAAATATCACACACAATCTGCAGCTTTACATACGCATAAATTGTCAAATCAAAATACAGTCGACTGCTTGTTTATCTGAGTTATGACTATTGTTACATTTAATATAGTTTTATGTATATATTCACATACATGTGAAATAGTTGACCTAGTAGATGCAAGTGAGTAGATTTATGAGACCTGATTTACAAAGGTGTGTTACACTAGGATTTTTTAAATTACGTCGTTTACAAATAAGCACACAACCCACCTGATTTAATATGGTTTTTATAGGCATGGGCGCGTGAATCTTGAGTGAGTGAGGTCACCAGAAAATATCTCAGCGGTTGCTTCAGTCCTCATTGGGCTGCTACTGATTGATACTATGTTCAACCTCTGTTTTATATATGAAAGTTTTTGAGTTTCAATGTTTGTACCCCACGTTTTGGCCGTCGCAAAAATTTAAAATCCTCTCTAGAATTTTTTTTACATTAATTCAGTTAATTATCATGCCTAGCTCTTTTCAAGTACACTCTTAACACTATAGGACTCCTGCCAACACCTTCCAACAAAACGCGAACAATTTGGTCGTGGTAGGTAAGACTTGATCTCCGCAGCTCCTTGATCATTCCACTTTCACGTTGTATTACTGTTTCGTCATTCATTCCACTGTCATTCTAACTAAATTCCCAAACCAACGCAGTATACCTCTTCTAATCTTAATATCGATACTATTTTATGAATAAAACTGAAATAAAAAAAAGATAAAGCAGAGCGAAAGGATGTACATAAACAATATGTCGACAAAAATGGAACGGTTGAAATTCCAGTGAGGGCATAAAAAATACGCAAATATTTTTTACTGCCACTAAAACTTGAATGCGGGCCTGTTAGTTGTGCTGTGCGTGACAAGTTTTCATCTGAACGGTAGGCGAACGTTCTCCGACGCTCCACTTCCTCCGTCGCAAATATGTTTTAAAAAAGTTTTGCTTTATATAGTTTCGGTGGTTTATTTGTGTCGCCGTTGTATTTTAGGGACTTCGTTTGTTCTTTGCATCTTATTCTTTAAAACGTTACATTTGTATGGACAATCGGAGACGAATTATAAGTATTATTGTCGATTTCACGCTTAGACTCTGTATTAACTAGTTAAGTCTAAGGTTTTTTTTAACATTACTTTCTTTTATATATTCTATCACTATATGTGTAAAACGTTATGTTCAGAACGGTTATTCGATATAATTTCTATAGCCTCTTTCTACAATTGCACTGCTCGACATTGATAGGCAGTCCTGACTCACTCTTTGAATGATTGCGTATTGTGTGGTATAAGAGCATTTTCTTTTTCAACTTTTGTTTGTGGAAAGAATAACCTGCCAAGAATTTTTCATAAGACTGTAGCCTGGGGTTCTCCAAAAACATATAAAAGTGGAACGCTTTGCCTGCACATGTGTTCTCCTTTCCTACAATATGGGATCCTTCAAACGAAGCGTGAAGAAGCATTTTGCGGGTCAGCATGGCAGCGTCAACTGACAGGATACGGTATGTAGTATGTTGTCAGTTGCAGTTGCGATTTGGGCTCCTCTTTCGCTTACCATCAGGCAAAGAGGAGCCACTATGCTGAACTAATATAAAAATATATATATATATATATATATTTAAATGGTGTTACTGGCGTTGCTAAAGTTCATGGACTATATAGACTGCTTACCATTAGGTAGATGGTTCACTTATTTGTAACTTAAGCCATGTTAAGTGAGCTAGGGCGCATCAAAGAAGTTCGTCTGGGGAAGTACCTCCACCTCACAGAAAACCGCAGCCAAATAACAACTCCCTAGAGGGTTGTTGTGCTCCTGTGTGTGAGTGAGGTCACCAATAAACTCCTAAGGAGTTGCTGTGTAAGCAGCAGAGGAGGCATCATGCGAGTGATACTTAATATATTACAAGCATTAATAGGCTACATTGGGAAGCCGTATGCTTGTATGCCTCCCGATAAAAAAATGTAAAAAAAGGAAATAATGTTGAAAGTTTCAATAGGCTTACTACCGTTGTGCTGTTATTTCTATTGAGTTATTACTACTTGCACAGTAAATTTCTTCAATGCTCGCCATTATCGTAAGCCTTAATAGCTACTCTTTTTTTAATGCAGTTATTATGTAGTTTTATGTTTATTCAAAAATGGTTTTCTATTATTGAATTTAATTACTAATAGATATTGTATGCTATATCTAGTTACTTAGTTATTTTGTCTTCCTACATCAACTCTTACTCATCTCACTGCAGGGATACGGGTCTCCCTTCAACCGAAGGGGTTTAGAGCATACTCCACCACGCTGCTCAAATGCGGATTGGCGGAGGCCAGTGTTTTCAAGCCGCCCGTGGGCCACCGACTTAGCTTAACGACTGTCATCTATCGACAACAGCCGGGGCCGACGGCTTAACATGCCCTCCGAAGCACAGAGAAACTCGAGATGGGTGAACCCATTCATAGACAGGCTGCGGTCGACGTTGCTGAACCTGCGTGTTTGGTGAGAACGTCAGGCGCAACGACGCCATCGAGCTCTCTATTTTTTCTTACGCGCAAATATAATAATATCATAGATAACAGAAACAACAGTTGTTTCTGTTATCTATGAATAATATAATATATGTTTTAAATAAATATCAGCAAGGAGGAGCTTGATGGCATCGTTGTGCGTGCCAGTTTAATCAGATACACAAGTTAAGCAACATAGACAGCAGTCAGTTTAAGGACATGTTTATCCATTCTCTTCGGGGAGCACCTAAAGCAGTTCTAAAGCAGTTCGTTCCCATCTGTTGTCATTATTGGTCTGATGACCAATATCGTTGATGATGGTCAAAATTATGTAAAGTCAATGGCCAAGTTAAAAATTCTAGCCTTCGCCAATCGCTAATTGAGCATTTATATGCTCTAAACCCTACTTCGGTTGAAAGGAGATCCATATTCCAGCAATAGGCTGAGAATGAGGATTGGAGTGGTGATATAGTAACTATAATTTGTCTTCACAACTGCCAAAGCACTTTTTTATCGATTTATGTCATTTGTGTAATACAAACACTTAAAACATGTAATTATACGTAAATATGGATATGTTCCTTGTAATAACGATTCTAAATTGCTCTAAATCAGCCCTGTTTTTCACTGGCAACTCGTCCAACCTTGGTAGTGGTATGCTAGCATCTACCGAGTTACAATGTTACGTTAGTTACAATTAATCAGCGGAGCCTTTCTCGAGCACAATACAAGCCCTTTGGACGTTATTGTTGTTGTTGTAATCTCTTTATTGTACAAATATACTTAACATATACAGTTACAAATCTTTAGCATGTACAAAGGCGGACTTATCTCTGTAAGAGATCTCTTCCAGCCAACCTTTATAAGCTTAACAGGAATAAGTAATACACGTTATTTTACTTTGTGTGTTTTAAAAATGAACATTTCATAAAATAAATGTGTGTAAGTGAACCTTTGCTACGTGGCATTCGGATGACGTATTTTGGTAGACGTTTGTAAATATGTCATTTCAAAGCTGAGCTGTGAAAAACGCTGGTAGAGTCCACAACCTGACGCTTGTTATGTACATGTACACGGATGAAAAAGTCTGTTAAATAGGGCTGTCAGGAATTTTTGATATAATTACTAAGGCTTCTGAGTGAGCGCAGCAGTTTATGTTCAGCGTAGCTTGCCATGTGCACGCTACGCAGAACGTAAAATGGACCAATTGCTTCTCTACTCATTTCTACTCCTATAATACCTATTTTTATTTTGTCATTTGGTCCTTGCGGACTCTTAGACACATATTATTAAAATGAAATTTTAGTGATATATATTTGTTTCTCAAAATTTTTCTTTTTTTTAATTACCGGTATTTCAAATATGAAAAACATGGTAACTTAGATATTTTTTTCAATTGATGTTATAGTAACTTTACGTCATAGTTAGTTATTACAGTATTCAGTATACAAACTTAATATTGTAATGATACCAAGTGATAACTGAAAAATATAAGTCAATGCATGTGCGGAACTAATTCCAAACATCTTTATCAGATATTAATCAATTCCATAATTAACCCTTTTATACAGAGTATTTTTGATGTGTCTTTTAAAGACATTGGCAGGATAGGACAGTGAACTGTTACGGGCTATTTAAAATAATTCAATTTACAACAAAAGATTTATCAGTCTTAGCAAGTCAATGTACAATGCGCAAGTTGTTTCTGTTTTTAAGATTTTCATTTATTTTTAAAGACTTTATATTTTTACTAAAATACATTATGTTTTCCCAGGTATATAAAACGGTAACAGTGAAGATATTTATTTTTTACAACAGTTCCCTAAGTGAACCCTAGAGCTCATGCTGTAAATAGAGCGGAAGGCTCTCTTTTGTAACATAAAAAATGTTTCAATGTTTTTCATGCTATTTGATCTAACCTGCTTTGTGTGCTTCCGCCACCAATTTAGTTTGGTTGGTTTTTTTGTTGGTGGCGGAAGCACGCAAAACAGGTTAGATCAAATGGCATGTAAATTTGATTTTGCAAAATAACGCCTAAATCTATTCAATGTTTTTCCCCTGAAGTAGTATTGAATTCCTGTCCTCGACTTTTGATACTAGTAGCATGCAGCGCGACATGGTGATACGTCGTGGCGGTAAATGTCCTGCAAGATTCTAGAGAAGTATTCTTCCATGAGTTCTTAAGTTACGGAATGAATTATGCTGAGATTTTCCTAAGGGATTACAGCATGCGGTTCTTTAACATATCTTAGAGATTTTTACAGGGTACGGGTGAGGCTCTGGTGTTGCAAGCGTCCATAGACTACTGTAACTCTTTATCTTCAAACTGGCTGTATGCTTGTTTATCACATTAGTGTATAATAAAAGGCAAGTTAAGAAACCACGAGGAGGCTGAGGAGTCGATAGCAAGTTTCACAATAATAACTAATATACAACGTCATATATAACTGAATTTTATTTAGTGAATATGTCCGAAACAAGTTCGCAGAAATTACATGTGTAAATTAATATTCGATATTCACGACGCTACAAAAATGTTGTAGTGCATGTAATACAAATGGATATTCTCCACAAAAACTACCGACAATTTTACAAAATATTCGCGGACTTTATTAATGGACTGGTTATTAAAATAACGTTGTGAAAATACTGTACTTTTATGATGGCTTATATGTCCATTAAGCCGTTTTGAATATTTTATTGAATACTAGCGAATTTCCGTGTGCTACATTGAATCCAATAATACGGCAGGCTTGAGTTTTTTTCATAGATTTATAGAACGAATCTATCTATCTCTAAAGAACGAGATAAACTTTATTTAAGGTTAACTATTAGTTATATAATAAATAATAGGGCATTTTGCGTAACTTTCTAACGACATACTTTTCATATTCGACTACATTTTTATATAGTTGCTACCCTATGAGTTTCATAGAGGATAAATATCTATTTGTCTTTATCTTTAGCCTAAGTCCCTTGCGAAGTAGGTAGAGAGAACTGCGTGCCACATGACTCGGTCTATGTCAATGAGAAGAAAACTTAAAAGATAGTATCTATCTATATATATCTTCACGCCAAGTACCAAGCAAGGTCTGAGCACCACGCGACTCGATCTACACACCTCACTCGCTTCTTTAACATCTATAGTTCAAAAATATAATATAGTAGATTAAAGTTACGAGTATTTCAGGATTGTCCATACTTCGAACGTATAAAAAATTGTTCTAGTCTGAAATATCATTCTATATTTTCTGTAATATGCACCCCAATCTTTATTATATTAAGTATTAGTACAAATTATTCATACAACTTACTGTAAAAGTTAAATGCTTGAAATTGTAATGTTAATCTTAAATTCATCGTGATTTTGTGCATCAATATTAGACCAATGCGCGCTCTGATTCAATGCTCACTTTTCTGCAACAGACATAATACAAAATCGATAATAAAAGCTCCAATTAGCGCGCAATACTTGTTTTGTATCACACAACGCGAATTTTATTCCATTAAAGCGTAATCCATTCAAGCAAATAAACAAATTGTAGTAACAATTAATATGATTAGAAATATCTATTTCAGTACATTGTAATGATATGTTCAAAAGTGGAGTAGGGAGAAAATTAAACCGATAATTGCATGCAAAGGGGTTACTAAAGGAGCGCGGGACGTAAGTAGTAGCATGTAACCGAGGCTATGTAAGTACTTTTCTGGGCGATAGGAAACCGCCATTTTTTTCGCTCTCGTTGAATATTAATATATAAGTAACGGCGCGCAAACTCCAGATAAATCCTGAGAGGTTTTTACGACGTGGCGAAGTCGACAATACTAATTGAATAGATTTAAATTAATACTTTAAAAAAAGGTAGGTAGATTGCAGTCAAGTACTCAGTTTATACGCTGATATTCGTTAAAGTTCGTTTTTGTTAGTGAACTCGTGGGATACGTGGAGCTTCTTCATATAGTTTTTTCTCCTAATTCTAAATTTTTTTGTTGATAACAATAAACACTTCAATAACTAATAAACAAAAAAATCGTAATATATATACCAAACAACAGAAGAGTGGTATTTAACTATTTTATCATTATTTATTTAAAAACAGATATATAAATTTATCTATCGTGAATGATTGACAACGAAAAACCTTCCTTTTCAAAACAATACAAGTGTAAAATTCAAAAATGAAGACATGTAGAATGAATCTATTCTGTTACTTATCACAGATATTGTGAATAAGTAAAGTCCATTATCGGTGTAAGGGCAGTTGTCCGTTGTATGGCGAGTATTCTGGCCGAGGCGACTTTACGTACCGATTAATTGAGGCTTACCGTATTGATTTTGTATTACATTAAGCCTTAGAACTTACCGATATTAGGCAGTTGCAGATGGTGTTTATTTATTCAAATTGGTTTCTACAGGTAGAGGCTTAACGGTTGTTGTATATCGTGATGTGTTTGGATGGAAATGAGTATTAAGATTATGGCCTAAAATCTTGACAGTGTTGTGTTTCTATTAATAAGCAAGGTTTTAAGGAGGTACGGGAATGACTAGGAATACTACAAGTTATAGGCTAAGGTAATAATAGCTTCTCATCAAGTGGATCATTTATGTATTTTCCACTAGACGTTGCATAAAAAAAAATTCTTTCTAGTATCAAAATGAAAACAAAAAAGAACACGAAAGGGCTTCTCGATAACGTGTCGAGTGTCCATCTAATAGATCTACAAGGGTTGTGATTGTAACGAAATTTTTTATCCCCTTTTACTGCTGTAAAGTCACAGTGGCACCTGGTAATTTACCTACTAGGTATCTTTACTACAAGTAGGTACTATACTCTCTAGCTATAACAGCTCATTATTAGTAAAGATGCGTGTACTTTTTTATTAAAAACTCGACCGGCAGTCGAGGCATTGTCGGCCATTACATCACATCACACATACATTAGGTAAATCAAACCGCACGCCTGTTTGCCTCCCGATGTTGTATAATAAAAAACGTAATCCCGAATATATTTTCGTTCATATGTATATATGTATATCTTTAAGCCAGGTCCCTTACGGGGTAGGCAGAGAGAACCGAGCGCCATAAGACGCAATGCTTACATACTTCACTCGCTTCTGTAACATTCATAGCTCTTTTCATGCACTCGCTCGCCGTTTCCTGGGGCTTCTGACATCACCTTCTGATAAAACACGACCAATTTGGTCATGGTTGTTAGTTAGTCTCGGTCTTCCTCGGCTCCTACATCCTTCCACTTTTGCATTGTATATCTGTTTAGAAAACATTTGGTAAATTGGTCGAAATTAGTAACTAAGATTGTACATCTTATCTTAATATACTGGAAATCCTTCAAAAACAAAATTAGGTGATAGTTCCAAGACTGTACGGATTTCTCGGTACGCGAATCCGACACACTTAACCGGATGCTTCGGTTTAGATGAGAATTGCGAGACACCTTTCAAAAGCACTATCTAGTTTCACCGTGTTTCGACAAGTTGTAAACGTAAGTTGCAGCGGTTATACGCCGCATGACCACTCCACAGTTCTCGCTTTGAAGAACTTCCGAAGTAAACTTGACATGGCAACGTGCCAACTGCGCTGAACAGTCGCACACTGTGTCAAATTTCGTGAATAATGCCTTCCGTATCAGTTCTGATATATAGGAGGAAATATTGGTTTATGTGTGGACGTACGATGCCATTTGTGTCATAATATCTGATAGTTTTAAGGCTCCTGACATTACCCTAATAACCGGCGAAATTGCATGAATATTGAAGCCATGAATGGTATGTAGGTATGTAAAGATCGAGTCATGTGACGCTCGGTTTATTCTGCTAATTCCTTAGGGATGGACCTGGACCTGGCGAAGTTTTAGATATATCCGATAGTTAAATACATTGCCTTGGTAAAGTTATGAATGTGGAAACGTGCTCCATCATCAAGGAATAACATTGTCATCCATTTGATGGGATACGGATCTCCTTTCAATTTTTGTGAGTATTCAGACAGGTACTACTGGTTCATCCTTAGTCGTCGTTCGTCGTTAGGCACTAATCTAACCATTAGTGTCTATGGTAACTCAACTTTTCATTCAGGAGGTCTTGCTAAATGTTGGTTATTCTGGCAGAGAAAAGCCGTGGGTTTGTCTAATTTCATTCGTTGGTTTTTGTGGTCTCGGTACTCAGAATAAGCAGAGTTTAAAAACAAAGCCATGAACAATGCTTCCAAGTGCAGAAATATACGAAACAGAGTTCTTAATTTAAAGCCTTACCAATATGCGCTCTTCGAAAAGTTTTTCCATATATAACACGCGCTATAGAGGCCGTAACGTAATTAAAAGTTTAGAAGTGTCTTGATATTTGATTTTGTTATGTTGACAGTTGTTAGAAGCTTCCACATGTGTATGGGATCTCTTAAGATACACTTTACACAACATTACCGGCGAACTAATAGCCGATGTGTGGTCGAAACGAAATCGTATGTATGTTGGATAGCTTTTACACGTCAAACGTCTATACGAAGTGATTAGAAACAAAATAAAATTGAATCAAAATGTCGGACTGACGCCTATGTGAATTGTTGTGGAGTCACCAAACAATAAACAAAGAATAAAAACAGTATAGGTACATTATTAATGCCTATATAATCTGAAGTTGCAGTTTTCACAGACAGTTTTCTTGAGAGATTGATTTGAATTCGAGATTTTTATGATTGTGACTGATAACTATAAGATATATAACGAACTAACTTATTAAATCAGGATTCGAATGAGGTACCAGGGTATCTGGATTGAATTCTGGTGTGGGCATGTACCACTAAATTCATGCTTTCGACCTATTTGTCACTTGCTTGGATGTGAAGAAAAACACCGTGCGGAAATTCTCACGTCCAAGAAATTCTATGTCGAAAGACGTGTGACCTAACATAAGGGGTCTGGTTTCCCCTTTCGGTCTTGTACAGCAGTTGCTCCATGACAAAACCAGTATCTCCGCCAAATCTTAAACTTAGGTAGCGGATCCTAACAATCCTAATCGATTAGGAAACAAGAAGATGATGAACTGGAAAGGCATGCCGGCACGATTATTCACGTAGTTAGTCATATGGTTTCATATAAATCCATTGTACCGGCCAGTCCTTGGGTGACACTGATTCCAACCATACGAAACACGCGAGTTTAATGAATGTCTGACCCTCAACCCGGGCGCTTCATAATACCCCAATTATACAAAATTAATTTCATCGTTGTCTTCTCAAAAAAATCGAGTTTCAAAAGCGCCACGGCCGTTCTAAAACTCTTTATTGCGGCAGCGCTCGGACATGGGTAATGGTCTAAATTTATTGGGTTTAATGGTCCATGCGAACGGAATTCGAGCTAAATTGTTCGCTTGTCTAATTTTTGTGGATTTGATGGTTCATTTCATCTGAATGTAACATAGTCTCCGCCCGCAATAGAATTTTAATGTAACGTTTTGTTTGAGAAGTCAATCGTGAACGTAATTTGGAGTTCCTGTCGACGTTAAAATTGTATCGTAGGGGGGAAAAAGTGACGGTTCTTGATTTTTAATTCTGTTATATGTATTATATTTATTTGACAATATGTAAAGACATGAACAATAGCATGTGTGCATAGGTTACGGTAATGAAAATGATAATATTATGTGTCCCCGCTATTGTCATACTCATAGAGAAAGAAGAACAAACGAAAAATAAAAAATGTAACTGCTTCTAAATTTGAAATTTCCGAATTATTTTTCCTCGCGTACAGGTAAGTTATCAGAAATGCTCGCAGCACCATAAGGAAAATTGCAGAAAAATAACGAGTAGCGAACGTTAAATCACGGTAAATTTGAGTCTGGAACACAATAACTCACGGGAACGCCGCCATAACTGTCGCAAACATTGTCCGGATGATTCACGCATTAGGTAATATCACAGCGTAATGATATACAGTACGATCACTTCGAACAATGCTAGATATGCATATGTGTTACTTGAGATCACATAAAATGATAAAACAAAGTATACTAGCCCGTAAGATGTATTATTGTTAAAATAAAATTTAATTATAATAAAATTTGAATGATGTTACGTTCTTAAATCGATTACGACGATTATCAGTATTATTCGTTCGTAATGAAGACGTGAGAGAAAGAGTTGGTCTAAAAGAGAGTGTCGGTGTTAAGATAAGAAAGGGCATGCTCCGTTGGTTCGGACATGTAGAAAGAATGCGGGACGAAAGAATGACGAAACAGATATACAATGCAAAAGTGGAAGGATGTAGGAGCCGAGGAAGGCCGAGACTAGCCTACCATGACCAAATTGGTCGTGTTTTATCAGAAGGTGATGTCAGAAGCCCCAGGAACCGGCGAGCGTGCATGAAAAGAGCTATGAATGTCACAGAAGCGAGTGAAGTATGCAAGGACCGCGTCTTATGGCGCTCGGTTCTCTCTGCCTACCCCGCAAGGGACTTGGCGTGAAGATATACATATACATCAGTATTATCTCTGATATTACCTAAATTCTGGAAAAATCTATGTAGTGTCTGCTTACCTATATATAACTAGTATGTTTGCCAGGTTTCAAGGACACAAATTAATAAACCACTTGACGTGCGCATCTAAGCGATTTGAGCCTACTGACCAATTTTAACCAATTAGCCGATAAGTACCGCGATGTTGATCCGTGAACTAACCAATAAGAGCTGCGCATTCTACTTTATCGCCCGATCCGTAGTAGTGAATTAAATTACTACGTAAAATCGCTCTTGTTGTTTCTCCATCCGTTATTTCCTTCATAGGTCCGAATTATGCAGAGTTTACAAGATATGTACGTGTGAAAAAGATACGTGAAAATACTGTTTGTTTAGGCTGTGGTAATAATAAGACGTGTTCTTGAAAGTCCACTTAGTTGCGCTCGAGTTATTCGTACGATATTTTTGTATACGACAGTGAGCTGTTATACGTTTTATTTCGGGTCGCTTGTTTATTGATATTGTCGCTTTCATAGATCAAACTGTTTATGCTGTGAGGAAATAGTGTCCGACAATCGGCCAATGTATACACATTTCATTTCTACAAGAAACTACTCAAAATGTTTTTAGGACACGATTCTGCTCTATGCTCATTTTGAATTATTGCGCGCCCATTTTACGTGTCTTTTGTGTGAGTAAATTACCTGTTAATGACAAGTTATGAGGTTGCAGAAAAGTAATTTTATGGCAAATTTCATTTTTATTGGTTCTATGCAAGATACTTTAAATTTCTCAAATAATTTTCTGTTCTTATTTTCGACGAGCTCGGTGGCGCAGTGGTGGAACGCGCTGTTACGCTACTTTGATACCAACGCTCGTGGGTTCGATTCCCACACAGTACAAATATTTGTGTGCATGAACACATCTGTTTCAGAACAGGTCTGGTTATTTTCTATGTATAATATGTATGTATTTACAAAAAAAATGTATTTTTATCATTATAACAACTGATATATTGTTTATCAGTTGTCTAGTACTCATAACAAGCTAGGTGGCGCTGTGTAATTTGTCCGAAAATATTAATTTAATTTATTTATTTATCTTATATAAATTTTATAGAACTTAACTTCTCGCGAGTCAGTGGCGGAGTGGTTAGCAATGCTACTTTACCACCAAGACTCATAGGTTCTATTCCCATATAGAACAAACATTTGTGTGCATGAACATGGCTGTTGTCTTGATCTGTGTGCTTTTAAGAGCGATAGGTCGTACGAATGCAGCCCGTCTAGGGAAGTAGAACCCACCTCACAGAAAACGCTGCCAACTATCATCTTCCTGGAAGGGTTGTTGTGTTCCTGTGAGTGAGTGAGATTGCCAGTAAGCTCTTAGGGAGTTGCTGTTTTAACAGCAAGCGTGACAACGTGCGAGCGAGCCACTTCACATCAGGTAGCCGTATGTCTTGTATGCCTCTCGACAAAGAAAAATTAGACGCTATTATGTATATTTGTACTCTAATCTTAGTAACCTATCGTCGAATCATAAAATGGGTACATTACATTTAATGTAGGTGAAGGTAAACTTATGCTTCAACGCAAGTTGTCCGTGGACCTCCAGTAGTAAATCTAGGACATGAATTGAATCAAACGGCTCTCCTGACGGGAACCCCGCGATAATGCTCGATTTATACCTCACATTGTCTCTTTTATCCAACCATACCGACTGTTCAGGGAGCCACAGCTTGAATGTTTAATTTGGGCTCCATTTTAACTGTTATGTTTCAGGTAGTTATATATAGAATTGAATAAAGTATAACTTAGTATATTACGCATTATATCAGGTATGTTTATTGTCATATTATTAATAAACAAGGTCTCCCAACACTAGGCTAACACTGTCTTAAGGACAGCTTTTATCAATGGATATGTAACCTTTTGGGAAAACTTGAGTCAGAAGGCACAGCTCGTTATACACAATGCAGTGGTGGTCCCAACGCTTACTTATGGAAGCGAGAGCTGTATATGGCGGACAGAGCATGACAGTAGGATAAACGCGGTCGAAATGCGAGTGTTGCGCGAAACTTGTGGCATAACGCTTCTAGACCGTATTCGCAATGACGATGTTAGAAACGTAAGTGAGTCTGAAAGAGAGCGACGGTGTTAAAATAAGTAGATGCATGCTCTCTTGGTTCGGGCACATAGAAAGAATGCAGGATGAAAGAATGACGAAGCAGATATACCACGCAAAAGTCGAAGGATGTAAGAGCCGATTAAGGCCAAGATTTACCTACCATGACCAAATTGGTCGTGTTCTATCAGAAGGTGATGTCTGGAGCCTTAGAAACCGGCGAGCGAGCATAAGAAAAGCAATGAATGTTAAAGAATCGAGTGAGGTGCGCAAATATCGAGTCACGTGGCGCTCGGATCTCTCTGCCTACCCCGCAAGGGATTTGGCTTATAGATAGAAATAACCTGTAGTTTATAGTAAAATAAAATCTCTCCTTAAGGAAAAATAGCATATACTTTCTTTCTATATATCTGTAGATAAAAAACCGGCGCCTAGTGACCAACTGACCGCCGGTTCGAACCCTGGCATGTACCACTAAACTCGTGTTTTCGGATTTTCATACATATTTGCAATGACTTGGTCAGCGGTGACGGAAAACATCGTAAGTAAACCCGCACGTTCAAGATATTATATTTCGAAAGACGTGTGACCACTATGAATGGTATGATTTTCCTACTGGACTATGAAGATGACGGCAGCAGCTCCACGTAAAAATTAGTATCTTCGCATAGTTTTTACGCTTAAATAGCAAACCCTGCCAATTCTAATGAATTAGGAAAAGGCGTAAGGCTAACAAGAAGGAGAAGATTGACAATCTAGAACTTCACGCCAAAAGTCTTGTGGCTTGTGGGTTGTCACGTGGCTTGGTCCTTACTTACATTGCTTCTATAACATTCTTAGCTCTTCTCATGCACGCACCCCAGTTTCTAGGCCTCCTGACATCACCTTCTGATAAAACACGATCTATGTAGTCATGGTAGGCAAGTCTTTGCCTTCCTTGGCTCCTACATTCTTGTATTTTTGTGTTTTAAATCTGTTTTGTAATTCTTTTTTCCTGCATTCGTTGTCCATGTTCGAACTTTCAGAGCATGCCTCTTCTTATTTTAACACCATGTACACTTAAGTAAAAATATTCTATATCATTAGTGATATTTGAAAAGTTATATGTTCTGCAGACTATAAACTATAAAACTTGCACAATTTATTCAAGGAGGCCGGTTTGTGGGCCTTTTCAAGAAGTCGAAGCACTGGCGAGTGCGTATTCCTTTCGAAGATCATGATAGAATAAGAAGTGAAAATTTGGGAGGTATACAAGCATACAGTCCACCTGATGTAAAGTAGTTACAGTAGCCTATGAACGCTTGCAATTCAGGAAGTATCACTCGCGTGATGCCGCTTCTGCTGCTATCGGAGGCGACTTGTCTCGCTCGCAATCGCTCGAACCCTCCATAGAGTTTGTTATTTGGCTACAGGTTGCTTTGACGCGCCCATAACCAGATGCTTCTTCACGATATTACAAAGTTAATAAATTTGATCCGTACATCCTCTGTCGTTTCGAAATCCTGTAAGTTTTTATTTTTCCTATGTTCAAATTTAAGAGGCCGTTTTTCCACCTCAAAGCCGACATTTTA
Organism: Pyralis farinalis; assembly: GCA_947507595.1. NCBI lineage: Eukaryota > Metazoa > Arthropoda > Insecta > Lepidoptera > Pyralidae > Pyralis > Pyralis farinalis. Next base: position 9,914,322 of record OX382278.1, read on the forward strand.
TATACACTTATAGCTCGTAAATAGAGACCTAAGAGTAAAGTATTACTTTAAATCTAAACAAAAGTTAGCGCTCAATTTTTTCTCTACACGCTAAAGTAAGAGCGCTGCTTTTTTGCAGAGAGCGTATCTTTTCTCAGCTATAAATACGAATCTCTTAAAAAGTATATATATAATACTGTATACAGGCCTGTCTGGGGAATTACCTTCACTTCACAGAAACCGTAGCCAAATAACAAAGCCTCGGAAGGTTGTTGTAGTCTTGCGAGAGAGTGAGGTTACTAGTAAGCTACTAAGGAGTTGCTGTGTTAGCTGCAGAGGTGGTATCGCGCGAGCGATACTTAATGTATATACGTAATTAATATTGTAAGCATTCATACACTGAAAAAAATGTTCAGTTGGATTTCCCAGATTCCTAAAAGAATTCACCTAAGTCGACGGTTGAACTGGGTCCTTAGACCTTAGATATAAGTTGATTTTACCAATACCAACCAACCAAAAAGGTTAATGAAGTACCAGTAAAAATAATAAAAATTATTATTTAGTATGATAAACTGTACCATATTATATGTACAATCCATTTATTAGCGGTAAATTATACATTTAAAATACTGATAGCTACTAAATACTTTTGTATGAAGACCAACCGTAATATATTTGTAAATTTAACTACAAATTTTTGCATTAATTAACAAAGTTTACTAGTAAAATAGCCTACCTTTGCTTCTTTGGTAAATTCAACTATACTTTTTTTCAGTGTAGACTACTATGGGGCCGAAATAGGCTTGTACGTGGGGTCGGCGCAAAAAGATGTGATATCGACGACGATAGCCGATATTGAAGATATTTAGTGGAATGATTAGTTAGAATAGATTACATTTGTCTGTAATAAAACTATTAGTATATAAGCTTGTTATTTTTTAATTAAAATGGTCATTTGTTTACGAAAGAATCGACGTTTTATTTAACCCAGCTGGGAGGACGTAACAACTACTGTAACCATTTTACATCAGATGGGCCGTATGCTTGTATGACTTTGCATAATAAAAAGTTACTTAAAACTGAAAAGTGTTACAGATTAATTTGACTAGTATCTATGTAGCATATAAATCTTTTTTTTACACACTAGAATGGACTTCTTGTTTTAAAGTGTAAATAATTCTGAAAATTTAATTTTTTGTAGTTTATGTTTCCTTAAAATGGACTTCTAAAATTGTCTTAAACCTTTTAAAACATTTTGCCTTGTGAATAAAGAAACAGAAGTTTAAAAGTTGTAAAGAATAGGCAAAATGGTTCCTAATATAGTTCAATGTTGTATTGATCTAATATTTTTAGGGTTCCGTACCCAAAGGGTAAAACGGAACCCTGTTACTGAGACTCCGCTGTCTGTCCGTCCGTCCGTCCGTCACCAGGCTGTATCTCATGAAGCGCGATAGTTAGAGAGTTGAAATTTTCACAGATGATGTATTTCGGTTGCCGCTATAACAACAAATACTAAAAAATAGAATAAATTAAATATTTAAGGGGGCTCCAATACAACAAACGTGATTTTTTTGCTCGTTTTTGCTCGATATTGATAACGGCACCAGGTAGACACTTGAAATATTCACCAAATATTAAGGTATATATTTACTTTAAAAATAAATAATTAAATTAAAATAAAACAAATATTTAAGGGGGGCTCCCATACAACAAACGTGATTTTTTTGACGTTTTTATAGATAATGGTACGGAACCCTTCGGGCGCGAGTCCGACTCGCACTTAGCCGATTTTTTTTTACTTCTATCGATGTTATAAACGTAACATCTTTTTACAAGGGACTTGGCGTGAAGATCTTTTTACAATTTATTATTAAATTTGTTCCAATTTCGGCGAGAAACTTTCTATTGATGTTATTTTCAATAAGGAATTACCAAAAAAGAAACGACTTCGACACAAAGACAGTTGCAAATAATATCTACGTCCACATAATTCTTTGTGGTGAATCCAGAGTTAAGTTTATAAATAAGAAAAAACTTCTCCAAACAGCGAAGATAAGAAGAAAAAGTTTTTCTCGGAACTCTTTCGTACTTACAGGTAAAACCTTTTAAGTTTTTAATTCCTCTTTTTCTGTGTTCCTACATTTCGCTACGTAATTTTCACAAGTTTCAAATAAAATGTTGCCTATTTTCTGGTTAAATGGTGTACATGTAACGCCTTGCACGGTTAGTAATCGCCTTAGGAATCGGGAGCTCATAGCATGGGAAGAAGGATCGAATTGTTTACGACAAGTTAAATAGAGTAACTAAAACCTAAACTCATACTTATATGAGTTGAAATTACACGTAGACATTTTTTTTTCTTGAACATCGGGAAACATTCAAAGCTCACTTGATGTAAATTGGTTCACGTAGCCTGTGAAAGCGTACACTACAGGATGCATCGCTCGCACGTTGCCGCGACTGCTGTGAACACAGCACCTCTTTAAAAGCTTACTGGTAATCTCACTCACTCACATAAACCCAACATTCATTGAGTTGTTACTGGTCTGTGGTTTTCATTGAGGTGGCTGTATTTGCCTAGACGGGCTGCTTTGGGGCGCCCTACCTCTTTTACGTAACGGTCTTCTAAATTATTATACAATAGATATGTCAAAATCTAGTCATGACGAACGCATTGATTGCAGTGTAAATAAATAAAGTATTTTTTACAAGAAAGGTAAGCGCGTACATACAATAATCTATATTCATTCCAATGTTCTGTAGATATTGCTAGTTTTAATTTTTATATCACTCACAGTTACAGATACTTTGACGAGCTCGGTGTCTCAGTCGTGAATGACGTGACTTTGACACCATTGCTCATGGGTTCGATTCCCACACAAGGCAAACATTTGTGTGCATGAACATGTCTGTTTGTCTTGGTTTGGATGTTTTATGAGAGGTAGGGCGCATCAAAGCAGCTCGTCTGGAGAAGTACCTCCACCTCACAGAAAACCGCAGCCATACAGCGACTCCCTAGAGGTTTGTTGTGTTCCTGCGTGTGAGTGAGGTCACCAGTAAGCTCCCAAGGTGTTGCTGTGTAAGCAGCAGTGAAGGTATCGCGCGAGTGATATTTAATATATCACTATCGTTAATAGGCTACGGTACCCGCTTTACATCCGGTGGGACTTATGCTTGTATGCCACCCGACGTAGTATAAAAAAATACAGTGGCCTTGAGTGAGTCGAGAGCGAGTTTTTTAGAACAATGCAAGTATGAGAACAATAAATTATAAAACTGTTTTGTAAAAATAATAATCAATATCAAAAGTTTACCCGCTAACGTGCATAAAATGAAGCTTGAAGTATCAGCTTTTCCATAATATCTACTATAATCTAATAGCTGATAACGCGCATAAAATCAAGATAGAATCACCGTTTTCATTGCATAGTAAATACTCGTAGCAAAGGAATAAAAAATGCATGACATACGACTTTCAAAAGCGCTGGCAATTATTAAAAACACACGTTAAAAATTCATATAATTACAGATAAAGCAGATACGTGAAATGCAATTTAGCCAAGTTTATTACTTGAAACTGAAATAAATGCGAGTGAATTTGCCATTGGAGCGAATAAATTTGCGAATCTATTGGGAAAAGAATAGTGTGCCTAAATTTACGGGCCAGGGGAGGGCCATAAAGCCTCGTTATGTTGAGCTATGGCCCGTCCGAGGGCATATTACCTTCGAGTTACTCTTGCTGAATTATACTATATCGATAGTAAATAAACATGAATCTTGATGCGTTTGCAAATTGGCAAGAATTGATTATACTCGTGTGTGTTATGACGTTTATATGTTTGTGAGCTTTTAAATAAATAAATAGAGGTACGAATTATCATAAGAAAAGCTATTTATATATATTGTTATTATTAAATAATTACGTCAATTATTAATTAACGCTAACTTATGGAAGCGAGAGCTGGGTATGGCAGAAAGAGCATGAAAGTAGAATAAACGCGGTCGAAATGCGAGCGCTGCGCAAAATTTGTGGCGTAAGGCTTGTAGACCGTATTCGCAATGATGATGTTAGAAATAGAGTTGGTCTGAAAGAGAGCGTCGGTGTTAAAATAAGAAGAGGCATGCTCCGATGGTTCGGACATGTAGAAAGAATGCAAGATGAAAGAATGACGAAGCAGATATACAATGCAAAAGTGGAAGGATGTAGGAGCCGGGGAAGGCCAAGACTTACCTACCATGACCAAATTGGTCGTGTTCTATCAGAAGGTGATGTCAGGAGCCCTAGAAACCGGCGAGCGTGCATGAGATGAGCAATGAATGTTGAAGAAGCGAGTGAGATATGTAAGGATCGAGTCACGTGGCGCTCGGTTCTCCCTGCCTACCCCGCAAGGGATTTGGCGTGAAGTTATAGATAGATAGACGTCAATTATGACGACGTGACGAGTTAATAAAGCTCGATTTACACCAACGCTCGAAGGTTCCCACACATGACTAACATTTGTGTTCATGAACATGTCCGTTGATGAGCACCGATTGCCCAGTAGATAAAGTACCGGCCTAGTGACCAACAGGTCCCCCGTTCAAATCGTGGCGTGTACCAACCAGTAAATTCAAGTTTTCGGATTTATATACATTTGTAATTATCACTTGCTTTTGGCGGTCAAGGAAAAACAACGCGACGAAATCTGCACGCTCAACAAATTATATATATTTTTGACGAGCTCGGTGGCTCAGTCGGGAATGACGCGTCTTTGACACCGACGCTTGTGGTTTCGATTCCCAGGCAAAAACATTTGTGTGCACGAACATGTCTGTATGTTCTAAGAGAGGTAGAGCGCATCAAAGCAGCCCGTCTGGGGAAGTACCTCCACCTCACAGAAAACCGCAGCCAAATAACAACTCCCTAGAGGGTTGTTGTGTTCTTGCGTGAGTGAGGTCACTAGTAAGCTCCCAAGGAGTTGCTGTGTTAGCAGCAAAGGAGGCATCGCGCGAGTTACACTTAACATATCACAAGCGTTAATAGGCTACGATACCCGCTTTACATCAGGTGGGGCATATGCTTGTATCGCTCCCGTCGTAGTATAAAAAAAAAATTCGAAACGTTTGACCTTTACCTAAGAATGATCTGGTCTGACGGCAGTCACTGCATGTAGAAAAAATGTATCTTTATGAAATCCTTAGGCTTAGATAATGGATTCTTATGGATTAGGAAACGGGATGACGCTAAGAAGAAGAACATGTCGGTTTATCTTGGACTGGGTGTTTTTAAGAGAGTCTGAGGTTCTCTCTGGGGGTTTGTTGTGTTCGTACGTGTGGGTCAGCTTACTGGTAAGCTCATAAGGAATTGTGCCAGCAGCAGAGATGACATCACGAGTGATTTGCAGATTTAAAGATATTTTAAGTTAAACCAGTTGAGAATGCGCAAGCTTGTATTGCCAGAGGGACACCTGACTCGTCAATTATATAACAATTCAATTTTTTGTTTTTAATTTGTCGGCCATTTTGACCATGTTCCTTAACCCTTCGAAACCCGGGTGGTCGTATACGACCGCGAAATGTATGGGAAAACGAATATAACGGGTTCTGACTGCTCAAGAGATAGTAACGGTGTTCCTGAACATTCCTATTCTACGTTTTTATGCTGAATCCGAATCTGAAGTCAAAATTCGAATATTCGAAAAATGCATACACAAACGCACATCATACAAACGACAAACAGACAAACATATAGATTTCATATAGGAACGGTGTTCCTGAAAATTACTTGTCTCAAATTCTAACAGAGATAATGTGTCATCGAAAAACTAAGGTGCCTCTCCATCTATAGCTATAGTAATTTGTAAGAAATTTTGTCAGGGACATTTATCATTAAAACGGAGTGGAACGGGCGTATCCATCACGGTAAGTGCACGATAGGACCATTATAATTTCAAATGATTTACTCTCACCGACGAGAGTCCTGCCCCGGCAATTTTCAACTGCTGACGAACAGAACAGATTAAATGTGTATTTTTTATTTACTTACATTATTATTTTTTATTTCATGGGCTAATCTACTTGTAAATATTAACAACGATTACATTAAGTATTTACTCATAATCCATATTTGTAATGAAACTGCAAGGACGCACTGTACATGAAATATTCCTAAAAAATTTGCCGTGGACTTTAATAATGATAGGTAGCGCAAAATTACGACTTTCATGCCTTTCTTTGTACTTTTTATGCATGCATGCATTACTTGAAACCTGGAAGAATTATTTTAATGAAATTTGGTGTGATGACATTTCACATCCTGGGTAAATAAAAGGGCTTGAAATAACTCCAATAACGTTGATTATTGTGTCTCAACAATAATTAAATTAGATAAAATTATTCTCTATTGGACATATTAACCTTACCAAAGAGACTTTATGCCCTTCATTTCCTTTCAATTTCAAATTTAATATTCTCATGGTATAGTTTAAAGTTAATTTCTTTAGGATTGGAATGGTCTTATTAGCTTGATTTTTTTAAAGCTTAAGCTTAAAGCTGAGAGAGAGAGAGAGAGATTGTTTTTGACGAGTTTGGTGGCCGAGTGGGTAACAGTGCTACTTTAACACCCACACTCGTGAGTTCGATGCCCACACAGGACAAACATTTGTAAGTATTACGAGTAACATGGGTGTTTGTCTTGGTCTCAATGTTTTCAAGAGTGGTAGGGTGCATCCAAGTAGCCCGACTGGTGAAGTACTTCCACTTCATAGAACATCGCAGTCCAAATAACAGCTCCTTGGAGGGTTGTTGTGTTTCTGCGAATGAGTATGGTTACCAGTAAATTCACAAAGAGTTGCTGTTTTTTTCAGCAGGGGTAGCAACACGTGTGCGATACTTTAGTATTGCAATCATTCACAGGCTACGGAATCCGTAGTTTTTCTTTTTGTACTTAATGGAACAAAAAAAAAACAACTTCTTATTTTCGAACCACTTGATGCTTCATGGTCTCCATTTTTTTTATGTATAACATCGGGAGATGTACAAATATACGGCCCATCTAATGTAAAACGATTATCGTAGTCTATGAACGTTTGTCTTTGGATTTATAATAAACCAAAGGAGAACTGAGTACTTGATAAAGAAGTATTGTGAACTTCATGCTTAGGGACCATTTAGAGAAAATAGTACGGCGTTGAGTACGACGGGATACTTGTAAAGTGTTAAAGTCAGTAATAAAAGTCGTTCCATATAAAACAGTGACAGCTCAGTGAATAAAGAATCATTTATTAACCTGGTCCTGATTCGAATCCACGTGAGTACATGTACCACTAAATTCGTGTTTTCGTATCAATGTACATATTTGTATCATTGCCATTTGCTCAGCGATGAAGGAAAACATTGTGAGGAAATCCGCACGTGCAAGAAATTAAATCTCGAAAGTAATGTGACGTAACTTTGCTCTGTGTCTTAATCTAATTTGGATACCAAAAGAGGGATGCCTGAGTTTTTTGGCAGTATTTTTATCAGTGCTCACCTAGTCTTGGACTGCACGGTAGGGAAAAAAATTGTTACGATTCCAAACAAATGTAGCCATTTTTACGGAATAAAAAGATTTTGACTTTGACTTTGAAAATCAGTATTTTCGCCAAACCCTAAGGCTTAGGGAGCGGACCTCGCAATCCTAATGGATTCTATGTAAAAACAATAGCTTCGCTGTTTGCTACATTCGATTATTTATTTATTTGTAGGAAAATAAACAGCTTAAAGCCTACAGTTTTCACATATAGTCGCAATAACATCAAATAAGAAAAAAAAGAATTTGACAATATATCAGAACAATGTAAATTAAAATATACATATATATATTAATCCATGCTGCATATTATTTATACTCTAAATTTACTAAGTGTATTGAGAAGAAAAGAAATCGTCAGCGATTAGATTAGTTATTATTACACAAGGTATCATTATGGCGTGTTTTATGATTTCCGGCGGTTAGTGAAGCCTCCATGCGCGTTGAGCATAATATTATTCCATTCGAGAAACTTATTTCCCCAGCGGTTGTCGGTTCTACGAAAAATGTTACCGGCCCACTGCCTCTTCAGCGTGCTTATCCGTTGGGCCAAATCAGTTAAATTTGTATTTTAAACCTCCCTGCCGAGGTTTTCCCAAGGGACTACAGTAGGTATGGGGTTTTTCAAGAAAGGCGTGAAGAAGTTCTTACAGGGTCGGCAACGCAAGAGTGACACGCTTGGTGTTGCAAATGTCCATAGGCTACGGTAACGGCTTACCATCAGGCAGGTCGTAAACTATTTTGCCACCTTAGTGGTATAAAAAAAAGGTTAGTACTTTAGTTCTACGGCGAATTTCCATATTACTGATTCCATCATGTAGTGAAACCCCGGGTATAGACCTTTACATAGCACGCTGAGCGACCTTGAGCTTCTTCTTAAGGCCCGCAATGAAGGGCAGTAATTAACATCTCAGGTACCATAATACGTTCCACGATATATGAAGGAGTCAACGCATTTTACGTGACTTAGTAACACATGACGTATGCGTAGTATAGCTTCCAGGCTGTTAATGCAGGTTCTTCTTAAACTTCAATCACAGGAACACAACAGATTTCCAGGGAATTGTTATTTGATCGAGGTCCTCCGTTAGGCATAGGGACTTCCTCAATCGGGATGCCTTTTAATAAACATGATTGTGCCCTACCAAGAGACAGATTCGGCAGAGCTTCAGGTAAGGTGCATCACGCATAATAGCTATTGACGAGCTCGGTGGCGCAGTGGTGAAACGCGTTGTTACACTACTTTGACACCAACGCTCGTGGGTTCGATTCCCACACAGTACAAACATTTGTGTGCATGAACATGTCTGTTTGTCTTGGTCTGGGTATTTTCTATGTATGATAAGTATGTATTTACAAAAAAAAAATGTATTTACGTATGTTTATCAGTCGTCTAGTAACCATAACACAAGCTTCGCTTACTTTGGGGCTAGATGGCGCTGTGTAATTTGTCCGACAATATTTATTTATTTATTATAAAGTTGAGCCACTCACACCCCGAAAGATTAAATAGATCAAACCCATTAAATAGATAAAAGCCTAAAGTAATAGGGGTTCTGTAGAGGCATGAGCGAAATAATGCTCTGTATTACTCATTATGAATTGCGCGATTAAATAGAGGTTTAAACTCCGCGTCTTTTCTACGCTTTTAGCTTGGAACACAAAAACTGGGCCGAAGTAACGCCTCAAATGTCGCCATTTGGAAGCTTAGTTCTTTTTAAAATTGCAAATGGAGAGTTTGTTTTAAATGTTTTCTTTTAGTCCATTCACTTTGTATGTAAATAAATTTGTAGTAAATAAATAACTTTTATTGTAAATAGAATGTATACACTACGCAGTAAATTAATAAGAAAACGTTGAAATACTAAAATGAGACTACTAAATAATGAAATGTATCTTTTCATGGTCGTGTGACCAGCAACGGCTGCTTTAACACTAATGGCCGTTGGTTCGATTCCCTCAGAAGATGAACATTTGTGTGCATGAACATGTCTGTATGTCTAGAACTGGATGTACTCGATTATTATTTTATTATTAATAATAAAGTTATGTATATCTACAATACAGGCTTCAGTTTCCTGTGAATTTTGTTTAGAAATATTCATTTATTTATTAAAAAAGTCATATCCGCTATTCATAGTTAGTAATTATTTATAAATATAATAGAAGTAAATAGCTAAGTTTAATAAGCTCGATGACACAGTGGTTAGTAGCATTATTTTGAGAACAAGGCGTGTAGGTTATGATTCCCACGCAGGACAACCATTTGTGTGCTAAAACATGTCTGTTTGTCTTGGTTTGGGTGTTTTTAACAGAGGTAAGGCGCATCAAAGCAGCCTTTCCGAGGAAGTATCTCCACCTCACTGAAAACCGCAGCAAAATAACAACTCCCCGGAGGGTTGTTATATTCCTGCGTGTGAGTGAGGTAACCAGCAAGCTCCCAAGAAGTTGCTGTGTTAGCAGTACAGCCATGCAATTCTCTAAGCGACTCGTAATGGCTGTGTGCGTCGCTGTGATCACAGATGTCACAGCTTTGACATCGTCTACTGCGATCACGGGTTTTTATTTGGTATTCTATAAGGCTGTGAGCGTACGCGAGGCTGTTTGCCTTGTAGAATTCCAATTCCAAACGCAGCCTTGCGGTGCTAGTGTCGCACAACCATGAAAAGTGACACTAAGGAATTGCAACTTTGTGTTCAAGGCTATAACAGCCGATGTTTCCGAGGATGTAAGGATGTTTGCTCTTACAGAATTGCATGGCAGGTATCCCACCTCTACTGCTGTGTGATAATTAATATAACGTAAGCTTTCATAGACAATGATAACCGCTTTACATTAGGTGGACCGTATGTATGCCTCCCGACGTTGTATAAAAAAAAGCTAAGTACTTTTTTACTATTTTCGCAATCCATATATACATAGTTTGTATTTAGATGTGTATTTCTCATCCATATTACATCCCATAGCACATTAATGATTGCCCATTATTGACTCCATTCAATAATAAGCAGATTCTAAAGTACAATACATCTGTTAACATATACAGTATAAACTAAAATACAAATTTATACTTCTTGGTATATTTTTGAATCATTACGTTGGCACAATCTTCTAAAATCGTTAGTAAAGAAATATTATCATTATATCATATTCATCGCAGTCTTTTCCAGTTAACAGCTGAACATAAGCCGTGTTCATGTACATACTACAACTATAGCTGCTCAGCACAAGTGTAATACAAGACTAAAACTTGACTACCGAAAAGTAGGATGGATCAATTCACAGATTATATGTTCTTATTGGTTGTATATAAAGACTTTAATGAAACCGAAACCATAATGCACCGTAATCTTGACATACTGTGTAGATGGGTAGGTACACAACGTTCAGTTAGTAATTAATGTAAAGGAAACAAAACCTATGCACATTCATAACACACAGTTAAAAACGAGTACTATACCCAGCGTAGTAGTCCATACACACGACTGTATGCACATAAATAAAGCTAAAGAATGCAAATGCATGCCCATAGATATTGCACACCAACATACACACTTGGGTCTTGTAATAGATGACAGATTTAACTGGAAACCGTACATACATTACGTGTGTACCAAGTTGAGAGCTATTATTGCTAAAATGGCAGTATTAAAATATATTACAAGTTGCCTTATAGTATTTTAAGAACAATGTATTTATCAATGGCCGATTCGATGGTAGGTTATGGAATAATTAGTTATGGCCGTTCATATAAAACATATTTGGATAATATTTGTAACCAAAAGAAGACTGAAAGTACTGGATACTGACGAGCTCGGTGGCGCAGTGGTGAATCGCGCTGTTACGCTACATTGACACCAATGCTCGTGGGTTCGATTCCCACACAGTACAAACATTTGTGTGCATGAACATGTCTGTTTGTATTGGTCTGGGTATTTTCTATGTATAATAAGTATGTATTTACAAAAAAAAAATGTATTAACGTATGTTTATCAGTTGTCTAGAACCCATAACACAAGCTTCGCTTACTTTGGGGCTAGGTGGCGCTGTGTCGTTTGTCCGACAATATTTATATTATTTATTATTATTTATATTTTAAGATTGTATTTAATAGGTTTAGGATGGCCTTCGTTTGGGAATAATGCCACAGAATAGAACACTTGCATAAAAGATCTCGAAAGGAATACTTAGGGCAGAATTTAAGTCACATAAATACATACACCTTACCACATTATAGTCATGGTTATGGTAAATATAAATGGGAGTATTTACTCTACGATATGCTCAATAGCCTACCTAACGAAGTTCTGAATAAAATATTCTATAATCCACTTCAAACCAAAATTATATTAAGGATATATTTTTTATCTTAAAAGGAAACTATATCCTGTGTCCTATTCTGCCGTAAAAGAAACTCTCTTGTATCTGCAACTCATTGTAGGCACCTAAACGGTAACGGTAATAGTTGCATAAAGCGAACTCGGGTCTCGGTATATAGCCACATAGATGGCTTCTTCCCAAGGATGTGTATTGTGAGTAAATTTTGTGTTATTAATATGTGTTGAATAAATAAAAAAAACGAATGTGCTTTTGACCTCACAACTGAAGTACGTAAGTTTCTCTCTTTCTCTCATAGCGAGTTAAGTTTCGTATATCTAAGACACAGGTACAGGCCTTGTTTCACGCTATGGAGCTAAAGAAGTTTTACTTCAGTCGTGTGATCTAAAACACACTCGTTTTTTTATTTTTTATTTATTTAATATCTGTTGTTTAGTGTAATTAAAAAAACAAACTTGGAAAAAACCGCAAAAATAATTGGAAACATGCCACTCATACATTTGCCTCAAATTTTCAGAAATATTTTTACGAAATTTAAACAATTGAAGCGACTACTAGTAAATGTTAGTAAGATAACCACCCGGTACCACGATATGCGCAGATGGAGTCCTGGACTAGACAAGCTCCCAATATGTTTTGACCCAACGGAAACTCTATTAGGTTCCGTTGGGTCAAAACATATTGGGAGCTGTGTGAGTAAAGTTTCCAGCAGCTCCTAAAGCGTAGCTGTTGGAAACAGTTACATAGTAACACACTATAGTCGCTGGCACATTAGTTGGCCCGTATTTTTTTTTATACAACATCGTGACGCGTACAAGCATACAGTCCACCTGATGTTAAGTGGTTATCGTAGCCTATGAACGCTAGTAATACATTAACTATCACTCGTGTGATGCCACCACTGCTGCTGACACAGCAACTCCTTAGGAGCTTATAGGTGACGTCCTCCTCACTCGCACGGAACACAAAAATCCTCCAGAGAGTTGGTATTTGGCTGCGGTTTTCTTTGAGGTGAAGTCTCTTAGAAACACCCAGACAAGACAAACTGACATGTTCATGCACACAAATGTTTGTCTTGTGTGGGAATAAATGTTTGTCTTGTGTGGGAATCGAATCCACGGGCTTTAGTGTCAAAGTCGTGTTATTACTGCGGCGCCACCGAACTCGACAAAAATATTTGATTGTATTGCTGTATTGAATACTGCGGCATTTGCGCGTAGAATTTTCAAGTTTTAGCTCAAGCTGAATCATCATAATGACCATCGCGTTGTAGACGGAGCAACATACATATATTGCTACTAACCTAACAACCTAAAGTCAACCAACCAAGCAAGCAAGCAGGTTAAGCAATGCCCATCGCAACCTGTCTGTGGATGGGTTTATTTATCTCGAGCTTCGGAGGGTTTCGGAGGGCAAGTTAAGCCATCGTTCCCGGCTGTTGTCGGCTCGAGAACACTGACCTACATCCACATTTGAGTACTATGCTCTAAGTGGCTTAGTTTGAAGGGAGACTAATTCATGCAGTGGAAGGAGGGTTGGTGTAGTATGTTGAGGTGCTTCAATTTACGGTCTAGAATAGTTAATCTGAAACCATAGGTATAAAAGTAAAATATTTATTGCCTATAATTTTCGAAGTCTCAGGATATGATAAGAGATTCAAGGAACCAGTTAGAAACTGCTGACGGCTCCTTAGAGTAATAGGCGCCATTCATTATATTAAATTGCGCGATTAAAGCTACCAAGCACTGATTCCACGAACGGTTAAGAGCTTTTATTCAAAAATTTTCATCCGCCCGTCCGTCTTTTAAAATTCAGGTTTTGGATGTTTGATTTACAATTTTCGTATTTAATATTTATATTTTAATGTAAGTACTTAATTAAATAATCTCAATTTACAATTTACCTTGTCTCTTATTTTGTTTACTGTTTCGCTACAATTGTATATACATACCTATATATATACAATTGTAGCGAAACAGTAAACAAAATAAGATATATTATATATTTATTATTTTGAATATTGAGTAGTTGCAATTGGCAAACGTATGTATATTCGGGTTACTTTAGATAAATATAAAAAAATCTTTATTTGCCATTGGGCCCTCGCGGGCACTTAGATACGTATTACATTTACAAAATCAAATCTTCTTGCATTTTATTAATTTCAGTTTCAGACAGAACACTATTAAACCTAGTCAATATTTTCACACCTGATGATACCTCTTCAATATTTAATGTTGCCGACATTAAAAATAGAAGAGGTATCATTTGCAAATTATACTCTAAAAATAAAAATGCATCTCCAATAGAACCTTGAGGCACCCGAACATTAATATTACTGCCTATAGATTGAAACACATTTATGTCAACGGTCTGTTTTCGGTTATTTAAATAATGAAAACAATTTTTTGGGCTTTATCTCTAACCCCTTAATGTCACAGCTTGAATACCTAATAGTTTCCGAAGATGGACACAATCAAAAGATAGCATCCTGCGACCTCTCCCAAGCATTAACATATGTTTATCTAATAACACCCCCGCATCTACAGTTGATCTATTTGCTGTAAACCTATATTATGGCATTACAAAAACATCATAGACCATAGAGTTGTAGTTGATTAAGCATTATTCTTTTGTTAAACTAAAATTACATATACCTTAAGTTAAACCAACCAACATCGCATGAACGGTAAGTAAATATATCAATTCATTTGTATATTATAGCTTTCTTAAGAGAATATTAAAGTGACGAAGAGAATATTCTCTTGTATGAATTACGAATATCCCTTGAATTTGTTTTGACTACTTTAACACCAATTGTAATGAGTCCGAATCCGGTACAATACAAACATTTATATGCATGAACATGTCTCTTGTATTGTCTCTTGATCTCTTGTGTTTTCTATATATTGTAAGTAATTAAAAATAGTAGTTATATGTTTATATCAGTTATCTGGATATAAGCTTTGCTTGGTTTGAGACTAGTTTTAATTTGTGAATTGCCTCGTATTTATTTATTCAAAAATAGTTTTGCAAACAGGCATGAGGACGCGTATGAAGTCACGGAAACCTCATAGTGGTTATTATGCTTTTAAAGTAATACATTACTCTAGGTGCTATATAGGTAGGTTTTATACCTTATTTATACAATTTGCATTGTACAAGTAAGATCGCGACAAGTTTAACACCTTGATGTGTGTGAAATGTTAAAAAGCGTCATGCTTGATGAGCTCTTCGCGTTGTATGACAAACTTATTACCTTTATCATGCAAATGCCAAAAAACTCGAAGACTAATCAGTCTAATAATAGCTGAGCAGAGCTGATGACTTTTTAAAAACGGTTAGCCTAATTGTATAAAATATTTTTGCAATGAACATTTGAGAGAGCTTTTTACGAAACATCGGAACGCAGTATCTCCATTAAGACGTTCGCGACGTAATCGTCGCATAGCAACTCATAAGAGTTGCTATGCGACGACTGTATCTCTAATACAATATCTGTAGGCGAAGTGTCGAGACTCGAGACAAGACCGTGAGTTCATCTCACAAAAGAAAAGTATGGAAAGGAATGGTTTTGGGAAGGAAAACGGATTTTTAGTATCAAATGGACCATAGACGACGAGAAATAAACTTAGGTTTACTTTTAGTTTCGCTTAATGTGACTGACAGGCATATAGTTGGTTGTATTAACCTTCCGTTCGTTAGGCTTCGTAATACGGAAGTTATAACGATTGCCGCAAAAGAAAGAATATAGAAAATAATATTTTGCTGCCTGTTCACGAGCAAACCCTGATTATATTTTCAGCTTAATAGGACTGGTAATTTATTACTTGCATATCAAAATATGATATTTTTACGACTTAGGATAATCTTAGTCTTTACTATTATACCTCTACCGCCTAGTCGTTTACTATTATATTTTAACCATCGAGTGACAAAGAAGCATTTGCTTTGCATATTGGAAAGTAGTCATCGTAGCATACACAGCGATACCCTTATGTTAGAAGCACTCAATGCTGTCATCTATTGTAGCCATCCGTGCTGTTAACGCACCAACTCCTCGGCTCACTTATGATCTCACTTACTCGCAGATACACATCTCTCTCTCTCTCAGGGAATTATTACTTCTCGCGTATTCCAAAAATTATGTTCTTTATAATTTAGACTGCTAATTTTCAATTTGGCTATTCCCTAGAGCTCTTTCGCCAGAAACCAGTTGGTTAATGCCCAGAGTGGACCAAATACGTATGACGTTGGCTTTTTTCTAAGTATAATGTTGAATTGCCTAAGCTCATAAGCAACCCGATAAAAGGAAGATTAGACGTAGTCTGAAAGCGGAAACTCACTGTTTACGCAGC
Organism: Pyralis farinalis; assembly: GCA_947507595.1. Classification (NCBI taxonomy): domain Eukaryota; kingdom Metazoa; phylum Arthropoda; class Insecta; order Lepidoptera; family Pyralidae; genus Pyralis; species Pyralis farinalis. The sequence goes on from OX382278.1 coordinate 9,930,546, forward strand.
CTACTATGCGATTGCAAAATTTTCTTCCATGAAAACTTACATTGTGAAAAGAATTTATGCCGAGGTTTCTCCAAGGAAATACAGCATAATTGAAAAAAAAATGAGAGGCCCTGGTATTTCAAGTGCTTACCATCAACTACGTAACATAAGACAGGTTGTATACTTGACCTAGCCTTAGTGATTTTTTACGTTATGGATACAAATGGAAATATGAAGCTGGCCCTACCTCGGCATTCTTGCATCTGTTATTCTGTCCCTCACAAGCTTTCAGATCTAGACGGCACACGTTGGAGATTTGAAATTTCGTATTGAGAGGACTTATTATTGTCCTAAGTGTGGTTTCGATATGGAAACATTGCTCTGATATTTAGGGATGAATCAGTGGATCCAAAATGTCATCAAAACGTTGATTAGTTGTTACTGGTAGCATCCCAACCATTAAAAAAAAATCAAAAATGCTTGAATTCAAAATCGAGGAAACCGTTTAATTATTAAATATCACTGAATGGCGTATAATTATAATATTAATTAAAAACAATGGTCTTATAAAATTAAGCAACATATTTTTTAAAAGCACATCTTATAGACGAGAATTTAAAAACAAATTTAAACTTGTATATTGCCTGCTCAACTTTACATATAATATTTGTGTAAAACAAATGTCTGTCACAATAAGTTATTTGTTACTACATGTGTTTAATTATATTTATTTTTCGCAAAAATAGTGTTTTTTTATAACCAGTATTTCGATACTTTTGATAATTATAGTAATTTTGAATTTTATAGGAAACAACATTCATAGTAAGTAAATGGGAGTACTACTTATATTGGAAAATATCATTTTTCCAAAATAGTAGAAATTACAATTAAAGATTATTGAATAATTCAAATATGATTATAATTTATAGAGTAAAAACACTAAAATAAACAAAAAATGTATTTTAAATTCAATTACAATTTTCCCGAAATAGATCCACGTAAAAAACTGTGTAAAAAAAGATGCAACTACGTGAATCCTAGAATGGAAAGATTTTTTTGGCTATATGATATATCAATTTAGCTTAGTGTTCAATAATCTGGTAATAGTATGAAAAACTAGTCATAATTACTTGGAAAACATTTTAGTTTACATTTAGTAAGTAAGTTATAATTATTCAGAATATGAACATGGTCCTGTTTTGGCTCTCATGATAACGAAAGTGAAATATTACTGCATCCAAACTGAACTTAAGTACAAACATGGATACAGGTTATGTACATATCAGATGAAATGAATAAAATTATAACGTATGATACATAACGGAGCAGATTCTGTTTATTGCAGATAATATGAGTTCCATGCAATACCAATATCCTGTTGAATCCAGTTTCGGATGTACGGGAACGTCAATAACGCATTTTATTATATTTACAGAATTACAGTTTGTTTCGTACATATTAATGTTTCGAATATGGAGTATGATAGGGTTTTTAATATCTTGATATTTTTTTTACGAAGACGGAAAGTTTCAATCAGATTTTTTCATGAGTTAAGAGATTTTATAACTTTTAGTGTTAGTTTGCTTTTACAATTACAAAGATTCGATTTAAAGTGAAGTCGTAAATTCATCAAACGTTCGTTCCAAATATTTTATATTTACAAAAGTTTATGGATTATAACTTAATGACGTAGTGTTGAAACAAATAGGTGATCTTGCATTACTTTTTTTTAGTAGGAGTGGAAAGGACGTCACCTATGTAGAAAGGCGAGTGAGTGGACGGAATAGTGGGAACGGAGCGTTAGAACTTGGCAGTAATAATTTGAGCCATAAGGCACTGCTATACACAATGCGGAACTGAGCGTTGAGCTAACACATACACACTCACATAATTCAGCACAATACATAACGAAGCGAGAGCCAAGTATGGCAGAGATAGCATGAAAATAAAATAATCGAGGTATAAGAATGAGAGAGGATGTAAATGAGAGTAGTAAGTAAAGATTGCAAGAGGCATGCACCGTTGGTTTGGACATTTAGAAATAACGCAAGAGTAAAAAATTACAAAACAGATATACGAAGCAAAAATAAAAGAATGTAGGAGGCGAGGGACATCAAAATGCACCTTCAAATCACAACCAAATTGATCATGCCTTTTTAAACAGTTGTGTCAGGAGCCTTAGGAACTAACGAGCCTACATGCGAGCTATGAAAATGAATGAAACGAGAGATGTGTCTTTCTTCTGCCTGCCTCCCTGGACTGGTTGGGAAGATATAGAATAGGAAAAACGAATGTTTGAAAGTCTTATAAACTGACTTCAGTGAAGTTGTTTGTTTAGCAGTTTATATGGGACCAAAGCGACGTTAGGAACTTCTCAACAAAAAAGACCTTTAAAAGTCGATTTGCAATTGGTGAAGATATCGCGTCTTACACAAATACATACACGCACAACATATACGAGTTCTAGTAAGAAACCTTCCAGTTTAAATTAGTATAAAAAGCAATTAGCCTATCACTATTAGCCATCAATTACTCTCATTAATCCAAGACACAAGGTAAGAAAAGTTGTATTAATGTCACACTACTCATGGTGTTGGAATCCGTAGATGATAAATAATAAAATGCTAAATATAATATTAATAGGGATTCTTCAAGTTATAAATATTTGAATCGAATGAGATTTGGAATGGCACGATAATAATACAGACCGTGTTAATCTCACCTTTGGAGGTCTTTTTTTTAATCTTTAATTCTAAATTGCTGAATATATTTTTCATAATATGTATAAAAAAATTTGAATGCAATATTGAGAATTTTGTGTAGTTTAATTCTATACAATTTATTATGATTTATAAATCTTTTATAATTATAATAATGGAATAAAGAGTTTTGTATTTGATTGTATTGTATTATATTATACAAGTGTATACCCGTATTATTGTATAAATTTTTAGTAGTATAGTATGGTAGTGTGTGTAATGTCTTTTTTATTAATTTAATGTATTTTCCAAGCAATATTATAAAAAAAATAACTTCTGTATATAACCTTTAACTGTGCCAAATTTCAAACTCCTCCGTCCGCGTAGTTTTCGAAAAAGGGGGTACAAAGTTTTTGGGTCACGTATTAATAAAATAAATTATTGTGAGAGATATTGAGAGAGTTCATATCGTGATGGATCAGATGACAAAAAAACATATGACCCAGTTTTATGGTAAGCGGATAATAGTATAGCCCACGAATACTCGAAATATTGTGGAAATATTGTAAGCGTTATTGCGCCTACCCTTGCTAAAGCAGCAACTTCTTGGAAGTTTGCTGATTATCACACTCATTCGTAAAACACAACAACTCCCCAGGTAGTTGTTCTTTCGCTTCGGTCTTTTGTATGTCTCTGTGACTTTTCTTACAAAAATAAACCACTAATCCACATGCCCTACCTATTTATCGCGATGATCAAAACTCTTCTATGCAATGTGATATTTCAAATACTTTTACTACTGTGGCTACATTCCAAGTGATTTTTATCCGAGACCTGGAAGGGATCCAACAAACTTGGGCGTAAACATGACATCGTCCTTTCTACTGGAATAGTAACTCGGGGTAACTGGATACAACAAAGGATTGTGGGCTGACATGGCAGTTTTGACGTGAAAAACATTAAAGTCTGAAGTCCAACCACCGGAGATGCTTAAGGCGAGGTTTTGTTCACAGCTTTGTATTTTATTTTTCCCCATTGTAAAATGTATGTCTAGACAAAGCGACGTACACAGAACTATGCCTGCTATTACTGAAGCTAAATAACAAAACTATTACTAGGATTTCGTATAATTCACTAAGTGAGTGAATTATAGGAATATCCAGTAATAGTTTTGTTATTTAGCTCCAGTATTTTGTCTCATGCAATGCCCCCATAGCATTATATGAATAATTTTCTACATTACGACGCCGACGGTGATAAATCATGAAATTTGGTAATTTCATGGGAAAGGTAGATCAAGAACGCTTGTAACAACAAGAGTATCACCCATTCCCAATCATTTCTCATCGCTATTTATATTTTCTGTGGAGAATTATTTTGTATTAAATATAGCCTACGACTCAGTTCCTAATTGGCATGGTGCACCACGTATATGTGAGCTTGAATTTATATACAAGCAGTTTATACCGTCAAATATGTTTCCTTTTTAATCAATTAATTATATAAACCTTACTAACCCCAACAACAAATAAATCAAGCTTGCCAGACATTTCAAATGTCGTGTATATAGTATATATAATAGTAAGGAACGGAGGTTTAATAATTGATAAATACATAAAATACGTACCCACACGATATGGAATAATAACAAAAAATCTATGAACTAAAAGATTTACATAATTGCATTTCATATGCGATTATAGAAAGTCGTCAACAAGTGCTATATAGGTTAAATTTTGTCGACTCATGTTATTTCTTGCATGTAGATATGAGAAATAGAATTTGTCTAGAAGAGAGTGTTACTTTTGAGAGATTATATTAGAGACTGATCGGTTAATATAAGAAGAGGCATGCTTCGTAGATTCGGATGTGTAGAAATAATGCCGATGCAACGCATGCGAAACAAGAAGGATGTAGGTGCCAAGGAAGGTCTAAATATACCTACTACGACCAAATAGGAGAAGGTGATGCCAGCAGCCCTAGTAATTGGCGAGGGTGGATAAAAAGAGCTATGAATGTAAAAATGCGAGTGAAGTGTGTAGGGACCGAGTAGCGGTCGGTTCGCTCAGCCTACCGCAAGGGATTTGGCGTGAAGTTATATATATACATATTATTTAAATATCTAATTTAGCACATAATCTTGACATATATGAATACAAGATAAATAAATAAATATTGTCGGACAAATTACACAGCGCCACCTAGCCCCAAAGTAAGCGAAGCTTGTGTTATGGGTACTAGACAACTGATAAACATACATAAATACATTTTTGTAAATACATACTTATTATACGTAGAAAATACCCAGACCAATACAAACAGACATGTTCATGCACACAAATGTTTGTACTGTGTAGGAATCGAACCCACGAGCGTTGGTGTCAAAGTAGCGTAACAGCGCGTTTCACTACTGCGCCACTGAGCTCGTCAATAAAATAGAAAAGAAGGTAGTTCCCTCTTAACGCAAACATTTTGCAGAACGTTTTGTAGTATCTTATGACATTTGTTTCCTAGTGTGTGCTTTGGGTTTGTTTTTCTATTAAAGTTTAAAATATGGTTTGTCTTTACAGGTTAATGGAGATCCATAGAACTAAGAAAGAGCAGTTTATTTCAGTATACCTACTGGTTTCATTCGATCTGTGCGATCCTTTGCAATAAATAAAAAATATGAAAGCTATATGTTTGTCACTATTTTTGTCTGTAATGTATATTTCTTGGAAACGAATGGACTTGAATATATATCCGAAGTTGATCTTACATAAATTTAGTGTGATGATGATGAGGAAAAAACCTATAAGCCCTTGTTTTGTTTATGATTCCGTGACGATTTAATAGTCTTGTTGGTCAACAAAAGTTAATATAAAATTGAATAATGATTGGAAACCGACTTCATTGAAGTAGATGCCATTAGAGGTAGATGTGATAAGCGTCACTATTGTTGAACTAGGTTCCACTTTTTATTTTAAAGTTTTTAATTTTTGTATAAGATCTATATTATAATTTACAGTACTGTGTATACCTTTGGGTCGGGCTCATCCCATCCGTTGTTATTTGCTTTAAACTTTAATATTAAAATTTACAACAAGAGTGATAGCCTAGTGGATGAAGAACCTACGTATTGGCCAATTTGCCCCCAGTTCGAATCCTCGCATGTATCACTAAATTCGGTTCGAATCCTGGCGTGGGCATGTACATACATTCATGTTTTTGGGTTTATGTACATATTTGAACTTTCTTTTTTACTTTTAACATAATTGCAATAATGATCATTGCTATCACAAATATTATTCTCACGCAAGATGATTTCACTTTTACTATACGTGAATTTAGACGGTACGTATTTTTGAGCTTCCCTACACATTCCTTTTAGATTATTATCGATAGGCGGAGGGGAGGCCGTACTGGCAGACAGATATCCGCCGGAGATTGGTGCCTCCAACACACTTATTTGTGTCGGCAACTAACGGCGCGCAACGGATATTGTTCCAGGCGTCATAATCGATGCTGTCATATGTTGCTGATAGCTCACGAAAACTGTTACAGATTCTTTGTTATTATGTCTCTCTACGATTATTCGTGGTTTCCGTGAAATATCTAAGAGGAAAATGTTCTGAATGAGTGTATAAAGATGATGGAGTCACTATTATCGTATATTATTAAAATTTGCCTTTAAAATGAACCGAGTTTTTATCATTCATTCGCAATTCATATAAATTTATCTTAGCGAATGTCTTTTAAGCAAACAGTTTTTTTTTTATTTATTTATTACTACATGGAGTAGCTTTTCCAGTTTCAGACAGGAATCTCAAACGACATGACCTAGTTTACCAATGTACAAAATTTCATCAATATGAGTTCATTAGTTTTTGCGTGATGAATATACACACTAGACGGATATCGGCAAAAATATTACAATGTTTAAAAGATCTATGTTCAAACTCGTCATTATTATATGTATAGAATATACATATAGTTTTTATTTAAATAGCACAGTTGCATAATACGTTAAGTATTTGTCAAGTATGAGTAAACTTTAACTTTTTTGACTACAGGGACTTGTGTTGTATTTGTTTTGTTGAAAAAACTACTAAATTCATTACCTTTCAGTACCTGAGCGACCGGGCGTTGGTGTTTTTATGATTTTTTTTTTGTAACAACTGTTACAATTCTGTTTTCTCATGAAAGAAAACTGTACACCTATCTATACTATAATTATAATATTATAAAGAGCAAAGATTTGTATTTTTGTATATTTGTAACAAATAATCTCAAAACCACTGAACCGATTTCAAAAATTCTTTCACCATTAGAATGCTACATTATTTCTGAGTAACATAAGATAGCTTTTATCCCAAGGAAAACGCTATCTTATGTTACTCAGAGAGGGGGTGGAAGTTTGTAGGGGAATAACCGCTGAACCGATTTAGATGAAATTTGGTATGGAGATAGCTTCAGTTGTGGGAAAGGATATATATTGTTTTTATCCCCGAAACCATCCCTAAAGGGTGTAGAGGGGGGGGGGGGGGGGGGAGAAATGGAAATAAGCTACCCAAGTTATTAATTCTACGCGAACGAAGTCGCGGGCAAAAGCTAGTATGCTATAAAAGTATAATCATAATCGAAACTTTTCGGACAATTACAATTAATTGAAATAAATGAAAATGGAAAGTTAGTAATCCAATTCCTGCAGACGTTTACGCAACATACACGCATAAAGTACAGTCTACATAAAAATCTCGACCATTTTGAAGGTGGATAAATGAAAACCCTTTCAATTGGCGACATAATGGATGTATACGTGTAAATCGTGGAAATAATGGAGGGCACAAGTTTGGCCTACACAACATATTTCAACGTTTACAACTTTCACCACAATACCTGCATACAAAAAGTCTTTGCATCAATACAATACGCAACATTACCAAACTACCTCGTAATCTTATGTATTACGAGAATCCGTACTATATAACCCGTTTTCTATTAAAAATTTGGGAAAACTCCTTTCAATTTTCTATCTCAGCGTTTAACCCTTTTGTGACGCATTGTGTCGAACACACGATGAAAAATACCCTTTACATTAAAAAAATATTGTACCTGTACACAATACGTGCAAGAGAATAGATTGTCGTGTCATTGTGTTCATGGTATCTACCTGTTCCCAATACGATGATAAGCCTGCCTGCCTCAGAGCTATGTCACACCAAATCCCTTTTCCAAACACAAAAGCCTTTTTTATTTTGCGATTTGTTTTTTATTTACAGCCATGGCGCTTTTCTTGTTTGTTACGTTTTATTTGCAATGATATACTTTTCTTTTAGTACGGGTAATGATATGTTTCGTTGTCAATTAGACAGTTCCTAACGAAAATGACAATTTGCTATAAGAACGTTCGTAAACATTATACTGTATATTATACAAAATTCGCAGCGAATAATTAGCAATAATTACTAACATGTGAAAAGCGACTTGACGGCTTCAATGAAGTTAGTTTTCCTTCCTTTATATGCCTCATCCAAATATACAACAAACTCGATATAATGTGGTTAGTGCTTATGCTCGCTTACAATACAGAGTGTCACCCGCGCATTGCCACCCTTGCTACTAATACAGCTGCTACTTAGGATGTTGATACTGTTGATTGTAGGCGCTTGATGGAATTTTGAAGACATCTCGTTAATGTTAATACAGATTCCTCTGTACAAGTGCAAGAATTAACATTAACGAGACACTCCTTAGGAGCTTACTGGTGACTCCACTCACTCGCAGAAACACGGCAATCCTTCAGTGAGTTGTTATTTGGCAGCGGTTTTATGTGAAGTAAAGGTACTTCCCCAGTTCGGGCGTGCTTCGAAGAACCCTACCTCTTTTAAAAATACCCAGACAAACACAAACAGACGTGATCATGCATATAAACGTTTGCCATGTGAGAATCGAACCCAATATTTACATGTTTGGCTGATAATTTTAATTATCTTATTAAGGTTTTTACTTTATTGAATATTTTTATTTAATTTGTTTACTCTATTTAAATACTATGTAATGAAAACGATTTCTTATAAACTTTGTAGGCTGTGACCAACACAAACAAACATTATATTTACAGGCTGCTGGAATGATGATGAATGAATGAAGCATTAAAACAGAAAAATAAAATAAAGAAATCACGATTAGACAGAGACGCGATACATACTGAACCAGTATTCGAGTCACCAGTATTGGAGTCACCAGTATTGGAGTCACCAGTATTGGAGTCACCAGTATTGGAGTCACCAGTATTGGAGTCACCAGTATTGGAGACACCAGTAAGCTCCCAAAGAGTTGCTGTGCTAGCATGTGCATGGCGTCGCGCGAGTGATACTAAATGTGTTGCGAGCGTTAATAGGCTACGGTAATGGCTGTATGCCTGTATGCCCCCCACGTAGTATATAAAAAAATTGTGTTGCTGAACAGTTTCTTGGGACGATGAATTAGTTTTGTATACTTTGATATTAATAATTATGAAGTCAATAATTAATAATAATATCTCTCTATCTCTGTAACTTCACATCAAATCCCTTGCGGGGTAGGCAGTGAGAACCGAGCGCCATGTAACTTGATCCTTACACACCTCACTCGCTTTTTTAACATTCATTGCTCTTCTCGTGCACGTTTTTAAGGCTCCTGACATCATCTTCTGATAGAACACGACCAATTTGGTCATGCTAGGTAAGTCTTGACCTTCCTCGGCTCCTACATCCTTCCACTTTTGCGTTGTATATCTGCTTCGTCATTATTTTATCCTGCATTCTTTCTACATGTCCGAACCAACGGAGCATGCCTCTTCATATTTTGACACCGACACTAATATATACTAAATATAATAGTTAGAATTAATATTAGTATGTGACTGTGACAGACTATCTCGTTAATGTAATAAACAAATAGTTTAATCGATATGGCTATCAACGAGCATGAATTCGTATTTCGAATTATCTGATGTTGTGGTCGATGCGGCTGCGGATATTAATGGCATGCGGCGACAATAGTAGTCAGTACTCGTTACATATTAAACTAACTGCAGCCTGCCACTTCGTCCGCGTGTATCCCGGGGGAGCTGCTTTCTTCTTTATATTCTTTCTTTATCCTCGGCTTTTATGGGTATGACCATGTTATAAATAGAGCAAATGGCTCTTTTTATAAGATAAAATTTGTGTCAAAGTCAGCCGCCGGCTGACGTCCCTACAGCAATATTACCTAATATACCTTTGGGCTGTATACTGTATATGTGTAAAGTATACAGTAATAATTGAATAACCAATGTAAGACAAATGTCACCTTAGTCTTCCTGCGACCACGGATGCTGCAAAGCATTCGAAACGTCAGGTTCAACAAAATAAATAAAACACGCGATACTTCCGTTAAAAATTGTTTAATTCAATGTATAACAATCGCGAAAACCTAAGACAATAGTAAATTATAAATGAAATATTAAGTACATTTATATATTTATAATGTTCTAGTCATTACTTGTAAGGTACCTAGTTTTTATTTTTAAGTTACCGTAATTTATATAATAGATTACTATATACATAATATAAATTTAATATAAATCCACATTTGCAATTTTCAGTCTGAATTTGAACGTTATAAAAGATATAAAGATGAATACTTTTAATAAAGTAACTATTTAAAACTGTTTCCGTTGCTTTATTATGTAAATACTCGTTTTTACCCGCGGCTTTGCTCGCATTGATAAATAATATATATATTTTTAATAAAAAGTATCCTATATTACTTCTGATACCTCCAAGAATATGTGTACAAAGTTTCATGATGATCGGTTGAGTAGTTTTCGCGTGAAAGCGTAACAAACAAACGGACATTCACATTTATAATATTAGTAGGATTGGTGCCACCGTCGCTTGTCGATATGGCTCACGGCTGAGGTCGCTCGCTTTGCCGCCGTGCCGCACGCACACATAGATGAACCGCATAAAATGCCTAAACTCTGTACGCTTCAAAAACTCGGCGCCTCCATATCAATTAGATTCTATCAAATCAAAAGTACCCAAAACCGAAGAGCATGCATGAAGAGGTTGATGAGTGTAGAAGAAGCGAGAGCGGTATGTTTGGATCGGTGCACCTGGCGTTCTATAGTCTCTGCCTACCCCAATGGGAGACAGGCGTGATTATATGTATGTATGTATATACTCGTAAGTTCACCTATAACATGGTGCATTCTGGCCATTAGCTAATTCTGGCGTAAGCGAGGAAGATTACAGCTGTATTTACAAAGAAGCGGTCTGCTTCTGCTGACTGCGGACTGAGGAAATAACAGCGTCATACAGAAGACTGTAGCGAAATAACATTTTTTAGAAAGTTGTGTTCCTACGTGTAAGACCAACAGGAAGATGGTAAGTAGTTCTTATGTTAGTAGTGGAGACAGCAGTGCATCTGCCATGTACCTTTGATTGTAAACTAACTACCCACCCCAGCTTCGCACGGATGATTTGATCGCTACCAAACTTCACAGAATCACCCGCTGGATTAATCCGAAGATTCCCTGAAAATTTCATCAAAATCAGCCCAGCCGTTTTTGAGTCCATAGAGGACATACAGACAAACATTCATTTATATATATAGATGTCCCACGACGTATGAACAACTGATGAAAGGAGAATGAACCGTTTTAGACAATGGAAGCATATAACCAACGCTATTCATAAAATAATGAGCAGATGAATTCACGAACTGCGCAGAAAGCCGTTATATGCAACTTACGCTAAAGAGGTGCTACTCAAATGGATATTTCAAAGGGTTAAAATGTGAGAGGGGGTGATCTTAGTAATTACTGGTACGATTCAGAAAACTCGTTCCCTGATAATATTTATATTATCCCTCAAAGGTATAGGCAATTTTGTTTTTTAGTCTTCTTCTTCTGAGCGTTAGTCTGTCTCCTAATCCATTAGGAATGACTGGGTCTGCTATCGAAGCTTAAGGATTTGGTGAAGATACTGATTTTTTTGACATGGGGCAACTGCCGACAGTCCTCCACAACCCAGAGGGAAAACCGAACCTCGAGTCTCTCTGCTCACTCCGCATGGAACTTGGTATGAAGCTGTTGTAGTGTATATGAAACTTGAATAGCCAGACTTCAGCTTCAGCGGAAACTGCAGTTAGTCCACAAACAAAATGTGATCATAGCACAGCCTAAATATGAGTAGATGAATAAATTGGCTATTTCACGAAATGCCTGGGCAGATCGTTATGTATGCAGAATATTTTTTGACTTATAGCATTGCTGATAGTTCGTTAGGCCTCTTTAAGGCCCACATGACGAAATAGGACTGCTTGATGACCATATTCGTAATGGTGTCATTCGTCATTGAGTGGTCACACCCATGTTGTGTATGCCAAAATATTGTCGACCTTATATCTTATTTCAGGAATTGACCAATCCTTACGACCTGGTAACGACATATACATGGTGTTAGTAATGATAATGGACAAAATCATAACAGCGTCGATTTGGTAAATAATAGTGGTGAGAGAAATTTAAACTGTCATTTTGAAACTAAAATATCATATGTTATTGGGCACGAATTTTAATAAAATTCTGCACGGTAATACTGTATATATCGGGCCTATGTTTTAGCTATTTTTAATTTAGAAAAACTTATGGTTGTTGTGACAAATTTAACTGAACTAAGGCCGGTTAACCGATTACCCCTCATTTTGTTAATAATTTATTTGAACCTCTTGTTTGGTACCAGTTTTTATTTTCTGTATGTTTGCGTTGAAATGTTTTTATATTCGGTTCCACCAAATAATGCGAACTGAATAGTAAGTAAGTAAGTTTATTAGTAAGTGAATAATCTGTAAATTGTTATGGGAAATAAATATCTTAAACCTAAAAACAATTCAGAAGACAACAGAAAATAATATTGTTACATTAAACCTGTAACTTTCTTATATTAAACCAGTTGAGAATGCGCAAGCTTGCATTGCCAGAGGAACACCTAGCTCGTCAATTATATAACAATTCAAATAGTTTTTTTTAATTTGTCGGCCATTTTGACCATGTCCTTAAGAGATAGGAACGGTGTTCCTGAACATTCCTATTCTAGTTTTTTATGCTGAATTCGAATCTGAAGTCAAAATTCGAATATTCGAAAAAAAAGCGACAGACAAACACACAGACAAACACACAGACAAACGCACAGACAAACACACAGACAAACGCACAGACAAACATATAGATTTGATATAGGAACGGTGTTCCTGAAAATAAATATTTTATAATTCGTCCGACAAACTACACAGCGCCTTATAGTCTCAAACTAAGCAGAGCTTGCACTATGGGTACTAGACAACTGATAAACGGCCATACTTACGAATACCTTTTTCTGTAAATACATGCTTATAATACGTAGAAAACACCCAAACCATACAAACATACGTTCACGGGCACAAATGTTTGTCTTGTGCGAAAATCGAACCTAGATGCCAAAGTCGCTATCGCTAGTCATTCCACTACCGTGCTCGTCGAATATACTCGTATTTTGTTAATCTCGGAAAAGGCTGTAATGATTGGGATCAAGTTTTGTACTTATATAAGGTTTTGCTTATTAAGTTTGTCTATATGTATAGATGTCTGTCCGGAAAATCGCGATTTAACACAATAAACCTACAAATCATTCAAACGAAGCTCAGTCGCTCAGTTGCTAATTATTGTAACACTCAAAATATTCCATCAATTCAATTATTCTAAGTTGTAAGTACGCAGGCAAAAAAGTTAAGAAGTTCAACGATAACACAGCTGTCATAATCTCGTTTTTATAAAAAATTGGTTTGATTTTCGGCTATAATTTGTCACTTAGGACCGTGACAGCGCTGCGTAAAAAGTTCGCCGAAAGAGGGATTACAGGAAAATCTTATGAATAATTAAGTGCATCAGGGTACAACTTTTATATTCAGCGCCTACCTCTCGCCAAACACAGGTCATTTTTAAGTGACAGCCAGAAAGAAACATGAAAAATCACTTGGAAATCCTCTTTTCTTAATCTTGAACCAAAAGGTATATTTAATTATTTACACATATTATGATACTTTTAAGACCGTAGCATAAATAGCGGTTATTTGTGTTTTCATTAATTTCGACGATTTTTAAATCAATGGACTTCTGCTTTATATGGCTCCACTTAGTACTTTGTCGTGGCTTACTTTAATTGCAAATTAAATAAAGTAGCAAACGATAATGTATACAAAATTGAAAGCTCTAGGCATGATAAAGAATTGTTGAAATTTAAACCTGTTAAGTCTGCATTTAACATTTATATCGGTTATTTCTTTCTTTAATTCAACCATGCAAATAAACTATAATAACCTATTATAGTTAAAATCCATTCTATCCATTTATGTACTTAATCCATGTAACTATTTATATACTCGAGCTGTAAGCGGATTCCTGACATACGTTTTCATATATATATTTTTAATAATGATGGGTGGTATACGAACATACGGCCCATCTGATGTAAAGTACCGTAGCCTATGATCGTCTGCAATACATTAAGTATCGCTCGCTCGATAATTAATGAACCAAGACAAACAGTGCCCCTACTAGTAACTCAGTAACTCCTTAGGAGTTAGGGTTGTATCACCGTAAAGTGGATTTTAAACGAATTAATCAACGTTTGCATCAACATATTTGCTACATGTGAGATGGACAGAAACGGCAACATTTTACTGATCAAAATTAATTAAAATACGCATACCGCAATGCCAATAATTTTACTGAATAACAAATTTTAGTTAAGTAAATGGTAAAATGCAAATTAATTAAATGAACCATAGCTGTTTGGGCTATGCGTTTCATGTGGTTTCATTTGATTTAATTCTCGAGGTATTGATGTGAACAAATGATGACCATACTCCGATATATTTTAACAACATAATTTGTTGCTACCGTGAATATCAGATTTCGAGAGCACTAGTTGCACTGTTGATAATATTACCAACATTGTAAAGCATCCAAAACCGAAAAACATTAATTAAGAATTTATGAGTGTGGAAGAAGTGATCGTTGTATGTTTGGATCGGTGCACCAATGCGTTTTATAAGCTCTGCTTACCCTATTGGAAGACAAGCGTAATGATATATTCGTATGTAATACAACTGCCTAGGTGTGACAAGAGCCCACGGCCCTCGATAACAAGTTCAAACGTACAAACGACATGCGTATGTATGTATGCAGTTGATTAATTTCAAGAAACGACGGAAAACTGTCGCATTTATGTAGATATAGGCAGCTTTATAATTCTAAGTGAAGTTTGCAGTCAAACTGTTGATATTTGGTACTAATTTCCTTTTTTTTGTACAAAGTTGAGAGTTCAAACCAAAAAATCATTTGACTTGGCATGATGCACCACGCGCTTTCAAAAACAATTGTATTTCAGTGCCTATATATCTCAGCAGTTCGAGTTTATTGATCCATGGGATATTTTAACCAATAAGCCGATAAGTGTCACGTTGTTGATCCGCGAACTAGCCAATAAGAGTAACGCGTTCTACTTCGCCCCCCCGACCCCCGACCAGTAGGGGTGAATTGAGTTACTAAGTAATATCGGTGCTCCATAAGTTATTTGCTTCATGGCCGAGAGATGTCTCTCGATGTAAGCATACGGCATATATGATGAAAGCCGTTATCATAGCCTTGGAAGTATCGTTCCCGCGTTGCCACCCCTGCTGATGAAACAGGAACTCCTTAGGAGCTTACCTCACTCACTTGCAGGAACGGAGCAAACCCTTCAGAGAATTATTATTTGGCCGCGGTTTCCTATGATGATTATATATATATTATATATTTCCTATATATTTTCCCATCTCTTCAAATAACCACAAACAGACATATTCAAGCACACAAATGTTTGCACTGCGTGGTTAATCGAACCCACTAGTGTTGTCTTTAAAATAGCATTGCACTAACGCTGAGCTCGTCGTGGTACTTCGGAACGATGCGTCATGTTTCTGTAACGAGTCGCTCACTGTTCGCGATCTTTAAAGGTGACCTTATCGATCTAATGCCTGATGTTATGCCGTATAAGGCCTAGGTCAGCTTAATTTTGTTAACCTGCTTTTATATCTTGTTTACAAAAAGCGTCTGTTTAACACTGCATTCTCGCCCTCTAGTTCAATTACCAATACTCTTCCTAAAAATACTATTCAGGCGAAGCCAGAGTAAGAGCTAGTCATCTTTATAATAATATGAATACCTCAGATTGCTCAGGAACTCGGAGCGTGTTTCAGCTGTCTTCAATTTCATTCAAGTGTGTCGAAAATATTCCCCTATTGCTTGCAATAAGTAGCAATGCTCCTATTGTGTTCATAGTTGAATGAGGAAGGACACACGTGTAATTGGTTAAGCTAAGAGCAAGGCATCTGAATTACTAGGTAAGATAGAAATGTCTATGTTTACCTTGGATTAAACGGGTCAACCCAAGAATACAAAGGTAAAGTGAAAAGGGAAACATTTTCTTTCAGACTCTGTGATTATGGCAGAAACAAAATAAATAACCAACATTTTAGTGCTGCCCTCTGGCGGGCATTAAGAGTTAAGCCCTGTTAGGTCTCTATACGCAAAGGGTACCTACGATACCATTACTAGGGATTTGCTGTCTGTCCGTCTATCTAGCTACCTATCTGTCCATCTATCTGTCATAGAGTCTTTCATAGTATGTATTACTATGTTCACTATAAGAACAAATCATAGAAAAAAGGTAAAGTTAAAAAGTAAAGGAGATCGATCGCCATACAAAAAATGAATCTTTTGGCATTTTTTACACAGTGCAAGTACGACTAGTATTTGTACGGTTGAGATTGTGGTGAAAGATCTGATGTCCCATCAGAATATAGTAAAAACACACGTCCCTTTTGTCATCAAGTTATTATTTAACGGAATTATATATCATTATCAAAATCGCAGCTTTAGTTAACAATAGTAACTGGCAGTCAAGCAATAATTTCTAATGGATGTGTATTGTTGCCAACTTGTTGCCGTCCATCTTTGTTTCGGGTCGGTATTTCTGTAATATCGAAAGTTGGGCCCATTGTTGATTCACAACCGGGCGGGTCGAGCCGACCCACATTACTAACTTCGATGAAAACTATTCGATTATTTAAATGTGGGCCTTTGTTTTTCATTAATGGTTTTGTAAAATGTTTCATTTGAATTCATACTTTAATATGCATGCCTTAAACGCAGTCAAAATAATAACTAGATTAATCTGTGCCCTAGTTTCTTTTATATTACATGCAATTGTTTTGAATTCATGTATATTTTATTCGCTTATTGGTATTTTTCGTGTTTCGGAGGGCACGTTAAGCCGTCGGGCCCGGTTGTTGGCGATAAATGACAGTCGTTAAGCAAGTCTGTGGGTTTCGGGCGGCTTGAAAACATATGCCTACGTCAATTCGCAGTTGAGCTGCGCGGAGGAGTATACTCTAAAACCCTTCAGTTCAATATTTCGGGTTCGTGTAGTACTTGTATTCCTATTAGTTGTCAATGAATGAACGAAATCACATTAAGCAAATGCGCTGATTCGCGGATGGGCATTATGCTGCTATTATTGCTCGTTATAAAAAATATTTCTAATTTATTTAAAATTAATGATTCAAGAATAGATGAGACACTATCGAATATTAAAGTTACATTGATTTTTTACTACTATAAATCATAATTTGCTACTATTTTTCACAATTATAAGAAATTGTCCATGTCAGAAATTTCACGTTGTAATTTATATTATATGTACACAACTTTTCCAATACATATATATATTTTTAAATTACTAGCACATCTTTGACATACCTTGCGCATCTTTCGATAGAACTTTTTGTACTCTACCGATATTAAAATGAAGCATTATGATGGTTCCAAAGAGCTACCAATAAAATATTGCCAGGTATGTTCGTACGCTCTACAAAAGGATTTTAATATTCGGGGAAGTATGCCATTATAAGAATACCTATGGTTTCTCTTAGGAATACATTCATGTGCGCTGATATTAAATAAAAATTAAAATGATAGGGATGTCTTATAGCATCGATGTTATTGTAGTAGAGAGGTTTTGGTGTGCGTGTGTGTGTCCTATTTAGAGCAAAAGTTAATTTCACATATACGTACAAAACTTACAAGTCTGTACAGTACTGTACATTTAGGCAGGCCATTCGATCGAAATAGGACTTATGATAAAGCTGGAAACTATTCACTGAACGTCATTAGTGAAATTTAATAAATCTTTGGAGTTCTATTCGCAATAAGTCAATTTAAGTTTATATGTTAATTTTGTAAATATTAAGTTTAATATTTTTATCATTGCTGATTCTTAACACTGTTTTTTCACTTGTAGCTGTTATTTTGTCACCCGCTCATTGACGATTTATTTAACCATCTATGAGGTTGGCTGGAAGAGATCTCTGCTAGAGATGAGCTCACCTTTGTACACTATTTATGTAACAATAATCTGTATATCAATGTACAATAAAGAATCTTATAATGAGTATTTTAATTATGGAACGTGACAATAATTATTTGAATCACTTATTATCAAAAAAGCGTAAAAATGAAACAATCAAAATATTTTTTCGTTAAAGAGTATGAAATTTTGGACTTATGTCATATAATACAACTTTGACATTGTTTGTCACAGAAGAAGGTAAAAACGTTCAATAAGTACATAATTTCATCGAAGCGTTCATTAACAATAACCGACTACATAATAAAAAGCATCAGTTCATTATTGTTTGCACAGACTCGTAAACGCAATTACGCCTTGAGTATTCATTCAAATCTCAATAGCTCCGTATCTCATATCCGGATCTTGCGTACGTTTAAACAGAGTGGCGTTTGTAGAGCTCGTATCATTTCCGTTATAGTCTGTGACACGCCGTTGACGAGTTTTGGTGCCGCTTTAGTAGACTCGTCGTTTAGTAGACAGGAGTCAATAAATTGCAGCGAGTCCTCAGACTAATTTAAACTTACAGAATGGTCTCCGAATTGAAATCTCTAATGTTTTTTAAATTCAGATTAAATATTATTGAGATGTACGGAGCCCATCATTGCATTCAGAATTAACACAATGACTACAAAAAAATACAGTCAACTCCTCTTCTTAGCGATCTCTCGTTTCCATCACCGTTGAGGAAGTGGTTATCTCTACAGATAAATAAAATTGGAGTGTCTGTTTGTAATATTAAAATACTTTTTACTAAATGCATATGGATGTATACACGGTACATATACCAAAATGAATATTTTTACAATTTTTGTCTGTTTGTTCCGGCTAATCTCTGAAATGGCTGGACCGATTTTGACAGGACTTTCACTAGCAGATAGCTGACGTAATAAGGAGTAACTAAGGCTACTTTTATTTCAGATATTTTATTTATTTTTATTAATATATAAATAAATAATAAAAGTAACTATTCCGCGCGGACGAAGTACATAATACATGTCTATTATTATTTTGGTGTTCGCTATTTTACTCTGCTTATTTAGATACTTATAATCAAATCAAATAAATAAAATTATAACTGAACCATAACTTTTTGTTAAATTCCGCGCGGGCGAAGTCGCGGTCACAGCTAGTTACAAATATGTACATGCGAAAACTCGAATTTAGTGGTACATGGCTACACCGGGATCCAGGAAAAGTTGGTTAAAGGCTGGTTCTTTATCTACTACGCTATCACTGCTCAAAAGTTAACTATTAGAGTAGCTCTTGATAAGTGATCTAATCGTTGATCGTATGTAAAATTTCACCGATTGTCATGGAGGAAGCCTTACGCGACGTAGATAATTCACAAAACTTGTCACTGATGGTGATGCTGCATTCGAGTCTCTTTTCGCGTTGCATTGTGTTTTATATGCATAAGCCTAAATAGAAATACATTTTGTATTCCGATAATTGAATTTTACTTAAGATTTAATATTGTGTATATTCAGTTTAGTCTGTAGAGAGATCCTACCATCACGTCATGTCCTTTTAGACAGCTTAAATTTAAGAACTATTATAAATACAGGCACAAACAACATCTTCTACATTATCAAAAGTTAGTTACCTAAACCGCGATCTATGTGCCAAAACGCATCAGGTTCGGTTCGGTGGTTTAGCCATGAAAGAGTAACAAATATCGAACGACGTTTTGTTTATTTATTACCAGAAAGTTGATAATTCCAATACACAATGAGAACTGTTGTACTTCATCATATCTTTATATTACTTGAATCGAACTTACTTGAAATTTATTTACTTTTTTATATTTAATTTCATTGTTCCCTGTATTAATTATTACAATCACTACATTTTATAGTACTATGCACATAACGCAAGTCTTCAATCATGCGGATATCAGTAATTTCAATGCAATTTACACTGTAATGTTCATTTTTAGGGTTCCGTACCCAAAGGATAAAGTGGAACCCTATTACTGAGGCTCCGCTGTCCGTCCGTCCGTCCGTCCGTCTGTCATCAGGCTGTATCTCATGAACCGTGATAGTTAGACAGTTGAAATTTTCACAGATGATGTATTTCTGTTGCCGCTATAACAACAAATACTAAAAAATAGAATAAAATAAATATTTAAGGGGGCTCCCATACAACAAATGTTTTTTTTAGGGTTCCGTACCCAAAGGGTAAAACGGAACCCTATTACTGAGGCTCCGCTGTCCGTCCGTCCGTCCATCCGTCCGTCTGTCACCAGGCTGTATCTCATGAACCATGATAGTTAGACAGTTGAAATTTTCACAGATGATGTATTTCTGTTGTCGCTATAACAACAAATACTAAAATATGGAATAAAATAAATATTTAAGGGGGCTCCCATACAACAAACGTGATTTTTTTGCTCATTTTTGATCGATATTGATAACGGCAACAGGTAGACGCTTGAAATATTCACAGAATATTTAGTTATATATTCACTTTAAGAATAAATAATTAAATTAAAATAAAACAAATATTTAAGGGGGCTCCCATACAACAAACGTGATTTGTTTGCCACTTTTATAGATAATAGTACGGAACCCTTTGTGCGCGAGTCCAACTCGCACTTGGCCGATTGTTTTCATTTATTTTTTTAAAATCTTCATCTATGATATCCGCCTCCGTCTGAAAACCAGCGGCACCGCTCTGTTGTGACTTCATGCTGAGACGGGGACTTTTTGTTATTATAACACTGTTCAATAAAGGTTTTCTAATATTAAGTGTAATTCCTAAAAATGTTGTTGATGTTATGCAGTAAAACAAATGTTCTTTCTTTTTCCAAAGCTTCTATTTTGTATCTTTTTAGTTTATGATTGACTCTTCATAAACATTGCGTAGGATTAACAAAATACAACAATCATGAAAGAGAAAATAAAATTGGATCGCCAACAAAAAAAGAAATACCTAAATGAAGTAAATTTCCGAAGGTTCCAGATGATGATAGACCGCGTTGATGTTAGAGTGTAAATCCCTGATATTCCTAAAGTCCACATACGTCGTACGGGGTGGTCGCTGTGGAACTACTTTTCTATTTCCGTTTTGCCATGATGCCTGATGAGGTAATTGCTAGCGTCGGACCCTACCTTTCTGTATCTTAGAGGTAGTTCCCCAGAGCATGCTTTGATGTATTCTACTTCTCTTAAAAAGTGTAAAATTTGTCAGTAAGATAGAAGAGAGCTGCATTACGAAGTCGTATTTTATATGATTATAATGATTATTGACGAGCCCGGTAGTTAAGCGGCTAACCTGCTCCATTTAATTAAAATCAGAACCAACTCCCCGGCGCTTTTAGCAACTTAATAAAAGTAAACATTAATTAATTATGCCGTAATAAATAATTTGAACAGCCCTTAATCACGAGGGTGATGGTGTAAAACTAGACGACACTTATTTTGTATTAGGTAGATAGCTGATTAAATCCAAATAATTATAATGATTGTTTATATAATAATTAGTTATTTATCATCGCATTATCATCAGCGTCTATCAATCCACGGTAACATATCTACTTTCACTAGTGCTTTCCACCTTAAACAACTAAGTTAAGAGAGGTAGGGTGTATCAAAGCAGCCCTACGCAAAACATACCTTCATTTATCAGTTAACTAATAGTATACACAGAACGAGTATATGCGCCCTACTTTGTTTTTGACGAAATGACGCTGCGGAACTCTAAATTATTTACTTATTTATTTGTTAAATTGAAGTACCAAACCTACAAAATATAGTTATACATACACCTTGTGGAATACCTTGGCAAAGACAAGCCGCTGTGGCTTGAATATTCAATAAAACACTGTCTGAGCTACGTCTCAAGTACCTACGCGTCATATCTGCCCCAGTGACGTTGACGTCTTTAGGGGACGCATCAGATGTCCCGAATATGATGTCAAAGGACGTCGAAAATCGTGAAATTCATTTATATCGTTCCCTTGAAAATGTATTGAATAAAAGATCGGATGTGTCCTGGCATCAAATATCATAGGAAATGTTCATTAAAAAATAAAAGATATTTAAATTAAAATTATTGACCAAGCTGAACGTGCGTGGACGTTAATGTATATTAATAATTAAAATTTTACAAACTACATATATAATTATCCATTCGAAATATTGTCCCTTTTAATTCTTATATATACCCTTATAAGTACTGGTGTCGGTAAAGTATTTTGTTGCTAAAAACCTTGCCTTTTCACCTGCTCTATTTAATTAAAATCAGAACCAACTCCCCAGGGCTTTAAGCAACTTAATAAAAAGTAAACATTAATTAATTATGCTGTAATAAATATTTTTGAACAACCCTTAATCACGAGGGTGATGGTGTAAAACTAGACGACACTTGTTTTGTATTAGGTAGATAGCTGATTAAATTGAAACATAATGATTGTTTATATAACAATTAGCTATTTATCATCGCGTTATCATCAGCGTCTATCAATCCACAGGTAATGTATCCACTTTCCCTAGTACTTTCCACCTTAAACAACCGATTACTTGCTGCATTTTTGTTCCTGGCCCTATTTTTTCGTTCCGTATCCAAAATGTATCTGATGTTTATGCTTTTATCCATCCGTTTGTCACACGACTTTATCTTTTGAAGCGTAATAGGCAGATACTTAAATTTTTCACAGAATGCATTGCTATGACCGCCATAACAAAATTAAAACAATAATAAAATTACAAATTAACGGGAGTGCTCATACAGAAACGTGTTGTATTTTTTCCGGGGTTTTTCTACTCTATGGTCAGAACCCTGTGTGTCCGACTCGCACTCAGCTTGCTTTTTTTGAGTCCATCCAACGGATATTATCAATAGGTCATCCGTACCGTAAAGTACCGTAAAGAAGATTGAGCTCTTTCAAATGATCATATAGACTTCTCATGATGACTGTAGCGGTTAAACGTATTTTATAAAGACTTTAGATCTCGAGAAATAGCGTAAATGTAAATGTTCTTCGTAATAATCGCACTTGATAATTTACTTTTGTTATTTGTAAATCTGAAATGTGATCTTTGCCAAAATAAAATCTAATCACAGCAAATTGTTTACACATGGCAAAACAAACTCACGTAAAGTAAGGATATTCAAGGATATTGTTTACTTCAACCAAAGTCCGCTTTAAAGTCTACGCAGCGAGCTCTGGGATTTGCCTTTAATAAAAATTTTATGTAGACACGAAGCTGTTATGAAGTTGCAAATTAATTTAGCCCGGTTTTGGCAACTCAATTTTCGGTATATTTTATCCGCCAATATTTACTGAATATCAATTATTTGGTACTCGACGGTTTGGTACTGTCCAGGAAGCTTCTGCTATCAATCTTATTGCCCTTTTCGTTTTGATATTGTATTTTAATTCAACGTTTTTGGCGTAAAAAGTAATATGTTACCCCGAATGTATGCCAATCAGCTAAGAATCAAAGACTTTTTTTCAATTGTATCATTTGTAATCCAGATTTTAAATTTCCGACATTTTTTATTTCAGATTTTTTTTACATGAAGTGGCTTCGATTTCGGTCGCACGGTTAACCGCACGATGGCAACTATATTGCAGTAAATTATAATTGCATTTTAAGATTATTATTTAGATAATAAATGCATAATTATTATTTTAATGGGATGAAAAAGTTATGTCATTTTATGTACGTCTCTCAGCGACACTGTCAAACAGATTCACAGGTTTATATTTTTTCGACACGGATTCTTATTTTGTTAACGCAGCGACTTCTCTGGAGATTACTAGTAACCTTAAATACTCGTAGGATACAACAAGATCCCAGAGAGTTGTTATGTTGCGTAGGTACTAACATCTAAAAGAATTTATATGCAACAATTTTTATATAAATCTTCAGTGAATTCCTTATACGTTTTTGTAGATGGTGCTTACAGCGAATCGTTACAATAACAAAGCAACACAATAACGAGACTAAATCTTCTTTTATAACAAGTTAATAACAAATTCAATATATTTCTACTCTACCTATATTATACCTCATAATACATCATTCCCGAGCAAAAGAAACATCTTATCTATATTTGAAAATTGGACATATTTTTCTGTATCTGAAAATATTTATTGTTGACCCGAATTACTGATATATTAATATAATGATTGATGTATTTTTGGCATGCTGTAAATATATTTGAGAAAATTACTTATATTTTTGAAAAAAATGTGTATATACTACATTTGTTACAATTATAAACATGCCAACATCCAGCTTCTGCAAATTACTAGGTTGCGAAATTTGTTGGAAGCTTTCTGTGAAGGTTTTCCCATGGGACATGTAGTTTGTCATACAGCTGAAGACTATGTTACTATAAACAGGAATATAGGAAGTGTTAAAGTAAAACTGTTAATTAAATTACTCTTAATAGGAGAGTCAGCAGTATTAAGTAGGTTAGGTAGATTATCGCTGAGTGTTGCTACATACACGGTCATCGTAGTCCTTTTACAGAAGCTTTTATGTTCACTCATTTATAGGAACATAACAACACTAATTGATATTTGTTGTGGTGTGCGATATAGCCGCATCGAATATTGGGACAAATATAGCTATTTCTCTTTCTTCCGAGTACCCTGTTGAGTAACAAACAAATAATTTGTTATTCAGCAGGGTGCAACTGATTCTTTGGTGACTTTGGCTCTTTAGGTATTAATAAACCGTTTATAAACCAAACAAGTCAACACTACTAAAGATCTAAATAGCATCAAACTGTTTTAAAATACTCACTCTGCGAGACTAATTTTTCTGGAGTTACAAGCATCGATAGGTCGAGATAATTATTTTACATCGTGTGGAAGTAATTATGTCCTTCGTGGGTTGGAATTTGAGGATACAGCTTCACCATATCTGTAGCTAACACCAACCTTAACTACACGTGGTTTACCTTGACAACTAGTAAATAACGCTCTGGCGAAATAAGTTGGCACAGCGACATTTAATGTGCAGGTCGACTGGAAAAGTATATACCCTAGAGAGAAGTACGACCACGACAATTAACTGAGGTTACCAGAATGCAACCAACTTCCTGCATTAGTAGTGGGAGTGAAATAGCGTTATGATATGTTCTTCTTTTATGCGAACGTTCATAGGATATGATAACCACTTCAGATCAAGGAGAGCGTACGTTTGTGTACCACCGACATAGTTAAAAAAAAGGTATATACTCTTGGTATGCAAGCATCTACGGTATAACAATTTGTCATCAGGAAGGGCGTATACTTGTAGCCACATGACAAACCTTTCACAAGAAAACGTGAAGCTTGTGTTATGGGTACTAGACAACTGATAAACATACGTAAATACAACGTATTTCTTTTTTTTTTTAAATATATTTATTATATATAAAAAATACCCAGACCAAGATAAACAGACATGTTCATGCACACAAGTGTTTGTCCTGTGTGGGAACCGAACCCACAAGCGTTGGTGTCAAAGTAGCGTAATAGCGCGTTTCACAGCTACGCGTCCGACCTCTCTTAAATGTACGTGTCATCCATCTATTATTAAATTGCCTACTACATAAAAATTTCACTATTTCGCAATATTTATACCTACTATACGGAAAATTTTCTATTAAATAAACTCTGCAAGAAAACAATGAAGTAATCTATGGATTAGAAAATCCTGATGCTGATGAAACAGCTGTACAGAGTACGTTTGGCAGACAAAGATTCCCTTCGTACCGACTAACCCCCCAACGAGGGTAATTTAATGCCGACACCTAGCCTCAACTTGCTCCACTTTCCAACTTGGGTGCTTACGGGCAAACCGCTGCTCTTGAACGATACCCAAAGTTAGTCTTGCTTCGGAGTTCGACCATACTCATAACGGTAGGCAGGGTTAAAACCTTCCACTTCCAATTGAGTTTGTATAAGACGCTTAGAGAAAACTAATCAGTTTGAACAAAAACATATTAGATATAGTTATAGTAGCTTATACTTGCAATATCAGGTGATCGTAGCCATCCTCGCTACTATTACCCCAACTCCTCAGGAGCTTACTAATGACCTCACTGACTCGCAGGAACATGACAAGAATTTAAGGAGTTGTTATTTGGCTATGGTTTTCTGTGAGGTGACGTACGTCTCTAGTCAAAGTACGTTGGTGTACCTTACTTTGTTGAGTTTTTGTATGCCAGTACATAAACTCAATAACGTAAGAAAGACAGACAGTTCTGTGTATCAGTTATTGCAGATATAAGTACAATGTTCTCCAGGTTACAGGATATGAGCAGCGATAGCCTAGTGGATAAAGTACCGGCCTAGTGACCATCAGGTCTCCGGTTCGAATCGGAAATTATATTTCGGAAGACGTGTGATCTTACCTAAGAATTATCTGGTTTTCGCTCTGGGTTTCGGAGGCAGTCGATGCAGTTGATGGCAGTCGGTCCATGTAAAAATGAGTATCTTCGCTGAATCCCGTGACCCCGCTTATCCTAATGGATTAGGAAACGGAATAACGCTAAGAAGAAGAATATTCTCAAGGCTACAGGTTATCTCTTACCCAAATCTCGTTTCGTTTTTTTTCCCGCAGTTAACTTTGAAGCGGTAACAAGCAAACAGATAAAGTCACTATGACAATTATAATATAACAGTGAATTACAATTATAATTAACTGATCTCAGCAGGGTTTGTGCTGCCTGAACAATAAAGGACATAAAATCCATAATAAATGACATACATGTACCGATGATGTGTAAGTTCATCAGTCTGGGATATACTAATATGCATTTCCCCAATCATATTTCCAATCAATATCAATCAATTCAATCACCAGTTTAATTATCCCAACATAGATATGTAATTGGATTTTGGAGTATGAAATGAAAAACTATTTTCTACTTTAAATTTCGGATGTATTCGATATTTGCGTATTTCTCTTTTATGTCTTTTTTAATTATGAAACCAGCGTGCACGCTGTCAGTTTACACAAAGTAAGCAATTAAGGCTTCCTCTGGTTGGGTTACAATTTACTGAAAGCAAAATATGTACTCGTTTCATATTTGTTCGACAGTTTTCAATATTAAAATTGCATCAGGTTTATTTCCAGTTATTGGTATTAACATTTTATTTAACAAATGGTTATTTTAATTAAAAGTTGGTCGTTATTACGCAGAGTAGGTACAATGAAGTATTTTGTACTAGCAAACTCACGCGACTTTGTTCTGTCTGGATAGTATTATTTTCACTGTATATGGGATTCCGTACTATTGTGAGATTAAGCCGTACTAGTGGATCAACAGAATTTATTTAAACGAAACTTTTCTAGGTATCTCAAGGCGGACCATCTGTTCATCATACATCTGTAAACAGGCAAAGTCAAATAGTTTAATACCTTTTTCTCCTTATATTGTCGATTGATATTCCTTTTTTGTTTTTGTTTATAAGTTAGTTTACGTATCTTTGCCATACGACGTAGTAGACAAAATAATCCGTCAGTTGTGTCCTGAATCCCCCATGAAACGTAAAGTTGGGAGGGCGGAAAACGAAGGACAACTATAATGTTATAGTAAATAAATTGAGTAGTACATCAACTAGACTAATAACAATAGGCCACTAAGGCCTTTTTGGACATACTCATGTTAGCTTTGAAACATTTAGGTTTAAAATGGAACCACATGTTACGAGGCGCAGTCGCAACTTTGCGCACTACGGCGCAGGGTGCGACTGTGTTAGCACAGTGGAATATATGAGTATGATTACTTCACATAAATCTTAGAAAACTTCCCACAAAGCCTTGTTCTCAATTAAATCCAATGCAACCAGTCTTTCGTTCTGTCTGGTCTCGTTAAACAATTTCTGTAGCGGTACGCTACTTTAACGCAAGCATTAGTACTTAATTTCAAAAAAATGCTAGTCATTCCACTAATTATATTCTGGCGTGATTATATCTTGCGTGTTCTTTGAAGTTAGCCTACTTCTACTTCTTTGTACTATGGTTACACGCTCAGATATATTGGTTTATTATACGGGGAAGTTGCTTACACAACGAATGCCATATATTACGAACTTGGGTAACGTAACTTTATCTATCACAGACAATAGATGTCTACTTTCAAATTAGCCGCGTGTCCTTGATGTTTTATGCAACGCAGGCAGTAAAAATATTCCTTGGTAGGTCTAATAGGAAAGGAGCATAATGAAACGAGTTTTATCAGATCAAATTCAGATCTTTTTGGTTATATTTTACAGGAATATATCGTATATTATTTAACAGAATTAATGTTATGATTTTATACAGTATTGCAAAAGGGTCTATAGGCAATTTGATCTAAACTACTTTGTGTTAGAATAACTAAATATTATTATAACGATTAACATTTACAGTGCCTGAGTCTGCCTCGTGGAGAGACGAAACACATATCGCGGTGCTGCAGGGCAGCAACGGTGACGAGTGCATGTGGTTCATATTTCAGGTGGCGGACACTCGCAGAGACGACCGGAGCAGCCATGGCAGAGTGACACGGCATGCATCTACTGACGATAGTGGGTGGGTGCCGGACGGCACTAGTTCGCATGAGCTAATCGACTCAAATTGCCTGTAAATTTGACATTCGCAAAGTAACGCCTGCGCATGATGTATTTTAGCGCCTAATTATCTCAGCGATTTGAGCCTACTAACTAATGGGAGAATATTTTGAGCTATAAGCCGAAAAGTAATGTTGATCCGCAAACTAGCCAAAAAGAGCTGCACATGCTACTTTGCCCTCCGATCCCTATCAGTGAATTGAATTATCACGTAATATCGGTCTCATCGACTCTCCATATGCTATTTCCTTCATGATACAAACAGCTTACCCTATAAGAGACTTGGCGTAAAGATATAGGGAGAAAGACATACGGAGACATATTTTTATGTAGAGATTTTCATTGTTTAACTATCATACATACATACATATCATCACTCCTGTCTCCCATTGGGGTAGGCAGAGACTATAGAATGCCAGGTGCACCGATCCAAATACACCGCTCTCGCTTCTTCTACACTCATCAACCTCTTCATGCATGCTCTTCGGTTTTTTGATTTGGCCCTTTTTCAACACATCACCAATTTGATCTATATGTGTGCGTCTAGGGCTGCCCCTCCCGACATCACCATTCACTCTTGCTTGATACACTTCTTTCGTAACTTTAACTATCAAATTATGTTAAAACGTTTTCACCAATCAGTATTCAAACTTAAAATATAAAGTAACAGTTTGCTTCGTATATATGTAAATAGGATACACAACATAAGATTCTAGATAGATCGCTGAAGTTTCTAGGTGCTATTACAACATCCCGGAGTTTATCTTGACATTGCACAAATAGAATGCTTAAGGGGTGCTTTCTATCATCACATAGGAACATATTAAACGGAGTTCTAGCCACCTGCTCGCAACTTCTACGTAATACCTTCTGGTAAATGTTATATAGTTAACATCTCGTGTTGTTCTTTGTGTTTCGCAAGATAACAGTGCATTATATCACTGAGCTAGTAAACAGGCGTACGGGCAGCTTGGTTGATTTACAACCTTACACGAAAGTTTATGCTTATCTGCGTAGGTGAGTCTTTTTCATAACAATCTTAATGTTAAATATTTTATAACTATAACTAATTTCACGCCAAATCCCTTGCGGGGTAGGCAGAGAGATCCGAGTGCCACGTGACTCGATCCTTACACACTTCACTCGCCTCTTTAACATTGCTCTTCTTATGCACGCTCGCTGGTTTCTAAGGCTCCTGACATCACCTTCTGATAGAACACGACCAATTCGGTCATGGTAGGTAAGTCTTGTACTTCCTCAGCTCCTACATCCTTCTACTTTTGCGTTGTGTATCTGCTTCGTCATTCTTTCATTCTGCGTTCTTTCTACAAGTCCGAACCAACGGAGCATGCCTCTTCTTATTTTAATATTAAATATTTATGTACTACTGTTATAGTAGGAGAACCTGCTTCCTCCATAATCATATAATTATGGAGGAAGTAGGTTAACGATAATTCATCATTCATTTAATGTACACATTGAATTAAAGAAAATGTAAATATTCTACTGTCTATTTAATTGGGCCCTGATGACCCTGTGCTTCTCGTTATGGTCTATCACAGGAGTGAGGGTAAGTTCCTTGTATCCTCTCAGTGACAATTTTTTTATACAATGTCTGGAGGCATACAAGCATACGACCCACCTGATGTAAACGGTTACTGTAGACTATTAACACTTGTAGTACATTAAGTTCTGGCACAGTGCCACCTCATAAGAATTTACTGGTAACCTAACTCACACGCAGGAATTCAACAACACTCGAGGGAGTTGCTATTTGGCTATGGTTTTCTGTGAGGTGGAGGCACTTCTCCGGATGGGCTACTTTGATGCGCCTACCTCTCTTAAAAACATCCGAAACATGTTCAGGCACAAAAACGTTTGTCCGCTGTGGAAATCGAACACACAAGCGTTGGTGTCAAAGGAACGTTACTATCCACTGCGCCTCTGAGCTCGTCGCTGGTCGCTGGTCCTTGCTGTTAAGGTCTACCACTGGCATGAAGGCGCACTATGAGAGGGCGTAATGAACTTATCAGCTCCGAAGACATTAACCAACAGTCCACATATTGTGAATTCGGTGTAATAAAATTAGAATTTAATTTTAAATAATCCTTCGCCAGATAACTTTACGTCGTCTGTCTTTCTTCAGTCCTAATGGGTTTAAAACGTGCTCCACCACGCTTCTCAACTGTCTTTTGGCGGGTAGTAGTATTTTCAGGCTAATTGAGTGCAACCAATATTCTTCTTCATTAATTTATTTTTATTTCTTAACAAATTTCTTGTATAAGATAATATAAACATACACACTTAAGTACACTTGTACAATGTTGTAAAATGCGCAGATTTTTATAATAAGATATCTTATTATATCACAGTGTGAACATAGCAATGTTACAACACTACCTAAAATTTGGAAGAGTGGAACCTCCACAGACGAGTCTCTATTCTTCTATTCTAGTAACGAGTATGAAAAATTAAGGCGACACATCGAAAAATTAGACCAACTTTCATCGAATAGTATAGGCTAATGACTAAACTGACGGATCTAAGATTTTAATATAAATAACTTCATTTCTTTATCTTGAATTTGCTTGCTCAAATACGCGATTGTGTAAAATTGATTCGATAATAATTACTTTCGAAAACACCTCCTGAAATTCATTATTTTTGAAATTACAACGAAGTTGTTCTGTTTATACGCTTCAAAATTACTTAAATCTATTAGTAATATCTATGTTTATAATATGGTTGCTGCATATTTTGATAAGTGAAACATGAAATTTTTTAAAAATATTTTAAGTTTCTGACAATTTCTAAGCGATCACATTCGTCTTGGGTGCTACGTGTTTTCGACCTTATTGTGCGGTAATGAGGATTATAAACGCGTTGACTAACTACATCCAGCCAGTCCGGCTGCAGCCCGCTTCGAGGTGAGACCTATGTCGACTGTCTGCTCGAGCTCGCTCCATTTACATCGCGACACCGAAGTTTTTATAATTAATAGTTGTAAATATTCAATATTATAGTATTTAGCGTAAGTGTATTATTATTAGATATAAGTAGTAAATAATATTATAGGTTTATATATATTTATTATACTGTTGTAATAATGGGGAACACTAAAAAGAAAATATATAGAATAAAAATACAAAGAAAATGTTCGTAGAATGGCGGAGGCGAACAAGACAAGGTATTTTTTTTTTTTAATTATTAT
Organism: Pyralis farinalis; assembly: GCA_947507595.1. Classification (NCBI taxonomy): domain Eukaryota; kingdom Metazoa; phylum Arthropoda; class Insecta; order Lepidoptera; family Pyralidae; genus Pyralis; species Pyralis farinalis. The sequence continues at coordinate 9,962,490 of OX382278.1, forward strand.
ATTCATTAAACATATTATAATAACATTGTGTAGACATATTTCTAGTTTTTAGAACAGTTCCTAGGTATGGTTGGCCCAAGCTATTTAATTCCTCTTCAAACTTTTTTTTAATTTTGCTTACTTAATAACTCTATATAAAACTGCATTAATTAAATAAGAGTTATTTTTTGCAGGAATAAACAGTAACATTTGATAATTGGTATACATTATCCACAGGCTGACCGCGTACCTATATAGGACGTCAAACTCCTATTATGTCCATTATAATCTGACCGAACTCCGACTTAGAAGTTGTACGTCGGTGGAGGTCAGGTTACATTGGAAATTTATACCAATAAGGTTCGCGCTCTCAGCACATAGCAACCAGTGGAGACTCTTTATTTCTTTGTATTAAAATAAAAACTTATAAAATAGGATATTTTTGCTGTTTTGTTTTTTAGGAGAAACTTACTAAATAAACATATTCCACTAGAAGAATCACTACTCGATTTATATGCTACTTTAACGTAAGTGTCATACGGGACGACAAACTCATAGTAACCATTATAAGCTCACCGAACTCCGACTTAGACATTGTACGTAGGTGAAGGTTAGTTTACGTTGGAAATTTATCCAATCAGAAGATAGAAAACCCTCCACTGGTTTTTTTTTTTTTTTGTATTAAAATAATTACTAGTAAAATAGTATATTTTGATAGTTTTTAAAAAAAACTCGGTATGTTTCATGTTAAAGAAGCGAGCGAGATGTGTAAGTACCGAGTCATGTGGCGCTCACGAGGGATTTAGCGTGAAGATATAGATAGATAGTATACTTATACCCATGGTACTCGTGAAAACAAATAATATTTACTATGAACCAACACTGAAAACACAAAAAAATCATCTATTCTATACATTGTGGTTAGTATTGAACTATTGTACGGATTAGATTTATTTTGCAACATCAGAGATGGTCCTGGTTCTTTCTTCTTGAGAGTTTAATAAATAACAAGGAAACGTACAACAATACAAAACACAGAGTATACATAAGTAAAATACAATAAATGTCATTATACTGAAGTTAAAGTTATGAAACAGCAAGAAAATCATTTGTCACATGTTTTTTTTAAATATGAATAGATTATAAAATCTATTTGTATATATGTATATTAGGGTGTCCCTTATTTTTCAAAGTTTTTATTTTCTAACGCATATGTCTTAGTTTTGTTCATTTGCTTTTAAAACACTCGGAAATTAATTTTTAACTTATTTGGATTACGATAATCCGTGCCGAATTACATCGAAACATGTTCATACAAGTTGCGCGGCAGTGCCGCACGTACTCGCGGTATTCATTTGTTCAAATTCAAAGTCAAAATCTTTTTATTCCGTAAAAATGGCTACATTTGTTTGGAATCGTCACATTTTTTTCCCCTACCGTGCAGTTCATGACTAGGTGAGCACTGATAAAAATACTGCCAAAAAACTCAGGCATCCCTCTTTTGGTATCCAAACAAATTTACATATTTTGTTAATTACGTTATAATTGGATCGACTCACTCCCAGGCATTTTTATCATTAATATAGTCAGATAATTTACAATATGCCCTGCTACACAATTTGGCTTTAATAGTAGTTTTAAATTTGTTTATTGACAAATCTCTTATATTGCTGGGAAGTATGTTATAGAACTGTATACATTGCCCCATAAAATAATTACTTGTTTTGTGGAGACGGCTTGCATATAACACAAGATTATGCTTATATCTAGTATTTATGCTATGAGTATCACTCTTTTTACAAAATGAGTCTATGTTTTTATGGACATACAAAAGATTTTCATAGATATATTGCGATGCGACTGTTAAAATATTTATTTCTTTGAATTTTTCTCTAAGGCTCTCCCGGGGACCAAGTTTGTAGATAGCTCTTATGGCTCTCTTTTGCAATAAAAAGATGGTGTTAATATCCGCGGAGTTACCCCAAAGAAGAATTCCATATGACATAATACTATGAAAGTAGCTGAAATAAACTATTCTAGCCGTATCAATATCAGTGAGCCGTCTAATAGTTTTCACTGCATAAGCTGCAGAACTTAGTTTTCCTGATAATTTTTCAATTTGTGGGCCCCTTTGTAGTCTGGAGTCAATTGTTATACCCAAGAACACAGTTGTCTCCACAGAGGCTAAATTAGTTCCATTAACATGTACATTGGTAGCCACCTGTCTTACATTAGGTGTTGAGAACTTAATTACATTAGTCTTTTTATCATTTAAAAGCAGATTATTAACACTAAACCAAAGAATAACTTTAGTGAGAGCATCGTTAACTTCGTCATAATTACCTAACCGTCTATTAATTTTGAATGTCAGTTATTCTCGTGATTAATACGTAATGTTTTAACTTTTATAAGATGGCACTGGAATTGAGAAGCAATAAATCAAGTATTTTCTTAGTTGGAGACGTAAATTATCAAATAATAGGCGCAAAATTACAGTCTAACCGTCATGTTCTTCCTGTACTTTTTTATAAAATTCGCGAAGTTAAATTGACTGTTAGTGAAAGCGCATACCTAGTCATTCGAGAGTGTATTATATTTAGGGAAAAAGCTAGGATCCCTACCAGAGATATACCTAACTGTGTAAAATAACTTGTGAATCTTCACCAGGAGGGAGTTGCAAAAAAATTCCAATAAAATACAAGATGTTTACAAGCGCCGTGAGGACTTTCAAAATAATTTAGATAGTTTATTCGATATAGCACACGCTGATGCTTTAGAACGGATTACAATAGAAGAAGACAAAATATTTATATAAATAATTCAGGATGTTTAGCAGGCGCACAAAAAAAAGTTAGCCGAAAAAGAAGAAAGGACCAACCAGAGAAAATTAAAAGAAGAGAAAAAAAGACATGACCAAATGTGTTACGAGGAAGGAAGACTTTATCACGCCTATGTTAGTTGCAGATTTAGATAGATCTCAATTAAGCATAAGGGATTCTGTCTATATACATCGGGCTGTAGTAGAAGCACTAGATTTTAGCTGTGATGATTTACCGATAAACAAATCGTCTATCAACGCATTAGCACTCAGAGTAGAAAAGATAGAGCGGAATCTATAAAATCAGATTTTCAAAATAATATGTCTAAAATGGTGACCGTTTACTGGAATGGGAAATTGTTACCTGGTCTGGACGTGAGAAGCCCTAAAGAAGAACGCCTGCCAATTTTAATTTCATTTAGAGAAAATGAACAACTTCTGGCTGTACCCAAACTAGAGAGCTCTTCCGGCCAGGATCAAGGTAAAGCTGTGTCAAATCGAATCAAAAATCCACCAAGTCACAAGCAGCCCTGATATCCCAATGTTCAAAAAATTTATAGTCGACTGGAAAACTATTAATCCTGCTGCTATTCAATCGTACACCGATATTGTCACACAATATTTTGGTAATACAATAATAAAAGAATTGTTGATATTTTATATTCAAGAATTACAAAAAAACATTGTACGTGACGATTATCGGGAAGTAATTGAACTATCCATTATATTCCTAGGAGGAGATAATGAGAAAAAAATTAAAATCAGACCTCCTGGAGCCTGGCGATGCATCAAGCAAGGTGGATGGTTAGAGCTATTTACTCTTTAAAAATATGTTTGTTGCAATCCCAATCCAAAATTATAAGGATAAACGAGTACTTCAAGACGTTTGTTTATTCATAGCGGTTATATATATTACGTGAAATAGCTTGAATGTAGTCTGGTGGTGAAGGCACCAAATCAAGATTTGTGCTTATTAAAGAGGCTCAAGGAATAAAAATTAATTTTATAAATTATAATTTTATCAATTTATTTAGCTACATAACGGTTAGGGTCAAAAACAGCAATTTTTAAAATCTTAGTGATAATTGAATGTTAAATCTAAATATTTTCCATAAATTTATAAATCTATATCATTAGATGAAATTAATCATTATAATTTATTCTTTCGAAGGATACCCTAAAATATTGGTTGTGTTTTTTTCACATTTCGCTGATTGGATTCCAAGTGCTTGATAAATTTTTGGTAAAGGTTAAATTTACATTTAATGATCAAAATATACAATTTCTTTATCATTTAGTAACGCAATCTTTCAGTAGATACCTGAATGATATATTCGTCGATGTTAGGTATGACAATGAGGGCGCCACTGAACGAGACCTAAGTAAGTACAACATAGATACCGAGACATGTTAACTTGTAGAGATATAAACATAAAACGATGTCATTGATTTCTCTTTCAATAAACTTTTAAAAGTGAATACGTTTCTGTAGTTTTTTATTACTATTATTACTATTGTTTTCCGTCTAGCTTAAATAAATATGTTTGGTTCAGTATGTATAAAGTTAAATAATAATTAAATCAATATTTTTTATTAAATATTGATATTATAATTTTTTTTAGGTGTGACGCGACTCCGTAGCTTTTCTGTTCGTTTGCATTGACTATACGTTGACCCCAGGCTACCTATTAGGCGCTAATTTCAAATTTTACAAATCGAGCGTAGAGTGTCACTTGAGGGGCGCGGGGTGATTGGGCGGAGCCATTTTAAAGCTTCACGATCGAGGTGTCGCCTTAAGAATCATTGCAATTTTTTTAATTTTCGACGGAAGCACAAGTACAGAGGAATTTGAAATCAAATGCATTATTAAATAGGCTATAGTTTTCCTTGCAAGTTTGATACGAGTGATGCAATTCCAAACGTCATAGTATGTATGTCGGGATGCTATAATTCAAAGAAAATCAGTTAACTATCGCCATAGAAGCCTATCCAACTTGTTAAAACAATTTACAGTTCATATGCATGAAACAATTTGCAAGTTTAGTGTTTGTAACCCGTGAATGCCCCGGGTGGGTGTATTCTGTACGAACTTGTAACAAAAGCGCAAAGTGCCACATAATACAGTGATGAGAGCAGCAAACTTGGCATGTAACCATAGGCTGTAATTTGTTAAATGCAAGCTTTGCGCACATAGTTTCCTTCTAGTCACTTGTCTCTAAGTTGTGAACTGCGAGCACAATGGTAGGAAACACTTACAGCAAATTGTAAGTTTAAATATTTCTACAAGTGTGTGAAATACAATGAAACTTTTTTACAAAACAAAATTGATTAACAAATTATCTAACTTCACGCCAAATCCCTTGCGGGGTAGGCAGAGAGAACCGAGCGCTCCATGACTCGGTCCGTACACACCTCACTCGCTTCTTTGACATTCATAGCTCTTTTCATGCACGCTCGTCGGTAGTCTCCATAAATTATTAACAAATTATTCTTAATATATTTTTACAGATGTATATAATCATTTAATATTCAACTTTTATTCAGTACCTTAATGTATCGATAAAGAAATACTTCAAGTGACTTTTATTTGTCACATGCTGGTAACACAGCTACTCATCAGGAACTTACTAGCAAACTCACCCACTCACAGGAACACAACTCTACAAGGAGTTGTTATTATGCTGCGGTTTTCTGTGAGGTACGCAGGATATGGAGGCCTTCCCTTAAAAACAGTATTGTAAACAATTGATTTATTCATCTATATACATGTTTAAATTAATATTTACATATCATTTTATTAATACCGATTAGGCATTTAATTAAAAAAAAAATGTTTTAGTACACTAGGTACTAAATTGGCAAACAATCATACTATCAGATCACGAAGAAAGCTCGTAAAAGTAGCATTTTGCAATTCTAAATTTTGTGGTTGGCAACACAAGCGGTGACAAATTCCTACGACTTGTGAATTACATGTTCGTAAAGTTTACAACCTCACTTAAAAAGGTCACGTCGGATGTATCAGGTGCATCGAACAATTTTCTTTGAACTATTCAGCTCCAATACCCAATTGCCATATATCTTCGCACGACTATTATCTAAAGTTGCAGTCGAAACTTAGGTACCTACAGTCTAAGTTTAGTAGCATTTGAGACATAAGGGTTGGAATCCACTGTTGTCGTACGATTGTATTTTGTTCTTATTTGTTTATCTGAATATCTCATTGGACCCTAAGTAATCGCAGTAATAAATTAACAGCACTCACTCGCACTCACGTTGTGCTTGCTTATAACTATTTATAATCATATTGTCTAGATTGTATTAGTTGAGTAGCTAAAAGATATTTAGGCATAAATGTAACATATCGCCTTTAATGATAAATACTTAAAAGACCTAGCTTTGCTCAACGCTTTCTATATTTTTTTGTATAAATTCGCATTTTATTAATAATTACACCTGTACCGATAAACTTAAAAAGCCAATCTAAATACAAAATTTGATAAAATTTTTCAAGCAATCTAATCGTACAGTTAAGCTTATTTTTAAAGGTATATTCACAAACATGTTTATATGGATTAAAGATTAATTAGTTTAATTATTTATGTACTTCAGTTTAGGTCGAGTCTGGTTTAGGTCAGGTATGAGTCGGATTTGGCTCAGGTTTCAGCCAAGTGTAAAAAATAAATATGTTTCTAACAAATACACATTCACAAACTTAATTACATGATCCAAGGAATGTATGATTTCTCTCAATTCGCGAGTATACCCCCACTTAACTTGCCTTGTTTTAGAGTGGTACTAATGTCACTGCAGGAAGGGACCTCTTTAAGCTTTTTGTTCTTTGAAAATATCAAGCTTAACTGAATACGAATGACGCGTATTAAAAGTGATTACATCGTGCTTGCTAAGCGTTCATCAAATAGTTCTTTATTCAGAGCATTGTTCATTTTCAATGGAGAGTGGGCTTAATATCTCAGCTGGAGCGATTACTGCCGAGATATCAAGTTATATGAGTGAGTAATGCCAGTAGTTTCAATGAGTTTGCACTTACTTGTTCATTAGTCCTACTGATTGCTCTTCAGCCCAACTTGATGATAATACTAATATTACCCTGTAGATTTCAAGCCAACCTGCTGTACCTCAGCATCGAACATTTCGAGAATGCTGGTGTTCATTTGCCTCGTGTACTCGCGCTGTTATTTAATCTTTGCCTTGGTCACTCATATTTGCCAGAGCCACTGATGCGTACTATAGTTGTACCAGTTGTAAAGAACAAGACAGGCGATGCCTCTGATGTGACTAACTACCGGCCTATCTCACTTGCTACAATTTCAGCCAAGGTCCTTGACAGCTTATTGAATGCCAATCTGACTGAACACATTAAATTAAATGATGCACAATTCGGTTTCAGGGCTCGACTATCAACTGAAAGCGCCATATTGAGCTTAAAGCATGCTGTCAAGTACTATACTTCAAGGAGGACGCCGGTTTATGCGTGCTTTCTGGATTTGTCAAGGGCTTTCGATCTTGTCAATTATGAGATATTGTGGGATAAGTTGGACAGCGTGGGTATGCCGACTGAGTGTGTTTCCATCTTTAAATACTGGTACATGCACCAGAAGAATCAGGTGAGATGGGCTGGTATACTGTCGGATGAATATAGGCTGGAGTGCGGCGTGAGACAAGGTGGGTTGAGCTCACCGACACTCTTTAATTTATATATTAATGAGCTTATCGAGAGGCTTAGTAGCACTAATGATGTCAAGTTGATGGTATTTGTTTGAATAACATTAGCTATGCTGATGATATGGTGCTGCTGAGCCCCTCGATAAATGCTTTGAGAAAATTGTTGGCCATATGTGAAGCATATGCGAAGGCACATGGACTAAAATATAATTCCAAAAAGAGTGAATTACTCATATTTAAGGCAGGCAAATATCAGCCGTCTAATGTGCCTTCTGTGTATCTAAATGGTGTGGCACTAAACCGTGTAGATAAATTTAAATATTTGGGTCATGTGGTAACGAGCGATCTCAGGGACGATGATGATCTGGAAAGGGAGCGCAGAGCGTTAGCGGTGAGATGCAATATGCTCGCTCGCAGGTTTTCTAGGTGTACCAAAGAAGTTAAGGTGACGCTGTTCAAAGCATACTGCCAGGTTTTTTACTCTAGTGGCCTGTGGGTGAAGTACACGAAGAGAGCATATAACGTTCTGCGCGTACAGCACAACAACGCGTTCAGGATGCTATTGCGACTTCCGCGACGATGTAGCGCCTCAGGAATGTTTGCTGAAGCACATACAGACGGTTTTCAGGCGATCATGCGTAAAAAAGCTGCTTCATTATTGCAGGCATTGAGGAATAGTAGTAATGGTATCCTGAAAGCCATTGCTGAAAAGTTTGACTGTCCTATGCAGAAACATTGGGTTGCGGTTGTTCTGGGCCGCGCATAGAAGTGTGCATGTGCTCATACATGCATGTATACTTGTATTAGGATATGTATGCATGAGTAAATGTACACAATCATTAAATATTGATGTATCTTTCAGTTCCAATACAATCTAATTATTAATAATATACTAATTTAGTTATTAAGTTACTCATTGTTACTAACTCTTACTAAAACATTTTATGGACAACACTTGTACGTCTGAAATAAAGATATTATTATTTATTATTATTATAGATTTTAACCATGTATTTGTGTTGTATTGTGACCACCGCTGGCTATAAGCATTACCAACACCAAAGCATCACCGATCCATTTACCTCCATAACGGAAGAATAAAATCTTTTGTGTAAGCCATCCATATCATTTTTGTTTGATGTGCCACATTTTTTAAAACTTACGTGAAAACTCTTTTTTGGCGGTACTAAAAGGCCATGGATTTACGTTCACGTATATATATCAGGTATCTTTAGTTTTGGAGAAAAAATAACTTTATGAATAGACAAAAACAAAGATCCCATAGAGAATCGTTCCATTGGTGAATCGAACCTCAAAAATAACCAAGTAATCAAGGCTATTCATGAATAAGGCTCCGCGTACACGACTAGAAGATTAATAAGGTCAGTGTACACAATAGCGCTTCAAGGCATGTTTTTCGTTTTCCTGATAGGCTATTTATTCTTTGCAATCAAGATTTTCCTTCGATAACAGCCAATGGGAATTGTTAAGGAAATTCGAGTTCATCCTAAATGAGTTACTGAGCACGGAATCTATCAGTGCTCTTTGATACATTGATTATTTGATATCCATTGTAGAAATCTGGCTTATTTCGGACAATAATTTACTTACTTACTGCATACGTCGCCGTTATTTAATTAAGAAACGATTTTGTTTTCAGAATTTTTAATGTATTCAAATATTCCAGGTCGGTGATGTTTTGGTAACAATGTTTAATGCGGTGATCACTTGCTATCAACTGTACCTTGCTCGTTTCCTTAAATTAAAAAATGGCGTTCTAGAAAAGCTACGATCTATACATACAGATAAATAAAATTGGAGTGTCTGTTTGTAATATTAAAATGTTTTTTATTAAATGCATATGGATGTATACACGGTACATATATCAAAATGTTTTTTTTTACAATTTTTGTCTGTCTGTCTGTTTGTGCCGGGTAATCTCTGAAACGGCTGGACGGATTTTAACGGGACTTCCACTGGCAGATAGCTGATTTAATAAGGAGTAACTTAGGCTACTTTTATTTTTGAATTTTTATTTATTTTTATTAATATAAATAAATAATAAAATAATAACTATTCCGCGCGGACGAAGTCGGGCACAGCTAGTTTACAATATAAATAGTATACTATTTAGCTAAGAATGTTCGAGTGCTTATTACCTTGAAAGCTGGACTCTTTACACCAAATAGCTAGTACAATTTTTTTTTAAGTTAATAATGTTCATTCTTACTGTGATTATAAATTTATCTAGAATATCATATAAAAATATTAGTCACATCATATGCAGTGTTTATCAGTATATATATATAAAAATTATAGGTCTGCTAAAATTACTTCTCTGTCTGTCTCTTTATTGTCATCTATTGTGTATAAACAACGAACAATGAAAATGCGTATTTGTAATGTACTTTTAATTTTTGAAGTAAAACTTCTTTACGCACTCTTGACTTGGGGAGTAAGCTGCTGCTGGGGAGCGTTACGAAAAGTGTCATCAGGCGAGTCGAACGGAAGTTGAGAGGGAGATATAAGTTAGTGAAGATAGAAAGAAAGATAGTCACGTTTCGTATATTATTACTGTAGGGGCAAGAGAGAGAGGTGCGAGCACACATTTTCTTTTTCTCTTTCTCTCATAGCGAGTTAAGTTTCGTATGTCTAAGACACAGTGTAGGCCTATTGTCTGTATCACACTATGGAGCTAAAGAAGTTTTACTTCAGTAGTGTGGTCTAAAGCACACTCGTTTTTTTTATTTTCATTTTGTAGCAATGTAAGGAACTAAGAACTTACTGTTACGCTCATGTAAGTGACACAAAATATCTGGATTCGGATAGAGGATATCTTGGTGGAATAGCTTATAATGGAATCTGTCTGATAATAAACAGAGTGAGTTCCGATTCGCAATTCATTGTCTTTTTTATTTAAATTTACAATATCAAACAAATTTTTGAGAAGCAAACGTAAAAAGGTAAACTAATATTTTTTAATGTTGTGTTTTATTTTTATTTTTTTACGAATTTAATTAATCAATCGACAAAAACTAAAAGTATACAAACATGTAAACTTCACTGTGTTTATCTACATACTCGTACTACTTACTATACAGTTTTATAAAAAAACTTATTCACTAAGCATGTACTTTGTGTATAAAAACCTCATAATTTTTCTTCACTAAAGACCGCATGGCCCGCGTTTCCTTCGCCAAGAACACCGGCACCGAAATATAATAAGGGCGGTAAAATATCGTTAAAAAAACTCGGCGAGATTTTATCGGGCTAGACAGGCAGACTCGCATTTGTCTCAATTACCCAGACAGGTCATCTGTCAATCAAGGTTCCCGATGGAGTGATTCGTTACCGATTTCATTGGAAAGGAAAGGTATTATCTTAGTTATAGATGCAACGTTTGGGGCTAAGTTTGGAATTAATATCAATGTTTTGGAATGATATCAGTAGAAAACAAGCATATTGCTTGCTTGATGGTAAGAAGTATCGTATTCTATTGGCATTTGTAGCAGTTTCCGATGTGTAAAAACATCTTCACACCTATTTTAATGAAGTTTTCTGCACCGAATCATAAGGTTAGCAGGTGGAAACCCGCTAAGACGAAGAAGATTATGTTCTTTGCCATTTCTCATCAGTCAAAAGTTACTCGACATAAAAAAAAAAATTCGTTTGGTACGCCATTTGAACTAATAGTTACAAATTTGAACTTTTCTAAAAAAAGTATTTATAAAATTTTCCATTTGCATTAAATTTGAATAAGGACCATTTAAAAGCTTTCCCTATTTAAAAACTAAAATAGCATGTGCAGTTGCTGAAAGCTGAAATACCACTGTGAGTTGCTGTGTATGTGTAGTTGCTGAAATATCCCAGGGACCGATAGAACAGACGGGTAAAGTCGCACTTAAGACATCCTTTTCTACTATTTTGGTACGGAACTCTAAAAGACCTTTATTTCGAAATCAAACAGATACTTAAATTTCCCAAATATATACAGATATCGTCCATAACTATTTAGTGTATATTCATCCTTTCTGATATTCTCTACGAAATATTTTTTATTCATTCCAAAACTTGTATCAAATACCGTAACATCTTTAAAAATATACCTATAACAGTTTATTACCGTTCTTTTAAAACTTGTTTGCACAGGCCCTTCGGCATAATGCATATTTCATATCGGTTTGATAAATAATGTAAGGTCGAGAGTTGGCCAAAAAAACCTACAACTTTGTTGACCATAACTCAGGAAATTTAATCATGACCAAAAGCAAGTTGCCGTAAGTTTGCCTGAACTCGGGTTATCAACTTGCTTTAGCGCCGGACAAAAACGTTACGAGGTTTTATGTGCCCCCCACCACGCCACGGTAGCAATTTTGGGGGGAATTGAATTCTGCACTTTATGGCATTGTGAGGATAGCTCGTCGGTAAATAAATCTGAAACTGGGGCATCTCTACATGAGTTATGGTACTACGGAAGATATGGTAGTTGATAAGAATAGTTGATTTTCTCTTTGGTTTTGTATTATGCAATTTATTTCACAAAATTTTAAAAAGTAAATAGATATAATTGGCTTGCCATACATTTAAAAGGTAAAACCAAACGCACCTGACGCTGTTTAGTAGCTGTAAGTTAGTTACCTGTAATTAGGAAATGAGACTCTTCGAAAAGAAGGAAGGAAAAAAGGAAGGTGAACGTTTCTGTCAGCCAACCTGTGAGAGCCAGATGGTAGTTTGATCTGTAGTGCTAGTACTAATGCGTAGGTACATATATTATATATATAAATATATGAAATTTCAACCTTCCTTTCTTCCTTCCTTATTTTAGAAGAGCCTCGTTATATATATGTATATATATATAGTCAGAAGGCATCTTCATCGTTATATTTATAATATTTTTCAGGTACTAATAGCTTTGCCCTACATAGCGATCATTTATACAACGTCTTGGCCCGTAGTGAATGTAAACAACCCCACATTTTGCGAGCAATGTACAGCTGTTTTGGCGAACCGGCCATTCACGCTCACTATATTGCCCTGTAAAAAATATATTATGTTGCGGAGAACGACTTATTTTTTTTATCAATGAGATACACTACGCCTACATTTGCCAAGAGAAAATATATGATCCACAAACTTGCATCTGTACATCACTCAGAGGAAGGAAATATCATGAGGAAATCCGTGCATATTTATAAGAAAGAAGGTAATAATTCTCAGTGGTGTGGCAACACAGCAATGACATCTGATAATATATTCGAAGTTGCTAATAAACGCAGGCTGAATATTTATGTCATGTGTCACTGGCATAACGTTTTCGTATTTGGGTCAATTATTGATAGATCGTTGCGATTTGTTTTTGTCAATATTGCTTGTTATTTATTTGAAAATTAGTCCTCACTTTGTAGTATTATGACTTTTCTTACTGTTAATATATTGTGATATCGCTTAATGATGTTAGGGTATTATTACGGTAAAAATACAGTAAGAAATACCATGTGAGTGTGTGTGTGTGAGAACCAAAACTTTACCGGTAAAATTTCGATTATGTATTAAAAATCTTATCTATCTATCTATAACTTCACGCCAAATCCCTTGCGGGGTAGGCAGAGAGAACCGAGCGCCACGTGACTCGATCCTTACATATCTCACTCGCTTTAACATTCATTGCTCTTCTCATGCACGCTCGCCGGTTTCTGGGGCTCCTGACATCACCTTCTGATAGAACACGACCAATTTGGTCATGGTAGGTAAGTCTTGGCCTTCCCCGGCTCCTACATCCTTCCACTTTTGCATTGTATATCTGCTTCGTCATTCTTTCATCTTGCATTCATTCTATATGTCCGAACCATCGGAGCATGTCTCTTCTTATTTTAACACAATCTTATAACAAACAAAATCTAACAACAATAACAAAATCTTATAATAATGAAAATAATTTAAATCAAAAGCTTAATCAATCTACATTAAGCCAAATTGATTAATCATTATGGGATGCACATTTCTTTAATACAAGGTCGGGTGGCATACAAGCATACGGCTCATCTAATGTAAAGTAGCTATCGTAGCCGACAAACGTTTACAATACAGGATGTACCGCTCGCGCGATGCCACTCCTGCTGCCAGCACAGCAACTCCTTAGGAGCAGATCAGAGAATGTGTGTGGGTTGAAGATGGATCGACGAGATTTAGAGTAAACTGTGACATACTGTTTCAAAAGCTCGGTATATGTCATTGTTTTCATATCCTAAAGTCATACCCCTGTATCGATGACTTAGATAAGAAACTTTCATCTATCTACAACATAGAATTAGAATGGAAGATTAAATAGTTGTAAACTTGAGGTATTTAGTGAATTTTTTGTTGGAATTGTTATAACTGACTTAGTGTTTTATTGACAGTAAATAATTAATTTAAGAGGAAAACTATCACGGTGGTGTTAGGTTCAGTAGATTGGTAGTAATAAACGATCAACTTAAAGCACAGTTTTTTTTCGTACAACCTTGAGATGCATACAAGCATACGGCCCACTTGATGTAAAGCGGGTACTGTAGCCTAACGAACGCCTGCAATACATCAAGTATCACTCGCGCGATGCCACCTTTGCTGCTAATACAGCAACTCTTTGGGAGCTATTTGGTGACCTCACTCACACGCAAGAACACAACAAACCTCTAGGGAGTTGTTATTTGGTTGCGGTTTTCTGTGAGGTGGAGTACTTCCCCAGATGTGCTGCCATACTCTGCGTGCTGTGTTTTGATGCGCCCTACCTCTCCTAAAACACTCAGACAAAGACAAACACACATGTTCATGCACACTAATGTTTGTCCTGTGTGGGAATCAAACCCAGGGGCGTTGGTGTCACAGTAACGTAACAGCGGGTTTCACCTATGCGCCACCAAGTTCGTCAACACCTCGTCTTACATAAATTATCTATATTACCACCCACTAAAGTTGATCCACTCTTGTCCGTTTTATTTTCTCTTACGCATATGCAATGTAAGAACTAAAACAGAAACCAAGGGAACCGAAAAAAACCCTGCCCTTAAAGAATCCTAATAGAGCCCGGTCCATCTCGTACTTGATTGCGTCTATTTAAAGCCCGAGGGACCTCTAGGGAGTTGTTATTTGGCTGTGGTTTTCTGTGAGGTGGAGGTACTTCCCCAGACGGGCTGCTTTAATGCGCCCCACCTCTTTTAAAATAGCTGAAAATGAAATATCGGTGGTCCTGCGGCTGTTACGTACCTGTACCTTTTTAATAAAAAGGAAGTAAAGTGGAACCGACTTCACTGAAGTCGATGCCTATATATTTAGCTGTACTTCACTGTTTCTGGTTTTTACTTGCAAGGTCGCCTTTTTTACTTAGAAGGTTTTATTTGATGACTTTTAGCTTATCTTTATCACATTTTCATTAAATATTCAAAACGCAATGCACGGGATCATCAAAGGCCTCATACCCGCCCAAATTAAAATGTGATCATGAACAAAACGAAGGATTCAACTTTGTTTGCCTTTCATAACACGTTTGTTTACTAAAATTTTATTACTTTAACAAGACCCTGGAAAGTTATTGTGTAACTGCGAGTGAGTAAGTATAGTAGTGAGCTCCTGAGGAGGTAGTGTGTTCCTGTGTACTTCCTGGATTGCAAGCTTTCATATGGTACAGTAACCATTTTACATCAGGTGCGCCGTGTGCTTGTACGAGTATGACGACATTGTGTAAAGAAAATAAATACATTTACCCTGTAAAGTTTGTCGGGTTAATTTTGTAAGACTATAAATATATACTTTTTTAATATTTAACGCTGACAAATCAAGGCTGTAAGGCTTGTATTTCATACAAAAATTCATCTCCTCTAAGGAATTAATTTAAAACATATTTTTATATGTCTAACTGCAAAACTATGAATTTTTATACAAGCTTTCAACCACATTAGCCCCTTGGACTGGTTTTGACAGTTCGATATTCGAGTGGCTAACGAAAGCCATTTTAACACCTATGGTTGGTGGGCACGATTCACGCATAGGCAATCACTTACCTAGTACCATAGTACAAGTTTTACTTAGTTTATTATTTATTTATTTACGTTATATAAAAATGAAACATCCTCATTACTAATTTATATTGTTTATTTTCTTGTGGGTGTCCCAAAAGTCGATGATAAGCCGGAAGCAGGTGATAGATCCAGTCATGACAGCTATCAGAAAAATGTTTAAAAAATTCTAGGCCTTGTATTTATGACACTATAGGTATTCAAGGAAAAATCTGAAAATCTACATCTTGTGATGATCATTGAAATCATGTTGCTACAAATTATTACTTTTGCTCAGTTTTAGTTTTGGAATGCAGCCTTGAATAATGCTTCAGTAAATTGTATTATTACTTTGTATTGTAGTATTACTTTCGTTGAGAAGAATATTTATCATTTATCCCAACCAATATAAAAAATTTAAACTTTGTCCAAGTTTAACACCCTGAATTAAAAAAAAATATGCTGATTCTATAATGGTTATAATACTTAATATTAGATCATTTCTAAAATAAGGTAAAAAAAAATCAAGTGAGTAGCGACTATGATAGTAGCGGGGGTGGTAAGAGATATACATTCATTACATTACAAGCATCTTATATATATATATATATAGTAGTAGTATGTAATCAGCCGGGTCGTTTGCATGGTTGCCATTGAATGCAGTAGAAAAAGATAAATCTATTAAACGCGTATAAAAATATTCTGCTGCAGGAGATATTTCTAATGACGGTTAATTCTCGATGAACGTTCGTTCTATATTGTAAATATTGTTTTTCAATATTAATAAAACAAGTAATCAATTCTCTATGCTCGTACGCGAAACCGCAACGAGCAGAATATTTCACGTATGGTATATGGTAAGATAAATATATGGTATGGGGTATGATAGAAAAATACCGAATAAATAAAAGGATTTTTTTTGAATCGGCTAAATTTATAAACTGTGTATTGAATCGGTAATATTGCTCGGCTAAACTAGAGTAGTTAACTAACGAAGACCTATTCCAAACAATAACTTAATTATTTGTTTCCAACAACTTTTTCGCAGATTTTACAAATAACAGATGCCACTATTTACATTTCCAAATTTGGTTACTTTGCTTACTTTTGTCGCTAAAGAAGCCAAGGCCATACCTCTATCAACCTACACAAAATGTAAAGGTCAAGTATTGACGAAGTAGTAAAATTCGTTCAAACTTTCAGACCTAAAAGACTTCATATACAATAAACTCATACAAAATTTTACCTCAAAGTTTTTTTTTTTAATCCCGCATCACATAGACTGCAGTTTATTGTGATGTCATACTTGGTGAGACGTATAGCTCGAATCGCGCAGTGTAATGAATGCAGTATATAACTCCTTTTAATTTGCGATGCACTCCTTTTTCAGACTAACCTTGTAATTGTCTAATAATTTCATCTCACGGTAAGTCTTCAATTAACCTGTATTACTGATGCAAGCGTCAGTATGATCATTGCAACAGCAAAACCATTAATTTTCTAAATCATGTTACATTTACTAAGCAACCTTGCTTTACATTCAGTGGAGCATCAATATGTTTGGCCTCACGAGCCTCACAGCTTGTGGCTTGTGGCGTAACGACACCACGGGTAGCCGAAAAGTGACAATCTGAAATTAAAGTTACGACTTTCTTTGTCCGTCTTTGTTTTGTAATAGCCCATTACCAATAATCGCTCCAGATCTTATTACAATAGACCAATAATTTCCCACACATTCGCAATAGTCCCAATACCTGCCGAGACCTGTTCATGGATATATGGTTACACCGATATTCCCAGGGGTGGGTCACGGTGGGTGCAATACATTGCTTTAATTTACTTAAATGGGCCTCTACACTTAAATCTATGGTCTACATCTTCGCGCACGCCTGGCAAACCGGGATGATACCGTGAACATAAATAAATAAATATTGTCGGACAAATCATATAGTGCCACCTAGCCCCAAAGTAAGCGAAGCTTGTGTTATGCATACTACACAACTGATAAACATACGTAAATACATTTTTTTTTGTAAATACATACTTATTATACATAGAAAATACTCAGACCACGACAAACATACATGTGCATGCACACAAATGTTTGTCCTGTGTGGGAATCAAACCCACGGGCGTTGGTGTCAAAATAGCGTAACAGCGCGTTTCACCACTGCACCACCGGGCTCGTCATTACTTTTGCCGCTGAAGAACCCAAGGTCATACATACCTCTATCAATTTACACAGTAGTAAATTTCGTTCTGACTTTCAGACCTAAAATAGTTTATACAGAACAAATTCATACAAATGTAAAATATTAATAATAAAATGTATGTACTATTATTACACTAAATACTATTTGTATGTCATTTATAATATGAATGCGAAGAAAACAAAGAGAATGGTATTTGAAAGAGAAGAAACCAGAGCCAATGTAAGGATTAGGGTTGATGATGAAGTGTTGGAACAAGTGGATGAGATTGTATTGTATATCTTGGTTGCGCTTTCAGCAGGGATGTAAGGTACACTGCAGATGTGGAAAGACGAGCGAGTGCTGGAAATAGCGTGAATGGAGCGTTAAGAAAACTTCTTGGCAGTAAAAACTTGGGCCAGAAGGCACAGCTCGCTATATACAATGCAGTGCTGGTCCCAACGCTTACTTATGGAAGCGAGAGCTGGGTATAGTAGAGACAGCATGAAAGTATGATAAGTGCGGTCGAAATGCGAGCGTTGCGCAAAATTTGTGGCGTAACGCTTGTAGATCGTATTCGCAATGATGATGTTAGAAACATGAGTTGGTCTGAAAGAGAGCGTATCTTATTTTTACACCGTAAAGTAAGAAGAGACATGTTGTGTTGGTTCGGACATGTAGAAAGAATGCAGAATGAAAGAATGACGAAGCAGATATACAATGCAAAAGTGGAAGGATGTAGGAGCCGTGGAAGGCCAAGTCTTACCTACCATGACCAAATTAGTCGTGTTCTATCAGAAGGTGATGTCAAGAGCCCTAGAAACCGGCGAGCGTGCATAAGAAGAGCAATGAATGTTAAAGATGCGAGTGAGATATTTAAGGATCGAGTCACGTGGCGCTCGGTTCTCACTGCCTACCCCGCAAGGGATTTGGCGTGAAGTTATAATAATTATTATAATATGTATAATAACTTCATTTTCAAAGCTTTGAACGTTGCTATATTTTATCTGTTAAATATTCTGTCACTGTGTAATAGCATTTTATGCAACAGAAATTTATAAAGAGCATTTTAAATCTGTCCAACGGCAGTTCTGTCTAAAGTTTTGGGAGTTTAATAAATATTTGGACAGCCATCGGGTCAGTTTTTTTATACTACGTCGGGAGGCATACAAGCATACGGCCTACCTGATGTAAAGCCTATTAACGCTTGCGATATATTAGGATCACTCGCGCGATGCCTCCTCTGCTGCTAACACAGCAACTCCTTGGGAGCTTACTGGTGACCGCAATCACACGCAGGAACACAACAACCGTCTAGGGAGTTGTTATTTGGCTGCGGTTTTCTGTGAGGTGGAGGTACTACCTCAGACGGGCTGCTTTGGTGCGCCCTACCTGTCTTAAAACATCCAGACCAAGACAAACAAACATGTTCATGCACACAAATGTTTGCCTTGTGTGGGAATCGAACCCATGAGCGTTGGTTCAAAGTCGCGTCATTCACCACTGAGCCACCGAGGTCGTCATAGTCTAGTTACTCTTATCATGAACAATCATTAGTATCTGTGCAGTGTGGCCTATTATTGTTTCTTATAGCAATATAGTAATTGCTATCTCCAAATATACATAGTATTCGCTTTTAGCGACGGAATCCCCCCGGTTTGAATCCTGGCATGTAACACTAAATTTGTGTTTCGTTTCGGATTTATGTAAGTATCACTCGCTCGGCGGTGAAGGAAACCCGCACGTTGAACAAATTATATTTCGAAAGATGTGTGACATAAGAAAGGTCTGGTTTTCCCTCTGGGTTGTGGAGATCTTTTTTTTTTTTTTATATTAGTTCAGCATAGTGGCCCCTCTTTGCCTGATGGTAAGCGAAAGAGGAGCCCAAATCGCAACTGCAACTGACAGCATACTACATCCCGCACCCTGTCAGTTGACGCTGCCATGCTGACCCGCAAAATGCTTCTTCACGCTTCGTTTGAAGGATCCCATATTGTAGGAAGGAGGGAGAGATCAGATGATAGTCGCTCCATGTAAAAGTCTGTGTCTTTGCCAAATCCCTAGGTTTAGGTAGTGGACTGTTCTAATCCTAACGGATTAGGAAACGGGTTAATGCTAAGAAACTTTCCTTTCAGGGCATGCTGAATATATTTCTTTAGAAAAAATGACGAATTAAAAGTAATTTCGCCGTGTCTTACACGCATTTAGTCGTGACTTGATTTAAATGATTATATTACGAGCCGTATATTCCTATTTAGCAACAAATGCAACGTCAATGATAAGCGTTATCACTATCTCTTACACGAATAACAATAATTGCTGTGCGCGAAAGGCTTTTTACAACGTCGCTTACAGGCTTACCGCCGACCTGATGTAAAGCGGTTATCGTAGCCTTCGTAATACATTAAGTAGTTATCGCTTGCGTGATCTCACCACGCACTGCTGCTAACACATCTCTCATAGGAGTTTGCTAGGAGCAGCTTTCCAGGGAGTTGTCATTTGACTGCGGTTTTCAAACAGGTGGAGCTACTTCCCCAGAGGGACTGGTTGATGCGGCCCACTTCACTTAAAACACCCAGACCAAGACAAACAAAAATATTCATGCACACATATGTTTGCCCTGTGTTAACCCACGAGCATTGGTGTCAAAGAAGCGTTATTAATCATTCTGCTACCAAGCTTTGTCACAATGTATTTTCCAGTAGAGTCTTTCCAATGACACAAGACATATCACAGTCTCTTACAGGGTATAAGACATTAAGATATATTTTTGTTTTTTATAAAACTAGATTGACAAACAAGCATACGGCCCGCGTTAGATGGTAAGCGGTCACCGCAGCCTATTGACGCTCGCAACGCTAAGGGGATGTTACTCGCGCGCTGCCAATCTTATGACTTAATACTGTTTCGTCGAAGTACCCAGTAATTTATCTGCCATATCACCCTTCAAAGAGGAACACAACTATATGAATTTAGCTGCTTGGCGATAGCGATAGGTGAGGCAGAGGTTCCCACGCAGACGACTTTTGTACAAAGTGTCCCTCTGGTAAACTGCTGCATAACTTTTTTAAGTGAATTATATATAAGTATCTATCGTCATTGTCGTTTTTAGGGTTCCGTACCCAAAGGGTAAAAACGGAACCCTATTACTGAGGCTCCGCTGTCCGTCCGTCCGTCCGTCCGTCCGTCCGTCCGTCCGTCCGTCCGTCCGTCCGTCCGTCTGTCACCAGGCTGTATCTCATGAACCGTGATAGTTAGACAGTTGAAATTTTCACAGATGATGTATTTCTATTGCCGCTATAACAACAAATACTAAAAAATAGAATAAAATAAGTATTTAAGGGGGCTCCCATACAACAAATGTGATTTTTTGCCGTTTTTATCGATAATGGTACGGAACCCTTCATGTGCGAGTCCGACTCGCACTTGGCCGATTTTTTATTATTTTCAAGTAATCCTCTAATTAATGCGCGGTAACCTCTGTCTCACCTATTTCTACCAAATAGGTGAGACAGAGGTTTTGTACAAAGACGCAGACGACTTTTGTACAAAGTCTCCTTATGGCCAAACGTGACCACTGTAGTGTGAAGGGTTCCAGATTTTTAAAATCCTCTTTGTAATGTAAACCCCACGGCATAGATGCCAGAACCAATTGGATTGTTACTTTGTTTGATCGAAACGCGAGTGCAGGTGTTTGCGGCGGAAAACAAACCCCACCCACCGTATCAACTCGTAAATAATATCTTAGTTTTACGACCTCGTTATACCTTACAAAGTTTTCGCAATCGTGGCGGGCTTACTTTTACGATTGCCCTGGAAATCTTCAATCATATGTGCTGTTTTAATGTACCCAACATAAAACTTTTGTTTTTGATAACGGTTTCCGTCAGCATAGTTTGGTGTCAGGTTTAAGATCTGAATTCTTAAGCGGACTTATGAATCAAGTCCTATCTTTATATGTATCATTCTTCTGTATGTACTGAACTTCTAAAACGCTCGACCGATTTTGATGAAATTATTTGCGTGTATGGGTGGGTAGCTGGATAAAGATAAATGATGAAAATGTACACTTAGACACATTTTATTACATGTTTAAAGCAATCAAATTGTATTGTTTTTAGGGTTACGTACCCAAAGGGTAAAACGGAACCCTATTACTGAGGCTCCGCTGTCCGTCCGTCCGTCCGTCCGTCTGTCACCAGGCTGTATCTCATGAACCGTGATAGTTAGATAGTTGAAATTTTCACAGATGATGTATTTCTGTTGCCGCTATAACAACAAATACTAAAAAATAGAATAAAATAAATATTTAAGGGGGCTCCCATACAACAAACGTGATTTTTTTGCCGTTTTTATAGATAATTGTACGGAACCCTTCATGCGCGAGTCCGACTCGCACTTGGCCGATTTTTTATTAATTTCTCATAGTTTCCGTTATTTTTTTTTATTACCAGCATGTCGAAAATTACTATTCACGTAGTAGAAATGCCGAAAGAAACTTGCCAATGTATATTGATATTACAATAAATTTAAGTCAGTATTACAATACTGATTTAAATTTATAGCTGGGCTCGGTAGATGGTGCTGCTATCGGTTTCTGGGCAACATTTTTAATGACAGGACATTGTCTGTCGGGTCCGGTTAAAAATATATATTATGTTTGTATATTGTCGGGAGGTATACAAGCATACGGCCCACCCGATGGAAAGTGATTATCGTAACATATAAGTGCTTGCAATATAGACAATAACACTCGTCACATGTATAAAAGTGTGACCTTATATTATTGCGTGGCCATTTACATTTAGCAGTTGATGTAGTTAATTGACATTATTTTTCATCGAGTGAACGTATCGGTATAACCTCAAATGTGATTCATGCCCTCGGATGGAAGGCATGAATCACATTTGAGGTTATTAAGGTTAACAACATCGTCGCAAATTGTGGAAATAACAAAGAAGCCATTATTTACGCACGAAATAATCATTAGTTAAGAAATTATATTCACCCTTTTCTACTAAAATGTTTCCACTTCCATTTTTGTTTTACGTTTTTTAGTCTATTTTCGTATAGTTACAGTACAGTACATTATTTAGTTATTTTTTATGTATTTTGTATTCCTACGATTTCTAATATTCAGTCAGCGTACAAAGTTTTTATTCTCACTACTAGCTGAAATATAATAGCTAAGGAATTATATTTCGAAAGACGTGTGTCCTACCCTAAGAAAGGTCTGCTTTACTCTCTGGATTGTGCAGGTCTGGCGACAGTTGCTCTATGTGAAAATCATATCTTCGCCAAATTTTTATGCTTAGGACAATGCTAAGAAGAAGACTTAAGTAGAAGAAATCCACTTCTATTTTTTCAATGTGTATGAGACAACGGAACAAAAATTATAGCAGTAAATTGCAACAGCGCGATTTATATCCGGGTATAATTTTGAAGTCAAATTGTTCTCATATCCATCAAGTTCTCTTAGACAGTCTATGGTATAGTGGGACGAAATGTTAAATTCTTTGTTTGTAACATTTAGGCAATTCTATCTATATTATTGAAATAAAAGTGTTAAGTCACTCAGTTGTAGGTTCTCAATAGCAACAATGTAAATCGTATCTTTGTGCACGGCAGTCCAGCTCTATGTAACTTTAAAATATTACTTCTTAAGAAGAATAAATAGTATTGATTCGGGAACCGCTTCACTTGTCCCTTGCTTTATATGTCTTCTCTTTTCCATCATGCTACTGTGCCACACATACGTGAAGTTGTAAAGGATTCGTCAAATTTACCAGCTTCTTAATTTCTTAAGTCTTCTCTACCTACCCTGCAAGGGACTTGACATGGGAGATACAGATTAATAGTACCTAGGTAGCCGTAATTTTACCGTGGGGACTGCAATGAACTTTACTGTTCCGCAACACTTGTAAGATACGGCGGTGGAAATATATAGAAGGCCAATTCTATTTGTTTAGTAGTAAAAAAAAAATGTTTAGATCAACTCGCCTGTAATTTTCAAATTGTATCATTAGTTAATAAATTACGTTTTACATTAAAAATGAACTTTACCCCTTTATAATATGCGCTGCGCCCCGGTACTTCCTCTGCGCGTATACCAGCATTCCGTAGGAAACGCTTTTTCTACTTTTTTCCTCGGTTTCTAAGAGCCGTATTATGATGTTCAATAGCTTACAACCTTTCCCAAGAATATTGCTATCCAATACAAAAATACTGTTTGAAATACGATTGGTAGTTTCAGAGATTAGCGCATTCAAACAAACAAAAATCAAACGAACAAACAGACACTTTTGCTTTACATATTTGTTATAGATTATAACACTCGTATCAAGATGGCTTGGGCGACGTTGCCAGACAGCGCACCAAATTAGTTGAAAAATAGTATGCATGATATGTTTGAACATTATAATGTAGAAGATATAACTGAGTTGTGAGGTTAAGTTCATGTAGTGGTCCCTTGGGTTGGCGCCGAGGAAGCATGTAATATAATTTGTATTTAAGTAGCTACGTCGTAGGTTTTTTAAATGTTGAATACATCGCGTAAACGCGACTTGGATTCATATATTTTCTGGTTTCTTACGTTCCTACATGTTTGATAATATGATTACTGAGACTCCACACGTCATATAAAGCAAGGGACAAGTGAAGCGGTTCCCGAATCAATACTATTTATTCTTCTTAAGAAGTAATATTTTTAAATCTGACCCTAATTTGTTTATACTCTAAGAACATCCGTAACACTATAGTCAAAAACATGTTTTCAAAATATTTCGAACAAAATATTGAGAGATTTGCTAATTTACTTTAAGATCATAGACCATAGGTTTCTTGTAACGTATAAACAAAGAACAATTTTCTGTATTTTCTTAAAATTTTAGATTCAGTATTTGGAAAGACAAGAGGACTTGGGGATGGTATTTTTTATATTTTATTCAGAAACTAATTAATAATTAATGAAAGTAGAAATTGCAAAGAATATTTAATATAGTGACTTTAAAATCAATGAAGCTTACAAATGGAAAGTCACATTTTGTAAAGTTGTTTACTGCACATGCAATGACATTGTCGAAACTTGCATTGCAGTATCTGGCATGTATTGTTCAACTTGAAATGCGGAGATAAATACATGAGATTCATTTTCTAAGTTTCGTACGAGCTTCTCACGTCACCGTTTCGTATCATATTCGGAACGAGTTGGAAAATGCGAACAAGGCGTTGAAGGCAGAAAATCATTAAAATTAATTTTATTTAAAACTATGATTGTAGTTACTGAAACAACAATTTAAACTTTTGCAATTTAAAATTTTAAACTAATTATTCCTACTTACTACTCGTCTACTGATGAACTTGTACAAGCGGGTCTTCTCTCGAAATATGACTATTTTATTCCACTATATTATATTTTAAATCCAAAATACAAGTTCTCCTCAGTCCAATTTTAGGCCATACACATTTGGGCATGAATTATATCAGCAAGTAGAAAATATATCTTTTTCGTAGTTGATCATTATTACATACATTACGTATGACTTTCAGTAAATAAGTATATTCTCTTAGTATATATATATATATATATATATTATATATATAAGATAGGAAGCTTATGAAGAACAATCTCTTATCCACGACTGTCGTTGGCTAGTAGAGGTCTCATTAAGTGATATGTGTTTAGTTTATAGAATTAGTTATGTATCATTCATCATAATGAAATTACAAACGAATAAATACATCAATTTTAATCGTTTTTCGTATTAATTTAGGTAGTGATAAGTCACAGGCGCTGTTACTTGTACGAAAGTTAAATACGAGTAGGTACATATGTTTGTCCAAGTTCCAACAATATACCAGCATACGCGTACAAAAGATGGCATTGTGGACGAGTCACACGCAAAAAGGATTCGAATTGAGCTGTAAACATGAAAAGAATATAATACCTGTTACGGAAACGAAGCAGAGGGAAGCGAAATGACCAAAATAAACTAATAACATTGGCAGAACCTTTCCTTTTTTGTCTCAGTTTGAGCGGAAACAGGCTTATAGACTTATAGCAACATTCGTACTTTGGCAACCTTCTTTTAAAAGAAAATATGTGTCTACTGCTTACAAGTATTTAAACATAGATCTGGCTTAATGTAATATATTCTGGACGTTACGTGACATAGGAATAATTCGTTAATATTAGTAATCATTTCTACTAGTAATGGCTACGTAACCCATTATTAGCAGAAAGTGTTACCTTAATTGTACATTAAGTAATTGAAAGGAGTGCCTGCTCAAACTTTTCACAAATACGCATTAGACAGACAACTTCTTATAAATGCAGTGTTTGAAAAATCTAATATTCCACAATGTTATGCTTGTGAAAGTAGTCATTTATCAAAATGTTAATGTGACAATTTTTCATTTTGCATATTATTATTCATGTATTTTATAAAAGCTCTTTTGCTATATTTTCATTTCACATGTTCATGTTCAGTAAAGTAATCTTTTTCCAAAATGCTTCTTTAATGGTTTAACAAAGTATTCCTACAATGAAATAAGTATTTTATGTTATACCTAAGTATTAATTTAGAAAAGGCGATAAAATAGCTTCCGAATAATTGCATTTAAAAAGTGTAATAAATAACTTTCACCAATCATCACTGTTCACAGTAGATTCGTTAGGTCATTATATTATAGTGTTGTTAACCTTATGGCAAAATAATTGAAATTATTAAATAAGATTTTAATAACGTAATAAATAATTAAAAAAATCATTAGAGAATCACAAAATAATGTAAAACGCTATTTTAACAAATAAGTAATTTGTGAAATATTGTATTTAGAAACTAGTGGTTTGTAAAATGAACGATAAGGAAAACAATTTTTTTTTTACACAGCGTGTGGTATACGCTCCACTGTAGCCTAACTGTAGTTAAAAAGAACTAACTGGTAAACCCACTCACTCTCAGGAGCAAATAACCGTCAGGGGAGTTGTTATTGGCTGCGGTTTTCTGTGACGTGGAGGAACTTCTCCAGTCGGACTGTTTTGATTAGCTTTAACTATCTCATACCAAGACAAACATACCTACATATTCATACTCACACATTGTGTGTCCTGTGTGGGAATCGAACCCACGAGCTTTAGTGTCAAAGTATTTGAGATCGTCAAATGTTGCTCGTGATTTTTTCCATAGCGTAATTGAATTCATTTATTTTCAGTTAGTAAAGGTAGGCCCAACTACGTGTATCCAATTGTACGCATTACATATTAATCCCAAAGAAGAGCGCTGGAGAAATATTCGATATTAAGAACGCTCTAGACTTTCCGTCATCACAAATTCCACAAATGTTAGCCTGAAACGGTTAAGCCAGAGCTGAAAAAATAAATTACACAATCTTGTCGAGTAGAGGGCGCGATTCACTCTGCATAACACTTTCCCGATGGTGGCCTACCCTTGAGAAACTCTCTCATAAATATTACATCGTCTTGCCCACCCTCTCCCCCACCGCACCTACTTATTGCAACAAATTGACGATTTAAGCAAACTGTTGCTAAATCTTTTTAAGCAAAGTAACCTTTGATGGAGTGCCTTGTGCATTTTTCATTGAAAGCTTTCGTTTGACGTTTAGAAATCGCCAAGTTTGCTTCACTAGGTTCTCTTTGAAGATTTCTTTTAAACGATGGTTTATTTTTCTTCATTTCTAATTTATTTCTAATCTTGGAATAGGGCTACCATCATTTACAGGTAAAACTATTTTGTCTTGGTCTTGGTACAGCATTTAAGAGAGGTAGGCTGCATCAAAGTAGCCCGTCTGGGGAAGTATCTCCACCTCACAGAAAACCGCGTACAAATAACGAACTCTCTGAAGGGTTGTTGTGTTCTTGTTGCTAGTGAGACCTCACTTGCAACAAGAACACACCACCAAGCTCCTAAGGAGTTGCTCTTGTTAGCAGCTTTGTTAGCAGAGCGCTGGTATCGCGCGAGTAATACTTCCTGTGTTACAAGCGTTTCATAGGCTACGGTAACCGCTCTCCATTAGGTAGCCCGCTTTAACAACAAATTTTTAAAAAGATAAGATTTATACTAAATTTGCCTTTAAGTCCGGTAATGTCACAATTTAGGAATGTGCTGGCTTTAATTATTATAACGAAGACTCAATTAACCGGTCTAATTGTTGTCGTAAGGTATTCAGATGAGGTATTCAGATTCAAAATCCGGATAACTGAATGTACGAAGAAAAGCGTTTATTTACGACAACAAAACAAATCAACATTTTTTAACAGTGACGGCCAGACGGAGGACGGGAGATTCGTCAATGTTATAACGAAACGGGCGTAACAATAACGAAACGGGCGTAACAATAACGAAACGTGTGGAGCAGAGGTCGCGCAGGTCTCGTACGGATAGATAGTACATAGTACCAGACCGAAATACGACAATGTTCGTGCACGCACTGACTTGACTTCAAAGTTATTTCGTCGCGAGTTACAATGCTGTAAATTCTAAGGTTTCATCACTCGATCGATCTTCAAAACTAATTGTTAAGTCTGGCATCAACACCTGACGTAATTAGGTTCGGAGCAAATAGTCTGCAGTGAATCTTTAAGTAGCGCAAGTGAACTTTGCGACAATTGATGTTCATCTTTCTGTTATCCCGTTTCCTAATCCATTAGAATTGGCGGGGTCCGCAACCTAAGTCTAAGGATTTGGCGTAGATGCTGATTTTATATGAAGCGACTGCCGTCAGACCTCCTCAACCCAGAGGGAAAACCCAATTATTCTTAGGTAAAGTGACCCGTTTTTCGAAATATAGGAAAACATCGTGAAGAAATCAGCACGTCCAAGAAATAGTCGTGCTGATTTCTTCACGATGTTTTCCTTTACCGCCGAGCATGTGATAATTACAAATATGTAAGTACATAAATTCGAAAACACTTATTTAGTGGTATATGCCACTAGATCACTAGAGCGGTTCTTTTACACTAAGTTATCACTGAATTTTACATCAATTCTTATCGGGAATATATATTTTAGTAAGTAAACGCAGGTTTATCTTGCAGATTCGTGTAGATCATGATGCGCCATAGTACTCTGGCACTATGGTCAGACGATAATGGTGACCCATTGACAACTTTTGAATAATGCTCATAAAACGTGAGCCCATATCTGGCATTCCTATTTATATAATCAATCATAGTCGGTTTATGTAAAGGTATAATTTCAGAACAGGCATTCTTAATAGAGAAAATAATATTCAAACGTAGAAATTTTGTGTTAAACTAAAATTTATGTTCATCAAAGAGAAACTAGACGAAATATTCAAAGCTAATAGAGAACAAGCATCTCAGCGATCCAGCAAATATCTGGAGACTCAATCAGCCGGCAGAAATACGGGTAAATAATAGAGCCGATGAATGCCGTGTGCTAATTACGCCGCCCGTGATCTCGTCACCGAGCTCAAGAATTTCTACTCCGATTGCAAATAATTGCCTTTTAATTGTGAAAGCCTCGAGCGGGGCTTGTTAGCGAATGCTAGCAGATAATCTTGACAATTTACAGGAATATCAATAGAAAGTACGTGACATAATATATACTTATTTACTACAATGCATATTTCGCAATACATCGCGTCGGTTTGGTATTAATTTGCTTTATTACCACCCGCTATTGTCCCGTCTAATGTATAGTGCTTGACTATGGACGCTTTCAAGGCAATATACGAACATATTTATTTCCAATTTATTAAAAAATATGTCGATATCTCTTATATTTAAAATATGGCGTAGATTCTATATTAGTTCGAAGTTTTGCAATATCTTATCCATCAACAAAATAAGGTACACTGAAACTTTTTACGGTTCTGTACTTTATTATTAATAGTAGAAGCCATAAAGTTTTTATTTGTGACATAAAATTAATTAAAACACGAGTACTATCAAGGTGTCGATGTCTGTGAATCTTAAACAAGTAATACCAATTTTTTAAATTAACTTATCATCGTGAAATATCCTGCGTCGAAGTCGCAGCTCGTTATCCCGACTTTAAATAATAAATTGAATTGAAGATTTCGCTACGAATATTATGATTGGAGATGTCTGATGTTACATAAATTTATTAAGCATTTCACATATTTATAAATCTACGATTTCGTAACATAGTACAGGGTAAGTTTACAAAAATGGTCGACAATGGTGAGCTTATCCCTTTAATTGTAATAATGACAAATATCTCGAATAGCCATGCCACCAGAAGTAACAACGTGCAAGAAATACTCCTATTATAAGTGGTTCACATAAGGAAGTTCATTTGCTTGTTTCCGCCGTACTTCTTCTAATAAGATTGATAGTGAATTATTTTAAAATCCTTTGGAGATATTGTAAATGTTTTAGGATAGGTAAATATATGTAAAGGTAAAAAAGGTAATAGGTAACAAAACTTAAAAATATAAATTATATACATATACCTAAAGTTATCTGTACTAATAAATAAATCTGAAGAGTATGTTGCAATTCACTTCAACCCTTACTCCTCCCACTGCAGGGATACGGGTTTCCCACAACCGAAGGGGCTTAGAGCATACTCCGCCACGCTGCTCAAATGCGAATTAGAATGCGCTAATCTTTTTAAATACCAGACCCTTAGAAGCTAAGGAAAATAAAGAACGTGAGAAAAAGCGGTTCTTACTGGATACCAGGATACGCACGGACGATGTTGCGGACGTAGGTAGTTGTTTACATACTCGTAGGCTTGTAATAATAACTCGAACATTTCTAAAGAAAGGGTTACTTTAATTGAATATCGTGGATTCGATTACATCATATTAAATATGTCAATTAATGTGTTATTTGTATAGCAAAATGGCGGTGGAATCCTTATGAAATTTTCATCAGGCCTGAAATGTGTCTTAAAATGTGTCACCATCATTCAAGCATCCTGAAAATATATAATGTTTAGCGACCGGTGTATGACTTTATGTGTGTTTATAGACTTCTGGTTATGGCTCTCCATGCGATCGAAGGAGTTTAGAGCATAGATATAGATATGTCAGTCTAGAAGAAAACTTTTCAAGTAATTTTTTTGAAGGTAATTAGAATGCTTAGTAAGAAAGTACGGAGGCAGTTCAAAATGATAAACTAATCCTAATAGGAGAATTAACGAAAAGCATCAGTAAGCGGGTTATTAAAAACGCAACTGTATCGATGAACGATGACGTTACGTATACATAAATAACAAATGAAAACGACTGCGTAATGTATCTACAAAGTATGAAGGACTTTGAGGTAAATAAATTCATATTGCGGTGACGTTGGTCGAGGTATTAGAATGACACACATAACTAAATGAACCTCAAAAATAAAGAGAATTTAATAATAAGAGAAAGAGATAATAAGAGAATGAGAGAGAGAGAGCTTTGTTGGGTCCGTTGGTTCGCACATGAGGAAAGAATGACGAAACAGATATACGACGTGAAACTAGAAGGAAGTAGGAGCCGAGGAAGGCCTTAAAGACCAAATCACTCGCGTGTTATCAAAAGAAGCCCTACGAACCGACGAGCGACATTAAAATAGCTATAAAAGAGCTAATAAAGCAAGGGGCTTGGCGTGGAGATATAGATAATAATTATCTTTATCAATAAAATTATCTACAATCCTGTTTACACAAATGAGAAAAAACGTATCTGCCACCCCGTAATGGATTTGGCGTAAATTATCGAAAAATAAAACGCGAGTATACATAAAAAATACCAACCAAAACGCCGAAACAACAACAATATAAAAACAATATATATATATATATTACATATATATATATTACATATATATATATATATATATATATATATATATATATATATATATATATATATATATTACGCGTAAAAATGTCCAAGCAATGTTCACAATACTTGAACCCTCAATGGACGTACAAGTGAATGGGAGCACTCTTTGTCACAACGGGCCTTCATTTCAAAGTTGGCTTTCCCATCGGAAACGGCAATACAATTCTCTTTGAAAGTGGCAGTGAATAGCGAGTGAGCAATTACAACTACAACATAGAGCAGAGGAACACGATGTCCGAGCATTGCCGAGCCACGGAGGGGCCGCGTCCCGTATATTGGATGGGTGTTACACTTGGACTGTTATTAAAATTTGGAGTTTATAAAACATGTTTATTGAGGAAATCATTGGTGTAGTTGCGCGTGTCGGCGTGATCAGATACGTAGGTTAAGTAACATTGAGTGTGGTCTGTCTATGGATGGGTTTATCTATCTCCAGCTTCTTCGTACTCCGCCGGCTATGTCAAGCCATCAGCTCAGTCTGTCCTGAAAACATTTGTCCCCGTTAATCCAGAGTTGAGGGGTGTAGTAAAGTGAATTCTAAACCTCTAAACCCTTTTTCAGTTGAAGAAAATCCTAATCCCAGCAGTGTCATGAGTGTAGGCTGGAGTAGATCTTTTCGATGACCTTTTGTTAGTTACACAATTTTTCCCCTTATGCGTAATAAATCATACAATAACAACGCCATACAACGATTTACACCAAAGTATTTTTTATATTTACATTATAATATAATACATAAACAATCAACTTATCAATAATAGTTGTCTTTAGAATTATGAAAAGATATATTTCTCAATGCGTATGCCTTCCGATGTAGTATAAAAAAAAAGTAGGTACTTCTATGTTTCCTACTTTATTAAGTATAACGGTGATTGAGACAGATTTTTTATACAATTAGATTGGCAAACAAGCATGCGGCCCGCATTAGATGGTAAGCGGTCACCGCAGCCTATTGACACTCGCAACACCACGGGGATGTTACTCGCGCGTTGCTAATCTGGTGACCTAAGGCTGTTTCATCATAGTACTCAGTAATTTCTCTGCTATATCTCACCATCCAAACCGGAACACAGCTATATAAATTTAACTGCTTGTCGGTAGAAATAGGTGAGACAGAGGTACCCACGGTGACGACTCACCTACAAAGTCTCCTTCTGGTGAAACAGATATGAATAAACCTTTTAGATTTTATAAAATTTATCTTAGTATAATTCTACTAGAATATATGTACTGAGGTTTCATTATGACTGGAAGTTCATGCTGTTTAAATTTGAGCAGCCCTATGGCTTCATTGCACGTTTTACTCTAATCAAATACGCATATTAAGCAATGTCCACCCCAGCCTGTCTATCGACGGGTTTATCTACGTCGAGCTTTTGTGTGCTTGTAGGGCACGTTAAGCGGTCGATAGATGACTGTCGTTAAGCCATGCCAGTGGTTTCGGGCGGCTTGAAACCACTGGCCTCCGCCAATCTTCAGTTAAGCGGTGTCGCTAAGTATGCTCTAAACCCTTTCGATTGAAGGGAGACCCGTATCCCTGCGGTGGGTAAAGTAAGGATTGGTGAAGAAGTTCATTTTAGCTTCAGAACAATGACTGTTTAGTTTTTTCATAACAACATATATGAAAATCTATGCAAATGAGGCCGTTTGTCAATTTAAAAATAAACTTTCCACCGTTCTATAGTACCGTTGGCGTCCGTTTGCAATAAATATGAAACAGGTAATAAAACGCAATCGTATTAATCACTGCTATGACGGCTAATAAAAATGTTAATCAAGTCGGGATTCACTATATGTAGTGAACTAAGAGTGTTTGTTAGAGGTTTTCAGTAACATTACATTTGAATCAACGGCTAAATATTACTTGATTAGTTATTGTGTAAAATCCGATGGTTTTTAATATCTCTGTGTAATTGTACCCTCTGGACCTCAAAATTATTATACAATAATAATTTACTTACAAATGTATCAAAGTAGTCTCTAGCTCGGGCCTTCTATTCAAAATAATGCTTAATGTGAATTAAGCATTATTTTGAATAGAAGGTATAGTTTGTATGATTATAAAACTTTATTGTATAATAATATACGTTAAGATAATAACACAAAAAAGACTTTACACTGTATTATACAATAGCATGAAAAGAGCTATGAATGTCACAGAAGCGAGTGAAGTATGCAAGGACCGCGTCTTATGGCGCTCGGTTCTCTCTGCCTACCCCGCAAGGGACTTGGCGTGAAGATATACATACATACATACATTATACAATAGCGGACTTAACCCGATGAGATGAATTGAATAGAAAAATGAGATTGAGATATACATAATAATATAATGTATGTGCTAGTAGACCCGGCAGACGTCGTCCTGCCCGGAAAAGCAACGCCAAATTAAACTCAGTCTCAAGATTTGGTGACATACCGACATCAAAGTTACCTACCGGATCCAATTGTATTTTCAAACCATCAAGGAACCCTTTGAAATATACACACAAAATTTTATCCAAATCGGTCCAGCCGTTTAGGAAGAGAAAATATTTACATACACAGTGTACAGGCGAGATAGAAAGTAAATTCAAGCTCAAGTATCGAAATTAATGATGAGTCCTTGCTTCTTTGTTAATAACAGTAAGGGTTAATGAAGTCCTAATGCTTCTTTGTTAATATCAGTAAGGATACCTTAGAATATTAACAAAGAAGCATTATTAATACCATTTAAGCAAAATAAAAATGGTAATCACCTATTTGACTATCTCCTATAGCTACAAAACACCACGCAAACGAAATTGCGGACGTATGCTATATGTATGAAAATAAACGTATCTGCCACATACGGCATCCATAATACGAGTATGTAAATACAGTCGACAATAGATTGGCTTAGAAGCTTATCGTTCCCGCGACTCATTCGGTCGGTACGGCTGACAAAACATTGAGTCGGTTGATTAGGCATTCACGGGTTGAGGCAGATTCAATCATTCAATCAAATCTATTCACATACGTATATCGGCCCTATAGCTGTTGTCGGAGCTGTTGTTTGCTGTAAGGGAATAAAGCGATTGCGATTTCATGCAGGAAAACGTGAAAGTCGGGAAAAGTTAATTGAGGTTCAGATTGCGTGAAGTATAGATAGATAGCTTTGGGTTTCCGGTTTTCATCAGCAGTTTTAATGGTTTTCTTTGTTTGTTTTTTAATACACAGAGCAACAGACTCAGCGAGCAGTTTGCGTATATATATAGACCCTTACAGTATCAGGTTAATGTGTGAGAAAATGTTTGACGAGGAAACGTCTGAACGTTAACTTTTCTCATTCAACATCATTGACCCACTTTAAAATATACTTTAACAGCATACCTTCAGTATCTAACCATTAAGTAAGCAAACATTCTTCCTGTAATGTTCCTTTCCGTCGTTTACTTAAATATGTTCGCTCAAACATGCATTATATCTAAAGCTGTAAGATCGAAAACTCTTTTTACTCCACTGCTCTTTTCTTATAAATCACTTGTACTGACAGATATAACAGCAGAAACTTTAATATCGTCTTGCGTATTCGATATTGGCAGTAGGTTTAAACTGTTGTATGTATGTATATCTTCACACCAAGTCCCTTGCGGGGTAGGCAGAGAGGGCCGAGCGACATAAGACGCGGTCCTTGCATACTTCACTCGCTTCTGTGACATTCATAGCTCTTTTCATGCACGCTCGCCGGTTCCTGGGGCTTCTGACATCACCTTCTGATAAAACACGACCAATTTGGTCATGGTAGGTTTGTCTCGGCCTACCTCGGCTCCTACATGCTTCCACTTTTGCATTGTATATCTGTTTCGTCATTCTTTCGTCCCGCATTCTTTCTACATGTCGAACCAACGGAGCATGCCCTTTCTTATCTTAACACCGACACTCTCTTTTAGACCAACTCTTTCTCTCACGTATTCATTATGAACGCGGTCAGCAAGCGTTATGCCACAAATTTTGCGCAATGCTCGCATCTCGACCGCATTTATTCTACTTTCATGCTCTCTCTGCCATACCCACCTCTCACTTCCATAAGTTAGCGTTGGAATTAGCTTTATTATAATTATAATTTAAACTGTTGTTATTATTATTTATTATTTTTACACTTTATTGCTCCAAAATGAATACATTTGACAGACACGACATAAGAAGAGTACCAATAGGCGGTCTTATAGCTAAAACGGTCTCATCCAGACAACCTTACATGGAAGAGAAAAAATTGTTTAAAGCAACTAGGTAGGTGGCGCATTTATGATAATAAACATATTTATACACATGGATATATGCACATATACACACATATAACATATATTCTAACAAATTACATTTATACTCGAATAAATAATTTAAATGAGTTTAATGAGGAAGGCCATTGTCATCATGGTCAGCAACAGGTACCAACGTAAAATAATGATAAATATATAATATCATAAATAACCATATAATAGCTAGATAGAGAGAGAGCGAGTGATCATATTTGCGAAGCTAAGAAGCCAAATATATATCGTATACAGAGATTTTGAACTTCAGTGATGCCAAGGTAACGAGAGTCAGCATAGTCAAGGATGGGAAGGAGTAAGGACTGTACAAGCGAAATTTTGGTACGAAAAAGGAGAAAATTACGCAAACGACGAAGAGAGCAAATTAAAGCAATCAACTTCCTGCTGACGTTGGCAATCTGCACCTTCCAAGAAAAGGTTCTGTCGGTTTTTAAAACTACCACTATGTATGATATGAACATTATTAAATGTTATTGGTGGAACAGTCTCCCAATCGATTAAAGAGACTACCTATAATAATGGCTTGCGACTTTATAAAATTGACCATAAGGCCGTTTGACTTACTCAATTCAGCATATGAGGTCTGAACTTACTTTAGTGATCGCATTGGGCAGATTAGTCATTGAGTCATGCGAATAAATTTGCAAGTCATCAGCACAGAGATGCCAGAAGGATTGAAGATTAGACGTAATAGAATTAATGAATATACAAAATAGATATGGAGATAACACGGCACCCTGAGCTACGCCGGTAGTCGTAGAACACCAAGAGGAAAGCTTATCATCGAGACGTACACGCTGCCGGCGACCATACAGGTAAGAATGAAACCAGTCAATTGCCGTAGGAGATATGTTAAGAGAACGTAGCCGCTCTAAAAGATCATCAAAATCGACTATATTACTGAAATCTATCTAATCTAAATCTATAACTTCACGGTAGTAAGTAGGTACGGTTAGGTGCTAGTTCGCACGAACTAATCGGTAACGGAATTCGTAAATTTGACTTTCTCAAAACTACGCATGAATCTATAAACTATATATGCTATGATCATATGAGCATTCGATGCCGTAGCAAATAAATATTTTGTCATATTTTTAATTAATACGCGGCGTGTAAAAAACTGCGGGTACAGAATCGAGGATAAATTGGAATCCGATTGCAGTGGTCATTTTTTGTACTAAAATATCGTATTTATTTCATTTTACATCTGCACAAACGTCCCTAATACAAACACTATATTGCAAACGTCAAAGCGATGTCTTGTTTGCAGTGACGAACAAACATATGTATAAACGGATATAACATATACATACAGTATAAATATAGTAGTACAAGGTATCGCTTTTCCCCATATTTATTCAACAGTCGACGGCGATGTACAAATAAGAGAAATATTTGCATTTCAGATATTATCCAAAAACATGTAGGTTTAATTTTATGATATAATATTAATAGGCAAGGCAACACACTACAGTAGTAGCCATTTTGTGTTCTATGATTTTGGATGATGGTTGAATTACTTTTTACTCCAATGTCTTTTTAAACATTGTATTTATTTTGTATATTGTTTTTAGAACATAAACAAAATTTTACATAACCGACTTGAATCACTAAAATATATTTAGATATTCTTTGAACAATTTTTAACATGTTTTCGTTAGGTCTACTGACTGGACCACTTGTAATTTTATGTAGTCATGAAACGTGGCGAACCAAATTCGGGTTAGGTGGTGTTCCCCGCAAATCCTAAAATATTAGGAAACAGTATAACGCTAAGAAGAAGATGCTATGAAAAAGATAGAGTATAGTATATTATAAAAACAGTAATGTGATACCAATTGAACTAATCTGATAAGGGAACATGGAACTGTACAAAGCGGCTGCACACAGTTAGTAGTATGTTCATATTCTTTGACTTCATTTGGCTTTTATTAGTTTTCCAGTATATCCAGTATAGCATTCCCCCATTTAGTATTTCTTAAATTATTATTATCGACACTAAATTTAGACAGCTCTTCAGAACAATAAGCTTGCTCACTGGTTCTCTTGTACATTTTAAAACATATGTGCCATCGTTTGTTAGGTGAAATGCTTTTTAATAGGTCATTTCTATGTGTATGTATGTATGTATATCTTCACGCCAGGTCCCTTGCGGGGTAGGCAGGGAGAGCTGAGTGCCATTAGATGCGGTTCTTGCATACTTCTCTCGCTTCTCTAACATTCATAGCTCTTTTCATGCACGCTTGCCGGTTCCTGGGGCTCCTGATAGCACCTTCCGATTAAACACTACCAATTTGGTCATGATAGGTTAGTATCGTTCTTCCTCGGCTTCTACATCCTTCCACTTGCATTGTAGGTATATCTGCTTCGTCATTCTTTCGTCCTGCATTTTTTCTATTTGTCCGAACCAACGGAGCATACCTTTTCTTATCTTAACACCGACACTCTGTTTCAGACTAACTCTTTCTCTCACGTCTTCATTACGAACGCGGTTAGCAAGCGTCATGCCACAAATTTTGCGCAATGCTCTCATATCGACCGCATTTATTCTACTTTCATGCTTTCTCTGTCATAACCAGCTTCTATGTGTAATAGAACATAAATATAATTACCTTCAGACGTGTGTACTGTCGAGAGGTAATATTGAAACTGTATCTATTACAATACGGTGAATATACCATTGAGATATTGGATACAGCCTTTGAGGTGTAGTCACGCGCTCGACATGGCATATCAATAACGTTCAATAGATATCAGTCTCACTGTATTACAGTTAATGTAAGACAATATTCTATTGTATCCATGAGCTATTTCTACGTGAATTTTATAAATTCTTTATGAAATCTCGGTTGCTGGCTATTGTAGTATCATCAGATATCTCTGTTCATTCTGTTTGTACCTTTGTAATGTCTAAAAAACACAAACTCGTACACAAAACCCGCAGTGCACATTGTTTGGTCGTTAATTAGTAACGTAAGAATCTTCCGTCAGTTCCAGGAAATTTTAATTGCTTTTTTGCAGTTGTAAAACAGTAGAGAAGTAAAATTCAGTTTTATGCTACTTTACTCGCATCTGTTGCATTATGCATTGGTGATATGTAAAAACAGAAATGATATACTGATGTAAAACTCTTATTTAAATAAGGGTTTCGCATCAGTAATTATTGAATGTAATATGTCATAATTTATTATTTATTTAACTTTCTTAAAAAAAGAAATAGATTCCTTTGTGATTATGAGCTTGGTGAACCATGAAATTTAATTTATAACACGGTAGCTACCGTTTGTGTTCACGGAATAATAATTTCGTAAGAAAAAAATACAAATACATTTTACAGATCTTCAATCCTTTCATCCCTAACCCATCCCATGTAAACAAACGATGATACAATAGGAGCGAACCAAAACAAAGTGAGGTCAGATAAACGTGTCACTCTGCGCGTTACCTTGATAATGTTCAAAATTATCGAGCACCATGAACAAAAGCCGAACGTGTTCAAAATTATGGAAGGTTAACAAAGCCGAGCCCGGCGTGAATGGAGCGCCCTGAGGCTCGTGAGAGAGATGGTAATAAGATTAGGCTGTTTGTCGAGCAGAATAAGCGAGCCCTCTTTAGTCTAGATAGGGCAGATTCTAAGAATTGGATCGTGATAGGAACGCGTAGCCGAACATAGGGAAATACACACATCAAAAGTGTCTAGGGATCAACATATATTTTTGCAATAACTTTTCTCCTGATTGATATTAATTAAAATTTTCTTTAAGGATTCATCAAATAAAGTGTTTTCGTTTGTCTACAGTAACGATAAACCAAGTCACCTTTGCATTAATAAAGAAATTTGCCATTTTCATGATAAAGGGATTTATGACATTTGAACCCCTAACATTAAAGTTCGAAAAAAAGACTGAAATAACAGTTTTCTTTAAAATTTTATTGGGTAACTTAAGCAATTAATAATCCGTGTTTCTACCGCGAACACTAACAACACAAGAACATCGGTTTGGCATACTCAAAATGAGTTCATCCAAATCACGCTGTGGAATGGCCGCCCATGTTCGTTGCAACAACAAAAAAAGGTCTTATTGCGACTGGATACCCTCCATATTCGGCAGAGCTCTTCTCTGTAGCATATCCCATGCATGCTCAATCGGGTTCAAGTCTGGCGACTGAGCAGGCCAGGGCATGACATTGATGTTAGCTGCGGCGAGAGTCTGTCTTACAACTCTTGCGGTGTGCGGTCGTACATTATCATGCATTAACTGAAATAAGGGACCGATTTGCACTTGTAGAGGAACGATGACGTCTGATACAATCGTCTCAGCATAAATTTGAGCGTTGAGGTTGCCTCTGATCCAAATCAACTCAGTTCTTCCGCCGATCCAAATACCCGCCCATACCATGATGGTTCCACCACTATAAGGATGGACTTCCTGGCAGGATTTTAATCGCTGTTGGCGTCCAGGGGTTCTCCAGTGTCGTATACGTTTATATATTTTATATATTTTTTTATTACAAAGCCACATCTCAATCTCAAGAAATCCGCATAAAAATGCTTGATCCCTAGACACTTTTGATGTGTGTATCATGTTCCTTCTCTTGCTGGCAGGAATGATTTTTTTTTGTCTTTCTATGAACTGAGATAGGGTAAAGCTATTACATAGACGTTTGTTAAATAGCGCGATATTTATTAAGGAGTGCTCTACCTACCTTAAAAGAAGTCTCAGCTAGTAACAACTCCTTGGATTTTTCTTTTATGCTGAGAGTGAGAAGTAATATTCCAAAGAGTTGCATAGTACCTACAGCCGCAGTGGTAGGGTGAGAGCGATATTCCAGTATGTTTCAAGCATTTACGAGCTACGTTAGCCGCTCACTTAGTCAGGTCAGGTAGTCATGTTTGTTTGCCACCTGACATGGTATAAGTCATTAGAAAAACTAAACTGCGACTGATTTCTATATGACTCGAGGTTCTGAGAATAGTTATCCAGAGAAGGAATAAAATATTCATCGTTTTGCAAAAGGGTTTAGGTCAAGGGGTTCGAACTGAATCTCGATAGGCATACTGGTAATTATAGAGGAGTTTGAAGGGGACCCTCGACTTCCATCAACTTACTAGCGTGATGATACCGTGTTAATGAATTGTTATTAGAGCTAGACTAAATTACCAAGTTTATGATGGAAGATTAGAATTATTTTAAATTTGGACCTCTATTATTAGACTGTTACGGTGTAAATCTATACTTCCATGTTATTTGCGAGTGTCTGTCTCTGCCGATACATACATAAATGTTACAAGACCAGATCTGTGACAAATATTTTTGTATTGTTTTGGAGTGTAGGTGGCTCAATTTCGCTTTTAGAGCCAAAGCCAATTTCACCCACAATTATACGCTATTGTTTCTTTTTAGGGTTTCGTACCCAAAGGGTAAAAAGGAACCCTATTACTGAGGCTCCGCTGTCCGTCCGTCCGTCCGTCTGTCCGTCTGTCACCAGGCTGTATCTCATGAACCGTGATAGTCAGACAGTTGAAATATTCACAGATGATGTATTTCTGTTGCCGCTATAACAACAAATACTAAAAAATAGAATAAAATAAATATTTAAGGGGGCTCCCATACAACACGTGATTTTTTTGCTCGATATTGATAACGGCAACAGGTAGACGCTTGAAATATTCACAGAATATTTAGTTATATATTCACTTTAAGAACAAATAATTAAATTAAAATACAACAAATATTTAAGGGGGGCTCCCATACAATAAACGTGTTTCTTTTTTTGCCGTTTTTATAGATAATGGTACGGAACCCTTCGTGTGCGAGTCCGACTCGCACTTGGCCGATTTTTTATTAATAGAAGATATCATTCATTGAACTAAATCCACACTAATTCATTTTTTTAGTACTCGTAATTTATCTATAATTAGAATTCTCTAGAAGTTTGCTATGTTTATGTCACCTCTGCACGTGTGTGTAGACTAATGTTTGAGATACTTCAACAGATGCAAAACATTTTTTCTGAGCTAACAAAAAAATGTTGTAAATATCGTAGACAATCATACACATTATTTTTTAGAACAAGCTTATCAATGGGCATATTCCCCTGTCTCTCATGTATGATGATACATTTGAGATAAGTCGCTAATTTTGTTAAGGATAACGTTATAAGAACTTATATACCTTTTATAAGATTTTGAAATGTGAACATAAAATTGTGTGTTTTATAATTTTACGAAATGCTTAATTAAATTTTTACATAATAATTAATAAACCATTTTTTTAAAAGGTAAATGGACATATCGTATTGACATTAATTTATGATATTAATCGTAGAATATTTGAAATAATATTTGTTTAATTTAAAAGTTTTATTCTTACCTATCAAATGTAACTAAATAAATAGTTAGTGTGTATTTGGGTACTGAACAACTAATACGAGTATATAGTAATCTATCTATATATAACTTCACGCCAAATCACTTGCGGGCGCGTGACGTGGAATTAACAACTAATGAACATGCGTATTTAGCGTTTTTTTTTTTGTAAATACATGAACAGAAAAAAGCTTAAACCAACACACATTAATAAGTCTATGCACATAAAAGTAGCTATTGCGAACCACTCGATTACAGGTATTCATATTCCTGGCAAGTAAGGACTGATTATTATTTAATTTAGCTAATGACTACCAAATAGGACTCCACCGAATGAGAGGTAGGAAGGGTGCCATTTAACAATTTAAAAGTTGCCCTATCTACCATTTATAGAGGGTGTAAATTACAACAAAAAATAAGTAAATCACAGAAAACAAGGATTTTTTATATCTCATATGAAATCAGCCCGGTGTACGAAACCAGTTTAAACAAGTATCTATGTTTCAGCACGTTTAATCTTATCACGAGGCGGCGGCGGGGCGATTATACTCGTCTTAGTAAGATCGATGGGTGCGGCGTTTGTTTCTCTACAATACACAATGAAAAACTTTTGTTCGCATTTTAAAGAATAAGGAAGTTGTGTGCTTGAGGAAAAAACAAGAAATAGTACTCAATTTGCATAGTAGTTTGGTAATAGCTAGTTAATATATAATAATTATTTAATTCATATTTTGAAGTATATGTGATGCCTTAGTTTTAATTAATTAAAAGCCTTTAATTGTAATCATTATGTATTTGCTTTTTTATATGATGAAATTAATGATATATAAATAAATAAATGATACGTAAATTTTTGACGAGCTCGGTGACTCAATCATGAATGACGTGACTTTGACACCAACGCTCGTGGGTTCGATTCCCACACAAGACAAGAGAAACATTTGTATGCAAGATCACGTCCGTTTGTCTTGGCCTGGATGTTTTAATAGAGGAAGGGCGTAACTAGGTAACACGTCTGGGGAAGTACCTCCACCTCACAGGAAACCGCAGCCAGATAGCATCTTCCTAGAGGGTTGTTGT
Organism: Pyralis farinalis; assembly: GCA_947507595.1. NCBI lineage: Eukaryota > Metazoa > Arthropoda > Insecta > Lepidoptera > Pyralidae > Pyralis > Pyralis farinalis. Next base: position 10,005,773 of record OX382278.1, read on the forward strand.
GTTCTTGCGTGTGAGTGAGGTCATCAGTAAGATCCTAAGGCGTTGCTGTGTAAGTAGCAGAGGAGGCATCGCGTGAGTGATACTTAATATATTACACGCGTCCCGACGTTGTATAAAAATGTACTTTTCTAGTGATAACTTTAATTAAATTTGTCTTTTTGTTTAAATAATAATTTCTGAAATAATGTTTTATATACGAGAGGGATAAACGAAAATGTGGGTCATCGAAAGTGATTACCGTTGCCGTTGACCGGTTGATTGGTTGATCACCGTTGACTTTAGCAACACTAAATTCATCCATTTCACTTTGAAGGCACTCATATTGTATAAGTTCGGGTACAATGTTGAGGAAAGTCTATTTCACAATTTTACCATACGTAGAAGAAAATGCCATAGAAAGTATGCTGTGGCAAAACGCTAATCATCCTTGTTGTAAAGATAGAATATTAATCAAACAGCGGCTGGTATCAAATCAAACTGCTTTTTCGAATTCATCCTTATAGCTTGTGAAATACACAGAGAATGGCAACGTTATTTCGTGTAGACAGCATGTACAGCCCATGGGAAATCATTGGATTGTCAACGATTCGAACTGTTCATATTACATGCGGTCATAATATGTAAGCAAATGCTGGAGAGTACCAGCACAGAGGTGTGAACAATATTCGATGAGGCATAATCTACCGCCTTGCTCTACTAACACACCAATTTTCTTAGTAACCAACTTGGTTATGCTCTCCAGCAGATTGTAAAACTGAATATGATGTTAAGCAAAATACCAAGGAGATTGCCCTTCAGTCGAAGAGTAACGACAAACGGGGTTTCTTATGTGGTGAATTGCGCGAGCAGTAAACGAGTACCGTTAACGAATGCTGTAATGTTTTGTCTCGAAAGAATGTTGACTATATGTAGATTTCAAATCTTTTGGAGTCTAAAGGGAGAAAGTATCGACAGCAGTGCCTTGAAAAGGTGATTTTTCAGGGATTGGATAAGGAAAGCCTTTTTTCACGAGAAGACTACGCGAGTACCGAAAGATGTTTTAGGAGAAAAAGTTTCTACAGTTATTCTGGCGCCAGAACTCTCACACCACGTTTCCATGGCCATCAAGTGACGCAAAAAGCCTAAGATGTGGGCTGCCTGCTTTGCTGTGCAGACTATGGAGTTTTCCACGCTGTGTAATAAGTGACAAAAGTTATCCTCACCAGCTTTGGTAAAAAATGAAACTTAGGATGAAAAACTCTATGCACTACAGAAACACGAAGACGACATAGGAGTATATGTGCCCCGCGAGGGCTCACTGACAAATAAAGATTTTATATCTTTATCTTCCATACCTTCTACTTTTGGCTCATTATACTAATGAGTTCTAACAATTAAAAGCTTGCTTAATTACTTATGTTTGTTTTTAGTATTTAATTTTATTGTAATAGTTCATCGAATACACGTGTGAACGAGTCCTTTGCTACTAAGAACAGAAAGGTCCAAACATGCAGTTCGGACAATAGCACGCTTCATAAATGCGCTAGAATGCACACGAATTCAGTAGCCAGAGCAAATACCTCTAAAAGTTATCTGGCGCTCAAAGCACCATTCCGGCGATTTCAGCCATGTTTGCTGACTCGCTTAATCCGTATAGTAGCTATTACTTACACTGTCAATATTAAATTTCAAACACGGATATGTTTTTACGAATACAACATATTTCATGTACTTTCTCTTATACCGAAACTACTAATATAGGATTCAACTCATTCCGGCTGCTCTATATAAAAACCGAGTGAATTATTGATAGGTACGTATATTTTGTTATACCACTGAGGTGGGCGTATAAGCGTATGGTCTGCCTGATAGTCAGCAAATACCATAGCCTATGGACATTTGCAACACTAGAAGCGTTCATCGTGGGTCACCGGAAGCGTGAAAATTTCTTAATGTAATTTTTGGGAAACCACATGCCGTAATGACTTGAGGAAGCTTTGATGGAAGCTCATACCATGACTTAGGACATCTTGGGAGAAAACTTCTTTTGAAACGGCAAAGTACGCGACCATTGCGGTTTCAGTGTGTAGTGATGAATTCCCTACGCATTGAAATAGCAATGGTATAATTAATATATTTCTAAGCAGGGATAGGATGTCAGATCATGAGAGTGGAATAAAATTATCATATTGTACGGGTATAAAGTATTTAGTCATATTCACAAAAGTCCATCTCAAAAGAGATTAAATGAAAGGAAATATTTATAAATAACTATTATGCCTACCCCGCAAGGGATTTGCCGCAAAGTTATAGATAGATATAAACTCTACTGACTTTCTTTTGGTTTATTGGTTGACAAATAAAATAAAATGCGTGATTAACCACGTTAAACCTAATCAATCGATCTGTAAACTAATTTAATATTCTAAAAAGTAGTTAAATTCAATGTAATAACTTAGACGAAATAGCAAGTATTAAATGTAATTTCATCTGTTGTCCAGAATTTAATTTGTTATATGGACACATTTTGATTTACCGACGGCCAAAATGCGATAAGTTAGTATATACTGTCATTCAATTAACTTTACACCGCATTAGTTGAGCCCCACGTCTTTATACAATGTAAGGTAAAGTTTGCGTTTGCTAAAGCCTTAGCGCAAACAGCATGCGGCGAACTGAAGCGAATTTGCATGTTTACACTCCAGCGCCGTGTCGCACTGTGTTGGATCTCATTGAAATAACTTTTACAAATATTGGCCAAACATAGGGGTTCCCGATTTGCACGTTTCCGAACCCTACTTGCGGTGATCCCTAGAAAATTGAATGAAAATATAGACTATGCTGGAATCACAAATCGTGTACGATATTTATTACTAGTTTGGAGTAAATGTCGATTTTGTCCTTTAAGCTTGTCGCAGTACAATGTAGTGTAAGAAATATTTTTCATTCTCTAACCATTTCTAATAATCAATATCTTTTTTACTAATATGGAAACGATTAATGCTTTCTACACTTCTATTTTTTTGTAGCTAATACGTATATTATTGGAGATAAAAGATTTTAACTTGTAAACTAAATCTATGTCTTTTGGACATTCTGGAATTCACAGCATAATAATATATTTTTTGAATATAGAATTTTCATTATGCTAGTAATACTGAACTTGCAGCATAACTTCTTCTTCTTAGCGTTATTCCGTTTCCTAATTCATTAGGATTAGCGGGGACCACTACCTAAGCCTAACGATTTGACGAAGATACTGATTTAGACATGGAGCGACTGCTGTCAGTCCTCTACAAGCCAGAGATAAACCTATCATAGATTTGGTCACACGTCCTTCTAAATATAATTTCTTGGACATCTCGGCGGGTGGGTTCCTCATGACGGTTTTCCATCACTGCCGAGCAAGTGTTAATTTTTATACCACTAAGGTGGCAAACAAGCTTACGGCCTGCCCAATGGTAAGCAGTTACCGTTACCCATGGACATTTGCAATACCAGGGGTGTCACTCTTGCGTTGCCGACCCTGTAAGAACCTCTTCACGCCTTTCTTGAACAACCCCATACTGTAGTCCCTTGGGAAAACCTCGGCAGGGAGCTCATTCCACAATGTTAATTACAAATATGTAATAAAAAAAGAAAATACCAATTTAGCGGTACATGCCAGGATTTGAACCGGACACCAGTTGGTTAAGAGACCGGTTCATTATCCACTGGGCTATCACTGCTTAATATTATATTATAAAACTGTTGAAAAGAGATGCCTTTGAGGCCATAGAAACATCTAAAAATGCGTATATCTCCGTAATGAGGGAATGCTTTTACTTAACCTACGAGTAATCAAATATCAATTAAAATATATACTGCTATTAAAAGTTTCACAATAAATCTAAGCACTACAAAATATACTAAGTATATTTGAAAGTGTTGGGCGTTGCTTTGAGCGTGTATGTGGGCCAAGTCGCAGGCGTGCCGGAGTTTACTGGCCGGCCGTACTTGTTCCGCTACATTTAACAGGAAAGGATACTCTCAGCGAAGTAACTTTGAAGAATCGGTTTCATACACGTGTACTATTTCATTCGAGTCGTGTACTACGTGGTATAGTTTGTTTGAAATTGTGTATGTTATGTATGTTACTTCACGCCAGGTCCCTTACAGGGTAGGCAGAGACAAACGAGCGCCATAAGACGCGGGCCTTACACATTTCACTCGTTTCTTTAATAGTCATAGCTCTTTTTATGCACACTCGCCGGTTCCTAGGGCTCCTGACATCACATTCTGATAAAATACGACCAATTTGGTCATGGTAGGTTAGTCTTGGTCTTCCTCGGCTCCTACATCCTTTCACTGTCGCGTTGTATATCCGTTTCGTCATTCTATCTACGAGTATCTCTATATATATATATATATATATTCAGTTTAGTTTATCAGTGTTAAATATATCTGCCTGAACATGCACGCACTATGCACACAAATGTTTGGCCTGCAAACATTGTGCATGATATATTCTTCAGTTTTATCGTCGTCACCCGTCTTGGTCTAGGGGGGTTTTTGTACTCTTGCGACTCAATGAATCTAGCAATTAGCTCCTAAGGGTTACTGTGTTAGCTGCAACTTCCTTCCTGTATTCGAAGCGGTACAATAACCACATTCGTAGGGCATATGTTTGTATGCCTCCCGAAGTATAAAAAAATATTTATCTATCTATCTATACCTTCATGCCAAATCCCTTGCGAGGTAGGCAGAGAGAACCGTACACTAAATGACTCGGTACTTACACACCTCGCTGTTTTCCTTGACATTTATAGCTCTTCTAATACGTACACTCCCCCTGACAACATAGTCTAGATATATAATGTATAATTAATTAACTTAAATTTTAAATGATTAAGAACCTTTTCCTTAATCATTTAAAATTTAAGTTAATTAATTATACATTACAAGAAAATGCAGTATATAATCTAAATTTCTATTACTTTTAATTAATGAACGCCACTAAAATTTTAATTTTAGTAATATTCGCTAATTTCTTCGCAGGTTCTAAGGTTTACCAAACAAATTGAATATTCTCACACAACGCTATCTATTCCACTTGAGTTAGTGGCATCAATGCTTCTTCAATTACAGCGCCGAAGATAGGTAAATGAAAAGCGATCGCTGGTTTTAAGGTCCCATGAGATTGAAAGGGGCTCTTCACGGCCGGTTGACAAGCTCTCTCATTCAGGGCAGATGATGGAATATCGCTGTACGGTACCTATAGGGAATTATAAGGTAAGTACGTCTGCTTTGGACATAACGACTCAAGCGGAATTATGTCTTTTAGTAGTTTCTCTCTTAAGTGAAAGTTGTAGGTTGAGACAATTGAGTTGAGGGTGAGAGAATAGTTTCAATTATTCAATACTTGTCATATATTTTTTATTTATTATTAGCTGTGGAATCTGGTATGGCTTATAATGGCTTACGATGTTTGGGTTTTTATTATACACCATCAGGCGGCAAAGCCAAAGGATTGTATTCCTACACAGGACCTATATTTGTGATGTGTTGAACATGACTAGGTCTTGGTTGATTTGACTTGGTCTGGATGTTTCAAGAAGTACCTCCACCTCACAGAAAACTACAGCTAAATAACAACTCTCTGGAAGGTTGTTGTGTTTCTGCGAGCGAGTGAGGTTAACAGTAAGCTCTCAAGGAATTGCTGTATTATAAGCAGGGGCGACAACGCGTGAACGAGTTCACAGGCTACGGTAACCACTTTACATTCAGTGGACCGTATGCATGCATATTTCCTGACGTTGTGTTAAAACAAATGAGAAAATAAGTAGCACAAGGGCGGACTTGTCATGGACCGCCGAAACAAATGTGAAAGTGCATTTTACAAACGATTTCATTTTAAAATAAAATTGCATGTGTTTAAAATATATGAAAATCAGGATGCCAATCATTTTTTTTATTCGTTATTATATTCCATCATTTATAACCAATATTGTTTAGTAGTGTTGTGCGTTCGAGCGTCAGAGTCAGGAAGTCAGCAGAGAAAGGAGAATGGCTCAAAAGCCGGCTTTCGATCCAGTACAAAGACGACAAATTTTCCCGCCATTCACACGGAAGGGTGCCCGCGATATCGAACGGTCGCTATTGGAAATTATTTCTCGAGCGAATTTCTGTTCTAGACGGATATAGGTCGAGATGTTTTATGTGTACAGTTTTTACAACGTTTTTAATTTTGTTTTGTACCGGTATGCCACGCTGTGAAAGCAACGCTACATTGATTCATAATAACTGTCTGTTTTACATCATAAAGCCTGTAGCAAAAATCGAAATGAATCGTTAGTAACTTCCATGAACGAAAATGAATGTTTCTTTTTCGTTTATTATAAAATATCTGACGAATTTGGTGGCACTATGGTGAAACGCGCTGTTAGGTTACTTTGACACCAACTGGTGGGTTCGATTCTCACACAGGACAAACATTTGTGTACGTGGACATGTTTGTTTGTCTTGATCTGGGTATTTTTAAGAGAGGTAGGGCGCATACTTCCGTACTCCGTACTCGCGTACCTCCACCTCACAGAAAACCGCAGTCAAATACCAACTTCCCAGAGGTTGTTGTGTTACTGCGTGTGAGAGAGATCACCAGTAAGCTCCTAAGGAGTTGCTGTGTTGGCAGCGGAGATGGCATCGCGCGAGTGACACTTAATGTATTACAAGCGTATGTCTTCCGACTTTGTACAAAAAGCAAACCTAAGTAACGAGCTTTCATTTGCCAAATCGCACTACAAATAGTACAGGAGAGAATCGGTGAAAAGACAAAAATAAATAGAGTTTCAGTCAGATAAACAAACATGTTGTAGTGGAATGGGTGAGTCGTTCCTTTACGAACTACGAGCCCGACAACTAAAGAAGTAGACTGGTTTCTAGCTGTACACTGTTTGTAGTTGTAATGGCGGCTAGTTTGTCTTCGACGAAGCACACTTGCCGTCACGGTGGTTCTGACATTTGATTCATTTATTTTCTATTACTTGTATTTACTTGCTACACTTTACATCTACTACGTCGCCTGATACTTTAAGAAATGAAGTGGAGCTCTAATATAGCACTGCAAGGAGAGTGCCTTGATCTTGTGTGAGTTCTTATCTGGTTGTAGTGACTCTTGAGTGAATCTATTGATGCTCATATACAATGAACCTCTGGGCATTACTTTTACATGATGTAAAGTGGCTACGTTAGCCTATGAACGCTCGTAACTCATTAAGTATCTTCACTTCTGCTGCTAACACAGCAAGTCCTTATGGACTAACTGGTGCCCACACTCACAGGCAGGAACACAACAACCCTCCAGGGAGTTGTTATTTCGCTACGGATTTCTGTGAGGTGGAGGTACTTCCCCAGATGGGCTGCTTTAATGCGTCTACCTCTCTTAAAAACACCCAGACCAAGTCAAGCCGTCATGTTCACGCATACCAATATTTGTCCTGTATAGGAATGGAACCCACGAGCGTTGGTGTCAAAGTCACGTTATTAACCACGCCGCCAAGCTGGTCATTATATGTAATATACATGAGCACTTAAAAATATATAAAATACAGCAAGATGTTATATTATAATATTATTTTACTGAAATTGTAATGATACAACGTAGATTATATTTTGATGAGTTATATTGTGGAATTGATAGCGAACTTAGCTGTGAATACATGTACTTCGAGGGGTCGTATGTCTCCACGCGACAGCGCGTGATGGATATTTCATAAGTGTGATTTTCGGGAATTTATAACCGCATGTCGTATGAATATCATAAAAAAATGCTATGCATGGTGACAGGAATTTGTAAATTGCATGGTGAGCATTGAAAATAAACCAATTAGTTAGGCCGTCCGGATGTCATAAAATTGGAAAGCGGCCGTCTACAAATTAAGCACAAAGCAATTTTTAAAAGCTATCGATAACAAAAGACAGCCGAAGACAAAGGAAGGCGGCCTATCAATTGTATCGTATTGAAACATGAACGGGGCTCTAAAAGGTTTGCACGTGCATGAAAGAGCGGCGACAGGGAGTCGCCGGCTCGGGCGTGGGAAGTCACCGCTGTTACCGGGCGATAATTAAGTTGACGAATCAGAGTGCGCGTCACCCCAGCGCATGGGACGGGTGCGCGGTGGAGCGGGGTATGTAGGCGCGCGGCTGAACGAGGCATTCGGTTTTCGAGAGTACTGGCGGTCGGACGTTCGACATCGTGGCGCGTATCATAATAATTACTGTCGATTCGATCCCGGAGTTCGCGCGGTGCGGTCGTGCGACGTCGCGGCTTTTATCATAATAATTAATTCGGTTTAGAGATACTTCTTGACGGGAAGTAATACGCGTACAAAGGGTCGAGTACTCGAACTCCCCACGACACGCGAAGGCGCCGAGATCAGCGTAGCAACACCGCCGAGGACAGCCCACGGCCGCCGACTCCACGCTGCACAGTACGAGACCACGAGTTCTTCGCGGGACCGCAGCTTAGCCCAATTAAGTTAACCTGCTAAAGCTAAGTTTAGCCCTAAGAATAGAATTAAATATATGTTGAATTCTGCATTGTTTATACAATTTCTATGTCGTGTCTTTTCCACAGATTACGCGTCCGCGAGTAAAGTAAAATCATACGCCTATGCCTAAAATCTGTGGCATAGTGGCTAAGTTAAAGTTTGTCTTGAAAGGTACCTCTGAGTAAGTGAGATTGGATGACGAATTCATACAATCTCGCCGAGGCGAAGGGTTTTTTATTTGCTGGCGTTTATGAATGGAGCGCTTGTGATAGCCAGGGGCCCATTTATATGCGCCTTTTAATTTTAGTGGCGGCAGAGTACCTTTAGCTTATAGTATTATTCTGGCATAGCTTGCGGGGTTGATAAGTGCATGATATTATTACATCTGGAGACCGCTCTCCAGGTGAGCCGATTTGCGGCAAAAATCACGCACAGCCCGATTTCTGTAGACTCAACTGGATTCGCTAGCGGCTCTGAATTATTTACTCAGACCACTTAAACTCACATGTGAAATTGCCCAGCCTATAAAATATACCACAATAATCCTGTAAGGATAATTAATGATAGTGTACACTATACTCAAAATAAGTATAATTATTTGCGCAGCGATCAAAAAAAATAAGCAAAATTCTACGAGATTGGTATAATGACAGAAGTCACTATATTAATCGCGTAAGCTGATTATAGCAAAAGTCAGAGGAAATTTTCCTGACCTCCAATTAAAAGACTGCGCAGACGCTGAGGCTAGCTAAAGGTTTAAGACCTAAGCATTATCCTGGTCAGTAAAAGGTTCAGGCGCTCCTGTCAAGTATTCCACAAAGAACCGTTATACACGCCATAATAGCGTGCCTACAACCGACTAACTATCAATTCCCTGAACCGCTCTTAATGTTTGTAGATTCACGCTAATAATTAAAATTCTAAACAAAACGAAACAAACTAGACGATCATTTTAGGTCACTACAGGCTGCATTCCAGCAGTATCAAGGCCACGTCATTTTGGGTTGCCTTACAGATGCTGCCGATGACCACAGGATATTTGATTCGGACTAAAATAATATAATCAGTTCGACAAATATTCTTTAAGAATCAAATTGCTATAAATTACATACACAACGTAGAAACATTTCAAGGACATAGATAACTACGAATATTATATTCACAATTTCGGAATCTATAAATAATAGGTAACAACAAAGGCTTTACGCAGCATATTAAAATTAATTGGGGTATTACAAACAAAGGTTAATGAGTTAGGTGTTTATGTAGTGAATGCGTTTTACTGTGTTAGACATAAAAGCCATTAAGGTAGATTAGTTAGGTATATTATAACGATAGGAATAGTTAGGTGTTTATGTAGTGAATGCGTTTTACTGTGTTAGACATAAAAGCCATTAAGGTAGATTAGTTAGGTATATTATAACGATAGGAATAGTTAGGTGTTTATGTAGTGAATGCGTTTTACTGTGTTAGACATAAAAGCCATTAAGGTAGATTAGTTAGGTATATTATAACGATAGGAATAGTTAGGTGTTTATGTAGTGAATGCGTTTTACTGTTAGACATAAAAGCTATTAATGTAGATTAGTTTAGGTATATTATAAAGGTTTATAAATATCGGTTGCTTACTGTTGAACAACTAGGAGAGTAATAATTTAATTACATTGTCCGATTGAGAAAATTGGGTATAGTTAATTACACTGTTTAATTAATTACGTCAGGAGGAATTGACCATTAAGTTACAAGTGCAAATTTAGTAGATAGGCAAAGTAAGTTAATAAAGTTATTTGAATAGATAGCGTATTTTGAATAGACGTTGTCTGCAAGCGATAAGCAGGCACCTGCGTGTAGGATATATAGGTAAATAAGCGAACTACTGATTAGTAAAATGGGCCGAGGCAGGAAGCCACGTGTGACCAGCAAACAGCCGAAAGGTACTGAGGACAGTAATGCTTCAACAAATTCAAACCCGGAGACGAGTCAGATGACTCTATTACTGTCGCAAATTTTACAACGTTTGGAGAATTTAGAGCAGGCTAGGGCGAGTAACTCCGTTACGTCCGGTTCGGAAGCGAGCGTGCCGTCTACCACTAACCGCGAAAACTTTGTGCTGAATGAGTCAGAGCATAAACAGGTGTGTCTAATTAAGATGTCACAAAAACTACCACAGTTTGACGGGCAAAAATCAAATAACCCTATGCTGTTTCTAAGGGATGTGAGGAATTACATAGAGATGTCTGGGAACAGTTTTAGTTCAGGTAAAGCTTTGGCGTTTGCTATAGAGAGTTTGATAGGGAGCGCAAAGACGAGGATGAATATATATAGGGATTCTTGGGCTAGCTTTAGCGACTTCGAAAGGGATTATAAGCAAGTATTTTGGAGTAACTGTGAACAGGAGTTGATCAGACAACGGTTCATGACCGCGAAATACGACGATAGAGTAGGTACAATGGAAGAGTATTTTGCAGACCAGTTAAATAAAATATACGGGTTATCTTTACCTTTTACCGAGACGGAAAAGGTAAATACCATATTCAGGCAATTGCCTCAGCATGTGCAGGTAGCATTTTTCGCTAGGAATGAGAGTATGTCAGTTAAAAATGCAGTGGAGTTTCTGCGTCATTTAGAACGGAATGTACGCAAAGAGGCGAGCGTAGTGACGTCAGCCGGTACATCTGAAGGCCGCGCGACGTTCAGACCAAGTCGTGGGACTACGAGATATGGGTCAGTGCGGGTGAATACGATTCGCTATAATCATCTGACGAATCGACAAAGACGATACCCATATGCTAACCGCGGACAGAATATGCGAGGTCGGGGTTTGTATAACAATAGTTCTAGGCAAAATAGGGCGCAGTTGAGGCCGATAGAATTCACACCAGCTTTAGATGCGCCGCGAGCTAGTGAGACGAATAAGAGCCTAGCAACAGCGGAAAAACCTGATGCTGTATCAAAAAACTAATTTCGGGGGAAGGGGGGGGATTCGCTTTACGTTACTTAATGCGATTAGGCTGGGCGCCGAACAACGAAAGCGCTAAGCATAAACTATATGAAATATGTGACATGGGAACGAATATGGGTTTAGAAGAGTTGACGCAGTTGTTAACACATAGGGCGGAGGAGTTTCGAGTCTGTTTGGCAGATACTTCAGAGGTGGAAAGCATGAATAGGCATAATAAGTTCTTATGTACAGTGTTTAGAGATATAGATGTCTTAGACGCGGATCAGGAGCAAGATAGGAGGCTAGCGTTGCCGGAAGTGAGTGTTGAAATAGGTGAGATTCAATTAAAGGGTTTGATTGATTCTGGGAGTGAGGTGACGTGCCTGAGACAAGATTGTTTTGAAAGAGTAAAGGGACGTTTGAGCCAGTTAGCTGAGATACCTATACCGGCTGTTCGAATCGCCGGGGCGTTTGGTATTAGTAAAGAGAAGTTAGGAAGCTTGGTCATAGTCCCTATCAAGATAGGTGAGTGTACCATTGATACACCCACGTTGATTCTAAGGAAGCTACCTAAGGAATTAATATTAGGATTTGATTTCATACAGTTAGCGCGAGGAGGTTTGGTATGTACAGACGGAACGAAGTTCGTTATTAATGATGGTAATGTGATTTGTGAGATAGATCTGGAAGAGCGAGAGCGCGGTCAAATCCAATGTTGTACGTTAGAAAAACATTCGGAGAAATCAGTGGTGGGTAAGATAGTTGAGTACGTACAAGGGACATCGTTGTCAGCCGAGCATAAATCTAAGCTGTCGGCTGTGTTAACGAAACATGTCACGCTATTCTCCGATAAGATTGGTCGCACGACCAAGTATATACACGAGATTAGAATGAAGGACGATAAACCTTTTGTCAAGCGGTCGTATCCCATACCGCATGTTTATCGCGAAAGAGTTAAGGCAAGGTTAGACGAAATGGAACGGGGAGGTGTAATTAGCAGACAGGCGACGGACTACAGTAGCCCATTAACGTGTACGTTGAAAAGAATGGAGAGATTCGGATATTATTGGACGCGCGCGAGCTAAACAGATTAATGGCCGGGGAAACGGAAAGCGCACCGCTCATGAGTGATATATTACAATCGGGTTCCAGAATAAACTATATTGCTGTAATCGATATAAAGGACGCGTATTTTACGATTCCATTGGCTCACGAGTCTAGGAAATATACCGGTTTCGTGTTCCAAGGGAAGAGTTATGTGTATAATGTACTACCACAGGGACTCAAAACGAGCGTGGGCTCATTCTCAAGGGCGATGGATTTGATACTGGGGCCGGAAGTGCGAACGTACTGTTGGAATTTTCTTGACGACTTAGCTATTTTCACGGATGGGGGCCTAGACGAACACATACGTCAGATCGATACGGTATTGACCAGGTTACGTGAAGCCGGATTTACTTGTTCATTAGAGAAATGTAATTTTGCCGCTAGGGAGGTGAAGCTTTTAGGGCACATTTTAAGCACTGAAGGAGTTAGTTTAGACCCAGCGAAGGTAGAGGCTGTTTCAGATTATCCTGCACCGAGGACAGTGAAACAATTACGTTCATTTTTGGGGTTTGTAAACTATTTCCGTAGGTTCATACGGGAATTTGCGTTATTAACAGAACCGTTGTATAGATTGTTACAGGCGAGAGTAAGATTTACGTGGGGTACAGAGGAACAGGACGCGTTTGATAGGTTAAAGGTAGCGTTTACACAGAGCGTCATGCTGTCACAGCCAGAGTTCGGTAGTGTATATTATGTGCAGACGGATTCCAGTTCGATAGGCCTGGGCGGGTATGTTTACCAATTAGATAAGAACGGGTTCGAGAAAATAATAGGATTTTGTTCGTACGCATACAAAGGGCCGCAAACACGGTGGTCCGTCAGCGAACAGGAGTTCTATGCTGTGATTTATACATTGAGGAAATTTGAAACGTATTTGAGAGGAGCCAAAATCGTGATAAAGACAGATCATAAAAGTCTGACGTTTATAAAGTCTTGGAAATTGCTCGGGGCGCGAATTACCAGATGGATAATGTACTTAGAACGGTTTGATTACGAAATACAGTATATTCAGGGACGTGATAACATTATACCTGACATTCTGAGCAGGCACATACGAGATGCAGGGGCGGAAAAAGTGGTTAACACTACACAGCCGCACATATACTGGTTTAAGACGGCTAGTCGTGGCACGGTATTACAAAAATTAAAACAGATTGCCGAGTTGCAAAACGATGATCCGAAGTTAAAACATATCAAAGATTGTTTAGGTCAGGGGAAGGCCAGCCTAGAGGTCAAGGGCTTTAAGTATTACAAATTAGTCGGGAATACATTGTACTTTAGCATACCTACGCAGGAAAAAACCCTATTAGTCATACCAAAGTCACTACAGGAGGAATTAATAATTCATATACATGAGGAAATAGGTCATTTTGGGCAGTATAAAATAATGCCTATTCTGAGAACGCGTTATTATTTTCCTAACATGAGCAAGATAGTTCGTGACGTAATCCGCACGTGCGACATATGTCAAAAGGCAAAACCCAGCGTTAGTAACACAATAGGACCATGTCAGCCAGTTTCAGCTAAAGCTTTAGGAGAAAAGGTCTTCGGGGATTTGTATGGGCCGTTACCTGCGGGTAAGTTTGGTTACAAGTACATATACGTTATGCAGGACGTGTACAGTAAGGTCGTAAGGTTGTATCCATTAAGGGTCGCGAGTGGGCGTAGCGTACTTGCGTGCGCAAAACGATTTCATAAGGAGATACCTATCAGGACGATAATCACCGACCGAGGACCACAGTTCATTTCGAAGACGTGGATTGAAAGTTTACGTGATTTAGATATAAAGGTGACGCACACTTCAGTGTATTGCCCAAATTCGAATAGCGTAGAGAGGGTCAATCGCGAGTTAGGAAGAATGATCAGGACATATTGCTTCGGGTCCAACAGAAGTTGGGTGAATATGTTGACCGATGTAGAAAGGTGTTATAACAACGTTACACATAGTTCTACAGGGTTTGCACCCGACAGACTAGCGTTTGGGAGGCAAGAGTTGTTAACTATTGACAGTGCGTTAGGTGATGAGTGGACGAAACGATATCTAGCTAACGAACCACAGATTAATCACGAAAAAGCATTGAAAACCGCGGAGAAGACAAGCATGTACAGGAAGCGTCAATTTGACAACAGGCATAGGTTAGTCATTTACCGAATAGGTGATTATGTGAAGGTGAAGACCTTTGTACGATCGGACAAAGAACATAAGATAACGCGGAAATTTTCCTTATTATATAAGGGGCCATTTGTTATAGTGGGCGTACCGTATCAAAACTGTTATAGTCTGATGGAACCAGAATCTAATAAGATTGTTGGAAATTATAATGCGGTGAATTTAGCCAGATATTTTATACGAAAGAAGGAAGTGACGATTCTAAGTAAGGAGGTAAATAAATGAACAGGACGTTAGGTATGGAGTAAAAGCATAAGGGCGATGGTTAGTAGTTTAGAACAAAGAGCAATGATGATATAGACGAATAGGGCTATCGAACGATTGAGGTCAGGGTGTGGCACTAAGAGCGGGTTCAGAGAGAATTGGAGAGAAAATTTTAAGATAGGGTACATATGAGATTAAGATTTTGACGAGTGAGTATCGGGGACACCAACTCACAAAATCTGGGGAAGGTTCTGTAATGATACAACGTAGATTATATTTTGATGAGTTATATTGTGGAATTGATAGCGAACTTAGCTGTGAATACATGTACTTCGAGGGGTCGTATGTCTCCACGCGACAGCGCGTGATGGATATTTCATAAGTGTGATTTTCGGGAATTTATAACCGCATGTCGTATGAATATCATAAAAAAATGCTATGCATGGTGACAGGAATTTGTAAATTGCATGGTGAGCATTGAAAATAAACCAATTAGTTAGGCCGTCCGGATGTCATAAAATTGGAAAGCGGCCGTCTACAAATTAAGCACAAAGCAATTTTTAAAAGCTATCGATAACAAAAGACAGCCGAAGACAAAGGAAGGCGGCCTATCAATTGTATCGTATTGAAACATGAACGGGGCTCTAAAAGGTTTGCACGTGCATGAAAGAGCGGCGACAGGGAGTCGCCGGCTCGGGCGTGGGAAGTCACCGCTGTTACCGGGCGATAATTAAGTTGACGAATCAGAGTGCGCGTCACCCCAGCGCATGGGACGGGTGCGCGGTGGAGCGGGGTATGTAGGCGCGCGGCTGAACGAGGCATTCGGTTTTCGAGAGTACTGGCGGTCGGACGTTCGACATCGTGGCGCGTATCATAATAATTACTGTCGATTCGATCCCGGAGTTCGCGCGGTGCGGTCGTGCGACGTCGCGGCTTTTATCATAATAATTAATTCGGTTTAGAGATACTTCTTGACGGGAAGTAATACGCGTACAAAGGGTCGAGTACTCGAACTCCCCACGACACGCGAAGGCGCCGAGATCAGCGTAGCAACACCGCCGAGGACAGCCCACGGCCGCCGACTCCACGCTGCACAGTACGAGACCACGAGTTCTTCGCGGGACCGCAGCTTAGCCCAATTAAGTTAACCTGCTAAAGCTAAGTTTAGCCCTAAGAATAGAATTAAATATATGTTGAATTCTGCATTGTTTATACAATTTCTATGTCGTGTCTTTTCCACAGATTACGCGTCCGCGAGTAAAGTAAAATCATACGCCTATGCCTAAAATCTGTGGCATAGTGGCTAAGTTAAAGTTTGTCTTGAAAGGTACCTCTGAGTAAGTGAGATTGGATGACGAATTCATACAATCTCGCCGAGGCGAAGGGTTTTTTATTTGCTGGCGTTTATGAATGGAGCGCTTGTGATAGCCAGGGGCCCATTTATATGCGCCTTTTAATTTTAGTGGCGGCAGAGTACCTTTAGCTTATAGTATTATTCTGGCATAGCTTGCGGGGTTGATAAGTGCATGATATTATTACATCTGGAGACCGCTCTCCAGGTGAGCCGATTTGCGGCAAAAATCACGCACAGCCCGATTTCTGTAGACTCAACTGGATTCGCTAGCGGCTCTGAATTATTTACTCAGACCACTTAAACTCACATGTGAAATTGCCCAGCCTATAAAATATACCACAATAATCCTGTAAGGATAATTAATGATAGTGTACACTATACTCAAAATAAGTATAATTATTTGCGCAGCGATCAAAAAAAATAAGCAAAATTCTACGAGATTGGTATAATGACAGAAGTCACTATATTAATCGCGTAAGCTGATTATAGCAAAAGTCAGAGGAAATTTTCCTGACCTCCAATTAAAAGACTGCGCAGACGCTGAGGCTAGCTAAAGGTTTAAGACCTAAGCATTATCCTGGTCAGTAAAAGGTTCAGGCGCTCCTGTCAAGTATTCCACAAAGAACCGTTATACACGCCATAATAGCGTGCCTACAACCGACTAACTATCAATTCCCTGAACCGCTCTTAATGTTTGTAGATTCACGCTAATAATTAAAATTCTAAACAAAACGAAACAAACTAGACGATCATTTTAGGTCACTACAGGCTGCATTCCAGCAGTATCAAGGCCACGTCATTTTGGGTTGCCTTACAAAATGAAGAACATAGTTTTGATCCCGTGCGTTACCTAATCGAAATACATATGAAAAGACGGTTGTCTTTTCTAAAGTAAAATCCTACTAATGTTTATAAACATAAAGTTTTGTAAGAGGTATGGATGTTTGTTACTATTTCAGACAAAAACGTCAAAAAGGTTTGGATGAAGTTTAGTTTTTGAATTATCGCAAAATCAATTTAACTTATATTTTTAGGTTGGTAGTACTGACTGAGTGAATAGAGAGAATAAAGTAACCAAAAACAACAACGTCATTTCGCATTTCATTAGTTGCTTGTGTGTTTATGTGATTTTCTCCTTCGACTTCGGCCTAAACGTCGGACTTTATTGTGTGATATGAAATATCATATGGTATTACATATCACAGAATACTAATATTATAATAATTAATTAAGTACCATGTGGTGTTATATAATATCTTCTTATCTTCGCCAATGGTCATTTGAAATGCTGGTAGATTAAAAAAGAGAAAAACTTAAAAAAAAAATGATAAGATATAATATTGAAAATGTAAGACGTGTCTAAGTGCCCGTGAGGGTCTAAAGGCAATTAAAGATTTTTATCTTATCTTATCTTTTATATGTAAATACATTGGTTGTTGCAACGTAATCTCACTTGTACTCTTGCTTTATCGCTTATAACTTGATAATCCGATTTTCAAATATCACCAAATTTTCAGTGGATAGTATTATTAATATATACAATCCTATTTTCCTACAAATCGACCTTTATGCACTGACCTAAGCCTTTAGTTTTCGATAAACAGAATATCTTCCATTGTACATATCATGTCAACAACATCGAGCATTATGGTTCTTTCTTTTGGATAATAATTGCATATTTTACAGATCTGGAATCGAATAATTCAAATACGAGTAATATTTCGCTTATCCATAAACCGGAGTAATCCAATTACGATGTCAATCAAACCTTTGATTGGTGAACAGGAATTGACGTACCTGAAAAAAAAAACAAATTTTATTTAACCACTGCTCAGAAAAGCAATAATAAAAATATTAAAATGCGTAATGAAAACGGCGAACAAGCTTTATTTTTCTTGATCTTATACAAAATTACGTCGATTCTCATTCGATTTATGTCAAATTTTGTAAAAAAAACTTTCCAATTTCAAAGAGAAACGTGCACAAATTCGGGACACTCATTAATCAAGAAAAAGCTTGAATTTTCACGTTATTTGCGAACTCGGGAATTATTTAAGACTAACTGCTGCTTGCGGGTTCAACCGTGTGGAGCTTGGGTTTAGCACAACAACCTAAAGTATTTCCGAGAATAAAATAGTCTTAATAGTCTAGCCCACGTAATATGTATTGGTTTGGTTTGTAAATCGATAGCCGGGTCTCATTAGGTATATCACTATTTAAAGAAAGTATTCGACATACAGACGATGTGATTAATATGTTTTTGATTATGTTATATAACGTAGATTTTGTAACATACTTTCAACTTATTTAACGCAGACAATTTACTCAAACAAAGATAAACTGTGTGTTTTCCTCTACCTGGGTATTGATTCTGACCGTTGTCATGCCAAATAAATTACGGGTTTGCTTTAAATCTCCCGGCGATTGTTTAAAGTATCTCATTGAGTTTATACAACTAAGTAATTCGACTATAAATAGTAAAATTGATCCAGATGTTTGGTACATACACTGATTTCAAATCATATATATATATACAGAAAAATAAAAGAGATGTAGCTAGGGACGTTAGTTTATTTCTAAAAATATGATTAACGATGGCTAATAAGCACTTTACGCGAAGAATAATATGTATTGTTAGAAATAACAAATTTAGTACTCTATCCAGATTCTGATCGCTCTGCAAGTTATTCCATATCACGTCAATTCAACAGCTGCACTAAATCTCAAACGCATGTGATAAAATGAGTAATCCTATCAGTGCTTACTTAATTACCCAAACAATAAACACGGGTTTAGAATTCCCAAAAAGGATACGGCACTTACAATTTTATGTTACAAAGCCTATAAAGATAACAGTAAATTTTCCAAACGCCCATTACATGAAAACGTAAAACCTGCACTCTACCGCATCCGCTCGATTCCAGGTATATTCCAGCACGTTAAAGTTTTCCCCTTCTTCGAGAGCAGTTTAAATTGTAGCCGGTAGGCAAGCCCAAGAGGCCATTAATCCATCATTGTCCAGACTTAGTTCTGCAGGACTGTAGCTTTGTAAAATGCCTTTCTACTTCTACATATCTCGACACGCTTCCACATTCATCCATTTTCTTGTCAAGGAAATATTGGATGTTGCGGTATTTGATCTATCTCCTTGTAAATTTTGATTTTGATAGCCTTCTGAAGCAGCATGTAGTTGTGTTGGCATTGCGCGTTTCCTATTTTAGGAAAATTCATTTTACAATATTTTAGACAATTTTTTCTACGTATTCATCTATAAACCAGAGCTCTTACGGGTAGGCAGAGGGTACACTGAAATTAGAGGTGTACCTTCCATCATTGTTAAAATTTTAGCATAATACATTATCATAATCCTTGCATTCATTTAGGTTTCCTGTCTTTAAAATTTTCACAATAGATGAAAGTTTATTTTTATATTAAAGATGTACAGAAAGAACAACTGAGCCGACAGTCATAAGCTCTTCTTCTTGGTACCAATATTAACGTCCAACCAGAGTGACAAATTGCCGTCTTACCCACATAATTCTCGTAGGTACCTTCCATCATTGTTAAAATTTTAACATAATACATTATCATAATCCTTGCATTCACTTAGGTTTCCTGTTTTAAAATTTTCACAATAGATGTAAGTTTATTTTTATATTAAAGAGGTACAGAAAGAACAACTGAGTCGACAGTCATAAGCTCTTCTTCTTGATACCAATATTAACGTCCAATCAGAGTGACAAATTGCCGTCTTACCCACATAATTCTCGTAGGTGGACTGTATAGTAGCAACTGTCAATCCTGTACCCCAACAATGTATCCGAGAGGTCTTTCACACGACAGTGTTTCTCAAATAGAAAACGCAGCCTAGAGTCTTGATATTGCACAATTTAGTGGACTGAGATAACTTGATTCGTACAACTCACAGTCCCTTAAAGGGCACGATCACTGCGCGTCTCCAATCTATTGGGACCCTTCCGGTTTTCCAGCATAAATTGATTACCATAAAGCGTTCCGGACGTAAGAGCCACCTTCACATCTGCCCGGCCTGTTTAATTATTTGGCGGTATGTTCAGCTATTTTGAAAAGGCTAACTTTTAACCAACACGTCGTTGAGACAAATTATTCAGCGAAAGGTCAAGGCACAGTAGAGAGGTAGCAGCCGTAAGTCAAATAGCGCGTATAGTCCTTTTAAGGCATAATTACCAGCACTCGCGTTTGAGCTAGGGTTGTTTTCAGCATCGCGAGTAATGAGCCGCATTCTTTACATATATACAATTTACATATGTAAATTGTGACGAGTCGTTTTGAAAGACTAGTCATAATTGATTTGACTACAATCTCGCTTAGAATCGTGCCAATAGCCCATATTTGTGTGTTCGACGGTGTTAGACATGTCTTTGAAGCAGTGGCGGCGCTAGACGAAACGTGGTCGTCGGCGACATCAATTATGCGAGGCCCCCCTCATTTTCTAGTCAGAAAGAAAATGTTAAATTAAATGAGCTGCATTGTACACAGGTTATAATTACAACCACATTTTATTTTACAAGTATTATTGCTAATCAATAATACTTGTAAAATAATGTCAAAAATTACAAACACCCTTTTTTGCGAGGCCCTCGCAGGCGCGAGGCCGTAGGCGGTCGCCCACGTCGCCTACGCCTAGCGCCGCCACTGGTTTGAAATTACCTACTGCTTAAATCTCTTTACTATGATATAGGCATTTAATTGAATTCTGACGTTAATGAAGAGGCTGGACCTTGAAATTAGTGATTAATTAAACTATTTGGCGGCAACATATGCATCAATGGCAAGCGACGCGTGGTCTACTTAGGGTAGCTCAATAAGCACGAAGGAGAAACAGCGAACCGAATGCGTAGCAGATTACCTTTATCTAGATATAGATCTACATAAGTGAAAGGCATCAGTCACTTATCAATCGTATCATATTATATCAATCGTGAAAATGTAATTATTTAATATAAATAAATAAATATTGTCGGACAAATTACACAGCGCCACTTGACCCCAAAGTAAGCGAAGCTTGTGTTATGGGTACTAGACAACTGATAAACATACGTAAATACATTTTTTTTTTGTAAATACATACTTATTATACATAGAAAATACCCAGACCAATACAAACAGACATGTTCATGCACACAAATGTTTGTACTGTGTGGGAATCGAACCCACGAGCGTTGGTGTCAAAGTAGCGTAACGGCGCGTTTCACCACTGCGCCACCGAGCTCGTCCAGAGTTGAGTTATGCACCCAAATAATTAGGTCTACATATAGGTTATTTTGGGGATACAAACAAAATATTCGCTACGAGTGGATTTTCGATAATTTCCGCGGGGTGGTGGGATATCCACAAAAAAGTTATGGGCAATATCCAGACTTTTATGTAGGGAGGCATACAATCATACGGCCCACCTGATGTAAAGTAAGGTAGGCTATGAACGCTTGAAATGCATTTCGTATCCCTCGCGCGATGCCATCTCTGTTGCTAACACAGCAAGTCCTTTAACTTTTAGGACTCGTAACCCAAGTCCCATTTCTTGTTAATTTCAGTTTCTATTCTAAGTGCCCTAATTCTTGAAGAGCGGTGAGTATTATTAAGTTTTAAAATTAGATAATATACGTTCTTTTTAATAATAGAAACTTGTGAGATTCTGATCTATATATATATAAATGAATATTTGTCTGTATGTCCGCTATGGACTCAAAAACGGCGGGGCAGATTTTGATGAAATTTTCAGTGAATCTTCGGGTTAGCCCAGCAGGTGATTCTGTAAAGTTTGGTAATGATTGGATCACCCGTGCGAAGCTGGGTCGAGTAGCTAGTAGTCGATAAAATAAAGAAGTACCAAATCCTGAATATTTTTGAAAACCCAAAAACTATATCAATTGAAACATAATATTTATTCACTTCAGTATACTCATAATTCACCAAACATTAATCCAATATTTAATATACACATGTTCAATAGTGTATATCCATAGTTAATCTATTAGCATTCGATACCAAATACAAGGAACTAGGAACTATTAAGTTGTGAGACATAGTTTAGAAACAAAGCCTCCTATTCAAGCCACAAGGTTCATATTTGTAACTTAGCTTCTAGCTATAGTATAAAATACAAAACACATATGATAATCAGAGGTATTACATTCAAATCACTATATTCGTTATTTAACTGCAAATCATTATAATTGGAAAATGAAATTGGTTGTAAAATCTTCGTCATTATTTCTTGCTTTTCTAGAAATCTAGATACTTAAACAGGTATTATATTGAACTTAGCATTGATAAATAATAAATAAATATTGTCGGACAA
The DNA here is from genome assembly GCA_947507595.1 of Pyralis farinalis. Lineage (NCBI taxonomy): Eukaryota > Metazoa > Arthropoda > Insecta > Lepidoptera > Pyralidae > Pyralis > Pyralis farinalis. The sequence goes on from OX382278.1 coordinate 10,028,396, forward strand.
ATTACACAGCGCCATCTAGCCCCAAAGTAAGCGAAGCTTGTGTTATGGGTACTAGACAACTGATAAACATACGTAAATACATTTTTTTTTTGTAAATACATACTTATTATACATAGAAAATACCCAGACCAAGACAAACAGACATGTTCATGCACACAAATGTTTGTACTGTGTGGGAATCGAACCCACGAGCGTTGGTGCCAAGTAGCGTAACAACGCGTTTCACCACTGCGCCACCGAGCTCGTCAATGATAGTCAATACTTGATATTTACATTCAGAACACTTAAGGAATGCCAGTATTGCGATAACTACCCATTTTCACAAAAAGTTAATTTAAAAAGTAGCAGTGTTTGATTTTTATCTATCTATAACTTCACGTCAAATCCCTTGCCTTAGGCAGAGAAAACCGAGCACCACATGACTTGACCCTTACAAACCTCACTCGCTTCTTTAACATTCATTACTATTCTCATGCACGCTCGCCGATTTCTAAGGTTCCTGATATCACCTTCTCATAAAACACGATCAATTTGGTCATGGTATACAAATTTTGATCTTCCCCGGCTCCTACATACTTCTTCTTTCGCGTTGTATATCTATTTCATATTTTTTCTTCCTGCATTCTTTCTACATGTCCGAACCAACGAAGCATGCCTCTCTTCTTATTTTAACACCGACACTCTCTTTTAGACCAACTCTGTTTCTAACATCATTGTTGCGAATACGGTCAGCTAGTGTTATGCCACAAATTTTGAGCAACGCTCGCGTTTATCCTACTTTCATGCTCTCTCTGCTATACCCAGCTCCCGCTTCCATAAGTAAGCGTTGGATGTATGATTTTTATTGCAAATAAAGTTGTTAAATTACCTTTTTATTGCGATAGCTAGTATTGCAGGTAAGTCTATGGAATAACAAGCGCGTCTTCCTTATCAAGCACCTTTGACGATATTCATTTTATGTACGTTTCGCTTCACATAGAAGACCTCTATGTAAAAATGTTCTATTTCGTCGAGTTGCTTCTGGAAAATGATAGCATGCCCTCGTTTACTTATTGGTCGCTTGGCGGGGACACTCCCGTGCAGCAATGCATATTCGATTACAAAATAATGTTTTACGAGTATGGCGGGACTGATCTTCGTTAATGGTCTGAAAGATCCCCAGCTTTACAAAGCCGCGGGAGGTGGAAACGCGAACACAAGGCCACGTGGATTTTTACGAGACGGCATAAAATTTCACTTAACGCGCACGCCCGTCTCTGCCAATTTGTTTTGTTGGTTTTACTTCATTCCGTATGCCGGAAGCGTCATGTTACCGCGTAATGTGAAAATGTATCCCGTTGTTCTCTTCATGCTGGAGAATAAGTATATATCAGATAGATTATCGTCGCTTCATATACTATATGACTCTACTTCATACTTCTCGTCAACTTGTTCAGCGTTTTAATTAATGTAGTTGTCGTGACCTACTTAAGGCTTTTCTTACGTTTCGATAAAAGTGATATTAATCTCCCATTACCCGCGGACCGCTTTTCCGCCAAGAAATGTATGGGACAACGTATATAACGGGGTCTCACAGGTTAATTAAAATATAGCGGAAAATTATCTCCGAAAAATAGAAAAAATTTCAGCAGTGTACTACGCGAAATTGGAAGGGTCTACGCGAAAGAGTCATGGAAGACAAAGACTCGCCCATCACGGCCAGATTGGTCGTGTGTTAATTTTTTTTTTTTTAATATTGCCGGACAAATTACACGGCGCCACCTAGCCCCAAAGTAAGCGAAGCTTGTGTTATGGTTACTAGACAACTAATAAACATACGTAAATACATTTTTTTTTTGTAAATACATACTTATTATACATAGAAACTACCCAGACCAATACAAACAGACATGTTCATGTCGAACGAACGACACGGGAATCGAACCCACGAGCGTTGGTGTCAAAGTAGCGTAACAGCGCGTTTCACCACTGCGCCACCGAGCTCGTCAAATGTTATTAGGAGGTAGTGTCAGAAGCGGTTAAAGAAGCCGCAAAAACCGTGTGATTTCTACTCTATCTATCCTACAAGAGACTTTATTTTTTTTTTTTTTTTTTTTTTTTATTTAATTTTATTCACAACCACAGTACATAATTATATTGCTCATACAATAGTATCCAAAATAACATAATTTCAGGTGCAATTCGAGTATACGTGGCATCTGAACTGGTATGAATGAACATACTTGTATCTCAGATGCCACTTACATTCACAAAACGCAGGACGATGTGTGGATTATGCTACACTTAAAATTTTAAAACAATATCCGTATAATTACCAATATCAATACACGAACACTGTACCAAAACCAAGAAAATCGGCAGTAATAAAATAAAAATCAAACACGTAGATTACATTTTAGATTACATTATTACAACAATAAAACAAAAATAAGGTACAGTCGGTCGCAGACCATGCGCAACAGGACCGCTTTTGAATCTTGCGAGATGTTCAATGCAGTGCAGCTGCTGCGCCAGATATGCAGTCCACCGCACCGATAACAGTGGATTTTGTAAGAAAAATTAAGACATAGTAACAAGAATATTCTCAGTCTCGTCATAACTTTGCGTCAGAAGCCATTCAGTCAACACATTCTTACATCTGCTTTTTGTCAGCGGGTGTAGTACTAACAGTTTATTAAGTTTGTTGTATAGAAATGAGCCTGTAAAGAAGAAGAATTTTTTTATAAAGGTAGTATTTATTTTTGGAATGTTACATACACTATAGTAACGTCGCTTAGTTTGGTAGATGTTGGGGTTATTAGGCGTTTGAGAGTATTTTTTAAGAACTGTATTGAAAATATATAGTTGTCTGACTGTGAGGAGGCGAAGAGATTGATATAGTTCATAGGTGGGAAAGCGTATAGGGCGAAAAGTGGACACTTTTAGTAGGGCTCTGACAGCCCGTTCTAAAGTGAGCATGGTGGTTCTATTCGAGCCTCCCCAGACTGTAATACCGTATTGTATGATTGACTGGCAAATTGCGTAATATACCATTTTGATCAAGTGTAGATTTCCAATATGTCGCAAGTTTTTGAATACGTATATTAACTTGCGCACTCTTCCAGTCATACTCTTGATATGTTCTGTAAAATTGAGGTTTTTATCTACGATAATTCCGAGATATCTAATTGATTTCGTCCTATCCAAAACCGAACATTGACATTGCTGATTATTTTCACATGTATGTGCAATGAGAGACAGGGACGAGGATGGCTGAGTATTGTTACGTATAGAAAATGTTATATATTTAGTTTTTATGGCGTTAAGCGTTAGAATGTTTTGGTTCAGCCAGTATGACACAACGTCAAGGCCCTCCTGGGCATATTGAAATACTTTGGGCCACGAGTCTCCAGTAAAGCAAAGGGCAGTATCATCTGCGAAAGAAACAATTTTACTATTTTTGAGCTGCAGCAGACTTAGGTCATTTATGTAGCAGAGAAAGAGAGTCGGACCGATTATACTACCCTGTGGGACTCCATAGGACGTTATCTCTTCGTCACTGATGAAATTATCGACGGTAACACACTGTCGGCGATCAGTCAGGTAATCCCTGAGTAGTTCTAGTTGAGAACCCCTGATTCCCATTGACTCTAGTTTGTTCAGGAGGATGGAGAAAGAGACCGTGTCAAATGCCTTTGCCAAGTCGAGGAAAACTGTCAAGCATTTTTTCCCACTATCTAAATTTGTAGCCACATAGTCTATAACATCGTGGACAGCGTCAGAAGTAGACTTATCTCGTCTAAAACCATATTGTTTAGGTGAGAGTAAGTTTTCTTTTTCCAGATAGTTTACTAGTTGTTTATTGATTATTCGTTCCAGAATTTTGGACATTGCAGGCAAGATTGATATAGGGCGATAGTTATTGACACAATCTCTAGCTCCATCCTTGTGCACAGGTCGTATAACCGATTTTTTGAAAGCTCGGGGAAACGTTCCGCTTGCTAGACTGAGATTACATACATGTGTTAGAGGCCCAGAAATAAGTTTTATGTACTGTTTCAAAAATGAGGGAGAAATTCCATCCCAGCCCGTAGCAGTGTCATCTCTTAGTTCCATTACAAGACGCGCCACCTCATCTTCATCGGTATCCAAGAGGGCAAAAGAGTTAGTTTTTGATTGTGGAGATAAGAAGTTAGCAAAGTTCATAGGTTTGGTTCGATTATTAATATGAGTGGCAAGTTTAGATCCGATAGTTGCGAAGAATTTATTGACATCAGATAAAGATTTTTCCGGCGATTCATTATAATTCAATAGTTCTTTTGGTTGCTCGTGATTTTTTTTCGTGTTTATTATGTTATTAATTATTTTCCATGAACGTTTAGGATCGTTCCCGACCTCGAACAACAGATTTCTTTCGTAGTCCCTTTTTAGTTTCTTGAGTAACCTGTTACAATAGTTCCTGTAACGCGAGTATGTTATCTTGAGGATTTCATTGTCAGGAGACACTTTGAGTTGTAAGTGCAGCTTGTCTCGATTTCGAATGCAGCGCAGAACACCTGGAGTAATCCATGGTTTAATTGTTTTTTTACGTCGCGACACACTGCATATCTGACTGCTAGCTGTTATGGAATTATTAAGAAGAGAAACAAGGAGGTCTGCAGCTATATTCGCATTTGTAGCATGATAAATTGGGCTGAAATCTATACAGTTCATGAGAGATTCGAGCTTTTTTCGATCGATTTTAGTACGGGATGTAGTTGTCCGCTCTATACGTTTATTTAGTTCAACTGAAAGTAAAACCGCGTTGTGATCCGTAATTGATGTATTAAGAACTAATGTCGTGGCTGCACAATTTGTTTTCAGGAGAACATGGTCGAGACATTTGTCGTTACGTGTTGGAAAGTTATGAGCAGGTAGCAGACCATGAAAAGCTATTAAGTTGAGGTATGACTGGATATGTAAGTCACTGTTGTTGGGATCTTTAATGTCAATATTCATGTCACCGACCACTGCAACAGTTTTGTAGGAATCAATCGACGCCAATATTCTATCTAGTGATCTTTCAAAAAGGTCAGTATTATTGTACGACGGTGAACGATAAACTGCAATAAGGGCAATGACTTGATCTATTGTAACGACCAGACAAGTCCCTTCCGAGAATTCAGGTTCTTGTACACTAACATTCAAATCTGTCCTTGCATATATCACAATTCCATCATTCTGATTCTTATTACAAGTGCTATAATAAACTTTATACCCGTCTATACTCGGAGGATCTGGGCAACAGGACAGCCAACATTCAGTGAGTACTAACAGGTCGCAATCAACGTTGAGCCTGGCTAGAAGCGTCATAAAATTGTGAATATTACAGCCAATACTACGAATATTTTGTGTAAGGATGTTTAGGCATCGATTTTTCTGCGGTATAAGGAGGTGACAAGATTCCGGTTCGCAGATCTGGGAATCACACACTCTTAATGTATCAATAGTTTTCTGGAGCTTTTTTATCGAACCAAATTTAAACTTTTTAGTTTAGGCGAGCAAGGTAGGCCCAATATAAGCGACTGTGTTATTCCATAATAATTGTGCAAGAGGAGACATGTGTTGACCGTTAAACATGGCAAAATGACAATCGTGGATTTGTGTATGACTTGAGAATCATTTGATTTTGTGTATATATAGACTGCGGTGCGTATTTTCGTTACTATGTGTTTGTTATGTAATGCGCTATAGCGCAGGCAGTATAGAATAACTGTAAAAAACAAAAACAAAGAGACAAACCGCGTATTATTAAAATTGCCTCTCTGTTTCGCACTATAAAGCTTAGAATGCATGAAATTGATCAATATTGTTACACTAATAATATACAAGAGCATTAAAAAAATATACAGGTTAACAAAATATTCATTAAACAGTATTGGTCGCAATAAGTCTAGTCATTGGTGGCCTGGATTTTTAAGACTAATAAGTAGCGCTTCATCCGTAGCCGAAACAAGCGGCGAACCTTCGTTTCTTCTCAACAGGACTTTCCCGTTTGATGTCCAACAAAATTTGAACTCGCCAGATCTAACGAGTTCGCGACCCAAGTAGTGTAACCTTCGAGCTTTCGGGGTAAGGTGTTCGGCAATATAAATATCACGAATGTTGTGTTGTTGACCGATGCAAGCAGTGTTCAAGCGCTGATATTTGTTCGTTAGGTTGTATTTTTTTACCGCTGCCAGGATTTTATTTTTAAGAATAACCGTTGAGAGGGACACCAAAATTATTCGGTTTTCAGACTTGCCAGGCAAGCGACGAATGTCAACAATGTCATTGGGTAAAGTGTTGACTGAAACCGTTTTCGTTATTTTCGTAACCATCTCTAAGAGCTGTTCCTGAGATTCCCCCGCTATGAGTGGTACATTTCGAATTTCCAAGTCATTTAGGTATGATTTACGACATTGTTCTTCACTATTTTTTTCTAATAGTTGGAGCCTCTGCTCATATGTGTTTGATTTTTTCTCCAGGCTTTCCACTTTTTCAGTTAGAACGTCGAATTGAGATGCTAAAAAGTTAATGGATTTCTCAATTTCGCTGTTAGTTTTTTGCACGTCAGAAAGCTGATTCTTAATGTCGCTAAAATCTGAACGAAATTCAGAAAATGTTGACTTGTATTCCTCTTTCCAGGTAGACATTATATTAGATATCTGGTTTTTAAACTCAATAAGAGCACTCTCCAAGTCAAAGTCCCTTGTTCGTTTCGGGAATCTGGAAGCTGAATATTCTTGTTTGGCTTTTTTGTTCAGACTGGGGTCCGATCCATACATAGGATCTGAATCTGTAGATACTTTCGTCGGTGTTCGGTGCATTTTAAATTTGCATACAATGAATTTAGGCCTAAATGTCACTTGCCGTCGGGCTCAGGCGGCAGCGGATCGTCGGTCTCAGGTAGTTATAGATCGTTGTGTGTGTACGTCGCAGTGACGTCACGAAGGTCACGCCCCTAGGTAACTTGCTTCTGCGCCGGTGGGAGGTGACGTATGCAGCCAATTAGGAGCGGGTCACCGACCGATAAGGCTTTGTGAGTATTAGAAACAATTGTTATCTCACTCACCGATTTAGTGCGTTCCCTGTCTGGCCTGTTATTTGAACTTCTCCAGTTTGTTGTTTCCCTGTTACTTTAGATGTTTATTTATTATATTTACATGAGTTTCCGAATATTAATTTTTGAGATTTTTTAATTAATTATGGGTTTGAAAAGGTAATGCGGATCAACTACAATCACGTCCACACACGGCGGAGTCCGGGGAGGAGAGGGACTTGGTGTGAAGATATACATGGAGAGATAGTTTCACACAGCAAATATGTGTAGATGAATAATTATTAGAAGTTACTATCAAAACAATTAGGTCAAGTGAGAGCAGTACTCGCACTTCGAGGGTTCCGTACGTCAATTGATTATATCGCTAGATCGCTATAGTTTTCATGGAAAGTATTTTCAAGTTTATGTACGAGTAAAAGGAGTATGAGTACACCATTTCGAAATTTTTAGTATTGTAAATTTTGAAGATAGTAGAGGAAGGAAGGAGTGATGGACGTCAATTATAACGAGATCTGCAGACAGAAGACAGTCTCATGTATAAACACCATCGAGCTAACGAGATATGGGTGCAGAAGACACTCTCATGTATAAACTCCATCGACATAACCATCTCAAATTGGAATAAAAAAAATTATATGTATGTCCTCATTAAGATTTTTCATTTGATACATACATATTTAAATTTTTACATCCAAAACTCTTTCCAATGTCAAGTTAAGTGCATTTAAGACCGACTGATAATACATACATTATGTTAATAAAACAAACAGTTATACGGATTGCCCAAATATAAACATATAAAGATTGAAATTGTGAACATTTCAATAAAACGCGAATAATATGGGCCTCCGTTTAACTGGAAGGATAACAAATAGAATAGATAATAAATTTAAGAAAAACAGTAGGCGGACGTTTCGAGATCAAATCAGGGACGTCCTGAAAAAAGGCCAGATCAAGAGTACCCTAAACCGAAGAGCATGTATGATGGGAATAATGAGAGTGGACGAAGCGAAACAAGTATGTAAGGATCGTAGCAAGTGGAAAGAAGTGGTCTCTGCCTACCCTTACGGGATAGAGGCGTGATTACATGTATGTATGTATAAATATAGCATTTTTTTTTATCTATCTATAACTTCAAGACGCGGTCCTTACACACTCGCTTCTTTAACATTCGTAACTCATTTCATGCACGCCCGCCGATTTCCAGGACTCTTGAGCGAACGACGATTTGACGAACGCGGTCAGCAAGCGTTACGCCACAAATTTTACGCAATGCTCTCATCTCGACCGCATTTATTCTACTTTCATGCTCTCTCTGCCATACCCAGCTTTCACTTCCATAAATTAGCGTTGGGATTAGCACCGCGTTGTGTACAGCCAGCTGTGCCTTCTGGCTTAAATTTCGGCTGCCTTTCTAGGTAAACTTCTGTTTACCCAACGCTCTATTCACGCTGTTCCCTGCACTCACTCAAAAAATTTCACTGTAGAATTTCAACAGAAAACAAAACGTACGAGTATATGCAACTTCTGTGATCAGCGGATGCTCCACCGTGCGTCGTACGAAATTACACCCTGATAAATCGTATAGAGTTCAGCGAGCACGGGAAGAATCCTTTACGTGGATTATTAAATATTTAAGTGATAAAAGAACCCGTGAATATAATCGCATTAGATTAAAAGATCTTTTCATATATCTATAACTTCACGCCAAATACCTTGCGGGGTAGGCAGAGGAAACTGAGCGCCACATGTCCTACCGTGTCTTACGCAATGTCGAGAGGCATGCAAGCATACGGTCCACGTCTTGGAAAGCGGTTACCGTAGCCTATGGACGCTCGCAATACATTAAGTATCGCACGATGCCTCTGGTGTTAGCACAGCAACTCCTTAGGAGCTTACTGGTGACCTTGCTCACAGGCAGGAAAAGCGTTAAAAAAAGGTTAACAAAAAATAAAAACAAGGAATTGTTATTTGGCTGCGGTTTTCTGTGAGGTGTAGGTACTTCCCCAGACGGGCAACTTTGATCCACCCCACCTCTCTTAAAAACACCCAGACCAAGAAGATGAGTATATTTTTAATGAATCCCTTTTTAGAAGTCATAAAAATTAGAAATGTTCATGCGCACAAATGTTTATACTGTATGTGGAATCGAACCCACGAGCGTTAGGTTCAAAGTAACGTAACAGCACGTTTAGTCACTGCGCCACCGAGCTAGTCAAATCTCACTCGCTTCTTTAACATTCATTGCTCTTCTCATGCACGCTCGCCGGTTTCTGCGGCTCCTGACATCACCTTCTGATAACAAGATTATTAATACTTGAACTATTAGATTAAAAATATGAAACATATATCTGACGTAATGTAATTAATAAATTATGTAAATTTGTTTGGATACCAAAAGAGGGATGCCTGAGTTTTTTGGCAGTATTTTTATCAGTGCTCATCTAGTCATGAACTGCACGGTAGGGGAAAAGATTGTGACGATTCCAAACAAATGTAGCCATTTTTACGGAATAAAAAGATTTAGACTTTGACGAAATGTGATCTTTCACTTGATTAACTGCTGCCTAGAAACCTATCCAGATCTTTTGAAAATAGGAGTAATTCGACGTATAGAAGATGTAAGCTCGGAGTTCCTATATTAGCAGCAGCGGTGGCATCTCTTGACTTACAGTAACCGCTTAACATCATCAGATAGGCCGAATGCTTGTATGCCTCCAGTTGTTATAAAAAAAATGACAAACAAAACAGAGGATAACAACTCTAAATCAATCACAAGATTGTGATTGATTTAGAATTGTTATCCTCTGTCACAAGACAATATTTTTCTTAAATAATATTACTTGACCGATCACATAGTTATTTTCAAACAAAATACCTTAATAGTAAAACTGTTACGTACATATACAAATGAAGTAAACTAATCTTAACAATAAAATACACGTTTTGGCTCTGTTCGTTGGCTTTAGTAAAACCTTCAACATTCTCAATTTCCCTACCTTGTACGACAAGTCATTGCTAAGTGGAGTCAGTATATATTGAATAAATCTCTTTTTAGAAGTCATAAAAATATCTTGAGATACGGCCCACGTTCCCTTTCCCGATAGATTATATCATGTAAATAATAATATTATTTATTATAATAATATTACTCATATTATGAGTACAACCATCAAAAATGAGGCCATGTACCAATTTGCAGATCTTCATTTGTCATGTGTCAGACAACAATTGAAGCTCAAGAGCCACATTAGTGTAACTCGATTGGTTAACCTTTTTTAACGCCTGGAAACAAAAATACTTTACATAAATTTACGCATAATAAAATCTTAGCCATACTGGTGATAAGGGCGCATACACACAACTGCCCATACATTCCAAGAGACACATGTCGGTACACCTCATTAAATGTAATCGACAAATATATGCATTTTGGTCGCGTAATTAATAATCAATTTTGTTGGGAACAATATAAAAATCACATACCTATGGATTAAGGTAAGAAGAGTAGGTGTTAAGTAAAATTTGTATCCTTTAATACATACTACCTTTAATACATATTAAAGTATTTTGATTGTTGTACATGTCAATAGCAGAAACTCTAATATATACAATTATATATATATATATATATATATGGCTATATAATTTTAACAGAGTTCAATAGTACAGACTGTTTAATCAAAACGACATAGTTACATGAATTCACTGACACACAAAAACAAAAGTATGTATTTTACTAAAAGTAACCAATTTGTATGGAGCCAAAGTTACTGTATTCCGGTTGCAACCTATGTTAATAAATTGCCATTCTACTTTTTTTTATACAACGTCGGGAGGTATACAATCATACAGCCTAACTGATGTAAAGCGGTTACCGTAATCTATGAACGCTTGCAAAACATTAAATCTCAATCGCGCGATGCCACCTCTGCTGCTAACAACTCTTTAGGAGCTTAATGGTGATGTCACTCACACGCAGGAACACAACAACCCTCTAGGGAGCTACTTCTCCAGATGGGCTGTTTTGATATGCCCTACCAATCGATTTATACTTAAAAAAAAATTTTGGTGTCTACAAACAGAGGTTTAGATGCAAAAAATCGGCCAAGTACGAGTCGGACTCGCGCACGAAGGGTTCCGTACCATTATCTATAAAAACAGCAAAAAAAAACACGTTTGTTGTATGGGAGCCCCCCTTGAATATTTGTTTTATTCTAATTTAATTATTTATTCTTAAAGTGAATATATAACTAAATATTCTGTGAATATTTCAAGCGTCTGTTGCCGTTATCAATATCGAGCAAAAACGAGCAAAAAAATCACGTTTGTTGTATGGGAGCCCTCTTAAATATTTCTATTATTCTATTTTTTAGTATTTGTTGTTATAGCGGCAACCGAAATACATCATCTGGGAATTTCAACTGTCAACCTATCACGGTTCGTGAGATACAGCCTGGTGACAGACGGACGGACGGACGGACAGACAGCGGTGTCTCAGTAATAGGGTTCCGTTTTACCCTTTGGGTACGGAACCCTAAAAATGATGAGCATTTTCCTCGAAACTTTTGCACTTCAACGTTACTAGATGAAACGATGTCAAACGACGTCATCCGCTGATTGTGCATGAGCAGTGACCGCAATTAGTGAAGCGGTGCAGCTACACTGTAGTTGTGTGGTGATTGCGAGCGGCCGCGTCAGCCTCTTCATTACAGCTCGATCAATCAACGCGACAGATCCGATTGACGCGTCCGGACTCCGCACCGATCAATTAACGTTTTCGACAAAAACCTTTTCAGCTATTATAACGACAGAAAAAAGGTTATTATGCCACAGGCATCCTGCCAAGGAGATCCCTTTATACAGCACTCTTTAGGGGTCCGGAATGATTAAGGAACTTTTATAGTTTTGTCATGTCTGTTTGTTTTTTTATTTCACTTAAAACTTAGTTATAATATAAATAAATAAACAAAAATACAATAAAAAGCGGTATAGTCTGCATAGGTGTAGTACAAACCTATGCGGACTATACCGCTCCTAAATCAAAAATGGCGGGTGTTACTTTTACAGAGTCCTTCATCTCGTGGGGTACCGTTATATAAAAAATGTTGAAGCTTCTCTTATCCTTTGGATGTAATAAAAGATTCACTAAATATTAAGGTTCTAAATGTACATTTTATTAGAATGAAATGTACTCCCAAAAAGATATAATGCTCAATGATAATTTTGATTTTCACGTTAGTGATGGAATTTTCAATATGTATTTAGTAATTCCAGAGATTGTCCTATGTCCAAACAAACTTTGCCTCTTTTGTAATACGAGTGTAATATTTCTTTGTCGTAAAAATAGATCTTGTATTCTACAATGAGTGACTTCGTCGAGTGAAATTTAATTAAAACATTTTCAAGTAGAAAACAAGCCCAAATGTCATATATACTAGGTATTATAGGAATCTGGTAATTAGTTCTCAGTCAGATCCGGATATTTATAAATTTACTTTCGTCCTCGTAACTGTAACAAATACATTTAATTTTAAGCTGTGGCATACCATTACGTGGAATACAAATTCTAGTACACGTTAACGTCGATATTCATTATAGTTTTATTATCTCTGCTTACCTGTACTAATATAGAAAGTGGAAGAGATTGTTTGTTTGGTTGAACGCGCTAGTCTCTAAAAACTACCGGTCGGATTTGACCAAGACCTATTAAGTTGTGGAATGAGCTCCATGCCGAGGTTTTCCCCCTACAACATGGGGTTCATCAAGAAAAGCGTGAAGAGGTTCTTACAGGGTCGGCAACGCAAGAGTGACACGCCTGGTGTTGCAAATGTCTGCGGTAACTGCTTACCATCAGGCAGGCCATAAGCTTGTTTGGCATCTTAGTGATATAAAAAAAGTAGGTCTTTACTACCCGACCCGCTGTAAATTGTCGCGCTTAACTAAACGGAATCTCTCGTCTTCTATTCGTAGGCATATAATAAATAAAATGAAAATATAAAGTATCCATTGAAACTCGTTTGGGTGTATTAGTATGTGTGTATAAGAACCAACCCGCGACCCTTTGTGTAGCGATATCTACCCTTTAGGATCATCATAGAGAGATAAAGTTCGTACAGAATTCGAAATATAAATTTACCACAGAAGCCAGTCAGTTGAATTCTAGGGCAAACGCCCCTGTCTTCCCACGGTTATAACTTTCCGACTCTTCTCTCTGGTAGTTCGCTATATCAAAGCGGCAATTAGGTTTGTCACAATTTAGCTGCAACACATACCAGGGATATTAGCTGCGACTTTAATTTAATTTCAAATGTTCAGATAAGTTTATAATCCCCGTTTCTCTTATAGACGGATACTGAAGTCGTATTTTATGAAGGGATATCATCGTAATGATATGAGAAAAGAAATAGAAAACCACGTCATTCACACGTGATAGAGGTGAAGCCTTCAAAAATCGGAACTTCAAGACGATGATACGAACGTAGAATTTCAGGAGCAGGGTAATTGTAGGGTTTACTTATGATGATGTTGATCATACTTGAAAAATAATTTTAAAATATTTATGTAAATAATACACATGTACAATACGCCACGGTTTTAGAGTATTATAAATGTAAATATTGTCGGACAAATTACACAGCGCCATGTAGCCCCAAAGTAAGCGAAGCTTGTGTTATGGGTACTAGACAACTGATAAACATACGTAAATACATTTTTTTGTAAATACATACTTATTATACATAGAAAACACCCAGTCCAAGACAAACAGACATGTTCATGCACACAAATGTTTGCCTTGTGTGGGAATCGAACCCACGAGCGTTGGTGTCAAAGTCATTCACGATTGAGCCACCGAGCTCGTCAAATTATATATTATTGTTATTATTATATATTTACACGTACAATGCTCGGACCCCGTAATAAACGCTGTATAACGCCTTCTATCTCATTGTCTCGCACGTTAAATCTTATAGATGTAGGTGGTTGTCTCTATTTACTGTCGCTTTTTCGTTTCATCGAGTTTCAAATCACAACGATGATAAAGAAGTTTTCACTTCAAAAATTGAAAATGGCTCTCTCTCTGAAAACATGTTAGTATTAAAGTCATTAAGAACGACATTTGCTTTTCATTGTGGTGTCGTATAAAAATAACGTATTGGAATTATAGTGATTTAACTTGACAAAATTTTAGCGCTACAATTTTTACGGTTTTTTGCTAAATCTTAAGTCAGTTAAAAAGCTGACAGAAACTTCAATTGGCATTTGGTGATGAACCTATACCTATATATACGTGGTTCAGTGAGTTTTGACGTGGAACTAATTTCTTCATGGCAATGCACGTGCAAGTCGAGCAGCAACTGCGTTTACCGAATCTAATTTTGATATCATTTGTCAGTTAATTGAGACGGACAAAATTTTTCTTGTTATATAACTTGTAATGAATTACACATTGGAATGAGTCAAGCGCCAAAGGTTTATTGGTTGGTTAGGTTTGCATCTGAAAATACGGAAGCTTTGAACTCGATGGCTACCGCATGATTTGATGGAAGATGGAAGACCATAAACAACTGCGGGTACAGTGGTGTTGTAAAATGATAACATAGTTTGATTCGGCGGGGAGTGCGTTTCTCGAAAACATTGCAGAAGTTCTTAAGGAAAGAAAGAAGTTCTGTTGCACATGGTATAACTGTACAGGTACATAAATTGTGAAGGCACGTAGGTAATCCATCCAATTATGGTTAGGTACTTTAAGAAGCAATCTTGAAATAATTAGATATATTTAATGCCTATGAAACCTAATATGATTAAAATTACTTACAAAGAATGAGCAAAATTCTCTAGAACTTTCAGTCTTAAGACTTAGTTAATATAAATATAATGGTCCATACCATCTATATCCATATGCTAAATCTCTCAGCTCATCAGTTGGCACATTCTATACAAAGTATTGGAATCTTATTATTTGCCTATAAATGTAAGGATGCTAATAATTGGATGGGTGCCAAGACCAACGTTTGCACGAATTACTGTACTTTGAAAAACAAATAAATACCTTCTTTTATAATAAATATGAAATACTTTGTTAAATATGTCATAATTCTTATATCAGTTTTTGTTTAGAACTTTCAGAATGATCTAAATGTATATAGGTATATTAACTAAAATGTTTAGTTTATAAAATTACACGATTATCATGTGGTGATAGTCAATTAGAATTATGATCACCATTACATAAATTTCTCTCATAATTTCAACAATGTTATTCATATAACATTTTGTTATGGATAGATTGTTGAAAAAAACTATTAAAACATATCTAAAATGACGTTAGCTTAAATACCAAAGTGCGCGTTACCTCATCACACGATTAGGTTGAAACAAAACTACGTGAAAATGGTAAAGTATTCAGCAACTGAGATGGCTTTTAAAGACAAGTTAAATAAAAGTGGAAACTGTACTCGCCGGTTATAAATCCTAGCCGTATCTGAACCTTGCCTTCTTTGAATCACGCCAAGACGACGGCCGACAGAACAAACTCCTTTATTTATTATTTGACAAATCTTATAATTAAACTCGATCCCTTTTTAAGTGACTTCGCTTGAAATTTGCGACGAGACTTGAAATTATATAGTGCAGTTGTCTAAACTTTGCTCAGATATTAATGGCAGAGTTTGTGTAATTGATATACTCGTAGGTTTCTGCTATTTAAAATGTTATCCATGCTTCTTTTTAATTGTAGTGACAGTTTTTTAAGATTGTAGTACTTATTTTTTTTTTGTTTACTTTTACGTATATGGCCCACCTGAAGGAAAGCGGTTGCCGTAGCCTGTTAAAGATTGTAATACATTAAGTATCACTCGCCCGATGCCACTTCTGCTTCTGCACAACAAACAACTCTTTAGGATCTTACTGGAGGCTTCACTCACACGCAGGAATACAATAACCCTCCAGGGAATTCTTATTTGGCTGCGGTTTTCTGAGAGAGGAACCGCTTTGATGCGCTTTATCTTTCTTAAAAATACCCACATCAAGACAAACAGACATATTCATGCACACAAATGTTTGCCCTGTGTGGGAATCAAACCTACGGGCGTTGCTGTCAAGGTAACGAAACAGCGCGTTTCGCCACTGCGCCACCGAGATCGTTATAATAAATAAATATCTATCTATAACTTCACGCCAAATCCCTTGCGGGGTAGGCAGAGGGAACCGAGCGCCACGTGACTCGATCCTTACATATCTTACTCGCTTCTTTAACAAATAAATAAATATATAAATAATTAATAAATATCATCGTCTTAAACTTATTTTACTTCTACTTTTTAGTATTATTCCGATTTCTAATCCGTTAGGATTGGCGGGATCCGCTACCTAAGGGTACCAACCACACCCACACCCAGACCTTTCTTACCTTGGGTCACACGCCTTTCGAATTATAATTTCTTGTACGTGTGGGTTTCCTCACGATGTGTTTCTTCACCGTTTACTTATGTAGATATTAAATGAGATAAAAATATTAATGGATATAGATGCAATTTTTTGGAAGTCAAATTTATGGGTAATTTTATCTAACTTAATTTCTGCCACCAGTTATACGAACTAGTACCGGCCGGCACTCATGCTCTACCGTTAGTATATGCATGCCGTCAATGGCAAGGATGATCACAGCAACCGATACAGAGACGACCAGAGCTGCCTTGGCAGCGACGACAGTGGAGGATGCTGGCGGTAGTGGATGTGTGATGGAAGTACACCAAGAGTTTTAGAATCTTATTCTAACGGGATATCCCCCTTTTCCTAGTCTATGAGGATTCGCGGCCTCCGCTATCTGAGCCTAAGGATTTGGCGAAGACACTGATTTTTACAGCGACTGCCGTCAGACCCAGAGGGAAAACCAGATCTTTCTTAGGTTAGGTAACTATGTCTTTCAAAATATATTTTCTTGGACGTATGGGTTTCATTCGCCGCCGAGCAAGTGACAAATATGTACATAAATCCGAATACACGAATTTAGTTGTACATGCTCCCGCATGGATTCGAACCGGGGACCATTTACTCAGTAAGCCGGTTCCTTATCCACTGGGCTATCACTGCTCACAGAGTATTTTAGAATATGTACATAATTAGCGAAACAAACTAAACAACATCACTATGAACCTTATCAATTAACAAACGATATTCTTTAGGTCATGGATGATAAATAAACGATTAATAAATCTGAACAATTCAGAAATGTAATCCGCCGATGAAACTTTACCTATGAAATTAATAAAAGACGTTATAAGGTTCGTCTTCCACTTCAAGTATCATTAATAGCGTCCATCTTATCGGCCAACATGAGTGAAGTTTTGAATAGAATCGCGTGGGTCAATGATTCAATACTCGAACGTGTGTAGTCCTCGAAACTTGGTCTATAAAGGAGTGGAGATATGTTGTGATATTTCTCCGATAACAAGCAAAGTTTTGTCCTTTGGTGGCCGTAAAGACTATCGGGTGCTACTTGTTTGTTCCGAGCCCGACCCGCGGTTGGAAGCTTGCCAAAAACTCCCGTTTACCTCACGCCATGTGCCCGTAATGAATATACTTATATATATTTTTTCCTTCGTGTTTACGACGATGACACTATATTTATGTGTTATGAAGAAGCACGAAATATGATGAAGATGTTATTCACACTACATATTGTTTTATCAGCTGTCGATAAAGTAGTTTCAGCTACTACTACTATATGGCTAGCAGCTTATCTTTAGTCTTCTCAGGAGCCGTAATCAAGCTTTTAGTAAATATATATACTCGTATATCAAATTTCTATATAGCTGTTGTGATAAATATATGTAACTGAATTTGAAGTCCTTTTTTATTTAAGCATACGGTGGTACCTGATGTAGCTCTGGTAATAATACATTAAGTATCACTCGAGCGATCCGACCTCTGTTGCTAACACAGCAACTCCTTAGGAGCTTACTGGTGACCTCATTCACATAAACAATACACATTCAGGTAAACAACAACAAGTTTTTTTTGAGTTGGGGGTACTTCTCCAGCCGGGTGGCTTCGATGCGCCTTATATTTCAATACAAATGTTTGTCCTGTTTGGGAGTGGAACCTAGTTGTTAGTGTCAAAGTAACGCAACAGTGTGTTTCACCACTACGCCACAGAGCTCCGTCAGCTGTTGTGATAAATATAAGAAACTGAATTTGAATTCCTTTTAATAGCTGTCGTATGGTCTAGAAACTTGGCGATCGGTTGCAGTTCCTATGGCAATATGATTAATGAAAAGTGCCATAGAGCTGGTCGGATGAAGGTGATCGACGGTGGCTGTAGGAGCTACACAGGTTGGTTGGTTTCCACTGCCTATACCTTATTTTCTACTACAGCTATCAATAAACTTATCTAGTTATCTAGCTTGGATTCATTTGACATGTTGTAGCAAAAAATTCATTCGAGTATAATTCATGACATTTTTGGGAAGTTCATACAGTTAGGTTATTGGCGACATTTTGTGCTTGTTTTGATACAGTTACTCTCTTCTTGAATAATTGATAGAGTAAGAAATAGCACGATACGAGAACTTTGTGAAATGAAAGGTGATATAGTGACAAACATTAAAAACGTTGAGATAGTTTGGATTGGAGAATGAATGAAAAAAGAGTTGCGAAAGAACTGTATCAGGCAAGATTGAATGGAGACATTGGTAGTGGCCACCCTAAATGCACACATATTGATCAAATTGGTGATGTGTTGGAAAAGGGCCAAATCAAAAGCATCCAAAACCGAAGAGCACGCATGAAGGGGTTAATGAGTGTGGAAGATGCGAGAGAGGTATGTTTCTATCGTGTACCAGGCGTTTCGTAATCTCTGCCTACCCCAATAAGAGACAGGCGTGATGATATGTATGTATGTACTATCTTCTTCTTAGCGTTATCCCCTTTCCTAATCTATGAGGATTAGCAGGGTCAGCTATCTAAGCATAAGGATTTGGGGAAGATAATGATTGTTACATCGAGCGACTGCCGTCGGACCTCCGCAAACCAGATGGAAAACTAGACTTATTTTTGGTACAGTCACTATGTGACGTCATAACTTTTGTCATAAACTTGAAAAATGTATGAAGTTCCTAATAGAAATTTAGTTTTACGTAATTACTTTACTGAAGAAATTCTCAGGCCATATTTCAAGAAAATCCTTGCATGTGGCAGCATTATTACAGTTTTAGTTTAACTGGCGTTGCATAAATATTAACTTTCAGAGTTGGCAGGGATCCGAAAAACTTGAAAAAAATGCGCGATTGGAGACCAAAACTAGCGTGGGAGCCTCCGACTGAATGCGATTTATTTTTATACTTTTTTCACTGAACCGTCCAATATTACGTTTAATATTTCGAAGAATAATATTCGTATAATAATTAATTCTTATATATATATTTTAATTTCAATATAGGCCAAGATTTTTGGGTAATTTTTCAACTAAACGTATTTCTTCATTTCTTTTACATATTATGAATGTGGCGGTATTCTATGTACGAATACTACATAAAGAAAAAAAAATATGTTCCACTTTAAATATATTTATTTCGCAAATGAAAATAAAGTCTAGAAAAAAATTTACACTTAACAAAATTAAAAAATCGGCCAAGTGCGAGTCGGACTCGCGCACTAAGGGTTCCGTACCATTATCTATAAAAAAAGGCAAAAAAATCACGTTTGTTGTATGGGAGCCCCCTTAAATATTTATTTTATTCTATTTTTTAGTATTTGTTGTTATAGCGGCAACAGAAATACATCATCTGTGAAAATTTCAACTGTCTAGCTATCACGGTTCATGAGATACAGCCTGGTGACAGACGGACGGACGGACGGACGGACGGACGGACGGACGGACGGACGGACGGACGGACGGACGGACGGACAGCGGAGCCTCAGTAATAGGGTTCCGTTTTACCCTTTGGGTACGGAACCCTAAAAATGAAATAAAATTAAATATTAAACTCTAAAAAGGCTCCCCCTGGTTTTGTGGTGAAGATGCTGGCGGCGTTACCTCGCTGCAAAGCACAACGTACTTTTAAACATTTTAAGGTAAGGTTCCGCCAGAACTTCGGTCGCCAGTAGTCTCGACCAGACGGTTTGCAATTTCACGCTTGAAGAAAAATACACTAGGTCACCACGGACCCAAGGTCTCGACTCCGAAGGGAACAAAAATGTATTCAGAGCCGAGACTTTTTTTTTTAACTAAACATTAATATTGTAAAACGTTAACGTAAATATTGAACGAATAATCTTTTGTAATATGTCTATAGGATAGCTATTTAATTACTTGCAACAAATTAAGTCCGAAATATATTTTTCCGACTTTTCTATGCAGATTATTCGTTTTTGCAATCATTTATGTTTGTGGAAGTCGACATTTTTCCATATTTTAGTTTGTTCAATATTAAAAATTGTAACTTTAAATGAGTACGTTCACTGCCTAAAGTATTGCGGCAATCCAATTCTCAGATTGCCACTGCGAAGCATCAACCTAGGTATATCAATTGTCTTCACCGCTCAACTCGGAATAAAACGGTGCATTTTCCGCGAGCACGTCATATACATAAATTGCGTGAGGTACTCGTACGTGACAGGGGTTCCAAATCGACTTGTCACGTCAGCAACGTTAAACCGCGGTGGGTGTACCATTAATAATATTTGTTATGTGTTCTATCAGAACTGTAACGCAAGTGGCGATAGCACGCTGATTTATTACCAGGTATAGGGCTTGTCCTTAGTAAATACCCTTAGGAATTAGTAAGTATCCAAAAGTGAAACGAAGAAACATTGAAAGCTCAGGCATGGTCCCTTTTAAACATAGGGCGATTTCAGCGTTATAAAAAAATATTGACGTGTGATAGCCATGTGTGTTACACGCGGATGATTTCTCTCGTATACTGTCATGTAACATAGGATGCCGTGAAAATATAGAGAGGTAATGTAGTTTTAGAAAGTAATTTTTCAAAATCTAAAATAATGCAATTCCGGCCAAGTGAAAAAAAAAATAATTAGGTATAAATTACTAGGTATTGTTATCGACTCAAATCTAACATGGAACTCCATATAGAAACGGTAGCTGCAATGAAATGTACGAAGATGGTCTTCACGGCGTATTATGCCTGCATTCAAGGCTTAGCTAACTGGCTTACCTACTGTGTTGTGGAATAAAAGCACGTACTTACGTGCGGAAATTTTTCAGACTCCACCGAAAAAATATAAGGATATATTACGAATAAACACTCTCTCACTCTCAAACTGCATTTTAGAAACTTAAAGATTTATATATACCATGCCTTGTATCTATATGTCAGATGTATGTTAATCTATCATGAAGTGCCTAAATTCGTATACACGCTAGCAGATATTTGCCGTAGCTGCGAATCGCGCTATAAAAACAATCTCAATTCGAAATCTATTTTAGTACAACGTAGCGCTCCTATTCAATGTTCTTGAAAATTTATAACAAACTGTTTTCAAATACAAATTCATAAAATAAATTTTATAAATGAATTAAATTAATAAAAGAATTTGTTCACTACAAACTTAGTTGTGAAGCAATTCTATATTATATTTATACAATAAAGAAATACTGAAACACTACATAGACGTCTGATTCTCTCCCTCTCTTCTACATTAGGCCTGACAAGTTTGCATGTGTGTGCCGTATATTGTGTTATTATACATGGTAACAATATCACCATGTATATTTATTTGTACTGCATTAAATAACATGTGCTCCAGATGTTCGATGTTATCATTATAAACGTCAATGTGTATATGAACTGATAGTGGTTCCTGAGACTTATGTCAATGGTTCTGTTCACCTATTTTATTGACAGCATAAATATTGTTGCTAGTAGATAATGATTGTTTGTTGAATTGTAGCAAAAATCTTCTATCTATCTATCTATATAACTTCACGCCAAATCCCTTACGGGGTAGGCAGAGAGAACCGAGCGCCACGCGACACGATCCTTCATGCCTCACTCGCTTCTTTCACATTCATTGCTCTTTTCATGCACGCTCGCCGGTTTCTAGGGCTCCTGACATCACCTTCTGATAGAACACGACCAATTTGATCATGATAGGTAAGTCTTGGCCTTCCTCGGCTCCTACATCCTTCCACTTTTGCATTGTATATCTGCTTCGTTATTCTTTCATCCTGCATTCTTTCTACATGTCCGAACCAACGGAGCATGCCTCTTCTTATTTTAACACCGACGCTCTCTTTCAGACTAACTCTGCTTCTAACCTCATCATTGCGGATACGGTCTGCAAGCGTTACACCACAGATTTTGCGCAACGCTCGCATTTCAACCGCGTTTATCCTACTTTCATGCTCTCTCTCTGCCATACCCAGCTCTCGCTTCCATAAGTAAGCGTTGGGACCAGCACTGCATTGTGTATAGCCAGCTGCGCCTTCTGGCTCAGGTTTTTACTGCCAAGAAGTTTTCCCAACGCTCCATTCACACTATTCCCAGCACTCACTCGCCTTTCCACATCTGCGGTGTACCTTCCATGCCTGCTGAAAGCGCATCCAAGATATACAGACTCATCCACTTGTTCCAACGCTTCATCATCTACCGTAATTCTTACATTAGTTCTGGTTTCTTCTCTTTCAAATCAACCAAAAATCTTGTAAAAAAATGCACTGAATGCATTGCAAAAGGTGATACGAGAGCAAAACAGAATAAAAGAAAAATTCTAGCAAAATTGGGACGGAATACGTAAGTTTAACTATCTAGATGACTAATCTAGTCAAGTTCAAGCTAAGTTCAAGCTTCTTGTGTCAGAATAAACAATACGTCGTAGACATTAAAAATCATAATTTTAATCGGATTCTTACTTTAGAATGTGAGATTTTTTCTTTAAACAAAAGTTACAAAATTTAAAAGCAACGGTTCCCACAAATTAAAGATTGTCCATTACTAAGGAAATGATGTACATATTCGGTACATGTCCACAGGCTATCTTGAACAAATGCTATAATTAAACCTAATCTACATGGTACTATTATTTCACTAATGAACCTGTCTTGTGCCCAGCTTGTCATGCTCCAATTCCCCTACACATTTACACAAGACATATATAATAACTATAGGTAGTAATCATGTTTCATATACGCAAAGTACCTACATAATAGAAGAGTCAAATTTATATGTTCTAGTCATAATAAAGACACCATGTTTACACGTATCATATCTATATACAAATTGACTAAGACAAAAAACTGCTCTGTTTGTCATACGATTTCCTTTTTTTGTTTAAAATTTAAAAAAGTTGAATTTAGTTTCACGTAAATTTGATAAATTCCTTAAAGAAATATTACCAAAAAAGTTTTTTAAATCGACATTTTCTATATTTTGTTTTGTTTCTTATCCGATTTTAATTTTTCTTTTAGGAAACCTGCACCTTGAGGAAACTATATTTCGGAAGACGTGTTACCATACATACATATCATCATGCCTGTCTCCCATTGGGGTAGGCAGAGACTACGGAACGCCAGGTACCGATGCAAACATACCCGTCTCTTCATGCATGCTCTTCGGGTGGGTGTTTTTTTTTCAACAGGCACTTGAATCCTTATTCAAAGACTCGAGTGCCCGTATCAAAATACTATCCACCTCATACGCGGAGAGCGTAGTCCAAAGTTCTTCCTCGCCACTCTGTCATAAGCCTCTTCCAAGTCAATGAATGCGCAGAAAACCTTTTCGTGTTTTGCTAAGGAAAAGACTTGATCCACACTTCCCATCTCCTTTCGAAACCCAGCTTGCACATCCCATATTTTCGATTCCGTTACAGACTCTTTCAATCAGAATCTTTGCATAAAATTTGCCTACTACACTCAGGAGGCTTATACCACGATACTTCTTGCATTCCTGCTGTGAAAACAACGCTGTACAAAGACAGCGGCACAATCACAGCATTAACCCAATCGCCTGGTACACGGCCTTCGGCCAGCATAGGTTGAATAAAAAGTACAGCAGGCCTTAATATGATTTATGATTCCTCCACCCGCTTTGAGCATTTCGGCAGAAATCCTATCATATCTCCCAGTTTCTATTTCTTTCATTTCTGCCTAGTTCAAATAGACGTTCAAAATATCACTGCCATTCCTTCAAAATTTCTATCGTATCCTTAATTACATCTCCAATCGAATTCTTTATCATATCTACTCTCGAATCTCCAGATTTGCCTCGGGTTGTTCTGACTAATTGCCAGAATAACTAGACATTGGCCCGAAAATTACTAAAGAATTTTCTGTCATACTGGTCCTTGCATACCTGTTTTTATCTTTCACTATGTGCTTAAATCTCCTTTTTAAATAATAATAATGAACTGCTTCTGTCTTGTTCGCCCTGTACCCTGCTGCCTGTAAGCCTTCTACCTTTAAATCCCAGGGCGGCATCCAGAGGAGCCTAGGGCTCGCGCATCCATAGCCTTTCACGCAGTCGTTCATTCTGTTTGATAATACAACTCCCACTCCTTGGCTACCCCTCTCAGAATTGGTAACTCCGGACCAGTATCCATAATACTGCCCATGAGTGGTCGTTGTACAGCCTTTCTTCATCGTTTCTGTCACACCTAATAATTTTTTTTTTCTGACATCCCTCATCTCGCAAATTTCCTCAATATTACTATACACACGTCCGCAAACATTTAAGCTGGCATTCCTCAGCCCGCGGTTTGCCTGCGCTATGCGAGGGGACAAGAAGTAGACCTAGGAGGATTTTCGTTGTTTGTTGTTGCGTATTTGGTGGTGTCGTGTGTGTCCCGTGGAAAATTTTGTGGTTTCCCACGGGAACCATTTTTGATTTTTGTTGGCTGTTTTGTTTTTGTTGTGTTTTTTTGTGGTGTGTTTTGTGTTTTTCGTTGGTTGTGAGCTGTCTAGGGTTCGGTGACGAACCTAGGCAGCCGAGTCCCGGTGCTACCGGGTGGGGACGATGTCGGGGTCCGACAGTCCCGTGGAGAGTGGCCTCCCGCAGGAGCCACAGTTGGTAGAGGTGGAGGTGGAGATAATGTGTGGCGAAGGGGAGGAGACCGACACTATGTCGGTCACCACCCTCTCCGAATCCGATCTGGGGAGGAAGAGGCTGTTCTCTGGGTCGGAGACCGAGACGCCGGATGAGCGTGCGAAGTTGCCTACTGCCAGGCGGGGAAAGAGGGGCGGCATTGCTCCCAGCCTTGTCAGGGCCCGCCGGCAGCTTAAGGAGAGGCAGGAGGAGGCCAAGGAGGCGGCCATCCAGGCGCTCCTTGAAAAGCGGGCCCTCAAGAGCAAGAAGGGTGGAAAGGCAGTGGCCGGAAGCGCCGAGGGGGTGAGCCCCGAGGCGGCGATAGGAAGCTCCGAAGGGAGAAGCCCTGAGGGGAAGGCGGTGTGCCTGGCCGATGAGGGAGCCGAGGAGCTCTTGGTGAGGGGCGACGGGATGCTGGGCGTCATACTGGACCTCACCGGCAAGTCGGCCAGCCTAAAGGGTGGGTACGCCGCCAAAATTGCTAAGGCTGCGGGCGGGATCCGAGAGATCCTCGAATCCCTAGTGATGCGCACGGAAACGGAGGAGACCTACCGTCTCCGAGCCGACAACGCTCGGCTGCATCGGGAGGTCTCCTCCCTGAAGGAAGAGGTCCGGGCGCATCGCCTGGAGTTTGAGGAGCTCCGGAAGGAGAGGAAGGCGCAGGGGCCGACGGGCCCGGTGGATCTCCAGACTCTGGAGTCCAACATCGCCCGGCTCGTCGGCAACCTGGTTGACGGCCGGCTCGCCGCGATCGAGTCGCGCCTGCCTCCTCCGGTGGTCGCCCGTCCGCCATTGGCGGGCG
The DNA here is from genome assembly GCA_947507595.1 of Pyralis farinalis. Taxonomy (NCBI): domain Eukaryota; kingdom Metazoa; phylum Arthropoda; class Insecta; order Lepidoptera; family Pyralidae; genus Pyralis; species Pyralis farinalis. The sequence goes on from OX382278.1 coordinate 10,054,299, forward strand.
ACAGTTCTGCGGTGGCCAGGGCCGCGAGGGCGGCCATAGAGAGCGCGGGTCGGCCGGTGACGAAGCCGAGAAAGGCGAACGCGCCGGCCGAGCTTGAGGTGCGCCCTCAGGCGCGACCGGCCACCGGATCGGGCCCCGCCCGCAGCAGTGCCCGCAAGGAGTCGTGGACGAGCTTCGGCCCGTCCACATCAGGGGCAAGACCGGCCGCGGTGACGCCGCCGGCAGAAGAACGGACCACCCAGGTCCAAAAGGAGGCGTGGACCGATGTGGTCCGCCGCAAGCCGCGGAAGGCCGCGGCCCCTGCGACTCCTGCGGCACCTGCGCCGCCCTCAGGGGCGTCAGTGACTCCTGCTCCCGCAGGCAAGGGGGAAGGCCCTAAGGCCAAATTGGTGCTCCCCAGCTCCACGGCCGTAATCCTAAAGTTACGGCCGGAGGCAGCTAAAGGGGGGGCAACGTATGCCTCGGCCCTTCTAAAAGCTGAGCGGGAGGTGAATCTGGGGGAGATTGGGATAGGCTCGCTCCGGATTCGCAAGTCGGCGACCGGAGCGAGGCTCATTGAGGTCCCTGGCTCCTCCAGCCAGGAGAAAGCTGACGCCCTGGCAGCCAAGCTGTCGGCTGCCTTGACCGGCGTCGCGGAGCTATCCAGACCGGTGAAGTGCGCAGAATTCCGGATCACCGGTCTGGATGACGCTGCCACGGTAGAGCGGGTACAGGCTGCGGTCGCACGCGAGGGGGGCTGCGCCCCCGAGCAGGTCCGGGTGGGCGAAATCCGCCCGGACTGGCGGAACTCCAGCTCCGCCCTCATGCGCTGCCCGGTGACGGCAGCGAAGAAGCTGCTCCAGCTGGGCAGTGTCGGGGTGGGGTGGAGTCGGGCGCAGCTCCACTTGCTGGAGGCGCGCCCCATGCACTGTTTTAAGTGCATGGGGAAGGGGCACACCGCGGAGTTGTGCCCCTCCAAGGAGGACCGCAGCCGCCTATGTTATAGGTGCGGGCAGCCGGGGTACATCGCCTCGGGCTGCTCGGCGCAGGCCCGCTGTGCCGTGTGCGCCGACGCCGGTAGGAAGGCGGCCCACGTGATGGGGGGTCGGCTGTGCAACCCCCCATCTATCCGAGGGAAAGCGCTCCCCACACCTCGCGGGAGTGGGCGGCAGACGGCGCCGGAGGCTAGGATGTCCGAGTAATGGCCGGACATCCTCGCTTCCTGCAGGCCAACGTCAACCACTCCGCCGGGGCTCAGGACCTTTTGCTGCAGACCATGGCGGAGTGGGACGTGGACGTGGCGGTGGTTGCGGAACCATATTCCGTGCCCTCCCGGCCTAACTGGGCCGGGGATCTGGACGGTTCCGTGGCCATCGTCACGAGGCCTGGCGCCAGCCCCCCACTCGTGGTGTGGGGGAGGGGAGGCGGATACGTGGCGGCGGTTCGGGGGGAGTACGCAATCATCGGTGTGTACTTCTCCCCGAACCGCGACCTGCCGGCCTTGGAGCAGCTGCTCGATGCTCTGGGGTCGGCAGTCAGGCGGCTAGCGCCCGCCCAGGTTATCGTGGCCGGGGACTTCAACGCCAAATCCACGGCGTGGGGCAACCCGGCCACGGAAGCCAAGGGGCGGAAAGTGGAGGAGTGGGCGCTGGCCGCGGGACTGTCCCTCTTGAATAGGGGGACAGTCCACACGTGCGTGCGGTGGAACGGAGGATCGGTGGTGGATTTGTCCTTCGCCACCGCGTCCACCGCACGCCGAGTGGAGGGTTGGAGGGTGGAGACGGGGGTGGAGACACTCTCGGACCATCGCTACATCAGGTTCGAGGTGTCTCCAGCCCCCGGGAGTCCGACGACTTCGTCCCGGTGGCGGAGCCGGTTCCCGCGTTGGGCGCTCACCAGGCTCGACCGGGAACTGGCTGAGGAGGCGGCCATTGTCGGCCGCTAGGGCCTCCCGCCAATGGAGGATCTGGACGCCGAGGAGGGGGCTGGTCGTCTCTGCGACGCCTTCACGGCGGTTTGCAGGGCGGCCATGCCCAGCGTTGGGCGTCCGCCTCCGAGGCGGGCGGTCTACTGGTGGTCGGCTGAGATAGCCGACCTCCGGGACGCCTGCAACGGGGCGCGTAGGGCGTATACTCGGAGCAGGCGTCGCCGCCCCCGGGACGAAGGGAGAGATGGCCATCTGCACGGCATATACGTGGAGAAGAAGAGGGCCTTGCAGATGGCCATCAGTAGGGCCAAGGAGGGAGCGTGGCAGGAGCTGCTGGAGGGTCTGGATAGGGACCCGTGGGGCCGACCTTACAGAGGAGCGCGGAACAAGATCCGCGCTCAGTCGGCCCCACTGACGGAGACCCTCCAGCCAGCCGTGCTGGAGAGGGTTGTCGGGGAACTCTTCCCCGACACCCCACGGGGCTACGCTCCCCCGAGGATGGCCCGACGTCGGACGTCGGACTCCAGAGGAGAGGAGGAGGGCGCTCCGCCGCCCGTCACCGACCAGGAGATGGAGGCGGTCGTTGACCGCCTCCGAGGCAAGAAAAGGGCGCCGGGTCCGGACGGGGTGCACGGGAGGGTGCTGGCATTGGCCCTCGTGCACCTCGGGGACAGGTTCCGGGAGCTCCTCGACTGCTGCTTGCGGTCGGGGTGCTGCCCGGGACCCTTCAGGGTGGGCCGGCTCTGCCTTCTGTTGAAGGGAGACCGGCCCCCGGACTCGGGGTCGGCGGTTCGACCGGTCGTTCTGCTGAACGAGGCGGGCAAGGCCCTGGAGAGGGTTGTCGCCTCCCGCCTCGCTCAGCATTTGGAGGATGGCCCGGGACCGGGCCTCTCGGATGCCCAGTTCGGGTTCCGGGCCAGACGGTCAACCGTCGACGCCATTAGGCGCCTAAGGTCGGTGACGGAAGAGGCGGAGCGCGAGGGAGACGTGGTGGTGGCGGTGTCGTTAGACATCGCCAACGCCTTCAACAGCCTCCCCCACAGTACCATACTGGAGGCCCTCAAGTACTTTGGGGTGCCTCCGTACTTGGGGAGGCTGTTGAAGGCGTATCTGAAGGACAGGGAGGTGCGCTACGAGGACGCGAGGGGCCAGATGGTCAGAAGGCGCGTCGTGTGCGGTGTCCCACAGGGGTCCGTTCTGGGCCCCATCTTGTGGGACCTCGCATACGACTGGGTCCTGCGGGGCCGTCTCCTCCCCGGGATGGGCGTCATCTGCTATGCAGATGACACCCTCGTCACGTCCCGGGGCAAGACCTTCGTGGAGGCGGCGCGGCTGGCCGAAGTCGGTGTAGGACTGGTGGTCAGCCGCATAGAGAGGCTTGGGCTTCGGGTCCGTTTGGATAAAACCGAGGCCCTCCTCTTCCGCGGGACCGGCAGGCGGGGCCCCCCCTCGGGAGCGCACCTCCAGATTGGAGGAGGCAGGATTAGGGTGAGTGCCCAGATGAGTTATCTGGGCCTCACCCTGGACGGGAGATGGACCTTCGGCCCCCACTTCGAGCGGTTGGGGCCGAGGGTCATCAGAGCTGCGGCGGCGCTGGGCCGTCTCCTGCCCAATTTGGGCGGGCCCAGCGCCGCGTGCAGACGGCTGTACTCCGGCATCTGCCTGAGTATGGCGACGTACGGGGCCCCCATATGGGCGGACGCCCTCTGCGCTCGCAACAAGGCTCAGCTGCGCAGAGCGCAGCGGGTCATAGCGCAGAGGGCGATTAGGGGGTACCGTACGGTAGCATGGACGGCCGCGACCGCCCTCGCTGGCGACCCGCCCTGGGAGTTGGTGGCGGAGGTGCTCGCCGAGGTGTACGCGTTTGTCGCCGAGAGGAGGAGCCTCGGCGAGCGCCCCACGTCTGTAGAGGTGGGGCGGTATCGCCAGCGAGGGCATGAGGAGATGATGCGGAGGTGGGGGGAGGACCTGGCGCAGCCGCGGTACGGAGTCCGCGTTGCGGATGCGCTGCGCCCGGTCCTGGAGGCGTGGATGCGTCGCAGACGCAAACCCCTCACCTTCCGCATGGTGCAGGTGCTCACCGGGCATGGGTGCTTCGGTGAGTACTTGCACCGGGTCGCGAGGCGGGAGGAGCGGCCAGGCTGCCACGATTGTGGCGCGGCCGAGGACACTGCTCAGCACACCTTGGAGCAGTGCCCCAGGTGGTCTCGGCAGCGCCATGATCTGGTGTCCGCGCTGGGAAGCGCGGACCTCTCGCTCCCGAGCGTGGTCCGCTACATGCTCGGGAGCGACAGTGCCTGGCAGGCGGTGGCCTCCTTCTGTGAGACTGTCATGTCCCAGAAGGAGGCCTCGGAGCGGGACAGGGAAGATGATCCCGTGGCTGTCCCGCTCCGGAGACGGCGGACGGGAGTGCGGCGGAGGCGCTACGCGCACCTCCTGCCGCCTCCCTAACCTGTGGGACTAGGGGTCAGGCTGGGAACCTGGCCCCATAACGGTCCCGCCGCCGGAGGGGCTGTCCCAATTTGCCGGGACGCCCCTAGAGAGAAGAAGTCCGGCCCCTTCTGAGGGGCTGGCCAGTCGCAGTGGTGCCCTGTTGCTGACAGATCCGGGGCACCACACCAACGCGGCCGATGGCATTTCGCGGGGTCGTTTAGTGGGTATACCGTCGGACAGCCGACGGGGAGTCCCACACTACCACCGGAGGCCACCCAGGCACCGGTGGTGTGCGTAACGCATTTTTCCCCGCGTCACAAAAAAAAAAAAAAAAAAAAGGGGACAAGAAGTAACGTGTGGCAAAACGCGTCACCATCAGGACTTTTGTTTTGAGTAAAACATTGAACAGAACAAATAAGATTTTTTAAAAGAGATAGGTCGCATCATAGCAGCCCAATTGAAGAAGTACCCAGAGAAGACCGCAACCAAATAACATCTGTGTGGAGGATAGTTGTGTTCCGGCCACTTGTAAGGATTTGCATTTTCAACAGCGATATTTTTTGGCTTACAAGCATTCAGAGGTTACGATAACCACTTTACGTAGGTCGACTGTGCGCTTACTTTTCTCCTGACATTGTATATCCGTGAAAACGACTTCATTAAAGTTGGAATTTCATCAATATTAACCCTTCATAACAAATAATGTGTCATTAAAATCGGTTCATAATTGGCGATGATATAACTTACTTACATACAAAGAAAACTTCATTTTCTTCCTAGCATTATCCCGTTTCCTAAAATATAATTTCTTGGACGTACGCATTTCCTCACGGTGTTTTCCATCACGCCCGAGCAAGTGATAATTACAATTACGTACATTAATTCGAAAACATGCCAGAATTCAAACCGGGTCCCGGTTCGAATTTTTGCCTGTCTGGCATGTTGGTTAATAGGCCGGATTCCTTATCTATCTATCATAGGCTATCAAAGCTCGGTATATAAACGCATACAAAAAAGGTTGATAAATCATAAAAGTGTAAAAAGTTTTGCGTCTGTATTTATTTATTCTTATTTGCTTTAAAATGTCTACAAGGAATGAAACTCTGAGGAAACTTTTAAAAAGTTGTTTGGGCTTATCACTCTATCTGTCGACGGCGAGGTGAGTTATATAACTGGCATACTTCTTTTAATTAAATTCGTTTCATGCCCAAGACGTACCTGGTCAGATTTCCCCCGAGACACACTTTGTATTTCAGCATTACCATCGTAAAGGCCTATTCAGATATGATATTCGCGACCGCTCCAGGAAGCGATTTTATTATCATAAAATGATATCAAGGTGCAAAAGGATAAAGGTGATGTATGTGTATGATATGTAAAGGTGATGTCAGGAGTCCTAGTAACCGGCGAGCGTGAATGAGAAGAGCTGTGTATGTTAAAGAAGCGTGTGAAGTCTCATTAGGAGCTTGATTTTCTCGTCCATTAAACTGCCCATCTGATTTTGACGTGAAGTTATGGATAGATAGACAAAACGATATATGTACACGATAATGTACAGTACGTACTTCTAATAATTCTTGCTTGCACATATAAATGTAAAAAGTTAAAGTGTATAGTAAAGATAGTACAGAGGCGAGCTTATCTCTAAAAGAGATCTCTTCCAGCCAACCCTCAGCAGTGGGATATCTCGTTAGTTACGGACAGCAGTACGTGCCTAAATAAATTTTAAATAAATACATACATACCGAATATACACATATATACCATAAATATATTTACATGAATACATATATAACACAAATACAGTTACACTTATATACATACATATATATACTTATTTTAGATCTGATAAATAATGCTCTTTCAATATTTTTTTTAAAGGAGTGGATTGATGGGCTTTTCCGAATGTGTGTTGGTAATTTATTCCACAGTTGAGCAGCACGGTAGGTAAAGGAATTATAGAAAAATTTAGTTTGCGCAACTGGGAGCAGCAGCGTCTTGGCATGGCAAGAACGACGGGAACGAACGGTAGGAGGGCGGAGGTTGAATCGGCAACGAAGGTAAGCGGGAGCAGTGGGATTATGAAGGATCTATCCACTCCTCTTATTTATCACACTGTAGCGACATGAGTTTTCCTTCAACGGTTTAGAGCATACTAAGCCGCTCAATTGAGATTTGGTAAAGAACATCTATCGACAACGGTCGAGACCGATGGCTTAACGTGCCCTCCAAAGGCAGTTTGGTCTACTGTCTGTGGTCGACCCTGCTTAACCTGCATGTTCGATTAACATGACATGAACAACAACGCCATCGATCTCCTCATGAGCTTAGCGTAAATAACTGGAAGATTTAAAAGGAAGCTTTTTTATATAACTTCGGGAGGTATACAAGCATTTGGCCCAATTAGTATAGTATAGCTACCATAGGTTTCAAACGTTTGCACACAGGAACTATCAGAATAGAAGCTAGCGCATTTGCATCCTGGACTTTTTATGAGCCTCATCCATACTTCCAGACTTGCATTATAAATATTTGCTTATTGTTATCTTTTCACGACTAAATCCCAACAATACTCATTACGATGTTGTTGTTGATGTTGAGGTAATAATATAAGCCCTAAGAACCTGACTATTAATATCCTCATTCTCAGAATCCAGCAAATCACAGCCGAGCGCAAAAGTTACTTTAATACAACCATGAAATTGTGGTCTGTTTTTTACAGGAAGCACATTTATTTTTAGAAGTTTGGGATCATTTTAAATTTTTAATCAAACAAATGCTTTCTCCTCGTTGCAATTTAAATGAGATCTTTTTTAAAGAACTACAAAAACATCATCACATATGGTTTGAAGAGTTTTCTACAGGATTGGTAACGCACAAACGCTTCTAAATATTTTTTTGTTTGACAGATAAATCCTTGAAATCACTCCTACTAATATCTAGTATCTGGACCTAGTAACGCACGAAAATATATCACTCACTTTCTTCGTAAAAAATATATCTGACGAATTCCAGAAATGCATTAAGAAAGTTTTTAGGATCTGAATAAGCTTCCGCGAGTGTCCAGTCTTCCCACGCGAGATTACTGCTCTCATAATAACAATGCTAAATTATTTTTCAGTGAGACTACATATAGTTGCTTAATATGTTCTTGGGTCTATGGTAGTGTTGTAGGCCAATGAACTGAAAGATAAAACACAAATATAAGAATAAAATATAATATATACATTTTATATACATTTTTAGAGTAATTCTAGCAGGTGATATGCTCCAGGTGTGGAAATGTTAAAGGGCATAACGCCGCGAGTAACTTGGGAGAAAGCGCAGCACACCTCTCGACACCCCTGTGTCACTCACATCGGTGTTGCCCCCGGCCGACTTTCTCTGGCATTTCGGGGGTCCATCTAGTGAGTGGCGAGCCACCGCCTGCCGAAAGTAACATCACATATGATAGTTATGGCAGGCGTCCGTCCCTCTTCTGTAATAGCCCAGTACTAATAATACGTGTACCTCCAGATATTATTTTAATAGCCCAATATTTTCTAACACATTTGCAACAGTCCCAATACGGTCCCAATACCGTGACCTGGTTCATGGGTATATTGTCACATTGATACCCCCTGGAGAAGGTCACGGCAGCTATACAACATTACATCAAGCTTCTCAAAGGGACCTCTACGCGTTGGATCCAAATCCCAGCGCACGCCTATCAAATGGCCGGGATATACCCGTGATATAGGATCTATACATTTTATTTATTTATTACAATACTAACAGAAAAGTAATAATACTAAAAGAAATGAAGTCGATTGGACAACATACATAAGTGACTATGTTACAAATACACGAGGCTATACACTATACTTTGACTATTGTGACAAATTTCACATTATTTTCTATTCAATTCTTAAAACAACTTATTATAAAGGACCAATATGGGTTTGGCTTGAAGTGATGTCTTTAGGGACTCACTTATGTTCACATTTGATGTTACAATATTCAGTGTATGTTTTTAAAAAGAGAGTGTTCTACAAATATCACTCAAACTTCAATAAGGTGTAGAAACAAAATAAGACTTTCATTTGAATATCATTAGTGATAAATGTAGTACTCCAAACTGCTATCGGTTAGGCAGCATTTTTAAAGTCCTGAGGTATTGATATTTAAGTAAGTGTAGGTGGTAAGTCTGCAATAAACAATTTAAATTTAATAATGTAATGAAAAAATTTTTTTTTTTAACCAAAGTAAATTTATGGATCGTATATCGTTTGTACTACTGATTTTAATACAAAGAAGTTAATCCACCTGTGATAATTTTGTTTTTCTTCAGACATTTCGTTTTTACACTGTATATTTACGAAGCCTCACTAAACATTTAAATGTAATAATAATCTTTATTGCTGCTATAAAAAGAATTTAATTAGCGCTCTCGACGCCAGGAATCATGTGAAATGAGATACCTACTTATCAAGCGAACTCCGTCGTAATTAAATTGAGAACAGGTGGAAGCTACACAAAATGAATCAAAATTAATCCGGAGCTATTTGACAGCATCCCGTTCTCGGCTTCATTTAATTTTAATTAAATCATATTTCTGAACACGTGAATGGTTCGGTTCGGTTGCTAGATGATCTTCAACTTGTTTAAATTTATTCGTATCAATACCTGCCATCGTATTGATGATAATATATCATCAGAGAAGTTCTAACAGCGCGTAAATTAAAAGTGGCTACTTTACAGGAGAAAAAAATGACTATAAAAAATGTTGGAACCGACATTGGAAACATATATTTTGGGAAACGTATTTAAAATAAACTCAGTGAAGGAATCGATAGTAATTTGCACCATATTTCTATCATTTAGCAAATATTTTTTAATCCAATGCCATTAATGTGATAAGAAGTATGGAAACCCATCTGGGTAAGTACCTCCACTTCAAAGAGTACCGCTGTCAAATAACAACTTCCTGGTGGCTGTGTTATCAGTAGTATCGAGGTGGTATTCAAATGCATCATAAGAAATTCGTTACAAAGAGTTATGTTTTGGAATCTAACTAAATGTGTCCAAACTCGAAGGGTTTACTAGTAACCATTAAATAGTTCCACTATCTACCTCTAGGATGAAGGTATTATGTGTAATGAAAGAGGACATTATGACTGGAAGTGGAAATTGAAATAGTTTATTTGGAAAAATCTGTTTCTACGGAGTTAAGAAAGATGTGTATGGAGCAAGAGTGAGTGGACATGACAGGGGCCACCACTCTTGATACACACACATCGATCAAAGGGCCGATATGTTAAAAAAATACCAAATTATAACCACACGATACGGATGAATATGCCTTAAGAAATGGATTAATTTAGAAGATGCGAAAAAGATGTGTTTCCATAGGTGTACCTGACATTGCATTGTCTTTACGTACGCTAACGGTATACAGGGTTGGCAGGGTACATATGCATGTAACTGTATACATTTGGTATATTTTAATATCAATACGTCGTAACGAAATTATTCACATTATGTTCATTTCAGCCTGTTTTTATTCGCTGGCCAGAATATGTCTTCTCTGTCGATTTCCATAAAGAACTCGTCAAAGAGAGTAAAATAATAATTAATTAAATAAAATAAAACTTAACCACGAAAAGATAGGAAACAAGACAGTGATTGATTTAAATGTTTCTGATACGGAATTGTAAGGTCATAACAAATGTTCAATTGTATACCATAAGAACAATACTGAATATTTAGGTTTAAATGTCCTAAATCTTTTATAAAAATCCGCTAAGTCTTCTAAAGACAGGAGATTTAGAGTGACTCTTTTAATGATGCGGTAACAAAAAGAAATAGAAGAATTAGCACCAACGATATAACGCTGTTGAACAGATAAAGTCACAAGAGAAACTCCAATAAGTTTATTGTATTTAAAATTCGACACTACAACACCGTTTCTGATTCTGAAGCACACTGTCTATTTCGAGCTGAGGACTTAACTAAGCTCCTTCCGGATCTTTCCAGATGGATAGGGTAAATGTTGTCAGTTTTTCTAGTACCTTTTACTTCAACACTTGATAAATTTAATTGCTTAAACAAAATAACGTAACTGTAGATCATCAGTAACTAATCAGTGTTTGATGACCAAAATAGATAACAGATCGACAGTTTATCGTCAAACTTATTTTTACACTGTATTCAGCTTCAACTTCAACTTGAGCTTCAACTTGATAATCACAGTACAGTGTATAAAGAGCCAGCCTATTAAATTAATCAACGGTTCCTAGTTAGAATCTTGGTGTAGACATATATCACTAAAGTTGTGTTTTCGCATTTATGTACATATTTGTACATAACCGTACCGATCGCACTAAAATTAAAGATAAATTACAAAAATTGGTGCAATAATTGGTCTAGTAATTAAGATGTGGACTTAAATAATGAAATTCTTTATTAATTTATTGCTCAGATATGAGTAATCTGTCAATTTCTAAAGTCTTTATTGTGAAAAATACTTCGAAGCAGTTAATTTTAATTTCTAAGAAAATGTCAGGCAGTATTGACTTCGAAACAATTCAGGTAAAAGTTCTGACAAATTCGCAATTATCTACCTATATATTTCTGATTATTAATTTTGAGCATCTCAAATACCGTATTTTATTAATAACAAAGCGAACCTTTACCAAGATGTTGGAAATTTTCACAAAATGAGAAATGACTACGGCTACGCAGCCTCTGTCGACGGCATAATGCAGCTCTCATGTAGGAGGCTTAAAACATGTAAGTGCTTGTCATCAGGGAGACCTATGGCACCTCACTTTGACGTTAAGTAAAGTTGACTGATAATGAAACAAACCACGCACACCCCAGTAAAATGAAATTTCCTAGAGATTTGTAAAAGTGAATTAATCTCTTGAAGAATTACAAACCGATAAGAATTAAAATGGATATGTTCTAAATAAGTACATTACAATCCATTTGAAATAATAAAATACTATTATTTTTTGATACGATCACTTTCTTTCTTTCCGTTCAAACGTTAAAAATCCTGGTAAACTTTTGTCTCTTTTCGCACCCATATAATTCAATAGAACCGGTGCTCAGTTGTGTAAACAACACAAACTCCGTAGCAATACGCTCCAGTCCGATGGTACATTGATAAATATGTTTATTTACTTTTCTCTCCTCCATTGGTGTGAAAAATGTCGATACTATCTCAAGTAAGTATTGTAGACGAGAGTGGCGTGAGATACTTGTTCTCGTATTTTAGAATCGGATTTTAATTTACTCTAGTACTAGTACAGCACAAATAACACGTACCTTATAATGTAACACAAGTACTTAAAGTTGATTTCGTTGTATTTATTTATTAACTTTTCAATTTAGGGAAGTTATTGTATTTGTCCATATGGCGAAATGGATTTCGACGTTTCAAGACCACATGGGTCGTTTTACACCATTGTTTGGACATTTTTGTTATGTGTATTTGCGCTTAATTTTCTTTCGATCTGATGAAGCGTTAAGATGATTTTTTACAGCGCATACAATTAGATATATCATACGCAACATATCTGGCCCCTGTTAAGCTTATCTTACTGGTTGTTTTACCTGTAAGTAAAGTAAATAAAATCACCCTTTTACTGAATCTCGAGACAGCATTAAATTTCCGCTTCAAAATAAAGACTCTAGGATCCCTATTAGTATCCACTGAGATCTTATACTCATCCGGACGTATGATCAGCAGAAGGTCTAGTAGCTTGCATGGTCCTCGACATTTGGTATTCTCGTGGGAGAATGAACCAGTTGCGAGAAACTATAGGCCAGAGTAAATTCATGAGCAGATCTCCCCGCGTAGTCAGTGCACCGAGAGACAAGCCACTGGGTATGGTGGGCATTAAAGTCTCCCAAAATCACTAACTTCGTGGAGGGATACTGCTCGATGACTATGTCAGCCGCCATTTGCAGGTGCTGCGAGCTGTGCCTGCATCACCGCAAATAAGTGCAGTATAGTCTTGAAGTCGATACGAATTTACTGGAAATTGCATTGTCAAAAGGAAAGGTAACACTGCTTGAGTGATACTCCTAGTATGACAAGCCTCTTTTGGTGAACAGATTTTACTTCGCATTACAAGAGCGTATATAATATACACCGACGTAGAATAAGAAAAATATGTATATATAAAATAGAAAGTAGGTATTCAAATTAATACTGATTTTTATTATAATAAGCAATACTTATAATATTGGGATATCTCGTCGTCTCACTGGCTTCTCATTTGCTCGATAAAAAGAGGGATTCAAAGCCCTAATGACAGAATTCAAGCTCAGCCTTCCCATTTGCGAAATGGGAGAACGTCAGGATTTTTTATCGTTATGTCCTGCGGAAAAATTCAATGAGCTAGTTGATTTTTTTCTGTCTCACTCATAAGGAAGGAAACTGGTCGTATTATTGCTTGGTAAATAGGTCAGAATTTCAAGACTTTCATAGCCAGGGTTTCTACCTTTTGACAAACGGTAGTTGATTTTATCTAATCTCCTCGGATACGTCAGTTATAACCTCATATTATGTTATTTAAAGCTATTGTAAAATTATGAAGACGTATAAATAATTGCAGATATAACCTATCAGCTTGATTTACATGCTATCTTTGTGCCTTATTGTTTCTCTAAGCCATTATTGACAGCAGAGGGCAACATTAGGTGCTCTGTTTTACTAAGAGAATTAATTCTGCGTTCCCATTTAGGACCATTATATGTATAGAAATCTTAGCAGCGCCACTAGCAGATTGACGCAGTGACTTTCTTTACAAATTTACCGACGTAAATGCCTTTTCTTTTAGATCACTACTTAGAGTATATAAGGGATTATAGAAAGACAGAAATATATGACGCTTGAATATATTTCTACTACCTGTTCTCTTCAACAGTTGCTTAATAGACTAAATGTCAGTTAATTCTGATATTTTCATTTACATAAACCGTTTCTATTCAGATTTACATAAACCGATGTATGAAATTATCCAAATATGAAAAATGGGGAGGATCTCAGCTAGCTTGCGATGTACTACATTTATTAATTAACCTATGGTAACCACTTCACATAGTGTCCTCCCCACGGTGGATAAAAAACAAAGTACAAGTAAAAAGTTTTATCATAGTCGGGTTCGGGTGAACCATGCACTTTACGAACAAACAAATCTTAATTTATATATCATATATGACATTACGTCGTTGTTTGGCAGGTTGTACCACGTACAGGTCAACTTGGCTTGGACTCTAAAGATGATAGTGAGTCGTATCACCGCCACCGTACATAAAGTTGTGTTATCTTCACTGGCGTCGACATAAATGAAGCCGATTTCACTTTTTTACTGAAAAGCTTTTATTTCTTTAATTTTCATTTTATCATCAAAGCTCTATACTCTATAGTGTGTAATTTTAATATTAAAGCTTCACCATACCATCATTATATCTTCATCAACTTTACATAGGATTATCTAGGACTAGATTCACTGAAGAAAAATCTATATCCGATCTAAACAAAACCAATACATAAAAAACATACCATTCCGCAATTTATTAAATAAACCATTGGTTTTTTAATTGGATATTTTAAAAATAACTAATCATTATATCTTCTCCAAATTCATACAAAACCAAAGTCAGATCTACTATAATAGAAGACAGTTTGAATTATTGAAATTCGTTGTCTCGTTCCCGAAATATCGATAACCATATGTAGAAAACATAAACGAAGAACATAAAACTAGACATTGAAAAAAGGTTAAAACCAATTCAAATTGCAGGCATATGTGTCGTGCTTCTTCCCTTAAGTAAATTCGATAAATAGGGTTGATGGGTTATCTCGATGTTTAATCCCATCCCTGTTGTCTGAATAAGCTCAACATAAGCTAGATCTGCCGCTACATGAAGTGGCGGGACACATTGTTGGCTAGATTCCAACCTGTCCATTGCCTCGCTCGTTGCGTTGTCCCGTTGTCCCGTCACAGGGGACAACCCGCCCGTTTTCGTGATAATTTGATATGACTCTAATTTGCCGTAAATTACACGCCAGCTTTGTGTTACACTTGTATCAGTTAAATTACAAATTAATGAAGATACAAACATGATTTTACGACAAATCATCAACTTTTATTTGTTTTAGTATAGATATTGAAATAATCGGTAAATGATATAAGTAGCTTGTTATAGCATAGCGATAATATGCAATTAGATACGGTAAGTTCATTCAATGGCATATGTAGGGCTATAATACAATATCTTAACTGGTGTGTAAGAAAGTGTCTGTATTAAAATAAGAAAAGAAATTCTGTGTTGGTTCGGTTGGTTGGTTTACAACTTTCATATCGAGTTTGTTCTATCTAAAAATAATTGTTTTGCAGATACACTATCACGTTTACCTTTAGCGTACTCGGTGAAGAATAGCGTGGGTAAAAATAGTAGTTAATTTAATTTTATTGAAGATAAATTGCCAATTACGTTTCAGTTAGTTAAAAAGGTCAGTCAGTTAAATAGAATTGTGGGTGTTATCAAATTCGGTTGGCCGGATCGCTGTGAAGACAAAAACGACAGAGTATATTAAAAAAAAGAAAAATTATTTCAGAAAAACCATGACCGTAGACAGAGCAGTCTTGGAACAGTTACACGGTGGACACATGGGAGTAATTAAAATGAAACAAATAGCCAGAAATTATGTTTGGTGGAAGAAACTTGACGTGGACATTGAACGAATATGTCGTGAATGTCGCACTTCTGCACGCTTCGGTATTCCTACGAGTATAGTTAGTGATAATGGGCCCCCATTTTCTTCAGTTGAATATTTAAAGTACCTAGGTATAAATGGAATATTAGTAGCTCCTTACCATCCATATAGTAACGGAGCCGCTGAGAACGCAGTGCGCACCATAAATCTGGTACTCAAAAAAGCTACCTTAGAAGGTGTAGACTACAACGATTGACTGATTGAAACACTGTGTAATTTTTGTTTTCCTATAGAAATACAGAATACTGCACCACTCAAAAGGAACCAGTAGTGGCTTAATTGACTTACATTATATTTGTTACGACCCACCACCCAGGAATTAGTTCGCAAACAGCAGGATCATCAGGAGTCACGTCGAGGTGGTAAGTAATGTGAAATAGTACCCGGGGAGGCTGTACTAATGCATGATTACAACAACAAACATAAGAAAGAAGATACAGTAATTAAAAAGTCGACCCCCATTTCTTTTGTGATCCAGGCCAAGGTACATAAACGTTACATAGATCAAATTATTAGTAAAAGTGCAATAAAATCAAGGTATTCGACTGGTTGCTTGGAAAAACGCGGCGGTCAACACCTGCAAACTAATCTCTAAGTTCTAGTACGGTAATGTCTCCTAATGTAGTATCGGCATCAGCAGACATTAGTGCTGGTGGGCTGAATAGTGGACACGATACACAGCTGCTACAACCAAAATCTATAACTAATCAACATAATGATGCAATTATAAAACAACCCGTTGTTGGTCATAGACATTGAACATCAATGTACTCGTACCTTTCAATATGTGCAGACGGGTTTGTTTATACTAGTAATGTAATAAATGTTTTGTTTACTGTAGCTTTGTACTCGTATGTTTATTTGAGTACTAATATCCTATATTTCATGTGCTTGTACAATTATCAAAATCATCAACGTTAGAGTTAATAAATAGAAATTAGCGTTGCTTAGTTTTAAGAGGAGAATAATGTAGTGTTATGATGAAGGTTATTGTAGAATATGTTAATTTAGTTTATACTGTACTTAGTTACTAGATGGTTCGCTGTAATAAATCAGACTGCGATAGTTTGTATTTCATTCCATACAATAAAACTACCTATATCAATACGATATAATATGTGTATATATAATTACTCTATTAGTAATGTGTAGACAAAGTAATGTAGGTTAATTAGCATTAAATTTAACACATTAAAGTAAATATTCATACTGAACGAATAACAGCAAAGATTATGTGTTAGTTCAAACTACACGGCATAAGTACTCGTAAGATCCATGATCCAATTGCTTGCCAAAGCTCGTTACGAGCTGGCGATAGGTGATGTGTTTTCAAAATACATTTATTGTTTTGTGGTGACATATTGTTTTCTAGGTTTGTCTAGCATCAATGTACTTCACGCACGCATCTCCACCGCTGCCGTCAGTGTACCGAGAGCTTGACCTAAAATTCCGTTGTCCCGCTTCATGAAATGGCGGGATACGAGACATATCGCTGGCTCAGTTCCAACCTGTCCGTTGTCCCATTGTCCCGCCCGTCACAGTAGGACAATGGCGGCCGTCTACATGTCAACTTGATTTGACTTCAATTTACTTTAAAGGATACCGAAACGAAGTGTCTACGTTGTAACACGGCAAATAAATTATTAGGTTTCAAAATCGTTTTTATGACTAATGCTACATGGTCGCCTTCTTTATTGTATCATCCAGAATTAGTACACAGTAGCAGATGAAGCGCTTTATTTTTTATTATATTATTACCACATATACTATCATATTGTCGAAATAGTGTCGCTTTTTAGTGCAAGTGTTATACTTGATGTGCATTTAACCATACGTTATCCATATTTAATTACATTTACATGTCAAAGAACAAGTTGAGTTACACACTTGAATATTTTTGTTGGTAATTAATTGTAAAGTACATTTGTCTATATACACTAAGAGATTAAAGTTCTACGATTGTAGATTATAAGTACATACATACATACATGTCATCACGCATGTCTTCCATTGGGGTAGACAGAGAAGAGACAGAGATTCAAGCATGCCTCTCTCGTTTCTTCCACACTCATCAACCTCTTCACGCATACTCTTCGGTTCTGGGTGTTTTTGAATTGAGCCTTTTTCAGTAAACAACCAATTTGATCTATTCTCTTCATTCGTAACTCTTTTGTCATTCATTCTTTCTAAATATCCAAACCATCTCAACATATGCTCATACATTTTTGTTACTACATCATCTTTCATTTCACATAGTTCTCGTATTGTGTTATTTTAAGTATATTACAAATACTTAGATATAAAATAGGAAAATGATTTTTGCAGTGTTACCCGGCCAGCCGATGTTACCAATGTTCTCTCATACTATATATCTCCATTCATACACACGAGGACGACAGAACTCGCTGATATATATACACTTCTCTGTTATCAACGATTTTCGAATATAAAAAAATAACCAAACATATTCATATTCTGCTTAAATAATGCTATAAATAATGAGATAAGATAAGAATTCTTTATTGTATAAATTTGGGTACAATGAGTTCTTAACAACAGGATTCGAACCAGGGATCGTAGGATAACAGGTCTGTTCTTTATCCACGGAGCTATCAATCCTCTACGATTCAAGAAACCCGGGTGGTCGTATACGACCGCGAAATGTATGGGAAAACGTATATAACGGGTTCTGACTGAATCATCAGCCGCAGGGCGCATCACCAACTCGACTTGGTAAATACGTCCACCCCATAGAAAACCGCAATCAAATAACAACTCCCGAGGGGAGTTCCTGTGTTCTTGCGGAACCTCCCTCACCCGTATTATATTAGTAAGCTCCGAAGGAGTTGCTATGTTAGTAGTAGTATTGCAAATTCATAATCTACGGTAACCATACGAGCATAATGACGTATAAAAAATACTTTAAAGTACATTGGACATAATGGTTGGACATGTCGATATGAATTTGAAATGGGATAATCTGGATTAAAGTTAAGCAAACACGCCCCTGGCTGGTTTCCAAGGCGTCCGATGGCGTGGTGGGCGTCATTACGATTCTCTCGCTTGCTATAAGGTTAAAAGGACCCTGGCACCCACGCCTTAAATAAATGTGGTCTCCATATTGAAATACGAAATTGAAATTTGACGGCGTTATTAAAATGACACTGATTAATTTAAATAAGTTATAAGCAGATCTTTAGGCAATGGCATTTTCACTATTATGTGAATGTATTTTATGTATGAGGTCAAGCAATCTAGTTCCGGTCGACACCCATCCACTACATGCCATCGTTACTTTCGCTTCGTTTACTTACTTTACTTGGTTTTTGGTGAGTTCAGTGGCGGAGTGGTTAGCACCAAACCTTCTTTGTCTTTAACATCAAATCATGTGGAAACCGAACCCACAAGGTTCTGTTTCCACACAAGAAAAACATTTGTATGTCTGTTTGTCAAGGACTGGGTATTTGAAAGTATTAGATATGAATTGCTGAAATATTTCTACCCTACAGAAAACCGCACCCAAATAATTCTCGGAGGGTTGTTGTGTTCGTGAACACACGGAGAACATAGCAGGGATGGTGATTGCCTGTGTTGTCTGTTACAGATGGCGGATAAATCCAGAGAGTACCGCAGCAGCAGGGGCATAAATGGAGAGTGCAGCCATAGTTTTTTTATACATAACGGAGGACATACAAGCATACGGCACTCCTGATATATAGTGGTAACCTTAGTCTATGAATGCTTGCACCATTGACGTTAACAGTGACTCTTTAGGAGATTACTGATAACTTCACTTATTTGCAGGAATAACTTTAAAGAGTTTGGCTGCGGTATTCTGTGATTCTCCACGTCACTACTTCCCCAGACGGACTGCTTTGATACCTCTCTTAAATTTGTATCTCCATTACACAAGATAGGAAATAAATATTGACAAGTATACAATTATTAAACAAAAAAATATAATGGTCGCTGTAGAATTATGTATCGCAATGACCAGTAAGCTCCAAAGGAGTTGCTGTTAGCAGTAGATTTGGCATGGAGCGAGTGATACTTAATTATATCGCAAGCGTTCATAGGCTACGGTAACCGCTTTTCATAAGGTGGGCTTGTATACTTCCAGACGTTGTATAAAAAAATATTTGTCCATTTATAAATTTGAGGATTGTTATTTAAAGTTAGGCATTCGATAGCTTGTATCCTTATTGACAGTTCTGTTTCTCTCTAGAGTGTAATAGTGACTTATTATTAGCGGCCCAAATGGACGCCCGTCGTCACGAAGATGTGGCGATAAAAGCCACACATTTTATCTTTCAACTAAACGCTCGTGGTTCCCAAAGTAAAGGCCTCTAAGTGCTGGATTCCGGTAGCTTTGCGTGAGACTTACAATTCGGTCCACTGAGTGCCAACTGGGGAATCTCTGCTCTGAACATAAAAGATACACATTTTCAAGGCACATACATGTCCTATTGTGAATCGGAGAAAAGATATTTTATTTATACGTAAGTAAAATGTTATATTTTTACTGGGTTATTTTAAAGATATTAAAGAAAAAAAAATACTTTTATTAAGATTTTCTATGTATGAAATATTATTAGCGAGACTGGTAACTGTTCGGTTTATAGCAAATGTACCCATAACATAATTAAAATCTAATGCCGCACTAAGATTTCTCCAAGATGATTTGATTCTTTAGAGTTTTGATAGTTTCTAATACTATTTTCTAAATAACCTAAACCTAATATCAATCGAGGAGTGAATCCAGGGACATGAATTCATTGAGCGCATAACTAAGTTTGTAAGTAAAGAAAATAACACTCGTTCACTCTACCAAGTATATTTTAAAATTGATACTGAAAGTATTAAACAATAGTATATTTCATTACAAGTGCGGAAAGCCTGTCATTGCAAAGAGTTCCGACAAATGTCTACCCGAGCCGAGGCGCAGCCGAAGGTGAGGGTTGACAGTCGGAATCTTTGCAATGACGGTTCCGCACGTGTACTGAACAACTATTTTTAATACAGTTGCGAAAAAATGAAGCAATTTAATAAAATAATAGAAACACAATAAACTCAAATAACTAGGAAAATGGCGCCAACCGTAAAAGAATATTTTTTTTTTGGTTCTTTTTATCCCGAGGGGAAAGGCAAAGGGATCTAGCCCATACAGCCAAGTCATCAGTTTAGAACCATTTGAAAATCTTAATTCTATATTCCAGCTTCAGGAACTGTGCTGAAAAAATATTTGGGAAGGGTACCTAGACTCAATCAACCCAATTTAAATACCACCCGTAAAACGATAGTGATTTTTACAAGGTTTTCTTGATGAACTTATTCACGTCTTCCAAAAAGTGCATAAACGTATTATATTTGAGTTTTTTCATTACTGTATAATTTCATTAGCACTTATGTTACAAAACACTATCGAAATTGTCACATAAAACTAATTTTACACTGAATTGTAAAAATTTCAAGTATAAGAACAATGTCACTCGTCAAAAGCGCGGGAAGAAGTCTCTCCCTTAAAAGAATATAAGCAGAGATTTACTTTTGTTTTCTTCACCCATTCTGGGTAGGCAAAGGGAACTATGCCCATACAGCTAAGTCTTCAGTAGAATTTTTTTATTGATATGAAATGAAAATGAAATTTAATGAGATGAAATGAAATGAAACCTAACCTATCTCATTGAATCAAATCATTAAATCTGATATTGAAACAAATTAGTAGCTTCTTTTTAGAAATATTTGCATGAATCATAAAATGTTTTTTTTAGTAAAAACTTCGTGGTTGGTTTTTTCTTTTTAATAGACATTATTTTGACAGTTGGGAAAGAGAAGGCAGGAGTTCGGAAAAGGTAAAGAAAAAGCTCGAGTATGTAATAGCCCACATCCCGAACGCTATACGTCCCTGCAATACGCCACTTTTTGAGCAACTGTATTAAAAAATCATTTACAATTTTTGAGTGCGATAATATTTAATGATCAATCACACATGATAGTTTTATCGATATCGGTATTATTTTGGGTACAGGAACCGCCTTATGAAGTTTGCAGAGAAATTCCTCGGGTATGATTATGAAATTCCAGCACCTTTTCTAACTTAGGCACAGGTAATGATTTATTGTATCTTACAAGAGCTCCTTTGAAAACATCCGAACAAACAATCGTCCGCCGTTTTTTAATTAAATTGAAATATTCATTCTTACATCTACTTACGGGCATTTATCTAAGGACAGAATTCTGTATAACAAAGAGCCCTCAGCCAGATTAAATTTCCGGCGGGGTCCACTTCAGCCCTACAATGTCCTTTATTACCCCGTTTCAAAAGGCTTCACTGGTATGGTACAGCACTAGAATATTAGAAACCCTCTCATTCATTTGCTCTTCGGTTTACTTTTGCACTCATAGAAATATTCATATAAGTATTATATGACGATAATAATCTATGTATAACTATGCGAAGACAAAATAATGCAGTAGCTTTGTTTTCCTATTTTTGTAAACCGTTTTTTAGCTATTACCGAGTATTAGTATTATCAATAACATTATACATACAAATAAATAGTAACAGTAGAAAAAATGTTTAAAACATGCAAATTTTTATACATTTTCCTGAAATTGTCATTAAAGATTACGGTAGAATTTCAACAATTGCCCTATTTTGGTATAATATTGTATATTTCGTATAGTATTGCATAAAACGTCTCCCATTATTAAAAAAGCTTCACGAAGACACTACTATCATAAGTGGCTGAAATTGAAAGTTATTAGAAATAGTTAAATTTTTTAACTAATTTTCTTTTTATTTGGTAAATGCAGTGGTATTAGTCTTCCGTCGTTTTGAGAGTCGCGTAAAAAAAAATTTGTGCACTACACAAAAACTAGTCCTATTAAGGTGACAATCTAGTCAAGTTACGTCATAAGATTTGGGTTTACTTTAGTTTGGGAGATTAGATAGATAATATTTTGTTTACGTGTCCACGAACATAGAAGCATACTCACATATATGTACTCGTACACAGTCATCCTCATAAAAATGATATAGAGCGATTCAAGTGTCCTAAAAAGAAAACGAAATATTATTTAGGATATAGAAGTCAAGGAAGACCAAAACTCACCTATCATAATCAAATTAGCCGTGTTTTATTGAAAGGTGATGTTAGGAGGAGGAACCGGGGAGCGTACAAGAGCAATGCATGTTAAAAATGCCAGTTTGGTTTATAAGGCAGGCGTTTTATAGCGCTCGGTTTTCTCTGGTTACATATACACAAATATTTTTTTCCACTTTTCGGGCAATTATAATTCTTCTAATGTGAATAAAATATCTAATTACGTACAGTGCTCAATACAGAACAACTCTTCCAGTTTCATCGCAAAATAGTTAATTAGAGTCTGCGTTCTTGCTTTGTTCTTACGACTAAGTATTAATCATGAACTTTCAAGATGTTTAGCTAGCAGTGGAAACGGCAACCTGCGAGCGAGACTCTTAGTGCAAACTTCTGTAGATCACGGTAGACTCCTTTTACTTTCATCAAGTAAGCACCTGTACCTATCTACGTCCAACGCAACTACGCGATTGGCGTTGGACGTAGATAGGTAGATGATACGTCGTTATTGTCATCCGCCATAAAGTCTTACAAAAGATGACTCCACACCCGCGTTGATTTTCCGCGCATCGCGCCGTTATTGCAGTTCAGAGCAATATCCCGCTAAACGAGCCGTTCCCATGACAATGTTATTTGGGAGCCCCTAACGTCGTGCGAACAGACACTAAACTCTTTATTAAGTTACCGTAGAGTACCGTGTGTGATACATTAAAATATTTTATGAGAGTTTGAGTAATAATTGTAACTTTTAATGAGGCGCTTGTTATAATGTACTTCATAAAAAAGTTTTAGTACTAAGTAGAAAATAGAAGATATTTTTCATATACCTTAGGTGACATGGGCGCAATAATATTTTTATTACACTGTATTCAAATTCAGGTCATTGGTGGCAAGTCAGACATTAAATATATTTATCCAAATTTAAATCCAAATGAAGTGTTGAAACAAGTGGATGAGTTTGTATATCTTGGATGCGCTTTCAGCAGGGATGGAAGATACACCGCAGATGGAAAGACGAGTGAGTGCTGGGAATAGTGTGAACGGAGCGTTGGGAAAACTTCTTGGCAGTAAAAACCTGAGCCAGAAGGCGCAGCTGGCTATACACAATGCAGTGCTGGTCCCAACGCTTACTTATGGAAGCGAGAGCTGCGTATGGCAGAGAGAGCATGAAAGTAGGATAAATGCGGTTGAAATGCGAGCGTTGCGCAAAATAATTTAATTTTAATAGTTCGACAGAGATAGGAGTTGCCGAACTTTTTACTACGAGAACAAGTATACCTATGAGGCTTTTCATTTAAAAAATGTACATTATTTGATTTTCGAATTTCAATTGTTTTTTTTTATTCAGTACGCATTTATTCAGTATACTTTGAAAATCCGAGTAATTTTTGAATACGAGTTCCGACGCGGACTAACGCGGCAGAAAATATCAATGTTACGTTTGGAGAGGAGACTAGTAATGAACGCACCGTGCGTTTTTGGTATAAACGCTTTCGCAATGGAAACTTAGACTTGAAGAACGAACCACGTGGAAGACCGCCCACACAGGTGAATAACGCTAAATTGAAGGAGATGGTGGAAGCCGATCCGAGTCAAACTACCTAGGAATTAGGGGTATGGTTTAACGTTATCTTACAAATCCATAAGATAAAAAAATATGAAAAATTCCTGACTCATGATTTGACTGATCTGCAAAAAGAAACGCGTATTGAAACTTGTGTTGCCTTGTTGAATCGGTACAGAAATGAAGGAATATTGGATCGAAATGTGACATGTGACGAAAAGTGGATTCTTTACTATAACTGTAAGCGAAAAATGCAATGGCTGACGCCGCAAGAGTGCTCTAAAGCAAAGCTTACCAATAAAAGGATAATGGTAACTGTTTGGTGGTCCCTTCGTGGCGTTATTCACTTTAGCTTTCTCAGGTCTGGTCAAGCAATAACCGCAGATGTTTACTGTGCTTCGAACTTCGAACAATGATGGCGAAACTGGCACTGAAACAGACCCGACTCGTGAATCGATCTTCACCATTAATGCTCCATGATAAGGCAAGACCTCACACTGCACGAGAAATCGTTGTAACTCTACAGGAGTTACAGTTAGAAACCATACGTCATCCTCCGTACTCGCCAGACCTTGCTCCAACTGATTACAATTTTTTTCGTGATTTCGAGAATTTTCTACGTGGTAAAAAATTTTCTTCCCAGGAGGCAGTACAAAATGCGTTCACACAGTTTGTCGAATCTAGATCCCCAGAGTTCTATCGCAAAAGCATACATAAACTTCTGATTAGATGGCAGCAATGTATAGACAATGAGGGTAAATATTTTAATTAAATAAAAATGTTACATCTTAGACAAATACGAGTTTTAATTTTTCAGTACAAATCGGCACTTTCATACTTTAACCTATATTTACACAGTGTAACTTTACATGGATGAAAGAAATATACATCTAATGATTTCTGTCATTGGAACTAATAAATAGTACAACGATTTAAAGAAAATATTAAAGTCGGCAATATGCACAGAAATATTTGAAATCAAAGTTTCAAATTTAGGTAAATTGATCAAGAATATTGTATGCTGATTTTAACTGTGCTACCAAATATTGTAGATATTAAAAGGCCTGATTCAGTGTTAATGTGAAATAACAATAAATATATTTCTATCAATTTAGGTTGCCCAAAATAATTTTATGTCAAAATCACATAGCTAGTTTATACTCCGGGGATAAGCAATCTAGCGTCAACTCAAGCTTCAAATTTGGTTAAGCTCTATACACTACAGGAGGTGACAAAGGAACGAAAAACGTATAATAACATGCTAAATTAAGAGACGCGTAATACGATAAATATGCTCGAAATTACTTTCCGTTACTAGGCAAGAGAGAGAGAGAGCGCCCAATCGACTGTCAGGAAGGCAACATCTGCTGCGCTACCCAACAGTTATTACTGAATTCAATATTTGATAAATGTTGTATATATTTTTATGCCAAAGTATATACAGCTTTTTTATACAACGTTAATTTAATTCATGTTAGCTATGGAATATGAACTCTTTTTGCAAATATATGAATGCAATAATATGTATGCTCATTAAAATTAAAGTACATTCTTTAGAAATTCTTCATTATGTTTAAAATTAAAAGACGAACTTTTTTTTGGTAATTTTTTACGATTATATTTTTTGAATAATTATTCAACGCTTATGTACTATATATTTTTAAAATAAACAAGACTTATCTATGTTAAGTTCTTACATCCACAAACGAAGCTTATCTCGTTATATTAATGCTTATCTATATTTAATCAACACGTTCAGTTTCGGCGCAATAATTATATAGATATGAATTGCATGACCTGTGTATGTTGTTGCGTGAACTTGATTGTAACATCAATTAAGAAAATTCTTTTGTTAAACAATATATTCAAGAAGTCCGTCAAAAACATTTGTACTAAAGGAGTGCAAAAATGACAAATCAATGATGATGAAAAATTGAAATTGAGATAATTGATAACGATCTTTGGAAATGTTATACACATAAACAAAATGATACGAAATTTTACAAAAACTTTGACAAACTCATCACAAATTACTATATATATATATATATATATATATAATACTGTCACAAATTTAATTAAGATTTTTTTTAAGTTGTTGTTTATCTATTGTGAATGATACCACACGGTCAATCTAAAGCCGAGACCAAAGATAGAAAATATTGTTTTTTCTCGGTTTCTAAGGTCATGATGTTGGACAGCATATAATACTCAAGAATTGGGCTATAAAATGCGAAAAGGATTATTTAAATCCATCTGGTGATTCCAGAAAATAGTGCGTTCAAACAAACAAACGCTTTTGCTTTATATATTAGTATTGGTTATGAAGAAATTGAAATCAAAAGCGCCCGACGCGGCGCGTTGTGAGTAAAGTCACTAAAGAAAAGATTGATTATAAGAGGGGTTGTCATATTTCGGTCTATACTTCAATATTTTAATATTACTGTGATATTTATTTCGGAGGTAAATTTAAAGGAAACACTATTGTACTATTCCGTTAATAATATACATTTTGATATTAACTCTTCTTAGTTATCCCGTTTCTTAATCCATTGCCAATTGCTAAGGAATTTTAAGAATATCATGGAGCGGCTGAAACTAACAACCTAGAAGAGAAATCAGACCTTCCTAAGATCACTCGTCTTTTAAAATATATTTATTTTTGGACATAAATCCGAAAACATGAATTTAGTGGTACATACGAAGAAATGAAATGGGGACTATTTGGTCAATAGTAACAACGCAGTGGATAAAGATCCACTGCGTTGTTACTGCTCACATTTTGATATTGGCTATTTGCTTTAATTTGGACTTCGGAACAATAGCTGCGTTGAAGATAAAATGAAACGGCTCGTAAAACGTTAAACGTACATGTCATCGATTCCAAAGCGTCTGGACTGGAAACTAATGCAATAAAAGACAGGAGCCGAGTGAATTTCCACGGAATTGGAGCGAGGGTACGTGAGATCTCACAGGGGTTGCTATACCGAAAATAGTGACGTAATCTATATAGGGTTAATGTCAGAATTGTGAAAACTGACATTGATGGAAAAGACAAGACATGAACACAGTAGGTGTACGCATAGAATTTTTAAGATTTTGTGAATTTTACCTTACATTTTGTGCGATGCCTGCTTCGAGTATTATTAATTTAGTGTCAGTGTTTAGCCATCAGGCTATCTCTAAATCTCTGTTTGTGTTGCTAATAGAAAATCATGGCGGTATTGTGTGTTGAGTTTTGAAATAACCAACAAATTACAAAACTACAAGATGACGTTCGGTCGAAGTGAAATTTTAGGATTCTTAAATATATTATTTATTTATTTATTTATTTAATACTTTATTGACCACAATACAGTTGGTTCAAAAGGCGGACTTAATGCTAATTGCATTCTCTACCAGTCAACCATCGGGAGTGGAGAAAAAACGCGATTGCGGTTTTTATTAAAATTAAAATAAAATATTAATCGACCCCATAAAGAATCTGTTCTTTATATTGTCACCTAACATAAATATAAGAATACATAAATAAATAACTACGATAATACATACACAAACACAATAATACATACAAAACCCTAGTAATACATACATATTTTCTATATAAATAATATAATATATACTAATTATACAACACACATTGGATGATTACTCTCTGGATAGACTCTCTAAAAGATAGGCACGTAACTTCTTTTTAAAAGTAAACTTGTTTGGGGAGTCTCTAATGGGTTCAGGCAACGCATTCCAGAGTCGTGAAGCTTGTAGAGTAAAGGAATTAGACATGAAGCCCGAACGGAAAAGTGGTATTAAGAGCAAATGGGAGTCATTTGATCGAAGTTGACGGTTATGAGAATCACGAAGGTACTGGAACTTACATTTCAAGTATTCAGGAGAATGGGGATTAAAAAGAATTGTAAAAAGTGTGCTAAGTAATCTTAAATGACGACGCTGACGAATGGGAAGCCATCCAAGCTTTGACCGGTAGAACGAAACATGGTCATATTTCCGAAGACAGAAGATGAATCGGATAGCACTGTTGATGAGCCGGTCCAGCTTATTAAGAAGATCTTCGTGAAGATCAGGATAACACACATCACAATAATCAATTAGTGGAAAAATAAGGGATTGAACTAATGTGACCTTAGTTTCAATAGGGAGAAAGTTTCTGTATCGATTAAGAAAGCGCAATGTCGATATTACTTTACGACTAACTTCAGTCACTTGTGTGCTCCAGGTCAGAGTAGAGTCAAGATATAAGCCAAGATTTTTAACACTCTTACTGAACGGAATGACAGACTTATTGAATATAATGGACGACATAGAACTGATGTCAATTTTATCTATTTGCCTGGAGCTACCTAAGAGAATAGCCTGGCACTTATTGGGATTCACCGGAATTCCAAAGTTATTTGACCAAGAATTTATTTGACACAAACTATCATTCAACCGAGAAATTCCCGTGTTCAACATATCAGATGTCGTTTGCACATAAACCTGCAGATCATCTGCGTATAAATGATAAGAGCAACTCAACGAAAACGTAAGAAAATTTATAAAAATGGAAAACAATAGAGGAGATAAAATACCGCCCTGGGGAACCCCAGTTGACAGATCATTCCAATTTGATATGTCACGGCCCATGCGAACCGCTTGTTGTCGGCCTCGAAGATAATCTGAAAACCATTCCAATGCTGAGGATGAGAAGTTCATGTACTCTAGGATTGCAAGTAAGATGTCATGGTCTACCATGTTGAAAGCATTTGAAAAGTCAATGAGAACCATAATAGTGATAAGCCCATCTTCCATACCCATGCGAACATCCTCTGCGATTTTAAGTAGGGCAGTAGCAGTACTATGGCCAGGGCGAAACCCTGACTGAAATTGACACAGTAAGTCGTTAGAAAATATAAAGGCGGAAACCTGCTTATGTGCAACAGCTTCAAGAATTTTCGCGAGGAAGGGTAGAATAGAAATGGGTCTGTAATGATTTAATAATTGAGGATTGAAAGTTTTCGGATGGGGTATTACTAATGCTTTGCGCCAGATAAAAGGAGAAGTGCCTGTTAAAAAGGAGAAATTTATAATGTGGACTAAGACAGGTAGGATATTATCCAATATTGCAAGGACCATGGTTCTACTTACGTTGTCACAGCCAATGGCTTTGGACGTAATTGAAAGTACAATTTTACGTATCTCATCCTCAGAGACAGGAGAAAATGAAAATGTTTCATGGAGAGGTGGGGTCATGGAAGAGATATCAGAGATAGTATTCGATTTAATAGAATGATTTAGAAGAGATGTTGACGAAAAATGATTATTGAAGTCGTTAGGAGAGAATAATGGATTGTTCGGTTGCATGGAGGATTTCCCTAAACCAAGTGAGTGAAGAAATTTCCATATATTGGCAGAAGAAGTATTCGTAACATTATCGTGAAAATATTGTCGTTTAGCTGCTCTTACCATTCGATTACAGTTATTTCGCGCTATTTTGTACAAATCCCAGTTCTTATCTGATCTGACACGCTTGTAAAGTCGAAACGCGCGATCGCGTCTAGTCATTGCAACCCGGATATCTCTATTAATCCATGGAGCAGGAGGTCGCTTCACTTTGACTGCTCTTAACGGTGCGTGAACGTCAAAGAGTTTTAGTATACAGTTATTGAGGTTGGACACCTTTTTATCAATTGTTTCAGTTTCAAAAACTGAAGAAAAGTCCATCCTATCAGCATCCCGCTTTAGCTCATCGATATTCATGCGTGCATAACTACGCATCCAGATAACTGCAGGCTTAACCTTAGGTGGTTTTAATTTATATTGCATGAATATTAAGTCATGTTTGGAAAAACCAGGAGCGGAAAGCTGACCATGATTAAGGACGTGATCTAAAGAAGATGTGATAAGCAAGTCAAGCCATGTGTCATGTGAAGTAGGATTATGATGAGTGGGCTCAGATCCCAAAATATTAAGATTGACTGACTTGATTAAACTGTGAAGCAGACGAGATCGCAGAGTATTACACGTAAGATCAGTATTAAAATCACCCATGATAATGTGATGTGTGTACTCCGAACAAATGGGTTCAAAAACTGTCTCAAGATCAGAGAAGTAATCGACATTAGGCGGACAATATACGACTCCCAGAACGGTTTTAACACCCTTAACGAGTATTTCCAAAATCAGGAACTCGGCCGAAGAGGAGTATAAGGATGGAGAGGAAGCCAGAACTTTGTATGGTATATCGCTACGAAGGTAAATTGCGACACCACCACCACTCTTGCCAATGCGATCATTACGAATTAAGACAAAGCCAGGTAGGGTATACGACAGAGAGGATAGACATGGCTTCAGCCAACTCTCTGATATGAGAATAGCATGGAAAGGAGTACATGAAAAACTATCCAGAAAATCAGAAAAGTGTGAAGGGATGCTTTGAGCATTGATATGGCAAGTGTTGAAACTGTGGGGTGTAGCAACAACAGCTTTGTCTATTAAATTACGTAATGTCACTGGTTCAACAAAACTGTCACTGCCTTCATTAGATGACAGGCTAAAGTCCAGAGCAGAGTGGAACGAATCATCCGACATTTATATATACATATGAATAAATAATATACAACAAATATAACAATATATACACACACAAAATGAATAAATAATAATAAAAAAGCAAAACTATATAAATATCAATCCAATACCTGCCAGTCCTGCCGGTTGACACTCTATTTTAGAACACGGAAAAAAAACAGTAACACACTTTGTACATACAACTATGCTGGCGAGATCGCGAAAACACTACAAAAATATATCATGCCAGGGCGAGAAAAAGAAAGAAAAATTTAGCAAAAATTAATGTTGTCAATGTCAACTGTCATCAAGAAAAAGTAATGTTTATTCTTGACGTTAAAGTGACAATATGTCATCATTGAACAAATAGAATAATTTAGTATATTTTTGTGAGTAGTTTACAAAAAAAATAAACATATTAACCCATGGTGAAAGTCAACCCAACTATGGGGAAACTAAAATAGCGAACTTTATCGAATTAATGATTTGTTTTCTATGACGATAAGGCAATACTTAAACTTAAAGTTTCCTCGCCCTGGCTGCCCGTTTTCCCCGAGAACGCTGTTCGGGGGATGCCACTGGTGACGATGACCTTGTCCCTGCTGCCTGCTGTGTCTCGTCTTCGGTGGCGGCAATCCTAGCTAGATCATCTTCAGTGAAGAGTCGACGCCGATTACCATCGTTCAGCTTTACAACAATGTCTCCATTCGCTGTCCAGCATCTTCTCATACCAAAACGTTTACGTGCGGAAGCGAACACAGTCTGCCTCTGCCGTGTGAGGAATTCGGCTACACTGAACGGTGTTCCCTTTAAAGCTGTTTTTTTCTTCCAAACTGCAGCCTTCAAGGGTGCCCCAGAAAAACGTACAAGTACTGGTCGAGATCTTCCCACAGCCAATTTACCAAGGCGATGACATGCAATAATATTGCTTGGAGATAACTCGGACATACTTAGCTTCTCGCTCAAGATATTTAATATAAAATCTGTGAGAGTACAGTCTGTTGTGTCCTCGGATATACCACTGAAAATCAAGTATTTTCTTCGATGTCTCATCTCAATATCGTCCACGGTCCTGGAGAGTCCTGCTATTTGCTGACGTAGCAACTGTAGAATAGACCACATCTGTGTTTTAAAGTTGCTAAATTCATCTTGCAAACGAGCAACCGTGGAACTGGTGTGAGGTGCTGCAGCCTTCAATTGAGCCTCAAACTCATTCATTTTGTTCATAAGAGTAGACTCCAGCGTTTTTTGTGTATCAATAACATCTGCCAAGTTCGCCATATTGTATACAAGTGTGTGACAAATATGTATCAGAGTGTCAGCAGGGCAGTGAAGTTCTTATACCATACAGAAACTGTAGATAACACTTGTGCTTATTCCAATCACTTAGTATTGAGTAAATTTAGTGCAATTAAGGTATGTAACTTGTTTAGATATATGTTAATAAATAATTAATTCAAGATCACAAAGTGTACTTATTCACAACTACCCGCAGAAAAAAAAATATTATAGGTATAATTGTATATATGCTGCTTGTTTCAGGGTATTTTGAAAACAGGTTGACTTATAAAGTTATGTAGTTTGTGGGCTAACCTATGCGTTAGGAGCTAGGTGACGTATATGTAGGTAATGTGTACGTACTCGTATATATACGTCACCCAGTCAAGATGAAATGCATTGAATATCAAAAAGGTCTATTAATTCAGACTATTTCTAAATCAAAAGGCAATTATTGTTGAGAGCGAACGATGCGCAATTATATAATATGTAACAATTAACGGTCTGCAACAATAAAGCTATTCTACAAAATGATGAAGCAGTAAAAATAGCTATTAAATTATTGTTAGAAAAGATCATAGTTGTAATAAAGAGAGAGAAATTGTAAAAAAAAACAGAATAGAGTTAATAATAACATGGAAAAATAGATTTTAATTAGTCATACTGAAAATGACAATCAGCTTTTATACCCACTGGCTTTAAATTACTCGATTATAAATAACCAGGATTAAGAGCATTGCGCCTTTGCAGACGTTAAACTCGGCTTATTTATTTCCATCAGAAACTGTCTAACTTGAACAATAACAAACAAGCATACGTACCTCATGCGTTTTGCTTTTTAGTTTCTAGATCTCAAGACAACGTCGTGAAGTTATTCGCAACAACACAAGTACTACAGCAATTCTATTATTGCGAAGTGTCTGACTGCGTGTATGAAGTATTAAAAGACGTAAGAAAGAAGAAACAGTACATAATGTGTTTTTTGGTTTACATATTGCCTCTTAGAAAATTGTCATTATTAAACAGTATATGTACATTATTCAACTTGGAAATTTATGATGTACCGTGACTATTTTGGCCTCGATATTATAAAAAATACATTTAGTTTACATTAATATTAATACATGAATATGTCCTAGTATGGCTGTAATATAAGTTTTCTTTTAATTAAGACGTTTAAACCACACTTCGCCACGCTGCTCAATTACGGGTATGCGGAGGCCAATATTCTATTGATGTAAATTTAGCAACGTCTGTCATCCAGTCCGATGGAACATTTTAACGTGCGCTTACTGCACAGATAAGAGATAAATAATTCCAACCATAGATAGGATGCGGTCGACTATAATTAACATGCCGATTACGACAACGTCACGTAGCTTCTTCATTCATTTAAAATATCAAATAATTACATCAATTGAGATGACAAACAGTCGAACTGATTTATTGATGACTGGATGATGATAGCCGTCCCGAGTCAGCGGGTCGAATCTCGCCTGAGTGACGTTAATGATCGCAGCTTCCGAAACACGAAAACGTTAGCAGATCAATGAGATTGTTTAGTCGGCATTAACCTAGTTACTGCAAGCCTGTAAATTATTACGACTGATAATCAGTAAATACAGAAATGGGCAATGGCCCACATACATCTACATGAATGTCTACCTACATATAATGTGTGGCTTAAAAAAATTACGTAGTAAAAGCGCAAGAGCAATAGGAATATGTGATATTTTAGATACTCGTAGTATTGTTTATAGTTTTGGTTAGTTTAATTAGACTTTCCTTAACTTATGATAAATAAAATATATTCATAGTGTTTTTTTAATTCAATTATTTAATTAATTATTTATTAATTCAAGAGAGGTAGGGCGCATCAAAGCAGCCCGTCTAGAGAAGTTCCTCCACCTCACAGAAAACCGCAGCCAAATAACAACTCCCTAGAGGGTTGTTGTATTCCTGCGTGTGAGTTAGGTCACCAGTAAGCTTCCAAGGAGTTGCTGTGTAAGCAGTAGAGGAGGCATCGCGCGAGTGATACTTAATATATTACAAGCGTTAATAGGCTACGGTACCCGCTTTACATCAGGTGGGCCGTATGCTTGCATGCCTCCCGACGTAGCATAAAAAAAATGGGTTGCACTCCGGGAGTACAGGCAGAAGTGAAAACTTGAACATTATCGTTCTGCATTTATGAATTTTTTGGAATGGTTAGGGAATAATTTCGCACGAATTGCTTTATTTATCAGTATAAAAGTACTATCATGAATGTGGTAAAATACAATATTCATTTATTGCGCTATCGTACACAAACATGACAATTTATATTACATTAAAAAGTTTGTCTCTCAGAAAAATCAACTTTCATCTATAATTTCAACGACTCTTTCACCATCATCATCGCCAATCTCTAAAACTCAAACGCACACGCACACTCGCGCAAGCGCCCTGACCAAACAGCGATGTTGATAAACTACGTTGAACGAAACGCGTAAACGCCAACAATTTCATGGCGCTTACAACGTATTGGTCGCGAGAAAATAATGCCCTATGAACGATCTAGGGCTTCATGTTTTAATTGTTTAATTAGAGGTAACTAATGTTTTAGCGCTGCAGCGAACTTAAGTTCTAATTCTCACCAAAATCTTACGGTCAGGATGACGTGTCCTGACGGCCTGACGCGAGTTTAGCATTTTTTACTCATCCCAAAAAGTGCACAACGCCGCTAAAGAAGTTTTCACTTCAAAAATAACTCTTAAATTTTAAACAAAGTTATTCGCAGTTAGTCCGGTAAAATCAATACTGTTGTGTGATTTTTGTGCGATACCTTGGATGTAATTAAGTAATTATTATCTTTTGGTTGTATGTTATAAATTAGGATAAAAAAAATTACAATACTGTTATTGTAATTATTTTTCATTTTGACAATGTTAATATCTTTATTATTTTGACGAATATCAATCAATTGCCAAATGATGATGGCATACATGAGTATGGCCCACCTGCTAGCAAGCGATTTTTGTAGTCCACGGACAGTTATAATAGCAGTGGTATTACTCGTGCATTGCCGATCCTGAAAGATCTTTTCTCGCGTTTTTTGTATGGGAATCGAACCCACGAGGCTCGACGTAGCAATGATAATCAAGGTTCATGAAACATTATACACTTAGTGCATAAAATGAACAACTATCTATCTATCTGTAACTTCACATCCCTTGCGAATTCGGCAGATAGAATCGAGCGCCATAGATACCTCGCTCATTTCTTTAACATTCACAGCTTTTTTCATGCACCGATTCTTCCTCTCTCCTCCTTGCACCTGATTTCACTTTCTCATTTATCAACAAGATCAATTTGATGACACTAAAATTAACAATAATTAACGCTCAATTTAGTGTTCTTCAGAGTTTTAAATGAAAATTGAGTACAATTTGTTTTTACGTATCACAGGCCTATATAAACATAGTTGTCCTTTAAATAGCTTGTCCCGGGTAGTTTTCATACTTAAAAATAATATCAAAATTCGACCCTTGGAATACTGAAAAATTACAATATTTTTTTTATACCACTAGGGTGGCAAACAAGCGTACGGTCTGCCTGATGGTAAGCAGTTACCGTAGCCTATGGGCATTTGCAACACCAGGGGTGTCACTCTTGCGTTACCGACCCTGTAAGAACCTCTTAACGCCTTTCTTGAAGAACCCCATACTGTAGTCCCTTGGGAAAACCTCCGCAGGGAGCTCATTCCACAACTTAATAGTTCTCGGTATAAAACTTCTTGTGAACCGCACAGTGCGCGACCATTGCGGTTCCAGTGTATGAGGATGAACTCCCAGCCGTCGGCGAGCAGTGCGATTGTAAAAAAAATAAAAATAATAATTAGCTATATTACAAAAAGTAAAAGGTGTGGTGTGCAAGGGCTGAGTTACGTGGCGTTTAGTTCTTTCTGCCTTTTATTTTTTTAAACAACGTCGGGAGTCATTCAAGCATACGGCCAACCTGTTATTAAACGGTTACCGCAGCCTATGAATGCGTGCAATATGTTAAGTATTGTTCGCGTGACCTCCCGCTGCTAGCACACCAATTCCTTAGGAGCTTACTAGTTATCTTATTCACTTAAACAAACACAAAAACCCTCCAGTTCAGTCCAGTTGTGGCTTTTCTGTGAGTTGGAGGTACTTTCCTCAAACGGTCTGTTTTCATGCGTAAAAAAAACATCCAACCAGACATGTTAATGCACACAAATGTTTCTGCGTGGTAATCGAAACCACGAGCGGGGGTGTCAAAGCAGGTGTTACTAACCACTGCGCCATCGAGCTCGTCAAAAAGCTGCAAAGCGCCGCCTGCTCCACAGTAACACATTGGGTAGTGCCTGACAATTAAACTAAAGTTGAATTCAACCACGACCATTCAATCCAGTCGTGATCAATACCCGTCATCAATACATCAAACAAACCACATTTAGGAATAGCTCGATAAATGTCATTAACCGACACCGCCCAACTGCAGTAGCTATTCAAATGCGATGTGATTTGGATGCCGTCCATAGCCGAACGTCCAACCCTCGGCGGTGCCATTACTTCTATATCTCTACCAGTTTCATTTGACACCCACGGCCTCTTTAAACACTTCAAAAAACAGGAGACGTGTAAAACTAAAGGGGTCTGTTTAATCTGGCCGCGTTATACCTGCGAGAGAACAGTGATGAGCCAACTCGCAGTTACGTACCTCAATGGGAGGCTGTTAAGCTCTAAACGGGCTTACGGCCGACAAAAAAGTCGTGCAGTAGATAAAACAAAGATGCTGGTTTGAAATTTGAACGGTAAAATCCTGCTCTGTTGATAACGGGTGATTATTTGGAAAGTTTTATTTTATTAAGTGCGGCGGAACCTTAGCAT
This sequence comes from Pyralis farinalis, assembly GCA_947507595.1. NCBI lineage: Eukaryota > Metazoa > Arthropoda > Insecta > Lepidoptera > Pyralidae > Pyralis > Pyralis farinalis. Next base: position 10,090,816 of record OX382278.1, read on the forward strand.
TGTCAAGAGAAAGGACTATACAGTATCCTTGGTTACCGACTATTGATAATTTATTATCAACAAAGGTACTTTCTCGTTTAGCGCATTTTTATTGCGAGTCAGCGCGGACTGCCAGCGTCGTTGGCGACTTTGACACTAACGCTCGTGGGTTCGATTCCTATTCAAGACAAACTGGATGTTTTAAGAGAGGTAGAGCGCATCAAATCAGGCCGCCTGGGGAAGTACCTCCACCTCACAGAAAACCGCAGTCAAATAACAACTCCCTAGAGGGTTGTTGTGATCCTGCGTGAGCGTGAGGTTACCAGTAAGCTCCAAAGGAGTTGCTGTGTAAGCAGCAGAGGAGGCATCGCGCGAGTGATACTTAATATATTACATGCGTTAATAGGCTACGGTAACTGCTTTACATCAGGAGACTCGTCTGCTTGTATGCCTCCCGACGTAGTATAAAAAAAAATGATTTGATTTAATTTTTAACTTTAGTTGTAATGTAGTTCTAGTTTTATTGTGTATTTATTAAATTTTAATTTATTATCTATTTATAATAAATTATGTTACAGTTGACATGTACTAAATAGAATGTTTAAATTTATAATTATGATTATTAAGGTGATATTCACTTAATTATATTGTAAACATGGTAAAAAAATAAAACGGCAAATGGTGTTTTTTTATACAAAGTCGTAGGTAGGTACAAAAGTATATGGCTCACCCGATGTATAGTTACTGTAACCTATGTACGCTTGCAATGCAGGAAGTAGTATCGCAAGTTACCCCTGCTGTTAGCACATAAAATCCTTGGAAGCTTACTGACAACTCCACTCACTCGCGGTAATACAACAACCCTTCAGGAAGTTGTTATCTGGCTGTAGTTTTCTGGTGTTGAAGGTAGTTCCCACGACGTGCTGTTTTGATGCTTTGACCAAACACCCCGACCAGGGTAAACAGACATGTTCATACACACAAATGTTAGTCCTGTGCCGGAATCGAACCCACGAACCTTGACGATAAAGTAGCATTGCTAACCTAATCTTTAATAATTTACTACTTACCGAGGTAAGCCCAATGGCTGAGTATCAAAAAGTGTTATAAAAAAATATTCATCCGATGCCTCCGATTGGGGAGTAAATACAAATAAGCAGCGCAAATAAGTGATTAAAAAAATCTGAAGAGTTTGATCAGCCACACCGTAGCCTGTGATCGCCTGTGATGCATCACCGGCGAGCGTACATGAGAAGAGTTATGAATGTTGAAGAAGCGAGTCAGGTGCGTAAGGACTGAGTCATGTGGCGTTCGGTTCCCACTATCTACCCCGCAAGGGATTTAGTGTGAAGTTATAGAATACAATACAATTATATGTAATCGTTACATAGACTTGTATATATACCTTACATATATAGGTATATATATGTCGCAGAGGTAGCAACACCATATTGAGAAGCCCGGAAGAAATCAATCCCCGTGATGCTAGTTTTAATAATAACGGATCAAAATGTCAATCCGGCGCTTGGGTGGAATCGACATCGTTGAATTGGCAACACCGGTTGTGTTTGTTATGGTTTGCTCGAAATGTCGATTGTGGTCAGTTGTCAAAAACGTCAAGATGAGATATCGTCATTGGAAGCGGCATTACGAATCGAGCAATGGAGCCAATCGCACGTGTCGCGTCCACAGCATTTTGAATCCGTTGTAATCTGCGATCTGAGCATACGTTTTGCTACAACTATTGTGGTAATTGGCTGATTAAATATTGAGAAGATTAACTACGCTGGTATTTCGCTTTATTCACCATGAACAACGAGCCACCTGACGACTATTACATCCACGTTCCGACATATATATATAATGAGTTAACCGAAGGACTTATGGAAACCAGTTTTAAATAAACTCATACGGCAACATATCACCATCAAACAAGTTCACCTTTAAATCTCTATTGGTCTTAGTGTTTAAGTCATTATGCCTTTATGGCTTGAGTTCTAGGGACCGGGAGCTGAAAAATAAAAATGTATGCCATTCGGAAGGAGCTTTGTTAAGAAAGAAGTTATGAATATGGATAAAATTAAGTGTGTATATATATATATGTAGCCTCAAATTTTCAGCAGTCCCAAATCTACGTCACATTGTTTATAAAAATAAAATTGTAAAAGAGTGCCATTCAAGAGCAGTTGAACTTTAATGATTATAAATATATTTTTATATACAAACATTAAGATTTTTTCATCCGGTTGTGACAAAACTTTGTAAACTTATTGCTTGAGCGAAGTTTACGTATAGGATAAAGCACATGAAATACATAAAAATATCTGAATAAATAATACATATTGAATTAAACAATTTTTAACGGAAGTATCGCGTATTTTATTTATTTTGTTGAACCTGACGTTTCGAACGCTTTGCAGCGTCCGTGGTCGCAGGAAGACTAAGGTGGTATTTGTCTTACATTAGTTATTCAATTATTACATCTACCGACATGGATGGATTAATTATATATGTTCCGATTCACACAAAAATCGCTCACAGTGTCTGAACATTTTTTAGATCTTTGGGTTTGGGATTTGATTATTTTTAGGACTGGATCCCAAGCAGGTGGTACTTGCCAACCATCTTCTCTATTGAAATTGGGGTGTTTTCTTATTTCAATAGCCTCGCGCAACATTCTCGGCATGTAGCGATTCTCCTTGGCGAGGATTTGTGGTTTATCAAACCGGATGTAATGGTTTGGCTGGTCCAGTGTATGTTCACAAACTGCAGAGTTTTTATCGCGCCTATTATTCATGTCAGCAATGTGTTCTTTCACACGAGTACCTACGCTTCTCTTTGTTTGCCCTATGTATGATAAACCACATTCGCAGTCTAATTTGTATACTCCTGCATCTTGTAAGGGGATATTAGACTTGATAGGTCTTAGAAATTGACTGATCTTCTTATGGGGCTTGAAGTAAGTTTTAATTGAAGCTCGCCGTAAGATGTTGCCAATTTTGTCTGTGACTCCCTTTAAGTATGGTAAGATGGCAGGTTGACGTTCAACTGTAGGTGGCTTCGGGCGGCTTCTGTGACGCATACGAGGGAGTTTGTGACTGTTGCTCCGCAGTACTTGTTTGACATGTTGGAGTTCCTCCTCTAGATGCTCAGCGTCGCAGATGCCTTGTGCTCTCTGAAACAAAGATTTGCCCACGGTAGCTAACTGACATGGATGGTGGTGTGAGTTACCATTGAGATATTTGTCTGTATGGGTGGGTTTCCTATACACTGTGTGAGTAAGTGAGTTGTCAAGTTTCCTGGTAATTAATATATCAAGGAATGCTAGTGAATTATTTGCCTCTAATTCCATGGTGAATTTGATTTTGTTGTTGATGGAATTAAGGTGGTGTAGGAATATAGACACTTTATCTTTGGGTATGACAACAAAAGTATCATCTACGTACCGTTTGTACATCTTCGGCACAGCCGGTGCCATCGACAGCGCTCTCTCCTCAAGGTCTTCCATGAAAATGTCAGCGACGACAGGAGAAATGGGAGAGTATTAAAATAATCAAATCCCAAACCCAAAGATCTAAAAAATGTTCAGACACTGTGAGCGATTTTTTTGTGTGAATCGGAACATATATAATTAATCCATCCATATCGGTAGATGTAATAATTGAATAACTAATGTAAGACAAATACCACCTTAGTCTTCCTGCGACCACGGACGCTGCAAAGCGTTCGAAACGTCAGGTTCAACAAAATAAATAAAATACGCGATACTTCCGTTAAAAATTGTTTAATTCAATGTGTAACAATCGCGAAAACCTAAGACAATACTATAAATAATACATATTGAAATGGCAGCACTGGTACCAGCCGCCGAGAACCAGCGAAGGAAATATTATAGAACAAAAGAAACAAAATGATAAAAGTAAAACATAAAAGGGAATAAATAAAAAATATATTTAAAACAGCTGCAATGCGCTAGGCATCAATTAGTGCTAAATTCAATGATTAAGTCGATCGCAAAATATCTAAATTTATTATTTTTTATTTCAAATGAATGCTGCGTTTTACAATAATATCTGTAATTTCGCTTCCTTTTTGATATAAAACTTATTTCGTGGGACCTATTCAAAGAGAAAAATATAACAAAAGCGGTCCCTTTCAGTATGATTATCCGAGGATGCCTGCGACACAAGGAATATTGCCTGTTATCACCCCTGCTACTGACACAGCATCTCTTTCCATTGCCATTTTTCTTTCCAGCGACCTTACAAGCAAAGTCACAACATCTCTCCAGTCAATTGTCATTTGTAGTGAAGTGAAGTAATTCCACCAAACTCAACTTCCCCATTTTCACTATCATCTATCTTATGATTTACCTCTCATGCTCAAGAGTTTAGTAGCTAGTCGATAGGAATTACCAAGTGAAGATGAAGTAGGCATTTTATTATAATTAAATTATACCAAATGTCGTACAGTCACATATCAGACAGTGAGAATCCACATTCAATACACAATATTTTACAAAGATAATCGGTTTAACACTAGTCCTAATGTCCTAGGCTCGGGTGATGGCGAGAGCCCTAGGAATCAAACGAATGGAAATATGAATATTAAAGCAGCGATTAAGATAGGTAAGGACCGAGACATGTAGCGCTTGGTTTTCTCTGCCTACCCCGCAACGTTCTTGCCATGAAGATATAGATTGACATCGTCTTATAAGGAGCTAAGCTGAACACCGCACCGCCAATTAGCACGGTACGTACATAATGAGCACAATTTGCACGAAAGATTGAATCCTACTAATGAGGCTGTAGCTTCGCCTAATGACATTGAATTATACGCTATTAATGTTCCGACAGAATTTACGGAGTACCTGTTTCATTTCGCATTAAATAATTACGTGAAAGATTTGTAACATTGACTTTATGATAAACAAAACGGAACGTTTTTACACAGTACGCGATCCCCAATAAACCTTACCGAATTAACAGCAGCCATCACAACATGGGCGGCGCCGCTACGCCAATCTGGTTACCAGCTCATTCTGAAACAAATGGAAACATAAATCACTTAATTAATTACTCCAGCACCGTGCAATCCCTACATGTGTACGGTAATGTTTGCGTTCCACAAAAATGTTACTCCATTCAACGTCAAAATACGTCGAAGCCGGTCATTAACGTCAATCGTAAAGTAAATTAGTCCAAAAGCAATATCGTAAATGCTCCGAAAGCGGGTCGGCCTTGTTGACAACTCATGTGTGCGCTGACTCAATGCAGTCTCCGGTCACAGCGCGACGTTTCGCCTTACAGAACATGTTAGAAATTAACGAGGGTGACGTACAAATAAGTACCTAAAGACGACGTAGTAAGTCATAGAATCAGTCATCGGCGACAGCAATGAGATACGTCTCGCGACAAATAGAATAGTCGCATTCACAGTCACTGGGGCAAACGTCCAAGTCCATTAATAAAATTGAATCAGACGGACATTCCGAAGCACAATGTGCACGTGTGGGAATAAATAAAACTCTATGGTATGCCGAAGGACTGAAAAAGTGGTCGTCGTTTTGTACTGGAAATAGCGGCCGATGCCGGATACTGGCGTACTCTGATAGTCAACGCCGCATCAGCCTCGAAACGGTCACTGTTCGGGGATTTCACTTTAAACGGCTCCTTTAAACGAGCGGAAAAATGTTCTCGTCTAATTAGTGGCGAAACTACTGCCCCAATGGTGGCGTGACCGCGACGCGTTAACACGAAATTTTGTTACTTTATTTATACTCCACTGTAGTTTCGTCCAAGGTACCGACTCACATCTCCATTATTATTTATATACGATATGATTACGTTAAAATTATCTTTGCTAGATCCGACGCCATTAAAGTATTTTATTTGGAATCGGAAATCAACTTAATATAATCATCGGTTATTACAGAATACTGCAAATTAGATATCAATAAATACATTTTGAAAAAACGAGAACAACAAATACCTGAACTGAATGTTCTTCTTCTTCTCACTGTCAGAGAAATAAAAGTTAAATTTATTTTGTATTTACCCAAAATTAGCCTCAGGCTTATTAATTTACTGCTTTCACGTTTAGTCTATTTCGTTGCAGATTGCATTTTGGTTGTCAGTAATCTTGGGTTTATTTGATAGACGTGCAGTGGTAAATTTATTTGTTTGCCTTTTCACCTGAAGAGCTTTACACGACTATTTTGTGTTAATAATATATTTAAAGAATACTTTTTTGTGTTATTCGTATGGAACTAAGTCTTTCTTCTTCTTAGCGTTATTCCGTTTCCAAGCCCAAAGGATGGGCGGGGTCCGCTACCTAAACCTAAGGATTTGGCGAAGATACTGGTAAACCGTAAACCAGTTCTTTCCTAGATAAGATCACACGTTCTTCGAAATATAATTTCTTGAACGCACGTAATGGTAAAGAAACATCGTGAGGAAACCCGCACGGGCTTCTTCACCGCCGAGCAAGTAATAATTACAAATATATACTTAAATCCGAAAACACGAATTTAGTAGTACATGCCAGGATTCGAACCAGGGACCTGTTGGTTACCAGGCCGGTTCTATATCCACTGGGCTATCACTGCTCTCGTATGGAACTAAGTCATTGTTCAATATTTGTCTGATTTATTTAAAAATAAAATCCGTCATTTCGCCCTCGCGGGCACTTAGACATGTCTTACTTTTTTTTTAAATATAATCTTATTGTATCTTGTTTAATTCTCTTATTTTTTTAATCTACTAGCATTTCGGAAATGACCATTGGCGAAGAAGAAATGCCGAAATAAACTTGCCAATAAAGGTCTCTTTTAAAATTGTCAATTAGATATTACAAAAAAAAAAAAATATAAGCATATTGGTACAATAATGATATCAAATGGTAAAATTAAAGATTATTAAGGACAGATAGTCTGTGCTGAATTATTTCCAGACATCTTTGTCAGTTAAATATTCATCAATTCTATAATAAGCCCTTTTACAGAGAGTATTTTTAATGTGCTTTTTGAATACATTGTCAGGAAAGGACAGAACTGTTTCAGGCAATTTATTTTAAAATCGAATACAATTTACAAGAAAAGATCTACCAGTCCTAGCAAGCCGATGTACCGACATACACAACTTATTTCTACTTCTAAGTTTTTCACTGAAATTTGAAAACAACTTTAAATTTTTACGGGCATACATTATGTTTTCATAAATATATTGAGAAGTAACAGTGAGGATATTTATTTCTTTGAACAGTCCCCTGAGGGATTCTGTGGTGCCCATGTTATAAATAGAGCGAATGGCTCTTTTTTGTAAGATAAAAATTGTCTCAATGTCAGCCGCCGTTCCCCACAACAGTATACCATATGACATAATGCTGTGAAAGTAGCTGAAATAGACTAAGTGCGCAGTAGCCACATCCATCAATTGCCTGATTCTCCTAACTGCATATGGAGCAGAGCTGAGCTTACCGGCTAGTTTATTTATGTGGGGGCCCCATTGTAATTTGGAGTCTACTGTAATTCCAAGAAACACAGTGTTATTAACAAATTCTAATTTATTATTCCCAATGAGAACATCTGTATTGGCAGAACTCACATTTGGAAGACTAAATTTGATGCATTTGGTTTTAGCTGAGTTTAGCAACAGATTACTACATGTGAACCAGTTTAAAATAGCAGACACAACACCATTTATCTTGTCAATATTTTACGGCGGGCCACATTAAAAATTAGAGAGGTATCATCAGCAAATAGTACTATATCCGCCATTTTATGCACCATGTAGGGCAGAACATTTGCATATACTAAAAATAAAAATGGACCCAAAATAGAACCCTGGGGCACCCCGATATTAAGATTAGTGCCTTCACATTTAATTTACTTCTTCAGATTTAACCCCATTTATATCAACTGTCTGCACTCTGTTATTTAAATACGCTGTAATCTGGTATACATTTATACATTTACCCGAAGGGGTTTAAAGCATACTCCACCACGCTGCTCGAATGCGGATTGGCGGAGGCCTGTGTTTTCAAGCCGGCCGAGGGCCACTGTTAGTTTACCATAACGACTGTCATTTATCGACAACAGCCGGGACCGACGGCTCAATGTGTCCCCCGACGCACGGAGAAACTCGAGATTGATAGACCCGTCCACAGACAGGCTGCGGTCGACGTTGCTTAACCTGCGTGTTCTCCTATGTATCTACATCAAAATGTAATATAATATGTAATATAGTAATAATAATAAATATTTGTATAATATATTATCAGATCGCATGGCATATTTAGATACTAAATTTCCTTTATACTTATATATATTTACCGTCTACAATTTAAAGAGGCGAGAATTATACCATCTTCACGTTTACGAGCATTGAAAAGACCGTCCTATATATCACTGCAATTTAGGGTTGTACCAAGTACCATTTAATTTTGCACATTGTACTTCAAACGCGCACGAGAGCGTGTGTTTGAAGTAGTAAACATAAAGTTCTCATTTAAACGCAAAATTGTCGTACATGGTTTTTATATGATCTTTAATTATGCGTTCTTCACAAATACCATCCATCAACCAACGCAAAACAACGTAAGAACATAGATAAATAAATAAATATTGTCGGACATATTACACAGCGCCATCTAGCCCCATACTAAGCGAAGCTTGTGTTATGAGTACTAGACAACTGATAAACATACGTAAATACATTTTTTTATGTAAATACAGAGATAATACCGAGACCAAGACAAACAGAGATGTCATGCACACAAAAGTTTGTACTATATGGGATCGAACCCACGAGCGTTGGTGTCAAAGTTGCGTAACAGCGCGTTCCACCACTGAGTATTTGAAAAAATATTAAGTTTAGCAGTAGGTGAATACATGTATATTGTTTCCGAAGGGCGACGAAGGTGGCCAGTATTAGGCGCGGGGGTTAAAAAATCATTTATTATGAGCTCGGGAACTGGTGCCAAGTACTGGACGAAAGATTGATGACCTGTCGCTGTACGTAGGGCACATCTTTGTTAAATATTATTTTGAATAGTGTTTTGGTATATGCAAAATAGTTTTAATATAATGCTAGTGAAAAACTAAACATTGGAATTGGCGGGGTCCGACACCTGAGCCTAAAAAATTGACAAAATTACTAATTGTGTTATAATTACATGGAGCGACTACCGTCATACCTTCATACTCCAGAGAGAAAACGTGACCTTTCTTATGTGAGGCCTTACGTCACCCCAAATATAACTTCTTGGATATGCGGGTTTCCTCAGGATATTACACTTTACTGCCGAGCAAGTGATAATTACGAATATATATGTAAATCCAAAAACACGTATTTAGTGGTACACGCCATGATTCGAACCGGGTGATTTTATCCTCAATTTTATAGTTATATATCCTCCTACTCTAAAACATCATAATCATTTACCCCTACTATACTCCAAGTTTCTATAATTATATTCTTAGAGTTGTGTTGGTTGACGACTAGAGTCGTCTTGCACGCAGGTTTGATGATTTTGAGCCTCTCGAACAAGCTGCTTTCCGGAAAGGCTTCTCAACCATAGATCACACACATATGCTGTCGCAGGTTACACAGAAGACCGGAAAGTATAACCAGCACTAAGCTTAGCGTTTGTGGACTATGAGGTTTTCGATTCGATCGAAACTTGGGCTATGTTCCAGTCTCTCTAGCGATGCCGCATTGATTACAGGTATATCGAAATGTTGAGGTGTATAATTGAAAACGCGACCGTGTCGATCCAACTACAGGACCAGAGTACGACACCTATCAAATTGCAGAGAGGAGTGAGACAGGGAGAACAGGTTCTCCGAAACGGTTCACTGCTGCATTGGAAGATGTTTTTAAGCTACTGGACTGGAAAGGATACGGCATCAATATCAACGGCGAGTATATCACTCACCATCGACTTGTTTGGTACGAATGGGTCTTAAAATGGACAAAACGATTATGTCGAATGTACATGTTATACCCACTCCAATCTCATCTAAGTATTAATACTGTTTTCCAATATTTCATACATGCATATCCTCTGTGTCTCGTCCATAAGAGACTGGCTTTGTACTAAAAATTGTACTAATAATGGAGTCAATAAATATTTTACAATCAATTAAAATTTTGTGTGTACTACTAAAAAAGGTCAGTCACCACATGTCAAAATTAGTATTTTCGCCGAATCGATAGGGTTAGATAGCGGACCTTGACAATAGTAATGGATTAGGAAAACGGGACAACGCACAAAAAGTAACCAGGCACAGGTGAGTAAAGGAAAATATCAACATTTTTTTTTCTGCCGACGCTTCTCTTTCAGTAGATAAGTGTTTGATGTAATGAAGACTTCTTTAGGCACGTTGGACACTACTATTAGCATGGGTAAAATTACTAAACTCGTGTGACCGTTACATTCAGATACATATAAAGTGGGTGAAAACTTGCCGTGATGAAAATGAATAAAATTGATATGCAATTATAAATTTGTTTGTATTATATAGATTATAATCATTCTTTTTTATGTAAAACAGCGAAATAAATTAAAATTTTATAACTATATTAATACGTTGTTTTAAAATAATTTGTAATAAAAAATACTTCCTATAAAATATTTTTTTAACAACCCAAAAATAATATTTATAAGTTTGTGAAGCTAAGAAATTTTCACTTATGACAAAGTCATTTTGAATGTTGATGTTTTAACATACAAGTGATATTTTAGCGCATAATAAGTAATAGTAATAGGTACTATAAACTCTGTATGTGCCCCGTAAGGGCTGTTGTTTTAAGACCCGCCTGTTACCTCACTGTCAGAACAGACAGCATGGGTCATAAAGGAGTTTATTGTAAATAAACACGTCGCCAACAAACTCATTGACGCACCCCCTACCCTATTTTGTGTAATGAAATTTTATGTCACTACGTACAGGTGAGCTTCAATACAGTTAAGAAATACACCAAGAGCATGTGGACTTTTTTCAATCCTTACAAAAATCGAAGAGGCACTAAAATATCATAGCAGAGTAAAAAAGCACTCGATATGAAATTAAAGCGTATGGTCCATAAATGGAATCATTCAAATGGCATGCAAATGTATATTTTAAAATATATTTACCCGCCCACTTTTTATTTATTTTATATAATTCCCATAAACCCGTGTTTTTCAAACCTTTTTCATAAGAAACAAAGCAGCCCATCTGGGGAAGTACCTCTACCTCACAGAAAACCGCGGCAAAGTAACAACTTTCTGGTGGGTTGTTGTGTTCCTGCGCGTGAGTGAAGTCACCAGTAAGCTCCTAAGAAGTTGCTATGTCAAGAGCAGTGGTGGCATCGCGCGAGTTATACTCAATGTATTACAAGCGTTAATAGGCTATGGTATGGTACATCAGGTGGGCTATATGCTTGTATGAGAGACATAATTTAACATCGACTGTGGTGCTAAACGTCTCCACAGAAAGGTAATAGCGACAATATTCAACCGCGACCCCCTTAAAGAGGCTTCACGACCCCCAGAGACAATTGTCGACCTCTCTTGAAGATTGAGAGAGTGAGCGACGCCCTGATAGCAAATGTAAAATGTTTTCAATTATTTCAAAGGACTCAACTTAACGTGTAAACTATACGCGTCTATGTGAGTATGACGATTATGAATATTTGTTTGAAATTATCCTACTTGATATTATATCTCTCAACTTTGCTGCGGTTCTATGGAGTGGTTGGTAATAAACAAAATCCAATTTTATATTAATCTATCAAAGAGTTTTCCCCCTCAAATTTCATACGTCAGCTGTTCTTTTTCGTTACGGTATGAACGTGCAGCACTCGTCATAAACCAGTTTTATAGTGAAATAAACAGACCTCAAACAGACTTCCATTGACGCGCTCTCGACCTTACGGCTCGTAGTGACAACTTTTATGTTGGTACCTACTGATAATAGCAGGGCTGTCAGTTACTATGCTAGATGTATACGCTGTACCAATTTCAAAGAAAATAAAAATATTTTCGTTTATTTTATTTGGGGTCATATAAAATACAGAGCTGAGGATCTGCCTAAATGATTGTTGTCGCCAGTTAACTAACGCCAAGTTAGCTCCGTTCTCTGCTTTAATTCAACCTACACTGATCCATCTCTACATATCTCTCGGAAAACTCACAAGGCGTTGTGAGCGAAAATCTATGCCAGAAAAATCCATAAAACGAGAGACAACGTGCTTGTTTCGAGAAAAACAAGTAAAAAAATATCTGACAAGTTCATGAAAGACAAATTTCTTATTTAAAATTTCCATTACATGCGCAACGCTGCCAGTGAGAATTTTTTATTACTTTTGCAATTTCTGAATACATTATCAGGAGTCTTAAGTTCAGGTAAAATTTGTGGTTAAATTATTAGAAAATTTTGCCGAATTTAATAAATATAGAATTCTATACAAGCATAATAAAAAAAACAAGACATTTTTAAGTTTCACTTAATAATTCTAGATCTCCTGCAAATGACAACTAGCAGTTTTTCTAAACATTTGTATGAAAATCTGTTAAAATAGCATTACGAAATTAGCGCTCTTATGTTTATGGAAGCATTTGTTGGGAAGGTCCACTTTAATAGCATTACTCAAGTGCATTGTTCGTATTGGCAATTATTTTTTTCACCAGGAGAAAAAGTAATGGATTACTAATCAGAATACAGCATGAAGCCCGAGCTGCTGGCGAGGGCCTTTAACTGTCCGACATCGACGTCAAGAATTGCCTAGCAAATGTCAAGTTTATTCAACATTTTTTGTGATGTACAGCTAGGAGCAGACCACGTTTGACACTAAAAGTGCGATTGTTAGTCTTATTACTTACAGGATAAAAACGGTACAAAGGACAAATTGTTAAGCTTAACGTGCACTCAACTGTACAAGAAATGTTGCTGTCTGCTGCCAATATCTGGCTTACCTCACCTCGATACTTGACTCACCTCACCTTGATACGAGCACACGGACGTGGACGAGCCCGATACTCTGGATCCATGCGGAGTTAAATACCGTTGTCACACAATTCTGATAAGGTCTGGAATCCAATGGTATCACCATTGAATTCTTGACAAACAATTTAAATAATCAGTGCACAAATCTAATTACCTATATATACTTTAAAAAATCGGCCAAGTGCGAGTCGGACTCGCGCACGAAGGGTTCCGTACCACTATCTATAAAAACGGCAAGAAAATCACGTTTGTTGTATGGGAGCCCTCCTTAAATATTCGTTTTATTTTAATTTAATTATTTATTCTTAAAGTGAATATGTAACTAAATATTCTGTGAATATTTCAAGCGTCTACCTGTTGCGGTTATTAATATCGAGCAAAAACGAGCAATAAAATCACGTTTGTTGTATGGGAGCCCCCTTAAATATTTACGTTATTCTATTTTTTAGTATTTGTTGTTATAGCGGCAACAGAAATACATCATCTGTGAAAATTTCAACTGTCTAACTATCACGGTACGGAACCCTAAAAACGTAAGTTAGATTTGAACTATTTTAACGAAATAATGCTTTGTGAGCTACGCAATGGTAAAAAGGGGTAGACAATGTGTAGGCCATTGTTAACCAATACTGATCACTAATTCAATTCCCTTAATGGGTCTGTTCTTTAGCCCTTGTATGTCACCCTTAAGAGAAATTCTCTATCGATTCTCAGTACGAACATTTTGACATTTGAAAATAAACTACATGTACATGTGAATAAAAGAGCTTTCGTCATACGTTATTTGGAAACAAATAAATCGAAATTGAAAAAGGCATGTGTATCGATGCCAATTCCGTAGAGAGCAACTTTAACGGATATAACGTTTGTTGTCATGTTTGTTTTGATAATATTATTGTAATAAACATATTCTAAGACGTAAGTAACATTAACGACTTGCTATTATTAAATAATAGGAATAAAACACATGTATTGGATACGTTACTATATGTTACTTTTACTCTAGCAAAACGCTAAATTGGGTTAATTATGACCTGGTTCATTATAAGTTTATTATATTATTATAAGTTTTGATTATTAGTATTATTTATTACATTATAAGTTTGATATAAGGTCACTTAGTCATTTGTGATGATAATGAGTGAATCCGTACTATTCTTGTTCCGATCCTAATGGCGTCCCTAAATGCGAAATTAAAACCGTTTCTGTCTGTTTGTTATATTTTCATGACTGAATCTATGAACTAAATATGATATGAGAATAATGACATTCAAGTTATGATATTTAAATGTAACAGGTGATCAACCTAATTCCTGGAAAATTCAAGCTGTTTCGTTTAAGACATGTACACACAGCGACAAGTCATGTTAGACACTTGCAGTACCACTTTTACTGTTACTAGGTCCGCCATAAGAATGGAACAGAGGACATACAATCTAGCTTGAGATGTCGGTGTGGGTACATGGATGGACCCTTGGACAGAAACGAGTATGATTTTAAATGCAAAATTGGGGATCATTCCAGTTATATGTCTCTAGAAATGTAAACGTAGGATAGAACGGAATTTGATAAATGCGATGTTTTCGTCAAGTGCATATTTTCATGAATTTTGCTGACTTAATACTTACTGATAATACTTAGAATATTTAAATATTATACTTGCGTATATTTAAAAAATCGACCAAGTGAGAGTCGGACTCGCGCACGAAGGGTTCCGTACCATTATCTATAAAAACGGCAAAAAAATCACGTTTGTTGTATGGGAGCCCCCCTTAAATATTTATTTTATTCTATTTTTTAGTATTTGTTGTTATAGCGGCAACAGAAATACATCATCTGTGAAAATTTCAACTGTCTAACTATCACGGTTCATGAGATACAGCCTGGTGACAGACGGACGGACGGACGGACAGCGGAGCCTCAGTAATAGGGTTCCGTTTTACCCTTTGGGTACGGAACCCTAAAAATCACGTTTGTTGTATGGGAGTCCCCTTAAATATTTATCTTATTCTATTTTTTAGTATTTGTTGTTACAGCGGCAACAGAAATACATCATCTGTGAAAATTTCAACTGTCTAACTATCACCGTTCATGAGATGCAGCCTGGTGACAGACGGACGGACGGACGGACAGCGAAGTCTCATTAATAGGGTTCCGTTTTACCCTTTGGGTACGGAACCCTAAAAAAGAACAGTCAATGACCGACTAAATTATTTTTATGCTATCTAAATAAATGACTTCGCATCTCAAACGTATCATCGTAGTTCACGATAATATAATATAAATGTCTAATAAATAGAGGAGACATAAAGAAGACTAGCAATGTGACCCAAGTTCGACCCTGAGTCATTCCAGAATATGAACTTATAAGTGTTTTTAACTTCCATGCAAATTCTTTCGCGAATATTCTTGTGAGCTCATTTAAATTTAGACGCGCCTATATTATTTGTTCGTCAATATTAGCGATACGTCAAGTTTTCAAATATATTTAACGATTCCCATTTTCAAAATGTTTCCAAACATCTGTAGAAAGTAATGATGGACTAGATTAGAATCCATAATTATCGACAAATAGACAAAACAGATAGTCTCTGTTTCGTAGTTTCATTCTGATGAATCGAAATGGATATTGATTTTATTACCGTAGTCTCAAAATGTCATTATAATATTCGCAGCTTAAATGAGGACACCAGCTGCATAAAAATGTTATCTGCTCATGAATGATGATTTGTTTATTAGTATGCGTTTATAATAAAATACGGGATGTAAGTGTTACTTCAACATCTTTTGAGTCAGAATTGTATCTTGCACGTGGAGTATGCCGACGATTAGCTTGCAATACTTAATAATTATGTTTACTTCACTTAGAGGTATAAAAAAAAAAAAAATATTTGGCGAGGTCGGTGGCGTTTTATCACGCGACATTGTCACCAACGCTCGTGTGTTCAATTTCCACACAAGATAAATATTTGTGTGCACGAAAATGTCTATTTGACCCTATCCAAGACGTTAGGGCGAACCAAAGCAGCCAGTCTGGGGAAGTACCTCCACCTCATAGAAAACCGCTGCGAAATAACAACTCTCTGGAGGGTTGTAGTGAGGTCACCAACCAGTAAGCTCCTAAGGAGTTGTAGTGTTAGCAGCAGAGGTGGCATCGCGCGATTGATACTTAATGTATTACAAGCGTATATATGGTACGGTAACCGCTTTACATCAGGTGAGCCGTATGCCTCCCGACGTTGTAGAAAAAAAAAACAAAAAGACCTCTACATATTTTGAAGATAGTAAAAAAATTCTTAAATCTCTCCTCTCAGTATAATATACAAGATGCAGCCTCTGACATCACGTGACTAAATTAAAAACCGCCCCTTGCATAAAAATGTAATATCTCACCTGGCTATGTCGCCGGTTTATTAAAATTCCCAGCAAAGTGATAAAAATGATGAGCGCGCCCTCTATAACGGACCAGCTTTGTCTTTATTTTGTTATCATTTTTAAAATAACGCCGCTCGCATTATTTGCTGTGAGCACCTCAGAGGACCCTTAGCTATTGTCTCCATTAACTACCTTCATTTGTTTCCATTTTGTTGTATGCCAAGATTACACGAATAACATTCAGGTGAGTATTCCAGTCGTAGAATTTGTTGTATGTATGTTCACGCCAGGTACCTTGCGGGGTAGGCAGAGAGAACCGAGCGCCATAAGACGCGGTCCTTACACACTTCTCCACTTCTTGAAAGTGGGACCTCGGAAGGCTCGTGTATCTATTAACGACTTTCGGAGACGTCAATCTATCAAAATCAAATCAATCACATTTTTCAGTTCATTCCGTCTCCATGTGCAAGTGTAAATATCCTCGTGATCGACACTAAGGTTTTGTTCCATAGATACGTTTAAAAGTAACTTACCAGTATCGTTCACTCTCTTTCTACAGAAAATGGCGGATTTACTACTGTTTGCTGACGATTCCTTAATTTTTAATGTTCCTCGTCGGTGCGAAAATATTGACAATGTAAAAGTGTTCTATCTGCCATTCTAAATTGGTCCACATGTAATAATCTCTTATTAAATTCAACTAAAACCAAATGTATAAAATTTAGTCTACCAAATGTGCCTTCTACCAATACAGAAGTTCTCATTGGCAATAATGTACTAGAACTTATTAATGATTCTGTATTTCTTGGAATAACAATATACTCCAAATTGCAGTGGGGCCCTCACATAAAAAACTGACCAGTAAGCTCAGCTCCGCCGCATATGCAATTAGGAGAATTAGACAATTGACGGATGTGGCTACTGCGCGCTTAGTTTATTTCAGCTACTTTCATAGCATTATGTCGTATAGTATACTGTTGTGGGGAAGGGCGGCTGACATTGAAACTATTTTTATATTACAAAAAAGAGCCATCCGCTCTATTTATATCATGGGCGCCAGGGAATCACTTAGAGAGCTATTTAAAGAAATAAATATCGTCACGGTTACCTCTCAGTATATTTATGAGAACATAATGTATGCTCGTAAAAATATAGAGTCATTTTTTAAATTTAGTTAAAATCTTAGAAGCTGGAATAGATTGCGTACACCGGCTTGCTAAGACTAGTAGATCTTTTATTCTTAATTGTATTCGATTCTATAACAAATTACCTGAAACAGTTCTGTCCTTGCCTGACAATATGTTCAAAAGGTACATCAAAAATACTCTGTGCAAGAAGGGTTATTATGGAATCGATGAATATCTAACTGACAGGGATGTTTGGAAATGATTCAGCACATGTATTAATATATCTTTAATTGTACCACTTGATTTCACTATATTTACACTCACATATGTTTATTGTAATATATATTAACGATGAAAAAAAGACCCATATTGGCAAGTTTCTTTTGGCATTTCTTCTTCGCCAATGGTCATTTTCGAAATGCTGGTAGATTAACCCTTGAAAACAGCTTATAGCCATGGCTCAGAAGAGAGATGGGTCTATAGTTTTCAATATGGCTGTAGCACCCTTGTTAAAAAAAAACACCACCACGCTTTTGCCCTATGCTTGCCCTCGAGGATGACGGAATGGAAAGCTTCTGAATGACCCTAAGTACTGCTTTTCCAACCGCTTTCAGAAGTTCCGACGTAATTCCGTCGTCGCCCGGAGCTTTCCTGTTCTTATGCTATTTAAGAGCCATCCTAATCTCGTACCGGCTGATGTCCGGGATATGGAGACGGGTTCTGGTGATTTGGTGTATAACTGTCCATAGAAACTCTCAATCTCCCTCATGATCTCTGGTTTAGACGAGACAATGTTGCCACTCTTGGTCTTTAGTTGCGTTAACTGGCTTTGACCAACAGACAGATTCCTTGCGCATAATTTGGAGCCTTTATTCTGCTGAATCGTCTCTTCAATACTTTTTATACTGAAGAAACGAGTGTCGCTTCGCAAACAGGTCGAAATCTGCCTGTTTAGCTGCCTATACGAGGACTTGTCCACTGAAGACTGCAACCTCATTTCTTGTCGAATTTCCATTGGTCTGAGGGTTTGGATTGAAAGCTTCTGAGATTCGTCATAGACACCACGCTTGGCAGGCGGGTTCGTGATCGTAGTATATAGTGCACGAGATGACGCTATTGCCCGTCATGTGTTTCCCTCAGCCGGCTCCTACGGCACCCACTGCACGAGAGGGGGTGACGCAATTGTATGCCGACACCACATGGCAGATTGAATAGGTTAAGCCAATTAAAAAATTTCAACACCAAACCACCAACAAAAATAAGAAATTTTTACTTTACTAATTGAAAAGCATCTTAAAACATTTTATTTCGTTACTCTGCTGTTGCCCATTAGTGCCAACATTATCATATGCCCAACAGCGCGCAACCGGGTAATACGCATCTTTTTTTATTTAAGAACTATAAAACTGTGTTTTGGTAAACATATATATTGAATTGAATTGCTTTATATACCAAATACTTGGTGCATATAAAGCAATCCGATGTGTTTGCCAAAACATAAAGTCATAATTATAAATTATGAAATGAAAATCATTCATTGCAGTCAACATCGTTGTGTCGACATCAGTGAAGTTTATTTCACTGTTTTATATAATTAAATGTATTGTTTTGGTAATATTTATTTGTTTTTTTTTATATACAACGTCGAGAGGCATGCAAGCATACGGCCTACCTGATGTAAAGCGGTCACCATAGCCTATAAAACGTAATACATTAAGTATCACTCGCGTGATGCCATGTCTGCTGCTAACTCAGCAACTCCTTAGGAGCTTACTGGAGACCTCACTCACACGTAGGAATACAAGAACCCAAGCCCAAACACCCAGACCAAGACAAATAGACATGTTCATGCACACAAATGTTTGTCCTGTGTGTGAATCGAACCCACAAGCGTTGCTGTCAAAGTAGCGTAACAGCGCGTTTCACCACCGCGCCCCAACTAGCTCGTCGATATAGACAATGGACATAAGGCGTGCTTAATTCGAATATTGATATTTCGTAGATAAGTATGAGATTGCATAAAATGACAGCGTTGAAAAAAAAACGACTTTACCTGTAAGTTAAAATATATTTAATTTACATCAATGGTAAATATTGTTTTCATGAAGATTCTAATTCCAGAGATTCTTAATTTGGGAACCTGTCTAGAGAATTCGCAGGGTGGAGGTTTTTCTATGGTCGTGGGCGGCCCCCCGCGATCTCCCTCTGCGTCAGGACGTGCCGTCTGGAGGTGAAGGGCTCACTGAGCTTTTTACGATGCCAAGATTTCTCGAATATTGCTACTAGGTTAAACTTCCAATTCAGCAACTGTGCTATTTACAGAATTACCATTGTGTATATTCTTGCCGAGCAGCGATTCGAATCATGAATTTGTGATATTTTCTTTTTTTAGTTGCTGTAATAGGCAGTTAAAGTGTTTTCTTTTATATAACGTCGCCCACATGACGTAACGCGGTTACCGTAGCCTACGAACGCTCGTAATAAGTATCGCTGGCACGATGCTACCTCTACTGGTAACACAACAACTCCTTAGTAGCTTAATGGTGACTTTGCTCACACGCAGGAACACAACAACTCTCCAGAGAGGGTACAACAAAATAGCTTTTCCTTCCCGGGAAAAGCTATTTTGATGTACCCTACCTCTCTTTTTTTCTCAGTCAAAAATTAGAGTACCCATTTATATAAATATATGATGATAGATGAATCTTGGTCTTCTTCACATACTTCCACTTTCGCATTGTATATCTGTTTCGTTATTTTTTCTACATATCCGAACCAACGGAGCATATCTTTTCTTATTTTAACACCGACACTGTCTTTTTTTATACCACTAAGGTTTCAAACAATCATAAGGCCTCCCTGATGCTAAACAGTCACCGTAACCTACGGACATTTGCAACACCCGGGGTGCCACCATGCGTTGCCGACCCTCTAAAAACCTCTACGTCGAGCCTCTCTAAATAATCTTTACGTCTTTCTTGAAGAACCCCATGCTGTATTTAGATATTAATTTGAAAATTTGTATAAATAGTGTTAATTAGAAAAAAAATACATATTTCCTATAAATATAAATATTGTCGGACAAATTACACAGCGCCACCTAACCCCAAAGTAAGCGAAGCTTGTGTAATGGGTACTAGACAACTGATAAATATACGTAAATACATTTTTTTTTTGTAAATACATACTTATTATACATAGAAAATACCCAGACCAATACAAACAGACATGTTCATGCACACAAATGTTTGTACTGTGTGGGAATCAAACCCACGAGCGTTGGTGTCAAAGTAGCGTAACAGCGCGTTCCACCACTGAGCCACCGAGCTCGTCTTGGTGGTCACTTTGAGTACAGGTATAAAAATCCATTGTCAGATCTGTGCTTTTATACGGCAGCGAAGTGTGGCCTGTACTTGAGCGGCACGAGCAGGAGCTGCGTGTCACGGAGATGAATATGCAGCGCTGAAGGTGCGGAGTGACGCGGAAGGAACTCCTGCATTCGCGGTAGCCTTCGCATCCGTGACATAGCAGACAAATTGCAGGAGTGTCGCCTACGCTGGTACGGCCACGTCTTACGAAAGCCGGCAAGTTACGTGGGGGACAAATGTCTAGCCATGCCACCTCCGTCGGGTTCCAGTAGAAGGGGTAGGCCCAAGAAGTGGTGGCTTGACGTCGTGAGGGATGACATGCGTGCCAATGGTCTCACTGTGAGTGATGCCGTAGACCGTGTGAAATGGAGCAGTAAAATCCAGAAAGCGGACCCTGGGCTCTAAAGTCAAAGCGTAGGACGCGACCGCGATTAACGCTTGGATGATGATGATGAGTGACTTTGAGAACTACACAGCTTTTCTGAATGCTTCTATTCCCTCGTAGGAAAGGCGACGATTACATGAACAAATTAACATCTAAAAAAAAATCGCGCGCAAAGGCTGGTTAATATAAAATGTAGTTTCAAGTAATGTAAAGCCGTATTATTGTACGACGATTTAATTCAATGCGACGTGAACGAAATTACTGTTTCATATTATTGCTGTAAATATTCGCCAGCTTAAATACCGTCTAATTTTAAGCTAATTATGTTATTAACATACGACTGCTTTGAGTTTTAAGGTAAACAGCCAACGTGCAAAGCCACATCTAATCTATGTTGTATGGGTTCACAGCAAGCAGACTGCGCGCCCAATGTGAAGCTGACTACGCGGTAATGGGCCGCGGTACCCACTTCACGGAGTCCTGCTGTTTCATAAACAAACTTTTGACTAATATGTATTAGGCAACCAACTTGACAAACACTGTTATGTTTATAAAAATATTCATGTTACAAATGTTTGTTTGCTGCATTTCATTTCACATTCATATTATGTTCATAAGTTCATCTCTTTCGGAATTACGAGTATGCAGCACTTGATAGGTACGTTCTGACTCGTTGAAATGATTACTTGTCAAAAATTTAAATATAAGATGTACAGTGTATAGAAACAATAGGCATGATGTAGAAAGAAAGGCTTTGGAAATCGTAAACGTTATTTTTAGAAATGTGTAATTTGCAAAAATATTTGGTTTTGAGAGAAAATATTATGAAACGATCGTTGTGAAGTGACATTTTATCGAAAATATTACAAACTTACATTTGTCGTTGGAGTTACTATAACCTAGACCGATTTATGGGAGATTTTTTTATTCAACTGCAATGTTAAATTCGTACTTTTACTGAAGAAGAATAATTCTAAGATGCGTAGAAATGGCGTCACCAGCGTTATTTACAATGTCCTCAGTCGTAGTTTTATGCAAAAAATCTGTGTGTTATCTAAAATCTGTGGAATAGTAATGACATGACGTGAATCTTGGCACTCATACACGGTACGTCACCAAAACACATTTTTCTCCAGATACGTTGTTATCCCTACGAGTTAAGAATGTAATACATTTAATAGAGTCTTAAATGATATATATTGTGTGTGTACCATTTATACCATTTTTTTTTTATATTCTAGCAATTAAACATATATATAATAGGTAATATATGTTCTAATAATGGATAAGCTAATCTCAAATGCTATATTTTTAAATGATATAAGTATCATTTACGTAAATAATCGTGTAATGACATTAATCGCTTAGTACAATTTTCACTTCACATAATATCAATAATTCTCACGAAGTGTCCGACAGTAATATATATTATACACCTACCCTCAATGTACTCGTAACGAACTAAAGTTTAAAACTCATAGTAGACAGAATCTTTATGTTCTGTTGAAACATGTTTAAAAATGTGTGCTATCTAAGTTCACATAAATGTATCAATATACGTTTAATTGAGATATAATTTTCGAATTGGATCATTATCTTGTACTAGCACTAAATACCCTGCTTACTTTTACATAGTATAAACGGTAGTTAGTGCTAGTGTGTTAGGTTAAATATTGTTAGAAGTTTCCATAGGGCACTGTAGCCGGCGAAACATGCAATAAATATTGTAAACAAAATGTAGGTAATAATTGACTGTGTCATTATTTATTGTAAAATGTTTATTGAATAAAGAATTTTCAAATCAAAATCAATCAACTTCACATAATATAATTTTTAAACAAGGTCGTTAAAATAACGTAACCATAATAAAACGTTTTACTTATAGGTACTATTTGTGATCGTAACCAAAAAGACAAATCGAGGGTTCCATACATTGCACAGTATAAGTAAGTTAACTTAATATTAACTTACTTATACTGTGCAATGTAAAATACTTGCCTAATTAAAAATTTTCAATTTTTTTACCTGACACGAATCAGTCCCAAACCGACTCAACCATGTCCTAAATTGTACATAACCTAACTTTAATGTCAATTGTAAGTCGTACTTACAACTACACAACTAAGATACAATTAAGCATAAAATTATGTTACAATTAAGTATGAATGTTCAATGGTATACTATAAACGTATAACTATGTATTTTTTTCAAATTTTTGTTCGATAAACTTTGGATGACCGGCGGGGTAAATGATATAATTTTTAATGCTTACTCACTAACAATTCTAGTTAGAAATATAATTTACTTTGCGGGGACGTATAAAGCTGCAACAATTTTATTTTTAATCGTTTACATACACGATCCTAAAACGCGCCTTCATCTTCTTCTTAGTGTTATCCTGTTGCCTGTAGGCCGATTCTACTAAAAAACTGCAACTGCACTGCAGCGCGGCGTGTGTCAAAATGCGTACATTTTGATATTTCGTTAAACGTCGCTACTGTCAGATCGCTTAACGAAACGTCAAAATGTACGCATATTGACACACGCCGCGCTGCAGTGCAGTTGCAGTTTTTTAGTAGAATCGGCCTACTGATCCATTAGGATTGACGGGATCCGCTACCTAAGCCTTAAGATTTAGCGAGGATACTGATTTTTACATGGAGCGACTGCCGTCAGACCTCCTCAACCCAGTGGGAAAATCAGACCTTTTTAAGTTAGACCATACGCCTCGCCGAGCAAGTAACAATTACAAATATGTAAATAAATAAAACGAAAATACGAATTTGTTCGTACATGTCTAGGTTTGGAACCGGAACCAGTTGGTCCACAAGGTAGTGCTTTATCCATAAGGCTATAACTGCTTCTTGAAAATCCTAAAAAGGATCCTAAAAAAGCCTAACCTTGTTCTATTCAGTTTATAAAAAAACGTCCCATGTCGGACACCCGTTTAAAATAGACATGAATTTTGCAAATCGTGTTTATGTAGAATACACGGCGTCAAACTATTCGACACATAAATCGAGTAAATATTTGTTCAATTAACAATTTAAATCAGCGATGGCATGCGATAGAGTTTGGAGCAAATAGGCTGTGTATACACGTGTATATCAACGCAGATTGGTAGGCGACTTTGTCAGTAAATATTGTCAATTTTAGCTACTATCATTTTTTAATTCTGTGTCATTTTATTATCACTGCCAAAAGGAGACATGTCTTACAATAGTATATCATAGCATAGTGGTTTGGTATATAATAATAAGTAAATAAATATTGTCGGACAAAATACACAGCGTCCTGTAGCCTCAAAGTAAGCGTAGCTTGTTTTATGGGTACTAGACAACTGATAAACATACGTAAACACATTTATTTTTGTAAGTACATACCTACGATTCATAAAAAGACAAACAAACTGTTCATGCACAAATGTTTATTCTGTGTAGGGATCGAACCCACTAGTTATTAACTACTGCGCCACCGAACTGGTCGATAATGACAATACTATTAATATAATATGTTATCATTATATACCAAACGGTATATAATAATATTACTGCCATACCACCACCAGTGGGTAGCGATGTTAGAGTATTATTATGTTTTAAATGGAGACATGTCTTAAAGTGGTATATTTTAACATAGTGTTTTGGTACCAGTGGGTTGTATGAGACCAGCTACCAAAAAATATAGTAATACATTATGTTTTTTGGTAGCTGGTGGCGTGTTGAGAAGTTAAAATAAACTCACCACTGGTAGTAAAATTGGCAGTTAGATTCTAATATCTATTGTTATTTATAACAATACAACACTATAAATATATTATTTAAAATGATGTAATGTGTACATTAGAATTTTTAAGTATGTGTATAAATAATTTTAAGCATTGCACAAAATTTTTGGCGTAACTCTTGCTGCTTGCCGTGTTCGCAATGACGACATAAGGAATAAAATTAGCCTTAGAGCGGGTCTGTGTTAAGATAAGAAAAGGCATGCACCGTTGGTTCGGATGTGTAGAAATAATGCAGGATGAAAGAATGGTGAAACAGATATATAACGCGAAAGTGGAAGGATATAGGAGCCGAGGAAGACCATGATCAAATTGACCGTGTTTTATCAAGAGATGGTGTCAGGAGACCTAGAAACCAGTGAGCATGCATGAAAAGAACTATGAATATTAAAGTAGCGAGAGAAGTGTGTAATGACCGTGACTTATGGCGCTCGGTTCTCCCTGCCTACCCCGCAAGGGACCTGGCGTGAAGATATATATATGCATACAAATATTACGTTATATTTTTATTCAACGTTGGGAGGCATACAAGCATACGGTCTACCTGATGGGAAGCGGTTACCGTAGCCTATGAATGATCGCAATACATTAAGTATCACTCGTGCGATGCCACCCTAGCGGCTAGCACAGTAACGCCTTAGGAGTCTTACTGGTGATCTCACTCACACGCAGCAACACAACAACCCCCCAGGGAGTTATTAGTTGGCCGCGGATTTTTGTGAGGACGGGCTGCTTTGAGGCACCCTACCTCTCTTAAAAACACGCAGATCACGATAAACTGACATGTTCTTGCACACAAATGTTTGCCCTGTGTGGGAATCGAATCCACAAGCGTTGGTGTCAAATTAACGTAACAGCGCGTTCCGTCACTGCGCCACCGAGCTCGTCATTTATGACGATATACAGTTATGCTTAAGTTACAAGTATCAAAATAGAATATATTAAGAAATGGAAAGACTTAATTTTTTTTTCTTTTTAATATTGTCGGACAAATTACACAGGCCATCTAGCCCCAAAGTAAGCAAAGCTTGTGTTATGGGTACTAGACAACTGATAAACATACGTAAATACTTTTTTTTTTTGTAAATACATACTTATTATACATAGAAAATACCCAGACCAATACAAACAGACATGTTCATGCACACAAATGTTTGTTCTGTGTGGGAATCGAATCCACGAGCGTTGGTGTCATAGTAACGTAACAGCGCGTTCCGCCACTGCGCCACCGAGCTCATCATTTATGACGATATACAGTTATGCAATAAAATCTATTATTAAGACATATCTGAATTAGAAACATACACCCGTTTAAAGTTACTTATACATATATACAAATAAGTTATAGAGAACAAATACATCACAATGTTTCTTGGAAAGCTTCCTTAAATGAAGCTCTCAAGCTCCTTTTTATAAATGGAGCGAGTGGCTCTTTATTGAAAAATAAAAATTGATTCTGTGTCAATGGAAAGTTCTATTTTCATAAGAGCTTTTAGCAGTCCAATTATAAAATATTATGTAATATATGATACATGCATACGGTCAAAAAACCGCTATTTACTTATATATATATATATATATATATATATATATATATACTTAAATATTAGAGACATCCTTATCCGTCGCTGCTGGCTCCGATAATTGACAACTTATAAAATACTTTAAGATCTTTTATGAAATTCTGCACATTCGCACACAATATGAAATTCTGCATATTACTCACGTTGTAATTTTGCCATCTCCATTTTAAGTTGTATCAAAATCTGCTCCGAGGTTGAGCTGATAAAATTAATTGCACTTGCATATAATGCACTTTTGATAAAGGACGCAGCTTTCGACGATCTTGGTGGCGCAGTAAATAATTGCGCTACTCTGACATCAACGTGGGTTCGATTTCTACATAGGACAAACATTTGTGTGCATGAACATATCTATTTGTTTTGTTCTGGGTGTTTTTAAGACAGCTAGAGCGCATAAAAGTACCTCCACCTCCCAGAAAACCGCTGGGAAAAACAACTCTCCTCGCAGGAACACATATGGGTACTAATAAGCTTCTAAGGCGTTAGCAGCAGAGGTGGCATTGCGCGAGTAATACTTAACGTACCTCTCTTGAAAATATTCAGGCCAAGACAAGTCGAACGACAAATGTTTGTCCTGTGTGGGAATCGAACTCACGGGAGTTGGTGTTAAAGAAGCATTGCTAAATATCCCGCCATCGAGCTCGACATACTTACGTATATACCAACAAATCGACTTGTCAATTACAAAGCTATTTACTAATTGATAGAACAAGGTCTCTTCTACAGATTTTTTTTATAAAAACAAAAATAAAAAAAGTTTATTTAGGTATACAAGATTGCTTAATAAATTACCAACTTATATACCTATATGAACTCTTTTATTGGTAGAGTATAAAGTTTTCCCATTAGGTGAGAGACACCAATCAACATGCTCGCGAGATGTACAAAGAAATACTGTCTTATACAAAGATGTACATATGCAAACATAATTACAAATTATACACTGATATTAGATTAATAAATGTGAAGATTGCTGGGATGATGGCAATTAAACCATATAACGATAATTAATTTTATACTCGATAAGCAATTATTTACCTCGAATAAATAAATTATTTTTCAAATTAATAACTTCACTCAGCTGTGTCGAGCTTGATTTTGAGCTTTACGAGATTTACATAGCTCTCCTCATTCACTCCTATTTTCGTAATATATTAAAAGTAGGCTCAGTGACAGGAGATATAAGTTATCAATTATAATGTAAAATTTTTCCATAATCCATTTAGTAGTATTTGCGTGATATACTCGTAGTTAGAGAGAAAAAATACATAAAATTTACCATTTTGATTACTATATTGAAGGGAGAGGGCATTTGCATCATTAGTTTCTTTTAATTAAAACTTACGAATAAAAAAGTAATTATATTCACATAGTTGCTTCATCTTCACAGGTGTCGGATTATATTGTAACTTCTTATTTTTTTATCTTCTACCAAAATGACATAAAAAGTAAAATCGGATCATAAACAAAACAAAAAGAAAAAAAAACGTTTTTTTTAATACTTTTTAACTAATTATCAAATATGCATGAAGTATACATAGGAATAGATTCAGATAACTTAATATAACACAGTTAGAATTATCCAAATCCATTATGCTGTTTACAATATATCACTGTGCATTGAAAAAAAACCCCCGAATCTTATACCTTTTTTTGTTTGTTAAAAATATTTGATGTAGAATCGACACTGCTACTACTTATTCTATATTCAATATTAATTATATATTCAATATTAATGATTGAGACATATTAATAAATTAGATATCGTATTGTCCGTTATTTTGACAGACAAACGAGTACAAACATTTTTTTGCATCCATCTAGCAACAAGCTTTGCTTAGATATGAACTATGTGACCATTTTAAGAAATATCTTTACATGCTATGCGAAGGCAAAACAGTTAACCTTTAACAGTATCTTTTTCTCCCACGTTTGCCAACAGTTTTCTTTTATTTAGAAGCCATAGAAGAACTTTAGTTTCAATAATAAATTGAAAAAATAGTAAAAGGAAACGTGCAAATTTATGATTCCCTCCAATTTTCATTTATGATTATAGTCGATTACATTATATATAAAGTGACAATAATTAATTACATATTTGTTTAATGAGCCCCATGGATTTTTTTGAAATATTAGTAAACTGAATGTGTATCAATAATTCCTTTGAGAACGTGTACTAACGTTCGTAGGTACATAAAAGAAATTGCGCTCAATTTTCTAAGGCAATTAATCAAATATTGTATAGTGTATTCTTGTAGTCTTGATTAGATTGTCAGAATTAATTGCCCAGTATATTTTTTTTTAGTATTGGTGTTAAGTTGAGAAAACGCATGCTCTGTGGCTGGCTGAAACATGTAGAAAGAAAGTAAGAGGTAAGAATGAAGAAACAGATAGGTATAAAACGCGAAAGTAGAAAGATGTAGGAGCCAAAGGCCAAGACCACGACTAAATTAGCCGTGTGTTATCAGAAGGCAGTATCAGGAGTTCTGGGAACCGAGCGCGCATGAAAAGGCTATATATATATTAATAATGATTATTAAATAAGCGAGTGACGTGTGTTGTCTCTGCCTAGCTCGCAAGGGACTCTCAATGAAGCCGTATGTATGCATGTATGTAATTTTTTTGTAGTTTAATTTTTTCACACGTTAAGATGAGAGCCTTTGTAAATTGATAATAGGGAGAATAGTACCTCATCTAGTTTTTTATTTGATTACTGCAAATCACTCGCAGCCCTCATGCCGCTGGTAAATAAGATTTAATATGTGTAAGATGTTTGCAGTCCAATAACTCATACGTTCTGAAGTTCCGCCACATGAGCTTTATGTAATAATGAGTCAATACAAGCTTAAGATAGCCCCGTCTAGAATAGTTTAGGAACGACTATTCACTTTAATGCTTTCGGCTTAAATTAAACTTTGGTAACGATTGGAACTATCCTACATAGTTATTATATACATGTGTAATTTCCTCTTGGACAATTTATTTTTTAAAGGTAATGTCAAAAGCCGGCTGGCGAGCGTGCATAGAGAGATCTGTGCATGTTAAAGAAGATACCGAGGTGTGTAAGGACCGAGTAATATGGCACTCGGTACTCCTCGCCTACGATGCAAGGGACTTGGCGTGAATATATAGTTAGACAGGTAGATATTCATTTTACAGCATGTACATATACGTAATATCGGATTAAAGTCAAAGTCAAAGTCAAAATCTTTTTATTCTGTAAAAATGGCTACATTTGTTTGGAATCGTCACAATTTTTTTCCCTACCGTGCAGTTTATGACTAGGTGAGCACTGATAAAAATACTGCCAAAAAACTCAGGCATCCCTCTTTTGGTATCCAAACAAATTTACATATTTTATTAATTACATTATAATTGGATCGACTCACTCCCAGGCATTTTTATCATTAATATAGTTAGATACTTTATAATATGCCCTGCTACACAATTTGGCTTTAATAGTAGTTTTAAATTTGTTACTTGACAATTCTCTTATATTGCTGGGAAGTTTGTTATAGAACCGTATACATTGCCCCATAAAAGAATTACTTATTTTGTGGAGACGGCTTGCATGTAACACAAGATTATGCTTATATCTAGTATTTATGCTATGAGTATCACTCTTTTTACAAAATAAGTCTATATGATTATAACAAGTAGTTATTGTACATGACCCTGTTAGGATATTGAGATACAAGGAAATTATCCCTATTATTATACAAACATATCATTACAGTTTTGAAGACAAATTGACGTTATAATATATAATTTCAATACTAAATTGAATTAGATTTAAATATTAAGTTTATTTAAATGGTTCACAGTTTTTTAATAGATACATAGTTGGATTGTATAGCGAGGTTGAAATTGCAGTTATTTTGTGATTATGTTATTTAGAAATTCGTCGATAGGTTAACATTATATATTTATTATGATTTCTTTTCTAAATTTATAGGTAAGTATGTTGTGTTAAGCTCAGGCAGTGATAGCCCAGTGGATAAAGGACCAGCCTTTAATCCGATTCGAATTCTGATGTGGGCATGTACTACTGAACTCATGTTTTTAGAATTATGTATATTTGTAATTATCACTTGCTTACAGGTGAAGGAAAACATCGTG
Source organism: Pyralis farinalis (assembly GCA_947507595.1). NCBI lineage: Eukaryota > Metazoa > Arthropoda > Insecta > Lepidoptera > Pyralidae > Pyralis > Pyralis farinalis. The sequence goes on from OX382278.1 coordinate 10,121,527, forward strand.
AGGAAAGCTGCACGTATAAAAAATATATTTCGAACTACGTATGACCTAACCTAAAAAAGACCTAACCTAATTTGCCCTGTGAGCTGTGGAAGTCTAATTTCTTAAAAATTCGATTCGATCTTTATGAAATCTTAGGCTTCTTTAAGCTTTTAGATCTTTAGGCTATTTAATCTTAGGTAACGGTCACCGCCAATCCTGATAGAAAATGGGATATCGCTAAGAAGATGAAAACTTTGAGTTGTGAATTTAGTTCCCTGCAAATTCTATTCAAATATATTTCAAATACGCATACGGTCTGCCTGTTGGTAAACAGGCACTGTAGTTTAAGGATAGATGTCTGGGGGTGGTACTCATGCGATGCTGACTCTGTAAAAACTCTATTTTTAGGGTTCCGTACCCAAAGGGTAAAACGGAACCCTATTACTGAGGCTCCGCTGTCCGTCCGTCCGTCCTTCTGTCACCAGGCTGTATCTCATGAACCGTGATAGTTAGACAGTTGAAATTTTCACAGATGATGTATTTCTGTTGCCGCTATAACAACAAATACTAAAAAATAGAATAAAATAAATATTTAAGGGAGCTCCCATACAACAAACGTGATTTATTTTGCTGTTTTTATAGATAATGGTACAGAACCCTTCGTGTGCGAGTCCGACTCGTACTTGGCCGATTTTTTTTTTATACTTCGTCGGGAGGCATACAAGCATACGGCCCACCTGATGTAAAGCGGGTACCGTAGCCTGTTAACACTCGAGATAAGTATCACTGGTGCGATGCCTCCTCTGCTGCTTACACAGCCACTCCTTGGGGGCTTACTGGTGGACCTCACTCACACGCAGGAACACATCAACCCTCTAGGGAGTTGTTATTTGGCTGCGGTTTTCTGTGAGGTGGAGGTACTTCTCCAGACGGGCTGCTTTGTTGTGCCCTACCTCTGTTAAAACATCCAGACCAAGACAAACAGACATGTTCATGCACACAAATGTTTGCCTTGTGTGGGAATCGAACCCACGAGCATTGGTGTCAAAGTCGCGTCATTCACGACTGAGCCACCGAGCTCGTCAATAATAACATTCTTGAATAACCTCATGCAGCAGTCCCTTGGCTAAACCTCGACTGGGAGAACATTTCACAACATGAGAGTTCTCGGAAGAAAAACTTCACTGAAAATGCTAGATACTGGAACAACCAATGTTCATAAAATTCCGACCCCTCAATTATCAGCGATCTTAACATAACAGTTACTTTCAAAATACAATTCTAATTTAACTTACGTAATACGTAGGTATCCGATTCGTGCAGATAATCCGTCTCGTATCCCTACATTGCTTAAGCTACAACTAAGTTTTAAGCCACACACACGTACGTCCTATATACAGAGCACCAGTTAACATAGAGAAGCTTCGAATCAAAACATAGTAACTCTAAATAAGCGGTAGTTAGTAGTAATCCTCTGTGTATCGAGAAACTGAGGATAGAGATGTGCCGATTCATAATTTTACTACTCGATACTCGGACATTATCACGTTTTCAATTTTATTGTAGGATCACAAAACCTATATGGGATAAAATGGAGCTTAAAGCTTGACTAGTATATAAGTTACTACAATGAAAAACTTCATTATAGTCCGTTCAGTACTTTTGTGACAAAGTGAAAGTACAGAAACTCCTAATATGTTCTAAAGTAATTTTGAAAACCCCCTTAAAAATTGAAATTATAATTTGAGTACGTAAGACATTACAAATTACACATAATATGAGTTATATTTTGTAAACTTAATTATGACCGAGAGAAAGTAAAAACTTATGCGCGTCTTATGGCGCTCGGTTCTCTCTGCCTACCCCGCAAGGGACTAGACGTGAAGATATACATAGGTACATTTGAAGGTATCAGACTAAAATATTAAGTCATAAAGTAATCTAATGTTGTTTTTCTAATAAAATAAATTACATGCAATTTGATCTAACCTGCTTTGTGTGCTTCCGCCACCAATTAGTTCATGCGGCCTAGCGCCGGCCAGCACCCACCCACTACTGTTAGTAAGTGCAACATGCCGACGCTGCCATGGCTGCTCCGGTAGTCTCTGCCTCGGCTGCTGCGGTCGTCCGACATCTGGAACAGAATCCGCATGCCCCCACCACCACCGTCGCTGCCACGACTGGCCTGGTCGTCGCTGCGACACGTGTTTCGCCTCTCCACGAAGCGTCATCAGGCGCTGTAGATGTTAATCGTAAGAACAACATACTACAAGTGACAAATCCATCGTAGTGCCGTCCCTTATATTGTACTGAGGGTGGGGGTGGATGGTGTGAGTGGAAAGATATTTAATAGAGGGGAATCTCTTTGCGTGTTTTCCTTCACCGCGTGTAACTGATAATTACCAATATATACATAAATCTGAAAATACGAATTTAGTAGCACATGCCAGGATACGAACCGGTTACCGGGTGGTCAATCGGCCTGTTCTTTATCCACTGGTCTATCACTGCTATAACACAACGCATCGTTCGACCGGTGAAAATATAAAATATACGAAAGCCACAGTTTAAATACCTAATGGTAATATTTTGCGTGCAACATGCAGTGAAACAGTGTCGAGTGTACAAAGCCATAAGCCGGTATGAATGTGACCACGTGTCCCCTTTCGCTACAGCGAGCTAACTTTGAGGAAAGCTGATCCTAACAGATGCGACGTGTCTGTTTTAGCATACCTACATGCTCTCACATGAATGCCGAGAAGTGCAGAGGAAGTGCTTTAAGCTTTACACTTACGTATAGTGTAACAGGTACATTGAACATATAATTAACCAGTACAGGGTGTTGGGAAGTTCGACGGCGTAGTTGCGCGTGGTGTGGTAATCGAACCCACTCGTTAGGACGAGCGCCCTGTACTAAGATATATCTATATTGTCGGGTTAAAATTGCATAAAAATGGTTACAAAACGTTTTTGCATGCAATTTTTTTCTGTGAGACGAAGGTACTTCCACTGTGAAGGGTTGTTTTGATGTGCCCTAACTCTCTTAAGAATACCCATACTAAGACAAACAGACATCTCAAATGTTTGTCTGTGTGGGATTGAACCCACGAGCGTTGGTGCCAAAGTCATAACGTCATAACTATTCTATGTACATATTGTATATATTCATACCCTGCATTAATATTCTGACTGCTATGGGCGTCTCTGCAACACGTGTTTCATCTCTCCACGATACATCCTCAGGCGGCGTAGATGTTGGTCATTAGAATAATGTATTCATTTGTAGCATGTCATTCTAACGACTGACATCTAGTGCCTGAGGATGCCTCGTGGGGAGGTGAAACAGGTGTCGTAGAAACGACCAGGGCAGCCGGGGCAGCAACGGTGGCGGGTGTGCATTCACCCGTGCATTTCTGTTCCGAGGCAGAGGCAACCGGAATCTACTGACGTGATGTGACAGTGGATGTGTGTCGGCACTAGTTCGCATGAACTAATTTGTGTTGAAAGCATACTACGTTTGGACTTTTTTATCGCCCATTATGCTCTAGTAATATTAAAATATATGTTCAAAAACATGGAAAATTGATACATAAAAGTAAAAAAGTCATGGTTTTATTAGGTTACAACATTTACTTACCACATACTCGTATATAAGTTAGTAATATAACACGTGGACACAAGTGGACAGTTTTTACAACTACGATTAGGCATACTTAGAATATGAACTAAAAGCACATAGGTTAAACACCTTAATGCAAGGTTACATTCATTGTTAGAAAACAAACATCAGTGTCATTGGTAGGTATACCCACCTAGTTACATTTCACTTTATTGACAACTTTACCGAAAATAATCTTGTATTTATTTGTAACAAAGACTCATTCCAATATAGGCAGTTCAATTCCAAAAAAATGTACAATCAATGGTATTCGGTAAGCAATGCCTGTAGAAATGTTTGCCAGCCTCGAACCCAACTATATACTCCGTGGATTTTTCGGTACAGGAACTCCGAACATTCCTATACCCTTTGTAATGAAATAACGCCTAAATATACAGGGTGGAAAGATAGTACGGCCCTGTAAGTCAAAGGCTCCTCATTTATCTGACAAGCATCAATGCTAACAATACTTTTGTACTTTATCATCATCCTTTTAGTACGTATTTGTCTACAGCTGGGACCTGGGATAGAGAGTCACTCGCCTCGATCCTGAGCCAGCTGTATCCATCGACTCCCTACAAACCTTCTGAGGTCGTCGCTCCATCTAGTGGTGGGTCGTACCACACTGTATATATCGGTACAAGAATGCCATTCGAGAACCAATTTTTCCCCATCGCTTGTCGGTTCTATGAGAAATGCGGCTGGCCCACTAACACTTCAGGTTGCTTATCCTTTATGGCAGTTACTTCAGCGGATACTCATTTCTGATTCAATCATGCAGCACAGAGCATATCCCTTTCTATAACACGTTGTGTAAATATTATTAAACTACGCGTGAGGCAATAACATAACTTCAAACACAAACGGGACAGTCCCATATTTTAGGTCTAAAACTACGGGACATAGCGCTAAAACTAAGGACTAGACATGCCGACTAGTTGCGATTTACAAGGAGATCATTTTAAGGAGTAAATAATTTTATATGACTCAAAGTAAGTACATGAAGGTGTTATGTTAAAAAAAAAGAACCTGCAGTTCAACTTAGCACCGTTTTCAGGTATTGCAAATATGAGAACAGCTAATTTTACAATACAATATGTAAGAAATGACAATATTTTGTCATTTCTTACATAACAGAGTTTAATAACATATTTAGTCATACAACTCACTTATTTCCCCTGAGCAGACAATCACATACATTTCACAGAACAGAAAATAATGTATTTGCAAATAACCTTTGTTTTGTGTGCTTCCGCCACTATTTCATTGGTGGCAGAAACACAAATTCTCTTACAATCGCGTTTTTTTTATATTAGCTTAGCATAGTGGCTCCATTTCGCCTAATGGTAAGAAAAGAACGAAAAAACGAAAAGAGGAGTCCAAATTGCAGCGGCAACTGAGAAAAGACTTCAGGTCCTGTCAGTTGACATTGCCATGGGGCCAGCATCAAGCAAGGTGCTTCTTCACGCTTCCTTTGAAGGATCCCATACCTATTGTAAGAAAGAGGAAAGACATGTGCAGGCAAGGCGTTCCACTTTATAACGGTACGACGGAGATAGGAGATGCTGAACTTTTTTTGAGTGTAATAATGACATCGCAATCCTGCACGTATGGTTCTATGACGGAAGGGAGAGGGTGGGATAAGGGAAAATAGTTCTTCAGAGCGCTCGCCATGGTATGTATGTATATCTTCACGCCAAGTCCCTTGCGGGGTAGGCAGAGAGAACCGAGCGCCATAAGACGCGGTCCTTACATACTTCACTCGCTTCTGTGACATTCATATCTCTTTTCATGCACGCTCGCCGGTTCCTGGGGCCCCTGACATGACCTTCTGATAAAACACGACCAATTTGGTCATGGTAGGTTAGTCTCGGTCTTCCTCGGCTCCTACATCCTTCCACTTTTGCATTGTATATCTGTTTCGTCATTCTTTCGTCTCGCATTCTTTCTACATGTCCGAACCAATGGAGCATGCCTTTTCTTATCTTAACACCGACACTCCCTTTCAGACCAACTCTTTCTCTCACGTCTTCATTACGAACGCGGTCAGCAAGCATTATGCCAAAAATTTTGCGCAATGCTCTCATCACGACGCATTTATTCTACTCTTATGCTCTCTCTGCCATAACTTAGCGTTGGAATTAGCACCGCGTTCTGTACAGCGAGCTGTGCCTTCTGACTTAGATTTTGGCTGCCTAGAAGTTTACCCAACGCTCCATTCACCCTATACCTATACCTCGCCATGGTAAAAGCGGTAAAATATGCTTAGCGAGCCAATATGTCCCTACGAAGTTGAAGAGGTTCTAGGTTTTTGGTGACCGTCGATTATGGCCCTTTGTTATTCAGTTGCGAAAAGTAAGCTCATTCTACATATTTTATTATAATTTTGTTTATTTGTTTTACAAAAATATTATGTTATAATTTTTAAAACATAGTATGTTATACGTTATTATTTTTTGAATTAGCGTAAAAATATGATATTGTTATTCACAAATTGATACTATGTCTTTTCGTTTATTGAGTTTTATTACAATTACATCAATATTTTCGAAGCGTCTGCTACGAACTGTATCCATATTTCCGCACACGCCTATCAAATGACCGACTTTATAACCTATCATATAAGATATATAAATAATAATAATCTATCTATCTACTAATAACTTCACGTCAAATCCCTTGCAGGGTAGGCAGAGGGAACCGAGCGCCACATGACTCGATCCTTACACACCTCACTCGCTTCTTTAACATTCATTGCTCCTCTCATGCACGCTCGCCGGATTCATAGGCTCCAAATAAATAAAATAATACTATAAACAATATAGTAATAATAATACTATATAGAAAGGTAAAAATAACATAATAATAGTTACAACCCCGTTTAATCTACGGTTCAGTGTAAGGTTCGTTCATTGGGCGAAAGTTTTAGAGCCGGGAACAATTGCGACTTGACCGGGATCACGTGGAGTGTGGGTCGGAACAACTAATCCCGGGAAAGTTCCGTTTTCATTACCACCTTCGGTAATACATGAGTTCGGTTTTAGTCGGTAAAACATCGCCAAATCGTGTATATTTAATGCCTTAATGGAATCCGTTTCAAAGTTTTCCAGTAAGCTCCTGAGGAGTTTCTGTGTTAGTAGCAGAGCACCGCGAGAGATGTTATATTGCAAGCGGGTATAGGTTACGGTAACAACTTTCCATCAAATTCGTTTCATTTAAAAAAATCTTTATTGCGTTGACATTTTGTAGAGAGGTAGGGCGCCGAAGCCCTAGAGAGTTGTTTGTTCCTGCGTTTGATTGAGGTCACCAGTATGCTCCTAAGAAGTTGCTGTTAGCAGCAGAGGTGGCATCGCGCGAGTGATACTTAGTGTGTTGCAAGCTTTCATAGACTACGCTAATCGCTTTACATCAGTTGGCCATATACTTGTATGACTCCCGACATTGCATATAAAAAAGAGACATACTATCCGTGTCATATAGGATATTAAATGATATGACATACGCATAAAGTTCAAGTGTAAATATTTTACATATAATTATCGACAGTGAAGGCAATACATACAAACGAATATTTAAAACGAAATTGCGAAAGTATTTTTTTATACAACGTCGGCAGGCAATCAACCATATTGCCCACCTAATGTAAAATTGTTACCGTAGCTTATGAATACTTGTAATGCAAAGAGTATCGCTGGCTCGTTGCCATTCCTACAGCTAAAACAAAAATTCCTCGGGCGCTTATTAGTCCGGGACCCGAGAAAGGCTACTTATTATCTTAATTTTATGTTTAGATTAGAAATCTATATTCTTCTTTTTTCTAGCGTTAACTCATTAATCTATTAGGATTGGCGTAGTCTGCTACCTAAGCTTAAGGATTTGACCACGATACTGGTTAAGGTGGATTATGGCATTGAGCGACTGTCGTCAGACCTCCAAAACCTAGAGGGAAAACCAGATCTTTCGAAATATAATTTCTTGTACGTGCGGGTTTTCTCACGATGTCTTCCTTTATCTCCTAACAAGTGATAATTTAAAATATGTACATAAATCTAAAAACACAAATACAGTGGTACATGTCTACACCAGGATAAGAACCGGGGACCAGGGGCTGTTTCGTTGTCCACTACGTTACCACTGCTTCTTCGTTCTAGTCTAAATTATAATAAATTAATTACTAAGCCGCAACTAATATAGAATAAACGTTCATAAAGTTAGCTCGACGCATATAAACTCCGTGGTTCTCAAATACACAGACTAAATAGATAATTTAACTGAATACACTCGGGATTTACTCGACCCGAGTACATGAATGTATGATTGAAACCTCCACGCGATAAATAGTTTCTCATAAGAGGGTGTATCCTTAAGTATTTTAATTTCTCTATTTATCTATAACTTCACGCCAAATCCCTTGCGGCGTAGACAGGAAGAACTGAGCGAACATTCATTGCTCTTCTCACACAAGCTCGCCAGTTTCTAAGGCTCCTGACATCACCTAATACTATATTTTAATTTAAATAATTTAACAACTCTCCTCTTCTTAATCCTTTAGGATCTGCGGGGAGTACCTTAGCCCAAGGTTTTGGTGAAGATACTGATTTTTATACGAGGTGACTCCATAGTCTAGAGAGAAAACCAGAAAATCTTTTTTAGGTGTAAGCTCATACGTCTTTCGAAATATATATTTATTAGACGTGCCGGTCCATCACCGCCGAGCTAGTGATAATTACAAATATGTACATAAATCCGGAAATACGAATTTAGTGGTACATACCATGATTCAAACCGGTAACAAGTTGGCCGGACCTTTATCCACTGGGTTATCACCGCTCAAATTGTTCCACTTATGGAGGTAACTGAAACATTACAATGGAATTGTATTGATTTTTTATAGTCCTCAAAAAATAGGGTTTCCTCAATTTGACATGCACTTGAGCGGTGTTTTATATTTTTAAATTGAAATCGTTTTTTTTTTAGGAAAGTTTTCCACATAGATATATTAAAAAATAGAAACCTTACCTGACTATAAAATTTGATCCAAATCGTTAGAGAAAATTTGTATATAAATACGAATTGTTTGTTTCATGTTATAATCCTGTATTTTCTTCTATAGTATGTACAGTTTTTTGGTTATATTAGATCAAGTGAGGAAGAGATAGTTCTCACTTAAGGAAAAATGTTTAACAAATGTTTGTCCTGTGTGGGCATCGATCCACGAGCGTTGGTGTCAAAGTAACGTAACAGCGCGTTCCGCCACTGCGCCACCACGCTCGTCAAATTACTAGAAATCGATTATTGTTTCTCTACTCCAAACCATCTCAATTCAAACACAAAATTCCAATTTTTATACCATAGACAAAAACAAAATATACTATTCGTTAACAGATTCAAAACTCGTGTATAAGGATAAAAATGTAACATCACGGACATAGTTGTTATTAATTCCATGTCACGGACACACAGGCGGCGGCCACAGAGGAAGTACCCACTACGTGCCTAGACTGCGACACTGTACATCATACACTCTGTGTATATGTTACGGTCAATGTGATATACACGGAATTTTTAATAATTACTAGTTATAGACACGCTTTTTAATGCCGAATTGTGTAAAGGCCGAATCATATGGCGCTTTTCACTCTGCCTACCCTAGTAAGCGAATTAACGTAAACTATACGTCGATCGAAGATGACGAGCCCGGTGATCGAGTGCTGAACTATGGCTACTTTAACACTAAAGCTTGTGGGTTCGATTCTCACAGAAGAAAAACTTATGCGGTATGAACATGTCCGTTTGACTTGGTCTGGGTTTTTAAAAGAGGTAGGGTGTAGCAAAGTAGCCTGACTGGGGAAATACATAATAATATTAACTCTCTAGAAGAAGAAGTTGTATTATTGCGAGTGAGTGATGTTACTAGTAAGCTCCCTAGGTGTTACAGTGTGAACAGCAGAGTTATCATTTTTTGTAATTGGTGTTGCTATATTAACAGCAGGGGTATCATTTTTTGTAATTGGTGTTGCTGTGTGAACAGTCTTCCTGCGACCACGGACGCTGCAAAGCGTTCGAAACGTCAGGTTTAACAAAATAAATAAAACACGCGATACTTCCGTTAAAAATTGTTTAATTCAATGTGCAACAATCGCGAAAACCTAAGACAATACTATTCATAGATCTTTTCATGTACGCTCGCCAGTTCCTAGGGCTCCTAACCTTCACCTTCTGATAAATCACGTCCAATTTGATCATGGTAGGTTAGTCTTAGTCTTACTCACTTTCGCATTGTATATCTGTTTCGTCATTCTTTCATCCCGCATTCTTTCTACACGTCCGAACCAACGGAGCATGTCTTGTATAAAAGTAGATATGTTGAATTTCTGCATATTCCTAGTTATAATTAACCGAAATTTGAGTTAGAATAAAGTGTTTTTTTTTTGGTTACGTTAAAGTATGAATATACCGTAATCCGTCCAAACGTTGGTACCCGCTCAATTATTGGAATAACAAGATTCTAGTACTTTGGATAGAATGTGTCAATAATGGCGTTTGTGAATAAGTGTATACCTTCAATCTTTTTTATGGTAACTAATTACTGACTGAAAACAACATATTGATAAAAAGTTTGAAAGACTTGTCCGAATTAATTATAAATTGTTTTAATCAAATTCAATTCCTTTCGGCATTAAATATTACTAATTATGAAAGTTCTTAAGTGCCAATAATTGGATGAATTAGCCCCTACTTGGGAGATTATGACTAAAATATAGTTTATACTTAATCATTTAAATGTTTTATTCAAATATTATCCATAACTTAAGAGAGGTAGGGCTCATCAAAGCTGCCCGTTTGGAAAGTACCTTCATCACACAGAAAACCGCAGCCCAATAATAACTTCCTCGAGGGTTGTGTTCCAGCGTGTGAGTGAGGTCAACAGTAAGCTCCTAAGGAGTTGCTGTGTTAGCAGCAGAGGAGGCATCGCGCAAGTGATACTTAATACTTAACTTATTTACAACCGTGCATAGGCTATATATAACCGCTTCACATCAGGAGGGCCGTATGCTTGTAAGCCTTCCGACGTTGTGTAAAAAAAAAAGCCTGTCCATAAAGCTTATTACAATTATTGTGTCGAATGTATGTACAGCCGGCGTGAACTTTGGGCTGTTTAAGTCAACTGAGCCTACTTGAACTTATCCCGAGGGGTTCAGTTACCCGACTTAAAATATGCATTAAGTCAAGTGGGCTCAGTTAACTAAAGAACCAAATTGATACACTCAGCAGTGCTCTCCGAATGTGCTGCGCAGTATGAATAGTAATACTTAATCCTTGTATTGCAAGCTATTATAGGCCACAATTCCGATAATTGTTTTATACTGGAACAATTTAAAGTTCAAGAATAATAAAGAAATTAATCCAAATGTTAAGTTATGTCTGATAGGGGAAATATATGTCTGATAGGGGACAATTTTTATACAATTAAGTTACGATTTTTTTTTAAGATTCTAAGACAAACGGAAGTGTGGGTATTGATAACACGCCAATTAGATGCTATGGAAATATATGTCTGATAGGGGACAATTTTTATACAAATAAGTTACGATTTTTTTTTACCATTGAGGTGGCAAACAAGCGTATGACCTGCCTGATGGTAAGCAGTTACTGTGGCCTATGGACACTAGTCACTCCGTGGTCGTAATTCGTTCGTTGTTGATCCTGTAAAAATCCTCGTTTGTTAGAACATCGTTACACCATTTTTAAAGAAACTCTTACTGTTCCATGGTAAATCTTCAGAGAGCTCATTCGACAACTTAACAGTTTTCGAAAGGAAGCTTCTCTGGAGCCACACAGTACGCGACCATTTGCGTTTTCTGTATGTGAGCATGATTTCTGCCCATTAGGTCGTCGGCGAGTTTTAGGGTTGTAGAAGGAAACTGTTGGCATAATATCAAACAACTAGAAACGTAATAATAATTATTAATTTATTTGCAGGACTGTAAGTTCATAAATAAATTTAGAATTGATATCTTTAGCAGTATTTTTTTAAAGTATTCTGACGGTCAGACATATCGACGACGAAGTATCAGGATTTCGTTTTTATCTTTCAGGTTACGAACCCTAACAAGTTCAAATAACCCGCAATACTATACAGACAACGCCGAAAGTAAAACCAACTCCACACAATGATATAAGTTAAGCAAAATGAAGAAGAACAAACTGAAAGTAGCCTTAGGGAGTGCTAGTTAGCAGAAAAAGCTGGAAAGTCTCGACTTGCGGTGAGCTTTCCAAGACAGTGAAGTTTTGTAGGTATATCATTATGGGTACGCGGTTCTTTAAAAGGTTTATTAAGCATAGGTAACATAGATAAATAGGTAAGGAAGAAAGGCATTTGTACACCGAATATTAAGAATTACTAGAAGTTGTAAGGTTCGCGTCTTAAGGCGCTCGGTTCTCTCTGACAACCCCGCAAGGGATCGGCCATAAAGATATTAATAGATACGCTAAGCTTCGTTATGAGAAATGCTTCTTTTCTTACAATTGGTGCCGTTGCGAGGCCTTTATTAGGTATAGTTTGAATGCCTGTTTTCAGGCGTAAAGCAATATTTTCCATTTATTTGCAGCTAATTGAAATATATAAAAAAATAAATAATTGAATTTGTAGCTATTGAATTAAAATATGGTACATACACAGTGTTTGGTATAAATTTAACATAAATTTTAAAACGACGGCAGAGAAACCCTCAAAATGTATATCATAGTGAAATAAAACTTTTTAAATAATACAGTGGAACCGACTTCTGACTTGAAATTGACCCCAGCTTGTACATAACAACTATGTAAATAGGCGTCGACTTCAATGAGTAAGATTCCACATTTTGATTTAAAAGGTTTCATTTCATAATATTTTAATTTATTATTACATCAAATCGTATCACGTAGAAGTATTTACTTCAAATCTTCACTAAAAAAGAATAATGAAAATCGATTCACAAATAATAAAGATGTTAGGTGAAAAATGTGTTCCACACAGGGGATTTAGGTTTTTTAAGACTTTATGAAAAAATTTACACCTTACGTCACTAAAACTTATATGGGATCACTCTCGAGTTATGCCCGCTATACAATAAAAAAAGAATCATCAAAATCGATTCACAATTTGGCGTAGCGTACATACTTCTCCTTTTTTGGAATTTGGTTAAAAAGTAACCCTACCGCTTTTATTGAATGAGATTTCATTTCATATATTTTTAGGTTACTGGCTTTGAAAAATATGTTTGTCTACTACACACATATTTTCAGGTATATTTAGATATTATTTATATTAGACAGGTAGGTGAATTCAGAAATAAAGACAGCATATATATGATAAGCTAGTTTTCTCACGATATTGATAGAATATCAATTTTCATATCAACGCATTAACGCACTTTCAAAAATTACATTATTTACTATACGCATCTTCAAAGATCAAATTGTTTCAGAAGTATTTCGATACCTTCGTAGCATTTCCACGTAGCCCTTTTCCGTCTACACTTAACTAGGTTCTCACACATCTCATACACTTACGTCATAAGGCGTCCCAAATACACGCATATTGCAAATCACAATAGCGCGTAATAAAGGTTTTCCTAAGTGTTTCAGACACACTCTCTGCAAATATTTAAAGAAAAAACCTTAGATGTAAAGTATTTTATAATTTTACTACATATACCATTAATCATACTGTGTTAGTATGGTGTAGAGACCTCTACACCATGGAAACTCAACCATACCGATTTTTATATAGACACCCCATTTATTTTTACATTTTCAGTCAGTCAGGACTTTGAATTTTATATGTATAAATAGAACTTGTATGACGATGGAGATCAGTGGTGGCTATGAGAAGCCCTCAAGGGTTAAGCTGAGTTAAGGCTCTATACATAATCATCATTTCCAAAGAGCCATTCGCCTCGATCTTAAACCACCTGCATCTATCGACTCTCTACATATCTTTTAAGGCCGTCGCTTCATCTAGTGGGAGGTCGTCCCACACTGCGTGTACCAGTACGGGGATGCTATTTGAGAATCTTTTTTCACTAGCCGTTTTCTATGAGCTATGCAGCAAGTCCACTGCCACTTCGCTTGCTTCCTTTGTGCTATGTAGGTTACCTTAGTTTTACTTAGTTATAATATACAGAAACAGCAAAATGTGTAATGTCAATTTAACAAATTTCCTTACAAGAAAACAAACATAACCCGTAGTTATTTTTGTACATCACATAAAAAGAGATCTCTTCAAATACCGCAGTGAGACTGAGTGGCTGGCTTTCAGTATTACGCGTCCTATTTTGCGTTATAACATACTTAGTTTTTATGAGATCTTTGGCAGTGTCTAGAGGATTAGTTTTTGTCCTCGATTTTAAGTTTACCATTTTTTAGCAACGCGACAAGGGAAATAACTCTTCATAATTAGGTTTGGAACCTCGGAGAGTCGTTAGTGGGAATCACATAGTATACGTTGTTAAATATAAAATATCTATATTTAATTAGTTTGTATATTAGGATTTCGTGCACAAGGGGTCCTAACGGTTCATTACTATGACTTAATAAGTGGTGAAACGCTCGTGGGTTGGATTCCCATACATGACAAACATTTGTATGCATGAACATGCCTGTTTGTTTTGGTCGATGTTTTTAAGAGAGGTAGGGCGCATCAAAGCAAGTCTGAGGAGGTACCACCACCTCACAGAAAAATCGCAGCTACTCGTAAATAACAACCTTCTAGAGGGGTGTTGTGTTCCTGCGTGTGAGTTAGGTCACCAGTAAGCTCCTAAGGAGTTGCCGTGTTACCAGCAGAGGTGGCATCGCGCGAGTGATACGTAATGTTTTGCGAGCGTTTATAGGATACGGTAACCGCTTACCATCAGGTGGGCCGTATGCTTGTATGCCTTCCGACGTAGCATTAAAAATGAAAAATATCGTGATCGTACAATTGAGTAAGTATATATATATCTAACGTAATGCCTTTTCTTTAACATTGTAAATTTATTAGGTATTTTAACTTAAAACCTAGTATTTGTGTATAATATCTATATATAAAGTCTAGCGTATACAGCAACTTATGAAATATATTAGCTCTAATGTAGCGGTACAAAGCTTCAAAATATTCAATAAAATTAAATATAATGGCTCTTAAAAAGGGTTAAAGGCACGTTTCGAAGCAAAATGTTTCCCTTACGAATTCAACACGCACGTTACTATAGAAAAGCTTACTCCATTTCATTTTTGCTTCCCGGTGGGGACGCAAAACCAGTGATCCGAAACGCTTGTGATTGGATAAAGGGTTCCGCAGCGGAATTTGGCGAGAGCCGAGTGCACGCTCGTGTCGATCTTTATACCGCCGCATTATTTACGACGCTATATTATTCTGGTTGAATACATTTTCTAGGAAATACTACTCTAGAATTACGAAGTCACTTTGACGAGCCATTTTCAGAGACGCGCATAATTTTTAATGTAATTCTAAGTAACTACGAGTACCATTTAGACCTCAATGAATATGAGCACGCTGATATTTAAGACATCAAAGCAGCCCGTGTGGAAATGTACCTCCACCTTACAGAAAAATGCGGACAAATAATAACTCATTGAAGGGATGTTCTGAGAGACTTTTTTTTCGTCGTCGGGGAGCATACCAGCACAATTTTGCAATACATTAAGTATCAGACGCGCGATGCCACCTCCACTGCTAACACAGTAACTCCATTGGAGCTAACTGGTGGCCTCACTCACGCAGAAACACAACAACCCTAGGGAGTTGTTGCTTGGCTGTTGTTTTCTGTGAGGTAGAGATACTTCCCCAGACGGGCCGCTTTGATGCCCCCTACCTCTCTTAAAAATTCCCAGTCCAAGACAAACAGGTATGTTCATGCACTAACATGTTCGTCCTATATGGGAACCGAACCAACGAGCGTTGGTTTCAAAGTAACGTGACAGCACGTTTCGCTATTGCACCACCGAGCTCGTCAAAATGTTACTAATAAGCTTCTGAGAGGTTGTTGTATTAGCAGCGATGCTCATTGTGTTGAGTTAGAATTAGTAACAATATATGAAGTAAGCCGTAAGTTTACTTGCCTCCCGACATTGTATAAAAATAATACAATTAATTCAACTTTTCATTTTAGGTATTTTAATTATCACTTACTCAGCGGTGAAGCACATCATAGTGAGGAAGCCAGCACGGTCATGAAATTATATTTTGAAAGATAGATAGATAGATATCATTTTTATTTGCATCTTCATTCACATACATAAAATGCTTACATTAAAATTATTTTTATTACAATGTGTGTGTGTCCAAGCACATCATGTATGTGCCAAAGTATGACAAAAAGGCTGCAGCTCAGTGTCAGTATTGCTCAAGAGCAAAACACTGGTTTTCAGCTGTAACCTAGGGTCAGCTACAAGATATGCACGCAACAGTTTTACTATTGTTAATGCTATATTTCCACACACTAAATTTGCACTGGAATTTCTTTCTTTTTTTTCATGACAAGACAAAGCAACAAATCACACAAATAAAGGCAGCTACCAGAATTACATGTCCTGAATATACCATGATGGTAAATCGAAGCGTTGTTCATCTAATATAAACAATCTATATTTATGTTTGAAGCTTTTTTTACTATTGAGAAGTCGCAGTGGCGGAGGTATGTTGTTCCAACATTTGGTGGCTTGATACCGAAAACTGCCGTTAAAAGCAACAGTTTTATGGGAATATCCGAGCAGCATAAAACGTCTAGGTCTGGCGCTGTAGAGCCTATTTGATCGAGGAAAGTTCAGCTTGTTGTACAGATATTCTGGTTGTTTTTTTTTTTTTTTTTTTATTAATAGTTGTCATATCCACAGGCTCTTTGGCCCGTGCCTTTGTTTGTTTGTCATTTTTTTTTTGTCAGATTGTTAGTTTTTTTATTTATCGCTCCGCAAGTGCGATTACAATAAGTGCCTTATTACTAGTTTTTATTTTAAGCAGAAAGAGGGACGAGAGACGCGGGCAGACCAGTCCCTCCGAGCGGCACCCGTTCACGAGTTGACGCAGAGGGCAGCCATCACCGTGCTCAACCATATTTTAGGGAACTCGATGACCCGCCCCCCAACGCCGCCGCCCGTCTAGACATTTTAGTGAGCACGACTGCTGGCATCTCTCATCTCTATCCCTGCTTTAGTCACTTTTGTTTCTTCCGGAAAGGAAGGGAGATGGCATCCCGGAGCCTTGCCATGACGCTCTTCCCCTCTCTCAGTCTACTGGTTTGGGAGGAGGAGGAGAGACCGCTCTCTGGGTTTTCGGAGCTTTGGGTCAACTTTTTGATGACCTTCTCGTCTCTCGCCCTCATCGCCATCTTAAGGTTATAGTCCCTGATATGTTCCGTTGTCGCGGTCTCGGCTCGCTGGATAAACCGAGCTGTCGCGTCGTTATCGAAACAGTCTGTGTGGTATACACAGCTGTCCGTGTGTCTAGAGACCGCGACAACGGCATGGGGGACACTTTGGAGGAGGTGGGATTTTTTGGAGGTTGTGCGCACAATAATCACTGACTCGCACGTTAGTCCCTGTGCTTCATGTATGGTCAGGGTGCGGGAACCCGAATTTGCTCCATAGCCCTGGCTGATAAGGAGTGCCTTCTCAGCCTGGGTGTGGACAAGGTAAAGCGTGTTGTCCTGTTTCGGGATCCGCTCCCCTGTAAACCGCTTCAGCGATAGGGATTTAGCGCGAGTCTTGGCCGAGTATATGCCACTGTAGATTTCTCTAAGGGCATACGCTACGTCCTGTGGATTCCTGTACGTACAAAGGAGATTTTGGGAGATTGACGTCACAAGGTTGGGTCTGTTGTATAGGGTGGTGAACAGATTGTTCCTGTCGATGTAGGGAAGCTGGTTGTCGTCTCCGATCAGCAGGGCTTCACTGGCTCTGGCTAGTTGTATTGCCATAACTATGGATCCGAAATGGTTCATAAGGGCTTCGTCCACCATTAGGCGTGTACACGTTTCGCCCTTATGTAGTCCATTTACTAGTAGGGATGCCATAGTCCGCACTCTCTTTTTGGCTAGGTCGCCAAAACGCGTTTCCAGTTTTTCCCTGAGATCAGTGGCGGCCTCAGTTGTCGTTGTCACTATGATGTCTCCAGCCAGGTCGGCTTGTGACACCACCCACGTGGATTTCCCGCAGCCGGGGACTCCGTTAACCCACGTGATAGTGGGTCTCACCCAGTGCTCCGGGCTTACGCCTTTGAACAGGTCCCCCGCTATGGCTTCTGCCATATCGAGGATCCTGTCGTCCAGCATTACCCTTGTGCACTTGGCTACCACCACCACCGGGTCCTCGGTCGGTGTTTCGAATGTGATTCTCCCTTCCTCGCTCTTCTCGTCCAGGGGAACAAAACCATTGGTTGCGCTGTATGCTGCCATGTACGACCCCGACATGTTACCCAGTATTACTAGGTTCCTGTCGCTGTCGTAGATCGCTGCCTCAGCTTCGCCTAATTTTATCCGTAGCAGTTCCTGTGAGCCGCGGTGATAAGTCTGCAAGATGGAGTTGCAGGTATCCATGTTGACTTTCCGCGTTGCTCTGGTGACTGCCACGAACTCGATGAAGGCGTTTACCATGTGGTCTTGCGGCTCCCGAGCCGGTCTGAGTTTGGGGGGGATCACTTGTCCCATGTCTGCTCTGGTGCGGGGGTCAGCGGGAGGCTCCGATCCGTGGCGAGGAGGCATCTGTATGAACTTTTCGACCGCCGCTTCCATAGACAGAGCTCTTTCCACTTCTCTTTTTTTTCTTGCGGAAGGTTGGGCCACCGATTGGACACTCCTGTTGAGGGTCGCCAATATGGTGGAGAGTATGTGGCTGGGTTCCTTGCTCTTCTGTTCTGCCAGGCACCTTTCCTGCATCACCCGTTGTTGTAGACGTTCCGACCCACTGACGTGGGGGTTAACAATCGGGTGGTCCCAGCAGTCCCTGGGAATCAGTTTGGCACCTGGGTCCCGGGATTGGGCCTTAAGGAAACTTAAGTTTTGTCCCCTGTCCTCGTATATCACGATCTCGTGATTCTGCGAGGCCAGGAGAGCTCCTTCGTAGTCCTTAGTTCTCCCACTGAGGTATCCCACGACCATGGCGTCGACACTAATGATCTTAGCAGGTTCGGCTCCTTGCCCTATGAACTTCAGCATTGCGCACATCTGTTCGAACTCGGTGACTTCGTCCTCCGCGCAGAACAGTGCGATAGTTTTGTTGTTCTTTCGCACTATTCTGCACGTCTGGTTTCCGATTGTCACTCTTGAAAGTTCATTGAACATCTTGCGCCGCATGGTGGTCTTGCGTGTGCTTCCGTTCAGTAGGGCTCCGAGTCCCGGCGAGATCGTTACCGTTTTCCCTGCCAAGGCATTGCAGAAGGCAATCCCTGCTCTCTCCTCGCTGTCGTCCATATATAAGGCTACTCCTCTCAGGCGCAGTCCTGGTCGTCCGTTTTCTCCGCAAGTTAGGATGTCAAAGGATTTTTTGTCCTTTCTGGTTGTTTAAATTTTATAAGGTCGAACAGGAAGCAAGCGAGATGAAATTTTCTGCGCGATGACATTTTTAAGGTGGAAGCATTATTTAAATATGGTGTTATATGTGTACGCGAAAGACACTTCTTTCAAAATATAATTTCATGACTGTTTTTTATGGGTTAGGTCACACGTCTTTCAAAATTTAATTTCATGACTGTGCTGGCTTCCTCGCCATGATTTGCTTCACCGCTGAGTAAGTGATAATTACAATACCTAAAATGAAAAGTTGAATTAATTGTATTATTTATTTTATATTTTGAAAGACGTGTGACCCAACCCATGAAAGGTCCGACTTTCCCCTGGGCTATGGTGGTCCGACGGCAGTCCATGTTATAATCAGTATGAAATCCGTAGGCTTAGATAGCGCCGCTAATGAGATAACGCTAGACAAAAGAAGTCTTCACGTATTTTGTAGTCCTTAACATTTCTATATTTATCTTAAGGACTACAAAAGGTTAGCCGCCTATGTATTGCATTTAACCACCTTCTTCCCTAACCATCTCATCTACAATGTAAACAAGCTAGCTTCAGACTGATTAAATTGAAAACTGTAGTGTCAATCAGGTCTCTGTTTTGGTGGAATGCTTATGTAAATAGAGTATCTCAGTCATGTTAATTTGTTAATTCAATTTGTCAGAATCAGGAGGTTTTCACAATTTCACCATAATGGGAAACTTGCCCTACGTCAAGAAACTAGTTTAAAATTTCGTTTAATTGAGTGATGGGTTAGATGTTGTAGGGTATTGAGTAACTATTTATATCGATAAATACGTAAATGACGAGACGAGACGATAAATAATTGACGAGCTCGGTGGCTCAGTCGTGAATGACGCGACTTTTGACACCAACGCTCGTGGGTTCGATTCCCACACAAGGCAAATATTTGTGTGTATGAACATGTCTGTTTATCTTAGTCTAGATGTTTAAAGAGAGGTAGGGCGCATCAAAGCAGCCTGTCTGGGGAAGTACCTCCACCTCACTGAAAACCGCAGCCAAATAACAACTTCCTAGAGGGTTGTTGTGTTCCTGGGTGTGAGTGTGGTCACCAGTAAGCCCCCAAGGAGTTGCTGTGTAAGCAGCAGAGGAGGCATCGCGCGAGTGATACTTAATATATCGCAAGCGTTAATCGGCTACGGTACTCGCTTTACATCAGGTGGGCCGTATGCTTGTATGCCTCTCGACGTAGTATAAAAAAAATCTTCAATCAAAAACCTTTATTTTGATGACCCACTCAGTAAGATAACCCACCATAATGATTTCATTATGATGTCACATAGCCTGTGTTACTTGAGATAACTGAGAAATTCAAACGATGTCTCGTATACATACCATGCCACTCAAAAAGTATTACAAAAAAAAATTTTATATGTATGAGAGACTGGCCAGTTATTTTGAAAAAAAAAAAAGAATTTAAAAATAGGTATGTTCCAATTTCAAAATTTCCCCCAAATATTATTTGCGAACTAATTTAATTTATCGTATCTCATTGAAAAATGGATCTGCGCCGGGAACATTTTCGCGCTATGTTTTTTTACGATTACACGCCTGAAATTGGACAAATCGTACGATAGACTTCAAATGGCTTTCATGGATTAAGGCCCTTCCAAGGCAACCGTATATCGTTGGTATAACGAACTCAAGCGTGGTCGACTAACTTCGGGGATGAAGAAAGTAGTGGTTGTCCTTTGACGGCTATTACGGAAAACGTGCTAGCAGTGAAAAATTTAATCCAAAAGAATAGGCGAGTTGCGTATCAGGAGATTCAGCAAATACTGTAAATTGGATCGGGAAGTCTTCACGACCTTCGACGACTTCACCTTCACTTGTATCTTCGCGTGAGGAGGGTAATTTCACGCTGGGTGCCGCACAACCTCACCGTTGCTCAGAAGCAGGCCCGGGTGGAATGGTGCCGTGATATGAACAAATTTGAAGCAGGCGCGTCTCGGTGCGTTTACGACATCATTACAGATGAGTCCTGGATTTATCGATATGGTCCAGAAACGAAGAGCCAGTCCACGGTTTGTGTGTTTCAAAACGAATCAACTCCTACCAAAGTGAAGAGATCTAGAAGCGGGGGGAAGATTTTGATCGCGAGCATTTTCAATTTGACAGGCTACCTGGTGTCAATTCCTTTACAGAACCAAAGAAGCACCAACACCGAATGAAGGGTATATACCACCAAATGCTTGGCAGAAGTTTTCTCTATTGTGAGCAATGAGCGACCAAACACAGGGCTCTGCGAGCTACTGCTCCACCACGTCAACGCGCCCGTACACACCGCGCACCAAACGAGGGACTTCCTGGACAGCACGCCGGTCAAGCTCCTGGATCACCCTCCTTACAGCCCTGACCACGCACCGTGAGACTATTTTTATTCCCGATTATAAAAACTAACTCAAAGGGATATAATTTTCGTCGCCGGAAGATGCGCTGTCAGCGTTCGAGCAGACTGTAAATGAGGTGTCTGCGGCGGACAGGAAAAACTGTTTCGAAAATTGGTCCAGACGCATAAAACTTTGTATAGAGGCTGGTGGAGAGTAATTTGAAAAGATTTAACAAAAAAATATTTACCTATAGAATATTTTTTTTTTATTTTCGTAAAACTTTCTTAGTGCCCCACGTTTAAAAGCGATGGTGGAATTAAGGAATCAGAAATATACATAAGGAACCTTGAAAACATTACACATCTTTTCTGGGGCAGTCGTGTTTAAATAAAAAACTCACTGACCGGCTGATGTCATCGCATCGCCTTAAAATTACCTAGGAACTTGAAATTCGGTATGGACCTTCCTAAAAAAACATACAAAAGGTCTGAAATTCATGTTTGATCCTGACAGGTTATATACCTAACAAATTGAATAACTTTGGCCTAGAAATATCAATGAAGTTTAAAATACTATAAAATTGTAAACATGTTAGTCTGATTAGCTAAATGTATGGAAACGTACGGACGTAGAGGTGGACAAATCATAGTTTGTTTAAAAAAAATGTTGTATTCGCGCTCAAAATACCTCAATCCCTGAAGACTGACATCTTCGAACAGTGTGTGTTGCCAGTGATGACGTACGGAACATAGACGTAACCCTTTATTGCAGGCCTTATTGGGAAACTCAAAGTAGTCCAGCGTGCAATTGAAATAGTTACGACAGAATCAGAAATGAGGATATCCGCAGTAGAACTGGATTAACTGACATAGCCCAAAAGATAAGTAAGCTGAAGTGGCACAGGGCCGGCCTCGACAACTGCTGGGGAAAAAGAGTTCTCGAATGACGTCCCCTTACTGCTACACTAGACGATCTGCCACTAGATGGAGCTCTTTTTCTTCTTAACGCTATTCCGTTTCTTAATTTATTTGGATTGGCAGGGTCCGCTGCCTAAGCCTAAGGATTTTGCGAAGATACTGATATTAACATGGAGTGACTGCCGTCGAACCACCACAACTCAGAGAAAAAGCAAGACCTTTCTTAGGTTACATATTATTTTCGAAATATAATTTCTTGGACGTACGGACGGACGTGTTTCCTCGTGTTTTCTTTCACCGCCGAGCTAATTACAAATTACGAATATGTCAATAAATCAGAAAACACGAATTTAGTGATACATAACAGGATTCGAACCGGGGACCGATTGGTCGTTATGCTGTTTTTAACCACTGGGCTAGCCTAATGGATGAAGAACCTGAAAGAAGCTGCTCTTAAAATGGATATAGATAGAGCGACGACATGAGAAGATTTGTAGGGAGTCACTGAATGCTCAGGATCGAGGCGAGTAGTTTTCTAGATGTGACGCCTATGTTCAGCAGTAGGTATATGGGCGAAAATTATGAGTACAGACAAGTCTGTCCATCAGACTGCAATTTATCGACAGCACATCGTCGCACCTTGCAACGCATCGAGACAGTCTATTTCTTTGCCTATAAAGACGATGGAGCAAACATGTGTAATTAGAGAATTTGCTGTAGATGCTTATACTAAATCACTGCGTTAATAATTGTTAATAAGAGTTAATACGTAATTGCTATTGGTTCGCAATATCCTTTGCGTAATTAATGTGAGCGTTGGATTAGAAGAGCATTTGTAATGATAGAAATTCCTGGTAATGAAATATCAATTATCATTAATAAAAGCGTATGTTATATGAAGATTTTGCCGTATATTATTATATAAGTAAATTGAACCAAGTTTCATCGGATTATCGTAGGTAAATGGAACGTTCGCTCCGAGCTTCGGACAAAATTTATTGCTAGTACTAATACTATGCGACTTACTTCGCATGTTATTAGTAACTTAAGTAGTCTGTGTCCTTTCTCAGGATTCCGAGCAATATTTGTACCGAACATCATAGAATCAATTCGATCAAAGTTCAGCTTTCACACAGCTAAACACAGTTTGGTTTTAGGCGTATACAGTAATGAGTATATGAATTACATTTGGTTTATTTTTCCTTTATTGTTTAATTTACAAAAGATATTTTTTTTATTCAAAAGTCTTACCTCAAACCTTTAGTTTATGGACGCAGTAGTTACCCAATTAATGTATTTCTTTGAGATATGCTTGACATGTCTAGTAACATGGTATTTTTAAAGGTAGTTATGGATTTATTTTCCTTATTTTAGTTAATTATTGCATATTATCATGAACGCTAAATTACTTTGTCTTATTATCTGTATTTTTGACCAACTAACCAACCAGGATACATAATCTTGGTTGGTTGGTTGATCTGAAAATATTGTTGGAAGATAAGCAAAGGCATGCTCTGTTGGTACAGGCATGTAGAAGGAAAACGGGATGAAAGAATGTCGAAATAGATATACGAGTATAATGCGAAAACAGAAGGATGTATGAACCAAGGAATACTCTTATAACATGACCGAATTGGACAAATTTGATCAAGCAGTGATGTTAGGAGCCTTAGGAATCGGCTAGTGTATATGAACAGATCTATGAATTTAAAAAATCGAGTGAGGTATTAATGATAACGAAGCGTGTTAGAGAACAGTTTGCCACAAGACGCTATTTTTCCGCGTCTGCCTATCCCGCAAGAGACGGCGCATTAAGATGTAGATAGATAAGGTAGGTTTACATATCTCTTTTATATGTTTAGGTAAAATTCATTTTATTTTTGATAAAACTCATGTATTTCATTGAAGTTTTATAAATTCTACTTAACTTGACAATGACAGATGACAGAGTTAGGCAGTGTTATGTAGGTAGGTACAATATATATTTTAAACGTTTTGTTTGGTAAATTTAGTTTGAGTACTTATATAAAGAATAGTAAAAAGTTTGCTAAGAGACTTTAGACACCGATCTGTTCTCCCTGAATATATGTTTTTATGCGATTTCCAAATGAATTATGTCATCGATTATGACTCCCAGATTTTGCGTAATTTACTATAAATTTATATTATGTAATACTCCAAATAAAAACATGTTGTCTTTTTGTGAAATTAACTACGAGTCTATTCAATATTGAATTGACGACTTATAAGGAAATGTATTTCATCGATTTAATGTAACATACGTACCTACAATACATTATAAGTAACACGCAGGGTATTATTAATAATGACCCATTAATCACTGTTCCGTAACTTGTATTCTCTATCTTAGTTAAATTACTGACAATTAACACAAACGTATGCGTTAACCACTAAAATATCTGTACAGACTCAAATTATAATCTAGTTATCGTGTTTGACTAAATTTTACATAGTGAAAACCTAGATACATTTTGAAAGAAACAAAATGTGATAATGTAATTGTTTGTGTGCTTAATAGGTATTTTACGAAAATAAAAGAGTGCAATGTCCTATAAAATAGCGTTATTAATAACTGTTTTTCTTGTATTCTGAATTCACGATAAATAACTAGTCTCGTACATGAGTTAGAGCGCGACAGATGTTCATTTCGGAACGCATACCAAATGGCCGTTTCGCGCCGGAATAGAATCTTGTTGAAATTATACATTTTGTTATTTTTATGAAAATAATAATAATAAATAACAATAACGTATTGTCAGAAAAGCGCGTTGTATAAATAAGATTAAAATAAACAACTAATTCATATTAAAAGTGAAAAATCTAGTCAAAAGTGTTTTTAATTGCGATACGGCCAAAAATATTAATTTTAATATCATAAATACAATAGGAGCTTTGTTTATTCATCTTTACGGTGTAATCGCTAATCTAATTCGATTCAATTATATATTTTTAGTACTGATTTTAATATAATCACCATACTTCTTGACATATTTAATGTTACTTGTTGGTTCTTGATGCATTACTTTCTTATCACAACACGCAATGTATCATGTTATTTATGAAATATGTTTGGCATATAAATTTTTGCATAATTCTTCATTGGCGTTGACACTTTGTTTCTCATAAATAAAACCCAGTCTATTGTTATTTAACACGAGTTGTTCGATATTATATCGACAGGTTTCTTAAAAAAAGGACCTTTGGATGGGTTGCAAATGCGCGAAGACGTTACAGCTGATGTTACAAAGCTGCAATAGCTGCTTATCTCCAGGAAGAATGTATGCTTTTCCCAACTTGGTGGAGGGTACATAAGAAATATTATGCGTAATTAAATATTAGGTACAATTCACTTTGGCGAAATGATGACTTTATATAGACTTTAGACTTCATAAGAGTATCAAGTATACCTAATAAAAGGAAAAACATAATAACGTTTTATGTGAAAAACAAGCAAACAATCAAGCAAGAGGGAAATAATTTCAATATTAAATGTACCCTTCGTCAATTTCACAAAAAGAAAACAACTTTTTAATTTCAATAAGTGCATCACCTCAACTTCTGTTAACGGTTAGTTTATGGCCCTGCGTAAAATATTTTATGCCACCTTTTGTATCCTAACACATTGAGCGATCATAAATCGAAGATTTCCTAATTAGTTAGAATTAAATAAGCATATTTCGAACATTTTTATGAATAAACAGAACAATACATTTATTTTTGATTATCCTCCCAACTCTAAATACTTCTTCGCGTTCGTTTTTAACTATCTAATAATAATTCGTAGTATAGAATGTGACGATCCGTACATATGACGATTATATTTTAGGTTACAATTGGCAATCGTCCCAATGTTTGACGGAAGAAAGCCCACTGGGAGCGTTGTCATGTGTAATTGAAACAATAATGTCGTGTCGTCATTGAACTGTTCTTATTAACAGTATTGTTTACTAGATATAGCTGACTTTTAGGGTTCCATGGTTCAAGTTCGGAACGGGAACCGTTCTGAAGCTGTCTACTGCATGTTTTAGCTCATTTGTCTAATGTCAATGGAATTTATCGTTTATTCATAAATTCAATTAATTTTGTACGTCTTATATATATATAAAAAGTGTCTAAAGAGAGACTTTTTATTAAAGTAAATATCATTAAATACGTTACTGTACTTACAAATAGTACAATACTGTACTTATGGTGTTTGGACAACAAATGGTAAAAAAAAATCGGCCAAGTGCGAGTCGGACTCGCACACGAAGGGTTCCGTACCATTATCTATAAAAACGGCAAAAAAATCACGTTTGTTGTATGGGAGCCCCCTTAAATATTTATTTTATTCTATTCTTTAGTATTTGTTGTTATAGCGGCAACAAAAATACATCAGCTGTGAAAATTTCAACTGTCTAACTATCACGGTTCATGAGATACGGCCTGGTGACAGACGGACGGACGGACGGACGGACGGACAGCGGAGCCTCAGTAATAGGGTTCCGTTTTACCCTTTGGGTACGGAACCCTAAAAACGAGTAAAGGTGTTTTTTTTTATTTATAGTTTAAATTCACTGTAAAAATTAGCATGCAAAACATAACAGAGTGGGTATTATTTAACAGATTAATTTCCGAAACTCGAGATACTAATCATCGACGAGCTCGGCGGAGCAGTGGTTGGAAACACAACTATGACACTAATGCTCGTGGGTTCGATATCGAGACCACAGGAAACCGCCGCCAAATAACAACTTCCTGGATGGTTGTTGTGTTCCTGCATGTGAGTGAAGTCACCAGTTACCTCCCAAGCAGTTGCCATGTGACCAGTAGATGTGGCATCGCGCGAGTGATACTTAATGTATTGCCAGCATTCATAGGCTACTGTGACCACTTTACATAAGGTGGACCGTATGCTTGTATGCCTCAGGACGTTGTATGAAAAAAATGTACGACTTAATTATTTTATTAATATTAAAGTTATCTGTATATGTGAACCGCTTACCCAATGGTAAGTTATTAAATAAGCGGTAGGTTACGAATACTATATGCTTTTAGTAACAAATAAAATAACGAAAATTAAGCTTTATCCGAAGAGCCCTTTAATCCTAGTACGCCAGGAGTATACCAGATTAATACATAATTAAGGGTTCAATAATAATAAATAATATGTATTTTTATGTACCTTTTTGAGCTTGATTATGCCAAGCCATAGCCGGTGGTTAAATTTAACGTCCTATACATATTCTAGACAAGTATAACAAGTTTATGCCTAATTCAATTTCACGTCAAATCATAGCAAACAAATGACGTTCAATATTGTCAGATGTCAATTAAGGTTAACTGTGGTCTGTGCTCCATTCAAACGAGATGGACACGGGTTCGGCTTTATGTCACAATTACGCATAATTAGGTCATCAATACGGGTTCATCACGATCAGATTATGCCATGATATAAGTTTTATTATGCCATGTTATAACTTTTATTGTAAGCAGCAGGATAACTTCAATTTGCGAAATCAGTTTGACTGGTTACGTTTTATATTCTGCTTAGCGCTTTATTCACTTTTCGTCATCAATAAGGAGGACTTTTACGTGAACGTTGGTGGTTAAATCGAAAAGCGCTGTTACTGTTCACAGCATCTATATTAAAGCTCTTTAAGCTCTACACACAGCATAAAAGCGCTACAGGAATAAAACTTAATTACTTTCTTTATTTGACATCTGACGTCTCATTATATAATAAAAACCGGCCGAACGCATGACGGGCCACGCACAGAGTAGGGTTCCGTTTTTTTTTGTCCTGACTATGTAGTTGGCCCCTGTGAGCCGTGACTACGTCACCGGAAGGGAGAAGCGGGCGTAATGCGCTACAGCCTAGTAGAGTTCCGTTTTTTTTGTTGACCTGACTATGTAGTTAGCCCCGAATGGGCTGTTACTACGTCACCGGACTAAAGAGGCGTGAGGCGCCACAGCCGTGTAGAGTTCCGTATTTGCTTCGCTTTGCTAAGATTGATGAAAACGAAACCACAGCGCGATATATTTTGTGAACAACGCCTACTAGTGTAAAATATCGGATTTAAAATTGTAGAAGAAATTCAAATGAAATATGAAATTGCCTATTACTCGTTAACCTGTAAAGCCTGCTTAGCCGTGACAGTTTTTCTTTTAAATTCACTATATGGACTACCACCATGTTTTTTTTTACGTTTTCAAACACAACAGTTTCGTTGATACTTGAGTCTAACAAAAAAAATACACTTTTAATATACATATTTCGCAAACGGATCACTATATCGAAAAATGATCTTCGCAAACCCTCAATGTTTTTAAAAACCTATATAACGACTCCCCACATAATTGGGTGGAACGAATAAAAAAAAAAAAAATCCATCATCCCCGCTATACGTGTAGGGGAGGTACCACTAATAGAATTTTTTTCAAGATTTTATTCTACCACTTTGTCAGCATAATAAATATGTATATACATGGCAAACTACAGCTTTCTAGTGTCAAACGTCTCTGGGCTAGGCCGCGGACAGGCGGTCGGACGGACATAGCGAAACAATAATGGTTCCTTGTTTACTACGGAACCCTAAAAACATCATGTAATTTCAGTATTTTCTCTTGAAGCCATATTCCTAATTAATGTTAATTTCATCACATTCTATTTTCTTGCTTTTGTTATGTTGACGGCCTCATTTTATATTAATTTTTCCTGTTTTTCATAATTTAGCCACTGGGCCTGAAATTTGTAAATATCTTTAAGATTGTTTTTCTAAGAAAGTTAAAAGTACAGATTATTATTGGGACAAGAGCTATAAATGCTAATGAAGCTTGTGAGGTGTGAAAGGTACCCCGCAAGGGACCTGACGTGTAGATACATGCAAACAAAATATTAAACTAAAACTTATACAATGGTTTGATCATGCCTTATTGGCCGCAACAAACAGTGTAATTTTAATCCTTGATATTTCCCCTTAGTTCCATAGTTGGTAGTAGGGTAGCAAGCCCGTTTATTGAGTCTGTACCCTTAAGGGTATTGCGCATTCCAGAAGTATAGGCTATTGGCATCACATATATTTCCGCTCCCATTAATAAGCGTCATACCCTTTAATTACCACTGTATAACAGTGTAATCTGCGCGGCCGCTGTGGTGGGTCTCTGGTGACGAACTCATCACCATCATCTCGTCGAGGCTATACTTCGAACCCCTGCCCGGGGGTCCGCTCATCCCACCTTCTTCTGTGCGGCGGAGATACTTCCCCAGGTCGGGGAGCTAAGAAACTTTCTAGATAGCTATCTTTCGTTACATTAATTGTTTTATCGTCATAAAGATTGAACTTTTATATTTTGCTTAGATGATAGTTTTCTCAATAGAAAAAACTACATTTCCATAGATTACTCGATACTGATTCCATAGACTCGTATGTTGCCGTGGTTAAAATCACTTACCTACACAAAACCCCCGCGTATTTAAGATCCTCTCAAATAAGTTTGACTGGAAGAGATTCCTTTGAGGGCGAAGCCCGCCTTTGTACTACTTATTTCCTTTTTTTTTATATACTATTGTTTTCCTGTACAAAGACATTACATACACTCAACCAAGCGGTTGGTTATACATGACCGAACTTATTTATTTCTAAAAAAGTGACTTTTGTATTTGCCAAATCAACTTTACTAGTTGTATAATAACTAACAGGTTTTTTTATGCAACATCGAGAAGTATACAAGCATACGGCCCACCTGTGAAGTGGATAACGTAGCCTGTATACCGCAAATTTCTTCGTTCAAGGTACATCTACGAAATCAAGAAATTTTATATGTACACCATAGACACAACCTAATGTTTATTAACTATCTATATCGAACTATGCAACGTGCGCGTGGCTTTCCCACTCCTCACGCGCTGTTATCTTACTCTCATAACTCTCACCTAAGTGTAGCTGTTTTTTTATACAACGTCAAGAGGCATTCAAGTATACGAACCACCTGATATAAAGCGCTGATGTATGCTCCCCAGTCGTCCAATAAACGCTTCCAACACATCAGTATATATAAGTATCATTCGTGTGATGTCACCTCTGATGCTAACAAAGCAACTCCTTTTTAGGAGCTTACTGATGACCTCACTCATGCACGCAGGAGCACAACAACCCTCTAGGGAGCTGTTGTAGAGGCTATACGGTTTTCTGTGGAGGTACTTCCCCAGACGGGCTGCTTTGATGCGCCCTACCTCTCTTCAATGTCTGCATCCAAAGTAATAATGCAGTCACGCGTGATATTCTAACCACATAATTATAGGGTCCAAGACCACAGTTACTCGGATCCGATCGATTTCGTTCGAATGAGTCGTTAAAAACGACGGAAAAATATCCATTTCTTTTTCGGATTTAGCTATCGCTGGTCACTTTATTGACAGCTATCTGCAATAATTATCTAAGCAGTTAAATATATTTATAAGCACTAAAGTGTCATCTCAGTAGTGATTAAAATATAAAACCTCAATATCAACATATTGGCTATGTACTTGTGAGATTAACAGCATAAATCTAATATTTATTTCTTCACTGCCTCTGCGCTACATTTTATATTAAATAATTAGTTACCGTATACGATAGGAATTTATTGCGAAATAGTAATATTTTTATTTCGTAATATTGTGCAGCTTTAACTATTACAACATTCTTTGTACCTGGCGATTATCTACATATTTTTTTAGTAATGTTATTTGGATAACGGATTTTAAATCCGATTTTAATTATTAATACTGATAGAGACAACCATATAATTATTATGTTAACCAGTCCCGACTAGCAAGGAGGTGTTATGTGTAATATTTGTTTTGGTATAAGGAGTAATATCGTACTCGCAAAAATATTATTTCTCACTTAATCGACATGACCTCACGAAAGAGGGTAATATTATTAAATAGTTTTTCCCTTAGTTCATATCATAATAATCTTTTTAAGCTTTTCAAGCGACACCCGAGCCAATCTAGTTTTGTTGATGTTATATATTATTCTGTGCTATTCTATGCTGTCTCTTTGTCTGTCTATGTACCTTTCTGCCTTTTTTCTTTCTCTAGATTGCCCGCTTCGATTGCTAGCTGGTGTATTAGATGCTTAGCTTTGACTCTCTGTGATTAGCATCGACGTCGGAAGGCATTCGGTAGGCATGGCGGTGCCAGTTACTAACACACTGGTCGTGTGTGTTACAGGGTTCACCCGTACGGGTATTCTACGTCGTCTGCCCTGTGCTGCCGGACCTGTGCTACCGGAACATCTGACATTCACCGGAGGAGGATTTATTTTCTTTCCTATAATAAATCTTGGTCGGTATTTTCCTCTTTTTATTTTTCTCTTTTTAAATACCGGCCGTTCTTACTCCTGGGGCACACCCCTGCGACATCCTAATTTGAAAATAGTATGGTTTTCTGTCTAGGCTGTGAAGTTATGGCAACAGTGGCTCCATATCAAAGTCATGATCTGCGTCAAATTCTTAGGCTTAGGTAACGGACCCCGCCAATCGCTGTTGCTATTGTACAGATAACATCCAATCCCAAAATTAAAATAAGTTCGTAATAATACATTGTATCGCTACACTTAAACGTTCGATTAAAAAACCGCGTCTGAAACAGTCCAGCCATTTGTGGACTACGATGACACAGACACACAGGCAAACAACCCTCCGACGAGATGGTCTAAGTAGCAAGTCTTCGCCTTCTTCGCGCCAATCTCATAACAGTTCTTTTTTGCTTCGGGGCTAAGAAATACATAATGATGCCAACCTAAACATAACAAAAGTTGACTGAACTTGACATCAACATACACTAGAGCCGAGCATGCCTAATCTCCAAGACCTAGAAAGCTTCAAGATCGTCGCAGCGAGATAAGATTCAGTGTTGTTAACTAATGACTATTTTGACCTGACCCACAGAGAGAATAGCATGTTTGTTCCACAGACGGGCCATTCCTACGGGATCGTAAAGGCCGGTGTACACTCCCCCGGCACTCTAAATAACTTTATTGATCACAGTAACGATGTCGTTAACTTTGATGGACGTTGTCAAAACGTACTCGTGTTGATAGTATTTACATTGTTCAGGATGGGAATAGTATCGGATATCATAATTATGATGATAAATTATATATTATGTTTCATTTTCGAAGAAATGTTTTCGTTAGATATGTATAGGATATGCGTATTATTTAGGTACACATTAGATAGTAGAAACCAAATAATTGTAAAAATATTTATGTGCGTAAGTAAAACGGGGGAATATTAGTATAAGGATCTGTGTAGAAAAACCAAGCACGTGTAAATTGTGGTAATAAGTTTCACGTTTTAAACGCGGTTGTATTAGTCCTAACTTTCTAACCAATTACTGATTTTATTCAGACGTCTGTGTACAAGTTCTATCTATGTTATACAGTCAATCTAATTTTGCGCGTATTAACGTGAACTTTCATTTATTTTGTTAGTTACTTGCCTAAGCTCTTAATGTCATCTATCGATCAAAATGTTCTTTAAATGGTCCGTAAGTATTTGAAGACGTGCCAACAGTTTATCTGCATTTTCATTCCTGTAAATACGGACTCTATCCCACGATGTTACGGTTTATTTATGTGAATTCAAAAGGTATTACTCTGAGTGCACTAATTTAGGTTCATTGGATAAAATGCGATTAAAAATATAAAAAACCGAACAGAAAAACATGAATCGGAAAAATATTTAGATTACAAACTTTTCTCTTGGTTCGTGAGCCTTGCTGCTTTAGCAGTGGAGGAGACAATGTTGTATCTACAGACTGCTCCATTGGCTTCACAAAATGTGGGTTATATAATTATTTCCCACCTAACGTGATATAATAAAAATCGGCCAAGTGCGAGTCGGACTCGCGCAAGAAGGGTTCCGTACCATTATCTTATTATATTATAAAAACGGCAAAAAAATCACGTTTGTTGTATGGGAGCCCCCCTTAAATATTTGTTTTATTTTAATTTAATTATTTATTCTTAAAGAGAATATATAAATAAATATTTTGTGAATATTTCAAGCGTCTACCTGTTGCGGTTATCAATATCGAGCAAAAACGAGCAAAAAAATCACGTTTGTTGTATGGGAGCCCCCTTAAATATTTATTTTATTCTATTTTTTCGTATTTGTTGTTATAGCGGCAACAGAAACATATCATCTGTGAAAATTTCAACTGTCTAACTATCACAGTTCATGAGATACAGCCTGGTGACAAATGGACGGACGGACGGACGGACAGCGGAGTCTCAGTAATAGGGTTCCGTTTTACCCTTTGGGTATGGAAACCTAAAAATGATACGCACGGAATAAAAGAAAAACCCTCTAAATGTATTAAACATTTCGTTCATTTCGTTTTAGTTTGTACAATTTATTTTAATCATTTTTAATGCGGATTTAATATTCAATCAGATGTACGAAACGAAAAAATCCTACTAATATTATAAATGCGAAAGTTTGTATGTATGGATGTTTGTTTCTCTTTCACGCTTAAACGGCTGAACGGATTTGAATGAAATTTGGCACGTAGATAGATTATGATCTGGATTAACACATAGGCTACGTCATTTGACTCCACGCGGGCGGAGCCGCGGGCAGCAGCTAGTATATATATAAAACACACTGAAACATGCGTCTTTTTTGTCGATGGTTAAAACACGAATAAGTGTACCTACGTTTCATTTGTTACCAATTTAGTCTGAAATATTGTTACATGGCACAATTTTCTAAGCAAATTGCGCTTTGTTAAGTAGACATATAATCGTAAAAGCAGAATCGAAAAACATCTACAGCTTCTCATCACATCACATCGTTGCGTCGAATACATTTAGTGGGCTTAGTGATTTGTGATGTATGACAATGTTGGGGTTAAGTTCCTTATCCTATCTGAAGATAGTATACTTCTTGCTTGCTTGCTTGAAATTAAATAAATAAATATCTTCGACGACCTACATATGAACGTACATACCTACTTAACTCACTTACTAGTTTAAAGTAAACTCTAGAAATAAATAAAGCGATCCATACACAGGCTACAACGACATTGCGTAACTTGCGTATACTATTAAACAGACATATTATTATATAATAACAATAAGCCACAAGTATACAATAACGATACGTCATGAGTTCTAATGACTTCAGTGGCGCTATTATAATGTATGTATAAAGATAATGAATAAAATTGTTCATTTACCATTGTCTTACATTTTTTAACTAAAATATTATTGTATCTTACTCGTTTTGCATAGATCTTATTTGCAAGTAGGTAAATTAAAAAAGAAACATTTTTTTAGATTAGATACATATTGGAGATAACCATTCTTAAAGAGGAAATGTCGAAATACAATTATTACTGTTGGTTACATATTTCAAATCGTTAAATGATATTACAGTAAAATTTAAGTATAGTAGTACAATAATAATGTTGTTAAGTGGTAGAATTAAAGAAATACATACATTAATGTGCGGATTTATTTCTAGGTATATATATTTGCTGGTCAGATATTATTCTATAACAAGACTTTTCACAAAAAGTACTTTTAACGTGCCTTTTGAAGATATTATCAGGATAGGGTGGAACTATTTCAGGAAAATGATTACAGAATCAAATACAATTTACAGGAAAAATCTACTAGTCATAATGTACCGGTGTATTCAACTTATTTCTGTTTCTAAGATTTTAACTAAATTTAGAAAACGACTTGTGAAAACGAAAACGACGGTGAAAGATATGGCGATCGCTTGAACCCTGGAACACGATAAAGGTCGCTTTTATTCCACCTTAAGACACTGGCAAATAATGGCGATGTGTCAAAGCCAAAATCTTTTTATTCCGTAAAAATGGCTACATTTGTTTGGAATCGTCACAATTTTTTTCCCTACCGTGCAGTTCATGACTAGGTGAGCACTGATAAAAATACTGCCAAAAAACTCAGGCATCCCTCTTTTGGTATCCAAACAAATTTACATAATTTATTAATTACATTATAATTGGTTCGACTCAATCAATGTGGTTAGATAATTGAACAGTTTTTATTGTGGAACAAACACTGAGATAAAAATATTAGTTCATCCGTACACCTTGTATATATATAGATAGAAAGTTCGCTTCTGATGTCTGTCAGAAAAGCCGGTCATATGACTGAAGTATGTCTCGTCAGAACCACATTGAATATTGGCTGATTAATGACTGAAAGTGACCAAGATTTTGAAAGGGAGGATAGCGTATGAGGAAGAATATTAAGGAACATCTATATTCAGCAGTGGTTAGGTAGCTATAACTGGTGATATAGTACTGAACTAACGGATGCTAGTAGAATGCCTATTACATAAAAGTTTCATCAATCAGCAATGGAGCAAAAAGCACTTCCCGAATAACAGATTTGATGCTAAATTTATAGATTGAATATTTTTTTGCATATATTTTTTTTAAAGACTTAAATCTTCAAATTAAAGGCTAAGTAAATAAAGATAAACCACCACTTATTTCGGTAGAGCATCATCTCCGTACCTCTTTTCAATCGTATCTAGATATCTATCTCGAGATCCGTCGATGGCATTGGCACGTATTCCGGCCGACTGTTTTCGCTTCCTGAATAACAATCTTAGATTATATTTGCTCCTCCCGGATTTAGAGGATCTCCACAAATGTATGAAAAACTTTATTGTATTGTGGAACCTTATAGCACAGAAAAATAAACAAAATAGATTGTAAATATACTAATAGTTTTATATCTACAACAGCCAGCTAAATTCTGTAAAGGTGGTTTGATTCAGTTTAGCGAGAATTTCATGCACCTTCAAGAATAAGTATAGTGGGTTGTAATTGATTTCAGGTTATCATACTAAAAAGCTATTATTTTAGAATTATATGCTTAGAGAAGCAGATAAAGATTTATTTGTACCAGAGGACACACATGTTTACAATATACAAACAAGTCTAACAAAGGTGCAGAAAGACACATCTCGAACAAAATTTAATTATAATAATCAGTTAACTAAATATTTCGGCTATTCATTTTTCGTTACGATGGTTTTATCGACATTTTTTAATTAATTGTGTACGGAGAAAATAAACCAAGGTTGAATCGCATCAAATGGTATGAGGGATATTTGAAAAGACTATATACAACAGTGGGTAGATGGAGACTAATAATGTTTTTTTTAAATCGAACGACAGCCCTTAATAGTTTCACCAATTTGTCGTGGTATATAGCAAATTTTCCGATTAGCAAGTTTGAAGTTAGATTTGTCGGTATTTAACTACTGTAAAAAAATAAAACCCATCAAATACGGGGCAGCATCGCACACTGAAGGGTCCGTAAATTTATTACACTGTAGAAGGTCCATTTAAATATAGATCTCCATTGGCGATTTAGTATGATAAATGACGTTCATGAAACACGATTTGTCCTATGTGTCATCACGATGGCATGATATTTTATACTTAAAAACATTAAAATGAAGCGAATCATTACATAAATGAAGAATGAAAATGAACTAATCATTTATATTTTAGACGTATTGTCGATGATTTCCACAAAAACTGTGATAGCTTAAACCTCGACGAACATTGTCAATGTAATATTTACTTAAGCTCCGATTTTTTGCATCAAAATCATAAGTTAGGGGTCAACACCCCTAACTTATGATTGTGATGCAAGAAATCCGTTAACACATCTATCAACTAATAGCATGCGTGGCACCATAAAAGCTCCTCCTTTAACCATTTTTGACAGGACTCTAAAAATTGCAAATCTTGAGTCATTTCTTGTCAAAACGCTAAAGCTACGCAGATTATATTCGAGTCTTACGCAGCTCGCATAATCATATTATTATAAATAGAAATCACGGCCAAATAAACACTATTATGAAAATGCCCACATTGTGCAGCGACACGCAACAGATGTGAATCTGAGAATGTTCCAATGTTTAGTAAATATTCGATGTTCGGCGACAGCCGCTGCGGCTGGCAATACTGCCCGTTCATCTATGAATAAATCGTTGTATTATTTCTTTTGTTTGGTTTGTAATAGCATTGTGATTTGTTCTTTCTTCTCCAAATTTGTTGCGCCGCTTTTATTTCTATTTTAGGGTTCCGTACCCGGAGCGTAAAACAGCAGTAGTATTAAAACATTTTGCTATCTGTCCGTCACAGCTGTACAGCTCGTAAATGAAATAAGTTACAGATACGAATTTATATACGGAATAAAGCCAGAATATTTTCTTACAAATTCAATAACAATACTAAACTGGATGATATACAGCCTTATATATTTAAAAAAAAATACTGAAACCGCCGATATACAACGTATTTTCTTTATCGAGACATAGCCCATATGGCAGGCATGTCCCGATAAAAAAAATACGCTCCACCATTGGATCTCCCATGAACTGTACTATAACTCCATGTGCCAGGATTAACAGCAGTAACCACCACAATAGCAATGAACATTTAATTTCATTGCAGTCCTGGGAGTAAATCTATCTAGTTACCTTACAACTAACAACGAATTCAGTGAAAGAAATTAGTTGAAGTAGGAAGTTTGTATTTATCTTCCCAACATGCTAAATAAGAGACATCAATACGACGCAAAGACATCATTAGCCTAATAAGAGTTTGTTAAAGCAACCTCGACTTCCGCGCATCACGGATGCTATGGGGAATATACGTTTGTGAGTTTTCACCTAAACATGTTAATTTTAATAATATATACTAAAGTCGTTTAAACGCCCGATAACTCTTCCTACACGTCTTGTATTTTTAAATATAATTTCCTTTTTTAATCTACTATTGCATTTTTAGATTTCATATTTCAACAATCAGTGAAAGAAAAGAAAAAAGAAAAACAAAGTTGGTTGATGTGTAAATTGGTGATATTCTATCCATGTTTCATCCGGTGTGGCATACTACTTAGATCTAAGTTGTTATTAGATCTAAGTAGTATGCCACACCGGTCCAATGAGTAATAAATTATTTTATCTTTTTATCAACAACCTATGTGATCATGTACTTGTAGTGACTTCTGTCTGTACTGTAAATCTTGAAAAAGCATTTGACAAGGTTACGCAGATAAAGTCTTTGAGATTTATTGCCCAGATCCAAGATCAGGAATGCCCTACTTTGTACTATACAGTCCTCTTATGTAGTAAGTATGTGTATGGTTGTACGCCAGCTTATTGTCTACTTTCAGCGTGAAAATTTCTGTCAATCACATATATTTTTTTATTATCCCAGGTAGGTACCTTAATCTAAGTCTCTGAGGTCAAAATTTCATTAAGTAATCAGAAAGGTGCATTATATGAATTTGACTCTGGATCTCAAGATGGCATGGGGCCACTTACACTTCAACAAAATAATCAAAAACTTCAAAAAGAAGAGAGAACTCCAGAAATTGACGAAAATATCAAGAGACACCAATTAAACCATGAAAGAAATAACCCATGGCAAACCAAAAGATTAAAAGTAAAAAGTAGACCGTGTAAATCTTATTGGCTAGTACATGGATCGACATCGCGTTACCTATCGTCTTATTGGTTCTAATATTGTACCATTTATCAGTAAGGTCGAGCAGTTTAGACATTTGGGTGCTAAAATACTACGCTTTGGTGATAAATGGTAACTTTATGCGCCCTTCAGTGGTTTATAATTTTATAAATGTAATTATTCAGTAGGCGATCATTGCGCTCTTTCTTAATCATGGTGGTCTTAAAATAAAATTTCATCCATCAGTCAATGCCATCATTTGAGTAAATAGTAAATATTCAAGAACCTATAATTTTGAATATATTTATTAATTAACTACATCAAAATGTTGATCTACGAAAGTGGAAAAATAATTCTTCTCTCACAACTAGTTACCAAACAGCGAAAGAAAAATCTTCTCTTGTAACTGGTTACGTAAGTTTAGTTACCAAAGTGGACGAAACGTAGGTATCTAGATTTAATTTAGTCGTAACTTTCAGTTTTGCAGGACAAATCTGAGTAGACCTGGCGCAGCAGAGCAGAACATATAAATATGAGATTTAATATATAGTTGAAGTTAATGTAAGATGTGTCCTCATACGCAGAAGCCGCAATGGTCGCGTACTGTAAGGTTTCAGAAAAGTTTTCTTCGGAAAGCTCTCAAGTTGTAGAATGAACAGCATTCTCCAAGAAACGCGTGAAAAGTTGTTAGAGGGTCGGCTACGCATTGACACCCCTGGTGTTGCAAATGTCCGTAGGAGTTTTACTATCAGGCAGGTCATATGCTTGTTTCCCACCTTCGTGGTATAAAAACAAAACAATGCGATGTGTACAGGGGCGGCTCAGATAAATAAGGAGGCGACTGTACTGTACCTGTTTTTACTTTGTTTATGTTAATAACAATATTATTACATAAATATTTTTATGAACGACATTCGTTCGCAACATAATATCGGCATTTTAAAATCGTGCTGCATAAACACGGCGCTAAATTTTGAGTCAAGCAGCTATTTCAGAAATACAGTATATAATAACGCAATTTATATCGTCTCTGAAATAGCTTCTGTCGGGTACGTATTTCATTCACGAAGAATTTATTTATCTACTGAAACTCGCCTGATTTACATAATTGTTATTGTTATTTATTGACTTCCAGGGCAATTATTAATTGTGGCAATTTGCAAATACTGTCTTCCCGTGCTTGCTTAACGAGAATGGTTTTATGTGAAATGGAATTTCAAATGTCATCAGTAAGAACTATGATTGTTGTTTATCTTCATTTTTTTACTATCGTGGCAAACAAGAGCCCGCCCTCTCTGGTGTAAATCGGTTAACGATGCCTACATTGAAAAATATTGCACTTGCAAACTATCCATTTGAATTTGTTAAATTAGTTGCCTACCTACAGGCACGTTAATGCTTGTATAATATATATCATTTAATTTTACTGCAATTCTATCTGTATTGAGCAGTCAGAACCCGTTATATACGTTTTCCCATACATTTCGCGGTCGTATACGACCACCCGGGTTTCGAAGGGTTAATTGTCTATGACAAGTATTTGTCTTTCGTGGTATTTCGGAACAGGTTCAAGTGATTTAGTAGTGTACCGTAGACGAGTGACCGTACATAAGAAAGGTCTGGTTTTCCCTCTGGGTCGTAGATGTCTGATGACAGTCACTTCATTTAAAAATTATCTTCGCCAAATCCTTAGACTTAAATAGCAGACTCCGCCAATCCTAATGGATTAGGAAACGACTTAACGCTAAGAAGAGAACGCTAATACATACGATTGCATATTAATAATTAAAAAATAATGCTTGCTTATTTAGTCGACCAAGACAGTTCTTT
Source organism: Pyralis farinalis (assembly GCA_947507595.1). Taxonomy (NCBI): domain Eukaryota; kingdom Metazoa; phylum Arthropoda; class Insecta; order Lepidoptera; family Pyralidae; genus Pyralis; species Pyralis farinalis. The sequence goes on from OX382278.1 coordinate 10,162,335, forward strand.
ACCTTTTACGGGTTCAGTTGTACCGTAGTAAACAAGGGACCTGTATAGTTTCGCCATGTCCGTCATTCTGTTTATCTGAATTTCATACGTAGTTATAGTTCCAATATTTTACAGTAGATGGCGCTGTTCACAAAATACATCGCTTATAGAAGTCAGCCGGTTGTGGACTTAATATTCATGTGTTTAATGCATTTTGGATCTGAATAGTAGTAGATTATATTCCACTTTGTATTTACATTTGGATATTTAGTTACATTATTTAAATAGGTATGGTTACATTATTATAGGGAACCCTTCACTGTGCGTGGCCTGACATACACCTGGCCGGTTTTTTTTTATACTACGACTGGAGGCATACAAAAGTACGGCCTACCTGATATACCCGTGCCTATAGACGCCTGCAATACATTATGTATTACTCGCGCGATGACAACTCTGCTGCTAATAAAGCAACTCCTTAGGAGCTTACTGCACATCTCAATCACACGCAGGAACACAACAACCCTCTACTAATAGAGACTTGTTAATTGGCTGCGGTTTTTATGTGAGGTGGAGGTACTTCTCTAGTCGGGCTGCTTTTAAGCGCCCTATCTCTGTTCATATCACTTAGACCAAGATAAACAGACATTTTCATGCACACGAATATTTGTCCTGTGTGGGAATTGAACCCACGAGCGTTGGGTCAAAGTAGCTTAACAACGCATTTCAAACATTTCACACCGAACTCTGTTAGTTGCACATTTCAGGATGATTAGAGATATAATATACATTGTTAGTGTGGCAATTTTTGAGTATTTTAACGGTGAAAAAATATTTTTAGGAGCTCGATACCGTCGATACGCGTGTCAGTCTGAACTAGCATGTTAAGTAGCGTTCAATGCACCCTGACTACGGATTAAATCAGCCGTTTTGAATTCCCCTGTGTTCGGGAGGCACTTCAAGCCGTCGGTCGCGGCTGTTTTTAGGAGATGACAGACACAAAGAAGTAGTGCTAGGTCTCAAGGAGTTGTAATATTAGCAGCAGAGGTGGCGCGAAAAATACGATAAATAAGATCGACGGTGTGCCTGCGTATTTAAAAAAAAAATGTAATTTTCATACTTTTGTTCAAGTGAATTAATATTGCAGAAGGTTTTACGGGTACATATGAATAAAATTCCTTCCAAAGATTTCAAAGAACCAGAGACAAGCTGTTCAAAACAGTTCAAAATTAAATAAACGTCATAGCATGGCTGAGTGATGGCCGAAGTAATGCGGGCGCTCTGGCGTAATTCTAATAAAGAGTAAGCGAGGTGGCAATAGGAATTGATGTTTTTGCTATTATTTTGTGTTTTCAGTGGGGTTATCAGTAAACTCCTAAGAAGTAGCTGTGTTAGCAGCAGGGGTAGCATCGCACAAGCGATACTTAATACATTGTAAACATACATAGGCTATGATAACTACATCAGATGGGCTCTACGCCTTCCGACTTTGAATAATAAAAAGATTACTCTTGAAAAACGGATCCAAATTGGACTTAAAGTCATTAATTGCAATAGTGCTGGCAGGTTGGTTTAAAATTGATTGGCAGGTTGGTTTGAGAATAAGAAAAATCAGTGTCTTCGGGGCCGCTACCTAAGCGTAAGGATGTTGAAGACACAGATTTTTACATTGAGCGATTACCGTTCCACATCTCCACAACACAGAGGGAAAATATAATTTCTTGGACGTGTGGGCTTCCTCACTGATAAATATTTACACATTCCTGAAGATACGAATCAGGATTCGAACCGGGGACGAGTTTGTCAATAGGCCGGTTTCTTATCCATTACGCTACCACTGCTGGGATGGTTTATAGAACTAAACACTATTAATTTTGACGAGCTCGGTGGCGCAGTGCTGAAACGCACTGTTACGCTACTTTGACACCAACGCTCGTGGGTTCGATTCCCACACAGTAAAACATTTGTGTGTATGAACATGTATAATAAGTATGTATTTACAAAAATATATATATTTACGTATGTTTATCAGTCGTCTAGTACCCATAACACAAGCTTCGCTTACTTTGGGGCTAGGTGGCGCCGCGCTGTGCAATTTGTCCGGCAATATTTATTTATATTGTCCGGCAATTATAAGAATTAAATTTTATTTAAATAATTTTTAGAGAGGTAGGGCGCATCAATGCAGCCCGTCTGGGGAAGTACCTCCACCTCACAGAAAACCTCAGCCGAATAACAGCTCCCTAGAGGGTTGTTGTATTCCTACGTGTGAATGAGGTCACCAGTAAGCTCCCAAGGAATTGCTGTGTAAGCAGCAGAGGATGCATCGCGCGAATGATACTTAATATATCGCAAGCGTTAATAGGCTACGGTAATCACTGTACATCAGGTGGGCCGTATGCTTGTATACCTCCTGACGTAGTATAAAAAAAATGTAAATCTAATCATATGTTGGCAAAATTACTCTACGAGGTATCACTCAATGTTTTGACATTGGAATAGTTATTGACACGGTTTAGCGTCAAGATTAGCCCTTAAGTTTGCTGATTAACAGGCTACACCTGCGGATGCAGCTTTGACTGTCAATATAGTGAGTTACTTAAAGCCCACAATACATATCAAAACTTCATTCTCATCAAAACAATGGTTCGAAATGTAATTTGCTCCCATGCCGAAACATTAGGGAACAAAGGCGAGCGCACAAAATAAAGACAGAATCGCGTAATGAACGAGAAAGGAACATTCGTTACGGACAATATAAAAATCAACTTGCAAAAAGTCTTGAAAACAAAATTTACTTTCAGGCATATTGGTTTTTTTAGGGTTCCGCAAAAAAAAGGCAATAAATTTAAATAAATATGTTATTTTTTTCTTTTTGTGACTTAATATCATTCAAGTAAGTTCCAAAGGAGTTGCTCTATTAGCATCAGAGGTCGCATCGCGCGAGTGATACATAATGTATTGCAAGCTTTCATAGGCTTACAGTAATCGTTTTACATCAGGTGGGTCGTATGCTTGTATGCCTCCCGAAGTTGTATAAAAAAATATCTACATTCACCCAAATCTAATCCAAACCTCAAAGTCTAACGCGAACTAGATTAGGAATGAACGTTCCTTACATCGTGTAAGAAAATATTATCCATGACGTTACATAATAGTCTTATTACCTTTTAGGTACGGAACTCTAAAAGTATAAATAATATTGAATGATCTTAGAACAAAGGCCAGAAATGTGAGGTTGAAATCTGAAAATGGCACAGCGAATAACATTATAAGAAAGGACTTTATGTTACTTATGGTAATATTAAAAACCTAGGTTCATCATAATTTTAGGAAAGAAAATGAAAATCAAGTAATTAAATATAACAGTTTGTAGGGAAAGGGGTCTGAAAAACTCTGCCATAAAGAAATTCATAGTTTTGAAAGAAATATTAAAATTGTGTGCAAAGTGCGAAATCCCGGTAGGTATTCCATTAAAATTTGAGAAAATTTGATAGCTGTTGTATATATTAATCCAACACCTGCCGGTGACCTACTCAGGTTTCGTACGGATAGAAATATAAATTAGTACTTTGTTGGACTAACAGAACATCTTAATAATTTCTTACACTCAATTTTTTTGTAACGACTATTCTCATCGGCGGCTCTTCTGGTGGCCAGGTAGAAATGTTTAAGCTATTTACTGTAGGTACCCTCAAAAGTATGTTTTTGTACTGGGACTAATTTTAGCACATTTTCATTGACAAACGATGTCAAATCATTGGTATCATACTGACATACATACATATCATGACATGACCCCTGTCTTCCATTAGGGTGGCAGAGACTATGGAACACCAGATGCATCGAACATGTTGTTACTCTCCTTAATTTATTTAATCACAAATACAATATAATAAATCACAATTTGAATAATTTATCGCATTTAATAATTTGTATTTAATTTTTTTAATATTTTCAATTTATGTTAGGTAACATAAGATAAGATAAACGTTTATTGCCAACTGTGTACAAGGGTTATTCATACATGTGGCGTCATAGTCTCAACAGTTTGCCCATTTCGGACGTACAATATATTAGTTGGTTTTCAAATTATTTATTTAATATGTAAAGCTGTGTTGTCATTAAATTATACAGTTCTATTAAAATATTCATCTAAATTATAGAAGCACTTAGATATCAACAAATCTTTCAGCTTTCCTTGAAATTGAGGATTATTTAGTAATTTAATATATTCTGGCAAATGATTAAATATTTTGATTCCTGATATATACCTAAGTATTTTTTTCATGTAAAAAACTGGAACATGTATCAATACGTATGTCATATTTATATTGCGATCGTATGTTTGATTTTAATTTACTTTTTTTACAAAAATATTCAGTATGTTCTTTTACAAATAAACAAATTTCTAGTATGTAGATACACGTCAAAGTTAAAAATTTGCCTTACAGCTCTCAATGATGCACGTTTGTTATTATATATAATTCTTATACATTTCTTTCGGAGTAAAAATGTAGACTGAACATTAACTGAATTCCCCCAAAATATTATGCCATAGGTTAAGCCTTCAGAACACGTTATATACCTTTTCCCATACATTTCGCGGTCATATATGACCACACGGGTTTCGAAGGGTTAAATGAGGATATACACACCCATAGTAAGTACTTTTCGCAACCTCGACGGAAATTACTTTGATGAAAATAGACAACGCGTAACAACTGCTTGTTGTCTATTGCATGCGGTGTTTACCTGTAATTGTTTGTCATACTAAGTAAGAAAATGTATTCTATTTTTAAGATTTCGTGTGTACAAATGCTGGTTAACCAAAATAAATATAAAAAAAAACATACCTGTCTCGCTTCTTCCACACTCACCAATATCTTCATACATGTCTTTCTGTATTGGTTACTTTTGAATCGGCCTTTTTTCGACACATCACCAATTTGATCTATATGTGTGTATCTTGGGTGGCCCCTACCGATACCCCTACACTTTACAATGTACAAACAAACACAAAATATAACTTTTTCTCTCTTCGTAAATTAAGTTTAGATATATCTACACGTCGTTTATTCATTCAGCTCGATACTAATTAGCAGTATGCACTATGTAAAACAAGGACATAAGGGCATAACAATAGTGCTCCACGTGTGTACTTAAAATATAATAATTTTATACTTAATCCGTAAATAAAAAATAAGATAATAAACAAAATATAAGATCCGGCGGGAAAGCCCCCTTAGACCATTGATGTTAGCACACAAATTATAATATCGAGTTTCGTTAAAAATTCTTTGTTATTTTCCGCTACGGGATAACCTCGCTTTAATGAGGAAAGGAAAGGGTTGATAGAAACGTGCCCGTGGAAATTCCGAACGAAATATTTCTATATTGTTTATCATTTCGTTCAGAAACTTAAACTTTCATCGTAATTTGAGTTCAGTAACAAATTGCACGCTTTTTAAAAGACATTTTCTGTTTAAGGTGAGTACAGGAAGATTGATGTCTATTAGCACCTAATTCCCAAAACAATTTCGTGAAAGAACTTTTAGTTAATCGAAAAAAAAGCGGCGCGCTTCGGAGCAGTCGCTTTTGCTCTTTGGAAAATATACTTTTCTAATTTAAAAGGTGAATCGAACGAGCTATGAACAATATTTCATTTAAATAGGAATTACTTCTAGTTTACTGTAAACATTATAATTAATCTACTGATATTTAATAAATACATGATAAACTAAATTAGCTTTTCGTTTATGATACGTATACGTTTTGATGAAAAGTACTGTTCTTAAATTCCTTTCGGTATCTACGTGTGATTTTTATACTACACCTGTATCAAATAAATTACGTACCTAATTACTGCACTATATATACGCTTACAATACAGAGAGTAATGCTCGCGTATTGCGATTGCTTATTATCTCTATGCATATAAGTAGTCTGGCTATATATAAGTACTGTTACATACAAGCTATTCCTTTTTTCAACTCTATAATTATTTTGAACTAGCTGTGCCCGCGACTTCGTCCGCGCGGAATAGTTTTTTTTATTATTTATTTATAATAATAAAAATAAATAAAATTTCATAAATTAAAGTAGGCTAAGTTACTCCTTATTACATCAGCTATCTGCCAGTGTAAGTCCCGTCAAAAGTGGTGCAGCCGTTTCAGAGATTTGCCGGAATAAACAGACAGACGGACAGACAGACAAAAATTGTAAAAATATTAATTTTGGTATATGTACTGTGTATACATCCATATGCATTTATTAGATTCAAGAAAACTTCATCTTTATCTTGCAGATGAAGTTTTCTTGAATCCTTTTACAATAGGTATGTATTGATATTCAAAAGTATAACCACATCTCGATGATGTATCCTGTTCTTTCCCCCGTCCCATTCTCCGTCCTCTTTTAGTCGTCGAGACCCTTATTAGAGTAATTTACAATTAGTAGTTGTTAGATTAATTTAGGATTCACAACATGAATTATTTCGGTCCGAAACATTCTATTTTTAACTATTTCTCTTCCCATCTCTAACCTCTACCTTTACCTTGTTACCTTTCGAACACAGTTTTGGAGCAGGCTTCCAGTAAACATGTCTCAATCTTTACATTTTTCCAAATCGCAATTCTAAAAACACTATGTCTGATGTACGATACTCCTGAGATTGAAATAGATAGAAGTCTACTAGATTATTTATCGCATTATCGTCGGTCATTAGGTATATAGATTATCATTATCATTATTTTACTTATCATTACTTTAATTGTATCTTGGTTTTATTTATATGCTTTTGTTTTATATTCATATATATCATCATTTTTATATTGTAGATACTATATTTTTTAATTCTCAACCAAATTATACAAAACTCACATTAGTATTTCTCGTTCAATATTTCTGTGATAGATAAGAAGAGATCTCTTTTAGGGATAATTCAGATTTCATCGTATTTATTCATTTATTTAAAAAAACATTTTTCTAAATCTTTAGCATTATAACAATATTTCTTTTTAAATAAGCGAACAAATCTTTCTCTATTTTTTGAAAACATAACTCTGTTTTGGAATTACAATAACAAGCTTTTAATTTCAAAATAATAGGACATGCTAAATTAAATAACTGATACCTTAGCACGAAACATTCAGCGCGTGTGACCTGACTCACTCTTAGCTGGTTAGATAAAACTGTAAACTCAAATTTAACCCATACAGTCGAATGGATGAACCGTTGTATATGCGTATTGTTCTAAAATGTTCATTTGACTACTGGCCCACATTGCGCTTATTTCAATTCGTTTCCTTGTTTGTTGATACCACTGTTTGTAACGACTGCCGTCGAAATTAATTTAAATACATCCTTGTCTTTCCACTCAGTTGAGCGTGAGCCGATTCGCAATTCCTACACTTCGATAGCCCCGTTTCGTTCACTGACTTAAAATTACAACGTTGAGTTGGGAACTTTGAAATTCGCGGCGTTTTTATTTGTTTCGCGATTGGCCGCCTACGAGGTTTTGAATGTAAGTTGTCTTTGTTTTTATTTCAAACCTGCCGAGGCGTGGTTACTGACGGGGAAAATATGCGCTCTCAATTACGACATAAGTACCTGAAACAGAGAGAATTGAAATTATTAATAATAATGTAAGAACATGTTATGATAGTAATAAATTTAAAGTTGGTTGCTAGCCCAAGGCTTGGAACAGTGGCGAATTTTTTCATTTCAATGTTTCGCTTGAAAAGTTGGCCACTATCACAAACCTGCCTGGTAACTCAGTTGAAAGAGCACACGACTGGTAAAAAAAAACCCATTGTAAAAACGTCTAGGATTTTTCTGGCAAGTTGTGCCGAAAATATCTACAAAGACATAAATATACCCTTATTGTATTTTAGTGGTTATTTTAGTTTAAACTGTAGATAATATTACCTTAATGTCGCTTATACCTTGGTATACTAACTTAAAATTTACCCTGTAGACAAAAATTATAAAAGATACCTAGTGACAGGCCGATATTTACAACATGCATACGGCCAATCAATCTGAAAATCATATGTTTGTTTGATGAGTGAGTACTGAGTGCTATAACATTCATATGGCGCATGTGGCATCTATTATGGCGAGTATAACAAAGAAAAGTAGTCAGAGAAATCTAAACATAATTGTGAAGGAAATGTCAGATAAAACTGTACATCATTTAGATAGATTGGACAAATGGAATCATGTCGCGGATTGTTCCAAATCTCGGACGGTTGTAGTAATTCTCGTTAGCTCACGTCATCTACGAATAAACATGAATACGCACTGAAAATAAAATATTATGCGATAGCATTTGAAACGCAGGGACGAAAATAACGGCATGTGTCACCCGGTAAGTCCGATGGTGCCTTGTATGCCGGCACCAGTACAGATATTTGTAAATGTATTGAACAGTAACTGTAGGTCATAATGATGGGCACTAGTTGCGCGGATGACCATAGCATGGCAAAATGAAAAGTTTGTGAATGTATTTTTAATAAAAGTCAAAATAAATGTCGCGTTTAATTTAAAATAATAACGTGTAACAAAGCAAAGTAGTCAGAGAAATCTAACATAATTGTGAAGGAAATGCAACAGTAATGTAATAGTGGAAGAAAGTGCGCAGGTGAATTGACGGGTACCGTAGGTAGGTTCGTCTGTCCGCGGCTTAGCTCAGAGACACTTGATACGAGAAAGCTGTAGTTCGGCATGTATATACATATTAACTACCTATGCCGACAAAGTGGTAAAATAAAATCTTGAAAAAAAAAATTGTTTTGGTGGTACCTCCCTTACACGTAAACTGGGCAAGAATTTTTTTTATTCGCGCCCACCCTATGATGTGGGGAGTCGTTAGATAGGTTTATTAAAAACATTGAGGGCGTCGGAAGAAAATTTTTCGATATAGTCATCTGTTTGCGAAATATTGTGAATTGAAAAGGAAAACTATCACGAATAAGCAGGCTTTACTGGTTAACAAGTAATAGTTGACGAACTTACAAAATCCATTTTCTTTTTAAATGTACATATGTCATCGCACTTATCTGCACTAAGCGTTTTGCTTCCTAGTTTAGGTATTCATAATATTAGTTCCAATATTTTACACTAGATGGCGCTGTTCACAAAGCATTAGTCATTCTGACTAACAACAGCGAGTCAGTAAGTCCGCTAAAGGCTACGGAGGGGCTCAAGGTGGCAGGACAGCGCCTCCAATGCCAACCTCACGCCACTTCCCACCGCTACCTGGGGCGGCATCGACCAGCACCATGCCTCCAAAGACTTAGGGCCCAAATAAGACTACCTACGTGCAGCCTCCTCCACAGCAGGCAGGGTCTTTGCTTGATTTGTTTGCTTGACGAACGAATTTACACCAAGTCTTTTTTTTAATTACCATATAAGATTTCGTTTAAATTCGTTCCAAGTAAACATAATGGTTTTTTTTTTCATCTATCTATAACTTTACGCCAAATCCCTTTTCATGCACGCTCGCCGGTTTCTAGGGCTCCTGATATTACCTTCTGATAGAACACGACCAATTTGATCATGGTGGGTAAGTCTTGGCCTTCCTGGGTACATACATCGTATCACTTTTGCATTGTATATTTGCTTCGTCATTCTTTCATCCTGCATTCTTTCTATATGTCCGAACTAATGGAGCATGCCTCTTCTTATTTTAACACCGACGCTCTCTTTCATACCAACTCTGCTTCTAACCTCATCATTGCGAATAAAGTCTACAAGCGTTACGCCACAAATTTTGCGCAACGCTCGCATTTCAACCGCGTTTATCCTACTTTCATGCTGTCTGTGCCATACCCTGCTCTCGCTTCCATAAGCAAGCGTTGGAACCAGCACTGCATTGTGTATAGCCAACTGCGCCTTCTGGCGCAGGTTTTTACTGCCAAGAAGTTTTCCCAACGCTCCATTCACACTATTCCCAGCACTCACTCGCCTTTCCACATATTCCAAAAACTGCGGTGTACCTTCCATCATATTCCAAAAATGTTTAGGTTCCTGTGAAATACTTAAAAATTTAAGTCAATACGTGTGTGTGTGTATTGACGTGGGTTATTGCACGTATTTGAAACGAAGCACCTGGAAAGACTTCGTGTTCCTGTGAGTTAGTAGGTAACGTACAAGGAAGTCGGCAGTGACAGCCTAGTGGATAAAGAACCGACCTTGTAACCAACAGGTCGCCGGTTCGAATCCTGGTAGTTCGTGTTCTCGAATTTAGGTGAAGGAAAACATCGTGAGGAAACCCACACATCTAAGAAATTATATTTCGAATTTCGGCCTTACCTAAAATAGGTCTGGTTTTCCCTCTGGGTTGTGGAGGTGTGAAGGCAGTTGCTCCATGTAAAAAACAGTATCTTCGCCAAATCCTTAGGCTTAGGTAGCGGACCCTGCCAATCCTAATGGATTAGGAAACGGGATAACGGTAAGAAGAAGAAAGTCGGCAAACAGTTGCTGCTTTACCAGCAGGTAATGTAACTTCTTATCGCGCTAGATGTGATGTACTTTCCAAACCCATTTCTCAGGCGAAGCAGGTTTGCATATTAGAGGACATAATTAAAGGCATGATATTTTAGAGATTGTAATATGAACAAGAAGTAGTGTAAACTTTAGGGTGTGTTTACATCTGGCAAATGCGCTGCGCTGCACTTCGTACTTTTAAAAAAACATCACTTATGTAACTAATAAATATATAATTATCTTAAATATTTTTTTAAATAAACAAAACTGAAAGATGCCGGCGCCTATTCACAATATTGGTTTAGAAATTAGAAAAAATTGGTTAAATTAGAAGCATCATCATTAAATAGTATTGTCTTAGGTTTTCGCGATTGTTACACATTGAATTAAACAATTTTTAACGGAAGTATCGCGTGTTTTATTTATTTTGTTGAACCTGACGTTTCGAACGCTTTGCAGCGTCCGTGGTTGGACCACGGACGCCGTTACAAATTGTTTAATTCAATCATCATTAAATCTTTATAAATATTACACGGTCGAAGTGCTAAAAACCAGAGAAACCCAAACACTCAAGAGAACCAACCAACCAAGAGAAATCAAAATTCGATTATAAGCAAAACAAATACACCAAAAAGATTTGTTTAAACTGCCTAATCATCAGATCTCCACCAAATTGATACGGCAGCAAATTCGGATTTGCCTTGACGGAGCACCGTTTCAATTATTCAAATCCTTCGAGCTGTTCACGATGAATCAAGAAACATACTGAACTATATATGAGGGTCACAAAAACAAGTTCAACGATCTTGATCTAGATGAACTTGCTGTTTAATACCAGAGCAATGGTCATCAAGATCACATTTTATTGCCATTATGGTACAGCTAAGTGCACGTAAATCGTAACACTTTGACCTTTGTACTTTTCTTATGATCTACGTAACAGGAGATGCAACTCACTGTGAGTGTTAAACGTGATCTGATCTTAGCTGTACAACAATTAGAAGTGGTAGAAATTTATTTTGTAAGAAAATCTTACTACTGCACAAGTATCTGAAAATCACAGAAAACCGCAGCCAGATAACAACTCCCTGGAGTGTCGTATTCTTACGAGTTAGTGCTTTTTCCAGTAAACCCTTGAGAAGTTGCTGTGTTAGCAGCAGAGGTGACAACGTACGAGCCATGCTCCCTGTCCTGCAATTCGTAGGTTAATGTAAGCACTTTACATTAGGTGGGTTGTACGCTTGTATGTTTTTCAGTATAAAAAAACCCCATTGTAACACAATACCCTTAACGTTTGGAATTCTATAAATCGCAGTTAACCTCCGGTCACGTATTCTCGACTACGGTTCCGTGCACATGATGGTGCATTGTACGGCACTTACTACAAGCTGTTAATTTTCTACGTTCAGTTGCTACGAGTACTTTGCATTATCGCAAAAGTAATTAGTTCCAGCGCGGTCTACGAAATGAAAATCTAGTAAATTAGGTCTTATATTCGCTGTGGCCGTTATGTCTAGACATTAGTGATGAGAATTTGCAAACAATGATAGTTCTGTGGATATAATTTCTTGGACGCGCGGGAAACCCGAATTTATATTTCGAAAGACATGTGAACCTACCTATAATAGGTCAAAAAATAGTAAAATAGATCTATGTAAAAACCTGTATCTTCGCCAAATTCTTAGGTAGGTAGCGTACCCCACCATGCCTCCGGACGTCATAAAAAATAAAACTCTTGTCTTTGGCAACCATCTCTACCATACCATACTGCAAATCGATGTATCAGACTGATTCTCACATTCTTTACCTGCTTTCTCCGAAGATATCAGGAAAATATACTTTAAGTGTTTATATTTCTCACGAGATTTTCCTGCAACGCCGAGCTAGCGATAATTACAGGTATATACATAAGAACGAAAACACGAATTTAGTGGAAATACGATTATACCAGGATTTGGTACAGGAAACAGTTGGTCAATAGGTCTATTTAAGTTTAATCTCAATACTATTTTTTTGTAGTAGATGTAGTGGTATGGGCGCACTAGTGTATCTTTCACTCTATATGAGATAATGCATGTGCAGTTATGTGAATTGGCAAATATATCGTGTAACGTATAAACATTACCAGATCTAACTGCATCCATACCTCATGCATCTTATGACGTTGCAATAAAGGTAAGATTTGAACGGGTTTGCATAACTTGACCTATCGCCGCGTGTACTAAAATAATAGTTAAAATTAAAATAATATTAATGATAAAACAAAAATATACAGTCGACTTAAGAATATTTCCTTTTTTTAGGTCGTTATTACGAACAGTTGATTGAGTGTGTGTGCCTGCGTGGAGTATTTATTGCTCGCATCTCTGGGACGGCTTCGCACAGTATCTTCTCGAGGCTCTCGATAGGTTGCAGCGACGGGCTATCCGCATAATTGACGATGAGGAGGTCACAAAAATAGTATTGTCTTAGGTTTTCGCGATTGTTACACATTGAAATTAAACTATTTTTAACGGAAGTATCGCGTGTTTTATTATATAAAAAACCTAGAACCTCTGCAAGTTCGTAGGGACATAAGCCCCCTAAGTACATTTTACCGCCTGTACCATGGGGAGTGATCAAAGAACTATTTTCCCTTATCCCACCCACTCCCTTCTGTCATAGAAACACACGTGCAGGCTTGCGTTGTCATCATTCCACTGTTGAGGACATTTTCCCCGTATTAAAAAGTTCGGTAACTCCTATCTCTGTCGAACTAATAAAAGGTAAAACGCCTTGCCTGCACATATGTTTCCTCCTTCCTAAAAAATGTGATCCTTCAAACGAAACGTAAAGAAGCACCTTGCGGGCCAATGGCCATGGTAGCGTCAACTGACAGGGCACTGTAAACCTTTGTCAGTTGCCGCTGCAATTTGGGCTCCTCTTTTCGCTTACCAACTGGCGAAGCGGAGCCACTATGCTGAGCCAATATAAAAAAAAAAGAAAATAAAATTATATTTTGTCAATGGAACAAAGCGTAATATATATAAAAGCTGATAACTTTGAAGTAAAGTAACAATATATTTCTGGCATAGCTAGTCGTTTTGTTAACAAAGCTAATTAGTACAATGCGAAGGAAAGTACGAAATGAAAACTTTATAAACTACTTAGTTACTTGGGCAGATATCTGCACAAGTAACTGTGCACTGTAATTAAACAGAGATTTGAAATATTTGTTAGGATTCTGCGCTGAAAAAAAGCATACAGATGAATATTATGCACTAATTTTGTTAAGGTATTGTTAACTATTCAGTGTTTTTAGTAACACTTCAGTGACGGCTAAGATTGTATTACCGAATAATTTTGTAAAACATCTTATAACTTTGAGACTTTATATATAACAATCCACGGCTGGAGAAGTACCTCCTCCGCACAGAAGGCCGTAGCCAAATAATAACACTCTGGAGGGTTGTTGTGTTCTTACCAGTGAATGAGGTTACTGTGTTAGTAACCGAATGACAACCTGTGAGCATATACTATGGTAATTACTTAATATCAGGTGTGTCATATGCTTGTATAAAAAATCGGTCGATCAAATAAAGAATATAACTTACAGCCAACTTACCGCGATTGAGAAGTTATTAATCGGGACATGAATAACTTTCCGCACACGAGTTACCTTCGTAATCAAAAATAAAAATAAAAAAAGTGGTAAAACAGCCTAATTTCATTGCTAAAAGCATAAAATTATTATAAAAGGAAATACCAAGGAAACATGACAAACAATTCTGTTATCCCATCTCAACGTTCTAAAATAATCTTGTTTCCTTCGAATGTCATACAAATTGAGAAATAACAAAAAATATTTTTTTTTTGTACTTTATGACAAGTGTCAGATTTACTCGTTTTCTGGCGTGACATCTACGAAATCAGCATGACGTTAATCCTCGAACAGTCTACGATTTATTACGCTTTATTTCAGAAGAAATTTGATTCGCGTTGCAGATTGTTATTAAAATGTCTCCTAAACGTAATATTGTAAGCACTTATTATTTATTGACTTAAAACTGGAAATTGGCGATCGATCAAACCGTTCATGTTTGGATGGGTGCACCTGGCGTTTCATAGTATCTGCTTACCCCAATAAGAGACAGGCATGATGATATGTATGTATATAGTCAAAATGTCAAGTCCTTTTAGTTTCTTTGATATGGGAGGTAGAATATAGCTCAAAATATTCTGTGTTAATATACTGCCACCGCGCCGCGCGCCGGCCGCCACCGTTGCGTCGCACACGCTTCATTTCCGAACTTGGTTGTCGCACTACCTTGTATATATTCCTAGAATCCTTGTATAGATTCTAGATCTAGATCAGTGATAAGTGACGTATAGGGTACAGAGAGAAGCTTTAAAGCATTATTTCTTTATTTGCTTTGTAGGAAGTAAATATTGATGAAGCATTATATTGATTATGAAAATCACATCTAAAATTTATTTATGACAATTGTTTCAAATTAATAATGATTCTAAAATCATTATTAATTTCGTAGTATTACGAAATTTATAATGATTTTAGAATCATTATTAATTTCGTAGTAAATTTACTATTATTACTCAGTAAAAGTGAATCTAAATTTAAATTTACTAGACAACCATAGGATTTTTTGAAGTCTATCTATAACTTCACGCCAAATCCCTTGCGGGGTATACAGAGGGAGTTGAGCGTCACGTGACTCGATCCTTACACACCTCACTCGCTTCTTTAACATTCATTTTTGAACTCCTTTCTATCCATTATGACTAACTTTCATCGAAGTCCTTTCTAACTATTATGTAGTCAGGTATATAAATGATATTTTCTGCAGTTCCTTTACGTACGACTCTTGGTAGCCTTTCGCGTTGTTTCTTATTAATTGTACCAAATTATTAAAATTATTACGATCGCACCAAAACTATACGAGGGGCTTAAACTGTTATTTACATGAAATCAAAATGCGTCTTTCTTCAACTTTCATTAATTTGGGTAACAAATATAAAGTTTTGATAGGACAACTTCAAATATTTTAAGCATATATATACACGTGTGAGTTTTATTGATGTTCTATCATTAATTTCAAAGGAAAGTTATTGTAGGCGGCATTTTATACAGTCGGGTATTAGTTTACAAAATAACGGAGGTTTTTATTTCATCACACATGATTTTTTTACATATATACCTATTTACATACACTCGGGAAATGGCACGACGGATTTCCATAATTCGAACTGTATTTATTTTATTTAAGATAGACCCGAATGTGGTTTCATAAAAATTGGTTAAGGAGCTGATAAATATTCAAAATATTATCGAAAAATGTTTTCCATAACGAACTCTATTTGTGTTTCTGTATAGTTTATAAATCAATGTAAAAATTCAGAGAAGATTTAGTAAAGAAATTATGAATTGTTAGACACAGGCAACTGTAAGTATTTGGGGTCTGTCCTCCACGCGTCCGATAAAATCGATTACGACGTCACGACACGTATATCAGCGGTTTAGGCCAAGTGGCATAAAATGGGCGGTGTCATTTCTGACATTAAAATGGCGTTGAAGCTGACAGTACAGGTTTATAAATCTATCATAAATTAATATGCTGGATGTGCGGAGGGACGCAGAAGGACCACGTAAGAATCTGCTGCATTCGCAGTAACCTGCCTGCCGGTCACATGGCAGGCAAACTGTAGAATATCGGTACGTGGGGAACAAAATGTCTAGTCCTGCAACCACCACCGGGCACCAGTATTAGAGGTAAGCGGAAAAAGTGCTGGCATGACGTCGTATAGGTTGATATGGTATCGCAATAAGGGATATCGAAGACAAACTGGGCAAGTAAAGTCGCAAAGCAGTGAAGTTAAAATATGATACAATAATTTGTAAATGCATCTACTTCAACAAAGTCGCATTCTTTTGTTTAATGGATTTTATTAAATATCCACTTAATACTTATGTGTGAAATGAATTTGTTCATGCTGCCTTTTGGAACAGATCAATTAAAAAAATATATCTACCACCTAATTCCAACATAAAGTAAGCAGTAAAACTTTCATCAGCATTCATCATGATTTCTTCTGTCGGAATTAGGTAATAGACACGTGTAAGAAACATATATTCCAGACGTCAGTAAATCACGAATTTAGTAACAAAATATTACCAGAGCATATTGGTTTATGTGAAGGCGATGAATATATTTTTAACTTAACACTATGATACATTTAATTTGAAAAGCCCGATAGTCGATTTTTTCTGTACCAATAAATGACAAACAAGTGTAAATAAGAAAAATATTCACGTAGCCCGCCAATGATTTAAATAGTTTTCGATCACTCACAATTGACTAATATGTGTATATATTTTTTAGTTTTGTGCAATATCCTACCTTATTCGACTTATACTTAAAAACGTTCATAACGTGAAATATTCCAGCTAACAACTTGTGATCCGAAAAATCTGTAATTATAAAACTTTGTATGTTTTATCCCAATATAAATTTAATTTAAATGAAGTTGTGTAAAAATATAAGTATTTCAAGTTGTCAACCCAAATATATTAAAAGTTATCTTTATTATCCTACAATATTTAAATCATACCAGAGTTAGGTATTATACTATTTTCAGTGATTTTCTTCATTAGCAGAAAATAAAGGAGTGACCTACTTTTTCTTGGTTTTCATTAATGTTTGGTAAACAAAGTTGTACGGTTTCTTTTTCGAAAGTTTTTCTATGCAATGTAATACATATTACATCGCCCACAGTAGAATAGCCATTTATTAGATCTGAGTTTTCGTATAAAAAAACATAATACCTATTAGGCATCATTTTGTTACTTAATCTCTGACGTGTCTTGTTTACCACTCGAAGCTTCAGAGAGGACAGACAGAAAGAAAGAGAACGAAGGATCTTCCAATTTCAGTCTGGAAGACTAAAATAAAAAAAAATCTGATATGTTTAGGTTGGCTGTATCAATTGCAATATTACAATTATCTTTCCCCTCTCCCTATAACTGTCTAAAAATGTTTTAAACGAATTTTATATTCTTATAGACAACGTTTTAAGACATATTTTTATTATAAAACTAATAATCGGTCCGCTCATCATCGACATAGAATTCATCTTCACACATTAGATTTGAAATTGAAATTACTACCTCGCGTGTGGTTTCAAAGGAATTTTCATAATCTTTATCCTATCTTATTGCGCTCGGTTCTCTCTGCCTACCCCGCAAGGGACCTGGCGTGTAGATATATATATATATACCTAGTCTTGCCATAAATACTGAAACAAAGAAAAAAAAATGTTCTATTGCAAATAATATTTATTACTTTCACAGTGTGTTAGTTTAATACATAAATATAAAACAATTTAAAATATAAAAAGCTTATTCGAAGTGGTCTCCATTGGCTGCCATACAGTCCTTTAAACGTTGAGGCCGGTTATCAATAGAAGCACGCACTCTTTCTATGGGAAAATTCTTCACTGCCAATCGTACGAATTGTTTTAGGGACTCTAAATTATCATGGCGTTTAGAGCAAGCCGTACTCTCTAAAACTGACCATAAATCAAAGTCCAGCGGATTAAGATCGGTACTAGACGACGGCCAGTCTTCAGCTCTGATGAAGTCCGAAACGTTCGTTTCCAACCAAGACTGCGTAGATCGAGCTTTATGACCCGGCGCCGAGCCTTGCTGAAAGGACCATTCTTGGTTATTGAACATGGTGTTGTTAAGGGGCTTTACTACCTTCTCAATAATGGTATCTTGATACACTTGTGCCGATGTTTTGATACCTTTTTCACAAAAGTATGACTCAGTCACTCCTTCATAGCTAATACCCCACCAAACCATTACTGAAGTCGGATAGTGCCCACTTTGCACTCTGTCGACTAATTGGGAAGCTTCTTTAGAGCTTTGAGCATAAATACGGTCATTTTGTTTGTTAAAATGTTGCTCAATTGTAAAAAATTTCTCATCCGTAAACAAAATTTTTCTGTGACCTCCCTTTGCGTACCGCTTCAGTAGCGGTATGCTGTTTCGATTTTACCACCCTATTCTTTTTTTAAATTATCAGTTAAGAAATGACCAGTACGTCTCTTATATGCTGCAAGTCCTTGCTTTCTGACAGGATTTCTTCGAATTCTTTCCCTTACTGCTTTACCACCTTTTTCGTACGAATACTACGTGGACGGCAAGATCTTTTTCTGTCACAAACAGAGGAGGTCTCATTGTAACTATTAATAGCCCGGTACACAAACATTTTACTAATACCAAGCGTATGGAGAGTTTTAAAAATTGCATTTGGCTCCATACCTACTTTGTGTAATGCAATCACAGCGTTTCGGTTCTCTTTATCACCCCACTCCATTTTAATATCGCAAAATATTGTACAATGTATTGGCGCCAAAATCAGAAAACTCAATGAACAATCATATAAAAATGACAGATTCCAAATCCAAATGTAATATTTTGTTTATTTTTAATTGTAACAGTATTTATGGCCAGACTAAGTATATATATATATACATACATACTGAACCATTGATAGCTCAGTGGATATGGAACCGACCGACTGTTTCCCGGTTCGAATCTTGGCGTGTACCACTTTATTACATAACCACAAATTACATAACGAAATACGTGTGACTTTACCTAAGAATGGTCTGGTTTTACCTCTAGGCTGTATATCAGTATAATTCAAATGATAAATAACTAAAAAAACCATGTGTGGAACAGCAACCAAGACTTGTTGTGTACACTTAAATAAAATCAATACATGAACGCACACAGAAGATAAGGATTTTAATAAAACAAACGATTACTTACACAAATGCAGACCGATCTCCCGTTTATTTTGGTAGGGCTAGTTCGTGACATGCATGCCTGGTGGCTACCCTCTACGCGCGGGCGAACCCCTTTCGGCCCATTTCTATTCAAGCCTGGTCTCGGTATCAAGAGACCTAAGTGCTAATAGTGATAACGCAGAGTGTTTCAGCCCAAGCCTACCCAATAAGGGTAAAGTAATTATTTTCTGACTTGACTATTACTTAAGTTTATTTTATCGATGGGTCGAAGTTTAATTGGAGCGGCTTTGCGAAGTTAAATCTAGGATTGGGTCCTCGACTTAATCTTGTTGTTCATTACAATGTGTTGCGTACTTGTTGCGTAATTTTCGCTATTTTGTACAATACCTAAATATACTGCTGTACAAGTTATAGTACATCACAGAATATAGTCATAAAAAATAGAGCGTACGGTTACTTACCACTCATCTATAGTAATATGCAAAGCGGAAGAGTTTATTTGTTAGAACGCGCTTATCTCTGGAACTACCGGTCCGATTTGAAAAAAATCTTCTTGCATTTGATAACCTAATTCTTGATGAAGGATAACCTACTCGGCATTAGGTACTATATGATATATAACACTTAGAAGGTGAGAAAAAAAAATAAGTTCAGTATAAAATTAGTTTCATGCGACAATTTCGATAGTATTTTGTAACATAAGTACTAGTGAAATTATACAGAAATGAAAAAACTCAAAGATAACACGTTTATGCACTTTTTGGAAGACGTAAATAAGTTCATCAAGAAAACCTTGTAAAATCACTATCGTTTTACGGGTGGTATTTAAACTGGGTTGATTGGGTCCAGGTACCTTCCCAAGTATTTTTTCAACACAGTTCCTGAAGCTGAAACTTAAAGTCAATTGATCTTAAAGTCAATATATATCTAAATATTCTGTGAATATGTCAAGCGTCTACCTGTTGCCGTTATCAATATCAAGCAAAAATTAGCAAAATATTCACGTTTATTGTATGGGAGCCCTCTTAAATATTAATTTTTTTCTATTTTTTAGTATTAGTTGTTATAGCGGCAACAGAAATACATCATCTGTGAAAATTTTAACTGTCAAACTATCACGGTTCAAGAGATACAGCCTGGTGACAGACGGACGGACAGCGGAGCCTCAGTAATAGGGTTCCGTTTTACCCTTTGGGTACGGAACCCTAAAAACGTTACATTTGTACAGCATAGGGATACGATAGAGACGAAGGATCATCGGAAGGAAGATCAGAGAAAATGTTCAGTAGATGGAACATAAACATCTAAAAAGATAGGACACTAGTTACTTTGTATTACTGTTAGACAGAGAATTACATTATTTTTTAAAATATATATATAACATTTGTTTTAATGTCATCAGGACTTTAAAAATGTTTAACCTCTTCGTTTCTAATTAATTGGCTAATTACCTAAATTTCGACCACTGACTTTCGTAACATATCTTCGCTTCCAGCACACGTATCAATGTTTACAACAATTAGGTACGTATATTGAATGTTAATGTTAACTATTCAGCTTTTGCTTGCTTAAATTGATAATGGCATCTGGGATTACCATATTTACTCCTTACAGTAAAATTTATGTCTCTATATCCGTGTAGATATCACACGTAACAACTTGAATTACTGTTTATAGTTCTATATACAATGTTTGATTGCATTCTGACCATGGAATTACAATGGACTTACTTCATTAAAAACACACAACACTTTCGTAGTAATGTTTCGTAGTAATGAGAAGGCTCAGTCGTGAATGACGCGACTTTGACACCAACGCTCGTGGGTTCGATTTCCACACAAGGCAAACATTTGTGTGCATGAACATGTTTGTTTGTCTTGGTCTAGATGTTATAAGAGAGGTAGGGCGCATCAAAGCAGACCGTCTGGGGAAGTACTTCCACCTCACAGAAAACCGCAGCCAAATAAGAGGCTTGTTGTGTTCCTGTGTGTGAGTGAGGTCACCAGTAGGCTACGGTACCCGCTTTACATCAGGTGGGCCGTATGCTTGTATGCGTCCCTATGTAGTATTAAAAAAATAAATGTGATGACTGATGAATAAACATTTATTACATTTGTTGTATGGTATTACAGAAAGGTGCAGAATATAGACACAAATTCGAATATTTAATTGAAATTTCCCATTTTTTTTCGGAAAACAAACAGCATGCTTAATACTGAAAGTAAACAGACAATGAAATGCCACTATAAATTCCGCATATATAAACACGTATATCATAAACTAAGCGATATTTTTTGTACTTTGGCAGTTGCGGCGTAATTATTTGACGATCATCGTATAGAAAGCAAAAATGCATTTTTTGTATTCATAAAGTAATTAATCGAAAGCAGTCAAAGTAGTCAGTGTTAGATCATTTTTGTACGGAAGTTATCTCAAATATACCACGTATGATTATATATATATGCCCTTATATCTCAATAACAAATAGATAGCGATTGACGGGCTCGGTGGCGCAGTCGTGAATGACGCGACTTTGACACCAAAGCTCGTGGGTTCGACTCCCACACAGCTAAATAACAAATACCTAGTAGGTGTTCCTACGGGTGCGTGAGTAACCAGTAAGCTCCTGAGGATTTGCTGTGTTAGCAGCAGAGGACGTATAACGCGAGTTATACTTAATGTGTTACCAGCGTTCATAGGCTACGGTAACCGCTTTACATCAGGTGAACAGCATGCTTATATACCTTCCGACGTTGTATAAAAAAGATAATATAAGATAAACTGTAACCAAAGCAATAAAAATTTAAATTTTTTCAAAAACCATTATGGAACTCTAGATCAAAGCTTGACTCCTAGTGCCGGCTCATTTACTATTGGGAACACAAGATGCATTTGTCATGCTCTATATCTATTGTATACAAGCATCAGAATACCATTCCAACTGCATTGTGTTGACGTACTGCAGTTTTCGAATCATTAGTCCTAAATTACCTTTACCCTTGGAGTATATATAAGGAAGCAATAAAGTGCACCTAAAAGGTACTAGGAAGGTATATATGGACCGTATGCACACCAACAACACCATTTACAAATGTCGCTGTCGATTAGTAGTAAACTGTACTTCTATCCAGAGATAACAGTCTTTTTGGTAATGACATTTGTTGTCTATATTGAAGTATAGATAGTCTAAGAATTTTGTCACGTATATAACATCAGTATATTAACTCCATACCATAGATACGTATGTATAAAAATTTACATGTTGATTTTAAAGACACGGTTTTTCAAACTGCTTGCTTAGTACCCGGTTCCTGTACATAGCTGCGTCACCGAGTATAATATCACTAATATGGGTAGGCGTGATGAACCTTGGATGCATCATATTTTTAAGATTTTGCCAAGAAAGTTATGACGAGCTCGTTGGCGCAGTAGTGAAACGCGCTGTAACGTTACTTTGACACCACCCCTCAAGGGTTTTATTCCCACACGGGACAAACATTTGAATGGTTATCATGCGTCAAATTCATAATGTGTGGGGAAGTACCTCCACGTCACAGAAAAACTACAGCCAAATCGCAACTACCTAGAGGAGTTGTTGTATTTTTGCGTGTGAGTGAGGTCGCCAGTAAACTCTTGCAAAGTTGCGGTGTTAGCAGCAGAGGTGGCATCGCGAGAGTGATACTTAATGTATTGCTAGCGTTCATATACATCACGTGGGCCGTATGCTTGTATGCCTCATTGTATAAAAAAAATGTCAGTCATAAACAAAAAGGGCAAACTCACCATTAAGATGTTAATGGCTTACAAGCTTTATACCTATATACCTTTAAATACATATTGCTATGTAAGGAAAAGAAACTCACCGCTCGGCATAAAAATAACGAACCTTGTTACTCCCCCGGAGATCGGTCGAGTAAAGTGTCAAGGTCGCCAAACCCTATTCCAAGTTTGAACACGCTGCGTAAATACAAGCTTCGATGACATATTGACGGGTACATTTTCTGACATTTTCATTTTGACTGCGGTGTTGTAATGTTTGGAATTTTTAGCCTGGTTTGTATTGGACATAATTGCGACCTATCCTACTTTCTCCAGAGCTTTGTTCGTTGATCAATAGTACGCGCAGATGAGGCTAGCATTGGACCATAAAGATGATTTGAAGTCACTTACAGTACAAAACTCATACTTAACTTCTATTTTAATCTTTAAGGGTGGGTCCTAAGGAACAAGTCGGCCTCTCTTTAACTAAAGAGAGGTTTAGTGTATACTCCGCAATACTGCTCATCTGCGGATTCAGATCAGTCATGCCGCTCGAAGTCCACTGACTCTATTCTGTCAGTGGACTTCGCTGTCTATCGCCAACAGCTGGAACCGATGACTTAACCTGCCTTCTGAGCACAGAGAAGCTTGACATTGACAAACTCATTCATCGATAGGCTGAGGTCTACGTTGTTTAACCTGCGTAGCTGACTACACTGACTACTTGACACGCGCGACGATGCAATTGAGTTCTAAAATAGATAAGCAATTATGGAATAAAAATTATCAAAAATCAAAATTGTATGTATTAAAATCATACTTGCGAACACACACACATCCAATTCGGGCTAATTGTCTGTTAGCATCTGATATAAGTATGTACTTATATGTACCTACCTGTATATGCTTGCACTTATGTGTGTGTATACCTAATATTATTATTGTTGTTTATTATCATACGATGATAATTCAACTTCTTAAATGTTATTAAATAAAATTACTACATTAAATTGGCATTTCCTATCAGATATTCAATGACTCTCTGGAAGCATGAAGGGAATAAACTAGGGATGACCGATGAACGGGTCAGGGTAAAGTAGAACGCGCAGATCTTATTGGCTAGTACAAGGGTCAACTTCGTGTCGCTTATCGGCTTATTGGTCAAAATATACGACAAAATAGACAAGCTCGGTGGCGCAGTTGTGAAACGCGCTGTTACGCTACTTTGACACCAAAACTCGTGGGTTCGATTCCCACACAGTACAAACATTTGTGTGAACATGTCTGTTTGTATTGGTCTGGGTATTTTCTATTTAATATGTGCATATTTACAAAAAAAAAATGTGTATTTACGTATGTTTATCCGTTGTCTAGTACTCATAACACAAGCTTAGCTTACTTTGGGGCTAGGCGGAGCTGTGTAATTTGTCCGGCAAAAAAAAAAAAAATATTAAAAATAAAAAATAATATATTCTCCCGGTGGACTGGAAAGTCGCTGAGATATTTAGGCGCTTAAACAATACATTTTGATAAGTGATGGGTGCCTTTATGGTGAGCTCGGTGGTGCAGTGGTAAGTAACGCTAGTTTGACACTAAAGCTCGTGGGTTCGATTCCCACACAGGGCAAACATTTGTGTCTATGCACATGTTTACAGACAAACTTGGTCTGGGTGTTTTCCACATCATAAATATGTAATTACAAAAAAAATGTATTATTATACAATGCAGGCCTTGCTTACTTTGGTGCTATATAGCGCGTAATTTGTCCGACAATATTTATTTATTATTCATTTACTTTATGTGCCGCCAAGTGTTTAGTGACTGGAAGAGATCCCGGATGATATAAGTCCGCCATTGCACAAACTGTTTTGTACGTACCTGTATTATTTCTTTAGTACAGTAAAGATTTTACAGACAAACATATCTATCTATAACTTCACGCCAAATCCCTAATGGGGTAGGCAGAGAGAACCGAGCGCCACGTGACTCGATCCTTATATACCTCACCCGCTTCTTTAACATTCATTGCTCTTTTCATGCACGCTCGCCGGTTTCTAGAGCTCCCGACATTGGAAATCAAAACATCCACATAAACACATCTATATATAAATATACTTTTACATTAGCTTAAATAGAAACGCTAGCTGTACATTTTTTCATGTACGAGTTGTAATGATTACCCAAGTTGGCGTGGTCGCAGGTTATTACAGCGTCGGTGACGGCGGTCATATATTTGCAGCAGGCGCGTCGGTGGGCGTCGTTCTATTGTGTTCCGACGCTACTCTTAACGCTGGACCCTCGCCAGAACGAATGCGGAGCTATGAGCAATCCCCTTAAGGGCTAGATTGTAATAACGATATAGTTCTTATTTCTAACCGTGGAGAAAGTCAATTTTTAGATCATAGATTTTTTTTATACACCTATCACGGTATACAATCATAAGAGCTTGGTGCGTCGTTGCGTATGTGATTCTAACCAAACACGCAGGTTAAGTAGCGGATACCGCAGCCTGATCTAGATGGGTTTATCTATTTCGAGCTTCTCCGTGCTTCGGAGGACACCTTCTGGCTGCGGTTTTCTGTGAGGTGGAGGTAATCCCTTAGCCGGGTATTTTTGATGCAGTCTACTTTTATTAAAAATACCCAAATCAAGATAAACAGGCATGTTCATTCTCACAATGTTTGTTCTGTTTGGGAATCGAACCCGCGAAGTCATTGGTCTCTGGCGGCTATCGTTGACAGATAGTCTGTAAGCTAATTCAGTGGTACTTGAATGGCTTGAAGACATGATAACATGATAACACATAACATGCTTCCGCCAAATGAGCACCGTAGCGGAATAATATCTACTCTCTTACTTTGAACCAATATCCGATGAATATACCGAATAAATCTATAACATTATTTCATTGCATTTCATCTTTAATCTTACTAATATTATAAATGTGAAAGTATGGATGTTTAGATGTTTGAATTTAGAGTATTTGTTACGGTCCGATAACGCAGGTGAGCAGCCGTATTTTAATCATGACGAAAAAACGAAAATCAATTATTTCACAAAGATCGAACCAAGAATGTGGGCGTATCAGTATTGCTGATGCGTAATCTCTATCCTCCTATATTATGCAATGGCACTACGTGTTGTAGAGCCGGGAAGAAATGTGATCGAAGCCAGTATACTGATCGGTACAGCCAAAGAAGAGGAAGTTTTGATTACTCGAATACCTATAATCGCCAACAATTTGCCATTCCAAATTAATAAACGGCTACAATTTCATTTAAAAATAGCTTTCTGTCTGACGATAAATAAATCCTAAGGACAAAAATTAAAAGTGGCAGGGATGAACTTAGGCACCTCTCATACTTCTCGCGTGGTCACCTTTATGTGGGTTGCTACAGAGTTTCGAGTGCCCAAAAGTTGTATGTGCTCGCCGAAAGTTATCGGACTCATAATATCGTCTACAGAAGCATATTGTAATTGGAATGTGAAGTGGCTTAGGATTATGATATCAAATATGAATATAAAATATCCATATGATATCTACGATTATCGTACGACTGAACGGCTTTTCGGAACCATTTATAACTTGTCTAGGATATGTAACTATTTTTGTATAGAGATTGTTCATGTGACGCATAAATTGATATGTCAAACCATTATGTCACTTTCGACAAAAGCAAACGCACATCTTCTGTGGAATAGATCTAGAGCATAGAGAATCGTGGAATTCATAGTCCAAATCTCTTAGAGTTATTGTATTATGAATGTAAAAAGTATATTTATTTGTCGGTTTGTCCTTTTTTTCAAATCAAAACGGGGCGACGGATTTGTGTTTTTTTTTGTATAGAAATTTATTTTGTACGGAGGGCCCGACAGTGACATATGCTACTTTTTACCGCGGCAAAATATCTTACTCCCACAGGGAAATGCGCTTTGTTTCCCTTTGACCACGCGGGCGAAGCCGCGGGTATCATCTAGTATATCTAGCTTGTTTTGATGTTGTTTTGTTTTGTTGTTGCATTATCTAGCTTGTTTTTCGTTAGGAGTTACAAGCATACGGCCCACATGATGTAAATTAGTAACCGTAGCCTATGAACGCTTGTAATGCATTAAGTATCACTTGCGCTATGCTAATACAAAAATTCATTAGAAGCTTACTGGTGACCTTACTGCTGAGCTGGTAACCTCACTTGCATGCAGGAACACAACAACCCTCCAGGGAATTGTTATTTGACTGCGCTTTTGTGTGAGGTGGAAGTACTCCAGATGGACTGCTTGGGATGCAGCCTACCTATTTTAAAACACCTAGACTAAGACAAACTGGGTCGCAAGATGACATCCCTGGTGTTGCAAATGTCCATAGGCTACGGTAACTGCTTACCATCGGGCATGCCGTATGCTTGTTTGCCACCTTAGTGGTATAAAAAAGCGTACGGCCCACCTGATGTAAAGCGGCTACCGTAGCCTATTACTAACGCTCGTAATATATTTAGTATCAATCGCACGATGGCTCCTCTGCTGCTTACACAGAAACTCCTTGGGAGCATACTGGTGACCTCACTCACACGCAGGAACACAACAACCCTCTAGGGAGTTGCTATTTAGCTTCAGTTTTTTGTGAGGTGGAGGTACTTCCCCAGACAGGCTGCTTTGATGCGCCCTATCTCTCTCTTAAACATCCAAACCAAGACAAACAGACATGTTCATACACAAATATTTTTCTGTGGGAATCGTATATGCGAGCGTTGGTGTCAAAGTAGTGTTAGTAACCAATACGATACCGAACTGATCTTGCTATTTTGTAATCACTCATCCCCTTAACAATGGTTATCGGTTAATCAACTTGACGCTGCGAAGGTTGTGCAATTAGACCCGAGCGTGTGACTCAAATGAGACGCGTTAATTCCGTATAAATAAATGGCTAAAATTGAATATCAATGTGCCCATATACTAGGTATCCAGCAGTATGTTGTAATAGAATTGATTATGTTAATAATTATAGACATCGTTGTCAGATCGTAGAAATTGGCTATTTCATGAAATGGCTAAAATATTTGCCAATTTGACATTGCATAAAAGTACTACTTGATCAAGAAAAATGTCATCACGCATATGATCTAAAAATAATCGGTATGTTAGGTCTCTTTAGATAACAATCGTGGTGTCTCTTAGCAATGAGTCAAAAAATACTCACCGTACTTAACAACCAGGCCGATCATTTCTAGAAATAGCCGATTTAATAATCTGGCCCGCCTGGGGAAGTACCTCTACCTCACAGAAAACCGCAGCTAAATAACAACTCCCTAGAGGGTTGTGTGTTCCTGCGTGTGAGTGAGGTCACCAGTATGCTCCCAAGGAGTTACTGTGTAAGCAGCAGAGGAGGTATCGCGCAATTGATATTTAATACGAGTATATTACAAGCGTTAATAATAGGCTACGGTAGCTTACTTCAGGTGGGCTGTATGCTTGTATGCCTCCCGACGTAGTATAAAAAAAACATACTTAGTTTGTATATGCTTAAACATTGCGAGGTAGGAAAACATTGGTTTTCAATGTTAATTAGACATTATATATGAAATGGATAAAGTTTACTTCGTACCTATTTAATTGCCACGTAACTCCCATCCATCAAACGTCGCAACTATGTTTAAATTTAGACTACCTACTAAGTGTGTACCTTGCACTGAGAGCCAGTATTTTCTTTGTTTAAAGTTGCAGGGCCTGTCTGATGGTAATTATAAAGTTTTCTCAAGAAGTTTCATACATTAAATTATGTAAATTGTTTGTCTTTGCGAGATGTAGCATCTTCATTCGAACGAAAAATCAATTCAACCTCTTTTTTCTACCAAATATCTAGAAGTATTTTATATTTTTATACGATTTACAGTAACTATTTATCACCAACGGTCCCGGGTAACTGGGCTCAGTTCCGATTATCTGGCAACCCTTGTAGGAAGTGACGTCACGTAACCGAGCACGTGATGCCAATGTCAATGTGTACCGCAAAGAGTTCAGGATGTTCCTACAATTACTGGAAAACTCTTACGTGGGTACTAAATACCTGTCTGTAGTAAATACGACCATTAGATTATTATTAAATTGCTACTACATACAACTTCCACAAAGTTTTTGCTTTGTTTGTACTAAATAATGTACTAAATACTACATGTTATAGTGGAATTAAAACATATATATTTTTATATAATATAACTTTAATTGTACCACTTGATATCACTATATGTACACTCATTATATTTATTGTAATATGTATAAGATGATTTGGAAAAAAATACCTATATTGGCAAGTTTCTTTTGACATTTCTTCTTCGCCAATGGTCACTTGAAATGCTGGTAGATTAAAAATCGCCCAAGTGCGAGTGGGACTCGCGCACGAAGGGTTCCGTACCATTATCTATAAAAACGGCAAAAAAATCACGTTTGTTGTATGGGAACCCCCCATAAATATTTGTTTTATTTTAATTTAATTATTTTTTATTAAAGCGAATATATTTCACTATTTATATTTTTATAAAATATATTAAATATATTTATATTTAAAAAGCAAAAACGAGCAAAAAAAACACGTTTGTTGTATGCCCCCTTAAATATTTATTTTATTCTATTTTTTAGTATTTGTTGTTATAGCGGCAACAGAAATACATCATCTGTGAAAATTTCAACTGTCTAACTATCACGGTTCATGAGATACAGCCTGGTGACAGACGGACGGACGGACGGACAGCAGAGTCTCAGTAATAGGGTTCCATTTTACCTTGGGTACGGAACCCTAAAAAGAGAAAATCTTAAAAAAATGATTAGATATAATATTGTAAATGTAAGACATGTCTAAATGACCGTGAGGGTCTAAAGGCAAATAAAGAATTTTTATCTTTATATAAAAGCCATTTTTTTTAGTTCTATTTAGCAAATGAAAAGCATGAACTTCTCAGAAGCTGGTCGTAGTAATATTTTTATTAATAACTATATTTCTATGTATATCTTCATGCGTAGAACTGAGGGTCACATGACTCGGCCCTTACACACCTCACTCGCTTCCTAGGGCTCCTAACATCACATCCTAATAAAGCACGATCAATTTGGGTCATTATCGTAGTGGTATTCGTCGGTTTTTATATCCTACCACTTTTACGGTGTATATCTGTTTCGTCATTTTGTTCCTCCTGCATAGGTACTTTCTACATCTCCGAGTACATGACCGCCCGGTCGGAGTTCGTACTATGTCCTTCGACTCATGTCCTTAAATCTTCTCATTTTTTTTTCTAAATTATCTTCTTCTTATTCTTAAATTGCTAAAGAGAAGCCCATTTGATGAGCTCGGTGGCGCAGTGGTGGAACGCGCTATTACGCTACTTTACAAGAAGTCACAAGTTTGCGCGTTCACCGCTAAAAAAACTCCATTTGCTGTGGTTCCTAAATTCCAGAACACACCTCTTACCGTCACCAAAAGTATTAGGATGCTTGGCGTCGAGATCTCCAGTGATGTACAATATCGAAATCACCTGGAGGAGAAGGTCAAGCTGGCGTCGAAAAAACTTGGTGTGCTTAACAGGGCTAAGCAGTACTTCAGTGCGGGGCAAAGACTTATATTATATAAGTCTCAAGTCAGACCGCACTTGGAGTACTGCAGTCACCTTTGGGCGGGAGCACCTGAATACCAGCTTGGACCGTGTGATTCGATTCAGAGACGAGCTGTGAGAATTGTCGACAATCCTAAGCTTACACACGGTATTGAACCCTTAAGTTTAAGGAGAGACTTTGCCGTGTGTTCTACCGATTGTACAACGGGTTGTGTTCTGAAGAGTTGTTCGAAATGATGCCGACGGCTACTTTTTATAACCGCACCGCTCGCCGACGGCGGGGAGTTCACCCTCACACACTTGAACCGCTATGGTCGCGTACGGTGCGGTTCCAGAGAAGTTTTCTTCCGAGAACACTCAAGCTGTGGAATGAGCTCCCAGCCGAGGTTTTTCCAAGGAACTACAGCATGGAGTTCTTCAAGAAATGCGTGAAGAGGTTTTTAGAAGGTCGGCAACGCATGAGTGACGCCCCTGGTGTTGCAAATGTCCATAGGCTACGGTGACTGTTTAACATCAGGCAGGCCGTATGCTTGATTGCCACCTAAGTAGTATAAAAAAAAAAAAAAAAAAAAACTTTGACACCAACGCTCATGGGTTCGATTCCTACACAGTACAAACATTTGTGTGCATGAACATGTCTGTTTGTCTTGGTCTGGGTATTTTCTATGTATAATAGAAATGTATTTACAAAAATAAATGTATTTACGTATGTTTATCAGTCGTCTAGTACCCACAAGCTTCGCTTACTTTGGTGCTAGATGGCGCTGTGTAATTTGTCCGACAATATTTATTTATTTATTTAAGAAGAATAGTATATATAATAATAAGTTACTGGCTCTTGAGTAACTGTTTTTATAGCATTAATTATTTTTTGAATGAAAATCATTTAAAAATTAATTAATACTATACAACAACTGTTTAAAAAAAAAGACAATAATACTGTTTAAAAATTGAACGTTTGCATACAAGCTGAACATATATACCAATGTACCTTATTACGACCTTATATAATGTTGTGCATTCTGACAAATGAAATATTATGATTAAATACTTCGTTCTCGTACAATAACGAGAAACTGTTAAGATTTATAACAATATTAAAGTATTTAATTACAATATATTTATCAATCTTGTTCCTATTCCAAGACACGTAAACACTACACTATCTTACACTTCTGCGGTAAAGTAGCAATGCTTGTACTGTTGTTTCATTTGAATGATGAATGCCCCGCTGTAATTTATCTTTGTCTATGCTCGCTACCTAGATTAGTCTTAAAGGGTTTAGAAGCGTTAGCTATTGCCCACGGTTTTGTTCGTTTGCAAGTTTATAAGGCATACCTAACATTCCAGGTTTATGTTTGTTTATATAGCATCGCAGGTATACGGCCCACCTGACGAACACTCGTTACTGTAACCAGTGGACGATTGGGAGGGGGAGGCCTGCTCGTCGCCACCTCAGCTTTTATTACAGGAACCTCTCAGAACTTATGGTCAACCTTGCTATTTACAAACACAGAAATACAAGAACACTACAGGAAGAATTCATTAGACTGCGGTCTTCTGTAAGATACCTGGGACTACCTCAGTCGGGCTGGTGTGATGCCCGCTACGTCTCTTACGATAGAGCCTCGTATGGTAATTAGCAGGGTGCTCCACGTGCAGATGAGGATTTGACACCAAAAAATGGTAGTGTGTCACTTACATCTCCAAAATGTACCCTGTCACTCTCCGGTACTGTTAATATTACCATCAAAATGATATACATATATTTATATATAACGTCTGCCAATCTGGAGTGTGTCGATTATCTGTCGACGAAATGACAGGCTTCATCGACAAGTAAGGTTCGCTTTGGCTCTAGAGATAAAGGTCAACCAAGTTAACTCCATTAAATTTCCACGAAAACTGCATGATCCAGGTTTTTCCGTTTTCTAATCTCATAAAACTGACGACGACACAGATGTTTATTGAACCAGAATTGAAAAAAATGTATCTTCGACTTTTGAAAACCAGGCCTTTGGCAGGTTAGGTCACAAGTCTTTAGAAATGTAATTTTATGGACATGCGTGTTTGCTTACGATGTTTTCCTTCACCGCCGAATAAGTAATCATTACAAATATGTACGTAAATCTGAAAGCACGATTTAGTAGTACATACCAGCATTTGAACCAAGGCCATCCATCTTGATCCTGAATTTACTAGCTCTTTTAGTAACGGGAGGTAGCAATTATTGACTCGGCAAAAACAAGGTAATATAGTAGATGTAATGAGTCCAATATCATAGGTGAAACAGAATCGGTTCAAATTTTCTAGCTTATTCTGTGTTCGCAGAAGAAATCCTGGATTTCTGCATTTTTGAATTTTGCCGCTAGAAATAGAACAGAATATAAAAAGTCCGTGATTAAAACAGACAATAAATTCTAACCTCAAGTAATACATGTTAGTTTTATCGACATTTTGTAGCTATTTTAAAGTAAATTGCTTCCACAAGGCCTTTATCTACTAGTTAATTAACGTAAACAAACAAAAACCATTGTTATGATTAATTTAGCGGCGCTGAGGCAGAGACGTTAGCAGTAAAATTACGTCTCCGCGAACGAGCACTCATTTGTAATTGGGGCGCGACAAACTTTCCCAAATTAATGTATCTAATTCGAAATGTAACTCAAAATAAGCAAATCGAAGCCAAGCAGATAAATCTACGTCTACGGTTCGGTTTGACATCATAACTTCTAAACCACCTGTAATTGGTGGCCAACTGAGTAATTCACTAATTTTATCCAGAGTATTTAAACGCGCTGCTCAATCCGCGTCCAATCCATTCGAGTTAATTGCAAACCATTTATCATGGACCCTGATTTAGCTACAGTTGCTAATATTACACGTCGCGTAATTCAAATTGGATGAACTATGTGATGACTATTCGTTGTTAATGTCATTTTATTTGCAATATTTGCTAGAGCTTCTGTTAATTGAACATAAAGTTCAATTAACAGAAGCTCTAGCAAATTTTACGCTTACATTGGACGATTTCTCAGACAGTGCCATGTTTTTTGAATGTAACTGACTTAGTATCATCTTCTTGTTAACCTACCCTGTACTTAGTGCACACTGCTAGGTAATAAATGAGGCTTTAGCAATAGTGCGGTTGGGCGTAATAAAATCCTGGCATTGTTACGGAAAATCGCAGCCAAATATCTACCTTCTGAAGTGTTGTTGTGTTGCGAGTGAGTGAAGTTACTTGTATGCCTCCCGACGTCTTCTGAGGAGTTGCTTTTTTCACAATGCAGGTGATAACGCGCGTGCGATACTCCTTGTACTGCAAGTGTGTAACACTTTGCATGATGAGCCATGGGTCGTAAACTTAATTGTTTCCCGATTTTAAATAAATATAAAACTTATTATTCATACAACTTGTATTGTTTTTTATTTAAGATTATACATCCATGGAGCAGAAAATCTCTGTGTACAGGAATATCAGTTTTCTAAGTTGAATATATAATGTGATGTGCATATGAGTATATGTATGTATGTGTATTTGGGTGAGTAGATATATGTATATAAATTTATATACATAATTATTTACAGTAACTCTAGGTGTAATAAATTCATTTATTTTTTGTCAACAAACTGCAGTATGATAATATTGCCTAGGTACTACAAATAACTTGTAACGTTTATCTGAAGAAAGCAAACATTTGTTGTTAGTTTCAGATGTGGCTGAGATCACCTCCTACGGAGTTGATTAGTTAACAGTGAAGTTGGCAGCAACAGCCTATGAAAACTTGCAATGTCATATTGAATTACTACCTAATATTCATAGGGTATACGGTAACTTTTTCACATGCGCTACGTCGTGCGCTTATTTGCCTCACATAGTCCTCATTTAAAAATACACTCTTGTGGCATGGTAAACCATATTTGATCGTTTACG
Organism: Pyralis farinalis; assembly: GCA_947507595.1. NCBI lineage: Eukaryota > Metazoa > Arthropoda > Insecta > Lepidoptera > Pyralidae > Pyralis > Pyralis farinalis. Next base: position 10,196,907 of record OX382278.1, read on the forward strand.
GAATGTCGAGCGCTTTAAAACAAACATCAAATCATGATCGCCAAAGCGTACACATGTAAACACAAACGTATTGGCCACTGTATAAACACGCGCTTAGTTATAAAAACGTTACGTATTCGGCGAGCACTTGCGGGACCTACGTGTTGGAAGCTTGCTTGGTCATTTTAAAAAAGAGAAATAACCTTGGGTAAAAAATAAAGTAAAAATGTTTGGCGCGTGCGAAAGCAAGGGTTCTGCCCACTAAAACATTCACCACGCGTGGGAGGATCGTTCTGCCATTGTTTTTATTATAAGCAAGCATTGCAGGGTTTTTGTTCTTTCCTCTTGTTAGAATTATGATAATGGGCCCTTTGAAAATGTGCGTTTGTACGAAACGACTAACGTTAAACTGTATTTAAACCGCGATATAAACATTACATGGCACTTTTATGGACACGTTTATAACCTTCGAAAATTGTAGCCCATAAATAAAGTATTATGGGCCTATATTTTAGTGGAGTCAATAATCATGTCACTGTCGTTTAAGATTTTTTAAATTCTTTTATTGCATCAACCTTTATGTAATATTAGAAACATAATTACAACTCCTTCTAATAGTTGTATGATCATGAAATTAAGCTTAACTAATAGCAACTCTGAATATTTTTAGATAATCGTAAACAGAATGTTGTAGGAACATATTAATATTTCGATTCCATTTCGAAGTAATTTCCGTTCCTCTGTAAACACCATCGAATGCAATGAAACCGTTCTCTCTTTTGATTCAATGATCGCATCGGTCACTCTTCTTCTCATTCCTCGAATGGAGCTATGGCGTCTTCAAGGTTCACATAGCGAATTCCTCTGAGTTTATCATAATTTAACTAAAACTTTATAGTGTGATCCTCTATTTAAGTTGACAATATATGTTATATTGTCAACTTAAATAGAGGTGTCATTGAGCTGACACCTGATGAGGTGGTCACAGGTAAACCTTCATGGTTAACAGTAAGTCGTTTGATTATTGAAAACCCTTTGGATAAACATGATATTTATTTTTCCTTTTTTAACTTTCAAGTAACTGAAGATTGCGATATGGATATTGTGACCGTGGTTTTTTCTAAGTCGATATTTTCTAATAGCGTTTAATTCAAGAAGTTGAATAATAAAAAAGTGTGTCAATTGTCAACGTTTAATTTTTTTTTCCATTCTATGTTTCTCGAAGTTTCTCTAGCGTGAAAATTGTAAGAGGTTTAAAGGAAAAAGGGTAAATTGTGAAAATGACTATAAATAATTTTGCTTGTATCTAAATACTTATTAGTTCAAAACATATGATTCAAAATATGAGAGAACATCTAGCCGTGTGAGCGTTTAGAGATATGCAAGTGCATTAAATTAAGATAAGTATCCTAATTAAAAAATATCTCCATTTTTTATACAATATCAAGAGCTACTCCGCACTGGTTACCTCGCTTTCACACAGGAACATAATATCATGCAAGAAGTTGTACTTATCTATGGTTTTCTATGAGGTGGAGATGCTACCCCAATCAGGCTATTTTAGTGCCTCCTACCTCTCATAAAAACACTCGGACTAAGACAAACAGGCATGTTTCGTACCGGATTAGAATCCTTGGTGTTGAAAGCAGTATTGCAAGTCACTCAATTTCCGGGCTCATTTAAATTTGCAGTTTCAAAATATACATGCAATTACAAGTGCAATAGGGTGATTTAAGCTTTGGATTTCAATGAGGGTTATTTGTACAAAAGCGACTGTGGCGAAGTGTCCTTAAGAAGAATATATAATAATTTAAGATATCCATTCTGTGGATCAGTAAGAGTCCGTAATTTATCAATTTACTGTTCAACGTGCTCTGCTGACTTCGATTTCGATTGATTAAACAAACATACAACCCGAAAGTGGACGTATGATATTTGTTCGGTAAGCAACTGACAGCATCAGCTGCGTCTCATATTTTTTCCATTTCTTAATATTTTGTGGAATCGATTTTTTTGTGTTCGAAGCTGATTTTGACCGTTGCAGGTTGCCTCCAAATTACATTTGCCTTAGAGGTTACGTTTCCTGCGTTTTTAGGGTTCTTTACCTTTGAGGTAAAGAACCCTAAAACGCAGGAAACGCAGGAAAACTGAACACTTATAGGATCGCTTTGTTGTCCGTCTATCTGTCTGTGTGTCTGTTCGTGTGTCAAGGCCTATTTTCTCAGGGACGGGTGGAGCCATTAAAATTAAATTAATTTCAAATACTCAGATCTGCAATCAGCAGTGACAAAATTAAACTAAGTCAACGCAATCAAAAGATTCCGCTGTTTATGCTTCGTTTATGCGCATATTTTGACACTCGCAAGGGAATCAAAACCTATAGGGCGCTTCCCGTTGACCTAGAATCATGAAATTCTGTAAGAACCAATGTCATGTAGCACAAGTAAAGGAAAAATCCGAAAACCGTAAATTACATCACAAAAAAAACTTTTTTTTACGAAATACTTTGAAAAAATATTTTATGCGCAACCCTCAGTGCGCGAGTTAGACTCGCGCTTGACGACTTTTTTATTTATATATTATTTTTCTTCGTTATTTACCCCCTTAATTACACAAGTAGTGCCTGAAGAAGGTCATGCCTCACGCAAAATTAAAGGCCGAGTCACATTCGGGTTTCTCTACATCTCAAAGGTCTTAGCGTTGAGATATAGATAGATAAATAATCTCTATAATTACCAACTCGCGAATTATTATATTATACAAACACATGCTAATTATACACTTGATCTGGTGCTCGGTCCATTAGTGTAGTTGAAATTATAGGCAGATATGTGCGTGAAAGCAAATTAACTTTGTTAAGCGAATTGAAAACAACGAATAATCTCCAAGTGGTTAACTAAATGGAAAATGTATTAATTGTAAAGAAAAAAAATATAACAGTAATTTCTAGAAATAATGAGGAGTTCAGCTCATGTCTAGGTGAAGTAAGACGGTAACAATCTATAGGTACTCTGAAAAATGAAGGTAGGGCACAATGAGTAAGAACCCCATTTCTTACTCAGCAATGCTTTGAAGCGGGTACGCTTGCAATAAAGCGTCACTCGCTTTATTGCAAGCGTACCCGCTTCAAATCAAGGAAACCTTATTCTATATGATATATTTATTTATCTATGAGTCACCTCGTTATATATATAAATATATATGTGGGTAAATGAATTAATAATTTACCAAATTTTCTTTTTTGAGTAAACATTCTATACAATATAGTTTACGATTAGGATACAAAACTCCGACGTTCTGACAGACGGACAGACAGATAGCACAGTAACAGTAATAGTGTTATTTTTCTATGTAGGTACGGAACAGTATCTAATCAGAATGTACTATTAAGTACATAATCATTTTCAAATTGACCTAAATGTTTTACTGCTTGAATTTCATACATGAAGTACTTAGTGAAATTTTACAAAATAAAATACAAGTCAGAAACTAATTCCTTCAACTCTAGGAGTTCACTAGTGTAAGATAAATTAAGTATCCTAAAACCCTTTTAAGTTTTCCCCAGTAAAATTTATGAGCGTTGTTAACGAAGACGTAGAACTGACTTTAAGCATTGTTCTTACGTCCCCACCCCTCGATCATTGGAAACAAAGTCATACTGATGAGTCTCTTTGTATTCCCGAGACATTCAGCGAACATTCTTGCAGACAGATCTTGCCATATTCCACGTAGAACTTAACTTAAATCTCTTACACTAAAATAATAGAGCTTGAAAATAACACGTCTTTGTTGACATTTGAAGCGTGACACATTACCGTTTTGTTCGGTAAGTAAGTGACAGAAACGCCGCATTTGATATTTTTTGTCGATTTCTTAATATTTTGTCCTTTAGTTCATAATAAAATAATCAAATGTGAACGTAGTTGAAAATGTATTAGTATGAGTAGTATAGTGTTTGATATTTTTGTGTTTTAAACCGGTTAATGTTTGTCCATTTCAGGTTGGCTCCAGAGATATTTTGTTTCATCGTTCCTCAAATACACACGAATCTAAGTATTTACTTTTTTGTAATAGGAAGAATAACTTTCGAATCCAAAAGTTACATAAAACTCCACCACGCAGCTTCATTGTGGGTTGGATGAAGATGCTCATATTTTCAGCCTTAAAGAGTCGAACTAACGATTGTCGTCCAAAGGTAACATTTGCGACCAATATCTCTTTCATCGCTCGGTGGGAGCATAGTGCCTAGAAATAGCTTGGGAAAAATAAACGTTTCCATAAATTTGGTAGAAGTAGACTTACATGTCAGGTTTAAAAGCGGGATTAGTATTGCATGCATACCTAACTGCCATATAAGTAGAATTAGTTACTGTTATGCCGCAAGACTATATCATATCATTTGGCCGGGTGTCGTCTATTCCACATTTCGCCTAACCATGAGTCGCGCGTATAAGTGAATTGGCCGCTGGCGCGACAAACCGCTATATTGGAATATGGAATCTCAACGCGGGTACGCGCTTGTGGATTTTATTGTCAGAGTTTTCCCAAAAAGAGTTGCCGATATCTTCGCCCCTTGATAAATTGTGTTGTTTTCGCCAAGCCTCGTGTTGTTTGCCCCAACGGTCACGACTAGTTTCTATTGAACGCGCCCATTAGAAATAGCGGTCGCTTAACACGAAAACATCAAGGCGCCATGTTCTATTTTCGTTACGAAATTTGTCTGGTTGTATTATCGATTGGTCAATAACGTGCTCCTGAACTTGAATTTCTTAATATTTCAAAGGTCAGTAATGTAGATTTAATAAATTATTGTATGAATCATGTGTTGATTTTTTATATGTACTTACTACTAACATTAAAAGATTAATAAACATTAATATCTTGGTGGTGTAATAGAGAAAAATTGTCTATTACACCAAAAAAATTATTTTGTAAATTACGTATGCGTAATTTAGAATTTTTTACATTATCAATACGTAACTAGTTACAGATATTTATGACATTGCTAATTTAAACCCGTAATCATAAATTATATTGAAAAATATATTCTGCTTTGATAACGTAATTATAATTATATAAACATACACTTTTGCATATTCTTTTTCACCTATCCGACTATGATTTTGAGAAAAAACATTTGACGAAAAATGTGTCTTGTATAGTTGATGAGTAAATACCTAACTTATACTAGAAGAACAGCTGAAAATTCATAAGTAATTACGATTCTTACCAAAGGGAGACTTAGTACAAAAGTCGTCTGCGTGGGTACCTCTGTCTCACCTATATCTACCGCCACGCAGCTATACTTATATAGCTGTATTCCAGTTTGAAGGGTGAGATAGATATATAGCAGAGAAATTACTGGGTACTGATTAGTGAGATATATAGCAGAGAAATTAGTGGATACTGTGACTAAACATCCCCGTGGTGTTGCGAGCGTCAATAGGCTGCGGTGACCGCTTACCATTTAATGTGGGCCGCATGCTTGTTTGCCAATCTAGTTGTATAAAAAAATATATATTATATTTTTGAAACAAAAACGATTCGTTTAATAAAAATGACAGAAATTCCTCTGTCAATTATTGTATGTCATACAATTCCATCCGTGTTGTGCGCAGTGAAAATAAAATTAACGAGATAGCAATTCAGAGCGATGATTTTTATAATTTTAAAAGTATTATTTCTGTAAGATTACCCTTTTTTGTACGATGTCAGGATGCATACAAGGATACAGTCCACAGTAAAGCGGTTACCGAAGCCTATTAAGCTATGAATATTTGCCTATCAACCTTCAAAACGCTTGTGGAAGGGAAGTACGTCATCTGTATATCCTCAAACGTTGATACGCGGAGTTTGAGCGTGGGCATGTTTCTTTCAATGACGACGTCCGTGGAGTGTGAAGTGAAAACAGAGTCAGTAAATCAATGCGTGACGACATATGACCCGATCAGAAGACCTCGTGTTTTTAAAATGCAATGGGTGGTATTTTGAAAAACAATAAAAACATAATCGTCATCGAAGTTTTTTCTTTTTTTTAAGTAAGTACATATGTTTTAGTACGCCCTGCATATAACTTTACGATTGTACTCAAATTACGACATAAATAGATCAACTTAAATACACAAAACTGTTCTAAATCACGATAAATGTACTTACAATTAGCGTCAAATATTAGATCTTTGTGAATTAAAGTTCTGTATACAATCATGTAAACTTAGTAAAAAAACAATGGCATGTCGTAAGCTTTACTAAGAGAGAATGCCTTACGTAGTAAATGAAAGAAAGCATTTTCTACCAAGTAATGGAAACACAAAAATTGCACTCTCTTCTAAAAAATATAAAACATTAACTAAGTGAACACGTGACCTAATTATATCTCCGTACTATAGTGGGCACTAAATATTGTAACCCTCCAGAGACGCTTCGGAAATTGCATTTTGCGCAGAATGTTAAAAAATCCAATATATTTACGATATATATTATGTTGCTATGCGATGAAGAATCGTTATGACAATATTACATTTTGGACGAAGTATTTTAAGATAGTAGAACGCTAGACGGATTTAGATTAGATTGAAATATGCTTCCTGAAACATTTCATGTCTCGAAAATACTATGAAAGGTTGTCTATAAAATATAAAAAGGTAATATATGAAGTTCCTTGCGGGGTAGGCAAAATTTCACATGACATGCGTAAGGACCAGAAACCAATAAACCACTTGATTGCGCATGAAGGCTCCCTGCACTCAAAAAACATTGTGTTTTAGCGCGTAAATATCTCAACGATTCGAATATATTGACCATTGGAGGGATATTTTAACCATTAAGCCCATAAGTGAGACGAGCTCGGTGGCGCAGTGACGAAACGCGCTGTTACGTTACTTTGACACCAACGCTCGTGGGTTCGATTACCACACAGTGCAAACATTTGTGTGCATGAACATGTCTGTTTGTCTTGGTCTGGGTATTTTAAGAGACACGGGGCGCATCAAAGCAGCGTCTGGGGAAATACCTTCACCTCACAGAAAAACACAGCCTAATAACAACTCCCTAGAGGGGTGTGTTGTGTTCCTGCGTGTGAGGCCACCAGTAAGCTCCTATGGAGTTGCTGTGTTAGCAGCAGAGGTGCATCGCGCGAGTGATACTTAATGTATTACAAGCGTTTATAGGTTACGGTAGCCGCTTTACATCAGGTGGGCCGTATGCTTGCATGCCTCCCGACGATGTATAAAAAAAGTGTCGTCATGTTGATCTGCGAACTAGCCAATAAGAGCTGCGCGTTCTACTTTACCTGTTGTTGTTTTACTTTGATGAATTCAGTTTCTACGTAATATCTGTCTCATCGGCTCTCCATGGGGTATTTCCTTCATGGTCAGGACCGACACTCTCACTCGCTTCTTGACAGTATGCTTATTCAGGATCGTATTGGTCTTACTCGCTCCCAAGAATATAAAAAAAAGACACTTGGGTATTGATGTATGTCTCTATTTTGTATACGCAGTCAGAACCCGTTATATACGTTTTCCCATACATTTCGCGGTCATATATGACCACCCGGGTTTCGAAGGGTTAAACGTACTTCCCCAGTTGGAGTGCACCGAATAAGGTGCGAACCTGCGAACATTCTTCACTACGCTGTGACCTTTATGTTTAATACTACCACTATGGGTCATAATACAGACTCGGTTAGGTTTAGCTCTTTAAGTATTGATGCGTCAATACACCTTTTCGATAATGTAGTGACAAAAATTTAAAAGGGTATGCTGAGATGGTTTGGTCATTTAGAAAGAATGAATGACAAAATAGTTATGAAAGAAGTGTATCAGGCAAGAGTGAATGAAGATATCGGTAAGGAGCGCCCTAGATGCATATATATAGATCAAATTGGTGATATGTGGAAAAAGGGTTAAATCAAAAGCACCCGAAACCGAAGAGTATGCATGAAGAGGTTGATGAGTGTGGAAGAAGCGAGAGAGGTATGTTTGGATCGGCGTACCTGACGTTCCTTAGTCTCTGCCTACCCCAATGGGAGGGGCGTGATGTTATGTATGTATGTATCAATTTTTAGGACTACTGACATTTCTAATTAAACACTATCGATTTGGTCATAACAGTATTAATCTTCCGTTCATTCATTCGACATCGTTCTAAATATTTCTATGTTAACAAACATGTTAACAACTATGTTAGCTAACATTAAAAATAATATTTTGTCAAACAGTAGGCAATTGTAATATATAAAAAACATTCCAAGATTTAACGATTTTTCGAATTTATCGCAGGTATTATACTGTAAAAATCCTGTTCCATGGTATAATGCATTAAGCTGTGCCTATCTGATAGATATTTTTTTACAAAGAATGTGTATTCCAGAGGACTAACAAAACAAATAAAAAATAGAATAACTATAATGATCCCACAGTGCACTTTGTGGGTACCTGTGTTAGGTAACAATACTACGGGTACCAAGTCCTCAGTGCTTCAGCAATAATCCTCACAGATCTCACATCAATAGCCGTTTAATTACTCATAGAAATATAGCTCCATAGATATTCCCTGGAGTGGATCGTAGCAGCCTCTACGTCTTGAATCCGTATAACCACGCAAGTCTATCATACCACCGGGTACCTAATAAATGATTTCAGATGACACATAATAAGGATAATTACAGTATGGATAGACAATGGCAACCTCGTTACGACGTCATATACTCCAATGACGATATAAACATTAAATTGAACAAAAACTGATAACTGAGACAATAAGGACAAAAATATCCGACTAACTGACACTAACCACTACACGAGACTAACCGACCATGACTAAATTGGTCGTGTTTTATCAGAAGGTGATGTCAGAAGCCCCAGGAACCGGCGAGCGTGCATGAAAAGAGCTATGAATGTCACAGAAGCGAGTGAAGTATGCAAGGACCGCGTCTTATGGCGCTCGGTTCTCTCTGCCTACCCCGCAAGGGACTTTGCGTGAAGATGTACATACATACATACATACATGTCCGACTAACTGACGTAGCAAACATAACCAAGTATGACACTAAGCTCTCAAGTGGTAATTAGTGACGAAATCGACGAGCTCGGTGGTTCAGTCGTGAATGATGCGACTTTGACACCAACGCTCGTGGGTTCGATTCCCACACAAGGCAAACATTCGTGTGCATGTAAGTTGGTCTTGGTCTGGATATTTTAAGAGAGGTAGGGCGCATCAAAACAGCCCTTCTGGGGAAGTAACTCCAACTCACAGAAAACCGCAGCCAAATAACAACACAACAAATAACAACAGCTTCCGCCACCAAACAGCACACAAAGCAGGTAAGATCTAATTGCATGTAAATTTGACTTTCGCAAAATAACGCCTGAATCTATTAACTATTTAAATAACAACACTTAGAGGGTTGTCGTGTTCCTGCGTGTGAGGGAGGCATCGCGCGAGTGATACTTAATATATCGCAAGCGTTAATAGGGTACAGTACCCGCTTTACATCAGGTACGTACGCTTGTATGCCTCCCGACGTAGTATAAAAATAAATAAAAAAGAAATCTAATACTTTCAAAGGTCAGTTAAATCACACAATATACCTTCGGCATATAATAACCAGTTGAAAATGCGCAAGCTTGCATTGCCAGAGGAACAACTGACTCGTCAATTATATAACAATTCAATTTTTTTTTTTTAATTTTTCGGCCATTTTAACCATGTTCCTTAAGAGATAGGAACGGTGTTCCTGAACATTCCTATTCTACTTTTTTATGCTGAATCCGAATCTGAAGTCAAAATTCGAATATTCGAAAAAAAAAACGCACAGACAAACGCACTCACAGACAAACATATAGATTTCATATAGGAACGGTGTTCCTGAAAATCTAATACTTCCAAAGGTCAGTTAAATCACACAATATACTATCACCTTCGGCATATAATAAAAAGACAATTTATCAACATTTACGTAGTAACAACCAGTAGGCGCCTAGCGAGCGTTGTGCTCGCAACTTCCGTGTTTCAGAACTCTAATGAATTTCATAAATAACCGTTCACACGCCCATACACGAACATCGTTTCAATTAATCTGCGGTTTCCTTTCACCGGCCGAAAATTACGAGAAAATTGCCGAATTTTGGAAGTAAATTCACAACAAAGGGCCCGATACCTACACCGTAAAAATGAAATGGAAACCCTATCGAGTTGTCTCGTTAAAAGCCTCGCGTGATACCCGCGTCGTTTTTTATTTTTTCGTATTCACATTCGCTAAAACATTTTTCTAATGCGTATTATGTTTTCCTATTTTTATATATTTAATAGTTCATGATACTCTTTTAGGGGATAATGCTGGGGGATAAGAATAATACCTAGCGTTATCCTGTTTACTAATTCATTATGATTGTTTTATATAGCATCAGGAGGCATATAAGAGTACTGTTTACTGGTGACTATCTCTCTCGCAGAGCACAACAATACTTCAGGAAGTTGTTATTTGGCTGCGGTGTTTTGTGAGGTCATCGAGGTCACCAGTAAGCTCCCAAGGAGTTGCTGTGTAAGCAGCAGAGGAGGCATCGCGCGAGTGATACTTAATATATCGCAAGCGTTAATAGGCTACAGTACCCGCTTTACATCAGGTCGGCCATATGCTTGTATGCCTCCCGACGTAGTATTAAAAAAATCGGCCAAGTGCGAGTCGGACTCGCGAACGAAGGGTTCCGTACCATTATCTATAAAAACGGCAAAAAAAAAAACGTTTGTTGTATGGGAGCCCCTTTAAATATTTATTTTATTCTATTTTTTAGTATTTGTTGTTATAGCGGCAACAGAAATACATCATCTGTGAAAATTTCAATTGTCTAACTATCACGGTTCATGAGATACAGCCTGGTGACAGACGGACGGACGGACGGACAGCGAAGCCTCAGTAATAGGGTTCCGTTTTACCCTTTGGGTACGGAACCCTAAAAAAGTGAATAATGCTAGGGATAAGAATAACCTAGCGTTATCCTGTTTCCTAATTCATTATGATTGTTTTATATAACATCAGGAGAAATACAAGCGTACTGTTTACTGGTGACCTTCTTCCTCGCAGAGCACAACAATCCTTCAGGAAGTTGTTATTTGGCTGCGGTTTTCTGTGAGGTGAAAGTTTTTTTTTATACTACATCGGGAGGTATACAAGCATACGGCCCACCTGATGTAAAGCGTGACAGTAGCCTATTAACGCATGCGATATATTAAGTATCACTCACGCAATGCCTCCTCTGCAGCTTACACATCAACTCCTTGGGAGCTTACTGGTGACCTCACTCACACGCAGGAACACATCGGCTCTTTAGGGAGTTGTTATTTGGCTGCGGTTTTCTGTGAGGTGGAGGTACTTCTCCAGACGGGCTGCTTTGATGCGCCCTACCTCTCTTAAAACATTCAGACCAAACAAACAGATATGTTCATGCATACTAATGTTTGCCTTGTGTGGGCATCGAACCCACCAGCGTTGGTGTCAAAGTCGCGTCATTCATAAGCCATCGAGCTCGTCAGAAGAAGAAAAAGGTAATCTAGACGGGCAGCTTCGAGGCCCTGCCTCTCTTAAAAATATACAATTATACGTCATTTATATTATGACATGTTTCATACGGTTCATACATACAAAAGTTTGTGAGAATTGAATTAATTATCAAGCAGCGATACTAACAAATTCTTGGACTTGCGGATTCCCTTCCAATGTTCTCTTTCATCGCCGAGCCACTTGCTCGGCGATGAAATTATTATTAAAATATACATTCTTAGGAGCTCGGTAGCGCAGCGTTTGGTAACGGGCCGTTTTACAACAAGGCTCGTGGGTTCGATTCCCACACAGGATTAACATTGGTGTGCATGATCATGTGTGTTTGTCTTGGTCTGGGTGTTGTTAATAAAGATTTATATTGTTTTATATAAAACAATATAAATAAAGGTAGAGGCACATCAAAGCGACCCGTCTGGGGAAGTGCCTCCACCTCACAGAAAATCGCAGCCAAAATAATTACTCCTTCGAGACTTATTATATTTCTGCGTGTAAGCGAGGTCACCAGTAAACCTAAGGAGTTGCTGTTTTAACAATAGATTGGTGTGTATGTGTTACACACTTCACTCGCTTCTTTCATATGTATAGCTCTTTTCATGCACGTTCGGCGGTTCCTAAGGCTCCTGACATCACCTTGTAACCTAAGATTATGATCTATACGCATATGAACGCGCTAATTTCTGGAATTATCAGTCGGAATTCAAAAAATCTTTGTGTTTGATAGTCCTATTCATAATGAAGGTTATAAGGCTATTCAACATCACTATACGATCCTTATCAGCCGAGGAAAATGAAAGAAAACAAAAGAAAACGGTTCCAACAGGATACTGACGTACGCGCGGGCGATGTCGCGGGTTTGAGCTAGTTGTTATGTCTATTGTGATAGCTTGGCACTGAGAATAGACAGGCTGCGTACATTTAGAAGTCAGTAGAAGGTATTTATCTACCTATACGCTCATAAAATATTAAAAGCTATATTCAATGTAAAACGATATACCTTTTAAATATATAGGTATTTGATACGACGTTATTACATAAAACTGCGAGGAGTCTCAAAGGTATAATTAAATGAACATCACACAAAAGGCACTTCTACGACAGAAGTACACAAACATCTCAAGTTTTCACTCGCCTTTAGAGTTTGAAGACAAAAAGGGACCGATCTATTATTAAACGACGTTCTTTAATTAAAGACAGCTCGACATTTCAAAGAAGGAGGACATGCGTTTAATTATAATCGAACACAAATATCATTGGGGCAGCAGTCGGGTGGAGTGATTGCAGGTCGGGGTGTGAGCGAGATGAATAGGATTATGCGGGTGACTGACAGAGACAAATGTAGGGATTGCCCTCGTTTTGAAGCTATCAAAGCATTGTTTGTCGCGTCACCGACACGTAAGCCACAGACGTAATGTCAAGCAGGTCGACGGAGATCGTCGGTTAGTTGTTAGCCCGTCTGGAGACCCGAATGAGTCAAGTCCTAGATCGACCAATAATCACGAACATGGCTGAGGACAATGGAGTGATTCATTTTATACGTCACGTCGGAGGGCAGCGGCGAATTAACCTACGTAGCGATAAATTTCGTACGCGTCTTCATATGTCACTCGTCATTGTGGTATTACGTAAGCACATAGTCACATAAATGACGTTAAATGTATCTCATTTATTACGTATATTAAATTTACTAATTGTGATATTTACCATATGGTAGAATCTGAATTGTAGTTCCAAGTAAGTTTTTAATTTATTTAACCCGTCTTTATTCATCAGTAAGCATTCAGTGAATTCATTTATAAATCTGCGAATCAATAGATATATCATTATAAATGATATTATTATGGCGGGAATCGTGGCTGGATTCAATTTGGCGAGGCTGCATTTTTTTCATTACGGACGCTGAATATTTCGCTGTTACATTTAATGTATTGATAGTGTAATTAGCAAACAATGTTTTAAGTATACAACAGTGTTTGAAAATTTTGATTACAGTTTCGTAACAACAGGCCATTTCGTGTCTCCAAAATCCATTTGTTAATAGAATTTTTCCTCTATTGTCTTTCTCAGAGCGGTTTAACTCCTGCGGGAGTCGTACTCAGATACAAATGGAATTTTTTTTGTAAACTTGATAATGGCAGAAATGGTCTTGACGCAGAGGACATGACATAAATAATAAATTAAAAATGGAAGGGTCGTAGGACGGTTGTTCGAAATCACAAATTTCATTCACTTCACAGTTTTACCTTGATGTTTGTTTTCTAAATACATTTATTACGAACCAAGCCGCGAAATACCCTTCTACGGAAATCATAACGTCACGCAACATGTCGTGAACACCGTTTGTCCAAAATCCTTTGCGTGCTCTTGACGGCGTAAGTTATAATTTATATATTTATTATAATATAATATCTTGTAATAAATTTATTATAATATAATATATTTATTATAAGATATTATCTTTGACATTTTGTAATACAAATGTGACTGCCAATATAACTGCACGAACCAGTACGCTTAAACAAATTATCACATAAAAAAATTAAGAACAACGCTAAGGTTCATAAACAAAGACAAAGGAAAAAGTTTTAAAAATGTTGAGTTATGAAGTCAGGAATGACAACATGAAAAGTTGAAAAAACATTTGCATCAAGAGTCCCGTAATTCAAAATCTAGTACCAAGAAAATGTATGGTATGGTATTTTAATTATCTATCAAACAGTATTAGATTAAATCCACTGAAAATCCAATATGCAAAGTTTAAAATAACATGCTGAACCGTTCTTGTCTAACTGAATTTTATTAGTAGCAAAGGCTAAAAAAGTAAGCAGCTTAGAATCACACAGCAATTATGAAACTGCTCCATGGAAGTTGAAATCAAAAAGTAAAGCTGTGTTCACGACTGGATGCATTTGACAGCGGCGGATAAAGGTTAATTATTTTCTTGAATTGATTTGCCGCTCGCCGGGAAACTTATAGAATTTTTAAATATGAAAATGTCACAATCAGACCGCTATTGTTAAGCAATAAGTTAGCTTGTCTATTTTTAATTGGATTTTTTTAACAAACTAAAATAGTTTGTAAACGTCAATATGGCGGGATATGACTCTTTTGATTACCTCGTAATTTTATATTAATACATATGTACCTACCTACTATTATACTTTTATGAAAGTAATAGGGGTTAAAGTATGAAATTGCCGTTTTATAGTAATAGATACCTTGAATTGTCATTATTTAACCTTCATTGTATGAGATTTTCGAGTGAAACTTTTTTCACATGATACTTATGAGTTTTTTCTTTTAAAACATGTGCAACATTTGATTTTCAAATTTGAATTGTTTTTTATTCAGCTTAGACGGGAAAGATGGATACTTCGAAAATCCGAGTAATTGTTGAATACGAGTTCCGACACGGACCTACCGCGGCAGAAATGGCTCGCAATATCAATGCTGCGTTTGGAGAGGAGACTGCTAATGAACGCACCGTGCGTTTTTGGATTAAACGCTTTTGTAATGGAAACTTCGACTTGAAGAACATATCACGTGGAATACCGGCCACACAGGTGAATAACGCTGAAGGAGATGGTGGAAGCCCACTTGAGTCAAACTTTCCATGAAAAGTGGATTGTTTACCATAACTGTAAACGAAAAATACAATGGCTACAGTATCCTAAAGCAAAGCTTACCAATAAAAAGGTAATGGTAACTGTTTGGTGGTCTCTTCGTGGCGTTATTCACTACAGCTTTCTCAGGTCTGGTCAAGCAGTAACAGCAGATGTTTACTGTGCCGAACTCCGAACAATGATGGTGAAACAGCCATGACTCGTGTATCGATCTTCACCATTATTGCTCCATGACAAGACTTCACACTGCACGAGAAACTGTTGTAACTCTACAGGAGCTGCAGTTAGAAACCGTACATCATCCTCCGTACTCGCCAGGTCGTGCTCCAACTGACTACCACTTTTTTCGTGATTTGGACAAACTCCTACGTGGTAAAAAAAATTCTTCCCAGGAGGTAGTACAAAATGCTTTCACACAGTTTGTCGAATTTAAATCCCCAGAGTTCTACGCAAGGCATAAATAATTTTTTGATTAAATGGCAAGAATGTATAAATAATAAGCTGAATATTGTTAATAAGTTCTAAATTGTTTTTTTTACTGAGAATATGAACGATGAATATCCGAATGTCCACCATATTCTGCTCCATGTAGAGTATATCGTTGACACATACAAAAAATAAACAGGCACCCAAAATTGAACCCTGGAGCAGGAAGAACCCCGATATTAACATTACTGCCTTTAGATTTAATCATCTGTATCAACAACCAACATTCTACTATTTAAATAAAATACAATCAAGAACATTATATTTTGATTAAATAAATATGTTACATCTTAGAATAAACCGAGTTTTAATTTTTCAGTACAAATCGTCAATTTTATAATTTAATCCCTAATATTATATAACATTGCCTAATACTACACAACAACAGAAAAATCTGTTTTCAATATATTTAAAGATATTTAGAACGCTAGTGGAACATTAATTACTTTCGTTTTTTTCTCAATTGCAAGTGAAAAATTAAATATAATGATAGACTGCAAGTGAAAGATTAAATAAATGATTGAGTACCTATTAATTATAAAAAATAATTGCTTTGAAATTAAATTGTATTAAAATTAATTGTACTAAAAGTTAGTGTATATCTATGACGGCGCGTCTTGCGTAATTTTGAGGAGCAAATTAATAATACCATCACCGATAGTACTATCACTTTCACTGAATTTAAAGGTAGATATTTTTATTTTAACCTTTTTAATAAAACGTGGAACAAGTGAATTAACGCCAGATTATTAATTCTAGAATAATAAATACTTAAAAGAAGAACATCGGGATCCCGCCATCTTGATGATCACAGTAATTCATGCATTTTTAGTTTAATATTTATTAACCATTTATTTAAAACTGTACAAATTTAGCTTTGTGCCAATATATCCTAATAATTAGGATTTATGTATTGATTTCTGAAATTCCTAGCTAGTTACTAAATCTACTCTGCTGAAACGAGTTACATAGCAACAAACATTCAGTAATAATATAGTAATAAATATAACTCATTCAAAAATCTAACGTTTAACAAAAACAAAAGTAAAATGGTCTTCTGAAACAAAGTAAAGCCCTTTCTTGATAGATTTCGCAGGCAGCGTACCGTGAAAACTTCACAGACTCGCTTTAAACCGTAAAAACGAAAGTTTGTGTCAACTACGACAACTCCGTTCTATGTTTATCGCTACCTACTATTTGTTATTTCCATCTTGTCCGATAAACATGCGGTAGGTAAGAAAGTATAAGACCGAGGCAAAACGTAAACGTGAGAATAAAAAAGAGGTGTGGAGTGGATTGGGCAGTTAATGAAATATTGTGAGAAGATCGTCAGACGACATACTTGATAACTCAAATAACGATGCAGATAGTGTGAAACTAAGAAAAAAAGAGAAAAAAGAGAGAAATCGACAAATTCTTTTTAAACTGCCTCACTTGTTCGATATTACTAAAAACACAGCTAGTATATTGTTGGAATTTAATTCAGTTTAAGTATGTTTGTGAATTCACTGGGCAATGTGAAGGGTTAGAACATTCTTGGATATTTCAATTAGCGTCAACCATCCCAACCAAGTGTCAACCATCATTTGTGATTATAAAGAAGGAAAATTTTGTCTACGACTTCATAGTGACCAATCTATTTTTTAACAGATTATTAAACTGCTATATCTACACTAATATAGAAAGCGGGAGAATTTGTTTGTTTGAATGGGTTAATCTCTTTGATTAAATTAAATTTGGTAACCCAATTCTTGAGGAAGGTTATAGGCTATTTAACATCATGAACCTTACCTTAGAAGCTGAGGAAAAAGAAAGGAATTTAAAAAAGCGGTTCCTATGGAATATCGGGATACGGGCGGACGAAGTCGCGGGATTCAGCTTCTGTTTTATATTATTTTGTGAAGGTACAATGAACGTTACGTAACAATACGTGAACTGCATCTCAAAAATAAACTTTCAGAAAAATATTTAATAAGCAACCATGTTTAAGCTTGGATATCTTCCAAAAACTCCTCTTTCTTTAAAATGACAATTGCGATATAAAAAAGAATATTATTTTTGAAAACGTTTTATCATGAGCACCACTTGCCTGATCCTAGCGATAGTATAGTTTTAGAGGATAATGCGTAACTTAAATTATGCCAATTATATTACTCAATGCCAAAACTTACCTGCTTACTATGACCAAATTGATAGTGCTTTTTTGTTAGGAGCCATAGAAGCCGGAGACCCTGCATGAGAAAAGCAATGAATGTTAAAGAAGCGAGTGAGGTGTGTAAGGATAGAGTCATTGGGTGCTCGGTTCTCTACCCTACAAGGGCGGGAAGTTACATAGATCTTTTGTACAAAATGCACGGCCTGTATGATGGTAAGTAGTTACCGTTGCCTATGGACATTTGCAACACCAGTGGTGGGTTATAGAGTCTAGCTAATGTTAGCAAGTATTAGTAGGTTCGTGTGTATACGTATATGTATACTGGATTACCGCCCATTGTAGCCTGAAATACGAATCAGATGCGAGTCGAGCCTCTGTTATGGTTTAGTAATTCTTATTTTCTCAGCTATTTCTTAAATAACGACAACATATTAAAGAAAGAAATGTCTTTATCATCATCATCATCACATATGTATAATTCTTCAATTTCTTCGAAACCTATGTATGTCATTCAACTCCTCCTAAATGGCTGGAGTGTTATTAATAAATTTTTATGTGGAAAAGGAATGGTTTTCAATACGACCCGTATCAAAAGTCAATGAAAATTATTTTTCTTTTGGGAAGGTTCCAATGTCTGATTCCAATTAAGTGTGATAAAGTTGTGAATTTGCTAAAGCCACTGTTAAGAAATTTCACATCTTTGTAAACTTATTTATTTTTGAGACACACGCTATGAAAATAATAGTCTACACAACCCATAACTAAATTGACACGTTTGAAGACCAACCGTTTATTTGTTAAAAAAATCGATCTCTATAATGTAGTTGTGACACACAACACAACACCGACAACACAACACACAATCCGATAGACGTTGTCTGCCCGAATAAATCCTAGGACCAGCTTGCAGCGCCACTTACCAGGTTCTGTTGTGAAATAAGACCATCCAGGGACCCAACCATAGACACACAAAAGAATTGGGTTTAGTCGTTTTGGAGGCTACAGTGACGTACAGAAGAATTATACATATATTATTATATATTTTTTATACGACATCCGAAGGCACACAAGTAGGTATACGGCCCACCTGATGTAAAGCACCATACCCTATCAACGTTTGTCATCATCAAATTAAATATCTTTCGCGTGATACCACCTCTGCTACTCACTTACTCACATGCAGGAACACAACCACCCTCCACAGAGATGTTATTTACCTGCGGTTTTCTGTGAGATGGAGGTACTTTCCCAGACGCGCTGCCTTGATGCGCCCTACCTCTCTTAATAACACAGAACAGAACAAACAAACATGGTTATTCCCACAAATGTTTGTCCTATATGAGGATCGAAGCCACGAGCGTCGGTGACAAAGGATGATTAATATTAAAAGTCAAATCATTATTTTTAATTACGTCTACCAAAAAATTAAGCCATAATATCTCCGGAGAATAAGTTACATAAAATTAAAAATACTTTGTTATCATAGCGTAACTCACAACTACTGGTTCGCCATTTGAATGTAATTATTGCCAGTACTCAAAGGTAAATAAAGTACTCGGCTGAATAAAGGCAGTCAATTGAAAATACTTTATTGTAACATAAATCCAGAGGGAGCCTTTGTACGAAAGTCGTCTGCGTCTCACCTATTTCTACCGCCAAGCAGCTATATTTGTATAGGTAGCTGTGTTGCGGTTTGAAAGGTGAGATATGGCAGAGAAATTACTGGGTACCTACTGTGACGAAACAGCCTTAAGTCACAAGATTGGCAACGCGCGAGTAACATTACCGTGGTGTTGCGAGCGTTAATAGACTGCGGTGACTGCTTACCATCTAATGCGGGCCGCATGCTTGTTTATAAATAAATCTACCGTTTATTACGCAAAACTTTATAATTGATAACACTTCATGTACATTTTACTACATACGTGTATTTAGAGGAAGAAGTTTAAAAATCGATTATCGATTAAGAAACTTGTTGTAATTAATATACGGCAACATTGATGGGAGTGGTGAATTGACAAATATAAAATAGGTTTATATTTCCGCTTCTATTCTGTTCTCTACGATAGTATAGGTTACCTATTTTTCTAGCTCGTTTCGGCGTTGTTTCTCATTTCATATTTTTTGTCGTAATACGTTGAGTTGAGCTTCTCGAAACATGACGATAATATCAAATAATAATATGACTATATATATATATATGATATGGCTGAATTACGACGATGATGTTGAAGATTTCGAAAAAAAACATGCCGATTGGGAGTTACATATATGATCTGCTACCCGTGCGAAGCCGAAGAAAAAAAATATTTACTTATTTATGTCTCAAATACATTATATGGCTCTGTTGAGTCCAACTATCAGGGCACTTAGAGAGCTCCTAAAGACATGTGAGAGTTATGCTCGACAGCATGGCTTGATCTATAATGTCAAAAAATGCGAATACATGGTCTTTAAGGCCATCGGTGGTAAGCGTCCTGAATCCGTGCCTGCTATTAAAATCAATGGTAATGAGATAAAACGCGTTTATGAATTTAAATATCTAGGGCATATTGTTACCGATGATCTTAGAGACCAAGCAGATATTGAAAGAGAACGTAGAGCGATGGCGGTTCGCTGTAACATGTTGACGCGTAGGTTTGCAAGATGTAGTAGGCAAGTAAAAATAACTTTATTTAAAGCATATTGTCAAGTATTCTACACGTGTAGCTTATGGGTGAATTACACGCAGAGGGCCGTCAGCGCTTTACGCGCCCAATACAATAACGGCTTCAGAATGATGTTCGGGTTGGCTCGCTACTGTAGCGCATCGTGTATGTTTGCGCAGGCTCACACGGATGACTTTTATGCCATAATGCGAAAAAGAACTGCGTCGATGCTGCACAGATTGCGGGCCAGCGGCAATTCCATTCTGAAGACAATAGCGTGGAGGACATTTTGTACAATTGTGTTCGTCGATGGATTACGAACACAAAAATCGTAACGGAACTTTAAAATTATATTATACTAACATAGATATTAGGTAAGTTCTCATTATTACTAACAAATTATGAACTTGTATTGGTCTGAAATAAATGTTATTATTATGTTTTTTTCCACTCACGGGTATTAATTCCGGTCATTTGATAGGCGTGCGCGGGGATAAGGATCCAACGAGTAGAGGCCCCTTTGAGAAGCTTGATGTAATGTTGTATAGCCGCCGTGACCTTGTCCAGGGGATATCAATGTGACAATATACCCATGAACCAGGTCACGGCAGGTATTGGGACTATTGCAAATGTGTTGGAAATTATTATTATTATTATATTATCTAGCAGCTACCTATAATCCAACTGAATAATGCAGGTGATATTATCTGTCAAAATGAAGAACTTTTATTTGCGTTTTTCTTGTAAATCCAGTTCTAGTTATAAACCGTGTTACTTTTATTCAAATACATAGTTGAAGTCCTACAGACTTTAGCCGGTTTCGTTTCTGCACAACAAAAATAATTTTGAAACTAAACTACATAGTTACAACAATGGGCATTCACCTTTGCGCGTTATTAACAGCTTCGCCTTTTTAAGCAAAATATCCAATTTGAGGTAACCATCTCTTACAAGCTAGAGATCTGAGATATAGGTTTGGGCAAGGCCTTAGAAATTAGACGAAACCTCAGGTAAAAACAAATATTACATAATTAAACCCTCAAAAACATGTAAAAGCGCTACGCAAAGAATATCTAGCACAGAATCCGTCATAACTGCGCCCCGTCACCCTGGTAGACGACTCGGGAACTTCCCGAAGAATATATTAAAACTTTATCAAAGCTGAAAGTTCTATTTCCTTTCCACTTTTCAGTGTCGTGAAACTCGCCCTAGGGAAGCGCAACTTATGGTGTGTTCCTGTTTGAATTTGATAAGCCAACATTTAACAAAAGGCCAATTGTTAAGATGCAATGAAATGATTAAAATTATATTATTTGACCTAGATTGAGACATTGCACACACATTGAGATCATAGATCAAACAGTGTCACGAATTTGACGCATATTCTACTGCTGGGTAACTGCTCTTAGAAATATTAATTGATAGAATTACCGAAAAAATCGCAGCAATAAGGGTCATAGACATTTTTGTCAGACACCTGAACCCACTATTGTAATATTGTCCAACAATAAATGATCCCAGTACTCCTAGAGCAAATTCCTACAGCTACATTTCATTCTATGTCTGCTATGAGTCCCAATTAAACGCCAAGACAGTTATGTTTTACAAAGTTCATAAAATGTTTAGGAGATTATGTGGAAATGCCGCTGTCGCGAAAATAGTAGCATGTCTTTCTCATGTTTCAAACTACCTATGAACCAAATTTCATTATGATCTTCGGTCATTTAGTCTTGAAAAGGTAACAACAGCCGCACAGTTTTATTTTGTATGTAAGACAGTAGAGTTATATTGTATTTGTAATATTAGTACGAACTGTTGTTTATGAATATATATATATGTAATTACCACTTGCTCGGCAGTGAAGGAGAACATCGTGAGGAAACTCGCGTGTCCAAGAAACTGTGTTTTGAAAGACGTGCGACCTAACCTAATAAAATATAGTTTTGCCTCTGGTTTGTGGAGGTCCAACGGCAGTCGCTCCTTGTAAAAATCAGTATCTTCGCCAAATCCTTAGGTTTAGAAAGCGGGCACGGCGAATCCTAATGGATTACCAAACGGTATAACGCTAGGAAGAAGAAGAAGAAGGAAGAAGAAGAGTATAAACTGTTGTGTAGACAAGTGGGCTTGATTCATACACAACAATAACAACCATTATTGTTGGAGCTGTTGGACAACAGGCGAACGAAAGAAGGAATGAAAGCTTTTGAGGGATGTATGTATGCACGTCTATCTACACGTCAGGTCCCTTGCGGGATAGGCAGAGAGAACCGAACGCCATACGAGGACTGTTTATACATTATATTTCATATTATGGCAGCTCAGTTTAAATCTGCTACCAAGTAATATTTTGATGATCATGATTTTTTTAAATCACCATTTTGCTACATGTTTTTAATGGATGACATAAGATATATATGCCCCAAGGTTTCATATGATACAGTACTATTGGCTATTATTTATGAGTGGGTCCGATACATATATATGCTATAATATTATCGTTAAAAATTGTGTTTTAAATTAATTATATTTGGGCAAGTTTTGAAAATCGCATGTATAAACATATTTTATGCAATGCATCTCTTGACTATCGTGTCGCGGACTTAGCACATTAGCTGTCGATTTATGTGAGTTAGATTATTATCAAAAAGACGCATCGTACATGGTACGATAAATTTTTCATTCGTTAAAATTAACACACATGATGTCTAAATATAGAAATTTTCGATTTAGGGTCCTGTTGAAAGGTACCAAAGATAAACAACATCAATCCATCTATCCACTATTCAAAATTTTGCACTAAATCAACGTTATTGTTGATTTAGTGTATCATTAAAGTTTGAACATAATATATGCTCGAAGTACGCTTGTAATCCACTTGATTGAAGACTGGTTTATGTACTACCTACTGCATGCGTCGCGTCATGTCACGATACAACGTCAATTTATAATACCTCGTCTCGTCGTGGTAAACTAAAAACTTAATCGACGCGTGAATACAACGTCATCGTATCGTAACGTATGTCAAATTACCGACGATACGATGTCGTTGTAATATTTTTTCCGAATGGGAACAATTGATCATAAAAGAACCGCTTATTCTGCTATCAAAACGGTGGACAAAGTGATCGATTGCTTCGGCACTTCTCAAGATGTGATACCTTGCAGCGTTTAATATTGCAGTCATCATGTCGGCAAAATTGTTGAAGTCCGTTGTAGTTTTCCATGATACGACAACGTATCGTAAGACTTTTCGTGCACGTGTTTCGGTCATAAGGTGCATGAGGTTAACAGTGGTGAATTAACTTGTCTGAAACTGCAAGAAGACCTAGTTTGTTTCAAGCAGTTCAGTAGGCCGATTCTACTAAATAACTGCAACTGCACTGCACCGCAGCGTGTGCCAAAATGCGCCTTTTGACACACGCCGCGCTGCAGTGCAGTTGCAGTTATTTAGTAGAATTGGCCTACAGATTATATCACTAGGATGCCTGTAAAGATTAATTGATGTTGCGTATTGAATGTTGCAGATGATTTTATAACCTCATAGCAATAATAATTTTACGACTATTGCTGGATTGAGGAGAACATAAAACGATGATCGATTGAACTGGCAGAATCAGACAGATCTCATTCAATTAGTATTGTTTCTATATTCGTAGTTACAGTCTTCAAAGCTACTTTACTTGATTACCAACTAAGCTCGAAACTCTCTGGTCACCTAACAGCGGCATTATCCTTGTTAAAGCTGTTAGAACTATTTAAGCTGTCCCTACTTTTACTTAAACAAGGTACAAGAGCGTTAGAATCTAATTAAAATTTAAATTAAGTTTGGTTTCTACCGTTTATTTTATTACGTAAGTCAGCAGACGGTGTGTATTCACACTGATTCAGTACATGTTTTGATTCGAATTTACAAAATATGTTTGTGTGTATGTATAACTTCAGGTCCCTTGGTGGATAGGCCTCTGTCGTCCTTACACACCTCACTCACTTCTTTAACATTCATAGCTCTTTTTAGGGTTCCGTACCCAAAGGGTAAAACGGAACCCTATTACTGAGGCTCCGCTGTCCGTCCGTCCGTCCGTCCGTCCGTCTGTCACCAGGCTGTATCTCATGAACCGTGATAGTTAGACAGTTGAAATTTTCACAGATGATGTATTTCTATTGCCGCTATAACAACAAATACTAAAAAATAGAATAAAATAAATATTTAAGGGGGCTCCCATACAACAAACGTGATTTTTTTGCCGTTTTTAGAGATAATGGTACGGAACCCTTCGTGCGCGAGTCCGACTCGCACTTGGCCGATTTTTTTTTGACGTTTTTATCGATAATGGTACGGAACCCTTCGTGTGCGAGTCCGACTCGCACTTGGCCGATTTTTTTATTTCCTAGGGCTCTTCACGTCACCTTCTGATAAATACGACTAATTTGGTCATGGTCCACTTTCGCATTGTATATCTGTTTCGTCGCTCTATCATCCTGCATTCTTTCTACGTGTTCGAACAACGGAGCATGCCTTTTCTTATCTTAACACTGACAATGTCTTTCAAACCAACTCATTACGAACACGGTCAGCAAGCGTTGTGCCACTAATTTTGCGCAACGCTCGTATTATAAAGAGGTTCTTAATTTCACACTTACACATAGGTATATATCATTTGATTTATTACAAAACACATTAATATCAGTGGAGCAGACACAGCCTAGTGGATTAATCAAATGAAACGAATACTGGTTGATTATATAGTATTAATTGCCTTGCTGCATGCTTTATATGTATTTGTAGTTCACATGCTTGGCGGTGGAGGCAAACAACGTGAGAAAACCCGCTTATCCAAACCATTGTATTTCGAGACACGTGTGACAACCAATGAATAGCCTGATTACCCCTATAGGTTCTGGAGGTCTGATGATAGTCACTCCATGACAAAATCAGTATCTTCGTCAAAACCTTCGGCTTGCAGCGAATAGTTTTTTCTTCTTCATATCCTTATCCCGTTTCCGAATCCATTAGGATTGGCTGGATCCCCTACGTAACCCTAAGATATTAGCGAAGATACTGATTTTAACATGAACATATCACATCCACAATCCATAGGGAAAACATTTTGACGAGCTCGGTGGCTCAGTCGTGAAAGACGCGACTTTGACACCAACGCTCGTGGGTTCGATTCCCACACAAGGCAAACATTTGTGTGTATGAACATGTCTGTTTGTCTTGGTCTGGATGTTTTAAAAGAGGTAGGGCGCATCAAAGCAGCCCGTCTGAGGAAGCACATCCACCTCACAGAAAACCGCAACCAAATAACAACTCCCTAGAAGGTTGTTGTGTTCCTGTGTGTGAGTGAGGTCACCAGTAAGCTAATAAGGAGTTGCTGTGTAAGCAGCAGAGTATCGCGCTAGTGATACTAATATAGTACACGCGTTAATAGGCTACGGTAACTGCTGTACATCAGGTGGACCGTATGCTTGCATGACTAAAAAAAATCGGCCAAGTGCGAGTCGGACTCGCGCACGAAGGGTTCCGTACCATTATCTATTGAAACGGCAAAAAAATCACGTTTATTGTATGGGAGCCCCCCTTAAATATTTATTTTATTTTAATTATTTATTCTTAAAGTGAATATATAACTAAATATTCAGTGAATATTTCAAGCGTCTACCTGTTGCCGTTATCAATATCGATCAAAAATGAGCAAAAAATTCACGTTTGTTGTATGGGAGCCCCCTTAAATATTCATTTTATTTTATTTTTTAGTATTTGTTGTTATAGCGGCAACAGAAATACATCATCTGTGAAAATTTCAACTGTCTAACTATCACACGGTTTATGAGATACAGCCTGGTGACAGACGGACGGACGGACAGCGGAGTCTCAGTAATAGGGTTCCGTTTTACCCTTTGGGTACGGAACCCTAAAAACCAGGCCTCTCTTAAGCAGGTCACACGCCTTTTGAAATATAATTTCTTGGACGTGCGAGTTTCCCCATGATACTTTCCTTCGCCTGCCCAGTGAGAATTACAAATATGTACATAAATCCGAAAATGCGAATTTAATGGTACATGCTGGTCCTTTATCCACTGAGCACTATCACTAGCACGGCAAATAGTTTAATTATGATGATGAGGCACAAACCATATGACAATATACCACAGGCAACATGAAGTCAATTCCAAAACTTCCTACTCCTACAAATTTCATCTGATTAAATTCGTTGTGAGTTCCAAGGCAGCTGTAGTTTAACCCCCGGGACGGCAATGCACTTCACTGTTCATTGCCTTTTTTGTGGTCGCCGCTGTTAATTCTGGCTACACAGGAGACACAGTGGTGGGTATGAGTGGTGGGCCTGTCCCGATAAAAGGCAACATGCCATATGGATACGGTGAAATCACAAAAGAATTGATTGAACGTCGCCAAACCGCACACGCGTGCCGGTGAGTCATAAAAATGACGCGTGAACTTGAACGCTACGTATTGCCTCACGTTCCAATGACTATGAAGAGATAAATTTCAATGTTGACCTAGGTCTTACATAACGGATTTAAATCCGGTAAATGGCACTTGATTGACATACCTACTTGGGCCGCAGAACAAAAGTTATTTAAAAGTTGTAGATGATTTCTGTCCTATTGAAAACAAAAGTTGATGAAAAATTCATAAGCGGCCAATTATGAGTCGGGCTTTCGATACATACTTAACCTATATTAATTATTTATTGTATTATAGACAAGGAAACCTGCACGTCTAACAAATCATATTTCAAAAGCCATATGATCTGACCTAAGAAAGCTCTGGTATTGGTGACAGAGGTTTGACGACAGTTGCTCCATGTCAAAATTAGTATCATGGCCAGATCCTTAGCTTTAGATAGCAGAGCCCGCCAATACTAATGATTTAGGAAACGGGATAACGCTAGGAAAAAGAAGATTACACAATTTCATTATTTTAATTATTCAAAAACAATTTTTAGGGCGTTCATTTAGAATGAATTTGATGGTTGCGCGTAATACCATTCGCACGACAGAGCAAAACATGTCGTTAATGAATATGTTTCAAGGCACCTATATAGACCATGGCTATAGAGAAACCTCCACAAAAACACGAGTAAATGTACATACACTTATTATATTTACGTATACTTATATTTATTGTGTAACTGACAAGGTACACATATGTTTTGTTTATTTTTCTTTTATATGTCACTGTGCCATAGCTGTCAATTGTGTCAATCATATAATGTGATATAATCGTCATTTTATTTAATCGAATTATTGATATCGGTCACACACACAGGTTTTTCGTAGAGTAATTGAGATCGAAAGATAGAGATGTAAAGGTAAATAAAAGGAGAATGAGGGTGACATCTGATGAAGTGCTGTGGGAGGCATAGGGAGGATTCTGAAATGGAAGGGGGAGTACGGATTAAGTTTTCTCGCTCCGCAATATCGTGGAGAAGCATCTGGTCATAGATGAGAAGGTTTTCTGCGGTATTGTGGATCTTGAAAAAGCATTTGATAGAGTTGTACAAAAGGAACTGTGGTGCATATTGCCGGGATATGGGATTGACGGTGCACTGCTCCGTGGTTTGCAGTCCACATACAAGAATTACTCAGGATGTGTGCGGATAGATGTTACCCTGGTTTGATCTCAAAATTGGTGTCAAACAGGGTTGCATGTTATCTGCTAGGCTGTTTATTCTGTATCTCGATAGTTGTCTACAGAGAATAAGATCGACGAATGTAGGATTACGCATGGGTGATCTAGTAGTGAATTGTCTGCTTTATGCAGACGATGCTGTGCTATTAGCAGAAACGCCATCTGAACTGCAAACACTGATCACAATAATGAAAGACGATTGTATGCAGAAAGGCTTACTATTATATGCACAGAAGACAAAGTTAATCGTATTTGAAAGAGATGAACCCAGAACCAATGTAAGGATTACAGTTGATGACGAAGTGTTGGAATAAGCGAATGAGATTGTATATATTGGATGTCCTTTCAACAGGCATGGAAGGTACACCGCTGATGTGGAAAGACAAGTCAGTGCCGGGAATAGTGTGAATGGAGCGTTGGGAAACGTCTTAGCAGCAAAAGCAGTTATACACAATGCAGCGGCCTACCCCGCAAGGGATTTGGCGTGAAGTTATAGATAGGTAGATAAATGAGACCGGGATTAGCGCTCGGATGATGATAATGATGAGGTATTTCCACGGGGGTATGAAAGGATTTTATAAATTTGGTTACATACTAGTGTATCCATAGGGTACGGTGACTGATTACCATCAAGCAGGTCGAACACTCATTTACCACCTTAGGGGCTTAAAAGCTAGATTAAAAATCGTTTTCTCGAAATATTTAAAATCATCACCCAATAATGTTGCACGAGAACGGAACAAGTTCACAGAGAGTTAACTTGGCCTAAATACACACGTAGGCAATATTAGCAACTGCGCATTGTTTGGAGTCCAACAAAACCGATTTAATTCCAAAGTGCGCGTAATTATACCCCCGTTCCAGACAACAACGGCGACATTAGTTCAAATTGTTCTTACGCGACCGTTTAAATTATTCAAGAAAGACGCAGCAAACAGGGACGTATGTAGGTTTGTAGTTAACAAGCCTTCGTCACTCCCTAATCACACAGACGGTTAACTTTCAAAAGAGGCAAAGGCACCCAGAAAACTCGACAACCGCCTACTACGAACGTTTAATTAGTGAAAATAATTATGTTCCACAAATCTAATGCATTAATTCAAGAAATTCTGTCATTAATTTGAAACGTTGTTTCGGATAGGTATCGTCCGATATTCAAAGCCTACCTACCTACCTACGAGTATAGTGGTGACTTTTAATTGGTGTTTTCTAATTGGTATGTTATTTTTTTATGCTATTCAAGCAGACGGGCCATCTGGTGTTAAAAGATTGTTTAATAGAAATGTGCTTTAATAGCTGTTAAACCACTATACTGTTATCCTTAAGCCGCATAGCAGCCATTGTAGGGCTATTGAGGCATCTTGTGTGTAAATTGGGTATGGACGCTTAGAATACATGGAATATCGCTCGCACGTGATCACCTGCTGCTAACATAGCAACTGCTTAGAAGCTAACTGGTAACTCCACTCACTCCTAGGAACACAACAACCGTCCAAACCACCAGAAGTGGTTGTACATATTCATGCAAATAAATGTTTGTCTAGTGTGGAAATCAAACCTACGAGCATTGGTGTTATAGCAGCAATGCTAATCACTAAACCATCGGGATCGTTAACAAAAAATAGATTTAAAATCTAAGAGAATGATGTTTAAAGAAAAGTGTGATAAATTTTGAAGCCTCCAATATTATATTTTGTATCAGTAACTTATTAGAGTAAATATCTGTTGCTAAATTATTGCCTCTAGGGCTCGTCTTATGTAAAGTCTCAGAAGCCTATGTAAATGATTGCAGTCTCAGGAGTATCAGTCACATGCTACTACCGAGCTACCAATGCAGTAGCACCTCAGGAGTCTTATAGTAACATTAACTCACCCGTAATAGCTCAACGACACTTTAGGGAATTGTCATTTAGTTATGATTATTGACAGATTCTCGCCTGTCGGGCCTTTCTTAATATATTAGTTATCTTTCCCTTGCCTGAGTCACTAATGCTAATCAGCATAATACTACCCCTTATTTCATGGTTATCTAGCCAAAATAACATCATACCTGCTTACCTATGTCTCTACCTCTCACATACCTCACGTAACATAGAGGGAAAACTAAATTTTAGTAAAAGTAGTTACTAGCTTTTGTCCACAACTTTGCTACCAATATTGAAAACTATCGGAAAGATAAAAGTTTTAAAAGTATATTCACGGATTTGCCAAAGACGGTTCCCACATACGGTGAAATATTTTTCTGTACACAAACTCTGACGAGGTAGATCTGTAATTTCATTGTTTTATTGTAGACAGGGAGCTATTGTTGTTGGAGCTTCAACGTATGTGTGGGAGTATTCTGCGAATAGGTACGTATTGTACAATTGCGAACAAATTACTATTAAGGCGGCAGACAAAGACCTCATCAGCCGCATAGAGCGCCTTCCGCTGATTATAACAAAATAAACGTGGCCGCCGTGATCAAAGTAGGAACGTTTGTTTCATCTCGCTCATTTCCTTCACAAAGTTTCCTGGAGCCGCGAGCTTGATAAAGCCACCGAGGAAAAAACACCGATGAAAAACAAAGCGTCGAACAATAAACATAATGACGGAGATACATTACGATTCTACAATTCCACGCGACGAACAAATGTATGCGACGAATAGAGACACATACATTTGCTGACGCTTCGTGCGCGAGCTTCGAAATCTACCAAAACAGTCGCAAAAAGAAAACGAAAGAGCCTGTTAAAACCCTCGTGACGTCACCTGAACGAATTAAGACTTCCATCCCTGTCGCTCGAGGAGCAACCCTTGCCTCTCGCTCGCACGTATGGGGCAATTGACCCATTTTCGGCGGGCGTGCAATAATTTCACGAAGGGTGGACTGCCTAGCTATAGATTTTGCAGACTTGCACATTCTTAGGGTTGGTCGCATTGGCCGAGTTATGCTTTCAATTTGTACATTGTTTCATATGTGGCAATTGTATACGCTCCTATTTTACGTTTAGGCTCCAGATCTTTACGATATATTACGACAATTATATATCCTTTATTTGTACATCGCTACGATGACCATAAAAGAAACTTATGAGTACTAAATATAATCGTTCCATGTTTATGTATATACGTAATCACAGTTGTTTGTTTAATCTGAAATTGGAGGCCATATTTCGTAATGAGAAAACTTTGCTCAATCCGGCCATCATTCAATTTTATTTTTCCTACGTTAAGGTTGTTATCACAAAATCGTATGTTTTTGTGAATAAATTATATATAAATAATACACTGTAAGTAATAACCGCTGCCCTTTTAGACGTGACCCTCGAAAATATCCCCAGAAAAGCCCAAGCGACAAAGCTCGTAGCTCGGGGGCGTAACTTTTCTCTACGACTTTGAAATAACATTGTCCTCACCCAAGGCCATACAACGAGAGTCTTATTATATTTACATAAAATAAGTAATAAAAGGTAACGGTACATTGATGGAGAAAACTAACTGGGGCGATGCTGCATGCACGAGTGAGCTCGAGAATGAGACCGGAGGGGTGGTCGGCCCGGAACCATACCACAGATCACATGCGATTATGTGATTGGAAAATACACATGCATTTTCTTTCGATCTCAAACATTGTTGTTGACTGTATTTAGAACAGTTTTTGGCTAGAGAGATATCTATTAAAGGAATTTTTCGACGACAAAGCATTGGTCTGCCTGCCACTGAAATTGTTGTGCTCTTAGAGTATATTATATGCACTTATATACAATTATACCATCTGCAATTGTACATAAGAATGTAATATACAAAAGAAATAAAAGAAGAACGGTAGTGATAACTCTTAGTAGCAAACGGGTTTAGGAGACAACAAAAAAACTGATATTAAGAAGCTCTAATTACGAGTACAATAACTCCTATCAATGTACACCTTAAGGGATATTTGCTTTAAGCTTTTATTATCGAATAAAATCGCTAATTAACAATAACAATATTCGGTGTCACTAACTAAACTCAGTCGCCATTCTCTCTGAAATCCTAAGCAGGTACTAAGAATTGATGGGACAATAAATTTAGGCCTTAGTTATGAAAGTGATCTTCCGACGTTTATTTTAAGAATTATTATATATTGCTAGTAAGTATTCTGTGTGTAAAACATACTAAAATAAAATACCAAGTCACATGAAAGAATATTCATTCAATAGTTTTAAATCGTGATGATGTATAGGCTTTCGGAGAAATCGTTTAATACAGAAAGAGAGTATACATAAAGAGTTCTTTGAGTACCTACTTGTATAAGATAGTTATTAACAAGTGTAATCGATGAAAGTAAGCCTTTTCTTTTAATCTTTTGTAATGTGTAAGTTATAAATTTCATTATTATCTTCATAAGTACTGACCAATCTTCTTTCTGGCATTATCCCGTTTTCTAATTCCTTTAAGAGAGGCGGAATCCGTTACCAAAACCTAATAATTTGAAGAACATATTGATTTTGCTACTTTACTTTTTTAGAATTAGGTCAAAACTCTTTTGAAATATAATTTCTTGGACGTGCAGATTTCCTCACGATGTTTTCCTTCACTGCAGTGAAAGTTATATTTAGAAATATGTTCAAAACAGTCAGTCTATTAAATAATAAATTCGAAGAAACGAATTTTGCGGTACATGCGTACACAGGATTAGAACCAGGACCAATCGATTAATGCGCTGCTTCTTTATCTACTAGTCTTTCACTGCTATTAATGAAGTATTGACTTTTGTTCTTTATATAACTGTTACTACACAATAATAATAATGTTGACGATCTCGGTGGCGCAGTGGTGAAACGCGCTGTTACGCTACTTTGACACTAACGCTCGTGGGTTCGATTCCCACACAGTACTAACATTTGTGTGCATGAACATTGCTGTTTGTATTGGTCTGGGTATTTTCTATGTACAATAAGTATGTATTTACAAAAAAAAAATGTATTTACCTATGTTTATCCGTTGTCTAGTACCCAAAATACAAGCTTCGCTTATTTTGCGGCACAGCGCCACCTGCTGTGTAAAATAAAAATCGTAAATTAAACACTTCAAATAAGTTACAAATGGATATATTCGTCACTCAATTCAAGTTTAAACGACTATAAAGCATAATTTCACACCGATATTTAATGTTAACCTATTTAAGGTGATTAAAAGATTATGATTATAAAGGTTGAAAGCGCTTTGATTATTCTATAGGCGACACGTTATATCACCGTAGGTACGAGTAAGTCTAGCACGTGGCCGGAAGACAAATCCGTAGGGATGGCGCCGTCACCGCATCCGGCATTTATTGACAGAGCTGCGCAAAAAATGACCAAATATGAGCACCAGCTGGCCACTCCGTGTAACTAATAAATCTTCTACGCAATAATGGTCGCCGATCTCTTTTTACTAAATCCAGTGTGCGTACGTGTTGTGGTTTAGCTAATACGGCTGTTATCCCCTTTATAAATCATTTGCGTCGATGCCACGCTTTCAGCTTACCAGGTTTACGGTGAAACGTAATGGGAACCCGCTAACAATCGTATTTTCATAAGCACCGTCAATATTATGCTTTTACGCTTTTATGATATTAAATTGTTAACGAGTTCAATACTAAAAAGCGGTTTGGCACTTTGGAGGTTTTACGGGAAAAGTACAACAGATAATTTAGGTCAGGTTGAGTTTAGGGTACATAATTCGACGAATAAATAGATATCAGTCTATATTTACCCAACTTTCAAATGGAGGAGATTCTATTTTGCAATTTCAATAACTTTAATGCCCACTAACTCTCTTCCCTCTGTGTACCGCAGTGATTAAAGTATTCTAAAGACATTACGCTTATCTAATTCGTTTTAGGTTGAAGATAAGGTATATAAATAAACTCGTATACTGAGAAATTTTCAGGCATTATTCAGAGAAAGTCAAATTTACACGCAATTTATTTTATTTTTGGGTTACTGACTGGATAGCGCATCTCTGGTACACACAATATAGGTAGCGCGACGACATTGACAATGACAAAATACAGCATAGTGACTACTATTTTAGCCTACATAGTTTGTAGGCACACTATGTAGGCTAAAAAAGTATTAAATATTAAGTCTACCTGCAAATTCACAGCACTAAGAAAGTAATGGCGATGGAACAGTAGGAAATGATATTCAAATATTGACTGACAACTTGAATGTCTCAGGAATGTTTACTTTATTCGTAGGTAGAACCTACCATCACTATTCTGCACTCTTCACTTAAGGCAGACACCAAGGTGAATCATCAGTTGTTCTGGTTTTTCAACTTGCTACTGATCCACAATACCGGTTCCAAACACGTCAAGGAAAACGTAAACAAAACGGCACGTGTCTCAATGACGTAGACGTGTAGACTTATGATGTGCACATTTTTTAAATGGAAACACCTCATATGTATCATGTGAAAAAAGATTCACTCGAAAATCTCACACCATGAATGTTTAACGTTAATTCAAACTACCTATTATAACGGCAATTTTATACTTTAACCCCTTTTATATTATATAATATACTAGCTGACCCGGCGAACTTCGTACCGCCTCAGGATCAATAAATGGTGTGTTAACTTATTAGATGGTATAAATTCTTTTAACACTTATTATCGTATTCCGGACGAAGACAAATCCAAAAACACAAAAATCATAAAAATCTGACCAGCCGTTCTTGAGTTATAAATAGTGTAACTAACACGACTTTGTTTTATATATATATAGATAATAATTTAACCCCTATTGTCAGGAGCCCTAGGATCGGCGAGCGTGCATGAAAAGAGCTATGAATGTCACAGAAGCGAGTGTAGTATGTAAGGACCGCGTCTTATGGCGCTCTGTTCTCTCTTTTTTTATACGACTAAGGTGGCAGTCAAGCATACGGCCTGATGGTAAACAGTCACCGTAGCGTATGGACATTTGCAACACCAGGAGTGTCACTCATGCGTTGCAGACCCTTTAAAAACCTCTTCACGCATTTCATTAAAAACTCCATGCTGTAGTCCCTTGGAAAAGCCTCGGCTGGAAGCTCATTCCACAGTTTGAGAGTTCTCGGAAGAAAACTCCTCTGGAAGCGAACAGTAGGTACGCGACCATTGCGGTTCTAGCGTGAATTTACGACATCGACAACTAAATTCGACACCATGAATTTGGTTGATAAATGACTCTCGATTTTTTTCGTGACTATATTCAAGGTGTTTTTTTTTTAGTTGTTCAAACACTTATTTATGAATTTACAACGCATAGTCAGTACAGATAAAATATATTTAAATATATGCATATATGTGTCTTTAAATTATATATATATTACGGATAATTTATATTAATAATTTATTATATTATGTTTTTTGTTTCGCTTCCGTAGAGTACTGGCACGCGGGATAATATTTTTGAAAATACTTTTGTTTTCTTACGCGAAGAAAGAAAGCAGTAGGTACAACACTACGTGCGTACAGAATAAGCGCACACACGCTTTTAAGAACTCGCTCTGTTACCTGCTGCGGTAGCAACCAATTTACATCAGGTGGGCAGTTTACTTATACGTCTCCCGACGTTTTATAAAAGGAATAAAGCAATCGACCGCCTTACGGTTGCGAAATGGCGTGCAATACAAGTTTCAGAATATGCACGAGAATTGCGTAACGGACATTTATCAAACCGGATGAAGTGGCGTCTCCCGCTGCAACATAAATCATTAGCTACCGGCCCGCCCCGACGCCATTCCAATTCCTTCTATCATCTCTAAACCGGTTCAGTTATAATAGGAGAATTAATAAAATGCTATTTTCCATTTCACTATACAAATAAAAATATAAAACTGAATTAGGAGTACGTACAAAATTTTCTTTTCGATAACAGCAGATTGGTTACTAATACTACTTTGACACCAAAGCTCGTGGGTTTGATTCCTACAATACAAGGACAAACATTTATGTGCATGGACATGTCTGATTGTCTTGCTGTGGTTGCTTTTATGAGAGACTAGCTACTAGACCGAGCTTCGCACGGGTGATCCAATCGTTACCAAACTAAAAATTTCATCAAAATCTTCCAGCCGTTTTTGAGTCCATAGAGGACACACTGACAACCATACATTTTTATATATATAGATAGGGCGCATCAAAGCAGCTCGACTGGCGAAGTTTCTCCACCTCAGTGAAAACCGCTGACAGTTAACAATTGCTTAGAGAGTCGTTGTGCTCTCGCGAGTGAGATTACCAGTAAGCTTCAAGAAGTTGCTTTGCTAGCAATATACGTGGAACCGTTTATAGGCTATGGTTGTCGCTTTACATCAGGTAGGCCGTATATTTGTATGCCTCTCGACGCTGTATATAAAGAAAAAAACTTGTTTTTACTATAGAATAAAGAAGTTCATCGTAATATCTGCCCACTTAGAATAATATTTTTGGAGGTGAACAAAAATATAATAAAGAACCCTTGGGATGTTTATCTTCGATGTTTGTAAAGGGAACATTTCGAATTAATTACAGTTGATAAAGGTTATATGTATGTATCTTCACGCCAGGTCTCTTGCGGGGTAGGCAGAGAGAACCGAGCGCTATAAGCGCGGTCCTCGCACACTCTAACATGCACAGGTCTTTTCATGCATGCTCGCCGGTACCTGGAGTATTTGGTTATGGCTCCTACATCCTTCCACTTTCGCAATATATATCTGTTTCGTCATTCTTTCATTCTGCATTATTTCTACATGTCCGAACCAACGGAGCGTGCCTTTTCTTACAGGTTGTAAGTATTATAGGAAAAATAGAATAATGTATCCGCTTTTACCTTTAGAAGTCAATCATTTTTTTTATATACTACGTCGGGATGCATACAAGCATACGGCCCACGTGATGTAAAGCGGATACCGTAGCCGATTAACGCTTGCGATATAATTAAGTATAACTCGCGCGATGCCTCCTCTGCTGCTTACACAACAACTCCTTGGGAGATTATTGGTGACCTCACTCACACGCAGGAACACAACAACCCTCTAGGAAGTTGTTATCTGGCTGCGGTTTTCTGTGAGGTGGAGGTACTTCCTCACACAGACTGCATTCATGCGCCCTACATTCTTTAAACATGGACAATATAAAAAAGTGGTGGCCGTCACGGGACGCCCGGAAAATATGAAGCATCTTATTTAGATATATACAATTTTTTAATAAATAAAAATTAAAACTGGCCGGATAGATATAGTAAACAGCTCAAGCAACGAACTGTCTAGTACGCGCACGCACACACACAAAGGAGTCGAGAGTGGCGACGTGGAGGGGGCATGACGGCATGAGGGAGCGTCATGCCATTTGCCGTAACGGCGGCATACGTTTACAGCAACTTTTAAAGCTTTTATTGTATTGTAGAATCTTTATTGTACCGGATTTACAAAAAATACATGTACAATGGTGAATTTATCTCATAACTTATAAAAAAAAGACAATAAAAACATTCTTATCTAAAATTTTATATGAATTCCAAAGTTATTAATTGTGAAACATTTTTTATTAATATATTTTTTTTTATATAATTTGATTGAATTAATTAATAAACTTGAAATTAGTGCAAAATTTTAAATAAAGAAAGTAAGATGTTAGTCCTGGAATAGGTATTTTTAAGAAACCTAAGGAGCATCAAAGCTATCCCACTGGGAAAGTACCTCTACCTTACGGAAAACCTCAGCCAAATAACTGTGAGTGGTGTTATCAAGCTCCAAGGAGATACTGTGTTAGAGCATATATTTAAAATAAATTCAAGCAATGTTAAAAACTCAAAGGAAAGCTGTTGTGTTCCTACGATTGACTGAGATTGGCAACACGCATCAGTCCTTGTATTGCGAGGTAACCACTTTACATCAGGTGGACCATTATTTTCTTTCCGACGTTATATAAAAAACATCAAATAACTGACCAAATAGATAACTAGTAGTTATCTATTATATATAATATAATACATCAACTCAACGGTTAATAGCGAACACATTATTCCATTCTCCGTTTTGTTCATCCATTTTGTTTTAAACAAAGCATGTACCTCAACCCTTTACCTTCAGAACAAAAGATTAAACCACAGAGCGATTTACACCACGATAATGCCTCATCAGCATACAGCCTTACGTATTCCAGGGCCGGACTCGCCTGCCTGATGAGGGTTCCCGATTCCATGCAAGATTTAGTGACGGACCTTACGACCGGCCCGGATGCCTGCAAATTTATCTTAAGCTGTCAACTGTCATTTCATTATTGAATTTACACACAATATTAAAAGGTTTAAGTGATTTATTCCTAGAGTTGCGTTTGGGATGCGAACGTCTTGGTAATGCCCCTTTAATTGTACTGATGACTGTGAGAGACCGAAGCTGTCATATCAAAAATTTGTGAAAAGGTTTATTATAGAATTGATGAATATCTGACTGACAACGATGCCTGGAAATTATTTAGAAAATTTATTAATATATTTTTAATTTTACCACTTAACACCTCTGTTATGTCACGGGCGTTTAACCCGGTCATTTGATAGGCACACCCGGTGATATGAATCCAACGCGTAAAGGCCCCTTCGAAAAGAATGATGTAATGTATTATTTAAATTAGAATTGTCGACAATCCTAAGCTTACACACGGTATGGAACCCTTAAGTTTAAGGAGAGACTTTGCCTCCCTTTGTGTGTTCTACCGATTGTACAACGGGTTGTGTTCTGAAGAGTTGTTCGAAATGATGCCGACAGCTACTTTTTATAACCGCACCGCTCGCCGACGGCGGGGAGTTCACCCTCACACGCTTGAACCGCAATGGTCGCGTACGGCGCGGTTCCAGAGAAGTTTTCTTCCGAGAACACTCAAGCTGTGGAATGAGCTCCCAGCCGAGGTTTTTCCAAGGGACTACAGCATGGAGTTCTTCAAGAAATGCGTGAAGAGGTTTTCAGAGGGTCGGCAACGCATGAGTGACGCCTCTGGTGTTGCAAATGTCCATAGGCTACGGTGACTGTTTAACATCAGGCAGGCCATGCTTGATTGCCACCTTAGTGGTAAAAAAAAAATAACATTATTATTGTATTGTACCGCTGTAGTAACATTAACTCATTATAAAATCAATTGCAAAAGACGTACATTGGCATGTTTCTTTCAGTCTCTTTATTTTCTTCTTCATTAATAGTGATTTTCAAAATGCTGGTTAACACTATGTAACTTTTCCGACAATATTTATTTATATATGTTATCAAATTGGCTTTATATTGATATGACGTACACTTGTGTCACTTAATTCACTATCGCATTTCAGCTTATATGAACTTTCTGGCAACATTAGATTTAGCAGTACCACAAAAAAGGAAAAAAATGTAATTCGCCAGACAGTTAAATTGAAAACAAAACCTAATGAAATGCTATGAAAGTAAACTATAAGATATGACTGCTGTTTAAATTGTTCCATAAAATTAATAATCAGAGTCCGTCAAATAACCCGGAGCAATTAACTTGCGACTTTAAAATCCATGATGTAGTGTTAGAGTTTCGCCAACGCAAATTAATTTCATCGAGTAACTAAACTGATCTCAGACTGTTCCCAAATATAAAGTTTTCTGTATAAATATTGGCAAGTTAATATAGCTCTCGTGATATAACGGGCGAATATAAATCACTTATATCGAACGGCTTCTATCGACGGTGACACCTAAATCGCAGGAGGCATTACTCATTGGGGACGTTCCGTGAAAGATCCCTAGTATTTCTTCTTTTTTCCTCAAATACGGTCCTACTTGGATATAATTTGACGCAGTAAAAACAATCGTACGTAAAATAAAACATTTGTTGACTCATGAAAAGTTACGCGGTTCCCGGAATGATGTATCAATGTTTGGGCTGGAAATTGTGACGGATGTGCTCCCGCGCTCAGTATTTCTCCATTTACAAACGCAATAAAAAATGACATCGCCATAATTGCCAATTGGACTGGCTCGATCAATAGGAAACCTTTTTTAATCTATTTA
Source organism: Pyralis farinalis (assembly GCA_947507595.1). Lineage (NCBI taxonomy): Eukaryota > Metazoa > Arthropoda > Insecta > Lepidoptera > Pyralidae > Pyralis > Pyralis farinalis. Next base: position 10,237,008 of record OX382278.1, read on the forward strand.
AAAACAGGAGGCGGTTCTTTTTAAAATTTTATTTGTTTAGTTTATTTGTGTAGCACTTTTGTTTCCGTGGCTCGTGAAGAAATGCTTCTACTCAGTTAAAGACTACCTAAATTGTAAAATTGACTTAATTTAGTGACTTTGTATAATTTGTTAAACTATGTAATGAATATCTAGACTTTGCAAACTACTGTACTAATTTAAATATTATTGACATTATTAATAACTATTGAAATTGCGTGAATAAATTCTGTACATTTTTTTAAAATATTGTGCTATGTAATTTTTGCATGCCATGGATCGGCTGAATGATAAGGCTCTTTATGTAACTTTTAAGTTCCCAATGTTACCTCATTCAAAGCGAAATAAATCTTTCTTTCTTTCTTTCTTTCTTTCTTAGGTGTAATTGCAAACAAATTTAAATTGTTGCAAAAGGCGTATTTAATGCTATTGCAGGTCCTGGTATTATTATTAGTATACAGAAAAGTACAGTTTCTAAGCAGATTAAACCACAGTATTTGTACTTATATTATATATCTATTAATACGACATTAAGTGGTTCTATGTTAGACATTGTATGTTTTTGTATACATTCATAGATATCTTGATAACTTAATCTATTTTGATAATTCAAACTATGTAAACTGTATGAATATGTATATAATGTACGTATAGTATTAACTATTTTATAGTTACTAGTAGATCCCGAGTTCACACTTAACTTTTTCTTTAAAAGTTAAGTGTGACCTACGTAACTTCGTTTTAGGGTTCCGTACCTCAAAAGAAAAAACGGAATCATTATAGGATGACTTTGTTGTCTTTTTTCTCAGGGACGGGCTATTAAGCTGGAATTAATATTAAACACTCAGCATCTGCAATCTCTTCGAGCAGTGAAAAAATCTCTAACGTCTAAGTCAACGCAGCCAAGCATCAAAGATCTGTCTGTTTATATATTTTGACACTCACAAGGGAATCAAAACCTATAGGGTATTTCCCGTTGTATGTATCCGAATGTTATGTAGAACAAGTAAAGGAAAAAATCCGCAAACCGTAAATTTGCAATTACACCATAAAAAAATTGCGAAAATAATTTTACGCAACCCTCGATGCGCGAATCGGACTCGCGCATCGAGATTGGCGGTTTTTTTTAAGTATGGTTCTATGATTATATTTGGTATACGTTGATAGTAGTTCTCCAAATATTTATAAATGAAAAATATTACCTCGCCGTTTAGGTGAGATTTAAATCCATGATCACAACCTTTCTTGATAGATAATTTACTCCTGGTGAAATTTGGAATAACCCTTACCCGACAATCGTGGTTTAAATATTATAAACATTCGAAGAATTTCTGTCAAATTCTACCAAATACAACTATAGCACTATAATCGATTGTCTTTAAGGTCTAGAGAGTATACACCTGTGATTGTCCAGTGTAATATTTCTCAAAATTGGAATTGAAGTCGCTAATGTCAATTTTACTGACGTGGACACTTATTGACGTTTTTTGACAAAACACCAAAAGCAACTACAACATAAACTAAGTTTAGGAGATGAGTGTGAAAGAAGCGATAGAGGTGTTTGGATCGGTGCATTTGGCATTCCATAGTCTCTGTCTACACCAATGGGAGAAGCATGATGATATATGATATAATGATGATGATAGAAGATGTATGTATGTGCTTAAAGTAAATTGTAACTCGCAGATATAACGTTGTGTGCAATTAATCAAACGCGTCCATTAACTTTAACTGAACCTCATTAGGGCGCATTCTGATCCGAGCTTACTGCTCTGGTGAAATGGGATAAAAACATGACACACTATTAATTCTTACAAATACACTAGAGATCTAGCCCCAAATTTGATTGGACATATGCCTGAATTCATTTTATAAAACATAAAGAATCTTTTCCTTCTTCTTTTTAGCGCGGTCTCGTTTCTTAATCTGTTAGATTTTTTTTTATACAACTACATTGGCAAACACGCATGCGGCCCGCATTAGATCGATCGATAGAAGCGATCAACGCAGCCTATTGACGCTCGCGACACCATGAAGATGTTACTCGCGCGCTGCCGCTCTTGCGCTCTTGCTCTTGCCGCGAAAGTAGGAGCCGAGGAAGACCAAGACTTACCTACCATGACCAAATTGATCGTGCTCTATCAGAAGGTGATGTCAGGGGCCTTAGAAACTGGCGAGTGCATAAGAAGAGCAATTAATTTTAGAGAAGCGAGTGAGGTTTGTAACGGTCGAGTCATGTGGCGCTCGGTTCTCTCTGCCTACCATGCAAGGGATTTGGCGTGAAGTTATTGATAGATATAACAGTTATATTTAGTAATGTCAAAATTATATTAGCATGTTAAAGTGTCAATATGAATTCAATTATAATTTATAATTATTTATCGCCTAGAGTTACGTAGTAGCCTTTAAATAAACCAATTAAATAAAGCAATTAATTGATAAACATTATTATGCTGCTAGGTAATTATTATGTTGCTACGTATAAATAATTATTAGTAAATAACTAACAATATTATTGTCATACCTTTATGACATCATAGAGCAGATTATGTGTCTGAGTGGGTTAATAAAGTTTATTTGGATTTTTCTGTAGCACATCAAGCGATGCGGGTATAATCCTAGAGTTCGTATATCGTTTAATGCACCAGTCTTAAATTTTAGCAATAAAAGAAATCATATTTTTTATGATATCAACTTTTACGGTAAGCAGATTTTTTTTATATTATCATTAATATCTTTTATTTAATTAGGTCTTTGACATCCCTATCAATATGCGTGTTAGAAATTATAGTTCCTGTCATTTCAATTATATAGTTCACAAAACAGAAAGAATATATATTTTTATACAATGTATCAATATGAACTATGAACTGTTGCAATATATGGAGATATCACTCACTCGTTTCCACCCCTGATGATAACACAGCAACTCTTTAGGGACCAGTAACCTCATTCACTCAAAGGAAGTTGTTATTATTATTATTATATTTATTTGTTATTATTATTATTTGTTATCTTTATATCCCGTGACATTCATTTGTATTGCTATGTTGAATCAGAACCTGATTAATCATTTTTTTTTAATACTATTTCCAAGGAAAACATTTATGACAGGCTTTTTCAAAATCGAATTAGGTACTTGAGAATTACCCATTACTAATTGGCATTCTCCTTTGCCTTTAAAAATCATACTATATCTTTATAGATTGGTCTATAGTGTTGAATTGAATCGGTCAATGATCAAATGATTTACATTATTTATTTTTTTAAACCTTGTCAGTAAGGGAGTAATAGGGGTTTATTCGCTATGTTTATATATCACTACATATACATATTATAAAACAAAGTCCTACGCCACGCTGTCTGTCTGTTCATAATAAAATCAAAAACTACTGAATGGATTTGCAAGCGGTTTTCACCAATAGACAGAGTGATTCTTGACGATGGTTTAGGTACATAATTTGTCAGGGTTCTGTGTAAATCGGTTAAAATATGACGATAATTGTTGAAAATGTCGGAAATAGTCAAGCCGCCTGACAGCTTTCATTTCTATTTTTATATTAGAGGGGGCCAAACGAGCGTCACCTGATGGTAAATGGTCACCACAGCCCATAGACATCAGCAACATCAAACACATGCTCTTTAAACATAGGCTCTTTCCTTGATGGCACCTATGTCGTATTTGTTCAGAAATACCGCTTAGGGTAATTTATTTGACAATTTCACGGTACGTGGCAGAAAATACCTCAAAAAGCGTACTGTAGTGGATTGCTCTCATAAAGATGGTAAGGGTGAAATTTAAGTTTGCGGCGAGTAGTACGACAGTGGAACTCAGCGGCTGGTATTAAATTGAATGGATATTATACCGATTCACCCTTACTGTATGTATTGTGTATGTAATATAATATAAATAAAAAAATATGCTCTACTACCCATGTGAAGCCGGGGCGGGTCGCTAGTATAAGTATATGTCATACATGACATAATTGGAAACTCAACATGGCGAACATAAGTTATACTCAAGCCATATTTAAGAACGTTCCTTCAAAAAATATATCTTACAGAGCGAGATGAACTGATGCGCAATCTCATCGTTCTCATAAAAATAGATCCTCTCACTTACCCGAAAGTTAGAAACTGAAACCCAACTACGAGAAAAAATGCTCACAAAATTTCATCGTAAGCATATTTTTTTATTTTAATGATTAATAATTAAAAAATAATATTAGACTAGTTGATAAAAATTTATATGTATGGCGATTTTGTATAACTATAGTTGCACAATACATATTTGTATTATGCATCTGACCTATACCTGAGTAAGTTAGGTACGTGACATGATTAGTAAGTACGTGTGATTACGACTGTACAAAACTGACATTTGTTTTCATTATAATCTATTTTAAATGTTTAAAATAAACAGAGCACCAACGGTGTTATAATTCAAGTAGTGCTTTTTAATGCAGATATTTGTCAAATGCGGGTTAGGATAACTTTTTTTTTAAACGTTGAAACGAAATAGTTGACACTGTTTCGGTTATATAGTTCTCTTGGTGTCAGTTCACCGAATGGGGCCCAAGTACTTGATAATCTTCTTGGTCACACAGCTGAAACATGGTAATGGACATAAGCCAGCTAAACGACTGACCATATGCACGCATTAAAAACATATGTTTGAAGTGAAAACTTCCATAGGCACGTTGGGCAGTTTTTGGATGGGGAAAAGGCACTGAACTGGCGTGACCGTCACACTCAGATATATATATATATATGTAGGGCTTTTCACCATTAGATTTATGTATAGACACATTTATGTAAATGTATTAATATAACGAAAAATTTATGAAAAATATTGTAACCAAGAAAAAAGTACATAATTTCGCGCTCTTGAGAACACATGCGGTACATAATGTATATAGCAGGTATATATGAAGCTAAGAAGTTTTCACTTCTGACGTACAGTCCTACGACAGACAATGTTTTTTGTTTGCCTCATCAACATTTTACTGAAATCTCACTAAAAATATCTTTCCAATGGATTACAGTTTTTCATTTGAAGCGTCGCAGTACAATTCTGTTTTCACATTTAAATATGGAATCTTAAAAAGATGGGACAGAGGAGGCGCGAAGCCTTGAGCAATAGCCGTTTTACGAACGAAACAAGTGCTTGCTCATTTTAATATTTCCAAGTTTGCCGAGCATGGCGTCATTAAGGGAAGGAAAGCCGAGGGGGAAAGTGGGCCAACTGGGATCTCCCTTGAAATCTCTCCAGTCTATTGTTGTATTTTTTGTGCCTTCCACGAGGTTTCAAGTTATAGAGGTAAAAAGATTTCACTTGATACACTTTTCCCTTTATTTATGATTGGGACAAAATTATAAGACGGTATGCCCATTAGTGAGTTTACCGGAACGATAATATTATGTACTATTTTTTTATGCTACCGCGGGTAGCAAATGAGCTTACAACATGCCTGACGTAAAGCTGAAAGTGAGAGAAACACCGATAGTTAAATTTGACGACATATGTTCATCCCTAAGAGGACTTCAGTTGAATAACAATTTCTTATAGAGTTATTACATCTGGGAGTGAGTGAGGTCCTGAGAAATGCTGCGTTATCAGTTTTAATTTACCAGTAAGAGGTAGTACTGAGCGAGTTATTGTAATTCAGGCGGAAGATATGTTTTATCCGTTTATTACGGTATAGAAAATACATTTACATTAACCTCAGTGTTGCATCTGGACAACTGTTGTCGGACAGTGTTGCATCGCTCGGAGGGTGGTGAATTATGTTGAATTAAATTTAAAAGTAAGATTTATTGGAAAATAATTACAGACAAATGTCAAGTACCTGCAAATATTATACATATTTATTTGGCAGTGCCATGAGACATTTGCCCGTCTGGGGAAATATCTCCACCTCACAGAAAAGACAGCAGCCAAATAACAGCTCTCTAGGGGGTTGTTGTGTTCCCGTGTGTGAGTGAGGTCATCAGTAAACTCCTAAGGGGTTGCTGTGTAAGCAGCAGAGGAGGCATCGGGCGAGTGATACTTAATATATTTTAAGCATTAATAGGCAGGTACCGTACCTGCTTTACATCAGGTAGGCCGTATGCTTGTATGCCTCCCGATGTTGTATAAAAAAAAACATTTAATGTCATGTCAAAGTGCAAAGTAGGCTGTTGTTTAAAACCTTACAAATTATTAACACAGAGACCGCTCAATTGGATTTTGTCCACTCACTAATATACAGCAGTCTATCAGATACGAGAGAAGAAGAGATTTCGAGAAAAGTCCTGAGGGATTACTGTGTTGGCATCCAAAAGTCATAGGCTATGGTACATATGGTATGGTATCTGGCGGGCTCTTACCTCCAGACGTAGTATGAAAATATTCACAAATCTCTACAGCAGCTACATGACTAGCTCTCGTAAAATAGACAAAAATATTATTTATTTTTTTGGAAAAATATAAATATTTATGTTCTTAGATAATCTAGTAGTTATTTTCCAAACGATAACTTAGATTTCTTTTTTGTGTACCTATAAGTACACATACTTACATAATCTAATTATTATCTACGCTGATGTAAAGAATAATAGGCTTACATAAAAATTATTATCTTCAAACTCTGGCTTTTGTCAGCGTTGGTCGCACAAACTAGAAATTGCTAAATGCGATGTCTTTTAATTTATTACAAATAAAACATCAATATTTGTCAGCCCAATTTAGAAATCAGACGTACAAACAATCTACTGATATTTTAATGGCTTTCTAATTACAATTAAACAGTAGTTAATACACATAAGTATTCTAGATGAACGTTGGGTTAGGGATGCTACATCAATTCCAATTAAATAACTAAATAAGGTAAACACACATATATTGTTATTCTCAAATTTATACAATGACCATTTCTCTCACCCAACCACCAAATTCTACTTCACACAACTAATGTACACATACAAACTACTAGCTACACTTCAGTTCCTAGCATCATGCGCTTTTCTAATCCATTAGAATTGGCGGAATCCACTTCCTAACCCTACCCATTTGGCGAAGATACTGATTTTGGCTTGAGCCGCAGGTAAAAATATTTCCACACGTCTTTTGAAATACAATAGGTTTACGTACATATCTAATACATGCAATCACCCAGACCAACAAAATGAAACATATTTACGTATGGGATTCGAATCTACAACTGTTGGTTGACATTGCGAGTCACGCAACCGGCGAGCTATATTTTTTGTAGCGTGAATTTTCGGCACAGCATGACTTCTGTTTTTACCTTTGGTCTTGAAATTTAGTTTTTCTCCATTGTAAACTGAAACCGGGTGGTCGGGAACAGTAATTTATGCCTCGGTGGGTTCGGCACAGTTTGACAAGCCCTGATTTATAGCCGCAGGCTCCCGCTGCGTTCTCGGAATAATATTTCTGTGTGGCGAACCTGCGCTTGGTTATGTATTACATTGTATACGTTGTTTATACTGTCACACAGTTATTGCACGTTTTTCAGATCCATTATATGCAATGGCAGGGGCAAAAGAAAAGGTATATGCTTTTTTTAACAGACTGGCAAAGGAACGGGCGTTCATTTATTTATTTATTATATCTATCTATCTAGAACTTCACTCACTTCACACCAAATCCCTTGCAGGGTATGCAGAGGGAACCGAGCGCCACGTGATTCGATCCTTACATATCTCACTCGCTTCTTTAACATTCATTTCTCTTCTCATGCACGCTCGCCGGCTTCTAGGGCTCCTGACATCACCTTCTGATAGAACACGACCAATTTGGTCACGGTAAGTCTTGGCCTTCCTCGGCTCCCACATCTTTTTACTTTTGCATTGTATATCTGCTTTGTCATTCTTTCATCCTGCATTCTTTTTACATGTCTGAACCAACGGAGCATGCCTCTTCTTATTATACACACCGACGCTCTCTTTCAGACCAACTCTGTTTCTAACATCATCTGTCTGTAAGCCTTACGCCACAAATTTTGCGCAACGCCGGCATTTCGACCGCGTTTATCGTACGTTCATGCTCTCTCTTCCATACCCAGCTGTCGTTTCCATAAGTTACTGTCGGGACCAGCACTGCATTGTGTATAGCAAGCTGTGCCTCCTGGCTCAAGCTTTTACTGCCAAGTAGTTTCCCCAACGCTCCATTCACACTATTCCCAGCACTCAACCCTCACTCGTCTTTCCACGTCAGCGGTGTACCTTCCATCCCTGCTGTAAGCGCATCCAAGATATACAATCTCATCCACTTGTTCCAACACTTCATCATCAACCGTAATACTTTATTAAAAATATATATAACAGATTGTAATCGTGTAAATACATATTATAAGATAAATTACCAAGTCGATTTGGATTGTAATCTAAACATAGAACATGCCTAGAAAATTCACTAGAATTACATAATGCGCATGTAATTTTGAGAAGAACGTTGGACAGAAAATCAACAAACGGTTAAGAAGTTACACCATTTAGTGGTAGTGTCAATAAGCGGCAGTGACCGCTTATATAATGATATATTTAGGTAATACTAACTATCCGCCCGGCTTCGCACGGGTTATATGATCGCTAACAAACTTCACAGGATCACCTGCTGGGCTAACCTTCATTTCAACTTCAACCTTCACTGAAAATTTCATCAAAATCTGCCCAGCCGTTTTTGAGTCCATAGAGGACATACAGACAAACATTCATTTTTATATATATAGATATAGATATATATATATTATATTTTTGTCGGTGTTAAAACAAGAACGTGTTACGTTGGTTCGGACATGTAAAAATAATGACGAAACAGATATACATCGCGAAACAAAAAGGATTTAGACGTAGAAGAGGAGAAGGTATGAATGTTAAATAAGTGTCTGAGATGTTAAAGGACCGAGTCATATGGCACTCGGTACTCTCTGCCTTCCGAAAGGGACTTGATGTGACCGTATAGTATAGATATAACGAACGTATAGGTATAATTAAGTATTTCTCATATGAAAAAGTATCACTTATCTATTACTGAATGTAACTACTAGATAATCGATAAAATGTATATTGCTTACATATAGCTTAGTATACAATATCGCTTACTCAAAAATTAAACAAAGATTTAGGTTTTTAAGAGAGGTAGGGCGCATTAAAACAAGTATTAAAGCAGTCTGGGGAAGTATCTCAAACTCACAAAAAATCGCAGCCAAATAACAAGCTCCTTACAGGGTTGTTGTGTTCGTGCGTGTGGGTGAGGTCACCATTAAGGTTCTAAGGTGTTGCTGTGTTAGCAACAGAGCTGTCATCGCGCGATTCATACTTAATGTATTGCAAACGTCCATAGGCTACGGTAACAGCTTTACATGAAGTGGACCGTATGCTTGTAGGCACCCGACGTTGTATAAAAAAAAGATGGCCGTGAAACGCAGAACTATCAACAAAATTTCAACTTTAGCTAAAATATACACTGTATCGCGCCAACATCGTACGTGTTGATCATTAACATAAATATGTTTAGTCCATTTACACTTATGTTTTCTTACATCTTCGCCCACTATAGCCTGTATTTCAGGCGTCTCCAAATTGCCGTGTTGAAGGTAAACTCATTATCTCTGACAATGTACCAGAAAATCAAAAGAACAATCACTAATTATTGTAACACGTCGGTTGAAGCATGCGATAAAAATCGCTAACTCATCATAAATTCCAACTGTGAGCCATAAAATAGTTTCATGACTTTCAAATCTAGTTAGATACAAACGATTCACACTACGCGAGACTGGGTTTTATTCATACCGCATTGCGTCAACTTATGAAACTATAAATAATATTACACAATACACCTTTTACGTCTGTTTGTCCTTTACCGTCATCCACGCTGTGAACCTGTATTTCTAACAGTTGATGTGAAGCGATAGGATAAGGCCCGCTTGATGTGAAGCGGTTATCGTATAATTACAATACAAGGAGAATGACTGCTAATGCAGCATCTCCTCAGGAGCATTGTTATGTTACTAATTGAAGAAAAGGGAGTATTAAAAGCGATATAAATTTAATAGGTCTATTTTACAAAATATAATAAATATAAAAAAAGGGTTCACTATAAGTTCGGCTAAATAAGGTTTTAAAGAACTCGCGCTTTAACTTGTCTAACCGGTATATCACTGATCGAATCACTGGTGGGTGCACTAAGTGGCCGCCGGCTATAATGGTCGACTGTAGACGGCAGGTTAGCGTGCTAGCCAGCACGCAGATCCAGACGTAGAAGTTGTTGGTAATGGTGGGGACCGCCTTACGGACCAACACCGCAGCGGTATCTTTGTCAGCCGCCGTAGTCCACAACAGGGGCTGCAGGTATTATAATTTTAGATTAGTTAGATGTCAGGAGATTATCGAGTTTGGAAAAGGTAGTCATACCCCGACGGTTCAACACGTAGCCCACAGCAGGAGGCTGGTGGTCTCAGACGTGGTGCACTGATACTTTACTTCTCGAAAGTTTCCTCCAGACTGACTTGTTTTCTATTTCCGTCCTAAAATCTATAATTTAAAAAAAAAACAATTGTACAAATTAAAATAATTTGACAATACTGTCATAGATTTAACTGAGACAATGCAATGTATGTTGACAATATCTAATAAGGTTACATTACAGCATCCAGTGCCTTCACTTTCTTCCATGAAATTTTATTTATGAATACATTTGTAGGCTGCGGTAACCACTTTACCACAACTTGTATACCTTTCGACGTTGTATAATTAAAAAAGCCAGCTGTATGTATATCTTGCGGGGTAGGCAGAGAGAACCGAGCGCCATAAGATGCGGTCCGTACATACTTCACTCGCTTCTCTAACATTCATAGCTCTTTTCATGCATGCTCGCCGGTTCCTTGGTGCTCCTGACATCACCTTCTTATAAAACACGACGAATTTGGTCATGGTAACCTCAGCTCATAGATCCCTCTACTTTTGCATTGTATATCTGTTTCGTCATTCTTTCATCCTGCATTCTTTATACGGGGCATGCCTTTTCTTATCTTAACACCGACAGCTATTAGATATTGAACAAAAAAAAAAATTGTTTGACAAACAAAGGAGAAAAGGGTACTGAAGCGTTATGTCTACGAGTATGCCTATTTATATATGGAGTTATCAGTCATTGAACTCTCTTATAAAAATAGGTGTACATCTTTCTGCTCATTATTATAACAAATCGAATGTCTTCAATCCGAGAAGAGACGGTAATATAAGTATCAAATTTCTTGGAACCCAGTTTATATATCAATTTCTTGCCTTTTCTTTTTTGCGGCTGTAATTGTCAACTGTTGCTAACTTGTTTGAATACACTACACTAATTTAATACTACGGCTACATCTTCCTGCCAAATTTCTCGTGGAGTAGGTAGAGAGAACCTAGCGGCACATGACTCGGACTTACGCAACTCACTCGCTTCTTTAACATTCATAATTTTTTTTTGATTGACAAGCTCGGTGGCTCAGTCGTGAATAAGGCAACTTTGACACCAACCCTCGTGGGTTCGATTCCCACACAAGGAAAACATTTGTGTGCATGAACATGTTAAAAAGAGAGGTAGGGCGCAACAAAGCAGCCCATCTAGGGAAGTACTTCCACCTCACAAAAAACCGCAGCCAAATAACAACTCCCTAGAGGGTTGTTGTGTTCCTGCGTGTGAGTGAGGTCACTAGTAAGCTCCCAAGGAGTTGCTGTGTAAGCAGCAGCGGAGGCATCGCGCGAGTGATCCTTAATATATTACAAGTCTATTAACGGCTACGGTACCCGCTTTAAATCAGGTGAACCGTATGCTTGTATGCCTCCCGACGTAGTATAAAAAATGTATATATTTTTGTATGAACACCAGCCGCCTTGGCTCCTGACTCCACCTTCTGTTAATGCGCAATCAACCTGGTCATGGTAGGAGCCAAGGAAGGCTAATTATAATTGTGTTGTATTAGAGAGAAATCTCAGAAGCCATGGAAGCCGGCGAGCGTGCATGAAAAGAGCTATGAATGTTAAACCTAGCAAGGATCATGTCTTGTGGTGTTCAGTTTTTCTATTCTACCTACATACACGACCTACCCTGAAAATATAGACAAATAGATAAGGAACCCATTCTTGTTTAGCCTAATAGCCTAACTATACCTATCTGAAGAAATTAAATTGGTGACAGTAACGTATTAGTTGACGATTTGAAAACGATATGGGCAACTTAATTTCGACATTCCTTCTCTGCAAATGATAATTTCTGAAATCTTAGTATATATAAAAATAAGCATGTACACTAAAAGGAATGATTAAGATACTTTAAGATTTAATTTTTTTTAATTTAAGACGTGCCTAAGTGCCTGCGAAGGCCAAAGCAATGGTAAATAAAGATTGACTGACAGCCCCTTAACATTTTGAATGGAGGCCGTGTAAAAAGATTTTTAAGAAAATATTCATGAACGATGTCAATTGGTAAGAACTACATTGTCTGTAAAATAATTAGGCAGATGTACACTGCATTGTTATATCACTTGTGTTGTTTTATTCATCAGTACTCACCCTATGAATGTTACAGAAGCGAGTGAAGTATGTAAGGACGGCGTCTTATGGCGCTCGGTCCTCTCTGCCTAAGGGACCAGGCTTGAAGATATGCATATATATACATATATACTTTCACCTATATCTCATTCTTTTAGTTCTCGAACGTCCCATTATTTCCTTGACACATTCAATCTCACTTTGGACTTAGTTTACATTAAAAAGAACTCGCTAATATTTCATTTGTTACCACATTTTTCTTCTATATGCAATCAAATTTATACCGAAGTTCTACTATTGGCCAACTACGACAAAATCGGCGATGACATGAACTCTAGGAGACGTGTATGAAAAGAGTTAAGAAAGCCAAAGAGACGAACGGGGTGTAAGGACCGCGTCTTATGGCGCTCGGTTTTCTTTGCCTACTCAACAAGTGCCCTGGCGTGAAGATCTACATACATTACTACTAGTGACTTCACCTTGAATGGATTTAAGCTTACAGTGATGTATTTTCTTTGTAGATTTATTTAAATACAAACAGTGGCACTATTTGTCAACTGTCGGGCGTCTAATGAGCGTATCATATAGGAAGGAGCCGAGGGGCGCGAAGGCGTCTTTGCACGTGTCCGCTTAATTGGCAGATTAAGCAACTAATACTAGTTGTCGGCAGCTTACCTATCTTGAACTTTTTCGTGCTACACAGGATACGCTAAATCGTCGACGCCAGTTGTTGTCGATAGATAACAGTCGTTAAGCTAAGCCAGAGATATTCGGGATGGTTGAAGACTCTGGTCTTGCCAATCCTGTCACGGGGGTAAATCCATAGGTGTTAGATAAATTACCAATAGAAACTTGATCAGTTATTTAATCATCATTTCCTTACACTTCCACAACAATCGGTCATGTGCCGCTTGCATTATAAGATCATCGGAAGCTAATGGAACCCCGATCATTTGAGTCGTCCTACGCTGCGTTTTCCGGTTCGTAGTCGCCATTCGAGAAGCTTTCTGTGTCGATTGTCATCTAGCTACGTGGCCTGCCCACTACCACTTCAACATGCTGATCCATCCATGCTGAGAAACTCCGAGCACAGCTCTCTCGCACGCTGTGAAACCTTGAGCTTCTGTATAACGCCCAATATTTAATACTAAGTTTATTTAAAACTAATTCTGTGTACATATCAAGTCTTTTGTAATGGGAAGATTCTTCTTTAGTCACCAATATCTCAGTAGTGATCTACCTTCCTTTGGGAAGCTGCTGGATACATCACATACAGGCAAGGATTTAAAAAAGGCCGAGTTAACTATACTACTTACATCATCAAGGTTTTCAAATTCTGTACTGCGCCATATTCAATAAGCCTTGTTACATAACATATGCTTATTACCAACGTTGACTTAATAATCTTGACTATAGTGCTTAAATATAGGAACACTCTTTGAAAGACTTAATCCTTAAAGCGCATTTAGTAGCAAAGCACTGCCAATTAGCGATGCTAGGGTCCCAGCTATCGACTAATTTATTTTCATAATCTACGTAACTGATGTGAAAAAAATCCACAAAGATAAAGCTTATTTGTACTTACTTAAGTGTATTAAAGCTTACACAATATATATGGAATATTTCTTTGGATTAATGGTGCAGCTAGAGTTTACTTTTTTATTATTATACCATTTCATACAAGCATTTGGCTTACGTGCCTAGCCGTAGCCTATAAACGCTCGCAACGCTGGAATTATCGCTGGCACAGTGCTCCCAGCTCCTCTCCAACTCCTTGGCAGCTTACGGCTAAGTTCTCTCAGGAACATAACATCCCTACAGGGAGTTCTTATTTGGCTACAGTTTTCGGCGTGGTGGTGGTGTACGTACCTACCCAGTCTTCTTCTCCTCCTTCTTTTCATTCTTACTCTTTTTACTACTAATTTTAGGAATTCTAAAAACTAAGAGTAGCACATCAAGACAGCGCGTCTGCGCAAGTACATCCACCACACAAAAACCCCCAGCCAAATAATAAGTCCCTGGAGGGTTGTTATGTGCCTGCATGTAAGTGAGGTTACCAGTAAGCTCCCAATAGGGGTGGCAACGTGTAAATTTCTTGTCAAATTTCTTGACAGACAGACGGACAGACAGACGCATACACCCTTCACCCTTAAGATACGGAACCCAGTGAAACTGTTACATGTATGAGTGAAAATATAACCCTGTATATATTTCCCATATCGCGCAAGTATTTCTCAAAATTCAGGACAATTTCGTGAAGCGAGAATACCGCTAGGTGACAATTGCACATTCTATGTGACAAATACGCTCGTCGCCGATCTATTTTCGTTTTCAAATTGTATTTTTCCGTCACCACGACCTTGACTCGCTGAGAAAGCCGTGAATAAGCTCTTTGTTTCGCCACATGCCTTGGAATATTCTAAAAAACACGCGCCACGTGCCTACGCTATTCATTTCAAAAATGAAGAAATCTCCTAATTTTATAAGCATCGACAAAGGTCTAGTGTTTAGGTACACAACACTATTTTTATTTTATACGATACCGGCTGTCGCTGTCTGTTATTTTTTTACATGGTAAAACTATATAGGACGAGCTTGGTGGCACTGGTTAGTGACGCTACTTTGACACCAACGCTCGTGGGTCCAATTCCCATACAGGATAAACATTTGTGTGTATTGAACGAGTCTGTTTGTATTTGCATGGGTGTTCTCTATGTATCTTAGGTATGTATTTTACAAAAAACAAATGTTTTTACATATGTTTTTTTGTTTTCTAGTATTCTATCATAACCTTTGCTTACTTTGGGGCAAAATAGCGCTGTGCAATTTGGCTGACAATATATATATTATATCTATATACAAATATATCCCAGATAAATTTGGCCTATATATTGACTCGGAGTATAAGCTATTCTGTGATACACTGTTACACAGTTGGAAAATGTTTTTGCAGAATGGACAAAAAGGCGGTTTTTTAATATGACTACTTCTGTTTCTATGTCGACAGCAGATTCCAGCTGCATTACTATTTCAAATTAATATTGCACGTACTCGATCTCGATCCTGCATGACTTTATTATATGTAGCTAAAACAGATTCCTCCCTAAGAAAATCATGGGTCTGAAATCATAATGTTATCAGATAAATTATTTATGACAATTAAAATCAGGTATCTATCTAGCTATCGGGATATTAAAACAGATACAGCTTAACGGTTTCAAAAATTAAATTTTGCTATTTATGCAAGTAAAGGCGGCCAGCAATTTTTTTGATTGATTATTCAAAAGTTAAAAAATGATTAACATGAATTAACTATGTTATCTTCATCATACTAAGAACCAGTATTTCTTAAGTTATGACAAGTTTGTCGTAAATGAGTGACATGTGAACGAAAGTTAGCAATATTGTTCAAAACTAGGTGATAACCGAGACCTCATCTTTGATTTTTTTCTTTTAGAACCTTTATGGGTAACTAGCTGCCCGCGGCTCCACCCGCCTGGAGTCAAATAACGTAACCTATGTGTTAATCCAGGTCATAATCTAACTACGTGCCAAATTTCATTCAAATCCGTTCAGCCGTTTAAGCGTGAAAGAGTAACAAACATCCATCCATACATACAAACTTTCGCATTTATAATATTAGTAGGATGTGATGAACATACAAAAAAAAAATTCAATTCAGTCGAACTATTTTCGAGATTTTGCGAGACTTTTGATTATATATAAGTATCCTGTTGTTCCATTTAATGTTACTATTCCAAATATTGCTTACGATTTTACTTTTATAACCTTTATGGGTAATGTGATGAACATACAAAAAAAATTCAATTCAGTCGAATCATTTTCAAGATTTTACGAGACTTTTGGTTATATATAAATGTTGTGTTGTTCCATTTAATGTTACTATTCTAAATATTACTTACGATTTTAATAAAAAATGAGGTTTTAAGTTTCATAATAGGCCTGTGACATGAATGCGATCATTATATCAGTAAGTACTAATAAGTACTAAAGTAAACCATAATTATTATAAAGGAAATTAGCTAAAACTGTAATCTCAAAGCATGCGCTTTTGCTGAAAACACCATTATAAAAGCAATCCCGATGCATTATGAGACGAGAGAGATGAAGATTTTAGATGAAAGTATTAAAAAGTGATTAAAACATCATTAATTTGTTTCCTAATTACTTCCGTAAAGATAAAAGTTACGCCAAATTTCGGTCTCGCGATTAGTCTTTGTCATCATTGTGATTTATATGATCAAATTCTACCGACGGAAGGCGGGATTTTTTGTTAAACTTCGGTTTAAAAATTTTAAGGCTTTACTGTAAACACGGGAGTTAATTATTTTACTGTTTATTAATGCTGATCAATTAATTAATTTAAAATATCTTTAAAATTTCCCGAACAGTTTGTTTAGAAATAAAAATTGTTTTAGTAACCGAAAGATTAGTTCATAAATATTTTTACGGGTTTTCTCTGCCTACTCCGCAAGGGACTTGCCATGAAGATATAGTATAGTATTCTTTTGGGGAGTATAAAATGAGAGACAAAATATATTTCTCGTACTAGGATATATTATGTATTTAGTAATTAGACAACTTTGAAAAGGCTCTTTGTAGTGCGGTAAACAGAACTGACCAGAAAAAGTTTAAAAATAGACACTTATTTTATTGAAAAGAAATAAATTAGTTTCACTTAACAATACCTATAGGACTATATGATTTTTTATAATTTTAATACTATGTTAAAAGAAACAAACATACGGCGATCCTAATATAAAGCGGTGAGCATTATATGGTATAGGTATGGACTTTTGCTTTTTCAATATGTATCTAGCAAGTCTACTGCAAGGCGTATAATAGGACACATTTACTCTGCAAAGGATGTACTGCGCTCCTCCATTTGTATGATCGAGATGTCGTCATTTTGGCAAGCAGCGCTGTTTCGTGGCTGTAAGTAGTTCCCTATCAGATTTAAAGCCATTACCAATCTTACTTGTACGTGATCCACTCAGCTGAGTAGCAAATGAAGTAAAAGAGGTAGTGCACAGTGATATTTAGTACGTAATCCAACTGAAGAAGCATCTCTATCTATTCTCCTTATAGATGATAAGTAGATATAATTGATACCAATAGCAACTACTTGTAGAGTTGATATGCTCTAATGTCAGTTTAATAGTAACATTCTTAAGAGTTGCTGCTTTCGCAGTTAGAGCGGTAACACTTAACTTTCATTCATGGGTTACGCTAACCGCTTTACATCAAGAGGGTCGCCGTCTTAATGCCTGAAGTAGTAAAAAATAATTATATTTGATTAAACGCTACAAAAGTGGGCATTTATCTGTAAGTCAGTACGGGAGTGCTCCTACTTGCCTTTGAAACTATTTATTTTGTGGTTAAGGGGAGAATTGTCCCACTCTAGTAGACAATAGAAGGTCAGCGTTGTATCATACAATAGAATTCGCCTTGGCAGACTTGGGAGTAGGTACATTACCGCGAGAGATTTGGCACAGCGACAATATAAAGCTGGGGATCGACTATGGCACACAGTGAAGCGAATTGCTGACCAATCATTTCAAAGTTTCTCCACTATGTTTGTATAAAGTTTAAGATTAACTTAACTTTGCGGCCAACTTCCCAGGCTAGTATCGATCATACTACTGAGGCCTGACGTCAGCTAGTTTACATCGACGAAAATCGATCTGATTAGTGAGAAACGCTCACTGGAGCGCTTCAGGGTGGACTTCTATACCCTGCCCTCTATATTCAATATAAACTATATTGTTTCGCTAAACTATAATTGGAATAACTTAACGAAACAATTTTACGCAAATAATTCTTAATATTATATGACTGCTCCACGTTCAAACGTTTTTAATGCTATAAGAGACATTAACAATGATCTTGACACCATTGCTCAATAAATCTACTAATTTCATTCTTACGATCAATGCTGCTAACTCTCAGGCAATTATAGCGGGTATGGAGTATATTGTTGATAATTTTATTCCACTCGCGTTTGCAAATTCATCGACATTTGTTTAAAACAGTATGAATGCGGAATATGATTAAATGGTATCTAGCTATCTCTATCTTCACGGCGAGTATGTAGCGGTCGGTTCTCAGACAATCTGAAAACCGACCGCTACATACTCGCCCCTTACACAACTCACTCGCTTCTTCATGACTCATAGATCTTCTCATGCACGCCCGCCGATTTCTAGGTCAATTTATATTGAAACCCCTATTACTGTATACACCAATTATCAAATTCCCTCCTACCTCTGAATAGTATGCGAGGAGTTAGGTTGATTAATAGAGTGGAATGAGAGACAGAGGGAAAGAAAGAGTGAAGCACGATACGAGAACAATGTGGTACGACAAGATTTTTCTTCTTTCTACTCTCCTTAAAGAGTTCAAAAGTGTCCCTCTCACCAGAGAGACGAAGAAAATGCTGGTTCATTCCTATATAAGTGTCTTTGGTTTGTTTAGGACCTGCGAAAACTTGATCACTTATCTTCATCGTCAGGAACTTGAGTAGCTTCTTATTGGAGACGTTACGTAGGGCCATATTTTAAGTTCGTTTACGCGCTCCAATCTATCTTCGGGAAAGATTTGTAATTTATACGAGTGAACAAACGATAGCGTTCCAGCTGAATTTTATAATTGCACACACTGAGATATAGTTCTGGTACTAGACCTAGGTCATGCGTCTTTCGAAATATAAATATTTGGACGTAGAGGTTTCTTAACGATGTTTTCCTTCACCATCGAGCAAGTGATAATTACAAATAATGTAAATAAATTAGAAAACACGAACTGTCCTCTCTGCCTACCCCGCAAGGGACCTGGCGTGAAGATATACTATACTACTACTAACACGAACTGTACATTTCCACACTAGGATTCGATTAGAACTATTTAGTTAATAGGCTGGTACTTTATCCACTAAGCTATCCTGCTCTTATTATCATACCATGGCTACAGTTAAGGTAATTGTTTTATCTTATTTACGTTGCATCTCTTGCCTCGCCATTTCCCTGTGTCCTAGTAAAGATCTCGTACAGAATTAAGCTAACCTTTCTTACTAAACTTTAGTGCTTAATTTGTTCGGCGTTTATGTATTATATGTAAATTAAAATAGGAAAAGGTGAGACTAATCGTTGTGTTACAATCGCTCATAAGCTACCATAATATCGTTATTTCACTGTAGTGTCCTGTGAGGCGAAACTATCTTTAGCATACTATTTAATTTTAATAAAATGTATTTAGTCACAGTCACATATTGAACAGTAATGGCTCAGTGGATTAAGAACCAACTTATTAAATAGTTAATAGGTTGAAGTGGTTTTATTGGCGAAAATCAAATTTACAGGCAATTGATCTAAACTACTTTGTGTGCTTTCGCTACCGATCAGTTCATGCGAACTAGTGTCGGCGGGTACCCGCCCACTACCGTTATTAGATGCATGCCGCCGCTGCCACGGCTGCTTCGGTCGTCTCTGCCTCTGCTGCTGCGACGAATTCGTAATGTTATTCTAACGACTAACTTCTACAGCGCCTGAGGTTGCCTCGTGGAGGTACGAAACACGCGCCGCAGAGACGACCGGAGCAGCCAGGGCAGCAATGGCGTCACCATTGCTACCTTAGCTGCCCCGGTGCATGCGATTCATATTTCACATGGCGGAGTGTTCGTCATCTGAAATAGCAGAGACGACCGCAGCAGCCGAGGCTGAGACGACCGGAGCAGCCATGGCAGCGGCGGCATGCATCTACTAACGGCCGCGGGTGGGTGCCAACCGGCACTAGTTCGCATGTATGGAAGTGGAAGCACACAAAGTAGGTTAGATCAAATCGTCAACCAACCTATCAACCAACGGTACCTAGTTCGAATTCCGAAGTGGGCATGTACAATTAAATGTATCATTCGTATTAATATCATATTTGTAATTATCACTTGTTCGGCGGTGTAGAAAATACATCGTGACGAAACCCGCACATTCAAGAAATTATATTTCAAAAGACGGGGGCTAAACCTAAGAATGGTCTGGTTTTCCCTGGGGTCGTGGAGGTATGATGGCAGTCGCTGTGTAAAAATCAGTATATTCGCCAAGGCTTGAGTTTGACTCCACCAATCCTATGGGATTAGGAAATGGGATAATGCTAGGAAGATAAAACGCTACTTCAAAACTCAAACAGAGCTTGGTTAGGCATATAAACTCTGTAAATCACATGCAAAATACGAAACAAGCACGACGCTCGTAAAATAGGATTCTGTGTAGGTACATTTTGTATAATCTGTAAACAACAATCTGTCATTGTCATGTATAAATTAACACGTGCGCAAGGGTTCAAAAATGTATACTCTTACAACATATGTTAGTTGACTCTGAAATAATTGTTATTCTGAGAGAGATATTTTGAAGAATGAACAGCAAAGTTGTTTATTGAATTTTTATTTACAAAGTAAATAGTGAACAGATCTGGAACTACGAGTACTATACAAGCAACGGAGTTCAGTTTGAGAATTGTTCTTAATAATGACGCTTCCGTTTAAGTTAAAGCAGTGATAGCCCAGTGCATAAAGAATCGGCCTAGTGGCCAACTGGCCCTCGGTTCGATTCCGGACACGTACTACTAAAATTTGTGTTTTCCGATTTATGTACATATTTGTAATTTATATCTACCTCTCTTAAAAATTGGAGGTAGAGGTATTTCCCTAGTCAGGCCGATTAGATACGCTCTACCTCTCTTAATATACAATGCAGTATAAAGTTTTCTAAATACAAAACTTTTCTAAATACAAAATTTTATCGAAATCATTAGTTCCTTTCCCGAAATATGGTCTATATTATGCTTCACAGATATGAAAATATTTAAAAGAATATTATGAATGACAATAAATATTTACACACAGCGCCATCTAGTTGTCAACCAAGGATATTTTGTATCACAGATGAGTTCTATATAACGATGTTAAATAAGTACTTACATATAGTTCATGTACACAGATGTTTTCTAAAATTAAAACAATAGATGATTTTTTTAGAAATAAACATGACGAGATAGAGTATACAAAAGTAGGTATACTTTCACAGCTACGTTGTGAACAATGTCGACTGTGTAGCGGTTATGTTGGACTCACTCGTCTCCTGCATGCGATATGTGCCAAAACTTTAGACTATTAAACTACTTTTCGATGACAAATTTATATAGTACGATGAGCAATCTAGTTTTTCGCATGTTCAAATGTAAATGACTATTATAGCCATTGAACTTCTTCTTTTTCTTCGCGATATCCCGGTTCCTAATAGGAATAGGATAGGATATACTATTATATTATATATATTCCGGATAGGTTTGGCGGGGTCCACTACCTAAGCCCACGGAATTGGCGAAGACACAGATTTTTATATGGAGCGACTGCCGTCAGACCTCCACGACCTAAAGAGAAAACCAGATCTTTCTTAGGCTAGGCACACATCTTTCGAAACATATTTTCTTTAACTCACGTTTCCTCAACTCAAGTTTTCCTTCACCGCCGAGCAAGTGATAAATATGTACATGAATCCAAAAACACGAATTTAGTGGCACATGCAGGAACCGGCCTAGGGAGCAAATGGTCCCTAGTTTGAATCCAGGCGGGAGGATTCTCCCTAGGCCCGTTCCTTGTCCACTAGGCTATCACTGATCTTATTATAGTCATTGAACTATGTGCCTCAATTGAAAGACAATATGTTTCTCATATTTGCTATCGTGAATGGTAAAGAAAATGTATATGAATGTACAAAACCGGCCTAGGGAGCAAATGGTCCCTAGTTTGAATCCAGGCGGGAGGATTCTCCCTAGGCCCGTTCCTTGTCCACTAGGCTATCACTGATCTTATTATAGTCATTGAACTATGTACCTCAATTGAAAGACAATATGTTTCTCATATTTGCTATCGTGAATGGTAAAGAAAATGTATATGAAAGTACATTATCTTCAATTATTTCCATGGTTGATGTGTGACAAACTTTCATAAGCTAGGACAGGCAGCATACATATTTGTATTATAAGTAAAAATAATGAAAATTCAGGATCAATTAGATCCTGTATTTTATCAGCGGACACTAAAACCTTGAAACTAAAAACATAAAAAGATCTTAATTGAATGATTTTAGCCATTTCTGGCGTCGACTTCAATAAGACGATTTCAAATTATAATCTACATATACAGATAATTATATACTATGCATAAGTTATTGTGATCAAAGCTACACGAAACTTCCACCTCAATCACATGCTCAAATCCGTTCATCCATTTCCGAAACAAACATGCATACCGATGTAGAAACTTCTTCATTCTTTGAACTCAATGAATAAATTGCAGCAACATTATGACATAAACAAAAATAAAAAATGTCTCATGCCTGGTTTTACCCATTAATAAAAACCCTGCTTCAACAGTTGCGCCGATCGAGCATAATTTTTAACATTAGTAAACGCCGCCGGGCATACAATTTTGTGTGTCATCACATCAATCATAAGGTTTGGCCACTTAATACTGTAATTCCCTATAGAAGTTCAAGGCATATTATGTCGTAATTGGTAATATTATGCTATGTTGGAATACATTCCAACATTGCATAATGTACACAAATACAATTTTATTAAATTATTTGGCACTGACTCTATTCCGTTTCAATTTCGACGGTCATTTCGCTTAGGTCATAGACCTTTCTTGTGAAACACATTAAATACTACATATCCCTCCCACTATACAGAGTATACTCCACCACGCTGCTCCATGGCCAATTGGAGGAAGATGTTCATGCAGGTTAAGACTGTCTTGACTTAACAACTTTTATATTCTATCAGTAACAGTCGGGATCTGAAACTCAATCTGGCCTGTAATTCTAGGACAAGTTGCAGTTGACGTTACTTGACTTACGTGTTTGTTTACGTGTTTTTTTTTTGATATGCATAAGGAAGATCCCAACTCTTTATATGAGAAATGAAATAAACTGTGAAAACTTGTATCAGTACTAATTTTCTCTTATTTTTCTTTGTTCTTTTACTCAGCAAAGAACTTGACAAGAAGTTATTGATAAATAGTTAGAACTCTAACTAATTATATATAATTATTATTATATTATATCGGGACAAACGTGATCGAAAAATTGGATAAAAGCGAGAAGAGAAAAAAAACAGAATTTTTGAGGTCACCAATAATCTCCAAAGGAGTTGCTGTGTTAGCAGGTAATGTATTGAAAACGTTCATAAGCTACGGTAAACGTTTTATATCAGATAGGTCGTATGCTTGTATGCCTACCGACGTTGTATAAAAAAAAACAGAATGAATTAAATTATTCGAGAACAATATACTTGTGTCTTAATGTCACAGAATCGAGTGAAGTATGCAAGGACCCCGCGTCTTATGGCGCTCGGTTTTCTCTGCCTACCCCGCAAGGGACTTGGCGTGAAGACATACATACATACATACTCGTACATACAATATACTTATTATTCTAAAAATGTCTCTTCCTTGCACCAGGAAGCCGGCGAGAACATTCAGAGTTAGCAATGGGGATGCAATTCGTCAGCGATTCACCTAGTAGAAATGGACATTAGCACTACTTATCTATATATTCACGACAAATCCTATGAAGGACGGGAAGAGAGCGTCGGTGTTAAAATAAGAAGAGGCATGCTCCGATGGTTCGGGCATGTAGAAAGAATGCAAGATGAAAGAATGACGAAGCAGATATACAATGCAAAAGTGGAAGGATGTAGGAGCCGGGGAAGGCCAAGACTTACCTACCATGACCAAATTGGTCATGTTCTATCAGAAGGTGATGTCAGGAGCCCTAGAAACCGGCGTGCGTGCATGAGAAGAGCAATGAATGTTAAAGAAGCGAGTGAGATATGTAAGGATCGAGTCACGTGGCGCTCGGTTCTCTCTGCCTACCCCGCAAGGGATTTGGCGTGAAGTTATAGGTAGATAGATAGATACAAAGAAACTGTTTTCTATATTCTAGAAAATTCTTTTTTTTTATATACAACGTCGGGAGGCATATATGCCTATAAACGCTTGAAACACATTAAGTATCAGTCGCGCCATGCCACCTCTAATGCTAACACAGCGACTCCTTATGAGTTTACTGGTGACCTCACGCATTCGTAGGAATACAACAGTCCTCCTGGGAGTTTTTATTTGGCTGCCGTTTTCTGTGAGGTGGAGGTACTTCATCAAATGGACCGCTTTGATGTGCCCTACCTCTCTTTAAAAATCCAGACCAAGGTAAATAAGTATGTTAGCACCCACAAATGTTTGTCCAATGTGGGAACGCGCGACAAGCGTTGGTGTCAAAGTAGCTTCACTAACAACTGAGTCATCGAGCTCTTCAAAAATTCTTTTTTACATACCAACATTTCAGCATCGCCATACAACTCTCAGATCCGTCACATTACCTAGCATCATATATATATTACATTTATCTATCTACGAGTATCTTTTATTACGCAAAATTCCTTGCAGGGTAGGCAGAGAGAACTGAGCGTCGATTGACTAGGTCATTACATCTCACTCGCTTTTTAACAATCATGGATAGCTTACACCATGTACTCGTACATTCATGTCTATATATTTGTTACGCATAATTTATATTTCATTGAGAGATTTCAAGCATATTTTTTGCTTAGATATGCTACATCATAGTTAATTTAGAGTAAGTTATATATTTTTTATAATACTCACTGAAATAAGAAAAATTAAATATTTATGCACTTTTATTTATACTCTATAATAAAGGTAAGGTATCTCTCAAAGTATGAAATGAACGAAGATGATTTAACATTAACTTAAATCCATTTCATACATATAATTGGTGAAATTTTAAAGCAAACAAATGGTAATTTTGTGTCAATTATAAAACTGGGGTTTCTACAACAGGCACGAGCTGTATTTCCCTTTGTTTTAACTGTGACAAGCTGTAGATTTAAACTGACTGTAAATGTGTTAGAAAGAGTATCTTTGCGCAGAAAATATTTTTTAATTGTTCATTGTGTAAATATCACAATGAACAATTAAAAAACATTTTCTGTGCTAAATTGAGTACTTACTGAACACGTATTATATACATAACGGTGGCTAAAGTAAAGATGAATGTGATAAATGAAAATAACCGACAATGGCGTTATACACAAACAAATAAAAAAATTGTGTTTGAAAAATTTTTTAGGCAATCTTTAAATCTACTTTGAAATTATAAGGAAGTATCTCGAGATTGTATGGAAGGACTATAACCGTACTTAAGATGAAATTATGATCAAAATCAATTTAGAATCTAATACAAAAAAATGACGTTGAGAAAAGCGAGCTCTCTTCCTTATTGTACTCAAAAAGTTGAAGATTTAATAGGGTTTGTAAAAGCTTAGCTTAGGCAAAACCACCAATACCATTGTACATATAAGAAGCTAAGTGTATTTTTTTTTAATTAACACAAAAGAACGTTTATGACATTTATCATTTCAAGGTAAGCACGTACTTTCTGCGCACACATCGTACAAATTAAGAATGTATTTCTATTAGTGTTTTACTACACCAACCCTAATTGATCCCACTGCTGGGACACGGGTCTCCCTTCGTCTGGCAAAATACCTCCACCGCACAGAAAGTCGCAGCCAAATAACTACACCCTGAAAGACTGTTATGTTCCTACAAGTAAGTCAATTTAGCTGTAAACTCGCAAGGAGTTGCTGCGTTAGCTGGGTGGCGCGAGCAATACTTTTAAATACAATTATATGCTTTCCTTCCATTAGCGAAATAAAATACTAATACATAATCCTCGATGTCAAATAAAAGAACCTTAATAACAATCAAGCTTAATAATTAAATGAATAGTGGTCGAATTTCGACTACTAAGCGATCACTAGTTTACCATTAAAGATAAAGATAAAAGATAAAAATTCTTTATTTGCCATTAGGCCCCCGCGGGCACTTAGACACGTCTTACAGTTTTTTTAAATATAATCTTATTGTATCTTATATAAATTGACCATTATGCTCTTAAAACATAAATATTATGTAAGTATAACTTCACGCCAGGTCCCTTGCGGAGTATGCAGGGAGAACCGAGCCCCACAAGACGCGGAACTCGACGGCATAAGACGCGGTCTTTACACTCCTCACTCGCTTCAATAACATTCATAGCCCTTTTTATGAACGCTCGTGAATTCCTAGCGCTCCTGACATCACTGATAAAACACGACCTATTTGGTCATAGTAGGTGAATGTTGATTTTCCTCGGCTCCTTCCGCTTTGCGTTGTATATCTGTTTCGTCATTCTTTCATCCTGGTTTCTTTCTACATATTCAAACCAACGGAGCATGCCTTTTCTTATCTTTACACCGACTCTCTCTCTTTTAGATCAACTGTCTTCCTTACATCATCAAGGAACGCGGTCGTTAGCGTTACGCCAAAATTTTGCGCAATACTCGCATATTGATATATAATCTATACAGATAAATAAAATTGGAGTGTCTGTTTGTAATATTGAAATAAGCGCTTTTTACTAAATGCATATGGCATATATACGGTGCATTTGGTATATATACGGTACATATACCAAAATGAAAATTTTTACAATTTTTGTCTGTCTGTCTTTCTGTTTATTCCGGCTAATCTCTGAAACGGCTGGACCGATTTTGACGGGACTTTCACTGGCAGATAGCTGATGTAATAAGGAGTAACTTAGGCTACTTTGACATTAGAAATTTGATTTATTTTTATTAATACAAATAAATAATATTCCACGCGGACGAAGTCGCGAACACAGCTAGTGTCATTATATTATATCATAGTATATGCCGAAAAAAATAAAAGAATATAACGTACACTGGAACAAAGCGCACAACATGTCAATTTATGCATGATGAAAAAAGATCCCTACAGCGTTTCCTACCTGAGATTGAGTGTGATTGGCACATGATATACTTCGACCTGTCAATTGCGGCCTCCAGTTTGTGGGCTTCGGTTCAGTTAAATTACTATTCTCAATACAGACGATGGCGTCTCGATCACACTTCAAGCATCGTAGAACATTTTTTTAATACAACTTCGGGAGGCATACGTCCCACTTGGGTGATTTACACCAGTTGGCCGTATGCTTGTATGCAACCCTCCATATGGAGTATATTTATTATATTAAATTTATTATAATATTGTACCATAGGGAGTTGTTATTTGGCTGCGGTTTTCCCTGGGCGGGCTGTTTTGATGCGCCCTACCCCCCTTAATAATCTATACTCAGTGCGGCTGTTTGACCACAGAATAAAACTTATGCATTTGACATTGACAGATTTACCTCTCATAAACATGTTAAACATTTTGTAACTTAAACTTACACTCTTTCTAACATAAATGCTCTAAGTTGCAAATTTGCAGTAAAAGTACGTTAAAATCTAACTGAGAGAGTCATGGTTCATTCATTATAAACTCCACAATCGAAGAAGTGTAGTTAGATTTGTAATTACAGATTTAGATCAAAAGGACTTTTGATCAAAATGTGCTGTTGATGCCAATTATAATGTTATTCTGTATAGCTGTTGGATACTATTATACTATAGTTATATTAGATACGTTGTATTGCACAAAATAACGGTTAAAA
This sequence comes from Pyralis farinalis, assembly GCA_947507595.1. NCBI lineage: Eukaryota > Metazoa > Arthropoda > Insecta > Lepidoptera > Pyralidae > Pyralis > Pyralis farinalis. Next base: position 10,265,219 of record OX382278.1, read on the forward strand.
AATTTAAAATTTTGAGTCATTGCCAATTTCGGAGAGATAATTTATCATCGGGGTCCTAATAAGTGGTTTATGAGACGAAGCTGTGGTAAAGAGAGATTGAACGCAACCTTATTTTGTAAGGAGCCTTTTGTACTACTTCGAGTGACACGGGCAATAGAATACAAAAGCATCTCCAAGCAGTTAATGTGACTTGTGGACGCTTGTTATATAAGGAGTTGCCGTACTGGTGAAGTAAGCACCATACAGCTGCAGTCAATTAAACCCTGCCGTAGTTGCGTTCCTACGAATGAGCGAAGTGACCAAGTGTCACCTTTGGAGCGCCATATGAAAGTATGCAATACTATCTTCCAAGCAGATAATTATGAATGATTAATAGATTCAGACGTTATTTTGCGAAAGTTAAATTTACATGCAATTTGATCTAACCTGCTTTGTGTGCTTCACTTCCACTACCAATTTCATGCGGCCTAGCGCCGGTCGGCACCCACCCACTGATGATAGCGGACGACCGCAGCAGCCGAGGCAGAGACTACCGGAGCAGCCATGGCAGCGTCGGCATGTTGCATCAACTAACAGTAGTGGGTGGGTGCCGGCCGGCGCTAGGCCGCATGAACTAATTAGTGGCGGAAGCACCCAAAGCAGGTTAGATCAAATTGCATGTAATTATGAATGACTTACACTTGATGCTTCTTGTATTATATGCGGCAACTGCTAGTGTTACATAAAAATGAAGCAAAACCATTTAATTTAAAATGCGATACGACGCTCGTGCCAAGTGATAACCTAGTTTGGAAAGTATATTGTTTTCCAAATACCATAGGCAGCCAATAAACGATTTTGAGAATGCCAGCCAAATTCAACGAGCAATACATATTCATAGACGTTGTTTATTGGCGCTGTTCAAACACTGTTGGCTCTCGGGCTGGCGTAACAACTAGAACAGGACGATGCAGAATGCAGCAATGCAATCAAATATTACGAATTTTATTAAAATCATCACGGCAGTTATTCAATTCGTAATACGTTCAGCCTGAGCCGAAGACGAATCACATCGATTTTTTTCTACCTATCTATAACTTCAAGCCAAATTCCTCGCGGAGTAGGCAGAGAGAACCGAGCGCCACGTGACCCAATCCTTTTACACTTCACTCGCTTCTTTAACATTTATTGCTCTTCTCACGCACGCTCGCCTTTTAAGGCTCCTGACATCACCTTCTGATAGAACACGATCAATTTGGTTTAGTAGGTAAAGTCTTGGCCTTCCTCGGCTTCTGTATCTTTCCACTTTTGCGTTGTATATCTGCTGCGTCATTCTTTCATCCTGCATTCTTTCTACATGTCCGAACCAACAGAGCATGCCTCTTCTCAGTTTAAAATCGAAATTTTTGATTCCAAAAATCAACTTTCAGATTATTTATATTAGTATTCTTAGTTTTTCAGAAGCTTGGACGACCAAGCCTAAATCAATTACTATATGTCTGTATCAAAATACGAATTTTAGATTTAAAAAACTTTTAAATTAAAATGTGAAAACCGATTTATTCGCACTTGAGAGCAGATTTACCTTTTAATTTCACATGGGTTAAGGGACTGTTACACCCGACCAAACAAGTTTTCCGTGTATTAAATTTTTAGTTAAATATATTTATGATACTTCCGCTCCGGCTTCACATGGGTAGATAGATAGATAGAGAGATAAATGAATACTTTACAAATAGAATAAGACGATAACGGAAACTATTTAGATGGTGGTATTTATTGTACCTTAATATCATTATCTCTACTCGTGCTTTAATTGAATAATCTGAAAAAGAAATATTCTGACTTAGCTATAATAGTTAATCACAAATCCTCGCGGACATTTTTGTAAGTAATGACACGACATGTAAGCATGATTTTACGTAACATCAATAGTTTCTGCAGCGCACGCGAAATAATGACTTTTGTAGGCAAATTTTCGATACATTGAGTTACATTATTGCAATTTTTTCAGCAATCTCTAATTTATTGAAAGTAAAATATAGCCTATTTACTCGTCAATGTAGCTTTCTATATGTGAAAGAAGAAAAATATTTTTTTTAAATTTGTTAGGTATTTTTTGAGTTTATCCATTACAAGCAACCATACAAAAAAAAAAACTAATCTTTTCTCTTTATTAGTTTAGCGGGTGAGGTATGTAAGAAAATTATGCGTTGCTCAGTTCTCTCTCTGCCTGCTCTACTTGCCTACTGAATTAACGGGAATAGATAGATAGGTACTATTTATACACGAGACTAGACTAGAGCGCTGTAGCCGCACTTTCCGATTTTTTTAAGGTTTCCAATATCATAGTTGCTGTCAAGTCAAGCTGATGGTATATATATTGTGGGATTTGCATTATTTCTCTAATTATGTTTGAGTGAAGTTCAGACTACTGGTACAGTCATGCTAATTATTAGTAGTATAACAATTATCTAAATTTAAACTGAATGTGTAATACCTAATTTGTTATCTCATATAATTCACAAGAAGTGCGTTAGTTACGCTTCGAATTCTCATAAAATGGATTATTTACGATAACTGGTCATAAATTTAATCATTTGTATTTGCGAAAGTGACACAAAAGATGACGCAATTATTCAGTCATCATTATTGAAGATTAATACTATATTATAAATACAAATTTACAGGAATTCACGATTTCATTGTATTAACACCTGATTCTTCAAAGTTTATAAACATCCATATAAATATTTATACAGAACAAAAACTTCCTGTTCGGCCAAATTATTCACTATTATTTTATTCGTACAACGTTGGGAGGAAAACAAGTATACAGTTCACCTGATATGAAGTTATTACCGTAGTCTATCAACACGAAAAGTATATGCGTTGTCGTCCCCAATGTCAACATAACAATTCCTCAGGAGTATACAGGTAACCTCACACCAGAGCCTCATTTGTTATCTAGCAGGGCGCATCCCGTGCAGATTGAGATTAGCTATATCAAGTTTAGTCAACCCCATTAGTACAGCATAATACTGTCTAGGACTAATGAATCCCTCTCATTAGATCAGAATAGAATAGAATACCAAATTGTCTTCTAAACTAAATTTAAATTAAGCTTTGTGCAGCAATTTTAAGAGATGTGAAATTTACTTTGTAAAGATTCATTACCCAGTTACTTAAAGGGTAGGTACGTGTTTTGTGAAAAATCTGTCATTTTGGAGTTAATACTTTCGCTTCTCGGATCAGTTTTTAGGCTTTTTGTTTCCCTATTTGATACCCTATTACCCCATAAGTGTCTACTACAGGCAGCGCAGATCGACAATGGCACCGTGATAGAGTAAAGTTTAGAAAACGTTACTGTAGTTTTTAACTTTAGTAATATTATCACAAGTTAATCGAATTTAGTAAAATTTATTAACTATCCGTATAAGAACCTATCTACGTTGCCCTTACTTATACTATTTTCGAAGTTCAGTATATTGTAGTACGGGAATTGTATGTCTTTACATGCAATTCCCGTGCTATAATTTAGCGAATGTATCTTGGCACAAATCAGTATAATTTTGCAATGGAACATCTTGAAATATGCTATTTTAAATAACTGCGAGTATTAACTATTCCATATTATACTCATAAGGTTATTATTATTACCTTTCATCCTGCATTCTTTCTACATGTCCGAACCAAAGGAGCATGCCTCTTCTTATTTTAATATCTAAATTTTTGATTCCGATAATCAACTTTCAGATTATTTTTATTAGTATTATTTTATTAATGTATTTGATTTAGATATAACATTTATAATATTTTTCCAACTGTACAACTGTTATTTACTAGATATTCTAGGAAAATATAGTTCAAGTTCTGATGGATCTACATTTCTTCGTAGTTCAAACTTTCATAAAGCGCGTTGTGGTATATAAACTAGATTTATTATGTTCATTACTTTTGAAAATTGACGGGTAGATATCCATAAGTGAATACCTAATTTCGATGTTGACCGTATGTGCATGACTGTCAATAAAATTGAGATATTTTTTGTACAAAACATGTTTGAATTAGTAACTATTTTAGCAAGGTCATAGAAACAGAGAGGGTTGCGTATTCCTGCGTATGAGTAAGTTCAATTCCAGTAAGCTCCTAAGGAGTTGCTGTATTAGCAGCAGGGGTAGCATCACGCGAGTTATACTTAATGTATTGTAAGCGTTTATAGGCTATAGGTAACTGCTTTAATGAGGGGGGGCGTATGATTGTATGCCTCCCGACGTAATATGTATAAAAAAAACTTTTTATGTCTTTAGACGCCCTAAGTCCAATTAACCTTTCCATGAATATTAGAGTTCGAGCAGATCAATGTTTGGATAAACACCAGAGCACTAAACTAAAGCATTTCTCATTTATATCGTAACTTATTAACTGGAAATTGTTTACAAATTTTGTAGCAATGGCGATTTAAAAAAGAGAGTTAACTAATATGAAAGAGATTGTGGCTCTTATGGGAAGGAGAAACATGCTCTATTAGTTCGGACATGTGGAAAATTTGCAGCATGAGATAATGATGAAAGTATAATGAGCCGAGCCGATTAGGTCGTGATAGATAACCTAGGCTTATCTATCACGACCTAATCGTATTTTATTAGGAGGATATTCAGGAGATTGAAAACAGAAAGCGTATGTACATATAAATTTATAAATATGCGAATGAGGTCCAAGTAACCTGTAACAGTAGACTAACTAACTAGATGCCGACTGGATACCGCAAGTCCTGCGGTACCCAGTGCGTGGCACCACAAGGAAATTACCGGGAAGATATAGATAGATGGCTTAGCCAAGCAGTTTAGAGTTCGATGATAGCTATCTACGTCATAATTGTTTTAACGATCTATTTAGAGCTCGTATTAAAAAAAGGCAAATAAACCAAGAAATCTCGTAATAATGCTTGTAAATAAAATCTTGCTGAGTTTGTAACCTCTTGGTTTCATATATTTTTTTAATAAACTACTCGAGTTTTGCTGTTGTTTTCGTAATAAGCAGTTGTATATACAAACAAATATTCAAGACTTTGAATTCAATGGTACTTTTTGAAGAGACGTGTTAATGGAATATTTCATTATTAAAGTAAGTTTGTCCAGATTTGTCGTCCGTTTAACCAATCATAGTAATGATTCAGATTTGAGAATGTCAAATTCAAAGTCTAATTTCTTCACTTGTATACCAGTAGCTGCCCGCAGTGAAGCTTGGTGTACAAATATTTCGAAGAAACTCTTCTTCTTTAAAGCAATTAAGTTTGTATTGTATTGTATTGTGTTGTGGATATATTAATACCCAAGATAAAAAGTGGTCCAAATTTCGCCAAAATCCGCTCAGTAGTTTTTGTGCGATACGTTCACAATGGATAGCTGCTAAACAGGTAAACAGATAAACAAAAAATGTCAAGTCAAGTGCGAGTTCGACTCGCGCACCGAGGGTTCCGTGAAAAATATTTTCAATTTTCCCAAAAAATTTTTTTTTGTCATTTTACTACAAATTTACGGTTTTCGGATTTTTTCCTTTACTTGTGCTACATGACACTGCTTCTTCCCAAATTTCATGATTCTAGGTCAACGGGAAGTAAGTACCCTATAGGTTTTGATTCCCTTGCGAGTGTCAAAATATGTACATAAACGAGGCATAAACAGCCGTATCTTTTGATTGCGTTGACTTAGAATATTGTTTTTTTTTTTCAATGATCGAAGTGATTGCGTCCTTGAGAAAAAGGGTCTTTAAGACAAGCAGATAGACAAACAGACGGTCAACAAAGTGAACCTATAAGGGTTCCGTTTTTCATTTTGAGGTACGAAACCCAAACAATAACGACAGTTTTCGCTTCAATTAGTTTCCAGGTGCACAACTATGTCAAAAAACATCCTATGTACAAAGTAGACCGAGACGATAATACATAGTTTCTTGAACTTGTTAGTTTGTTTGAGAGTTCATTCAATAAAAGTAAATTATCTTTTTATCTGATTTCCATAACACTACAAATTTTTTTTTCGTAGACAAACACAAATGTTACTAAACAATTACATCAAACTTAAAATATTGTTTGATGAATCAACCTAGATTTTTTTATAACGGTAATACATCGAATTACCCACCTACCTTGAAAATCAAAAGTCGACCTCTTCACTTCGGAGCACTAACACCATTCGGATCTGTCCAAGTACCTCCACTGTATCACTTTATATGTAAACAACCTCCATTATGTGGCACATCCACATCTGAATGATAATGGTGTCTCCCAGTTTTTGCACAGTACTTTTATTGTAGTTCTCACAACCTCGCGGGAAATAGCCCCAAAGTTTGTACAGAATGGAACTAACAACCTTTGTGTCAACTTTTCTATCGGAAAACTCGAACACTGAAATAGGTACCCACTATTTGCATAAATACGTAATACTATTCACCAAGTGATACATAAATATATTTGTTTTAATCACAACTTATGAGGAAATTACAACCAGATTATTACTGATAAGTCTTCACATGAGCCAACGGAGGACAGAATCGAGCGCGAACAGTAGGTTTCTGTTATCACAACCATGTTTGATCTTCTTAAGCATAGTCTACTGAAAGGTTGCTCTATCCACAACATCTGTTGTCTACGTAACTTTGGCACATACAATACTATATCTAATAATTTAAAACTACCAGTCATTCACAACACTGAAGAGGTAAACATTGATTATATTCAATTTACATCGTGTTAACTTTTCGTGTCTCCAGAAATTAACACTACAAATTCCATTTCAATTCACCGTTACATCACTACAAATCACGTACAGTAAACTCTCATGTTTTGGGTTTATTTGATTGTTTTTGGCACAGTCAAGTATTTGGCGGTTTTCATATCGGGCACGTGAAGTTTGACACGACGGGAGCGCGCCACGCGAGGTTCCGAGCTCCTCGAGAACTCCACTGACACACGCACAGACAGATCGCTACAGATTGTGCATTTATAAATAGTTATATGTATCCGTGTCGGCCCATTTCACTAATACGCGATGCCGCCGCGGTGCAGAGGACAGCGGATGGCGGTGAATGTCAGGTGATTCCGAAGCTGTCAGTGAAACTGTTTTCGGTTTTCCAGCGGTACGTGTGTTCGCCGTACTGTTTGTGCTCACTTACTAGAGGCACGCTTTTCTCACTGCAACTGCTGAAAGGCGAAACCTGTTGAAATAGGACAAAACACTGTGTGGGAACGAGACGCAGCTGGGTTTCAGAAGGTCGCGTCTAGTTTCAGCCGCTTATTTTGCTACCAGCGCGTGTGTGCGTGAAAAGTTGCGTGCGTACGATCGGCGGGTCGGTGTTAGTGAGTTGTAGAAAACTCTCTTTAGGGCGCTTTCACAAACACGGGATTTCGTTGATTTTCATCTGCCCGCCTAATAGATTCTATTGAATATTGCATGTTTATTTATTTTGTCTTCTTTTCGTAAAATTTATAAAGGTTTGAAAGGAAGATTACTGGCTATTGAACATTTTAACGAATCAATTTTTGAAATACATTCAATATTGTTGAAGGCACTTAGTATAATTTGTCTTTATATTATGTTGGTAAATTATAATCTTATTGGTATGTATTTTTTATATAATAACAAAGATAATTGCATAACAAATTATTAGTTTAATTAAAAAATATATCATGTAATATTCAATATCCACAAGACCACTAGTCGTGATTACAATGAATTTAATAATTAATTAACAATTTCTAAAATTGTAAGTTCAAAGGGAGGTTAAATCGAAATCTTGTCTAACAATCGAAGGTGTCGTCGTAAGAATTAATCAATTTGAAGTAGCATCAAGCAATATAAACAAGGGGCCACACAAACGCGTGGCATAATCAAATAGCACGCAACTTTTGTAGGCTGTGTAGGTCGAGGCGAGAGTGCGGCGGATGCTGGAGAGTGGGCGAGATGACAATACGCAACGTGTCTGCGCACGCAGCGTTCGATACACCCCCAAACCTTACCCAACTCCGCCACCGCACTCACACCCTCCCGAAATCTATACCGAAATGGGAGACCACCTCTGACAGCCCGCTCTAATGTACCAATGTACCCTTCATTATATCGGGAATCAATTGACAAATGGGTACCAACACACGCGCTGACTGCACTCATTGGCCCTAAGACGACCCTGCGGGCATTTGTTTATCTTTTTTAAAAGCCTCCTAATGGGGAGACCTGCCTGACCTTAAGGGTACTGCGACCCGCTTCTACGAACGTTATGTCTACAAATTAATCTAATCGAATCGAAGTCAACACTTTTGCAATCCGATTTGACAATATAACTCAATTGTAATAATAACTTTGCCATTTCTCTAGATCGTTTTTGTTGTATAATTTAAATCTATTGAAATTTCACGTATTAAATATAAATTATCAGGAACACCGTTCCTTTGAATTCTATATGTTTGTCTGAGCGTTTGTCCGTGCATTTATCTGTGCGTTTGACTGTCGTTTTTATTCGAATATTCGAATTTTGACTTCAGATTCGGATTCAGCATAAACCAGCTGAGAATGCGCAAGCTTGCATTGCCAGAGGAACACCTAGCTCGTCAATTATATATCAATTCAATTTTTTTTTTAATTTGTCGGCCATTTTGTCCATGTTCCTTAAGAGATAGGAATAGTGTTCCTGAACATGCCTATTCTACTTTTTTATGCTGAATCCGAATCTGAACCGAATCCGAACATACACAAACGCACAGACAAACATATAGATTTCATATGGGAACGGTGTTCCTGAAAAGTAGAATAGGAATGTTCAGGAACACCGTTCCTATCTCTTAAGGAACATGGTCAAAATGGCCGACAAAATAAAAAAAAAAGAGTTGTTATATAATTGACGAGCCAGGTGTTCCTCTGGCAATTCAAGCTTGCGCATTCTCAACTGGTTTTATTTTGTACTATGTCAGGTGGTAACAAATATATATCTAGTGATGGGAATTGGTTATCATAGTGGTCATGGTTGTCTGTGAACTTGTACAATACTACTATTGCCAGCTTTGCAGCTACTTGTCATACAGTTAATATGTTACGTCCTACCCTTCCAATGCATAATTTTCGGAGATTGAATAAATTAGTCTGCCTCTAATGCCTGTTTAATTGACACCTACCAAGTAGCATGGCGCAGTCGGTAGGATACATACCTAAGCTCCCATAAGGAATCTAATTTCCATTGGGATATATTTTTGGTCTGAATTAAACAAGCGTTAGAGGCAGACTGATTTATTTAATCTCCGGCAATCACGCATTAACAATAATTGGGAGGATAGTGGACATACCCACACTGGCAATAAAGTAACCAATAACACAACGATCCGTTAGGGAGTTGGTATTTGGTTATAGAACGCTGCTTCTTCAGTATTGTGTGCCTCTTCTTTTGTCAGAAACTCTTATGCTATTAGGCAGTATGAATGGCATTTAGCTGAGGAGGTGAGCATGTCTTCAAAATTTATGGTAATTTTCTATCTATCTATAACTTCACGCCAAATTCCTTATGGGTTAGACCGATAGTACCGGGCGCCACATGACTAGGTCCATACACATCTCTCTCGCTTTTTTAACATTGATAGCTCTTCTCATGCACGTACGCCGGTTTATAGGGCTCCTGACATCACCTGAACTTATACCCTGAAATATTTTATATTCGTATTTACTTGATATTCTAATGTTGCTGGCATACTTGCCTCATATAAAGCTAATGTTAAAGAATAATCTCCGCCATGTCATTCTGTTGCAGATTGGCTTCGGCAGATAGACCAGATTTCACACCGTCCTAAGGCCATTGACTGCTTAACGATGGCCACCAATGAACAACAAATGGAGCCGATGATTTCCCTGAAATCGAATCCCCGGAATCTGGAAAGACTGGATATCTAAAACTATACACAGTCGTATCATAACGACAAAGTCGAGGTCCATTATAATGTTACGTTATGCTTAATACGAGTAACAAGCAATTATGGAACAACGTAGACTGCGTACCGTTTTTTGTATTACAAGACAAGGGTACGGATTACTTTTGATGACGTAAATTATCTCTCTGGCGTGATAATGAGAAAATACTGAGATTTTTAGCTTAACCTAGAGTTTTGTAATGCCAGTATGTGCACACTTCTAAATATAATGTTTGAAAAATGCGAACTTTTTAGAAAAAAATTATAATAGAAGGTCGGGAGGCATACAAGCACACGGCCCATCTGATATTAAGCGGTTACTAATGAAAGTTTGCAATACGTTAAGTATCGCTAGCACGATGGCAAGTCTGCTGTTATCGCAGTTACGCATTAGGAGTTTATGAATGATCTCATTCACATGCAGGAAGAAAAAACCCTCCAGGAAATTGTTACTTGGTTGTGGTTTTCTATAAGGTTGGAGGTAATTCCCCAGGCGGTTTGCTTTGAAGTGCGCATTTCACCGGTCTTAAAAACACCCAGATCAAGACAAACAGACATGTTCATGCACACAAATGTTTGTCCTTTGTGGGAATCGAACCCACGAGCGTTGGTCTCAAAGTAACGTTACTAACCACTGCGCCACCGAACTCGTCAAAATGTTATATAGTGATAGTAACGAAACGCGAACTCGGTAGAAAATACTCAATAGATGGTAAGATATCACCACAGCCTATGTAAGCAACAATAGGGTTATTTCGTTCGATTGTTTAACGAGCTGACCTTATAATTACCAAGGGTCATGGATTCGATTTCAGCACGAGATTTGTTTACACGAGACAAACTATTGTATTATAAGACAGAAATGTATTAATGTTTGTTTATCAGTTATCTAGTATCCACATAATAAGCTTTATTTAGTTAACGACCAGATGGTATTGTGTAATTTGTCCTCCTGAAAAATAGATTTATTTTCTAAGAGGGGCATATTCTAAGGGGGCACATCAAAGCAGCTCATCTGGTACGTCCACCTAAGGGAAAACAGCACTCAATTGTTATATAGTTGTTGTGTTCCTGCGAGTGAGTGTAGTAGTAAGCTCCTAAGAAGTAGCTGTGTCAGCAACAGAGGTAGCATCGCGCGATTATTATTATTTGGCTGCTGTTTTCTTTGAGGTGGAGGTACTTCCCCAGATGGGCTGCTTGGATGCGTCCTATCTATCTTAAAATATCCAGACCAAGACAAACAGATATATTCATGCATACAAATGTTTGTCTTGACTTGTCTTGACGACTGCGCCACCGAGCTCGTCGAATCTGTCTAACCCTATTGGGAGACAGGCATGATGATATGTATGTATCCTTGTTTATTGCAATTGTCTTAAAAGTGTATTTTCAAATTTGTTGTTATCTCTATGTTTCTTGACTCCGACCTCTTCGGTCGCTCTATGTACCATTCATACAGAACGGCTCTGTCATATCTTAATGCGTAAGTGTTGACAGACTACGCTAATCTTACATCAGGTGGGCCGTATTCTCGTTTGATCCGCGTCGTATAAGTACGTTGTATAAAAATATCTCCTAAAAAGCAATTTTTTTATACCACTAAGGTGGCAAACAAACGTACGGCCTGCCTGATGGTGAGCATTTAAAACACAAACTCTTGCGTTGCCGACCCTGTAAGAACCTCTTCACGCCTTTCTTGAAGAACCCCATACTGTAGTCCCTTGGGAAAACCTCGGAAGGGAGCTCATTCCACAACTTAATAGTTCTCGGTAGAAAACTTCTCGCGAACCGCACAGTGCGCGACCATTGCGTTCCAGTGTATGAGGATGAACTCCCAGCCGTCGGCGAGCTGTGCGATTGTGAAATCTAATAACAATTTAACTGGTTATTAGAGTTCTGCCCTACTAGGAAAACCGAAACCACTGTAATCATTATGCCGCTCCATATTTGGACACCCTCACGGAAATCAAAACATATAGGGATTTTCCCATTGACCAATAATCATATAATTTACAATTTGATCTAACCTGATTTGTGTGCTTCCGCCACTAATTAGTTCATGCGAAATAGCGCCGGCCGGCACCCACCCGGTACTAACGGTAGTTAGTAGATGTAACATGTCGTCGCTGTCATGGCTGCTCCGGGGGTGTTTGCCTCGGCTGCCGACCGGCGGTAGTTCGGTAGTTAATTATTAACGCTTATAATATATTAAGAATCACTCGCGCGATGCCTCCTCTGCTGCTAACACAGCAACTACTTAGGAGCTTACAGGTGACCTCACCCACATGCAGGACCACAACAACCCTCTAGGGAGTTGTTATTTGGCTGCGGTTTTCTATGAGGTGATGCGCCCTACCTCCCTTAAAAGATCCAAACCAAGACAAACAGATATGTTCATGCACACAAATGTTTGTCTTGTGTGGGAATCGAATCCACGAGCGTTGATGTAGTCATAATCGCGTCAATTAGGACTGGGCCCCCAGTGGCCTGTATGCCTCCCGGCGTTGTATAAAAAAAACCGAAAAGACGAATTTAGTGGTACCTACGTGCCCAACCCAGGCTTGGACCCAGAGACCGTTTGTCCGCTGAGCTATCATTGGATCGAAGAATAGTACCTATATTTCATCAGAGGGATACTTTGTGCAAAAGTCGTCTGCATGGGTACCCCTGTCTCACCTATTTCTACCGCCAAGCAGCTATATTTATATAGCTGTGTTCCGGTTTGAAGGGTGAGATATGGCAGAGAAATTACTGGGTACTGTTGCGGAACATCAATAGGCTGAGGTGACCGCTTACCATCTAATGCGGGCCGCATGCTTGTTTACCAATCTAGTTGTATAAAAAAAACAAACAAAATATGTACCAACGTCTCGATTCTGGAACGTAGCGCGCAATTCAACACTGCTAATTCTGAGTGTTAGAAAACCATCCAAACGTTTTTCAGTAGCACGTTATTTTGATCTGTAATTTATAGCCAGTAGCTGCCTCGTTTACGGTCTGCAACATTCACTCGTATTGTACACTACGAAGACCTTAAGAATTTATGTCACTACCGGCGAGAATCATTATTTCTTTACAATGATTCTTTCTATATTAGCCGCATTTCCTGGCAGTGTGACAAAATTTTAAACGCTCACATTAATCGAGATAATTTTAGGTTCTCGTGTAAATTAATCCTATTTGATTGAATTAACAGTTAATTTTACATTTTGTTTTGTAATGGTAAGATTTAATTTTTCGGATTCATGTACATATTTGTAATTGTCACTTGCTCAGTGGTGAAGGAAAACATGGCGAGGAAACCCGCCCGTCCAAGATATAATATTTCAAAAGACACACACAAGACACGAGGTCTTTACCTGAGAATGATCTGGTTTTCCCCTAGGGATGCGGAGGTCTGACCGCAGTCGCTCCATGTAAAAATCAGTATCCTCGCCAAATCCTTGGTAACGGACTACACCAAGCCTAACGGATAAGGAACGGGATAACGCTAAGAAGAAGATTGTAAGAGCCTTTGCCATGAGTTTAGTTTCCTATGAGGTTGTTGATGAAAGAGCCTTGAGTCACACAACAACATGTCTGTTTAGTTAATAGATTCAGACGTTATTTTGCGAAAGTCAAATTTACATGCAATTTGATCTAACCTGCTTTGTGTGCTTTCGCCACCAATTAGTTCATGCGGCCTAGCGCCGGCCGGCACCCAGCACAAACACGTGTCGCAGCGACGACCAAGCCAGTCGTGATAGCGACGGTGGTGGGGGCATGCGGTTTCTGTTCCAGATGGCGGACGACCCCAGCAGGCAGCCGAGGCAGAGACTACCGGAGCAGCCATGGCAGCGTCGGTATATTGCATCAACTAACAGTAGTGGGTGGGTGCCGGCCGGCGCTAGGCCGCATGAACTAATTGGCGGCGGAAGCACACAAAGCAGGTTACATCAAATTGCATGTAAATTTGACTTTCGCAAAATAACGCCTGAATCTATTAACTAGATCAAATTGCACATGTCTGTTTGTCTTGGTCTGAGTGTTTTTAAGAGACGTAGGAAGCATCAAAGTAAGTAAGAAAGTCCGGGAAAATACCACCATCTCACAGAAAACCGCAGCCAAAATAACTCTCTGAAGGGTTATTGTGATCCTGTGTGTGAGTGAGGTCACCAGTAAACTCTTAAGGAGTTACTGTGTTAGCAGAGGTGGCATCGCGCGAGTCATACTTAATGTATAACAAGCGTTCATAACGTAACCGCTTTACATCAGGTGGGCCGTATGCCTCCAGACGTTGTATAAAACATATATATAGATACAGGCACAAAATATATACAAACGCTTATATACATACACTTGCGTCCGTGTCATGTACGTGTGTACATACATACGAAATTACGGGACAGAAACAACACCAAGTCACTTAGAATGGATAGGGAGATGATATACCTAAGCTATTTATCTAACAAAAGGCAATGAATAGTGAAGTTCACCCCCGGGACAGCAATGAACTTCACTGTTCATTGCCTGTTTGTTGGTCGCCGCTGTTAATCTGGATACACAGGAGACACAGTGGTATGAGTGCGTGCGTCTGTTAAAAAAAACAGCTATTTTACTCTATCTTCACGCCACGTAGCTTGCGAGGTAGGCAGAGAGAACCGAGCACCACAAAACACGGTCCTTACACACTGCGCTCTCTTCTTTAACATTCATAGCTTAATCGCCACTAGGTTATATGTAGCCTTGATAAGGCTTCAAAATATAAGCTAACACCATAAAGCTCGCTTCTTTAACATTCATAGCTTAATCGCCACTAGGTTATATGTAGCCTTGATAAGGCTTCAAAATATAAGCTAACACCATAAAGCTTATTTTATATTGTTTTTTTTATACTACGTCGGGAGACTCGGGAGGCATACAAGCTTACGGCTCACCTGATGTAAAGCGGTACCTAATAGACGTTAACGCTTGCGATATATTAATTATCACTCGCACGATGCCTCCTCTGGTGCTTACACAGCAACTCCTTGGGAGCTTACTGGTGACTCACTCACACACAGGAACACAACAACCTCCAGGGAGTTGTTACTTAGCTGCGGTTATCTGTGAGGTGGAGGTACTTCGCCAGACGGGCTGCTTTGAGTCGCCCTACCTCTCTTAAAACATCCAGATCAAGACAAACAGTGTCAAAGTCGCGTCATTCACGACTGTGCCACCGACCTCGTTAAAATAGCTTCATACTCGGTTTGTATCAATATAATTGTCTCATTGCTAGGTTACGAGACACCCTTCAATCGAAAGGGATTAGGGAGTAATCCACCACGCTGGCAACTGCGGATCGCAGGCTTGTATTTTCAAGCCGCAAATGTTTCCTTGACAATAACTGACACCGAGCACGCAGTAGCTCGAAATATACAGGTTTTTGACAACGAGATACAAAGAAATACTGCTGTAGGTATAGTATTTCATGGTCTTCAAGTCACCGTAGGATGATGTAGGTCACACGGGCGAAGCCGTGGACAGAAGCTAGTGTCTTATATATTGTCTATTAGTCATGTGACTCAGTTCTCTCTACCTCCTAGAAACTTAACGTGAAGATATAGATATCACTTCTCCGGTACATATCTACCTATCTACACACATCAAAAGTGTCTAGGGATCAACATATATTTTTGCAATAACTTTTCTCCTGATTGATATTAATTAAAATTTTCTTTAAGGATTCATCAAATAAAGTGTTTTCGTTTGTCTACAGTAACGATAAACCAAGTCACCTTTGCATTAATAAAGAAATTTGCCATTTTCATAATAAAGGGATTTTTGACATTTGAACCACTAACATTAAAGTTCGAAAAAAAGACTGAAATAACAGTTTTCTTTAAAATTTTATTGGGTAACTTAAACAATTAATAATCCGTGTTTCTACCGCGAACACTAACAACAACACGTGGGAATGATAGAAGCTGGTTCCCGGCAACGTACTGTGGCTTTAGCTCTGAATACAAGTCAGAGTGTTATCAGTCGACTTTGGACATGTTACCGAAGCACTGGTACCGTGGCTGAGCGCCATGGAGGACGGTATCGCTGCACCACACGGAGACAAGACCGATACATTCAAATCACAACTCGAAGAGCTCCAACAATAACCGCCATGATGTTAGCCGTGACGCTTCATCACTCTTCAGGGAACTTAATTAGCGACCAAACAGTCAGAAACCGCTTGCATGAAGTGAACCTTCATTCCCGAAGACCGCTAAGGGTACCACCTATAGCAATGCATTTAATGATTATTAATTGTTTAAGTTACCCAATAAAATTTTAAAGAAAACTGTTATTTCAGTCTTTTTTTCGAACTTTAATGTTAGTGGTTCAAATGTCAAAAATCCCTTTATTATGAAAATGGCAAATTTCTTTATTAATGCAAAGGTGACTTGGTTTATCGTTACTGTAGACAAACGAAAACACTTTATTTGATGAATCCTTAAAGAAAATTTTATTTAATATCAATCAGGAGAAAAGTTATTGCAAAAATATATGTTGATCCCTAGACACTTTTGATGTGTGTATTTATAATTTCACGCCAAATCGCTTGAGGGGCAGGCAGAGAGAATATTGCGCCACAGGTTCTCTCGTTGCAAATGCACTAGGGCTCGCCTAATACTAGGGTTCCTGACATTACCTTCTGACAACACAGTCATGATCAGTTTAGTCTTACAGTCTTGGTCTCCCTCGGTCCTACATCCTTCTTTCATCATTTTCGAGTTGTATATTTGTTTCATAATTCTTTCTTCCTGCACTCTTTTTACATGTCCAAACCAACGAAGGATGCCTCTTCTTATTTTAATACTGACACTGTTTCTAACATCATCGTATTACTCTCTGCCATACTCACCAGTTCTCGCTTCCATTACATAGCGTTGGGACCAGCACAGCGTTGTGTACAGAGAGCTGTATCAAGTTCTGGATCAAGTTTTTACTGCCAAGAGGTTATAGTTATATTTGTCTGGTACTTAGAGTACAAGATTCACTTAGTGTTATTTAAAAAGTTTTCTACGTTCACTTTTATCCCATGTTTATTATTTCAGATTTTGTGGAAACCTACTGAAATATAGAATGATTTTTCTAGCCAATGTTTTTTGATTTATCAAAAAATCTTTCAGCATTAACCTTTAGTTATGCGGTCGACTTTTACTAATTACCATTATTGCACGAACTATGGAAACACTCGAATACAAATTAAATAGCTATCAATGTTATTCTTCTTAGGGTTATCTAGTAACCTAATGTATTATGATTGGCGGGATAAGCTCGCTAAACTTAAGGATTTAGCGAAGATATGCGAAACCAAATCTTTCTTAGGATAGGTCACATGTCTTTCGAAATATAGTTTCTTGGATGTGCGGTTTACTCACGACGTTTTCCTTCATCGCCCAACAAGTGTTAATTACAAATAAGTACTTAAATCCTAAATCAATAATTTAGTGGCCCACACCAGATTTTGAACCGGGTATCAGCCGGTCAATAAGTTGGTTCTTTAGCCACTAGGCTGTTATAGACCAAAATGAGTAGGAAGCAACAATTTAAAAAATATAATAAGCGAATCTAATTTCAAATATTAGCATGCATATGTGTATAATTTATTCGTTATTTATATTTTCAAGAACTGAATAAAAATCTCAATGCCTGATTCGAACCCACCCTTGACGGATTTTTAACCTGACTCTGATGCTAACGAAAAGCCGCTATAACAACAAATACTAAAAATTAGAATAACATAAATATTTAAGGGGGCTCCCATACAACAAACGTGATTTTTTTGCTCGATATTGATAACGGCAACAGGTACACGCTTTAAATATTCACAGAATATTTAGTTATATATTCACTTTAAGAATAAATAATTATTTATAGAAAGTCGAGAGGCAACCAAGCAAAGTTCTCGACGAGCTCGGTGGCTCAGTTGCGAATGACGCAACTTTGACACCAACGCTCGTGGGTTCGATTCCCACACAGTACACACATTTCTGTTTGTCCTGGTCTGGATGTTTTAAGAGAGGTAGGGCGTATCAAAGCAGCCCGTCTGGGAAAGTACCTCCACCTCACAGAAAACCGCAGCCAAATGACAACTTCCTAGACGGTTGTTGTGTTCCTGCGTGTGAGTGAGGTCACCAGTAAGCTCCCAGGAGTTGCTGTGTAAGTAGCAGAGGAGGGATCGCGCGAGTGATAATTAATATATCGCAAGCATTAATAGGCTACGGTACCCGCTTTACACCAAATGAGCCGTATGCTTGTATGCCTCGTCTACTACTACGTCGGAGTATAAAAAAAGTCGAGATAAAAACGGTCACCTCAACCTATGGACATTTACAATACAGGTCTTTTTCGGTACATTTTTTTTTATACCACTAAGGTGGCAATCAAGCATACGGCCTGCCTGATGTTAAACAGTCACCGTAGCCTATGGACATTTGCAACACCAGGGGCGTCACTCATGCGTTGCCGACCCTCTAAAAACCTCTTCACGCATTTCTTGAAGAACTCCGTGCTGTAGTTCCTTGGAAAAACCTCGGCTGGGAGCTCATTCCACAGCTTGAGTGTTCGCTTGGTACATGCTGTGAGCCTCTGGAATGCTCTGCCATTTTCTATCCGAAGTGCTTAAACCATGTCTATCTATACAGATAAATAAATTTGGTGTGTCTGTTTGTAATATTAAAATAACCGCTTTTTACTAATTGCATATGGATGTATACACGGTACATATACCAAAATGAATATTTTTACAATTTTTGTCTCTCTGTCTGTCTGTCTGTTTGTTCCGGCTAATCTCTGAAACGGCTGGACCAATTTAGACGGGACTTTCACTGGCAGATAGCTGATGTAATAAGGAGTAACTTAGGCTACCTTTATTTTGGAAATTTTATTTATTTTTATTAATATAAATAAATAATAAAAAAAAACTATTCCGCGCGGACGAAGTCGCGGGCACAGCTAGTATTCAATAATCTTGTAAACGCTCACTATCATTCTCTTGTCTCTGTTCAACTATACCTGTCTGTTCGTTTCTGTGTTGACGCCTGATTACGTGATAACTTTTAATAGTGTAAGCTTAGGAATATACATTTTATATATTTTGAATGTATTTATATACATATGGGTATGTTTAAGTAAATATATGGCAGTAGTTTATGCGCCTATACCTATTCTATATCATTATCGACCTCAAGGTTGTCTGGAAGTGATCGCTTTGCGATGAGACCCACGTTTGATGTTTACTACATGTACATTTAGTTTATATGGAGCAATAAGTTGTATGTACGTATATCTTCACGCCAGGTCCCTTGCGGGGTAGGCAGAGAGAACCGAGAGCCATAAGACGCGGTCCTTACATACTTCACTCGCTTCTCTAGCATTCATAGCTCTTTTCATGCACGCTCACCGGTTCCTGGGGCTCCTTTTATTTTATAATATGTCGAGAGGCATACAAGCATACGGTCCACCTGATGTAAAGCGGGTACCGTAGCCTATCAACACGATATATTAAGTATCACTCGAGCGATGCCTCCTCTGCTGCTTACACAGCAACTCCTTGGGAGCTTAATGGTGACCTCACTCACACGCAGGAACACAAAAACCCTCTAGGGAGTTGTTATTTGGCTGCAGTTTTTGTGAGGTGGAGGTACTTCTCCAGACGGGCTGCTTTGATGCACCCTACCTCTCTTAAAACATCTAGACCGAGACAAACAGACACGTTCTTGCACACAAATGTTTGCCTTGTGTCGGATTCAAACTCACGAGCGTTGGTGTCAAAGTCGCGTCATTCACGACTGAGCCACCGAGCTAGTCAAATGCTCCTGACAATACCTTCTGATAAAACACGACCAATTTTGTCATGGCAGGTTAGTCTCGGTCTTTCTCGCCTCCTACATCCTTCCACTTTTGCACTGTATATCTCTTTCGACATCCTTTCAGCCTGCGTTCTTTCTACATGCCCGAACCAACGGTGATGCCGTTTCTCATCTTAACACTGACAGTCTCTTTCAGACCAACTCTTTCACTCACGTCTTCATTACGAACGCGGTCAGCAAGCGTTATGCCACAAGTTTTGCGCATTGCTCTCAACCGTATTTATTCCACTTTTATGCTCTCTTTGCCATACCTAGCTCTCGCTTCCGTAAGTTAGCGTTGGAATTAGCACCGCGTTGTGTACAGCGAGCTGTGCCTGTAGATTTCGGCTGCCTGTAACCGTGAGTTGTATTGCAACAAAATAGTATTGTTCGTTGGTAGCTCTACTGTTAACATGGCAACATACTGGTAACCTTACTCATTCGCAGGAGCACAACAATATCCCAGGTAGTTGTAGCCGCACTTCCTAGGTCTCCTGACAACACCTTCTGATACAATACGACCGATTTGGTTATGGTAGATGAGTCTCGGTCTTAATCGGCTCCTAAATCCTTCCATTGTACATCTGTTACGTCATTCTTTCACAGCGCGTCCCCCGTGCATATATATATATTATTGGCAGAGCTGCGATAGCCAGCGGAGCCACATTACCCTCAAAATTGTCGTTTGGGGTAGACTGATGTCATCCAGCTAGCGTTTAGACGGTAATAGTGAGAAACTCCAAAATCGACACACTAATAGCTAACATATTGTAGTTTTGTATCCTTTAATTTGAAATTTAAATGTTCGTTGGTGAGGAAGAACTGTCCAAAATCGTTCCAATTAGAAAAAAAAACATATGGGAAAACGTATGGCCGGCCACTCTGCAGTGCAGAGTCTGCACTGCACTCCCATCAACAGAAAAAGTAACAGCACTCGTCGCTAGATGTCGTACAGGGTTCCATATATTTTAAAAAAATTAAAATTTAAAAAAATAAAATATTTAAATATTTTTTAAATTTAAAAAATATCAACTCTGCCTACACAGCTTGCTGTTATTTACTAGTTTATCTATCTATACATATGAAAACATAACTCAGTTGTCGTTCAGAGAAGTTACATCGTAACTATATATCTGTGATGGTCTATACAAACCGCAACAGAGTTATCGTGTTGGTGATTACATATCTTGCCCGTTTAGCTTCACCGCTTCCTTTGCTAACCGCATGATGGCCATAAAAATATTATTGTCTCTTTGACTTTATTTCTAGATCTTTAAAAATAATTTATTGTGTGCTAGTAAATAAAGATATGAGAGATAAGAGGCAAGGCATATACACATTTAATAAATAAGGGCCAACTGAGATATATATATATTTATTTTTCAGTCCCATCATCTATATATTTTTACGAGCTCGGTGGCGCAGTGGTGAAACGCGCCGTTACGCTACTTTGACGCCATTGCTCGTGGGTTCGATTCCCACACAGTACAAATATTTGTGTGCATGAACATGTCTGTTTGTCTTGGTCTGGGTATTTTCTATGTATAATAAGTATGTATTTACAAAACAAAATGTATTTACGTATGTTTATCAGTTGTCTAGTACCCATAACACAAGCTTCGCTTACTTTGGGACTGGATGGCGCTGTGTAATTTGTCCGACAATATTTATTTACGTATATATATACTTGATGAACTCGGTAGAGCAGTTATTAGTAACCGCTATTTAACACCAACGATTGTGGGTGCGATTCCCACACTGGACATGTATTTGTGTGTATGACAATGTTTGTTTCTCTTGGTCTGGGTGTTTTTAAGAGATGTAGGGTGCGTCATAGCAGTCCGTGCTGGGAAGTACATACACCTTACAGAAAACCGTAGTCAAATAATAACTCCCAGGAGAGTTGTTGTGTTCCTGCGAATAAGCGATATCGTCAGTAAGTTCCTAAGGAGTTGCTGTGTTAACAGCGGAGGTGGCATCTAACGAGCAACACTTTTTTTTAGGATTTTTATGAAATTTTTTACGTGTATTTGTGTCTCAGGGTAACTAAGATTCATTAATGGACCCGGCAGGTGGCGCTGCAATCGAGGTATATTTTGATGTTCGGCAGGAAAATATCTGCCGGATCTACTAGTATTGAATAAATTTAACAGAACTTCGACGATTCAGGCAGCCAAGTGGCTGGCAATGGCGCCATATCACCAGTATGATTAGCACCAGATGATAAGCAGTCACCGTAGCCCGGGGACATTCGCAACACCAGGAGTGTCCCTCGTACGTTGCTGACCCTGGAAACGTATTGCATTGACCGCGTACTGTGCAATTTCAGAGAACTTTTCTTCCTTGAAATATTAAGTTGAGAAATAAACGTATCTTTGAGGTTATTCTAAATTTAAGAGACTAAAGCATGAGGTTCTTTAAAATAGCATTTTACACTCCTGGTTTTGCAAGTACAGTAACAGCTCGCCATCAGGCGGGTCGTACGGTTGTTTTACACGTTAGTGAAAAGTAGCTCGTGAGTATCTAATATCCACATTACAGAAAATTGTACTAAATGCCTATGAGTGAGTAGGTTAGGTCATTTGAAAACTGGTACATTTGCTGTATTGCCAACGTTGCAAGTTTCCCGAGTTTCAGTTGTAATTTTGCGAAAGCCAAATTTACAGGCAATTCAATCTAACCTGCTTTGTGTGCTTACGCCACCAGCTACTCTACGTAAAGTAGCGCCGGCCGGCACCCATCCACTGCAGTTAGGATATGTCGTCACTGCCAAGGCTGCTCTGGTCGTTTCTGCCTCGGCTGCTGCGGTCGTCTTTGCCATTATCATGAAGTAATTTAAGGAACTATAGAAACCGGCGAGAGTACATGAGAAGAGCTATGAATGTTAAAGAAGCAAGAAAGGACCGAGTCATGTGGAGTCCGATTCTCTCTGCCTCCGCACAAGGAATTTGGCGTAAAGTTATACATAGATTAGATAGGTTCATGATGTAATCCCTTGGGAAAAAATTAGCTGGGAGCTATTAATTTATCTGATAATTGTTAAAGGTTACCTTATTTTTTTTTTTATATAAGTTGAGAATAGTGGCTTCACTTTGCCTAATGGTAAGCGAAAGAAGAGTCCAAATCGCAACTGCAACTGACAAAACACTACACAGTGTCCTATCAGTTGGCGCTGCCATGCTGACTCTGTTTGAAGGATCCCATATTATAGGAAGGAGGGAACACATGTGCAGGCAAGACGTTCCACTTTTTAATGATACGACAAAGAGTTGCCAAAGTTTTTAGTACGCAAAGCAATGTTCTCAACAGTGGAACAATGACCATGTTCCATGACGGAAGGGAGAGGGTGGGATAAGGGAAAACAGTTCATCTGAGCACTCGCCATGGTAAAGGCGGTAGAATATGCTTAGAGAGCCAATGTCCTTACGGAGTTGAGAGGTTCTAGGTTTTTGGTGACCTCTTCGTCGTCGATTACGCGGATAACCCGTCGCTGCAACGACATATATATCTAAAAGATAAAACGTTGTTTATATTCTTATAATATAAATCAACATTTTATATTTTTACTATTTTATATGCAAGATTTATCCCTCTACGCTACGGGATCTCATTTAGTCAACCTTCAAGTAATTTAGAGGAATGTAAATATGCGATAGTGAAATATTACAGACGAAAGAACTTATTCAATTTATATATACCTATATGCTAAACATATACATACAACATTATTAAGTTATTATTTCAAAACTAAATACTATCATAATCTCAGTATGAATATTTAATGTATATTATATATATTTACTTCGAACTGTTTTCAAAAGGACTTTTCTAATACATCTTCTTGCATAATTTCAAGTGAAATATTAGGGGTGGAACATAAACTATAGGAATTACATTTTAACGAGCCCGGTGGCACAGTGGTGAAACACGATATTACGTTACATTGAAGCCAACGCTCGTGGATTCGATTCCCACACAGGACAAACATTTGTGTGCATGAACATGTCTCTTTGTATTGGCCTGGGTGCTTTTAAGAGAGGTGGACGCATCTAAGCCACCTGTTTGGGGAAGTACCTCTCGAAACGGGTGGCTCCAGGCCTCCACCTCACAGAAAAACCGAAGCCAAATAACAACTCCCTAGAGGGTTGATGTTTTCCTGCGTGTAAGTGAGGTCACCAATAAGCTCCCAAGGTGTTGCTGTGTTAGCAGCAGAGGTATTGCATGCGTTCATAGGCTATGGTAACAACTTTACATCAGGTAGGTCGTATGCTTGTATGTTTCTCGAGATTGTATAAAAAAACGATACCTCAGAGTATACCTATATAAGCAAGAGTATACATATAGATCGCGCGTATCTCTCCGATCGGTTATGCTGATCGTAAACATTTTTTTATAGATACTTATCTATGGTGCAGGCTTATTATAGTGTTGTTCTATACGTGACGAAATTCTAAGCTATCGATACTTTAATTGCGACATTCCTACGATAGTGTTAAAAAATTGTGTTGTCTCTGTACAGAAGCACATTTTACTACACGTTGTGTTGTTACGTACGTGTATACGTGTGCTTACCGTTCATACTTAGTAAGACACGTTTTGTACACTTATGTACACTCTAAGTATGATACAAACGAATGACGGTAGAAACAAATATTGTACCTACATAAATAAGACAAATCCCTTCGGAAATAAAAGCAAAAAAATGTACATAAAATCATATTTCTCATTCCTCAGCCTTCCCTCTTAAGGTCTTGTTTAAAATAATTGAAATATACATACGACAGACAGAAGGCACGAGAGCCCGGCACCGCGGCTTTTGCAGTTAGCAAAATGAATTATGCATGGCCGACACCCGCCCGTATCGTGACATTGTCTACAACTAAACGAATTACCCTGGAATTTTACACGAAAATCAGTTCGTTCTCGCTGAGGGATTACATATTTCGCTATCGTCCCGCTTTAATCTTGAAATCGTTAATTGTACAGAGTGAAACGGTTGAATTTGCAGCTTTCGTTGATAAAATGGTATTGACCCAATTTATTTCTTAGTAAAAATTGTCAGATAGTATGTAGCTATCGTAGACGATGCGTACTTTCCACGCAGATTCTTCATTCGTGCTTTGCTGGCCCTGTAAAACCAATTCCTGCCCTTTTTGAAGAACTGTCAATCCGAAGATGGGTGCGTAAAGCCACGAAAGTTTTAAAAATCCACAACCTACAAATCAACAACCAATTAGACAGACTTTGCTTAGTAATTCAATTCACCGCTACGGGTCGGGGTGGGGATGATATAGATATTTAGGCGATAAAACACAGTTTTTAAGTTTTTGTGCGCGCGGTTGCCTTCATGCGCAGTCAACTGGTTTATTGCTTTCTAATTATGATTATTCACGTAAGTGTTTATACACTGTGTTGCTTCTTCTTCTTCGCGTTATCCCGTTTCTTAATCCTTGGATTGGCGGGGTCCTCTACCTAAGCCTAAGACAATTTTTTATATAGAACGACTGCCGTCAGACCTCCGCAACCCATAGGAAAAACCAGATGTTTCTTAGGTCACAACTCGTTCGAAATATAATTTCTTGGACTGGTGGGTTTCCTCTCGATGTTTTTCCTTCATCGCCGAGCAAGTTTTTTTTTTTTGTTTTTTTACTTCAGCATAGTGGCCCCTCTTTGCCTGATGGTAAGCGAAAGAGGAGCCCAAATCGCAACTGCAACTGACAACATACTACATCCCGTATCCTGTCAGTTGACGCTGCCATGCTGACCCGCAAAATGCTTCTTCACGCTTCGTTTGAAGGATCCCATATTGTAGGAAGGAGTGAACACATGTGCAGGCAAGGCGTTTCACTTTTTAATGGTACGACAAAGATAGGAGTTGCCGAACTTTTTGGTACGCGAAGAGATATTCTCAACCGTGGAACTATGACATCGCAAGCCCGCACGTGCGGTTCTATGACGGAAGGGTGAGGGTGGGATAAGGGAAAACAGTTCTTCAGAGCACTCGCCATAGTAAAGGCGGTAAAATACGCTTAGAGAGCCTATGTCCCTACGGAGTTGAAGAGGTTCTAGGTTTTTGGTGACCTCTTCGTCGTCAAGTGACAAATAATAGATATGTACATAAATCCAAAAACACGAATTTAACAGTACATGACTCCGCCAGGATTCGAACCGACGACCAGGTGGTCAATGGGGCGGTTCCTCATCCACTGGGCTATCACTGTTCTTCCACTGTGTGTTTAGGTTTAATTTTAATTAGGCTTAATTTAGGCTAGTAATCAATTATATGGTATTTTCCTACGAAACGGTTATAGTCATATACTGTAAAGCTCTCACTCATACCTCCGCCGAGTATGTACCTATATACTCGTACATTCTTTTTTACTATCTATATTTTTATATGTATAAATAGAATGTGTGCATCATTGGCATTAAATCACAACCGAAACCACTGCAGTTAGAATTAGAAACTACCTACAGTATGATCTTTTATACTATAAACAAACAATAAGTGAATTTAATTGACAATTATCGTAAATAATCAACAATACAAATGGATAACGAAGATTTTCTCAAAATCCTTTCCCTAAAGCTTACAAAGTAGGGTAAATACATTTTTAAGGAGATTTCTTTTATACAACGTCGGTTGTGATACTAGCATAACGCCCCACCTGATGTAAAGTAGTTCCATAGCCTATGAACGCTTGTTAATCATTAAGTATCACTCGCGCGATTCTATATCTACTGCTAACAGGGGAACTCCTTAGGAGTTCGGCTTACTGGTGACCTCAGTCACATACAGGCACAACAACCCTCCAGAGTTGTTATTTGGCTGCGGTTTTCTGTGGGGTGGAGTAGCAGACGGGCTACTTTGATGTGCCCTACCTATCTTAAAAACCCTCAGACCATGACAAACAGACATGTTCATGGACACGAAGGTTTGTCCTGTGGGAATCGAGCCCACGAGTTAACCGCTGTGCCAACGAGCTCGTTGTACTTCTTTAGTAGCTTACATCGAAACTGCCTAATAAATAATAAGCAATAGTTTAAATAAGACATAAAACTTAAGTTAAGTTTAAATAAGAAGTAAAACGTTTTCACATAAGCACAATTATCCTAATATTTGACATAATTAAATAAATCCTACTAATATTATATATGCGAAAGTTTGTATGTATGGATGTTTGTTGCTCTTTCACGCTTAAACGGCTGAACGGATTTGAATGAAATTTGGTACGTAGATAGATTATGATCTGGATTAACACATAGGCTACGTTATTTGACTCCACGCGGGCGGAGCCACGGGCAGCAGCTAGTAGTTAATAAATTCAGGTGTTAACAAACAATCGCCCAGAAAGGTCACACTTCGCCGAGCATCTCATAGACAAAGGACGTACGACATAAGACATCTCATAGACAAGCGACGGCACTACGATGAATTTGTCACTTGTAGCATGTTATTCTTACGATTAACGTCTACAACGCCTGATGATTCTGTTCCAGATGGCGGACGACCACAACAGCCAAGGCAGAGACTACCGGAGCAGCCATGGCAGCGTCGGCATGTTGCACTTACTAACGGTAGTGGGTGGGTGCCGGCCGGCGCTAGGCCGCATGAACTAATTGGTGGCGGAAACACACAAAGCAGGTTAGATCAAATTGCATATAATTAAATAAACAATCAGTCAGGACTTTACCTTTTATAAAAAGGCAACAGTATAATAGGTAAAGTCCCAACTGACTAATTGTTTGACACACAGCAACTATGAGTTAGGGTCAAGACACATTGATTCACGATCTGTTGCACATTGCCTATTCAAAAGCGCGACACAAGTACGCATTCGACTTCGTTCGACGCTCGACGGCGTCCCCTATATCGTACAGATAAAATAAATAAATAAATATTGTCGGACAAATTACACAGCGCCACCTAGCCCCAAAGTAAGCGCGAAGCTTGTGTTATGGGTACTAGACAACTGATAATACATACTTAAATTCATTTTTTTTTATTATACATAGAAAATACCCAGACCAATACAAACAGACATGTTCATGCACACAAATGTTTGTACTGTGTGGGAATCGAACCCACGAGCGTTGGTGTCAAAGTAGCGTAACAGCGCGTTTCACCACTGCGCCACCGAGCTCGTCCAGATCTGAATGCAGTAATGTAAGCACGCAGATATGGATGAAGATCAGTATATAGAACAAGTTGCACATAAGTACAAGTTTCGAATGGGATAAGTTGCGATTGGGACATATTGCAAATGGGACAAGTTACGAATGGGTCAATATATGAATCCGAAAATGGGGAATACATAAATCCGGAAACGCCCACATCGTGATTCGAACCATGGACCGTCGGTTAAAAGGCTGGTTCTTTATCCACTAGGCTATTACTGCTCATAATTTGACATTGTGCGTGCAGATTTATGAATGAAACGTGTATCTACGTTTATATAACGTTATGAAGTCACTCCTGCTACTATCATTGCACCAACTTGTTCAAGTGATTCGGCAATGGTTAAATGCTGCATGAAATTTACCCATGACCACATGACCAGTATATTTGACGTTGACTGGTTGATGATGAAGTGTTGGAACAAGTGGATGAGATTGTATATCTTGGATGCGCTTTCAGCAGGGATGGAAGGTACACCGCAGATATGGAAAGGCGAGTGAGTGCTGGGAATAGGGTGAATGGAGCGTTGGGATATCTTGGATGTGCTTTCAGCAGGGATGGAAGGTACACCGCAGATATGGAAAGGCGAGTGAGTGCTGGGAATAGGGTGAATGGAGCGTCGGGAAAACTTCTTGGCAGTAAAAACCTGAGCCAGAAGGGACAGCTCGCTATACACAATTTAGTGCTGGTCCCAATGCTTATAAATAAAAATAAATAAATATTGTCGGACAAATTACACAGCGCCATCTAGCCCCAAAGTAAGCGAAGCTTGTGTTATGGGTACTAGACAACTGATAAACATATGTAAATACATATTATTTTGTAAATACATACTTATTATACATAGAAAATACCCAGACCAATACAAACAGACATGTTCATGCACACAAATGTTTGTACTGTGTGGGAATCGAACCCACGAGCGTTGGTGTCAAAGTAGCGTGACAGCGCGTTCCACCGCTGAGCCACCGAGCTCGCAAATTATGGAAGCGAGAGCTGGGTATGGCAGAGAGAGCATGAAAGTTGCTTAACCTGCGTATTCGGTTAGAATAGCACGCGCAATGACGCCATCGAGGTAATAAATGTGCTTATCCAAATTGAATGATATATAAAGGATTTTATTATTCAAGTGTTTTCGTTTAGACAGAACTTTTTTGCGTAAATTTATGTACTACATACTTTTTTGCGGAAGTGCGAGCAATAAATTAACAAAGTTTTTTTTATACCACTAAGGTGGCAAACATGCGTACGGCCTGCCTGATGGTAAGCAGTTACCGTAGCCTATGATCATTTGCAACACCAGGGGTGCCACTCTTGCGTTGCCCACCCTGTAAGAACCTCTGGTCTTTTATATGATGAACGGTATAGCAACGCATAAAATACATGCAAAGAAACAACCAAACATTGATTTTTATTAAACTAAACTTAAAGCATTGATATATGGCTAATGTATTTATATTAGTACCAGTGACTGTACATTCAGGACTTCACAGCAATGACGTGCCGATGTCGTTGGTTCACAACTGGTTCATTACCATGCATTTTCTTCGTGATTACCCGTATGGGGTTCCCCTTGGCGTTTGACTTACTAATATTTTTCAACCTCCGTTACCCGATTATTACTAGATGGCCTGGGGAACTTTATTGTGTTAATGGAGATGAGTAAATATTATAATTAATACATTACACCGATTTTTTTCGAAGGGACCTCTACACGTTGGATCCATATCCCCGAGCACGCCTATAAAATGACCGGAGAAAACGCCCGTGATTTAAGAGACAGATAATAAATGTTTATTTACTAGAGATTTATATTTGTCTGTATGTTGTAACATCTTACATACGAGTACGTTGATTATGAAAACCACATCTATACAGATAAATAAAATTGAAGTGTCTGTTTGTAATATTGAAATAACCGCTTTTTACTAAATGCATATGGATGTATACACGGTACATATACCAAAATGATTATTTTTCAATTTTTGTCTGACTGTCTGTTTGTTCCGGCTAATCTCTGAAACGGCTAGACCGATTTTGACGGGACTTTCACTGGCAGATAGCTGATGTAAAACGGAGTAACTTAGGCTACTTTTATATTCGAAATATTATTTATTTTTATTAATATAAATAAGTAATAAAAAAGCAACTATTCAGTGCGGACAAAGTCGCGGGCACAGCTAGTTTGAAAACTATAAGTAATGGAGCATTCGCCGGTATCGGAGCCAAGACTCACGCCACCGATGACCATGCGGCGACCTCATGGCCCAGGTTCAAGTGCTTAGGAAAATAGTTAATAGATTCAGGCGTTATTTTGCGAAAGTCAAATTTACATGCAATTTGATCCAACCTGCTTTGTGTGCTTCCGCCACCAATTAGTTCATGCGGCCTAGCGCCGGCCGGCACCCACCCACTACTGTTAGTACGTGCATCATGCCGACGCTGCCATGGCTGCTCCGGTAGTCTCTGCCTCGGCTGCTGCGGTCGTCCGCCATCTGGAACAGAATCCGCATGCCCCCTCCACCACCGTCGCTGCCACGACTGGCCTGGTCGTCGCTGCGACACGTGTTTCGCCTCTCCACGAGGCATCATCAGGCGTTGTAGACGTTAATCGTAAGAGAAGGACTTGTAGCATGTTACTCTTGTAGGAAGCACACAAAGCAGGTTGGATCAAATTGCACTTAGGAAAATTGTCTTTCTTGACCTTCACAAGGTTCTTGTTACGGGGAACGGAGATATTAATGAGAAATGTACGTTATCTCCTCCAGCCTAAGGATGTGGGAAGCGAATCCACGAACCTTGGTGGTAAATTAGCACAGTGAACCACTACCACCGGGCTCGTCTGTTATATTTTATTTATACCACGAAGGTGGTAAACAAGGATGCGGCCTGCTTGAAGGTAAATAGTTTTTTTAAATTTTAAATATTGTCGGACAAATTACACAGCGCCAGCCAGCCCCAATGTAAGCGAAGCTTGTGTTATGGGTACTAGACAACTGATAAACATACGTAAATACATTTTTTTTTTGTAAATACATACTTATTATACATAGAAAATACCCAGACCAAGACAAACAGACATGTTCATGCACACAAATGTTTGTACTGTGTGGGAATCGAACCCACGAGCATTGGTGTCAAAGTAGCGTAACAGCGTGTTCCACCACTGCGCCACCGAACTCGTCTCGAAATAGTCACAGTAGCCTACGGAAACGACAGCACGCATTCATTGCGGTTTCAGCGTGTAAGAGTGAACTCACCGCCGACGGCGAGCGATGCGATTGTAAATAGAAGCTGTCAGCATCATATCAATCAATTCTGCAGGGAGGCAAAATCTCTCCTTAAACTTTATTTTTATTCTACGTCCGGAGGCATACAAGCATACGGCCCACCTGATGTAAAGCGGGTATCGTAGCCGATTAACGCTTGCGATATATTAATTATCACTCGCGCGATGCCTCCTCTGCTGCTTACACAGCAACTCCTTGGGAGCTTACTGGTGACCTCACTCACACGCAGGAACACAATAACCCTCTAGCGAGTTGTTATTTGGCTGCGGTTTTCTGTTTTCTGTGCGGTGGAGGTACTTCCCCTGACGGGCTGCTTTGATGCGCCCTACCTCTCTTAAACTAAATTAAGAGAATCACGAAGTTTAATTAATATTATGAAAACGATTCGACCCTCTATTTTGAATGGTTAAAAGATACAATCTCTTAATAGCAGGAAAGACGGACTGACGCGGCGAAGAAATAACGTAGTAACAACGGGCTCCTGTTGGCACCTTTAGCTTACGGAACTCTAAAAATAAAATAATAGGAAGTGTTCATACCTATCACGCTATATCGTAAACATTCAATTGTGTAACATAATTTGCTGGAATGATTTATCGCAGTTGCTAACGCCGCGGAAATAGGTCATTGTCGACGTAAATAAAAATATCCAGTGTCGTGTCTCCATCGAAACCGCTCTTTCAGATCCACTTGGGCAGAATAAGACGTTGTCGCAGTTGATATATCAAACAGTAAACAAACTTGATAGAAATAAAGATGTCGGATATTACACGTAGCATCGATCAGACATTTCGACAGTTCACAGACAGCACCCCAGGGATCTGTGTGTTTGCTGCCGAAGGCGGAAATTACATTTTTTTATTTTTCCTCCTTTCCCGTCGCCCCTTTATCTCCATGAAAATTACAAAAAGCTCCACGTTGGCATTTTACAAATACTTCCAATCTTAACGGGTGTAATTTTTAGGGTTCCGTACCCACAGGGTAAAACGGACCCTATTCCTGAGACTCCGCTGTCCGTCTGTCCGTCCGTCCGTCTATCAACAGGCTGTATCTCATGAACCGTGATAGTTAGACAGTTAAAATTTTCACAAATGATGTATTTCTGTTGCCGCTATAACAACAAATACTAAAAACAGAATAAATTAAATATTTAACGGGGCTCCCATACAATTAACGTGATTTTTTTGCTCGTTTTTGCTCGATATTGATTAGATAATGGGTCGAAACCCTTCGTGCGCGAGTCCGACTCGCACTTGGCCGGTTTTTTTTAATCTCATCATTACGAAAGTTTTGTTCACCACTACCCATTGATACACACACAAATACACATTCGTATGCATTTGAACGGTATGTGCACACACACACACTAAGATAAAAAGCCTGCCTCTCAATACAGAACAATTTGGATGGCCTTGAAACGTAAACATATGAAGGGTTGTCTTCTTGCGAAAAAATGAGTTTGAACCATAGTTCCTAAAGAGACTAGCGCTAGAGATTACTTCCTGTAGGTATTGCAGGCGTTCATAGATAGCGGTAATCGCTTTAAATCAGGTGGACCCCATGCTTCCCGACGTATTAGAAAAATAAAAAACGAAATATAACTCTCAGTTTTTGATGCAATTGTATTGTATAATATGAGGTAATAAGACCTATCGTTGCAAATTGCACAGTGATGTATTAAACTTGTTTATAATTTAACATTCTACATATGTATGCAAGATTGTGACAAACCTTATGAACAATATGGCAAAACCCAAGAAACACCTTTACTCCCAAGAAAGTAGAATATGTGTCACCTATGTCCGGCTCGCTTTTTAATTCTTAAGCAATTTAGGATATTAAGCTGAAGAACCGGATGCGTTGCAAAGAATTGAAGCTCAGTCACCGTGGCCTTGTACGTATAAAGCCTAACTGTCACGAATGGACTGCCCCACCTATCAGCTTGCTCAGCAGAGTAACAATAGTGTATGCAAAATTTTCACGAGACCTTTTAGAGATAATAAATGCATATATATATATATATATATACACATATATATATATATATATATATATATATAGATAGATATATAGATATATAAATAAATGCATGTTAAAAATATATCATACTAAAATAAAAAAAAAATAAAAAAATTCGTACAAGAACTGCGATCTGCGGCGTGCATCCGTACGCACGCTGCAGGTCCCAAATCTTATCCGAACTTTATATATTTTTTGAAATATAATTTTACGTATACATACGTACGTAACTACATGTGAACAGACCACCCGACGCGACTGTGGTGCATTCAAAAGAAAATTTAATGTCGGACAGTTTTGTGGACCTAAGACAAATCATTTTCCCATTATTTCTAAATGTGCCGTCGTTTCACAATCATACTCAGTTTGTAACGTGGATTACAAAAATCTATTACTTGTCGCCTATGTGACTTCTTACCAATATTGTTACTTAGTGCCAAAATATGTGAAACAAACAAAAAGTTCGTCCTACTCCATGTCGTATAGGTAACTGTAATAACCCTGACAAGTTTTAGGCCCTTGGCCTGTCATATTTTTTAAAATACTACAGCAAATCTTCAACTGTATCCTTTTGTGATAAGAATTGGCGACAAGTTCTACTAATAAGGAGTTATGGCACATATTTATAATTAAAAAAGGTCAAATTTACTTTTATCTCCTATAAATATGATAAATAAAAACTGTCAAAAACGCAGAACTAGTTTGTATCCCTCGGTCCGTTCAAATTTAAATTCATTTTATTTAAATACAAAACAATGAGGTGAAGCTTGTGACCGCATGTATTTTTATAACTTAAACTCTTGTATGAGTGCAGTATACAAATTAGCAAAGCGTTCTGAGTTAGTATATCGTCAATATTTCTTTCGTATTGGTTTAAATTTTCGCATAACGACCATTTCCATAATGTGCATATTCTATCAATTATATAGGTGGACCCTAGTTTGCTACACGATGCCCGAGAGACCAACTTTTCACCCTGAACTCAATTATTTAACTTTTATAAAATGTGATTCTAACTTTCCCATTTTTTAGTACATTCTGTACTGTTGAGTAAACTTTCAAAGGATTATGATAAAGTAGTCCGCCATCCGCATATTAATACGTTTTAAAATACTAGAAATAAAATAGATGAAATAATAGAGTACTAGATAAAGATGCAGCCTATTTTCCGATTGGTCCCTGCTTCGATCCCTGGTGTGGTCACTAAATACATGCTTTCAGATTTATGTATTGAATGAAAATATCATGGGGAAACCAAGCACGTCCAAGAAATTATATTTCGAAAGACTTGTGACTAAGAAATGACTGGTCAGGAACACCGTTCCTATATGAAATCTATATGTTTGTCTGTGTGTACGTTTTTTTTTCGAATATTCGAATTTTGACTTCAGATTCGGATTCAGCACACCACCGTTCCTATCTCAACATGGTCAAAATGGCCGACAATTAAAAAAAAAATTGAATTGTTATATAATTGACGAGCCAGGTGTTCCTATGGCAATGCAAGCTTGCGCATTCTCAACTGGTTTTTCCTCTGGTTTGTGGAAGTGTGATAGCAATCTCCCCACATCAAAAAGCAGTATCTTCGCCAAGTCCTTAGTCTTGGGCAGCGGATTTACCGCCAATCCTAATGGATTAGGAACGAAACGCAAGTAAGAAGGAGATAGATACGTTTTAAAATGCAATCATCAGTTTGCACACGTTTAGTTACCGCTATGTATACTTACTATGAAGTTACCTTCGTTTCGCAATCCGCTTATTGTATTTCAAAAGCTTATTCGATATCGATTACGTTTTGTTTTGTTTTCAATGCTATTACGAGCCACTGATCTTGGCAAGTAGCATGTAATCGTAGAAACCCACGCAATAAATTCGTCAAGTGGGCTTATATTTTATTGTTTACCGTATTGTTTTAAGGTTGATACACAGAAAATTGGATTCTGTATTGTCATATTTTATATGCTGTAGTCCCTGCCTTTCGGAACATGCCTCTTACAATTGTCAAGATCATAGCGATTCTTAGGTATGAGATCTCTAGCGATGTTCAGTTCCAAAACTGGAGACGAAGGTCAAGCTGACGTCCAAGAAACTTAGTGTGCTGAATATAGCGAATCAGTATAGCTACAGTTCAGCTTGAGACTATTTTTTTTTTATATAAGTCAAACCGCCCTGTACTTTTTTATACGATGTCGGGAGGCATACAAGCATACGGCCCACCTGATGTAAAACCGCAGCCTATTAACGCTTGCGATATATTATTATTCGCGCGATGCCTCCTCTGCTTCTTACAAAGCAACACCTTGGGAGCTTACTGGTGACCTCACTCACACGCAGGAACACAACAACCCTCTAGCGAGTTGTTATTTGGGTGCGGTTTTCTGTGCGGTGGAGGTACTTCCCAGGCTGCTTTGATGCGCCCTACCTCTCTTAAAATATCCAGACCAAGACAAAAATACATGTTCATCATGCACACAAATGTTTGCCTTGTGTGGGAGTCGAACTCACGAGCGTTGGTGTCAAAGTCGCGTCATTCACGACTGAGCCACCGAGCTCGTCGAAAAGTCACCATAGGTTGAACACCGGCTGGAACTTTGTGATTTGGCACAATAACGAGCTGTGATGAATTGTGAATTGATGATGTTAGAAACAGAGTTGGTCTGAAAGAGAGCGTCGGTGTTAAAATAAGAAGAGGCATGCTCCGATGGTTCGGACATGTAGAAAGAATGCAAGATGAAATAATGACGAAGCAGATATACAATGCAAAAGTGGAAGGATGTAGGAGCCGGGGAAGGCCAAGACTTACCTACCATGACCAAATTGGTCGTGTTCTATCAGAAGGTGTTGTCAGGAGCCCTAGAAACCGGCGAGCGTGCATGAGAAGAGCAATGAATGTTAAAGAAGCGAGTGAGATATGTAAGGATCGAGTCACGTGGCGCTCGGTTCTCTCTGCCTGCCGCAAGGGATTTGGCGTGAAGTTATAGATGAATTGTCGATGATCCTAAGCTCATACACGGTGTTGAAGCTTTAAATATACGTACAGATTTTGACTCCTGTTGAGTTTTCTACTAATTGTACGAGGTGATCGGAAGATGTGTTCGACACGATGCTAACAGATTTATTTTACAATCGCGCCGCTCGCCAACGGCTGGGAATTAATTCTCACAAACTGGCAGTGCAATGATAGCATACTGTACGGTCTCAGAGAAGTTTTCTACCGAGATATGAAGTACATGCATCCCTGCATGATGTTCTTCAAAAATAGGCGACAAAACGTTTTACCAGGGTCGGCAACATACAAGTGTAGCGTTGCAACTGTACGTAAGCTACGATAACTGCTTACCATTCATCAGGCCGGATGCTTGTTTAGCATCATAACTTAGTAGTATAAAAAAATATTTGGAGGTACTATACTAGATTGGCTAATTATAAAATTTCACGCCTTTTTTGATGAACTTCGTGCTTAACTTACTTGGGAATACTTCGGCACGGAGTATTGCATATGTATTGATTTTTCCTCTCATAATGTTACCAACATACACCACGTGTGTCAATAGCACGGTTACTATAGCGCAGCTACATCAAGTAGGTGCCTACATGTAACATTTTTCAATTTATACAACCCTACAACACAAAGTATGTGTATACAAATGTTCATTTTTTTTATACAACGTCGAGAGACACACAAGCATACGGCCGGCCTGATGTAAAGCAGTTACAGCCTATTGACGGTTGTAATATCACTCGCGCGATGCTCCTGCTTGGTTGATGCTTTTAAGCTCCTAAGGAGTAGCTGTGTTAGCAGCAGACGTGGCATCGCGCGAGTGATACTTAATGCATTGCATGCGTTCATAGGCTACGGTAACCGCTTTACATCAAGTGGGTCTTATGTTTGTATATCTCGACGTTGTAAAGTAAGTAAAGTACTAGTTAAAATTAGGTATTTCTATATAGTTTCTGAGGTGTATCGTAAGTAATAAATTTTATGACTAAAGGCCAACTGCGAATCGTTGTGCGGAGTTGAAAGGTTATAATCGCCCGCTATTTCACTCTGGCGAGATTTGGCTGTATGCCTTTATATCTCAAAAGCTTTCTTCTACATAGCGACAAGTCCCTTGAAGAGTAATGTAACCGTACACTATCGTGTTGTTTTAAGTATCGGAAAGAGGTAAATAGATAAGGGACAAACACACATACCTTTATTTTAAAATTGGTAAATGGTGACTCTAAGTATAGTTGTTATATTCACGATTCTAACCTTAAAGAAATAATTACAAGTTCTCATTTCTAAGTAGAAGCTTATTAAATAAACCAATTTATTTGGGCCGCACAGTTGGTTGATAAAAAAAACTAGGGAATTTAAAAGTAGGTAGGGAAGAAATCGGGAGAATTGGGTTGAGACGATGAAGATGGCAGGCAGTTCGCGCAGGACCATGGTTCGGGTCACACGATAGAGATAGTCGGAGAGTAAGCGTGGAGTCATGGTCCGGTTTAGACGATGGAGATAGTAAGGACCGCGTAGAAATGATAGTCAGAGTTAAGTTCATAGTAAATTTTATGTTGAGTTAATATTGAGTGCTTCGTATTGTCTTAGGTTTTCGCGATTGTTACACATTGAATTAAACAATTTTTAACGGAAGTATCGCGTATTTTGATTGAATGCTGCAATTGAGTGCTTCGTTGAAATTTAAGTAAAAATAGACTTGGAACATACTAGAAATCATGCACAGATTTGTGTATTATATTACCTATATTAAAGATAATTAATTAAAGGTCTTATGTCACGGGTTATAATCCCGGCCATTTGATAGGCGCGCGTGGAGATATGGATCCAACGCGTAGAGGACCCTTTGAGAAGACTGATGTAATGATGTATACCCACCGTGACTTGTTGCAGGAGATATTAATGGTCCAATATACCCATGAACCAGGTCATGGCAGGTATTATGCCTTTTGCGAATGTGTCGGAAATTATTGAGCTTATATTTATATAGCAAATTATTGTTGGTACTTGCCTGTTACAGAAAAGGGGATGCTCTCCTGCCATTACTATCATAATATAATGTTACTTTCGATAGGCGGTGGCTCGCCACTCACTAGATGTACCCCGAGATACCAGAGTCGGCCGGGACAACACAGGTGTGACCCTATTATAACGCTTGTGTATTATAATATGCAGCCTTTGATTTCACCCGCGCGTATCCCGGTACTCCGTGGGAACTGCTTTTCTATTTATCAATCTTATTCTCCTATCATGATGTTAAATAGCCTATAACCTTCCTCAACGTTAACTGATCCTTGACGGCATGAGTTTAACCCCCGGGACGGCAGTGAACTTCACTGTTCATTGCCTTTTTATTGGTAGTCGCTGTTAATTCTGGCTACACAGGAGACACAGTAGTGGGTATGAGTGGTGGGCCTGATCCTTGTCACCCACTCGAGACGGAATACTCTCCATTTCAGACACAAGTTGAATGTGTAGTAAGTGTCAATGGGGCTTGTATATTATGTGTCCCCGGTGCCGTCGTCTGCATAATAATATGTGCCGTCAATTCAGAACATATCATTTATATGCATTAGAAACAGCGTCGGGTATAACTCGAAAGATGTTGTTTTAACCTCTGACGAAAGCAATTATATTCTGTCTATATATTCAAATCAAGGTTCTTACAAGGTAGTCAGTCACTTGACGAGCTCGGTGGCACAGTGGTTAATAATACTACTTTGACACCCACGCTCGTGGATCAACGGATAGTGCTTTATCAGTAGGCGGCGTCAGGAGCATGAGGAAACTGGTCATATGGCGCTCGGATATATCCGCTTTCCTTTTTAGGGTTCCGTACCCAAAGGGTAAAACGGAACCCTATTACTGAGACTCCGCTGTCCGTCCGTCCGTCTGTCACCAGGCTGTATCTCATGAACCGTGATAGTTAGACAGTTGAAATTTTTACAGATGATGTATTTCTGTTGCCGGTATAACAACAAATACTAAAAAATAGAATAAAATAAATATTTAAGGGGGCTCCCATACATTTTTGCTCGTTTTTGCTCGATATTTATAACGGCAACAGGTAGATGCTTGAAATATTCACAGAATATTTAGTTATATATTCACTTTAAGAATAAATCAATAAATTAAAATAAAACAAATATTTAAGACAATTTCAACATTTAAAAAAATGTGCAACATTTGATTTTCGAATTTCAATTGTTCTTTTAATTCAGCTTAGACGGGAAGATGGATACTTCGAAAATTCGAGTAATTTTTCGGAACTCGGAACTAACGCAGCAGAAACGGCTCGCAATATCAATGCTGCGTTTGGAGGGGAGACTGCTAATGAACGCACCGTACGTTTTTGGTTTACACCCTTTCGTAATGGTAATTTCGACTTGAAGAACGAACCACGTGGAAGACCGCCTACACAGGTGAATAACGTTGAATTGAAGAAGATGGTGGAACCCGATCCGAGTCTACTACCCAGGAATTAGTGGTATGGATTAACGTTACCTTACCTACAGTATTAACTCCTTTGCATCAAATCAATAAGATAAAAAAATATGAAAAATAGGTGCCTCATGATTTGACTGATCTGCAGAAAGAAATCAGTGTTGAAACTTGTGTTGCCATGTTGAATCAAAACAGAAATGAAGGAACATTGGATCGAATTGTGACATGTGACGAAACAAGATTGTTTACGATAACCACAAGCGAAAAATGCAATAGCTGACCCCAGTTCAAACGCCGCAATAGGGCAAAAGCAAAGCTTTCCAATAAAAAGGTAATGGTAACTGTTTGGTGGTCTCGTCATGGCGCTATTCACTATAGCTTTCTCAGGTATGGTCAAGCAATAACAGCAGATGTTTACCGTGCCGAACTTCGAACAATGATTGCGAAACTAGCAGTAAAACAGCCCCGACCCGTGAATCCCCTCCCCCCCCGGACCGCGAAAGCGTTAAGACGTGCGCCCTGTGTCAATTTTGATTTGTTAAATTTTAGTATTTGTTTATATTTTCAATTAAATTCTGCCTCTAAGTTTCGCGTCAAAGTACCAGGCGAACATAAATCGCTAGCAAGAGCCCGTTGTACACTAGAAAGAGTCAACAATAGTCCTGTGAGTTGCGCCGGTGAACGCGCGTGAGTACGTCACTTTTTGGTGTGTGGTCCAATATATCAATCACAAATAATATTTACAATGCCCAATCTCCAACGCTCTCCGCCTTTGAACAAATCTCATAGTATGTCTGAAACAGACGTTGACAAGTTAGCACCGTACTCCGCACCTCTTGATGAGATTGTGCACATTACCCAAAGAGACAATAAGCGTCGGCGGGTGACGGATGAGGGGACCGGAATGTGCCCTGAACCAACTGATATAAGGATAATTATACGAGAAGAGCTGCGTGACATTCTTGATGCCCTACAGTCTCAACAAAATTCACGATTGGATGTGCTAGAATCACATATATCAGACATTAAAACACAAAATGAAACTACGCTCATGAAGCACTTGGACATTGAAAAGTCCATTGAGTTTGCCACTGCAAAAGTAGAAGAACTTCAACACTCAATAAAAAACTTGGAGGAGCAGCGGAAGGAAATTGCTTCCCAAGTATCAGTTATCGAAGAGAAATATGAAACTATGGAAAGGCTAAATCGTAAAACCAGTATTCAAATCCGAAATATTCCAAAACAGAAAGCGGAAACAAAAGAACAACTCTTCGACATGGTAAAAAAACTATCCAGTGCCCTTGGTGTCAAGGGGGAGGAATGCATGATACGTGACGTCTACCGTATGCCATCCAAACCAGACCAAAACATTGCAGTTATTATAGCCGAGTTCTCCTCGACCCTCCTAAGTCGAAAAATTCTTACAGCAGCTAAAAACCACAAACTAAACTCCATCCGTTTCAAGACGGAGCAATTAAATACGTCGCATGTGGGCCTGGAGTCCCCAAGATCAGAGATATATCTTTCTGAACACCTCACGCCACGTGCAGCACGCCTGTATTTCCTCGCCCGTGAATTCCGCAAATCCATGGGATACGACTTCTGCTGGACATCAAACGGATTAGTATACCTGCGTAAAAAGCAAGGCGAGCCATATATCTTGATTAAAAATGAAGCTCAATTCCAACTTTTAAAAACGAAATGACTATTTAGATGTTTAATTGTTTTGAGGCACGATTGCCCAGATGTTACTTTGGATCATTTCAAAACAAATCTAAAACTTCTTATCGCTTACTTATTTATACACAGCAATGAACATAAAATTACAAGTACTAATTCACAAACTATTGACACATCCACTAAACAAACACCACTCACTTATACCAACATTATCCCAAAGTTCACTTTAATCGCTCACATACTCGTTATCAACATTTATGTGAGATTCTGTTCAGGCATCTGTGTGATTTCTTTCATAAGATGCATACTTCTGAAAGCCTGCACTCTAGAGACTCTTCTAACTCATTTGCCACAAAGATGAATAGTCCAGACCTATTTGAGGAAATGGAATTAACCTGTACCCCTCCCTGTATGTTCATAGATGATCCCAATAAACTAGTAACAGAGTTGGACAACTTTGCACCAAGAAGTAAAAATAAACTAAACATTGTTTCTATGAACATAAGAAGTGTCAACAAGAACCTGGACAGTTTTCTGGTATATCTCACCAGGTTGAAAGCGAATATTCACATAATAGTTTTGTCTGAGTGTTGGTGTGACGATAACTCTATTCCCCCCATAATCGATGGCTTCTCACTCTACTATAGTAAAAAAAGTTATAACCAAAATGATGGTGTAATAATGTACATTAGTGATGCTATATCAGCTTCTGTCCGGGAAATTGAGTTAAAAGAAGCAAACTGTCTTGTTGCTGAAATGGGTAACCTGGCTGTCTTTGGTATTTATCGACCCTACGCATTTAAAAATCCTAGTAACTTCCTTGACTCATTAGATACAGTATTACTTACCACCAGATCTCGAAACATTGTTCTAACAGGCGACATAAATATTAATACATTAAACACTAACAACTCCCATGTAAGAGATTATCTTGAAATTGTTGGTTCTCATGGGTTACAAAACGTCATTGATATCCCCACACATGGGCAGACCTGTTTAGACCATTTTATGTGCAAACTTGTAGGGCAGTTCAAAAGTTATGTCCTCCTATCCGATATAACTGACCACTACCCACTCCTCCTATCGATCTCCACCTCTCTTGTGCTCCAGTCTACTGTAAGTCCTACATTGACTAGAACCAAAGTCAACTACGAATCCATACAAACTGCAATTAAAACACATGATTGGTATCCATACTTGGCAATTGAAGATCCAAATCAAGCCGCGAACTCACTAATCGATACGCT
This sequence comes from Pyralis farinalis, assembly GCA_947507595.1. Lineage (NCBI taxonomy): Eukaryota > Metazoa > Arthropoda > Insecta > Lepidoptera > Pyralidae > Pyralis > Pyralis farinalis. Next base: position 10,307,876 of record OX382278.1, read on the forward strand.
CCAAAATTTGATAGCTAGTCACACGTCGACTATTACCTTCACTAAAAGAAAAAGACCCATAAAACCATGGATTACATCAGGCATTGTAAAATGCTTCCAAAGGAGGAATCGTCTGCACCAGCTTATGAAAAAGTATCCTGATGACGCTATTATTAAGGAAATTTATATTAAATACCGTAATATCTGTAACCAGACTGCAAAATCTCTAAAAATTAATTACTACAAAAACAAACTCGGTCAAAACTATAAAAACAACAAGGGTACATGGGATACTGTTAAGGAATTATGTAATATTAAAAGTAAAAATTCGCATGCAACTGCCTTATTAAATATACTACCATCCCCAGAACAGTCGCTTGACCGTGTAAATTCGTTTTTCACATCAATTGGTAAAGATCTTGCAACAGATATACTGACAAAATTAAACATGAATGAGGGTCAGCTGTTAGCAAGCACATTTTCTTCAGGAAAAGTAGATTCAATGTGCCTATACCCCACTGATTCTATGGAAGTAAATAAGATTATCCTTAACCTCAAAACCCATAGTGCCCCAGGTCCAGATTGTATTAGTAACGTCATTCTAAAAAATTCCCATGCCATTCTATGCATCATGATAACCCATCTTTGTAACCTTAGCATCTCTGCTGGGATATTTCCAAGTATTTTTAAGAAAGCCATAGTTGTCCCTGTATACAAGGGTGGAGGGGAGAAAGCGGTGTCGAATTACCGACCAATTTCATTATTAAGTACAATCAGTAAAATTATCGAAAAGGTCATTAACATCCGGTTGACCAGCTTCTTGGAAAAGAAGTTTCTGCTGGCAGATAATCAATATGGATTCCGATCTAACAGGAACACAGAAGACGCTGTTGCCAATCTTTCCCAAATAGTCACAAAAGCCTTAGACAAGGGCAAGAGATGCATAGGCGTCTTTATAGATCTCAAAAAGGCCTTCGATACTGTGTCCATTCCACTACTCTTGCTTAAATTGGAGGACCTGGGGATAAGAGGAAAAGCACTTGAGTGGTTCCGTGACTACCTGTCAAATAGAAGTCAAGTCGTTAAAGTGTCTGATGTACACAGCTCATGCCTGCCCGTTACATATGGTATACCGCAGGGTAGTACACTTGGCCCCACTCTTTTCCTAGCTTACGTCAATAGCCTGTGCAAACTTAAAATAAATAACGGAAGTATATTGGCTTTTGCAGACGATACTGCTCTTATTTTTTGGGGGAAAACGTGGTCGGAAGTCAAACAATCAGCTGAAACTGGGCTTCTAACAATTATGAAATGGCTAGATCACAATCTTCTGACAATCAACGTTCCAAAAACAAAATATATTTGCTTCAGAATTTCCGAAGCCACAAAACCGGTCACTAATTTTAAAATCAAAGCCCACTCCCTCCAATGTACGGAAGTTTCTAATTTGGACACTACTTGCCACTGCCCTAATCTTACCCAAACAGAAACCCACAAATATTTAGGAATTATAATAGATAAAAACCTCAACTGGAAACCACATATTGCAGCGCTAAGTAAACGCGTTCGAAAACTTCTACATATCTTTAAAAACCTTAGGGAATCGGCTGACACTAACCTCATCAGAAACATCTACCTTGCTCTTGGCCAATCCCTCCTAACGTACTGCATTCCTGTGTGGGGTGGTGCTGCTGCAACCCACCTTTTAGAGTTAGAGAGAGCACAAAGGGCCGTAATCAAAGTGATGTTACATAAACCCAGGAAATACCCTACGGACACACTCTACGAGGAATCCCAACTGCTAACTGTCAGACAACTTTTTATTGTACAGTCAGTTCTCCGCCATCATAAAATAATTGTACCCTCCCAATTACCACAACATAAAAGAAGAATACGCACCAAGGTGCCTATTTTCAATACAATATTCGCGCGACGGCAATTGTCTTATACCGGACCCTTCTTATACAGACACTTCAATGATTCAAATAAAATCCTGAATATGAATAGAATCAGTTTAAAAGCAGTGCTGACATCTAACTTGACAGCTCTTGGCCACATCGCAACAGAAAATATTCTTAAAATCGTTAGCTAAAATGGCCCATTCTTCAGATTCTCCTGACACAACAAAATCTTACACATACGTAATCCGGCTTACTACCGTCAACTCTCATCACACATCATAAAACACAGTCTCACAACACCAATTACTATATACACATCTTCACATCACACACTACACAATTCACCATCTCACACACATTATCATTATGAATAGGTATAATTGATTTCGTAAATAAATATTTTTTTTTTTATATTGTAATAATTACTACTAAGAAAATGTTGATATCATATTTTTTGTTCTTCTTATATATATTCTTCTTTTCTATTGTATTAATTAATTGTTAAATTTATTCAAATCATAACTTGTACCATACACCAATTATCTGAACATAAACAAAGACGCTTGTAATTGTAAATGTTATAGCCTACCCTACAAATTTGTGATAATTTAACAATATCATTAGAATTTAAAGCAAAACTCACTTTCTACAACTAAAAGAGTGCCTTATACTAGATATAAGACCATTCTGTGGGGTGGAGGGTTGACAACCTGAGATACAGGATTTATCCTAGTTCAGGTGCCAACCCACCATAGTATTATACTGTATCACAATCCATAGTATTATACTGTATCACAATCCATGTATATATTTAGTCATCCTGATTTATGGTGAGAAATAAACGATTATTATTATTATTATAATCGATGTTCACGCAAGAACCCAAGACCTCACACTGCACGAGAAACCGTTGTAACTCTACAGGAGTTGCAGTTAGAAACCATACATCATCCTCCATACTCGCCAGACCTTGCTCCAACTACCATTTTTTTTTCGTGATTGGGACAATTTTCTATGTGGTAAAAAACGTAAATACATTTTTTTTTTTGTAAATACATACTTATTATACATAGAAAATACCCAGACCAAGACAAACAGACATGTTCATGCACACAAATGTCAAATCTCTCTCCCCCCCCCCCCCCTTAATATACTCGTATATATATATATATATATATTTATTTTGTTGATAATCCAAACAACCTCACTTCTTGTCCTAAACGATGAAATAAAATATTCTAGTTTATACTACCATCAAAGATACGAGTAATTTCTTTTAATTAGCGTACAATATTAACACACAATAATCAATATGGCTTTAAAACATTCGATTGCCTAACCATATAGTAAGAATTTGTTTCCTAGAACTAGAGTGAATTATGGAATACCATCAAAATGCAAACGTATTCTATTATGAATCAAAAGGTGACTAACCTGTATATTAGTTCACTTTATAACCTCACACAAATATATTATTACGAGACAAGACATAAAAGTTTTTGAATGAAATATTATTAAATACCGCCCACATAATATTACCAACGTCATGTCTAATATTTATTTACAATATTTTAAAAATATTTCAGCGACATATCTTGCTAAATGTTGCAAGGCAATCTACAGTCCGTCACTCCTACACTGTTCCAGCAATTTATTTTGGTAGGATAATATCATCATAATTCTAAAGCGGGAAAATGATTCAACGAATGCTTGTTCACAAATATAAAGTAAGAATTAAAGTAAGTTTATCTTGATAACTTTATTATTGTAAACAAGATTGATAAATCGCTTTCGGAACGTGTATTTTTTTATACAATGTCGGGAGGCATTCGACTATACAGTCGACCTGATATAAAGCAATTACCGTAGCCTATTAATGCTTTCGATTCATTACGAATCACTCGCGCGATGCCACCTCCGCTGCTAACATAGATACTCCTTTGGAGCTCACTGTTGACCTCACTCACACGTAGGAACACAACAACGCTCCCGGGAGTTATTTGGCTGCGGTTTCCTGTGTGGTGGAGGTACTTCCCCAGACGGGCTGCTTTGATGTACCCTGCCGCTGTTACGAAGGTATGTATGTAAACAATAAAAAATGTAGCTATATTATAAGTAATCACCACTGGAGCTAAAGCTAATGCATTGCACGTGATGCATCCCGTTGGTGTCCGAATAAGGTTGATGAAAGAGTATTTATATTTGTTTTTATATAACTAATACGGCAAACAAGTTTTCGGCCTGCGTAATGGTAAGCAGTTACCGTAGCCTATAGACACTTACGACATCAGAAGCATCTGTGCATTTTCGACTCTGTAATATTTAATAAAACCTGTCAAGTGAGGATTGAACTTCAACACCTAGCGTTCTATTTCTAATTTAGGTCATACTTTGTTAAAATTTCAAATGTCCATCTATTACTGTTCAAAAGATGCAGCCCTGTAACAGACGGACTAGAGACTAACGTATGGACAGACAGACGGTGGAGCCTTAGTACTATCACTAGGGCTCCACCCCCTCCCGTTGGCAATCTTAAAGGAAACCCGTCGGAAAAAATATTCAGATTAGTAACGCTACTTACTAACCACTACGCTGACACCAACGCCTGTCGGTTCAATTCCCACTCAGGATAAACATTTGTGTGTATGAACATGTCTGTTTGTCATAGTCTGGATGTTTATAAAAGAGGTAGGATGCATGAAAGCAACCCGTCTAAGGAAGTACCTTCATCTTACACAAAACTGCAGCCAAATAACAACTCCTTGGAGGTTTGTTGTGTTCCTGCGATTAAGTGAGGTACACTACAGGAAGCTCGTAAGGAGTTGATGTGTTAACAGAAGTGGCATTGCACAAGCGATGGTCATAGGCTATGTAAACCGTTTTAGTCATGAACTGCACGGTAGGGAAAAAAAATTGTGACGATTCCAAACAAATGTAGCCATTTTTACGGAATAAAAAAATTTTGACTTTGACTTTGACCGCTTTACATCAGGTAGGCCATATGCTTGTATGCCTCCCCACTTGGTTCTTGTTACATTGCTAAATTCGCGTTTTCGGTTTTATATACATATTTGTAATTATCGCTTGCCCAGCGGTGAAGGAAAATATCGCGAAGAAAGCCGCACCTCGCAAAAACGAAAGACGTGTGACCTAAGATAGATCTAGTTTTCCTCCTGGACTGTGAAGGTCTGGAGGCGGCCGCACTATCTTAGCGTTATCCCATTTCCAAACCCATTAGGACTGGCGGGCCCACTACCTAAGTCTAAGTAGTAATACTGATAACTAGTAAATAACAGCAAGCTGTGTAGGCAGAGCTGATATTTTTTAAATTTAAAAAATATTTAAATGTTTTATTTTTAATTTTTTAATTTTTTTTAAATATATGGAACCCTGTACGACATCTAGCGACGAGTGCTGTTACTTTTTCTGTTGATGGGAGTGCAGTGCAGACTCTGCACTGCAGAGTGGCCGGCCATACGTTTTCCCATATGTTTTTTTTTCTAATTGGAACGATTTTGGACCGTTCTTCCTCACCAACGAACATTTAAATTTCAAATTAAAGGATACAAAACTAAAATATGTTAGCTATTAGTGTGTCGATTTTGGAGTTTCTCACTATTACCGTCTAAACGCTAGCTGGATGACATCAGTCTACCCCAAACGGCAATTTTGAGGGTAATGTGGCTCCGCTGGCTATCGCAGCTCTGCCAATGATTTTCACATAGAGCGACTGCCGTCAGGCGCCCGTGTCTGGATTGACGCATTATGGGGAGGGAAGTTTGGTACGAATTGTAGTAATTTCACCGGCGTTCAAAAATGGGCAAGAGAATATTATGTATGAATGTGTAAGTGAATTTTTAATTAGTACATAAGTAACTGGCATTAAAAACAGCCTTGCCAAAGGCAGGGGTGCACGAAAAAAAACCCAGAGGGTTAAACCAGATCTTTCTTAGGCTAGGTCACACGCCTTTCGAAACATCTTTTCTTTTGACTTATGGGTTCCTCACGAAGTTTTCCGTCACCGTCGTGCAAGTGATAATTATAAATTACAAATGTGTACATAAATACGAAAACACGGATTTAGTGGTACATGCCAAGATTCGAACCTGGGACCAGTTGGTCACTAGACCGTTTCTTTATCCACTGAGCTATCACTGCTCCAGGCGGTCGCACTATGTAAAAATCTATATTTTCGCCAAATCAATCAATAATTCCTAATAGACTAGTAACGTCTATGCTAACGTTAGAGGGAAGAAGAAGCTGTACACAAACCCAACTTTTAATTGGGAACTCCTCAATAAATACCGGTGACGTCTGGTAAGTACTATTTTACTATTACACTCCTCGTAGACACTTGTCTATAGTTTTCCTGTCTAACCGGTGGACAATTTTCCCTCAAACACGTAATTCAATTATAAGTTCTCATTGGTCATTATTTCATAGAGTTGTAAAATAGTAATACAAGCATGATAATTGTATTTTTTTATTATTTTATTCTACGTCGGGAGGCATACAAGCATACGGCCCACCTGATGTATAGCGGGTACCGTAGCCTATTAACCCTTGTGATATATTAAGTATGTCTCGCGCGATGCCTCTTCTGCTGCTTACATTGCAACTCCTTGGGAGCTTACTGGTGACCTCACTCACACACAGGAACACAACAACCCTCTAGGGAGTTGTTATTTGGCTACGGTTTTCTGTGAGGTGGAGGTACTTACCCAGACGGGCTGCTTTGATGTGCCCTACCTTTCTTAAAACATCCAGACCAAGACAAATAGACATGTTCATGCACACAAATGTTTGCCTTATGTGGGAATCGAACCCACCAGCGTTAGTGTCAAAGTCACGTCATTCACGACTGAGCCACCGAGTATATTATGAATCAGAGTACAAATAAATACATACAATATCTTAATGGATATTTAATTGAAGAGGAAAAGCGCGGCATGCGTGTGAATGAATTAAGCAAATAACACAGTCAGGGTATCTCAGTATACGCCACATTCCAATCACCTTTCGACATTACGGTGACCTTGTTGGCGCAGTTCTTAGCAATACCACTTTGACACAAGGGCTCGTGTGTTCGATTCTCAGATAGGAAAAACATTTGTGTGCATGAACATGTCTGTTGTCGGGTGTTTTTAGGAGAGGTAGCATGTCTGGTGAAGTTCCTACACCACGCAGGAAACCGCAGCCAAATAATATTTCGTGGAGGGGTGTTGAATTCCTGTGAGTGAGTGAGGTTAACAGTAAGCTCCTAAAGAGTTGCTATGTTTGCAGATGTGGCATCGGGCAAGCTACATTTAATGTATTGCAAGCGTTTATAAGCTACTAACCACTTTATATCGAGTAGACTGTATGCTTGTATGCCTCTCGATGTTGTATAAAATACTAAATAATATACACTTATGACGAGCTTGGTGGCGCAGTGGTGGAACGCGCTGTCGCGCTATTTTGACACCAACGGTCGTGGGTGCGATTCCCACACAGGACAAATATTTGTGTGCATGAGCATGCCTGTTTGTCTGGGTATTTTCTATGTATAGTAAGTATGTATTTATGTATATTTATATGTTTATCAGTTGTCTAGTACCCATAACACAAGCTTCGCTTACTTTGGGCCTAGATAGCGCTGTGTAATTTGTCCGACAATATTTATTATATGATATGAAAAGTAACACATTCTCAAAGACCCGTACTCACCTGCAATGTACATTTTAGTATTCTTATTTATGTATATATATCTTCACGCCAAATCCTTTACGAGTTAGGCAGTAAGAACCGAGCCCCATGAGATGTGGTCCTTTCACATCTCACTCACTTCTTTAACATTCATAGCTCTTTTCATGCACGCTCGCCGGTTCCTAGGGCTCCTGTTACCTTCTGATAAAACGGTTTGCTAATGGTTGAAGTAAATGGATTTATGAAAAGTAACGTGATTCTGATAAACGATATTAACTAGGAATATGATTGACGTGATGTCAGTAGTATCACTAGCTGGTACCATTGATGGTACAAGTGATAAAATTTGGATCTCTGGTACCACTACAGAAATGTATGTATGTATATATAAATGTATGTATGTAATGTATAATGTATGTATGGTGCATCAAAGCATCTGCCCATCTGTACCTCCACCTCACAGAAAACCGCAGCCAAATAATAACTCTCTGGAGGGTTGTTGTGTTCGTACAAGTAAGTGAGATCACAAAGCTCCTAAGAAGTTAGCAGCAGAGGTAGCTTCGCGCGAGTGATACTTAATGTATCACAAGTGTTCACATGGTACGGTAGCCGTTTTACATGAGGTGGGCCGTAGGCTTGTATGCCTCCCGATGTTGTAAAAAAAATGTGAGGATATTTTATTGTGTGTGTGTGAGGATATATTATTCCGCGTAATTGTAGTGACTGAACCAAAAGTACAATTTTGTCTCACTAATAAAGAAAAGTCAAGGCATAATGTGTTGTGTGTAATAAACTTCTACGCGTAAATAGAAATTAAAATCAAATAAAGCTAATTTATTTACTAACGTATTTTTTCTAGAAACAGTAATAAAATTTTAAATGATGACGTACGAAAGAGAGTTGGACTGAAAGAGAGTGTCGGTGTTAAGATAAGAAAGGGTATGCTCCATTGGTTCGGACATGTAGAAAGAATGCAAGATGAAAGAATGACGGAACAGATATACAATGCGAAAGTGGAAGGATGTAGGAGCCGAGGAAGATCAAGACTAACCTACCATGACCAAATTGGTCGTGTTTTACCAGAAAGTGATGTTAGGAGCCTCAGGAACCGACGAGCGTGCATGAAAAGAGCTATGAATGTGAAAGAAGCGAGTGAAGTGTGTAAGGACCACGTCTTATGGCGCTCGGTTCTCTCTGCCTACCCCGCAAGGGACCTGGCGTGAAGATATACATACATACATACAGTAATAAAATAATATTCATAATGGTCCTAAATCAATGTTCATTAGTACTATCGGTGGTACTAATGGTACAATATTGTCATCTTGTTAATGCAAATACTTGGTTCAATTCAAACCTACCAAGACACATGTCTGCGCGTTCACCGCTAAAAAAAAACCCCGTTTGCTGTGATCCCCCAATTCCAGAACACAACACTCACCATTGCCAAGAGTATTGTGATTCTCGGTGAACCTTGGTGTGCTCAACAGGGCCAAACAGTACTTCAACTCGAGGCAATGATATATATATATATATATAAGTTCCAAGTCAGGTCGCATATGGAGTACTGTAGCCACCTTTAGGCGGGAGCACCTGAATACTAGCATGGACCTTGTGACTCGGTACAGAGACGAGCTGTGGGGATCGTCGATGATCCTAAACTCACATACGGTATTGATCCCTTGAGTTTGAGAAGAGATTTTGCCTCCCTTTGCGTGTTCTACCGATTGTATAATGGGTTGTGTTCTGAGGAGTTGTTCGACATTATGGCAACAGCTTTGTTTTACAAGCGCACAGTTCACCGACGGTTGGGAGTTTATCCCCATACACTGGAACCGCTATGGTCACGTACTGTGCGATTCCAGAGATTTTTTCTACCAAGAACTATTAAGTTGTGGAATCAGCTCCCTCCTAGGTTTTCCTAAGGGACTACAGCATGGGAGTCGTCAAGAAAGGTGTGAAGAGGTTCTTACAGGGTTGGCAACGCAAGCATGATACCCCTGGTGTTGCAAATATCCATGGGCTACGGTAACTGCTTTCCATCATTTGTATGTTGCCACCTTAGTAGTATAAAAAAAAACTTGTACATATACCACTTCACAAGGTTATGTATTACTCATTGTCAGGGTTCCGTACCCAAGGGTAAAACGGACACTATTACTGACACTCCACTGTCCGTCCGTTCGTCCGTCTGTCACCAGGCTGCATCTCATGAATGTGATAGTAAGACAGTTGAAATTTTCCCAGATGATCTATTTCTGTTGCCGCTATAATAACAAATACTAAAAAACAGAATAAATAAATAAATATTTGTGTGTGGGTGTGGGGCTCCCATACAACAGACATTATTTTTTTGCAGTTTTTATAGATAATGGTACGGAACCCTTCGTGCGCCAGTCCGACTCGCACTTGGCCGGTTTTATTATTTCTTCCGGCCGGTTTTGTCTTTACGGTATTAAAGGTCTTTTTCTTCTTACCATTATCCCGTTTTCTAATCCACTAGGATTGGCGTGGTCCGCTTCCTTACCCTGAGGATTTGGCGGAGATACTGATTTTTACATGGAACGACTGTCGTCAGAGGGAAAACCAGATCATTCTTAGGTAAGGTCACGCGTCTTTCGATATATATCCGAGCGAGAGATAATTACAAATATGTGCATAAATCAGAAAACACGAATTTAGTCTACAGAGAATAAGGTCGACGAATGTAGGATTACGCATGGGTGACCTAGTGGTGAACTGTCTGCTGTATGCAGATGATGCCGTCCTATTAGCAGAAACACCATCTGAACTGGAAACACTAGTCGCAATGATGAAAGGCGAATGTATGAAGGAGGGCTGACTGTGGAATGCGAAGAAAACATAGATAATGGTATTTGAAAGAGAAGAAACCAGAACCAATGTAAGGATTACGGTAGATGATGAAGTGTTGGAACAAGTGGATGAGTTTGTATATCTTGGATGCGCAGGGATGGAAGGTACACCGCAGATGTGGAAAGGCGAGTGAGTGCTGAGAATAGTGTGAATGGAGCGTTGGGAAAACATCTTGGCAGTAAAAACCTGAGCCAGAAGGCGCAGCTGGCTATACACAATGCAGTGCTGGTCCCAACACTTACTTATAGAAGCGAGAGCTGGGTATGGCAGAGAGAGCATGAAAGTAGGATAAACGCGGTTGAATTGCGAGCGTTGAGCAAAATTTGTGGCGTAACGCTAGTAGACCGTATTCGCAATGATGAGGTTAGAAGAAGAGTTGGTATGAAAGAGAGTGTCGGTGTTAAAATACGAAGAGGCATGCTCCGTTGGTATGGTACGGACATGTAGAAAAAATGCAGGATGAAAGAATGACGAAGCAGATATACAATGCAAAAGTGAAAGGATGTAGGAGCCAAGGAAGGCCAAGACTTACCTACCATGATCAAATTGGTCGTGTTCTATCAGAAGGTAATGTCAGGAGCCCTAGAAACCGGCGAGCGTGCATGAAAAGAGCAATGAATGTTAAAGAAGCGAGTGGGGTATGTAAGGATCGAGTCACGTGGCGCTCGGTTCTCTCTGCCTACCCCGTAAGGGATTTGGCGTGAAGTTATAGATAGATAGACGAATTTAGTGGTATATTCCAGAATTCGAACTAGGGATCTGTTGTTCACTAGACCGATTCTTTATCCAATGGTCTATCACTGCTACAGCATTATCAAGGCTTTCATTACAAATGAATATACAAATATATATAATGTTCTAATACAAGTGCACATTAACAAGATGTCTTCAAATTCCACCAAGCGCCAACAACAGTATCAAGATGATACAATACCTACTGTGTCAATTGCGTCACCAATGGACTAATCAATGGTACTAGTGACAGTGATACCAATATGTTACTTCCTGTTTAGGTGCATTCGTGTTGAAACACTGCGCTGACAAATTATAATATTATCAAATGATATGCGATGGTGATAAAATAAAGTAAAAATAATAAACAACGGAAATATGTCAAGTGGAAATTCCGGCTGAAATATAATTATCTGTCTATTTCTTATCTTTATATAATGTAAAGACATATAAACATGTAGACCACTTAATGGAAAGTGGATACGGTAGCATACGAAAGCTTAAAATACATGAAGTATTTCCTGTGCGTTGCTTCCCCCGGTGCTAGCATAGTAACTCTTCAAGAACTGGTAACCTCACTCACTCGCAGGAATACAACGATTTATCCAGGGGATTGTCTGTTGTCTTCTGTGACATGGAGGCACTTCTCTACGATGCCCTTTCTTAAACAGGTATAAAATGCTATGTAATTAAAAAATAGTGGTTACGACTCTTTAATCTCCACGTAGACAGAGTTAACCCGTTATGACTCGGCTACGGGTTTCAATAACCTGGTTGAGTTGTGGACAAACAAAAATGTCCCCATTCCTTCCCACTCCCGGTCTTCAGGGCGCTTCCCTCAGTATGTGAGATAGCTTGAATATGTTAGGTATGGATATTCGTTGTGACCTTAACCAGCGTAATTACATCGAGAGCCTCATCTCAACAGCTTCTAGAAAACTCGTAGTCCTGAACAGGGTGGGCCGGTTCTTCACGCGGAACCAGCTTTATCTGCTTTATAAGACTCAAGTGTATCCGGTGGACGTCGCATAAAAAAACGTATATACTCGTATATCTGGAGTAAGCCTCATTATCAAAGAGGTCAACCCTGTAAAATTGCAAAACCATTATCATAGGTAGTTCTCGTTGCGTATCAAAACTTGGCTGGAAAAATATCCCATGCGTTTTGTTTGACGATACACCAATAAAGTTCAGCGATAAATTGAAAAATTTGGGATTAATTACTGAAAATACTTTATCTTGGTTAGCGTCAATTGCCGAAGAAAATTGTTTGCTGCGTGCCCTTAGAAGGTTACGAATATTTCTGCCAGCAGTCACTAAAATCACGCTAGCGCAATCCTTGCTCCTTCCGATCCTCGACTATGCTGATTCCTGTTACCTAGATATCCCCGAAGGGCATTTAAGTAAACTTGAACACCTTCGTAAATATCAGCATGTTTCTAAGTATCGTATTCAGCTCAAGTCAAGGCTCCCTATAAGACTTCCCGGCAACTAGGACAGGCATTCCCTTCTTTACTCTATCCTCTTTGATCATACCACAACAACCTATTAAAAGGAACATTTTGTCTTTCATAGCAATTCGCATGGTAGTGCACATTACACATAGTGCACAACAACTCCACTGATTTCTACACCAACTCATTCTCGGTTGAGGCAGCGCGCCTATGAAATGCTTTGCTTTTCGATATCCGGAATGCTCAATCACTTCGATCCTTCAAACATCTTGTCAAATTTCCAGCATTTATTTTTATTTCCCCCCTCAGTCTCAGTTACTGTGTGTGTATTTATTCAATGTAACTTGTCTGACTATAAATACTGTTACATAGAAACTTTCCTTTTTTTTTTGAATTTGGAACGCGTTTATTATGTCATAATCTAAGTTATAAAGTTAATATGTCAAAATCTTCGTTCAATTTCCCGCCATTTTAGATATTTTTTTCGTGTTTATTATCAAATTTCAATATGGAATGGGGTGTTAAAAAAATAGGATTGCAGTGATTGCCTTGCACAAAGTAGTATAGAGCCGTCTCGGTCATATATTTAAGACACTTCAAAACTGGGTATCAGCTGTATGTTGATATATCGTAGATACTATCGACAGATATGCCAACACTTCTTCTGTTGAAGACCATAAAAGATCGGGGCAGCCGCGTGCTGTTAAACTACAAAGGTTATTAATGCTGTTAAATTCGCCGAAACCCCATTAGGAAACAAAAAAAAAATATCGCGAGATATGAAGTTTCCCGCTATGACTCAGTTGCGTATAATAAAACAAGACCTCAAAATCGGCGCCTGTCGTCGATATACAGAACATGCCCTAAATCAATCGCTATAGTTGAAGAGAGTAGATCGATCAAAACGCCTTCTGTCCCGATACGCAGGTGAAACGCACAGAAATATACTCTTTACTGATGAAAAAAAAAATTATGATTGAAGAGCACTACAACAAGTAAAATAACAAATTGTATGCACACAGTTCTAAACAAGCCGCCCAAGTGGTCGGAAAGGTACATCATGATCATTATCCTGCGTCTGAAAAGGTTTGGTTGAGGGTGTCTTAACAAGGAGTCACAAAGCTTCATTTTTGTGAAAAAGGAGTGAAGACTACAGCCAAAGTGTATCAAGAGACTGTCTTGGATCGTATTGTGTAACCTCTCAGCAACACACTTTTTAAAAACATACCATGCATTTTCCAGCAGGAGTGCACCTGGTTACAAGGCATGAACTACCCAAGCCTGGCTCGAAACCAACGTTCCAGACTTTATAAGAGCTGAAGACTAGCCCTTGTCTAGCCCAGATCTGAACCCCTTAGACTTCAAATTATGGTCAGTTTTAGAGGACATGGCCTGCTCGAAACGACACGCCGACATTGTGTCTCTTAAGAAATCTCTGGAGCAAGCAATGGCTATTGAAATAACCCATGGAAACAGTGCCGAAATCCATAGATTCGTGGCCGGACAGCTTAAAGGCCTGTATCAAAGGTGGTCATTTCGAATTGATTTTTTTTTTTTTGCTGACACTCCCATAAATATGTACATATAGGTTTTATTACGATTATATTACGTCATAAAACAATAAATACATCTTCATTTGTAACAGAACTTATGGTCGAACTAGGTATATACCAATTTCATAAATTGTGTGTATGTGTATATTTAGTTATATATAACATATGTATTTATATAGGTTAGTGTTTTTATTTATACTTATTAATGTAATTATTTTATTTCCTTTAAGTTATGCTCTGCGTTAGGGCGGCCCCTACCTTGTTTCTTTACTTGTCCTCTACTCTAAGGTTGTCTGGAGAGACCAGAGACATTAGTAACATGTCTCTGGGAGAGACCGCATCGCGATAAGACCGTTGTACTGGTACTTTCTTATTTTTGATTATTTTTCTTTTGGTGCAATTAAGTTAATTGTATTTTATACCATACACCAGACACGTGGTTACCATATGTTAACACATACAATAACCTAATGGAAGCTTGTCATAAATAAATAATGATTGCGGCATGTGACTAACTGATTATTGTAGCGGTAATTTTGGCTATAAATAGTCAAATACACGATGACCCCATCATGTAATCGACTTCATACCTACAAATATATCAAAGTAGTTCCCAGTTCAGTCCTACGTTTGGTGCATGAATCATCTTGACAATTCACATAAAACCCGAGTGTCGCCCAATGCCTCACATTTCGAAACGAAGAGCACACAGGAAAACATCGAAGATGGCTTTATACTTGTCATTATTTATTCTAAGTCTCCTCGCTATCAGCATTGTGGGTCATCCCCTTAAATCAAAACACGTTGTGCCACCAGAAGGATTAACCTTGGAGATCAGAATTAAGCCAGTGTTGAATAAAAATATGGACAACAAACAAATGGAAATCCAGTTTCATGTTAATGAGAAGCATAATAAACATTTTACACCTCCGCCATTCATAAGGAAAGAGAAAGGGAGAAATGACTTCGTGCCGAGTATTGAAAGTCGTCATGGAATAAGAGTTGGAAGGTGTCCTGAAGGCTACGTCCAGAGAGGAGGTTTCTGTTTCGTGGATGATGACTATTAAGCTATTAAAGCGGGATTTGTGTCTACGAAATTACCCACGCGTTATCACAGTGTGATTACAGTGTCTGTATGCATTTATTTACTTGTATATACATTAGTGCGAATCACAATTTGACATGTGAGTGACTACGATGTAAGATATAGGTAGCTACTTATTTATTTTATATGTTAATTAGCTCTGCTCAGAGCTTTGCTCGCGTGTGGATCTCGTTGTTGTAGTATTATATAATTTATTCTTTAAATCCTAGGCTACCGTTTTACCAAATCTCATTGTCATGACTTTAGGGCTTTTTAGGACTTAAAAAGTTCATTTAGTCAGACAAGAGTTGGTTTTTAACGAAAATGAAAGTTATGTTTGTTGTGTATGTTCTTTGTTTTAAGTTTGTTCATCTATATCTTGGGAACAGCTCACCTTATTTGCAAAATTCAAATTGTTTCCTGAACCGTATTTGGTCTCCTGTAAATTAAATAAAGAATTGATGAATAGTTAAATAGTTAGTTAAAAATAACAGACTTTCTTTATGTATTTGTTACTGTTTGTTATGTGATAATGATTTATTGTTCATGAGTTTACTGCTGTAATTACATGTATTTTTTTATAAGATTTGATGATGATATAATGCTAAATTGAAAAATAACGTTAACATAAAAAATTAAAGCAATTTCATGAAGTCCACACCATTAATGATTTATTAACCATGTGAATAGATGTTGATTTTATTAAAGAGACTTTTATTATTATAAGTTTTGCATTTGTATGTGTTCATATATATATATATTTGTGTAATAAAACAAAGTCTGAATATTTAATTTCAATATTTTTATTAATACCTTGTATTTGAATGATGTGTATATCTATGCCAAAATTATTATTGTGAATATGAAATTGTCATTTAACATTTTCTGTCAAAATTACTTTTAAAGAACTTTTACAGAAAATGTTACATAAGAGGTTTTATATTCACAAAGTTACCTACCTTATGTGGAAAATTTACATTTCGAGAATTTTAAAAGCACTTAAGGCGTTAAGGCTGTAGCGCCAGACACTTAGATACTTTTGAGAAGTATTCGATACCAAGGTAAACTACTCGAATTAATGCTATTTTGTGTACAATTTTAAGACCCCGTCTTTTGGAATCCACCTAAATATTGTACTAGTAGATACATAAAAAAAGAAACCCGGAAAAACATGCAATTTGCTGTAAATATGCTATTTCATACTATAAACATATTGAGATGTTACAGCTATAAAAACCGCATCCGAAATCCTACAAGAAATGTATCGGCAAACAAATATTTATATAAAACATTGTTATCTTTCTTCTTCTATCTTTTATTTTTTATTCTTTTATCGTAGGGTTCTGTATAAAATCTGATAAGAATGGTAAAATAAACACAAAAACGTCTAAACTCGAGTGACATCTCTTTTTTCCATTTGTCTACTAAAATTTTAATTCATCTCCTACAAGTTTTGAAATAATCGTTATGCATTAATGAAAATAAGAGGATTATCTATGTATCCTACCAATATTATAAATATGAAAGTATGGATGTTTGGATGTGTGTTCCGTTTTCACGCCTCACCCGCTGAACGGATTTGGATGAAATTTGGTAGGTAGATAGATGAGGTACTGGATTAACACATAGGCTACTTATAATCTCCGTGATATCTTCCCGAGGGATAGTTAGGATGTTTAGAAATGAGAATATTACTAAATATGGAAAAATATGGATGTTTTATTTTGCTTTCACGTCTCAGCGACTTTTCATCTACTACTATCCCACAGCAACATATCACCGGGATAAAAAGGGTAAAGGCTAAATTGTCAATAGATGGCGTTATGTTTGTACATCGTGCTAAGGTTACATTATCCTGTAAGAAATATATTAATTCTCATTACGTTCCGTTATCCCTTTCGATGACATAGCATAGGTCCACATAGGGTCAACTACATAGTCAGTGTCAAAAAAATGTTCCGTTATATACTAGAGATCTTAAAAGTGTCAGGGATGCTTATAGGCATCTCATGTTTCTCGCACGGTCAACTCTACTTGAGTTGCTCCCGAATTTCGAGTGCCTAAAAGTTGCATGTGCTCGCCGAAAGTGATCGGTCTTATAATATCGTCTACAGAAGCATATTGTAATTGGAATGTGAAGTTGCTTTAGATTACGATATCAACTACGATTATCGTATTAACAACTGAACGGAACTGATATTTTATTCCGGAAACATAATAATTTTTGTATAGAGATTGTTTATGTGACGCATAAATTGATAAGTTAAAACATGTGTCACTTTTATTGAGGGCAAATACACATCTAGAGCGTAGAGAATCATAGATTTCTTAGAGTCATAGAGGCCAAAATATCTTAGAGGGGTTCAGTAATTAATGTAAAAGTGTATTTATTTGTCGGTTTCTCCTTTTTTCAAATCAAAACGGAACGATGGAATGATGTGTTTTTTTGTATGGAGATTTATTTTGTATAGAGCACCCGACAGTGACATAGGCTACTTTTTACTGCGGCAAAATATCTTACTCCCACAGGAAAACAGGCTTACCCAGCCCAACTTAAACTTAACCCAAAATGAATCTAAATTTAAGTCTCAATTACGAGTTGAAGTAGGGTCTGGAAAGCCTGACTAACCCTTTGAGACCTTAGTGGTATACAGGACGATCGAGTATCGTTCGCAAGATGCCACACCTGCGGCATAGCAACTCAGTTTTTTTTATACATCGTCGGAAGGCCTACAAGCATACGGCCCATCTAGTGTATTGCGGTTACAGTAGCCTATTAACTCTTATACTGCATTAAGTATGACTCGCGTGACTCCCAGGAGCTGACTGGTGACACTTACACGCAAAAACACAACAACCCTCAAGGGAGTTATTATATGGTTACAGTTTTCTGTGAGGTAGAGGTACTTCCCCAGACGGCTGCTTTGATGCGCCCTGCGTCTCTTAAAAAATCCAGACCACGACAAACAGACATGTTCATGCACACAAATGTTTGCCTTGTGTGGGAATCGAACCCACGAGCGTTGGTGTCAAAGTCGCGTCATTCACGACTGAGCCACCGAGCTCGTCATAAATCGTCGTTTATTGTTAGTTATATATAAAGTTATTTATAACCTATTTATCATGATAAGTTATAAAGATGGAGAAAGACCTCTGGACCTAATAAATATAAGGTCCTAGTACTAATTAATATTAACTTTATGCATACATATATATCATCACGCCTGTCTCACATTGGGGTAGGCAGAGACTATGGAACGCCAGGCGCACTAATCCAAACATACCTCTCTCGCCGCTTCCACACTCATCAACTTCTTCAATGCTCATGCTCTTCGGTTTCGGGTGCTTTTGATTTGGCCATTTTTCAGCATATAAGCTATTTGATTCATGTGTGCGTGCAGGGCGGGTCGTGCCGATATCTCTTCTCATTCTAGCTCGATATACTTCTTTGGTAACTCTTTTGTCATGAATTCTTTCCAAATGTCCAAACCATCTCAGCATACCCTTTTCAATTTTTGTAACTTTTTCCTCTTACAGTTCCGGGAGGCATACAGTACATATGATGTAAAGTGGTTTCCGTAGCCTATGAACGCTGGTAACACATTAAGTATCACTCATGCGATGCCCCCTCTACTACTAACACAGCAACTCCATAGGAACTTACACAAAAACCCTCCAGGGAGTTTGTTATTTGGCTGCGGTTTTCTGTGAGGTGGAGGTACTTGCCCTGACAGACTGTTTTGATACGCCTTACCTCTCTTAAAAACACCTATACCATGTCCTGTCTGAGAATCAAACCCACGAGCGTTGGTGTCAAAGTCGCGTTATAGACCGCGACGCTACTGAGCTCTTCAAATCGTCGTCACTAGGTCATCATTCATTTCACATTGTTCTCGTATCGTACTATTTCTTACTATAAATCATTCTAACTCCACACATAATCCTCAGCGTTCTACAGCGTTGACCCTATACCACTAAGGTGGCAAACAAGCGAACGGCCTGCCTGGTAGTTACCGTAGCATAGGGACATTTGCAACACCAGGGGTGTCACTCTTGCGTTATCGACACTGTACAAACCGCAAAACGCCTTTCTTGAAGAACCCCATGCCGTAGCCCTTTGGTATTAAGGCCTTGCTTATGCTCCTTCTGCCACACCCAGGGTACTAAGATACCCTGGATAATAACAATGGGAACCACGTTACCTTCATTTGATACATTGACTGTTTCATTACGAGTTTTTTCATTCAAGTAACAAATATTACGTAACAAATAATGGTAATAATGTGTTATGATTTGATTTCACATATTTTTTTTTCTTCTTTTTTAATTTTTCATTTATCTAATATAATTGTAATAAATTGTAATTGTAATAAATAATATGTAAAAGGTATAAAATGTATTTGTATGTGTCAACATATATAGAATTGCGATTTAGGAAAAAACTTTATTATTGTATTTTTCATTTTTTCAATTTTTTCAATTCATTGGTTGTAATTTGTTTTGTTGACCAAATAAATAAATAAATAAAAAGTTTTACAATATTTAGGTACCAAAAATCAAATAGGAACGCTTTTAGTGCAATTCTGTTCGTCCTTCCGCTCTACTGAAGTCCACATCTCCAAAATGTCTATGGAAAAAAGCTGAAATATTTGCAGTCGACAAATTATTGCATTAATATTATAGAGAAAATAAAATGAAAAATAACGAAATTCGTTTGTTTCTTTCCCTTCAAATATAAATTTGCAGTCGTAGTGGCTGAATGGTTGACAATGATACGTTAACTCAACATCAGCAAAGACCTACAGCTAGTAGAAAACTGCACCCAAGTAACAAGTCCCTGGAGCATCGTTGTCGAGCTGTTGTCGAGTTCGGTGGCCCAGCGGTTAATAACGCGACTTTGTCACCGACATTCGTGGATTCGATTCACACACAGGGCAAACATTTGTGTGCATGAACATGTCTGTTTGTCTTGGTCTGAGTGTTATTAAAAGAGGTCGGGTGCATCAAAGCATCCCGCCTGGGAAAGTACCTTCACCTTATACAAAACCGCAGCAGGGTTCCTGTGTTGTTACGTGTGGGTGATGTCACCAGTAAGCTCCTAAGGAGTAGATGGCTAGCAGTAGAGGTGGCATCACGCGAGTCATACTTAATGCATTACAAGAGTTCATAGGCTACTGTAACCGCAATACACCAGGTGGGCCATATGCTTGTAGGCCTTCCGACGATGTATAAAAAAAACTGAGTTGCTATGCCGCAGGTGTGGCATCGTGCGAATGGTATTCGATCGTCTTGTATACCGCTAAGGTCTCAAAGGGTCAGTCAGGCTTTCCGGACCCTATTTCAACTCGTAATTGAGACTTAAATTTAGATTCATTTTGGGTTAAGTTTAAGTTGGGTTGGGTAAGCGTGTTTTCCTGTGGGAGTAAGATATTTTGCCGCAGTAAAAAGTAGCCTATGTCACTGTCGGGTGCTCTATACAAAATAAATCTCCATACAAAAAAAAACCTGTCCTGTATACCGCTAAGGTCTCAAAGGGTTAGTCAGGCTTTCCAGACCCTAGTTCAACTCGTAATTGAGACTTAAATATTCTTATCTTTGATATTTATAATTAGCAGGATTTCTAAAAATCACTTAAAATCTATCATACACATAGTTATGCGCTACAAGGAGAGTACATAATGAATTTTCGCTACTCAAGCCTTTGTATTGGATGTAGCTTCGTGGCTTGAATACTCACTTCGTCCTCTTCTTCACTAAACATATTTGAGGCTACTGAAATAATGTAAATCTATTAATTAAAATCTCAAAGTCACCAAATTAATATCGAATCAATCAGATGCTAGGACAAGCCCATGAAACTAATTTTCAGAATCAGAATATCGCCAATGACATATACTTACACAAAAAAAAAACGGAACGAATTTCGTACCTCCTTTTTAGTAAGTCAGTTGAAATTAAAATAGAAACGACCCAATTTATTAAAAAATAAAATACGCCCTTTTCCTAGCATTGATCGTCAACTACCTAAACTTTAGCATCAATTAGAGTTACTAATTTCGACACGGTGCAACTGCCGTCAAACTGTCACAACTCAGAGGGAAAACCAGACTTTTCTGAGGTTACGTCATACGTCTTTCGAAATATAATTTCCGGGATGTGCGGGTTTTCTCACAATTTTTTCCGAGCCGAGCCGAGCAAATGATAAATATAAATGTGTACGTGTATATATATATATATATATATTAGGGGTTAAACTATGAAATTGCCGATTTGTACTGAAAAATTGAAACTCGTTTCTAAGATGTGACATATTTATTTAATCAAAATATTTACCCTCATTATCTATACATTGCTGCCATCTAATCGGAAGTTTATTTATGCCTTTGCGATAGACTCTGGGGATCTAGATTCGACAAACTGTGTGAAAGCATTTTGTACTGCCTCCTGGGAAGAAAATTTTTTAACGTAGAAAAGTGTCCAAATCCCGAAACAATCAGTTGGAGCAAAGTACGGCTAGTACGGAGGATGACGTATGGGTTCTAACTGCTGCTCCTGTAGAGCTACAACGGTTTCTCGTGCAATGTGAGGTCTTGCGTTATCATGGAGCAATAATGGTGAAGATCGATTCACGAGTCGGGGCTGTTTCACTGCCAGTTTCGCCAACATTGTTCACAAACAGTAAACATCTGCTGTTATTGCTTAACCAGACCTGAGAAAGCTATAGTTAATAACGCCAAGAAGACACCACCAAACAGCTACCATTACCTTTTTATTGGTAAGCTTTGCTTTAGGGCACTCTTGCGGCGAAATGAAATGGCCTGGTCCAGTCTCTCAAGTCTTATTTCTTGAGGATGACCAGATGCAGATGTATGAGGATCGCCATTAATCTGTAACAATTTACTAGACTTAGGTACGCGCCCTAATCGAGATTTAGCCACAGGACCGCGTTTTTCCTATGTGTAAATATGAATGGGAAGATCTGCTAGCACTTTATCTTAAGTGTAACGCGCAGCTAACTTTTATAGGGAAGTAAGTATGCAGGGGACGCTGCTGCCAGTCTCCTGGATATTTACCAAGCCAAAGCCGTGCAGGCAACTTATGCCAGCCGTCGCTGCCTCCGCTGAGATGCACCGATGGCTCACTGGCGCATCAGCCGCAGGAGAAAGCCGATCTTATGGCCAGTCTCTTTGCGGCTAACACCCGGATCGATGACTGTGGCACGCAACCACCGTCGATACCCTCCTGTGGTCCTGTTATGCCAGATATTCACATTAGGCAGCGTGATGTACGTTTTGAGCTACAGTCACTCGATATCCGTAAAGCCAGTGGTCCTGATGGTATCCTAGCGGGTGTTCTAGAAAAATGTGCAGCGGAGTTTTCCCCGGTGTTGACGCGCCTCTTTAGTCTCCAGTCAAGAGAAATACCGCAATAAACTTAAATGTCAATTATCTTGAAATGAGGTTTGTGTGGATTGGATCATTTTTGCTTAAATCGGTCCAATTATAAGATGGATAGTGCATATTTATAAATTGCGCAAGCAGTTAGACAATTAAAAAATGACTGTCTACCGCTACTGACTGTTCTGTTATTTCGGCTCACCCAAGTATGGGGCAAGAATTAAAAAATATGTTACTGAGCCTCCTACTGCACTGACGTCAATCACTCGTCTCTCTGCCCCTTCAAGTGACCCCCATAATTATAAATCAAAAATATAGAAAAAAATGCAAAAGATAGTTGTAAACCCGTCGCGTGTACAAAGAAGCATATGGCTCACCTAGTATAAACTGATTACCATTGCATATGAATGCGTACAATAGAGGAGTATCGCTCGAGCTCGAGCCACCCCCGCTGCTCACACAACTATATACTTACTCTCAGGAACACATCAAGCACCCATTTGACTGCGATCTACTTATTGTCAGAACGCAGATGATCTTTAACTCCTCCAAAAGACATACATGCAATTTGATCTAACATGCTTTGTGTGCTTGGTGGCGGAAGCACACAAAGCAGGTTAGATCAAATTGCATGTAAATTTGACTTTCGCAAAATAACGCCTGAATCTATTAACCAAAGAAAATTCGTAACTGGGTTGAGAAAAACGCACTGCACTTGTTTGATAAAGTCTTATATAACTCTTTATAAAATACGAAATTTACTGAGTGAACAAGTTCGCATATGTGAATCACTCATTATATCGAAACTAAACTACGATGACCTCGTATACGACGTTTTCCGCTTAGTGTTCACAGTACATTGCCCTCCCTGCGACTCAAAGAAGGTTTGTGGTTGGAACTAAAAATCAGTGCTATGCTTTTTAGGGCCACAATCGTCACTAAGCTGCAAACCGTTTTGGTGTTGCTGAAGTACAAACTAACGCACAATTAATGTATGCGTGTGTGTTCGTGTTTATTCACGCACGCAATGATATTTTTTAGACAGTTCATAAATATAAATTGATAATAATTATTATGATAATTGATAAACTATTCATAAGGAAACGCGTGTATCAACTCATTTCGCAATAGCCTCAACACGGGTCAAGACCTGTTCAAGGTTCTGTATACCTGTTCTGGTATACAGTACCTTGTACTACTTGGTTGATGTGATATAAATCTTTTCGAAAGTGCCTCTACGTTATGGATAAATATTCCCGCGCACGCTTTTCAAATGAACGAGATTACTACTCTGAATTCTCCCTAACTAGTGAGACAAAATAATAATATAGAGTTTCTTGCTATATTTCTATCTATCTATAACTCCATGCCAAGTCTCTTGCGAGGAAACTTTTTGAACATTCATAGCTCATAACATCTTGCTATGTACACACTTACTTCTTTTTTTACAACGCCACCTAACCCCAAACTAAACGAAGCTTATATTATGGGTACTAGACAACTGATAAATACATATATAATAAATATATTTATTTTGGAAATACATACTTATGATACATAGAAAACACCCTGTCCAATGCTATGATTACTGTTACTTCTCTTTCGATAGAGGCTATTACTTAGGATGTGCACCACGTGCGAATGAAGTTGGCTCTAACAATGATAGTGAGCTACTATCACTTTTCTCAGAATAACTCTAAAATTCATTTGAGCCGTCGCGTGCCTTTAGTTTTAATGGTAAACAAGTCGTATATACATTAGTGTTCGCCTCCACAGTACAGATGACGCGCTATGAATCACTGCCAACAACATATCACATCTGCTATAAAACTGGTAGCTTTACATGCTTGGCAACATTATTTCACAATCAATACGCGGCAAAACATCGCAATGGATTCATACTGCAACTTTTTGGTATTTTCCCTAATATTCATCATCGGCGTTGACAGTGTCGTTATCAAAGACCGGAAAATAACTATACCTCCTGATGGAGTGACGTTGGAGATCAAAATAACACCAGATTTAAACCACCGCAGTGGAAGGATGGCATCTAGGTTAATGAACATGGAAGTTATTCTCAAATCTGTGGAAGCAACCTCAAGAAGCGACTTTGTGCCCGATATTGAAAATCGCAACTTTATAAAAGTCGGCAAGTGCCCTTTGGGACACAGGTTAGTTGGAGATATCTGTTTTCCTGATGGGGACGATTATTAAGTAATGGTCATCATTACTACGTGTATGACGCGTGGAAATGCAATGGAATGAGTGGCTGTGAATGTCGCGATGAATCTCTTTTTCATGTGCCCGTATTTATGAAGGTGTTTATAACAAGACATGTGCATATTGAACATGTGAATTTGACGCATATGGAAAGTTCAACGAATGAATGATAAAGGATAAACAGTGTCATAATAGAGAAAATAATTTATTTGATCGGATCACTGTTATACAAGTAATGTTTAGTGCAAGGACCGCTGTTCGTGAACATAATTGATAATTGAAGTCTCAATAAAATATATGTTTTTTTTTACAAATAAAATATTTTTATTTTTATTGTGAACATTAGTAGTTTGAGTATGATAATACTCGTATATTATCGTTCTGATGTGTATTCAATGGACTTAGGTTTTGCAAATGAATTTATAATGGTCAAAATTTGAAATGTAGAGTTTATGTATATATATATGTATATATATATATATATATATATAAGAAGAGAGTGAGGTGTGTACGGATCGAGTCATGTAGCGCTCGGTTCTCTCTGCCTACCCCGCTAAGAGTTTGGCGTGACTTTATAGATATGTATAAAAAAAACTATGTATATATTACAACAATATATGCTATAATAAAAATAGGGCACGAAAAAAAATACGGTTACTAATCCTGGTTTATTAATATATATTTGTATTTGAAATATTTCGCGGGAAGATAGATCCTACACGTAGAAACCTCAAGAAGATTGATGTTATACATACATACCTGATATGAACAGTAGATTGGTATCGAGCCGGTACGGTACGGACATTTGTGAAATAGATTGGAAATTAAATGGCTATTGGTATAAGATTTGGTAGGGTGGGTTTGGTACATATATATTACATATCTCTATCTATCTGACGAGCTCGATGGCGCCGCGGTAATAACGCGACACCAATGCTCGAGAGTTCGATTCAAACACTTGTGTGCATGAACATATCTATTTTTTCTGGTCTGAGTGTTTTTAAAAGAGGTATGGCACATCAAAGCAGCTCTTCAGGGAAGTGACTCCTCTTCACAGAAAACCGCAGCCAAATAACAAGCTTCCTGGAGGATTGTTGTGTTCCTGCGTGTGAGTGAGGTCACCAGTAAGCTCCTAAGGAGTTGCTGTATTAGCAGCAGAGGTGACATCGAGCGAGTGACACTTAATGTATTAATAGCGTTCATAGGCTAAACCGGTAACCTGTTGCAAAGCATCAGGTGAACCGTATTTTTGTAAGCCTCCCGACGTAGTATAAAAAAATATCGCAGAATGACGGACGACTGCCATTAACTATCACTTTTAATCGATACTCTCTGCTAGCGTTCTAATTATTATATTAATGCTCCAGTATTTCGAAATCCATCCAGCGAGTAGCAAGCCAACGAATGCCAACAGTAGCGATCAAGCAGTCATGGCAGGAGTTCATCTCTCTTCTGTAGCAGCCAATTCCAAACATTTCTGCAAATCTGACATTTCACAAATACCTATTCATAGGTATACTGTTCAAAATTACATTATTCTTCTCAAAGGGGCTTCTATGTGTTGAATCCATATCGCCGTGCATGCTATCAAATTACCGTCGATAAAACATAATTTAAGAGATAGCAGGGAACTCATGGGCCTTCTGAATAAAACTATAAAGTTCCACTTTACAATAAAATACATACAGAAATGTGTTCAGATCATTCATCATCACCATCACCTGTATCTACCTACCCGTTCGTATATATATACGTAACAATATAACATGTTGGTGCCAGTTAGGCGTAATAATCCTCTCAATATTTTAAGGTTGACTGGAAGAGATCTTTACAGATGAGCCCGGCTTTATACTTATTTTTCTTTGTATAAACTCTTGTTATTTTGTACATTAAAGATATAATATTACATATTATAATTATTTATAACTATTACATAGAAACTTTTCTTTTTTTCAACTCTTTATTTATTTAAATTAGGAATGCCTATGTCAAAAACTTCTTTCAATTACCCGCCGTTTTACATTATTTTTTCGTGTTTATTATCGTGAGATCGTGTTAAATCGTGAAAAAAGAGTGAAGACTTCAGCCACAGTGTATCAAGAGACTGTCTTGGATCGTGTTGTAAAACCTCTCAGCAATACACTTTTTAAAAATGTACCGTGGACTTTCCAGCAGGACTCCAGCAGAACTACCCAAGCCTGGCTTGAAATCAACGTTCCGGACCGATAATCCATAGCCTAAGGATTTTGGCGAAAATATTTTGACATGGAGTAAACGCCATCACACATTTTTAATTAAGATCACACGTCTTTAAAATATAGTTTCTTAAACGTGAGGGTTTCATTACAATGTTTTCTTTCACCGTAGAGCATGTGATAATTACAAATGTGCACATAACTCCGAAAACACAAATTTACTTTTACTAATACACGCCAGGACTTGTCCTAGGGTCAGTTTATTAGTTAGGCGTAATAATTGTCTCAAAAGTTTTATGGTTGAGACTTTGGACTATAAGTTACTCATTTCCAAAGCCAGACCTAATAAGTAAGTAGGTGTAAAATTGTAGTTATTGGTTTTATGCGTCATTCAATGAATTAATTTGTCATTGACCCATTTCAATCAAACGTGCCCGCTATGAGCATGAAGTTAAAGAGAATGGCACAATACGTGGCTGTCAGGGCAGCATCGGTGGCGGATGCATGCGGTTCATGATTCAGATAGCGGACATTCCCAGAGACAACCGCACCAGCCGAGGTAGAAACGACCAGAGCAGGCACGGCAGCGGTGGCATGCAGCTGCTAATGTTAGCAGGTGGGTTGCGCTAGTTCGCATGAACTAATCGGTAGCGGAAGCACACAAGGCAGTTTAGATCAAATTGCCTGTAAATTTGGCTTAAGGCGCAAAATAACACCTGAATATATTAATTATTAAACATAAAGTTGACAACATGGATCTCAATTTCATTATCATCCCATATCACTTCCACTTTCCGCATGTAATCGCCCGTTTTTTTTATACAAAGATGCCTAAACAAGCATAGGCAACATCTGATGTGAGGTAGTTACTAAAGCTTATATACGCTCGCAATACAACTAATATCTTCGCGCGTTGCAATCCCTCGCAACTAACACAGCAACTCCTCGGGACCTTACTGGTAATATCACTCACAGAAAAACAACCACCTTACAGGGAGTTAATTGGCTAACTAGATCGCTATATATGTGAGGTAAAATGTCCTGCCCCGGACGGAATGTTTTGATGCACCCAACCTCTAGTTCACCAGAACTTTATTTCTTAACTAGGTTGTGAGATAGTGAGTTATTTACATGCCCGAGACTAGATTAGAGGTGTTAAGTTTTTATCCCATTGTCCCTATGCTTACTAATTTTCCTAATTATGCTTGAATATTATTGGCCATATCATAATCAAGCCCCGGACGTCAATAGAAAGTTTTAAACCCAAAACAATCGCGTTTAATGAAGTTATTGCGCAAAATTTGTAGCGTAACGCTAACGCATTCGTAACGATAATGTAAGAAAAAGAGTTGGTCTGAAAGAGAGTCGGTGTTCAGATAGCTTGTGGAAAGAATGACGAAACAGTTATACTATAATAGTTAGTCTTCATTGCAAAATTAGTATATTCGCCAAATCCTTTGGCTATGGGAGCAGACTTAGCCAATCCTAATGAATTAGGAAACGGGTTAATGCTAGAAGGAGGAAGAAGTAGAGGTATGTAGTAAAATCAAGCAATTTATTGAACTAATGAGCATTTATTCAACTAAAAAAATAGGAATAAACACATCTTCAGGTCCATCACGGACAGTGTTGCTCTAAGGTGTATGGTAACACTAACGAAATAATCTACGAGGTGTCGATCTGGATATTCTCACTGTTTTGCATCTTGCGATTGATCATACGTAGTACACGCAGTATGTATAATGCACTTATTTTGTAGCATCATTGTTGATGGTTGTCAATCCTACAACCTAATATTCATCATGGACAGATTTACAGAAAAAACCTATCCGCGTGTAATTATCTGGGCATCTTTCAACTGTAAAAACGCCTCGTCGATCTCTGAACGTAGGTTCTATTGGTTCCTCCACAGTTGGTTTCCCGTCAGTATCATAGTCCCCTGCTTCAAGACTTGGTTCAATTTCGACCTCCGAAATCACGTCTTTTGGTGTAATGTTTTGCTGAGATTTGCTAATATACCCTTCAATGATCATCACCATTAGGGACAAGACCGACAAATAAATATATGAAGCCATTGTATTAGATGTTACGCTATAGAAATACTTGAAAGTAATGATGCATAAATGCAAGCGTTTATATATATGTAAGAGGCATTGCAGCGGATCGTGATTCACTGCGGAATACAGGACAACGATGATATAGTACATACCGCTGACACAATGAAAAATCATGACGTAATTTGCCTCATTGATTACGAACCTACGACAGATTTTAAATACCCAGTAAATAGGTCAAATGATGACAGATGGTGACGTACTTTTAAGATCTATAACTACCTATATAAATTAAAATCTGTTTGTGTAACTGAATTGCGTATGTTGTTGAAAGGTGGTCCTCGCGCATATTAAGAAGTAGCTGCTGCCCGCGGCTCGGCCCGCGCGCCCTTAGCCTATGTGTTAATCCAGATCATAATCTATCTACGTGCCAAATTTCATTCAAATCCGTTCAGCCGTTTAAGCGTGAAAGAGCAACAAACATCAATCCATACATACAAACTTTCGCATTTATAATATTAGTAGGATGTTGGACGAAAGAATCACAAAACAGGATGTAACATATATAATGCGAAAGTGAAAGGATGTACGAGCCGAGGAAGTTGACAACCCCGTAACGATATTATGTATAGGTATATATACTCGTACATATACTGGCGAGTCCGATAGGCGTAGTCCAGTCTGAAAAAAATTCTAAAGCCCGAATACCAGGTGCAATTGGAAATCTAAGCACCCAGGGGGCTCACCTAAACACAACCAAAGACTTCATCAAAATCGTTCCAGTCGTTTAGGAGTTCAAAGAGGTACGCACGTACAGAAAAATTATATACATAAATTTATCACAACGTTATATTGCATGAAGGAAATAACCTGTGGAGAGCAGATGAGACCGATATTACGTAGGAACTCGATTCACCGCTTCGGGGGGCAAAGTAACACGCTCAAATCTTATTGGCTTGTTCGCGGATCTACTACGCTGCACTAATATTCGGCATAGGGTAAAATATTCTCCCTTTGATCAGTGGGCTCGAATGGCTGAGGCGATAATTAGGCGCTAAAACACAACGTTTTTGTGAACGCGGGGGGCCTTCATGCGCAGTCAAGTGTTTTCTTTTTTATTTGTGTTGCATTACAATAGAACAATGTTTTTATAATGACCAGATTGAGCCATAACAGCGCATGGTCGAGAAGAATGTGAATCAGGTAGTAAATAAGTATCTACATAAACATTTTATAAGTACCACGTAGTACTTATGTTGCACTAGCCACCCACGCAAGCTTCGCACGGATGCTATGCATATACTAATTTGTTATCAGTGTGGTGTGATTTTAAATGTACAACGTATCTAACGAGTATATAATTAAATAAGGATACTGTATTTTTTTAAATAGTATTGATTAAAATAGCTTTATAAATAACCCATTATTTTTTTGTAATATGTAAAAGATAAAAATGGTTACTGTGGGTTATCGTTAGGAGACAGACATATACCATCGCGGCATTTTGTTTTTTTTTTTTTTTATATTGGCTCAGCATAGTGGCTCCTCTTCGCCTGTTGGTAAGCGAAAAGAGGAGCCCAAATTGCAGCGGCAACTGACAAAGGACTACAGTGTCCTGTCAGTTGACGCTACCATGCTGGCCCGCAAGGTGCTTCTTCACGCTTCGTTTGAAGGATCCCATGTTGTAGGAAGGAGGAAACACATGTGCAAGGCGTTCCACTTTTTAATAGTTCGACAGAGATAGGAGTTGCCGAACTTTTTAGTACGAGAACTAATGTCCTCAACAGTGGAATGATGACATCGCAAGCATGCGCGTGTGGTTCTATGACGGAAGGGAGAGGGTGGGATAAGGGAAAATAGTTCTTAAGAGCACTCACCATGGTACAGGCGGATATAGATCTTTTTAAGATATACAATTCTGTAGTACATTATTATGATCTATCTCGTAAGGTTTAGTTAGCATTTGCAATGTAAGCGATATGATATGCTTTTTACGACATCACATACCAAATCTCTAAAATTCTCGGCTTTTGTCTACTAAAATATGCATGTATTATACGTATAAACTTTCCCCTTGAATCACTCTGATCTCTATTGATGAAACCGCATTAAAATTCGTTGCGTAGTTCAAAAGACAGTGCGTACAGACGCTGGGAAGCAACTTTGTCTTATACTATGTAGAGATTCATACCAATCGTAAAAATGGTAGCCGAAAAGTATTAGCCTGCCAAATGTCAAGGTTTCATCGATCAAGTCCAGCGATCAAATTTCTTGTCTGTCACAGTTTGGCTGTAGAATACCCATAGATAACAGAAACACTGTTATCTATGAGAATACCTTATAAGCTAAGAAGGTAGATAGTGTTAAAACGTGCATTTAGCAACTTCAAAACCGACGTGTTCTAAACAAACATTTTGTCGAAATCACAGTTTCGACATTTATTTCATGGAACACGAATTATATTTATGTTGTTTTTCAGAATGATCTCTCACATAATATTTAATAGACAATTATCTTAACAAACTCTTTTTAAGCTACGTCAAAACAGGTTATTCTGTATTTGTGACGTATGTTTTCAGGAATACCGTTCCTATATGAATTACGTCTGTGCGTTTGTCTGTCTGTCGCTTTTTTTCGAATATTCGAATTCGAAGATTCGGATTCAGCATAAAAAAGTAGAATAGGAATGTTTAGGAACACCGTTCCTATCTCTTAAGGAACATGGTCAAAATGGTCGACACATAAAAAAAAATTAAATATTATATATTTGACGAGCCAGGTGTTCCTCTGGCAATGCAAGCTTGCGCATTCTCAACTGGATTTTATTGTGTATATGTTTCTCATCAATTGATGGGATGGACGGATGGAACTCCTTCGAAACAGCCGGACAGATATTAATGTTTTTTTGAATGAGTTGATTGTTTAGTTTCACAATTTTTTTTTCGTTATTTATTGGGCAGGAAGTACGGCATGAAGTAACGAACGTATGCCGTGTCCGCTAATATTTAATAAAACTTTTATTATTAAACTTCCTATACATTTTCTTTTTTTTTATTTCTTTACATTATCGTTTCGATTATCATTTCATGTGTATACTATGTTATGTTTTCATGTATGGTTAGTGATTTCTGTCTAAGAATTTAAGAAACAACCATTTAAATATAAAAGGGAAACCAACTTCAAGACAGGTGACTCCAGTAAAGATTTTTTCTTGCGTTACTAACCACTGCACCATCGAGCTCGTCAAGATTAAAGTAACGTTCACATGCGTCGACTTCAAAGAAAATGGTATTTTTGAACTTTTTTCTAGTTTAACTGTCATCTGTCTTTTTCAATACAACATCGGGAAGCATACCGCTCACCTGACGACTGATTACCGCAGCCCATGAACACTTGTCATATATGAATTATCTCTTGCGCGTTGCCATACTGCTCACACAGCAACTCCTCAGGAGCTTACTGATACACTCGCTCATTTGTAGAAAGAAAACGATACTCCAGAGGATTGTTGTATATGTGTTTATTTTCTGTAAAACTGTCTGTCAATCTATATCTTCACTCGAAATTTCTTGCAGGGTAGGCAGAGGGAGCCGAGTGCTATGTGTGACCCACGGAATAGGTAAAAGAGGTTGGAATGGAAATGTGGACGTAGTAGGCGCGCGGCAAAATGGCAAGCGGCAGTTACTTAATAAATACATTTTATTTCGGGGAGAATAATTAAATCTTGATTTAAAATAGGGTTGGGATTTGTTAAATGTCATGTATTTTAATTTTAATTTCTAATAAACTTATAAAGAATATTTTATTTCATGTATTTTTGTATCAATGCCACACAAGATTTGCTGTGTAGAATAATAAGTATACTTATACAAGTTCGATACGAATAATACTCAAAATGTGGTAGATTTGGTATTGAAATATATTATATCTTATCAAAATAGTCAAGAAAGAAATACCAGTAATTTTGTCGATATAAGTAATCGACTATTGCAAGCCCTAGTGTATGTGAGAAAGTGTGCGTAAAGCGCGTACAAATTAATTTGTCTATGTAGTGGAGATAATAAGTGGGGAGACAAACGGCGACACTGGTTTCAATACAAATCTTAAAGATTTCCTTTCCAACCTCTTTTACCTATTCCGTGGTGTGACCCAACCTCACCTCATTAGTTTCTTTAACATTCGGCTCCAGACACCTTCTGATAACGCAGGTCGTAAGGTGAGTATTGACCTTCCTTGGCCCTTACTCCCTTCTACTTTCGCAGTGCATATCTGTTCCACCATTCTTACCTGTTGCATTCTTTCTACATGTTCTTCTTCCGTAGAACTCTGTAAAACTGTTTTTAGATTATTTACAACTTTAAGTAAACTGCTATTGTAGTACAAATAGTTCCCACAGGGAATTATTAACAAGGAAATATTAAAGTTATGTCACATTGATATACTATAACAACTCACATATATGTATATTGTGTGGTACTAATTCTCTCTTTAACAGCATTCACAATGAGCCTATTGTTTGCTTAATGTTTAAAAATTGGCCAAGTGTGAGTCGGGTTATGTTCTCCTGAGTTCGATGCCACGATTTTACAAATTTACGTTTGTTACATACCATCCACAACTATCAATATGTAGGAAGAAATATGTAAGTCTATCTACAACTTCACGCCAAATCCCTTGTGGGGTAGGCAAAGAGAACCGAGCGCAAAATGACTCTGTCCGTACAGACATCACTCGCTTCTTTAACATTCATAGCTCTTCTCATGCATGCTCGCCGGTTTCTACTTAGTAGTATAAATATAACAATTTATATTTACACCATGTTATTGAATTTTTTTATACAACGTCGCGATGAATGCAAGCATTCAGCTCACCTTGATGTAAATTAGTTACCGCATCCTATGAACGCATACAATACAGTATTCGATCACTCTTGCGTTGCCATCCCAGCTGATTCAATTCCTTAGGAGCTGCTGATAACCTCACTCGCATACCCGAACAATAACATTCCTCCAGAGAGTGGCTATTTAGCTGAAATTGATGATGAGTATTGTCTTAGGTTTTCGCGATTGTTATAAGTACAATGAGTTAAGCAATTTTTTTAACGGAAGTATCGCGTGTTTTATTTATTTTGTTGAACCCTACTCGGGTTCATCAAAATAAATAAGAGAAGATCTAGAAAGACTTCTGTCTTCCTGCAACCACGGATACTGCAAAGCATTCGAAACGTCGTCAGGTTGAAGAAAATAAATAAAAAATCGGCCAAGTGCGAGTCGGCCTCGCGCACCAAGGGTTCCGTACCATTATCTATAAAAACGGCAAAAAAAATCACGTTTGTTGTATGGGAGCCCCCCTTAAATATTTATTTTATTTTGATTTAATTACTTATTCTTAAAGTGAATATATAACTAAAAATTCTGTGAATATTTCAAGCGTCTACCTGTTGCCGTTATCAAAATCGAGCACAAATGAGCAACAAAATCACGTTTGTTGTATGGGATCCCTTAAATATTTATTTTATTCTATTTTTTAGTATTTGTTGTTATAGCGGCAATAGAAATACATCATCTGTGAAAATTTTAACTGTCTAACTATCACCGTTCATGAGATACAGCCTGGTGACAGACGGACGGACGGACGGACGGACAGCGGAGCCTCAGTAATAGGGTTCCGTTTTACCCTTTGGGTACGGAACCCTAAAAACGCGATACTTCCGTTAAAAAAAAATTGTTTAATTCATTGATGATGAGTTGATGAGCTTTAGATTTTCTGTGAGGTAAAAATACTTCCCCAATATGGCTCAACTTTTTGGTAATACCAGTTTTTTCAAGAAGGTAATTTACAAATTATTCAAGGTGAAGGTGAAATAAGTACAAAAGACTTATATTTTTCTTTTTATTAAGAAAGTAGTAAACTTTTACTTATTACTCACTTTTTTTATTAATTCCATGAAGTATATAAGGACCGCGACTTATGGCGCTCGGTACTCTCTACCTACCCCGCAAGGGACTTGGCGTGAAGATATACATACATACATTTATTAATTCCATTAAATGACTTAAGTCACTATATCCTTTTAAATTTGCATTCCTAACAAGTTCACGGTTGTTTATTGTTACACTTCGAAGAAATTAAGAAAGAAGATTCTTTCAAATAAATGTCAATATTCCTCAAATGTTCACTCTCACTATAAAGTTTCACTTAACAATCAACTCAATATTCAGAGTCCTCTACATCACTACATACGCTTCCATTCCAAACAGTACCATTTGGACATCTATGGACATCGAAAGCCGTTCGCTCCTCGATAGTAGACGAGTCATCATCATCACTTGCAGCGCCAGTCTGCCGTGGATTCTCTTTCACTAAAATCTGGGCATTATTTTTTCCATGTTCCAATTTCCTTTCAATATTTTCAGCCTCCGGTGTAATTTTGAACTCTATGGTCAGACCGTTTACGGGCACGGTTAGTTCCTTCTTGAGAACATGACTATTCACGGCTATGACTATCAGACACAAAATTAAAATATGTCTTATTGATGCCATTTTTATGAGCGCCTAGTGCCTCTGATGACAGTGGAATAACTTTTTTTCCTCAAGATTCTTCTTTTTATAGCATATTGCTATGTGTGTAGATATATTTATTGCTATGACGTTGCACCATCATGCGTATGATATCACGTTATGAATTTTATTACACATTATGTCATCAAAGGTCGGTGCATACATTACTTATGGTAATATCGGAACTTTTATATTATTATCAAGCGTCTAGCAGGAATTTTAAATTATAAATAATACAAAAAAATAATTTTTAAATAAGTACTTAAGAAAAAAAAAAGAAAAAAGATATGACACAGGAATCATCAAACAGTTTTACAATGCCCCAGTGCGCATGAGTCCATTAAGGCCAAAACTCACCTACCGTGACCAAGATGACTGTATTTTATCAGAACGTAATATCAGGAGCCCTAGTAATTGGCCAGCGTGTATGAAAATAGCTATGAATGTTAAAAACGCGTTTGAGGAAAGTAAGAACTCAACTGCGACGCTCGGTTCTCTCTGCCTATACCACAAGGGACTTGGCGTGAAGATATAGATACGTAGAATGTACACGTATTCGAAAACCTATATAGATGTAAATTTGAAATATGTCACCCATGCCCACGACTTCTTCAAATTGCTTCAAATAAGTTTCATTTATGGTAATTTAAATTAGTACCTACCTGGACTAAACTTTGGCGTTTTTTTATCTTATTTATTTGTGTAAAATCAAGTTTTTTTTAAGTAAAACACTTATATAGATACTATTAAAATAATTTGATTGTTCAAAGCAATAAGGTCAGAACTGGTTGTGGTAAGTCAGTCATTATCAAATATAGAATAACTATGTCATAAATCAACTTATGATATTAAAGTAATAAGTAATAAGGAAATGAAAAATAAAACCTTTGGTAAAACCAAAAATATGTACACACTTCAAAGGAGTTACCGCTAGACATACTCATTTGTTGTTCCTCATTTCAACAGTGCCAAGAGCAAAGAGTTCACATAAATGCTTGTAATGAAGGAAGTGTCACTCGCGCGTTGCCTTCTCTGCTGATAACACGACAACTTCTTAAGAGCTTGGTGACCTCACTCACTCTCAGGAATACAACAACCCTCCAGGGAGTTGTTATTTGGCTTCAGATTTTGTTGAGGTGGAAGTACTTCACCTGTAGAACTGCTTTGATGCATACTAACTTTCTTAAAAACATCCCAACAAAGACAGACATATTGATGCTCACAAAAGTTTGTCTTGTGTGGGAATCGAACCCACGAGTGTAGGATGACGTCGCCATTGTTAACCACTCGACCCGGCGGTCGCCAGAACGTACTTTTAAAAGTATTTGCTTCGACTTCAACTTTACATTGTTTTTCCTCAGGCTCGTTTGATTTCCCGAATTAATTTATTCATGGTTTGTTTCCCT
The DNA here is from genome assembly GCA_947507595.1 of Pyralis farinalis. Classification (NCBI taxonomy): domain Eukaryota; kingdom Metazoa; phylum Arthropoda; class Insecta; order Lepidoptera; family Pyralidae; genus Pyralis; species Pyralis farinalis. The sequence goes on from OX382278.1 coordinate 10,344,971, forward strand.
TTGGTATTTCCTATTCGTTGTACGTATAAATAAATAAATAAATATTGCCAGACAAATTACATAGTGCCAACTAGCCCCAAAGTAAGCGAAGCTTGTGTTATGGCTACTAAACAACTGATAAACATACGCAAGTACATTTTTTTTTGTAAATACATACTTATTATACATAGAAAATACCCAGACCAATACAAACAGACATGTTCATGCACACAAATGTTTGTACTGTGTGGGAATCGAACCCACGAGCGTTGGTGTCAAAGTAGCGTAACAGCGCGTTTCACCACTGCGCCACCGAGCTCGTCAAACTAATGATTAACTAATGATTTCAATAATGAACCACGTTCACCTTGACAAACGCTACTTATAAGATTTTCTCAATGTACGAGTATAATACAGAGACATGTCTCTGGTATAATAGGATTAATGTAATGCGTAATAATAATACGTCGGCGTCGTGTGCATGTCGTTCAAGCCGAAAGCGCAGGTTAAGCAATTGAATTGAAGATGTGCTGCTCTTTCTCCGACGTTACTCGCGGCGTTATGCCCTCTAACACTTCCACCTTTGGAGCATATCACCTGATAAAGCAATATGATAATAATAATAATAATATTGTCGGACAAATTACACAGCGCCATCTAGCCCCAAAGTAAGCGAAGCTTGTGTTATGGGTACTAGAAAACTGATAAACATACGTAAATATTTTTTTTTTTGTAAATACATACTTATTATACATAGAAAATACCCAGACCAAGACAAACAGACATGTTCATGCACACAAATGTTTGTACTGTGTGGGAATCGAACCCACGAGCGTCGGTGTCAAAGTAGCGTAACAGCGCGTTTTACCACTGCGCCACCGAGCTCGTCATATGCTCTATCGACTCCTCTCTGGACGGCCAATGAAGGCAAGCCAGAGTTGTGAGTCCAGTGGGCCTTCTTGACTTTCCACTCCGACAGACGAAGACACGCCGGAGACGGAGAATGGAATTATTGCGAATGTGTCGACAATTAATGAACTATTGAAATGAGATCTGTAGGATTTATTGGTTATTCCAAAAGAGGCTCTGGCATAAATATCATATCTGATTGTTACTTCCGGTAGGCAGTGACTCGCTACTCACTGGATGAACTCCCGAAATTATTTAATATTTATATTATAACAATAAGGAAGTCTCCATTACGCGAATGTGTTTTTGAGACCTACTCCTACTTGAGTTTTAGAGCCCGTCGAGTAGTTCCGTTCTAAAGCTCAGATGCGTCTTTTAATTTTATTATCATCTGTTAATTCGGATACATAGAAATATTTAAGCATAGTAGAAAAGAATAACGAAACAGATATGCGACGAGAAAGCGGCAGGATGTAGCCGAGGAAGGCCAAGACATATAGGGCCAAGAAGGCCAAGGCCGTACGACGACCCAATCGGTTGTGTTTTATAAGTAGGTGATGTCAACAGGTAAAGGAGCAAAGGAGGTGTGTAAGTACAGCGTGTTGTGGCGCGCGGTGCTCCCTGCCTATCCCGCATGGTACTTGGCGTGAAGATAAATAGATCAGGACGAGCAACTAATCTTTCAAGAGCTCGTATCGTCGTTGTTATGTTTTTATTCAACGTCGCAAGGCATACGAGCACACAGCCCATCTGATTTAAAGCGGTTACCGTAACTGTGCATCGCGTAAAGTCGATGGCACCCTGTGCTACTGACACAGCTCATCCTTAGGAGCTTACTGGTGACCTCACTTACACGCAGAAACACAACAACCCTTTAGAGAGTTGTCATTTGGCTGCGGTTTTCTGTGAGGTGCAGGTTTCGACCGCAGTCTGCCTGTGGATGGGTTTATCTATCTCGAACTTCTCCGGGTTACGGAGGACACGTTAAGCCGTCGGTCCCGGTTGTTGTCGATAGATGATAGCCGTTGAGCTCAGTCAGTTGCCTTAGGACGACTTGAGAACACTTTCCTCCGCCAATCTGCAGTTGAGCAACTTGGTGGACCCTTATCTCTGCAGTGGGATGAGTTAGGGTTCGTATACTAGTGTTAGAAGTGGTAGTAATAGTATTAACAAACAATTAGAAATATAGCGTAGTCGGGTATCAGGCTTGTATTATGGCACAATATTCAACTATGTGTTGCCACTTTTAATATTAATTTCCTAAAAGAATTTCGAATTTCCAACACATTACGTGCACGATACCGTAAATGTATACATTTTAATTATTCATTCACTTACGAAAGATGATTTTGAGTGTATATTATTTTAAACTATACGTTACTCATCCGCGTGGTTTTTCATGTTTATTCAGGAATCTGAAACTAGTGGCGGTAGAGTCGGCGACGAAGCACTCGGCGACGAAGAGGTTAGCAATGCTATTTTAACACCAAGACTATAGGTTCGATACCTACACAAGACAACATTTGTGTGCATAAAGGGTTCGTCTTAGTCTTGGAATTTTTAAAAGAGGTAGAATGCATCAACGAACCCCGTCTGGGGAAGTACCTTCACCTCACAGGAAAAATTGCTATCAAATAACAATTCCCTGTATATTGTGTTCCTGCGAATAGTAAACTCCTAAGGAGTTGCTGTTACCAGCAGAGGTAGCATTGCGTGAGTGATACTTAACGTATTACGAGCGTTCATAGGCTACGTTAACCACTTTACATCAGATGGGCCACCTGTATGCCTCACAACGTTATGTAAAAAGAATACTTACCTCATTTACTCGCAATATGGATGACGAGCTCGGTGGCTCAGTCGTGAATGACGCGACTTTGACACCAACGCTCTTGAGTTCGATTCCCGCACAAGGCAAACATTTGTGTGCATGAACATGTCTGTTTGTCTTGGTCTGGATATTTTAAGAGTTTTGGTATATTGAGAAAAGAGAGAATAGCGGAAATGACATTTAAACAATATATTCATATTTATACTAATCGATAGGCATACGAGCATACGGCCCACCTGATGTAAAGCGGATACCGTAGCCTATTAACGATTGCGATATACTAAGAATCACTCGCGCTGTGCCTCCTCTGCAGCTTGCACAGCAACTCCTTAGGAACTTTATGGTGACCTCACTCACACGCAGGAACAAAACAACCCTCTAGGGAGTTATTATTTGGCTGCAGTTTTCTGTGCAGTGGAGGTACTTCCCCAGACGTGCGGGATGCTTTGATGCGCCCTACCTCTCTTAAAAAATATCATCAATTCAATACCACAGACAAGTAATGATAACAGCGCGTGAGTACTGTTATCATAAGCCTGAGAGGATGCTAGGTTTGATGTGGGGGTTGCAAAGCATAAGCGCGGCACTCCTTATATTGTAGGCGGCAATAGGCTACCGCTTTACATCAAGCAGGCTATCTGTATTCCACGCAACCACGTAATAGATAGACGCGACTTAGAGTTGACAAAAATATGAATCATAGATCCCTTAATTTGAAAATCCAATCCCATTAAAACTATAGAAATTAATCGTTATAACACAAAAGGGGAAAAAAAAACAAAAACATTGGATAGTAAATTTTATTTTATTTGCATATATATCTAACAATAAATTAATGAGATCAATAAACAAACCACGGCCCGGCACTTCCTCGTTAGTTGCTCTCATCGGGGCATTTTTCATTGTCTTAGGTTTTCGCGATTGTTACACATTGAATTAAACTATTTTTAACAAGAGGAAGATCTTCCACAATATCCATATTCCTGCGACCACGGACGCTGCAAAGCGTTCGAAACGTCAGGTTCAAAAATTGTTTAATTCAATGCATTTTTCATTCTTCAAATAATGTTCACTTCGCCTTTATTTACTAGCATCTTCACTTCTTTAGCATCCCTTGAATAATTTTCCTTCCGCATCCTTTTGCATCTTCAATTCTCTAGCATTTCACTCTGTTTTCCTTCACTAGCATCTTTACTTATTTTGCAAACTTTGACTATGTTTTAAACCTTCACTCGGCGTACACAATATCCATTAATATTAATTGACATCACCAAAAACATTTTAATAATCACTATCCTCGAAACAGAAGCCTCCTTTTTGTATATAACCATCTGGGCATCTGCCAACACGAAAACCTTGTCTGTTTTCAATGTTTGGATGTATTATCTTGTCGACAACTAATTCGATCTTCAGTTTCTCTTCCTTTTTGCCATCAGAACTAGTACGACTCACTGGGTTTATCTTGATTTCTAAAGTTAGGCCATCAGGCGGTATTGTTAAATGTCGAGATTTGAGAACATAACCATCGACACCGACTGCCAGCACTAAACAGAGAGCAAGGAGACAAACTCGCCAAACCATTTTAGATGTTACCGTGGGGGCTGTCGAAAGGTGAATGAGTTAATATCCTTATCCTAACACTTATAAACGCCAGGCTGATTCATACTTGACGCGTGCTTTGGTAATCTCCGACTATTCATATATACGTAACAACTGTCCCCAACATGTAACACATCTGTCGGGAAATCCCATTTTCTGTAGGCTGATTTTAAATATGGACGAAACAAAATATCTCTGTCGTAGACTTTAATTATATCTTTTAAATATATCTATGGTCTCTTATCTTTAAAATTTTAGTAGTGTGTGTAATTATAGAAAATTGAATGGCGTTTGTTTTATTGTTACTTTTGGTTAAAGTCATTACATACTGATTTCAATAATTTAGTCATATGTACAAATACTTAATTATTTTTTCATACAACATCGAGACGCCATAAATAATACGGCACGCCGGATTTGAAGTGGTCACCGCAGCCTATGAACACTTGCAATACGCGATATGTCATTCGCGCATTGATACATCTTGTGTTGCAAGTGTTTACAGATTTCTGTTAATACATAAACTCACTCACAAGAACACAACCACGCTCCGGGGACTTTGGTTTTATTTGACTGGGTTTTATTTGACTGCAGTCTTCTCTTAGCGCTAGAACCTTGTTTATTAATCATCAGTAATTTCTTGAGGACCTGCTAACGCAGCAACTCCTTCTTCTCATTCACTCGCGGAAACACAAACCTCCTGGGAGCTGTAATTTCGCTATCTATGAGGTGGAGGTACTTCCCTGGAGCTTTTATGTCCCCTACTTAGTTAAAATAATTCACCAAGACCACACAAATTCTTGTAGTATACATATATATTTTTATACAACGTTGGGAGGTATACAAGCATACGGTTCACCTGATGTAAAGCGGTTACCGTACCCTATGAACGCTTGTAAACATTGAGTATCACCAGCGCGATGTGCCAAGTACCACCTCTGCTGCTAACACAGCCACGCCTTGGAAGCTTACTGTTGACCTCACTCACATGCGGAACCTTCAAGAGAGTTGTTATTTGGCTACGGTTTTCTGTGAGGTGAAGATACTTCTCCAGGCTGCTTGGATAGACACTATTCTTGGAACCAAATTCGAGTTATTATCCGATGCGCCACCGAGCTCGTTGGAATTATATACTTACTCAGACCAGGAAAATAATACTTTTTTCTGATCTGAGTAAACTACCTAATAGTAACACGTATACAATCCCAGACCTTACCTATACAATCTCAGACCAGAGTACTTTACTTTGATATCAACTCTCGTGGGTTCTATTCCCACAGAGTGCGTGAACATGTCTGTTTGTCTGGGGTTTTTAAGAGAGGTAGGGCCCAGCAAAGCAGCCCGTCTGTGTAGCAAACCGCAGTCAAATAACAACTCCCTAGAGGGTTTTTGTGCTCCGGTGTATGAGTGAGGTCACTAGTAAGCTCCTAAAGAGTTGGTGTGTTAGTAGCAGAGGTGGCGTCGCGCGAGTGATACTTAATGTATTGCAAGCGTTCATAGCCTACGGTAATCGCTTTACATCAGGTGGGCCGTATGTTCGTATGTCTGTTGACGTTGTATAAAAAAACAAAAATGCTACACGAGATATATCATTCGCGTATCTTGTTTGAGAGAGGTAGGGCGCATCAAATCAGCCCATCTGGGGAAGTACCTCCACCTCACAGAAACACGCAGCCAAATAACCACTGCTTAGAGGGTTGTTGTGTTCCTGCGTGTGAGTGAGGTCACCAGTAAGCTGCCAAGGAGTTGCTGTGTAAGCAGCAGAGGAGGCATCGCGCGAGTGATACTTGATATATCGCAAGCGTTAATAGGCTACGGTACCGGCTTTACATCAGATGGGCCGTATGCTTGTATGTCTCCCAACGTAGGATAAAAAAAATCTTGTGTTCGCTCACAGGAACACAACAACGCTCCAGGGAGTTGTTATTTGGCTGCAGTATTCTGTAAGGCCTCTTACCGCAAGAACCTCGTTTACTAATTACTAGTTATTTCTTGAGTAGTTGCTAATACTAACTGTATTAACAACTCCAAAAGGTAAAATTCTTTTGGTTAAAGTTATTACATATTGATTTCAATAATTTAGTCATTCGCACAAATCCTTAATTATTTTTTTATACAACATCGGGAGGCGAAAAATAACACGGCCCGCCGGATTTGAAGTGGTCACCGCAGCCTATGTCTTGACGATTGAGAATGTATGAAAATTTAATAGAATTGTTTTTATTATCATGATTATGTTTTCAATTGTAATTAAATATTAATAACATATTGTAATAATTGGTCTCTGACAGGCGAATTGGTTAGTACTGTAATGCTTGTTAAAGATAAGTTTTCAAAATAAATAAATAAATAAATAAATCTTGTGCTGCATGTGTTTACAGACTTCTGCTAATAGATACATGAACTCTCTTACTCATAGGAACACAACGACGCTCCGGGAACTTGTTATTTGACTGCAGGCTTCTCTTACCGCTAGAACCTCGTTTATTAATCATCAGTAATTTCTTGAGGACTTGCTAACGCAGCAACACCTTCTTCTTCTTCCACTCGCAGAAACACAAATATCTTGGGAGTTGTAATTTTGCTGTCTTCTATGAGGTGGAAGCACTTCCCCGGAGTTTTGACGTGTCCAACCTAAACCTTAAAATCTATCTATCTATCTATAACCTTACGCCAAATTCCTTGCGGGGTAGGCAGAGAGAACCGAGCGCCATGTGATTCGATCCTTACATACTTCTTTAACATTCATTGCTCTTTTCATGCACGCTCGCCGGTTTCTAGGGCTCCTGACATCACCTTCTGATAGAACACGACTAATTTCATCATGGTAAATAACCCAAATTCTTGTAGATTACTTATTAAAGACCAGACAAAAAATACTTTTCTTGATCTGGGTATATCTAATAGTGATAAGTAAGGGTACAATCTTAGATCAAGAAAAAAGGTTATTTTTCTTAGTCTGAGTTTATATAGGCAATGTCAATACAATGCGAAAGTTTAGTATTAGGTGCATTAACCGTAAGGGCCACGTGGGGTCGGGCGCAGGTCCCGTGAGTCTCGATAAAGATGAAATACGGGACGGCTACCGAGATTATAGTAATAAATATTGCTGAAAATATGCCGCGTATCATAATGGCCACTCGGCCTGCAATCCCCGGAGATTGCTTTAAATTCATATTTTTTCCTACAACGTTTACAAACAAGAATACGACCCGCCTTATGTGAAGTGGCTACTACACCCTGTTGACGCTGGTATACAACCTACCCCTACCTACTATACAACCTTATCACCTTAATTGCAACTGCAGTAAATTTGCAATATTTGTTTTATGCATGCTTTGTTGTGTCTGTATTTTTTTCGTCGTTGTACATCGGGGGGCATTCTAACATACGGTCCATCTGATGGGAAGCGGTTACCGTAGCCTATGAACGAACGCAATATATTAAGTATCACTCGCGCGATGCTACCTCTGCAGTTTTCTGTGAGGTGGAGGTACTTCACCAGGAGGGCTGCTTTGATGTGCCCTACCGCTCTTGAAGGTTTTATTATTATATTGTTTAAGCCGCCGTGCAAATATTTATTGTTAGAATGATGTAGCATCATTATCTGACATCATCAAACTTGTATGCAATACAGAAGTAACTGCTAACACAGCGACTCCTCAGGGAAATGGGAAGCTCACGCACCTGCAAAAATGCAACAATTCCAGGGTAATTAGTTCGTTGCATTTTTACTGTGAGGCGGTACTGTTTCCAGTCGGGCTGCGCCCTACCTCCGAAAGCAGCCGAAGCACTGAAAACCTCTAGACGACTGAACCCATCTATAGACCGGCTACGGTCTACGCTACTTAACTTGCGATTCTGAATAAACTATCGTTATTTCTCACAAAAGAGACCTAGCGAGACACGATTCGAGCCTACTGACCAATGGGAGAATATGTAACTGTCTTACCTACCTCTACCGCCAAGCAGCTATATTTATATTGCTTTGTGGGGTGAGATATGGCAGAGAAATTACTGGATACTGTGACGAAACAGCCTTAGGTCACAAGATTGGCAGCGCACGAGTAACATCCCCGTGGTGTTGCGAGCGTCAATAGGTTGCGGTGACCGCTTACCATCTAATGCGCATGCTTGTTTGCCAATCTAGTAGTATAAAAAAAATAACCAATAAGACGATAAGTGTCGCAATGTTGATCCGCAAACTAGCCAACAAGACCTGCGCGTTCTACTATACCCCTCGACCCGTAATGAATTGAGCTACTACATATTGGATCCATAGTAGATTGTATGACAAATATATAGTTTAAAGTAACCTCTGACGCTCACTGATCGACGGAACCTATAAAAATCTAATTCAATTTATGACTGACATATTTGCGTTAACAATGCCATTTACTCGGAAGTCCTCAAGAACAATTCCGTTTCTGATGATAACTTTTAATCCATTTTTTTATATTATTTAAAATCAGAAGCCTTTTAAAGTGGGGAATGATTTGCATCGTTTATACAATACCAGTGATATTTATATTTAAAAAAAATCTGTTTCGTTTCTACGGTTACAAAAAAATGTATACTTAAGTTTACCAAAAAAATAATTGTAAACAAAAAATGTTTTGAACAACAATTCTACATCATAAACAAATGCTTAGATTGATTTCGTTTTTACCGCTGCAATCCACATTCCTTAGGCTACTACACCAAACCTAAATCATACCACTGCAGGGAAACGGGTCTTCTCTCAACCAAAAGAGTTAAGTGAATATTCTACCATGCTGCTCAATTGCGGATTGACGAAGGCTAGTGTTCCAGAATGACACGCCCAACGACGCCATCGAACTCTCTTTATGGAATTTCATTTTTTGGTAAAAATGTCTGTAAATCATAAAAACGAAGTGAACAAATTTTGAGATATACAAATGAAACCACATTGCTAAAAGGTCAGATAAGGTTTTCGAAAATAATACGACTGGCGAAACAACGGAATAAATACCAAATCATCAATGACCATATTTAAATATTAACAAAAGAACATTTATTCTTGCATTTACTGGATGTGGCTATTACTGTTTTCTATAACAAACTAATAATTGTTTACTAAGTTTTTTAAAGATAATTAATACCTACGCGCAGCAGCTGAAACTTTTATGGTTGAAGCATAAAATGAAGAACTGGCTTTTAATGAAGGTATTAATTGTATTCATACAATGTGTGGTGCTGAAATGTTCATAAACTTAAAAGTCCTGCAATGTAAACCAAAATCCTACTAATATTATAAATGTGAAAGTTTGTATGTATGGATGGATGTTTGTTGCTCTTTCACGCTTAAACGGCTGAACGGATTTGAATGAAATTTGGCACGTAGATAGATTATGATTTGGATTAACACATAGGCTACGTTATTTGAATCCACGCGGGCGGAGCCGCGGGCAGCAGCTAGTATAAAATATAGCAAATATAGCATTAGCGCTTAAATATAAAAGCGTACAACTCGATTCGCCACCTCCGTCAGAGGATGCAGCAAAACAAAGCATATGAAAGTCTACTTGCAAGCTTAATAATGGTGAATGTTTTGTAAGGATTACGATTGATGATGAAGTGTTGGAACAAGTGGATGAGATTGTATATCTTGGATGCGCTTTCAGCAGGGATGGAAAGCACATCGCTAACGTGGAAAGACGAGTGAGTGCTGGGAATAGTGTGAATGGAGAGTTGGGAAAACTTCTTGGCAGTAAAAACTTGAACCAGAAGGCACAGCTCGCTATACACAATGCAATGCTGGCCCCAACGCTTACTTATAGAAGCGAGAGCTCGGTATGGCAGAGAGAGCATGAAAGTAGGATAAACGCGGTCGAAATGCGAGCGCTGCGCAAAATTTGTGACGTAACGCTTGTAGACCGTATTCGCCATGATGTTGTTAGAAACAGAGTTGGTCTGAAAGAGAACGTCGGTGTTAAAATAAGGAGAGACATGCACCGTTGGTTCGGACATGTACAAAGAATGCAGCATGAAAGAATGACGAATCAGATATACAATGCAAAAGTTGAACGATGTAAGAGCCGAAGTTGGCCAAGACTGATGTCAGGATCCCTAGAAACCGACGAGCGTGCATGAGAAGAGCAATGAATGTTAAAGAAGCGAGTGGGGTATGTAAGGACCGAGTCACGTGGTGCTCGGTTCCCTCTGCCTACCCCGCAAGGGATTTGCCGTGAAGTTATAAATAGATAGATATAATGTTTTTTAAATAATATTTAAAATGTGTATTTAAAAACTAATCAGAGCAGCCAGCAGCACCTGACACAGTTTAATAAATATATTTTGCTCTAGAAGATGCGATGCTGTGTGTGGTCGCAGAAAAAATGGTTTTATTGCTCATCTTCCTGCAATATAAAAACCACGACCCACTTGAAGAATCCAAAACGCATGGTATAAATGATAATTAATCAGATTTTAAACAATTTATATGAAAACATTCAGAAATAATATATACATATGTATTACATAAATATCACTGATATTTTTTAAACAATACAAATCATTACGTCCTCGTTCTAAAACGTTTCTAGTTTTAAATAAAAAGGTTTTAAAAAAAATCGCCAAAATCGGAAAATGTTCTTGAAAATTTACTAATATTGCCTGTTATATATTCATTGACGAGACTAACAAAGAAGGAGCAATCCGCAACGACACATGTTGACGGAAACTATTACAAATACGGTAAAGATTTCTAGAACTAATAGTAACTACTGTCTGTCTGTTTTTCCGTCTGTCCGCCCGTCCATAACGTCTTTTGAACAGGTATAGGGGAAGTCCGGGCAAAACGGACACCTTAAGCTTTGATAACCTATAGCAAGAAAATTTATGGGCACAGAAACAAAATAATGGCTAGTACAAAACAGTATTTATTAAAGTTTTTAATATAATCAACAAAAGTTAAGTGACATAAACATTTCACTTAAAATTACTAATAATATTGAAATTGGTACTACTATCCGCTTTACCCAGCCCATCGGGTAAAGTGAATAAGACCATAGGGTAAAGTGAACACAAGAAAAATTAAAGAACTATTACCGAAATCAAATACAAAACAATGAAATTACTAACGAACACAAGTTAGTTATCGGCGCAGCTATCACAAAGAAACATGCCTTCCCCTTCGTAAGCCGTGCATTTTTCGTGACTCCACTGCTTACAGGAATTACACTGGATCCAATCATCGACTGGCTGCCTATTTATTTCTATATAATCTTCTCCACAAAAATAACATGTGTAGTTTTCAACATTCTCTTTAATTTTAGATTCCTTAAATTTAATATTTTTGGTAGTTTTAATGTTTTTCTTTAGGGTAGCCTTTGATTTCATTTTTAAGTCTTTCACCAAAAGAACTTTCTTTTCTGAAGTCGGCCGAACATGACCAACAAAAAATTTCAACCACACCAAGAATATTTCTCCAGTTATCCATCCTGAAGGTGAGCAAGTTCCCCGAGTCTCTGGAGGAGAACCATCCAACAGACGATCTTGCATCCTCTTACGCGCAAATATCATGAAAGGTGGTAAAAATGACCCGGCAGCATTGCAGCAACAAACAATAGTTGTAGTTTGTCCACGTTCTGTGCTGGAAATGACACCAACTTGCTTCTTACCCTTGACGGAAAGGACTTTGGGTGGTTTCTTTGTTGATGTTTGGATGCCGGTTTCATCGACGTTGTAGATCCTGGTACCATCAATACAATATTTTTCCGTTTGGTTTTTCAACAGCTCATAGAATCTCTCCACTTGTGAACGGTTGAAACCTTTAAGTCTAGCAATAGACGTCGCTTCTGGCACTCTTAGAGTTATTTGCGGATTTCTACTCATAAATCCTGCAAGCCAATCATCCCCAGCCTTTTCATTTTTATCCCAACTTGGTGGATATGTGAGACTATTCTTTTTTGCGTAAACGTAAACCAACGCTTTAAAATCTTCACGGGTTAAGCCATAAAAAATGTTGTCCATCTCGTGCAAATACGTTTGAAGATCACCCTCCTGTGGGTCATTGAACACTTTACGAAAACGTCCAAGCTGAGCTGTCGAACTACCTTTTTTCCAATGCCTATACAAAGTAGCATAAGGTAAACCATATTTTCTTGCCGTTGTTTTCACAGAAATACCAGCATTGCAGTCTGCTATTGCAAGCATCATAACATCCTCACTCCATTGGGCTTGATTTGTTTTTCTTTTATATTTGTAAACCATTTATAACAATATAAACAAAAATCATTAATCAAAATGTCTACCGGGTAAATCGAATACTATTGGGCAAAGTGAATACCGTATCCACTTTGTCCGTGTTCACATTGCCCAATAGGTACTTGCTGAACCTAACTTAACCTACAAAAAAATCCAAAAACAATATCTCACTGGAACTTACAGTATTTCAACAAGAAAGCATGCAGTTTGTGGATACAATCAAGCCAAAATATTAACACAACATATACATGAGTAATTATGAATATCGTAACGAACTATCACTTTTTGAATTTTATTTTATTTTTCTCAAACGACGCGGCACCTAGTGCTAACTCTATTTGTTTACGACTGAGGTGCGGGGGACGGATCTCGGGGCATGTCACAGGCATGCTCGTACGCGCCATTTTGAAATAATGAAAGGTATTCGCTTTGCCTGGGCTATTCGCTATGCCCGGACTTCCCCTAGTCTTTGCTATAGTAGAAATTTTCACTGAGATTGTGTTACTATTTGTGTCCTATATTTAATGTAAGTATTTTATATGTTTATTTTATTCTTCCATGTCGTTTTATTTGATACTTAATATCAAATATGTTTTGGGTAAAATTTGAACACTTCAACGAAATTTATTTAGCAAATAAGACGTCTTTTTCAGGGATAAGTCCGCCCGTACCATTCTTTTTGTGTTCATAATAGTTTATTTTTCATTTAACGTACAATAAAGATATTACTACAACAACTATGGCCGCTATAACAGCAAATAATAAACATGAAATGAAATTAACAGTTGTAAAAGAAAAGTTCAAAACAAACGAGCTAGGTGGCGCAGTGGTGAAACGCACTGTTACGTTATTTTGACACCAACGCTCGTGGGTTCGATTCCCACACAGAACAAACATTTATTTAATACTTTATTGACCACAATACAGTTGGTTCAAAAGGCGGACTTAATGCTAATTGCATTCTCTACCAGTCAACCATCGGGAGTGGAGAAAAAACGCGATTGCGGTTTTAATTAAAATAAAATAATAATCGACTCTATAAAGAATTTGTTCTTTATATGGTCACCTAACATAAATATAAAAATACATAAATAACTACGATAATACACAATCACAATAATACATACAAGACCCTAGTAATACATACATATTTTCTCTATAAATTATATAATATATACTAATTATACAACACACATTGGATGATTACTGCTTGGACAGACTCTCTAAAAGATAGGCAACATTTGTGTGCATGAACATGTCTAGTTGTTTTTTCTGGATGTTTTTAAGAGAGGTAGGGCGCATCAAACTAGACCATCTGGGGTATCAACTCCACCTCAAGTACCTCCATTTCAATGAAAACTGCAGCTAAATACTGCCTAGAGGGTGTTTGTGTTCCTGCGTGTGAGTGAGGTCAATAGTAAGCTCCTAAGGAGTTGCTGTCCGAACAGCAAAGGTGGCATCGCGCGAGTGATACTTAATGTATTCCATTGGCTACGGTAAACGCTTTACATCAGAGGGCCCGTATGCTTGTATGCCTAACGACGTTGCATAAAAAGAAAAAAGCTTGTTTTTTTGCATTAGCATAAAAATTGTTTAGTAGAAAATACATAACGTGGCCGGGTTTTTAAATTAGCCAAAAGCCTAAATATTTATATAACATGGTCAAAATGGCCGACAATTTAAAAAAAAATCGGCCAAGTGCGAGTCGGACTCGCGCACGAAGGGTTCGTAATCTATAAAAACGGCAAAAAATCACGTTTGTTGTATGGGAGCCCCCCTTAAGTATTTGTTTTATTTTAATTTTATGATTTATTCTTAAAGTGAATATATAACTAAATATTCTGTGAATATTTCAAGCGTCTACCTGTTGCCGTTATCAATATCGAGCAAAAACGAACAAAAAAATCACGTTTGTTGTATGGGAGCCACCTTAAATATTTATGTTATTCTATTTTTTAGTATTTGTTGTTATAGCGGCAACAGAAATACATCATCTGTGAAAATTTCAACTGTCTAACTATCACGGTTCGTGAGATACAGCCTGGTGAGAGACGGACGGACGGACGGACAGCGAAGTCTCAGTAATAGGGTTCCGTTTTACCCTTTGGGTACGGAACCCTAAAAATCACGTTTGTTGTATGGGAGCCCCCTTAAATATTTACTTTATTCTATTTTTTAGTATTTGTTGTTATAGTGTCAACAGAAATACATCATCTGTGAAAATTTCAACTGTCTAACTATCACGGTTCATGAGACAGACGCCTGGTGAGTGGTGACAGACGGACGGACGGACGGACGGACGGACGGACAGCGGAGTCTCAGTAAAAGGGTTCCGTTTTACCCTTTGGGTACGGAACCCTAAAAACAATTTTGAATTGTTATATAATTGACGAGCCAGGTGTTCCTCTGGCAATGCAAGCTTACGCATTCTCAACTGGTTATAGTTAAAATCCTAGCCTAGCGCATATGGCATTAATAGAGTAAACAAACGCCAAGGTGTTCGCAATAAACAACTCATTCCATTGCAAATAAGACAACACGCCGCGCCGTCCCAACTGCCTCATTTTCTATTAGCAATTAGTTCTATTAACATTGGGAATCCCCATGGGATCCCCGTTAAATGTGAGCCCTATAATTTATTTATGACTCATCTTAAAACAATCGTTCTTGTTCGTTAAGCGTTTATGATATTGTATTCTGTGAGATAAATATCAACATGCAAACATAGTTAACTATCTGTTGTTAATTTTCATGGAAACTTATTTTCATATTTTTTTTATACAACGTTGGGAGACATACAAGCATACGGCCCACCTGATGTAAAGCGGCTACCGTAGAAACGCTAGCACAACATCAAGTATCACTGACGCGTTGCCACTTTTGCTGACAACACAGCAATACCTTAGGAGCTTACTGGTAACCACACTCATATTTATAATCGAAACATTGACATACAAATAATTATATCTAATTATAATACGAAAACATCTATATATACAGTGTTATCTATTGACTATATATCGTTACGTTTCACGACAATATATTTCTATAATCGAGACCTTGACATCTAAATAAACATATCTAGGTAAATAAAAACAGCAACTACATGCGTACTGTTTGTACAGATTTGCGGAAACTCCCGAACATAGATACTCGTATTCTTACAGAAATCTCGCATATATTTAAATACCTAAATAAGTGAGATGTTTAAGAAAATGCCCCGTCTCGTTCGATTTCTCTGTTCTAACTTTTTAAGAGAGATAGTGCGCATTAAAGCCGGTCTGGATAGTACATCCAACTCATAGAAAAGCAGCCAAATAACAAATCCCTGGTGGGTTGTTGTGTTCCTACGTGTGAGTGAGGTCTCCAGTGAGTTCCTATAGAGTTGCTGTGTTAGCAGCAGAGGTGGCATAGCGCGAAGCCTATATAAAATAAACTAACCTAACTCCCAGCCATGGAAAATCATAGACAAGTTACAAAGACTTCTATGTATAGTCTTTGACAAGGTATAAATCAGTTTCTACACGACACTGCAGCGCTGTATTATAAACAATAGACAAAGATAATTAAGATAAATTAATAATAACTCTTCATAACACTTGACTTCACCACGGATACCATGTTATTTAAGCACACTTTTTGACGATTCCCAGAAGAAGAAAAAAAGAAAAATCTAATTTTCTAAATAATAAAATCAAAACCGCATTTAACCCTAATATATTTTAACACGGTATATTGCATATTATCTATACACTTATGATATATAATTCACGACAAATTACTTTCTTGGCTTGAATAATAATATAGCTAGATAACTGTGGGGTATGCAGAGATACTTATTTTTTTTTTTTGAGTAAACTCGCGTTGTACTAATGACTACTATGTAGATAAACTTAAAAAGCATACGACCTGAATACGAAATTTGATCCAAATCGTTATAATTGGTTGCGAAATACACTATTTGCGAATGTTTGCGAGATGCTATTTTGAAGTTGTAGTATTTAGAAGGTACCTAATAAATATTTTATTACACGCTCTGTTCCAAATGTTCCAATAAAATTACCCTGATGAATTGTCGTGTTCATGCGAGATTATAATGACACAGGCAATTGACGAGCTTGGTGGCGCAGTGGTGAAGCGCGCTGTTACGCTACTTTGAGACCAAAGCACGTGGGTTCGATTCCTACACAGGACAAAATGCCTTGGTCTGGGTGTTATTAAGAGAGGTAGGATGCATCAAAGCAGCTCCTCTGGGGAAGTACATCCACCTCACAGAATAAGAGCAGTCAAATATCAACTCCGTAGAGGATTGTTGTGTTCCTGCGTGTGAGTGAGGTTTCCAGTAAGTTCCTATAGAGTTGCTGTGTTAGCAGCAGAGGTGGCATCGCGCGAGTAATACCTAATGTATTGCAAGCGTTTATACGTTTATAGGCTACGGTAACCGCTTTACATCAGGTGGGCCGTATGCTTGTATGCCTCCCGAAGTTGTATATAAAAAAAGAGGGAGAAAGGTTCTAGAAAACCAGTGAGAAATTACTGCCGTGTAATTGAAGCGTTCGTAACCACGATAAACTTTTACAACGAAATCTTTAAAGTGGTTCTGTTGAGAATAAAAATAACTAGTACGTACCCTAATTAAAATCGTAACCCTAATAAGATTACTCACGTGGCTGTCTGTCAGTGTGTAACAGGCGTCTGTCTTTGAAAGTAGTAGACATATAACCGTCGTATTGTGCACAGTTCACATATATTAGTAAAAGTGTCACAAAAATAATGTGTATTTCAAGGGAGTTAATAAAGTGAGTTATTTTTCAGAAAGATGTCATGTACAGTATCTTATGAGCATAAGTGCTTAACGAGTACATGACGGGTGGTTTTTGAGTAGTATTACTACCAACCTTAACTCATCCCACTACAGGGATACGGGTCTCCCTTCAACTGAAAAGAGTTTAGAGCATACACCATCACGCTGCTCAACTGCGGATTGGTGGAGGCCAGTATTTTCGAGCCGCCCGAAGATCATTGACTTAGCTTAACGACTGTCATTTGTTGGCAACAGCTCAGACCGAGGACCTAATATGCTCTCCGAAGTATGCTGAAGCTCAAGATAGATAAACCCATCCATAAATAGGCTGCAGTTGACGTTGTATAACCTAAATATATGAAGTATATTTACCTATACTTTACAGGAGACTGTAGGGACCAAACGTAATTAATGGATCTCGAGAAAAATTTCAAATACTTTTTTCCTTATTCATCTTACTTAGACCCACTCGTCCTTAAGAATCTCACTTGACCTGCTTATTTTAGGCCAAGTAATCCAGTTCTAATAAATTGGCAGGGTCCGCTACCTAAGCTTAAGGATATGGACTTCTTTTATTGACCTTCCCAACCCAGAGAAACAAAAATCAGACCTTTATTAGATAAGGTTAGACCTTTATTTCGAAATAAAATTTATTGCACGTGCGAATTTCCTCACGATGTTTCCCTTCGTAAGCATAAAGCAGAAAGCATAATTACAAATATGTACACAATTTCTATTTATCTATAACTTCACCCTAAGTCCCTTACGGGGTAGGCTGATAAAACCGCGCGCCACATGACTCGGTCCTTACACACTTCACTCGTTTCTTTAACATTCATAGTCCTTCTCATGCATGTTCGCCGGTTTCTAAGTATATACTACGAAAACACGAATTTAACATGCCAGAATTCGAACTGAAGAGCAGTTAGTCAATATAACCAGTTCCAGTTGATAACCACTGGGCAATCTCCGCTCATATCTAAATAGAACAAGTATGACTGAACATTGATGAATTCCAAGTCTATGGAATACATAGATTGTTCATTCTATTCTAAATTCCAGGTACGTAACCAAGTGCCTATCCAGTAAAAAAGCAATAAGGGAGAGCAAGGGGCTGCTGTGATTTGCACAGTCATTGCCTTGATGAAAAAAAAATCTCGTAAGGTTTTTAGGGCGCTTACGAACTTGCAACTCACTACCCCGATTTGGTCACTTTAATACGCCATCGCTTTACATTACGAAGACCGTTTGGCCTGTTGCGTGCATACCTACAGGCTAGCAATTAATACAATGTCTGTATATTATAGGATAACTATAATTATATGACTAGTAAGTATCTGATTACTATTATCAGACGCTAGACATTCTCATGTGTACCTAGTGTACCCTAACAACAAACTAAAGAGGCTCGCGACATCTATCTTTATCTTCTATATATATATATATAGAATATATATATATATATATATATATATATATATATATATATACTAACTTTTACCCGCGGCTTCGCTCGCATTGATAATATATATTAATAAAAAGTATCCTATTTTATTTCTGATACCTCCAAGTACACATATTGTACAAAGTTTCATGATGATCGGTTGAGTAGTTTTCGCGTGAAAGCGTAACAAACAAACGGAGATTCACATTTATAATATTAGTAGGACAAAACACCATTTATAACTCAAGAACGGCTGGACCGATTTTTATGATTTTTGTGTCTTTAGATTTGTCTTTGTCCGGAATAGGATAATAAGTATTAAAACATGGCAAAAATAACAAAAAAAATATATAAAGTAAATTCTATTTCTCATACATTTTATATGAAACCTTTTTTATGATGTCATGTATGATGATGTAAAGAAAATCGCGGATTCTGATTTATGTATGTTACGGTTCCATACCTTAACTACGAAACGTTATAACTAAGGTTCCGCTGTCTGTCCGTTAAATTTTCTTTTCGATTGTCTGTCATAAGTCTTTCACAGAGTAGTAGGTATATTTTAAATATTGAGTACTATCGCCATAAATGAAATGATCGCCATAAATAAAAATGTTAAAATTCAAGGTATCTACATACGAGAACGTGTTTTTTATACACAGTGGTATGGAAACCATCGTCGTCTTATTTGCACTTGGCCAGATTATTTACCTGTAGCAAACACCCATCCAGTTGGAGGCCGTGAAGATCATTCCCTAACTTCGCTACTGTATTCATGGAATCTGTCAATACATTTATAAGAGCTACGTCTATGCAAAATTTCAAGGCTGATAGATTAACGGGAAGTACCTATTAACAGTCACCAACTAATTCAAGACCGTGCAGAGAGTTCAAGGCTTAAAGCATGTAAGTATCCCAATCCAGCTATTGAATGAACAAACAGTTGCTTAATTTACATAATCTGATTCTAGAAATTCTAGTAATTAATTGCTAATTAATTACCTAACAAGACCAGCCTTTATGCCAAATTTCAAGGTTCTAGCTAGCTCAACGGGAAGTGCTCTTAGTGATCAACTGTGAGGCAGTAAGTGTGCATCGAAATGGATATTTTTTTAGCTTCTTTTTGTAGGAAATCAAGAAACTTGATTTTTTAAAACTTTTATGCGGTCGTAGTCGTAGTCCTAGTTTGTAGGTAAATATGACTCGAATGATATGACGTTTTATCTCTAACATACTTCTCGAGCTCAAATCTGACTTACATGCACATCTTATGGTTAGCCTTTTAAATCTTGCTGACATTAGTAGGTACTCGTAAAAAGAGAAATATTTTGTACAACTACATAGAACAAGATATTATTTATTATACTTATAAGGTATAATAAAATTAAGTATAATAAATTATGTACCTATATTAAATTAGGGGTTAGGGAAATATTGAGCATGTAATGGTGATGTAAGAGAATTGGTCTGAACGACAGTACCAGTGTTAAGAAAAGTCTTACACCGTTGATTCGGATATATTGAAACAGATATACAGTCATAAATTGGAATGGTGATGTAAGAGAATTGGTCTGAACGACAGTACCAGTGTTAAGAAAAGTCTTACACCGTTGATTCGGATATATTGAAACAGATATACAGTCATAAATTGGAAGGATATAGAGACCGAAGTCTTCTTCGATATCACGTACCACGACCAGACTGTTCGTGTTTTATCAGAAGGTAGTGTCAGGACCCCATTAAGGAAATAACCCATGGTGAACCGACTATTTAGTAGTTTCTACAGGAGCCCCAGAAACCGTTGTGAGTGCATGTACAGGGCTATGTATATTAAATAAGCGCGATGTTTAAGTGCCGCGTTTTTTGACGCCCAGTACTCTCTGCCTACTCCTTGGGATAGGCATAAAATATATGAACAACAGATAAGGGGAATATTTATATATTATTATTACGTATTGAAACGTACTACGACTAATTGGCTGAAACCTATGGTGTAAGAATTTGTTATTAACCCTTTGACCGCCATATTCGGCTTTATTTGACAAGCAAAATTTTGCTCTGTACGCTATCATCGGTAATGGAAAGATATTAAATAATTGTTTCCAGTACTATAGTATTAATAAGATACCCTTACTATTAGTGTAAGAAACACATTAAAATTAGTTGTGCCTATTTAGATATTAGATATTAAGAAATAAGACATCAATTCATAAAAAATGTATGATTTTCCTCGCTACAGTTTACTGCGATCGACAGCTTGTCATTCGCCCCGGCTTTCTTGAGCTGTAACTTGGATCGCTAAGTAAATAATCAATTAAATCTATAGTTAAAGTGATTGATTCATATTAAAATCTATATTTGTTTATTCACTCACACCGTGGCTATGTGCGATTTATATGGTAATAATATCAGTAAATTGGTAAGACGTGTGTGCCAGACCAAGTAAACCGTAAGAAAATGTAGAACAGGATTTTATATTATTGACTTTTCAAAAATACTTGTTTAATTTATTCTAAATAGTTTAGAAATTATTACTATTTCAACTTTATTTTAATATAGGGTCATAGGCTCTCTAAGCGTATTTTACCGCCTTTACCATGGCGAGTGCTCTGAAGAACTGTTTTCCCTTATCCCACCCTCCCCCTTCCGTCATAGAACCGCACGTGCGGGCTTGCGATGTCATCGTTCCACTGTTGAGAATATCTCTTCGCGTACCAAATAGTTCGGCAACTCCTATCTTTGTCGTACCATTAAAAAGTGGAACGCCTTGCCTGCACATGTGTTCCCTTCTTCCTACAATATGGCATCCTTCAAACGAAGCGTGAAGAAGCATCTTGCGGTTCAGTATGGCAGCGTCAACTGACAGGATACGGTGTAGTATTTTGTCAATTGCAGTTGCGATTTAGGCTCCTCTTTTGCTTACCATCAAGCAAAGAGGAGCCACTATGCTGAACTAATATAAAAAAAATATATATAAACTTTTCATTTTTCTTTTATTTTTTTAAATTGCGAAAACATTATTCCAAACAGAGCAAAAGCTCTCCTATATAGTTAGATGTAATGTGTTTTTATTCAAATTCAAAAAATATTTGGCCAAACAATCACAGGTAGAGTAGAAAAATTATAACTACTTATTACCTATATACAATAATATAGTCATTTAATTTTATTGTCAGTGTATTATGACTTTGGTTGATTTTGTTTTCTTTTAAGTTATTATGTCTGTATTATGACTACAAGGATGATAAAAATCTACTTAGCTGATTTGTTAAGACCATATTTTTTGAAGAGACATGATGTCTCATTCCACATTTAGAGAAACTCTCGGTCTGGTACAGTGATGTAACGATCATGCTTACCTCTATATAGCCTTCTCTTTTGCCTGTTTTTCTTCACCTAAATGTCAACGGAACTGTTTTCATTTATTGCGCATGAGCATGATTGACATGACAATGTCGTTATTCGAAGAGTGAGAAATTGTTGCCATATTTAAAGAAGAAAAAGAGAGAGACGTCAACGTCAACGTCAAATGGAAAAATTAAAGTTTCAAAAACTATAAACGCTACTGTACGTACCTATTCTATCAATAACATTATCACGCAAACCTAAAATAAAATGAAACTATGATCTCATGTCGTGCTTGACTCACTACATTTTTTCTTTCATTAAATAGTCACATAGTACTTTCTTATACACTAAAACAACTGATGTGGAATTTTCTTCAGTGCATTATAAATTTTAGAAGAAATGCAGCAGTCCCCGTTCGAGAATATATTTAATATTATAGGCGGTATAGCGGAGGGCAATGAAAAGCCTATGAAACATGGCTTTTATAATGCTTTCGCTTTATTTATACTAACTTTATGCTGTGCTGCAGTTTATGTCTTGTTTCTGATATTAGAGCCATTCTTCAAGCCCTTGTTTTGGGCTCTTCTAGTTGGTTCTATACTGCACCCTTTCAAGTACAGACTTTCTCAAAAATTGAAGACATGGTTTGAAGATCTAGAGAAGACCAGCACATCTGTGATATATGGTTTAATGGTTATACCAGTAAATGTAGTTAATTATGCATCAGACACCGTTGGGCTTCAGTTCAGAGAACATTATAAGGTGAGAATTTTGTTACCGATTTATTAGCTGCCTACTCTTTAATCAGTTTTATATCATGCACTCTCAGTAGTGATGTAAAAATGCAATTTGTTGGCCCTTGGTTTTCTGTCTAGCTCATACATTAGCCTAAAATTAAAATAATTTGTGTTGAATGTTAACCAAAAATAAAAACGTGATTTAAATTTATTGAATGTAGTAAATATCTTTGCCTCGGATTGTTAAATATTATTATTTTGTAGTCATTAAGTAAAGTACAAATATATAGGTATTGTATAATGTCAACAGTAACAATGAAATTAATTTTATCAATGACTAAACTTCATAATTAGGAATTTGCATTGTCTGTGTATTATGTACATAGTAACCAATATACTGAATAAGTTAATTCATAATTTAGTGTTTAATTCTTCTGTTGTAGGTTTGCACTGCTTTGTTTTATTCGTCCTAGTTGTTGTTCTTGTTAACAAAACAAAAACTTTAATAAAAACATTTAAGGTTCTAATTAGAACACCTTTTATTTCATTCCATGAAAAAATTTATAACCATTTGGCCATAGAATTAGCAACTAAGAATTGAAGCAGCCCATCTAGGGAAGTACTTTAACATCATAGATTTCTCCACCTCCCAAAAAACTGCAGCCCAATTACAACTCTGAAGGATTGTTATATTTCTGCGACTGAGCAGGCGTTCCAGTAAACTCCTAGCACTAACGGTAGTAATGTACATATTATACTTCCTGCATTGCAAGCATTCATAGGCTACAGCCGTGCTTCCGAAAGTCCTCTATATGCAACAAGCAAGGGTTCCATCAGATTTAACCCTTCGAAACCCGGGTGGTCATATACGACCGCGAAATGTATGGGAAAACGTATATATCGGGTTCTGACTGTTTAATCATTAGTGGTTCTATGGAGATTTGAAAATATATAGGCAAGGATTGCAAATCTCTGGGCTACAGTAAACACTTCACATCAACTGGGCCTTGTAAACATCCCGATATTGTATAAAAAAAACTTGGAATAATAATTTGTGTGAAACGTTTTTATTGATTTCAGACCGTGCTAGGGCTCCTGTCAGCAATATTCGTGTTACCATGGCTGTACAGTTCGGTGCCGAGAAGCTTTTCCTGCCTCTTCTGGCAGTTGTGCAGTTTCATCAGTTTTTCAACCACTATGCTTATCAGCTTATGCAGTTCTTATATTGTGAGTATAAATTTATACTACATTAATTAAACTCATTCAAATTCATAAAGTTTTTTGTAATATGCAAGAGGAAATGTATGTAAAATTACAGCAATTGTTTGTGCCTTTGAACAAGTAATATAATCCCAAACAAAGTGACTTAAGACTTAATGCTTAATACTATATAAAGGTAAGTTAGGGATTGTCCATTTAAGTAAAATGAGGATAATGGTGCTGATTGTGCAACCAACCAAATTATAGTGCAATAATATTATTAAGTAATCTTCTGTACAATTGTGTTATCCTAAAAAATTGTACCTGAAATGAATCACAATGTTATTAAGATGCTACCACTGAAAAATAAGGGATTGGACAACATTTCAGAAAGTGAATTAAATCATCTGAAATCTATTAAGTGAAATCAATATTCATCATCATGAAAAATTATGAAAAATAGACTTTTTTATTGATAAACCTTTTAATAACCCAATACTATATTTTAAGATTTATTTATTTAAAAATACTGTGTAATATATGCAGTGTGATGTCATTTGTAAGTAAACAAAGTACCAGCCTCAAGCCATTTCTTTACAAAATGCTCCATCCTTTTCCCCCTTATGATGTGAATTTTGAAAAATCTTATCACTACCGCCTGATCCACATTCAATTATTAAGTTGTTACTAAATTAATTCCTGAGAATGTGTAAAAGGTTGACTACTTATTTGTCTATGGAATTTGAATTTAGGATATAGTATGCATAGTGTAATTAATTGTCATGTATATACTTGTATGTATACATATGTAATCATTAAAAGGGAACACTAATTTAGTAATAATTAATTAACACTTTATTAAGCATAATCACCACACATACAGAACCAGCATTGATCATATACTGACATAGAGGATCCAGAAAAGTAAATAAAAATAGGGTTGTGTAGCAATCAATGGATAGTGCGTTTAACAATATATTGAAATGTTGTTTTATTTTGTTCAAATTATTGAAATGGGTGAGATACTTTTCTAGGCGACCTTCAGCAAATGGAAAGGCATGGCACTAAACAAAGATAGGGTTCAAAAAGCAAAGTTTATGTAAGGCGCCAGCCATACACTTTCTATAATATTGCTCCGAATAGTCCAGCGATGCCTGGTTATTTATTCTTAAGGAGAGTAGCAAGAAAACCATTTGAAATCCGATTAATGTTTTAATACTTTTAGGGTCAGGTGTAATAAATTACTGTTAACTAAAATTCAACTAAAAACAAGATTATAAATATAAAACTAAGTTAGTGAGGTTAGTTGAGTACAATGGCTTATATTAAAACTTACTGCACCCCTATATTCATCTAGAAGCAAACTATTTCTTAGGTAAGGCGATGAATTCAGATAATAAATGTTCCAAGAGAAAATCTAAGGTTCAGTCCAGTCACTAAGGTTGCAAGTTACTATAAGTTCAAATTACTAAAGATTGACTCTTTAGTAATCAAGTTACTATGGGTCGAGTTGGACTCCAATAAAAATTTAACAAAATCTACAGTGGACCAGGGCATCCAATGTCATAAAAATAAGAAAATGTACGATACTGGACGGCTGTGGCGCGCCGTCCTAAACCACGACGCCATACATAATTCCCATGCACGGACGGGCCTTCGCCGTGCGATTCTGAATTCCAAAGTAAAATTTCAAGTCTTAGGAAAATGCTGTTTTCAGCTGTAAAGAAATACACTTTATTAGAAACTTAGACAATTACACGTCGAAAGATGTGCACGTGTTTGGTACAAGACCGCTCTCACCATTTTCTTGGAAATTATGCAATTTATATGGCAATCACCAAATCCATCGTCTAGGCAGCCGATTCCAAAACGTCAAAATTAATTTTAATCGCCATGTCGTGGCGAAACTGGACCTGAAAGTAACAAATGTCAGAGTGCAAATTTTTCTTTTTTAGGGTTCCGTACCCAAAGGGTAAAACGGAACCCTATTACTGAGGCTCCGCTGTCCGTCCGTCCGTCTGTCACCAGGCTGTATCTCTTGAACCGTGATGGTTAGACAGTTGAAATTTTCACAGATGATGTATTTCTGTTGCCGCTATAACAACAAATACTAAAATAAAATTATAAAATTATAAAAATTATAAATAGAATAAAATAAATATTTAAGGGGACTTCCATACAACAAACGTGATTTTTTTGCTCATTTTTGCTTGATATTGATAACGGCAACAGGTAGACGCTTGAAATATTCACAGAATATTTAGTTATATATTCACTTTAAGAATAAATAATTAAATTAAAATAAAATAAATATTTAAGGGGGGTGGTACGGAACCCTTCGTGCGCGAGTCCGACTCGCACTTGACCGATTTTAAAAATTAACTTTCTCGCCGAGGGCAAAGGGTTTTAGCTCATACAGCCAAGTCATCCTCAGAAATTCCATGTGGTGAGAAAAATACTCGTCACAATATATATAAGCTTAGCGAGGTTGCGAGGAGCACAATATATAAGACTAAGAATACCTGTAGAAATACTCTTTCGTTTTGACCATAATTTTAGGTATACCTGAACCCATATATATGGTATATATATTATAACTAGCTGCACCCTGCGGCTTCATTGGCGCGTATCCCATTATCCCGTGGGTACAACTTTTTCATACATTATTTAATTTCAGCTTTTAAGGGTCATAACATGATGTTGTGTAGCCTATTACCTTCCTCAAGAATTTGGCTATCAAATGCTTATTTTTTTTTTACTTTAATCTTTAATATATAGGGTAGAGGTATGTCGCATCAAAGCAGTCCGTCTGGGGAAGTACCTCCACCTCACAGAAAACCGCAGCCAAATAACAACTCCATTGAGGTTTGTTGTGGTCCTGCGAGTGAGTGAGTTCACCAGTAAGCTCCCAAGGAGTTGCTGTGTAAGCAGCAGAGGAGGCATCGCGCGAGTGATACTTAATATATCGCAAGCGTTAATAGGCTACGGTACCCGCTTTACATTAGGTGGGCCGCATGCTTGCATGCCTCCCGACGTAGTATAAAAAATCGGCCAAGTGCGAGTCGGACTCGCGCACGAAGGGTTCCGTACCATTATCTATAAAAACGGCAAAAAAAATCACGTTTGTTGTATGGGAGCCCCCTTAAATATTTATTTTATTCTATTTTTTAGTATTTGTTGTTATAGCGGCAACAGAAATACATCATCTGTGAAAATTTCAACTGTCTAACTATCACCGTTCATGAGATACAGCCTGGTGACAGACGGACGGACGGACGGACGGACAGCGGAGCCTCAGTAATAGGGTTCCGTTTTACCCCTTTGGGTACGGAACCCTAAAAAACCAGGCCTAAAAAAGTGTTTCCTTTTTAAAAAAATCCTTTAGTGACATTTTTACCAGACACTTGTAGGCAAGGATCCCTACGACTTGAACATCTTTAGGTGAATTCATTTGTAATATAATAAATAACGAGTTTCGTAACTATAAAGCTAACCAAGGTTCTTGTGTTAAAATTTAAAACAATGAGTTTGATTCTCCAGTGTCTATTTTTAATATTCGTTCAACTTATAATTTTCCGACATGACTAGTTTAAAAACAACAAATTTAGCCAAGGTTGTGTTAAAAATTTAAACAATGACTGTTTCAAATTCCAATTAGTTTGAATATTCGCTTAATTCGCCTCTGTACTATCTTTACTATACACTGTAACTGTTTGTATTTATATGTGCAATAAAGAAAGAATTAATTTGTTATATTATAAGCATGGCGTCTATTTACTATAGTTAAATAGAATCAAAGAGTTGGCGATCGTAGTTTAGACTTTATTTATTTGTAATAGAATCTAGAGCAGCCTGTACACTAAGTAAGTAATACATACATACTTGTTACTAGAGACTTGTTAAATAGTGAACTAACTTGAGAATGTGAGCGTGAGAAATAAATGTAATTCAATAATTACTTTGGTTAATGTACTGTTTACATATTTAATATAACGTCGTAAGGCAATACGACCCACCTGATGTGAAGCAGTTCCCAGCCTTGAACGCTTGCATTACATTAAGTATCACTCAAGCGATGCCAATTCTGTTGCTAACTTCTCACAGCAAATCCTTAGGATTTTACTGATAACCTCACTAGAGGGTTGTTGTGTTCTAATGCGCGTACATGACAAATAACACTGGGCAAGTAAATAAGATTGAAAACATACGAGAAGCGTACTGCCCAAAGGTAATGACCATATCTCGCGCGAACTGTTGCAATTAACAAGACCTAACAGCCACCCACGCCTTGCTGCACTGCAAGGAGGTGGCAACTCAACGGTCTCCTATCCTTGGTAATCCAACTGACCACCGGGAAACCCGCAGTATCATCAGAAAGCTGCGGGTTTTCCTTAAGGAGCTCAACTGGCATTAAAGCATTAAGAACCCACTCGCTCGCAAAACGGACGCCTATGGCACCTGCTTGCAGTAAATTGACATCCAGACCTTTACAACATCATAAATGGGGCACTCATGTTGTTGAAAAGGCCTGGATAGCATTTTTATTCGGTTATAGATATAGATGTCTTTAGATTATAAAAGGAGGGCTCGTAGACTGACATGGCTGTCCTCCATGCTTTTATATTATCGTCATAGAGATCATAGTTGGAATGCAGTTTAATATGACAAATTTAATCACCTTCACATTTTGTGAGTTCTGAGTGTGAGTTATTATTAAATGTAATTTGTTTTTATACAAATTACATTTAATGCAGCCCTTTGTTCCTTCTTAAAATCACTATAAAGGTCGATATTTTGGTAAACAATATTTGAAACTTTAGGTTTTCCTTTTGCGCACGAAATAATAATAATTACCCCACAGCTTGTGGCGAGCTGTTGGTGCGTAACGACACCATGGGTACCGGAGCGCTCCAGAGAGTCGATCAGGGCCTTCGTCGTCGGCGTGTTTTCGTCGGTCGGTTAAAAGTGGAAGGCCCGCAGGACTCTCAACTCTGGCTTGCCTTCATTGGCCGTCCAGAGATGAGTCGATAAAGCATATCGCTCTATCCAGTGATATCCTCCAGGGGTGGAAGTACGTAAAGGGCATAATGCTACGAGTAACTTCGGAGAAAGCCCAGCGCACCTCTAGACACCCCTGAGTCACTCACACTGGTATTGTCCCCGGCCGACTTTCTCTGGCATGTCGGAGGTCCATCCAGTTAGTGACAAGTCACCGTCTGACGAAAGTAACACTCAGATATGATAGTTATGGCTGGTGCCTCTCTTCTGCAATAGCCCAATATACTAATAATCCCTCCAAACCTCATTAAAATAGACTAATAATTTCGTACACAATTCGCAATAGTATCAATACCTGTGGAGACCTGTTCATTAAAATATTATTCCATAGATATTCTCAGCGGAGGGTCTCGGTGGGTGTACAACATAACATTAATCTTCTCAAAGGGGCCTCTACGCGTTGGATCCACATTTCCGCGCACGCCTACTAAATGACCAGGATTAAAACCAGTGAAATAAGATCAGATAATAATAATAATAAATCATTTATTTTCTTAATAAATCATTCATAACACATACGTCATTGGGGTATCCTTTTAAGTAATTAAAAATATTTGTGTTGTGACACCCCACTCTTACTTAACTAATTTACATTACAAGTACATAACTAAATTACATTCCACTTACCCTATAAGCAGGGTGTAAGAAATCTTGCATAGTTGTGTGTTTATGTTTGTGTTGTGCGAGTGGAGTATGTATGAGTGAGAAAGAACTCGTGTTTGTAATGATATAGTATACTAGCAGTGCCCGCGATCGTCCGCGGGAAATTTAACAGAAAAGTTATTGTTCAATTATAATTTTATTTATTTGATTTGATAATAAGTACCTAAATAAGCTGAGTGTATTAGGTACTTCGTCCGCGCGGCATAGCTATTTTTTTATTATTTATTTATATTAATAAAAAATTCTAAAATAGAAGTAGCCTAAGTTACTCCTTATTACATCAGCTATCTGCCAGTGAAAGTGAAAAAAACAAACACAGAGACAAAAATTGTAAAAATATTTATTTTGCTATATGTACCGTGTGTATACATCCATATGCATTTAGTAAAAAGCGGTTATTTTAATATTAGAAACAGACGCTCCAATTTTATGTATAGATGAATAACTTATTTTGCGTTCAGATACGAGTATATACTTATTTCTTTTAGTTTTTAGCTTACGAAAGAAGCGAGTGAAAGCTAAATTGTAAATTATATAAATACTTATTATCGAATGTCATTTACAGACATTGACCGTCGTCCTGGCGTATGTAATAAGCGTGTACACCCTGTGGACTCCTCAACGGGCTGGGATGTTCAGGATAAGCTCCCAAGTGATGTGGTTGGTCATCACCAGTTTCCTGGCCAGTCTCTGCGGCTCCTACCAAGTGTGGATGTTTGTGGTGCTTCAAGCTATATGCATCACCGGGTTTGCTCTTGAAGTATTGGATGTACACAGGAAGCTTTTGTTGAAAGGTTGGTAGTGGGTTAGTATTTGTAATTTGTGCTAAGCAACCTACCTGACGAGCTCGGTGGTGCAGCGGTTAATAACGCTACTTTGACACCAATCCTCGGGGTTCGAATCCCATACAGGACAAACACTTGTGTGCGTGAACATGTCTGTTTGTCTTGGTCTGCTGGGTGTTTTAAAAGAGTAGGAAGCATCAAAGCTGCCCGTCTAGGGAAGTACCTCATACAAAACCGTAGCCAATTTACTCCACCAGGTGGTCACCAGTAAGCTCCTAAGGTGTAGCTGTGTTAGCAGCAGAGGTGGCATCGCGCGGGTGGTAATCGATATATTACAAGCTTTCATAGGCTACGGTAATGGTTTTAAGGTTGGATGCCTCCCGATGTTATATAAAAAAAATACCTATTTGTACTTTTTTCTCTGACCTAAGATGGATGGATAGGATGCTAACAAGCAGACAGTTCACCTGATGTCAAGTAGTTACGTAGTTTGTGAACGTTTACAATACAAGAAGTGTCGCCCGCGTCGCTAACACAACATCCCAGGCGCTTACTGAAAATCTCACTCACTCGCAGGAACACAATAATTCTCCAAGGAATTGTTATTTATAATTCTAAACTTTCACGCTTGTTTACAGTATTATTGTAGGTACGGGACTTACCGAGTTTTATTTTTATATTTCCCCGATATTTGGGCGACGTTGCAGACATGCCATGACAGCCATGGTCACAGGATGACTTGAGCCGGCGAGTAGATAAAGCCGTTAAGGGCAGACATATCTGTCTACTCTCTTTCGACGTCGCTTATTACTCGGCAAACGGATGTCAATCACTGGATTGAGCTGCTTAATCCCAAGATACTCTCAACTGGACGACGCTTCATACCGCGATTAGTCAGGGAAGCGATTCAAATAAAAAAGCATCATAATTTCAATCGGGAAGACGGTTTCAAGTTATCGAGAACTTGGAACCCCGTTGTCAAGTTATGCAAACGTTATGTGCGAGCTTCGAATAGCAATCTCCAACACGACACCGTGAGTGTAGTGTGTAAGGCGCCGAATAATAAGCGACGCAGTAAGAGGGTAGATAGATATGTCTGCCCTTAACGGTTTTATCTAATCGCCGGCTCCAGTCTTCAGTCATCCCGTGACCATGGCGTCTGCAACATCGCCGAAATATCGAGGAAATATAAAAATAAATCGCGGTAAGTCCCGTACCTACCATTAAATTGTTATTTAGCTACGATATTTTGTGAGGCGAAGGTACTTCCTCAACTGAGCTCGTACGATGCGTTCTACCTTTCTTACATCAGAGTCTCGTTTATTGGTAAGCAGGGTACGCCATATGCAGGTGAGGTCACTGCAATGATGGTCAGTCACCCCCAGCCAGCCTTATTTTTCGCTACCTATCTCGTGTTGAAATACGATAATTTATAAAGAAACTGCTCAAATTAATATAGTAACTAAGGAAGAACACTTTCTTATCCAGATCCTGATGCTTCGATGGTTAGTGCTTTACACCAAGTACTAAAAAATGGACATCGCGAAGATACCCTAAAACGTATTGAGGAAATGCCCCCAGAAATCACTCACTCTAGTACAAGCGAACCAGAATCCACGCCAGAGAAAGATACACCTTCTCCCGTTACCCCAGAGTCTACAATTAAACGAGGCAGTTGGACAGGCAGTGATGTGCAAAGTTCTCCTAGACACGCCAAAAAATTGTATAAAACTAAAACTTTATCGGATCTTCCTTTGGATACAAAAAATAAGTCAGCGTACGAGAATAGACTAATGGCAGCGTTCAGACAGAGATCTCTCGACGAGAACTACATAAGAAATAACTTTAACAGTGATGAAGAAACAGCGTTGTATTTCAAACTACTGTTCTTTGGATGTTTGTGTATGCTTGTATGGAAGCATATATGGCTGCTACCTGTCATGCTTTTCTTCCTGGCCATACATGTGCTGAAATGGATGCTGGAGTACTTCGGTGTGTGGTTATTCTTAGAGAATCATTACAATAATATTAAGGGGAAGATGAAAAACTGGTGGAGACAAAGGTAAGTTTTTAAGTAGAATATTATAATGCATTATACATATTTCACATTGTAAAACACACACTCAAATGTGTAAGCAACATGTGATCATTTGAATTTTCTCTCTCATTTCGACCGCGTTTCTCTTACTTTCATGCTCTCTCTGCCAAATCAGTTGAGATCAGCATGCGTTTTGCATACTTAGCGTTATTCCATATATAATATTTTTTTATTATTTGTGCTTTCTGTCTTAAGCTAATAATAATTAACTCTATATATTTAATCAGAAGAAATTTGTAGGATTAGGAAGTTTTGGAAGTCAATTCCAAAACATCCTACTCCTACAAATTTCTTCTGATTAAATTCGTTGTGAGTTCCAAGGCAGCTGTAGTTTAACCCCCGGGACAGCAATGAACTTCACTGTTCATTGCCTTTTTGTGGTCGTCGCTGTTAATTCTGGCTACACACGAGACACAGTGGTGGTTATGAGTGGTGGGCTTGTCCCGTTATATATATACTGTAGTACAAACTAAGAGCAGTGATAGCCCAGTGTATAAGGAACCGGCCTATTGAGCAACAGGTCCACGGTTCGAATCCTGGCATATACCACTTAATTCGTATTTTCGGATTTATTGTACATTGTAATTAACACTTGCTCGGCGGTGATGGAAAACATCGAGAGAAAACCCGCACGTTCAAGAAATTATATTTCGATAGACGTGTGACCTAACCTAAGAAAAACTGGTCTTCCCTCTGGGTTATCCACAACCCCGAGGGAAAACCAGAGCTTTCTTAAGTTATGCCATGAAGCGACTGCCGTCAGACCTGGAGGTTTCAATGTCAATCAGTATCTTCGCCCAATTTTTTATGTAGCAGTAAATAAGTGGGTATCTCACGTTCGACATTTTCATATTCTATTCAACAAAATTATTTTAAAGTGCTCATATTTTCTTATTAATGTATTTCTTAATGTTCCGACAAACTCTCGACAAACATCGCGTTTCTGTAAGCATGTCGAATATTTTTCCTTTTTTTTATACAACGTAGGAAGGCATACAAGTATACGGCCTACTTGATGATGTATTTACCGTAGCCGTGGACGTTTGTAATACATTATGTATCACTTGTACGAAGCAACCTCTGCTGCTAACACATCAACGCCTTTAAGGAGCTTACTTGTGTCTTCACTCGTAGGAAGGAACATAAACCTCAAGGGAGTTGTTATTTTGCTGCGGTTTTATGGGGAGGTACTTCGTACCTCTCAAACAACTAGAGCAAGACAAATGGTCATTTTCATGTACACAAAATGTTTATCCAGTGTCGGAATCGAACCCACAAACCTTGTTAAAGTAGCATGACTAACCATTCTGCCACCAAGCTTATCGAGAAATAATATATAGTTAATACATTCAGGCGTTATTTTGCAAAAGTCAAATTTACATTCAATCTTACACCTCCTTGGTGTAGTTCCGCCACCAATTAGTTCATGCGAACTAGCCGGCACCCTCCCATTACCGTTAGTAGATGCATCATGCCGTCGCTACCATGGGTGCCCCGGTAGTTTCTGCCTCGGCTGCTGCGGTCATCCTCGCGATTGCCTGCCATCTGGGATCAGCAGAAACGGCATGCACCCGTCACCATTGCTGCCCTGATAGTCGCTGTGACACGTGTTTTGTTTCTCCACGAGGCATCCTAAGGTGTAGGTGTTACTCGTTAGAATAACATGCTACAAGTGACCTATATTCTAAATGAAACGAAAAAAATTTGTTATATATTCCAAGAAAGGGCATTAGTCGCTTTTGTTCCGTCTTTTTTGAATTGTTATTATTCTGTTATGTAAGATTATTCAATTAGATCAGTCCAACTTCGAACGAGAAACCAACAAACGAATCCAACTCGGCTGGGCATCGTTCAGGAAACTTCGATACTTATTCTCATCCATGATACGTCAACGCCTTAATACTGAAGTCTTCGAACAGTGTGTTGTCAGAGAAGACACACACATACATGAAGACGACGACATATGGCCATGATAGAATCAGAAATAACGATATCCGCAGTAGAACTAAAAATAACTGACATAGCCTTAACGATAAGCAAGTTAAAGTGGCAGCGGGCCGGCCACATTTCTCGTAGAACAGAGAACCGCTGGGGAAAAAAGGCTCTCGAATGGCGTTCCGTACTGCAATACTAGTGAACGCAGCTAGTGGGACGACCTCAAGAAATTTATAGAGAGTCAATGAATGCAGTTGACTCAGGATCGAGGCGAGTATCTCTCTAGAGGGGATGCTTATGTCCGGCAGTGGACGAATACGGGCTAAAATGATGATGATGAATTATTCTTCTTAAAATTAGCTTACTGTAACAATTGCAGGGAATCCGCATTAGTACCAGCCCATATCCGCGGCATCGGTAAAATGATGTCCATTTGTAACAACAGCATGAGGGAGGTGGGCTATAGCTCCGTGGACACGGTGTCCACTATCTTCGTGATCGTCGGCCTCATCCTGTTCCTCACTGTCGCCATCATATTCATTTGTATACAGGTATGCTTAAAGTTTCATATTAGTTGTATACAAGAGGACCAGTAGGAAGCTATGGTCAAAACGAATGAGTGGGGCGGGCAGTCTCTCTTGTGTAAATGTATTTTTTTTTTCTATATTTGACGAGCTCGGTGGCTCTGTGGTTGATAACTTCTTTGACACCAACGCTCGTTCCGTGGGTTCGAGTCCCACACAGGACAAACATTTGTGTGCATGAACATGTCTGTTTGTCTTCGTCTGCGTGTGTTTTAAGGAAGATACGACGCATCAAATCAGCCCATCTGAAAGTGAAGAAGTGGAAGAAGTACTCCAACTCACAGAAAACCGTAACCAAATACCAACTCCCTGAAGGGTTGTGTATCGTGTGAGTGAAGTCACCAGTAAGCTCGTAAGTAATTGCTGTGTTAGCAGCAGAAGTGGCATCGTGCAAATGATACTTAATGTATTGCAAGCGTTCGTAGACTACGGTAACCGCTTTATATTAGGTGGGCCGTATGCTTTTATGACACCCTTTAAATCATCACTCTTTCTAGGCACTTGAAATACTTGAAATGGAGCAAAATAAAGCGCTGCTCACTGCTGGTGTCACGATAGCCCTGTCAACTTGAATCTCCCTGAAAGTTTCGGCACCGGGTGCTACAAAACCGGATTGCTTCAGTCATCTTATGGTGCTATTATATCCTATGTAGTTATGTAATGAGTAGGAAATTTGTATCACATAATGATGAGCCAACTTTAGGAAGTGCCAGCATTGTACTGTTACAATGTTCTACAATTGTTAAGTCTGTTACACAACATTTTTCTATATACAACGTTGGGAGGCATACAAGCATACGGCCCAC
Source organism: Pyralis farinalis (assembly GCA_947507595.1). NCBI lineage: Eukaryota > Metazoa > Arthropoda > Insecta > Lepidoptera > Pyralidae > Pyralis > Pyralis farinalis. The sequence continues at coordinate 10,380,980 of OX382278.1, forward strand.
GTGATGTAAATCGGTTACCGTAGCCTATGAACACTTGTAATACATCGACTATCACTCGCCCGATGGCACCTCTGCTGCTAACACTAGGAGTTGCTCTAAGGAGCTTACTGGTGACCTCACTCACACGCAAAAACACAACCCCCCCAGAGAGTTGTCGGCTGCGGTTTTCTGAGGTTGAGGTACTTCCCCGGACGAGCTGCTTTGATGCACCCTATCTCTCGCATTCCTTTTCTTATCCTAACACCAACAATTTCACATTGACTCTTTCCCACGTCATGATTGAGATCGCGGTCAGCGAACATTACGTCATTAATTAGTCTCTTGGGAACAAATTCCTAGAGCTAACTGCAATATACAGGGTGTCATTTGTGCATGAGTCAACGTTTGATGATAGATGACATTACATAAATACATACGCACGGAAACAATAGGAATGACTCATTGACTCACACTGAAACTTGAGTGTGATCACCATTTCAGATGATTTAAATATACACTTGATTATTTAGGGGAAACCTTAGTAATGAAACTGTTTGAACAATTCATGTCTATTAATAGAATATCTATGAATGATACATCATACTGAAGTGCGTTATGGTGGTTAGATCATCGTATGGAGTAACGTGATAGGCTCGGTGGCAGAGTGGTTTGCAAACGGAAACACCAACGCTCGTGGGTTCGATTCCCTCACAAGACAAACATTTGTGTGCATGAACATGTCTGTTTGTACTGGTCGGGATGTTTTCAAGTGAGGTAGGGCGCATCAAAGCATCGCTGCAGAAGTATTTACACCTCACAGAAAACAGCAGCCATATAGCATCTTCCTGAAAGGTTGTTGTGTTGCTGCGAGTAAGTGAAGTTACCGGTAAGCTCCTAAGAATATGCTGTGTTGCGTGGGTGGCTACGCGCGAATGATGTTTCACGTATTGCGAATGTTCATAGGCTACGGTAACCGCTTTACATCATAAGGGCAATACGCTTGCATGCTTCCCGATGTTGTATAAAAAAAAGTAAGGAAGTAATTTTAGCCTATTTCAAAAAAGGAAGTGAGGAATATTTGTTTATGTTGGACGCATAGGTTTTTTTTTTCAGTGGAAATATTAGTACTAGCTCCCTTACCCAGACACTGTTACGGTTGGCCCTGAATTGCAACCGGCTGGATTGATAGCACGCTTCTGTAACATGACTCCCTAAAGTTCATTAGATTTTAGTGAGCAATAATAATTTCGTCTTGTCTATCTGTCTGTCACAGCAATTTTACTCACAGTCTTAAGAGTTCCAAAAATTGGTAAGGTCATGATATAGATGTAGTACTTTAGGCTTTAGTTAGTCGACCAACTTAAAGCGTAATTGGTTAGTTAGTTAAACGCATACAAGCATACGTCTTAACTATTGTAAATTGGTTCCGTAGCCTAAGAACGCTTGCAGTACATGATGAATGGCGCGTTGCTATCCCTGCTGATAAAAAAGCAACTCCTTAGGAGCTTATTGGTAACCACTTGCTCGCAGGACGCGACATTCTTCCAGGTGTAACAATCGCGAAAACCTAAGACAATACTATTCCTCCAGAAGTTGTTATTTGGCTGCGGTTATCTGTGAGGTAGAGATACTTCCTCAGCTATGCTGCTTTGGGGAGAGTAGAGCACTCTTAATGTTTAAATAAATACATTTTGAATACAAGTCACAATTGCCGTTTTTATTATACATTTTATATTATAGGTTAATTCCCATGACAATATAATACAACACACAAAAAAATCGGTCAAGTGCGAGTGGAACTCGCGCACGAAGGGTTCCGTACCATTATCTATAAAAAAAGGCAATAAAATCACGTTTGTTGTATGGGAGCCCCCTTAAATATTTATTTTATTCTATTTTTTAGTATTTGTTGTTATAGCGGCAACAGAAATACATCATCTGTGAAAATTTCAACTGTCTAACTATCACGGTTCATGAGATAAGCCTGGTGACAGACGGACGGACGGACGGACGGACAGCGGAGCCTCAGTAATAGGGTTCCGTTTTACCCTTTGGGTACGGAACCCTAAAAACGAAGTGAGAAAGTACCAATACAACGGCGATCTTATCGCGGCGCGGTTTCTTCTAGACAACCTTAGAGTAGAGAAGAAACAAGGTAGGATTGCGCAGAGCATGACTTAAAGACGACGATGTAATTATATGTATAAATAAAAATAAATACACGACTATATATACTCGTAAATACATTCTGTAATACTCGTATAATTAATTTTGACGAGCTCGGTGGCGAAACGCGCTGTTACGTTACTTTGACACCAACGCTTGTGGGTACGATTCCCACACAGAGCAAACATTTGTGTGCATGAACATGTCTGTTTCTTTTGGTCTGGATGTTTTTAAGAGAGGTAGAGCGCATCAAAGTAGTCCGTCAAATAACAATTCCCTGAAGGGTTGTTGTGTTCCTGCGTGTGAGTGAGGTCACCAGTAAACTACTAAGTAGTTGCTGTGTTAGCAGCAGAGGAGGCATCGTGTGAGTAATACTTAATGTATTGCAAGCGTTTGCAGGCTACAGTAATCGCTTTCCATCAGGTGGGGCGTATGCTTGTATGCCTTCCGACGATGTATAAAAAAAATTAAATAAGTATCGACAAAGGCAAGAAAAAGAAGCTGATTACGTATGTATTAAGAGATAGAAAATTTCAATATATGAAAAATGTGCCAAAAGAGCGTTTTATAGCGAACTATTACTAATAAGTTTTAGAACATAGCCAAACCTGTGTGTTTCATTGTATATAATGTCGAGAGACATATAAACATACAGATCATCGATATTGAAAAGCGGTTACCGTAGCATATGAACGCTTGTAATGCACGCTCGATGCCACATCTGCTGCTAACACTGCAACTCCTTAAGACCTTGCTGTAACCTTACTCACTCGCAGGAATACAACGACCTTCCATGGATTATTTGGCTGCGGTTTTCTGTACGGCAGAGCTACTTTTCTAGTTGGGCTGCTTTAATGCGCTTTACCTCTCTTAAAAACAAGGCAAACAGAGCTGTTCATGCAAACAAACATTTGTCCTGTGTGGAATTCGAAGCCCACCACTAGCTTTTTAGTGTCAAAGTACTTGCTGGCCAGTCTACCACCGGACTCCAATGATGTAAGGATTCTAATTAGGTATTTAGGGATGTTACGGTGGCAAAAAGAAACTTCCATATATGAAAAAAATACTTCTTTTTTACTCTTTGTGTAAAGTAATATTGTTTTCATTTTTCCCAGATATACTCAGAGGCAATAGTGGTGGTACAACTGAGTGGCAGCCTCCTCAACAGCACGTTCGTCCAAAATAGCGAGTTACACGCATATCTGCCTGAAGGCTGGCAGGAGAAACTGGAATCTCTCATCAACAACGCTTATACTTATGGAAGGGAAGGAATCTCTACAACTGTGAGTAGTTATAACCAGGCACTGACTTGGGTAGCTTCGATATTATTTTCTCATGTTATTATTTATTGTATATAACAATATTAAATTTAACAATATATAACTTAATAATAGTTGTAAAGCAGTAGTAAATGGCAGTGATCGGTGATGAGTTTGACCACTAAATTCGTATTTTAGGATTCGTGTAAAAGGATGAAAAATGTATGAAAGAATGACGAAGCAGATATACAATGCAAAAGTGGAAGGATGTAGGTACCGAGGAAGGCCAAGATTTACCTACCATAACCAAATTGGTCGTGTTCTATCAGAAGGTGATGTCCTGGAAACCGGCGAGCGTGCATGAGAAGAACAATTAATGTTAAAGAAGCGAGTGAGATATGTAAAGATCGAGTCACGTGGCGCTCGGTTCTCTCTGCCTACCCCGCAAGAGATTTTGCGTGAAGTTATATAGGATTTGTGTACATATTTGTAATTATCACTTGCTCAACGGTGAAGGAAAACATCGCGAGGAAACTCTCACTCGTCTAAAACATTATATTTAGATTCTCCCCCATTTTAGCTTCTCTGGGTTGTGGAGGTCTGACAGCAGTCGTTTCATGTAAAGCTCATTATCTTCAAATCAAATACTTAGCGCCAAACCTAATGGATTAGGTAACGGGATAACGCGAGGAAGAAGAAGATGTAAAGAAAATCTTAGCCAAGTAATAACCCTAAAAGAATATGGAAATTACGCTGACAGCGAATGGGGACCCATTTCAGTTGTTTTCGGTAGTCAGCAATATGATCATTTTTTAAAGCCATAAATAAACCTAATTACTTTTGCAAAGTATTTTTGCCATTTTTATACAACGTCGGGAGGCATACAAACTTACGGTCCACCTGATGTAAAGCTGTTACCGTAGCCTATTAACTCTTGTAACATATATCACTCGCGCGGTGCTTCCTCTGCTGCTTACACAGCAACTCCTTAGGAGCCTCACTTCGTAAACTCACTCACACGCGGGAACACAACAACCCTCCAGGGAGTTGTTATTTGGCTGCGGTTTTCTGTGAGGTAGAGGTACTTCCCCAGACGGGCTGCTTTGATGCGCCCTACCTCTCTTAAAACATCCAGGCAAGACAAAAAGACATGTTCATGCACACAAATGTTTGTCTTGTGTGGGAATCGAACCCACAAGCGTTGGTGTCAAAGTCGCGTCTTTCACGACTTAGCCACCGAGCTCGTTAAAATTATTAATTCTTACTGTATGTTTGTATGAATGCATGTAATATACTCTGCCACCCGTGCGAATCCGGGACGAGCCGTTAGTACATTATACTTATCCTTTTATCCAGGTAAAAAGTATACTCAAAGAAGGCGATCCAGAGAAGATCTGTCGTGTTGAACAACAAATCCTGGAAATATGGGACCGGGTTTACCAGAGCTGGGTGTCTGGGCACTTCGCATCCCCCATGGGGCCGCAGGTCGACGGCACAGCTGTACAGGACTCTTGGGATAACTTTGTCGGCAACATCTCTAAAACTCCAGGTGAGGATTTTTATGCCATTCGGGTGTCAAATAACCTTTTGAAATGTAATTGATTCACCGGCATCTTCAAAGTCAAAGTCTACTTCACGTGCACGGGATGTACCCTGACAATGCAAACGAAGCCCTGGTAAAATAGAAGTAGGATACGAGCTCAGTGGCGGAGTGAAAACACTACTTGACACCAACGCTCGTGGGGTTCGATTTCCACAAAGGACAAACACTTGTGTGCAAAAACATGTCTGTTTGTCTTGGTCTGGGTGTATTTAAGATATGTAGGGCACATCAAAACAACCCGTCTGGGGAAGTACCTCCACCTCACAGAAAACCTCAACTAAATAACAACGCCCTGTAGGATTGTTGTGTTCCTGCAAGGGAGTGAAGTCACCAGTAAGCTACTAAGGAGTTGCGGTGTTAACAGTAGTGATAGCATCGTGAGAGCGATTCCTAATGTATTGCAAGCGTTCATAGGCTACGGTTACCACTTTACATCAGGTGGGCCGTATGCTTGTATGACTCCCGACGTTGTATAAAAAAAAAACTACAGTTCAAACGCTTTCCATCAGGCGTCCATGCTTCTTTGCCATCCAACGTAGACGTCTCGTTGTAAAAGTTTATCTGGTATACGTCATATCTTACACACATCATCTAAATGCTTATCATTAATATATTTTTTCTACAACGCAAAGGCTTACAAGCATACGTCTCTCCTAATGTAAAGCGGTTACCGTAGCCTATGAAGGCTTGCAATACATTAAACAGTATCACTCGCACGGTGCCACCTCTGCTGCTAATACAGCACCTCCTTAGGAGCTTACTTAGGTACACAACAACCAAAAAGTTGTTATTTGGCTGAGGTTTTCTCTGAGGTGGAGATACTCCCCTAGACGGGCTGCTTTCATACGGCTTACCTCCTTAAAAATATCCAGACCAAGACAAACAGCCATGTTCATGCACACAAATGTTTGTTCTGTGTGGGAATCGAACCCACGAGTGTTGGTGTCAAAGTAACGTAACTGCGCGTTTCGCCACTGCGCCACCGATCTTGTCAAAAATCATGACAACGTAATATTTTATTTATTATATATTTTATTCAAGTAATAAGACTCATTCAGTTAGTAACAATGGTTAAGAACTATATTAGTAATACGTGATTTTAAAACATCAAATTTATGTGCTACGAGATACCCACAGAAGAGGAGATCCTACAGCAGCGATTTGTATAAGAGCAATTCAGTCTGTTCGCGATGGTGCTCAAGATGATGTTGGGACTGTCCCACACCCAGCTCACCAGGGACGCGCATCTTTTACTCATGACAGTAAAAAAGCAATCAACGCGGGCTTCTGCAAACATCCCTAATGACCTGCAGAAACGAGGCAGCTCTATTAACACCCGGAACGCTCAGCAACACCATATCGTCAGCGTAGCTAATATTGTTGACACATATGCTGTTAACATAACAGCCTACGCGCTGGCTGCTGAGTGTTTCTATCAGCTTGTTGACTTAAATTGAAGAGCGTGGGAGAGCTTAGTCCTCCTTACATTACCCCACACTCCAACCCATATCGGTTCTGATAAAACCCCCCACTCATTTTACGTGATTGATCTGATTTTCGTACCAATACCTAAAAATATTTCTTAGCTCAGTTGGTAATGTGGCTTTCTCTAGTTTCTTCCAGAGGATACCGTAGGAAACCAGATCGCCTTGTATAATTCGAAGAAACATGCATACGTTGATATTTTGCGAGTTACATAATATTCGACAGCCCACTTAAGATGGTGCTCTCAGTTGACAATCCATTTCTAAACCCGAATTGATTGTCATGTGGAATAATATATTTATTAAGTTGTATGTTATGTAAGCTATCAAACACTTTGCAATAACAGTAGCCAGTGATACAGGCCTCTAGTTGTATATATCTACGGTATCGCCTGTTTTATTTTTCACTATAGGCACTACTATCGTTTTTGTCATTTCATGAGGCACATATGAGTGGCTCCTACAGAGATTAAAGAGCATTGCTAAGACTATTGGTAGGTGAGGGCCTGCAAATTGTAGATACTCAAAGCTGACACTTTATATATATAGTAGTTTAGATATAGTCACTTTCAATTTCAGGAAAATACAGGATAGAATAGAATAGAATAGAATACACTTTATTGCACCAAAATTAATACATTTAAGTAGCATGTTATTGAAAGAGTACAATGGGCGGTCTTATCGCTAAAGCGATCTCTTCCAGATAACCATATCAAAGGAAGAGAAACAATAATTAAAATACAAGTAGGTAGTGGCGCATTTATGACAATACCTATTTACACCCATAGATTTATACACTTAAACTCAACAAACTATATAATCGAAAATCATAATAATAACAATATTTAAGATGAGTGTAATGAGCAGATAAGTGTCAGGACAACAATGTACGTACATATAGCAATACCAAATACACATATACAAACATGCATATACATCCACATATACATAATATACATATACATACACACATACATATTCTACCATAATTAGATAGACAGATAGTGAGATTTTACACTGTTTTTGAAGGACATTAAAGATTGTGCACAGCGAATGGAGAGTGGTAATGCATTCCACAGTTGCACAGCCCGTACCGAGAACGATTTAGAGTAGTATTGCGAAGATATTATAGGATATATTGTTTCCCAGATTTGTTCGACTTGTCTGGCATCGTGGCGTGGGTGCAAGCCAACTTGGGCACTTTGAGTGCTATCGCGAGCAGCATGTGGTCGCCACTGGCGAGCAACGTGTCTCTTCTAGCGGGCTCTGTTGGAGCATTCACCTCTCTATTACTTTACGGAGGTGGCGCTGTCATCAACATGTTTATTAACTTGGTGAGAAAATTGTTATATAATAACTTTATTGCAGCAGAAGAAAATGCATAAAAAGGAAACAAAACGAGTACCAGTACAACGCCAGTCTTATAGCGACGCGGTCTCTTCCAGACAACCTTAGGGCAAAGGAAGAAATAAGGTAGGCAGAGCATAACTTAAAGAAGATAAAGTGCATATGTTAATATATGTAAATAAATACACAATCGTACATATAATGCATATATTGTAAACTAAACGAGGGCCATTGAATACACACAGTAATCGATAATTACAATTAAAAATTCACTTAGAGGAAAAGCAAGAAACTTAAGCTGATTACGTAATATTAAAAGAAAAACTTTCGTGAACGCAACGTCTAAAACGAAAAATGCCTATGTATCAAAATGCCTAAAATCAATGTCGAGAATTTCAAATTCCCTAATATGCACACCGCCCAAAATGCAATTGACCTATGCGATTCGAATGCCTAAAACTTACATTATCGAAACAACGTAACGAACGAAAAGCATTTTGTCTAAAATATTGTATTGATTATATTTTCATATGTACGCACATTTTTGTATTTACCGGTGAAATAGTAACTTACGACCCAAGTTTTTAAAAGGTACTCTTTTATTAATGAACTGGCCAGAGTAATTGAGGTGAATAGTAAAACAACATTCGTGCTAAGTACGTTTGAGAGATTTCTAAGCTTATGTAGCTTAGAAAACCTACTCGTATAAAATAACAGTAATTTTAGATTAGATTAGATTAGATATTGTTTATTGCTTAAAACTGTGTACAAATGATGTTATAACTATAAGAACAGAACAACAGTTGCCCATTTCGGACGTACAATAATTGATTGTAAGTAGTAATACTCATCATATAACAAAAATTAAGCATTACGAATACGAATATGATAATTAAGTCCTTTCCGAGAAATATTCGTTTAAATTATAAAGCAATTGCACAATAATCATTATTAAATCTATATATGTTTTCTTAGCATCATGCATTAATTTCATTAAAGTATTCATTTAAATTATAAAAACATTTACATAGTAACCACTGTTTCAATACTTTTTTGAATGAGACACCATCTGCACATTTAATATGTCCTGGTAAATTGTTATACACCTTGATACCATAATAATACGCACTTTTGTCAAACATTTGACTTGATGACTGTACTGTGCACATATCATATTTGTATTGTGCTCTCAAGTTTTTTTTAGATGTACTTTTTTTGGAAAAATGTTCAGTGTGTTCTTTAACAAATACACATATTTCTAATATATAAATACACGTCAAAGTCAAAAAATTAAAATCTTTAAATATAGGTCTTAATGAGTCAAATTTATCAATTTTATATATAATTCGAAGACATTTTTTTTGTAATAGGAATGTGGACTGAACATTTACGGAGTTACCCCACAGTATTACACCATAAGTTAGCAGAGGATAAATATATCCATAATAAGCAGTTTTAGCTACATCGATTGAGGCTATATTAGATAAGATTGAGATAGCGTAACAGCTGCTGGAAATTTTTTTGTTGATGGATTCGATATGTGATTTCCAATTTAGGTGTGTATCGATGTTGACACCCAAAAATTTTGTGTTATCCACTACCTCAACTTTGATTTCGTCTGTTATAACCAGTGATCGGATAATCGGGCGCTAATATACCTAAACTTCATTTTTATTCCCACAAAAGAATAATACGGACATGCCTTTCAGAATCCCGGATCCCGGAGTCGTTTGAAATTCCTGAGATTGCTAAAAATGTTACCTGCATACAAAATATAGTTAGAACTTGTTGTGAAAATGATATATTTACATTGAATAATGCTTACATACCCTCTCGTACTTTCAAGACGGCTGTTCCTTGTTAAACTCTTATTGTATTTTTTTTTTTTCAGATTTAAAAAGCCGATACTAATGAAACTTTTAATTTACAATAAAAGTTTTTATGAAAACTGGTTTCGTAACAGCCCAGCAATCTAAACTACTTATGAAATTGAAACAATTGTAATTTTATGTGTAGCACCATTTATTTTCGTACAAAAAGCAAATTATAATTATAAAATCTTTCACAAAAAATATGATTACTTATTAATCCCGGATTACTTATTAATACAGGAAGGAATATCCATATTATTCTTTCAAGGAAAGAAGTTTAGGTATATAAGCGCCCGATTATCCGATCACTGGTTATAACGTTTACTGTAGATGGTTTCTTTTTATAATTTCTAAATTCTACAATTTTCGTCTTATTAAGATTAACTTTTAAATTAATTGACGACAACCATTTTATTACAATATTTAGTGTTTCATTAATTTCGTTTACTTTACTTTTGCCGCTATGTCGGTCTTCAGGTATAAATATTGTAGCATCATCCGCGAACATAACACATAGGCGATTAATGACAAGGGGAAGTTCATTGATATATATCAAAAATAGAAGAGGTCCTAAAACACTTCCTTGTGGTACACCTAGCAAGACTTTGTTAAAATTCGATTGTATCCTTTCAATAGTTTTAGTATTTTTGTTATAAGCATCCAATACCGTCGCTTGTACTCTGTTCGTCAAATAAGATTCTATCAATTTCAAGGCATTTCCACGGATTCCTATGCACTCTAGTTGCGTTAATAATATTTTATGGATAACACAATCGAAAGCCTTCGATAGATCCAAAAATAGCCCAAAACATGTTCTTTTACTATTTACGTCTGCCCATATTTGTTTCAAAATTTTAAAAATGGCTAATGTATTTTTTCCTTTTTGAAATCCGTATTGGTTTGAGCTCAATATGTCATTTTTGTACAAAAAAAATGATATTCTAACTTCTATACTCTTTTCAACAATTTTTGAGAAGTTTGAGAGTAGTGCTATGGGTCTGTAGTTATTAATTTAATTTTTTGACCCATTTTTATGAGTAGGTATTGTTAGTCCCTTTTTCAAATCGCTTGGAAAAATTCCAGTTACAAACATTAAATTGGTAATGTGAGCTAAAGGTCCAGCAATAATATTCATGCTTGATTTTTTTAGCTTTATAGGTATGTTATCATAACCAGTACTCTTTTTATTTTTTAATCTTTTGATTACATTTTTTATTTCTTCTGTACTCACTGGGGTCAAAAAGATACTGTTTAGCTGTGTTTGTGTTATTGGTTTGTATAAAATATCATCATTTGTCAACTTAGGTTTATTTAAATTAATGAAATAGTCATTTATTTTTTTAGCTATGTCAGACGGTTGGTCTATAATTGTATCATCCATTTTTATATATTCTATTGTTTCTTTAATATAATTTGTTTTCGTTGTATTTTGTTTTATAATTTGCCAGGTAGCTCTACTTTTATCCGAGCTGTTATTTATAAAGTTTATGTTCGCTTTTCTTTTTGATTTTTTCGTAACTGATTTCATGACTTGACAATATCTTTTATATCTTATTTTTAAAATCGAGCTATTTGATTGTCTTGCTTGCAGATACAAATTTCTTTTGTTTTTACTGGCTATTACTATGCCCTTGGTTTTCCATTTTGGGTTTGTTTTGTAAGATATTTTTATTTTCTCGTTTGGTACGCAAAGATTAAATATAGTACTGAATATGTCGATGAATATTTTATACGCTTCTTCGGGATTTGTTTGTGCATAGACTTCTGCAAAACTAACTTGTGATATATATTTCAAAAACACCTCTATGTACTTGTCTGGGTTCCTTTTAAAGATGTACCAGGACCTTTCACTAAAACTGCGATTAGAGGAAATCGATATTAATTGGCATGTGTGATCCGAGAAACCCATGTCCAACACTCTCGCATCATAATACCTCACGTTTGTGAAGATATTGTCTATGCATGTTTGAGAATATGCTGTAACTCTTGTGGGTTTGTTAATGGTAGGGTGTAATTTATATGATTGGAACATATTCAAAAACAGCTCACTTCTATAATTTTTTTCGAGGATGTTTATATTGAAATCACCCGCAATCAATACTTTTTGTAGTTGTTTCTTGTCCGAATTGTTATTTTACGAAGTAAAGTTTCCATGTTACTTAGAAAAACGTCTAAGTTACTGTTTGGTGTTCTATATACGCAAACTACCAAACAACTCAGTCCGCATACTATAGTGCCACAACATTCAAAATGATTTTCGATGGACATTTCTGATATCCATTGTATTTCTCGGCATTCGATTGAGTTTTTCGAGTATATAGCAACACTGCCACGTTTTTTACGTTTCCGACAAAAATGTGCAACTTTTTTGTATCCGTCTAATTGAATAATGTTTATTTCGTCATCTTTTAAGAAAGTCTCAGTTAAACAGCATAAGTCAATCTTTCTTTCATTTATCAGTATTTCAAGTTGATCAGCCTTAGATTTTAAGCTTTGTACGTTCAGATGCATTATACATAAGCTATATTTGTCGTTACTTACGAAAAAATGTTTTTTCATTATTCTCAACGTTAGTATTATCATGTTTCATTGCATTAGGTAGATTAGTAGTAGTCAATTGAGATTCGTTTTTTTTCATCATGTCATTATCTGCATTATTTTTAACGCTTTGTTTGTAATTTTTGAAGTAATTAGTGATTAATTTTTGTACTGGTTTCTGTTTCATGTTCGCGTTGTATTTCTTTTGATTATTAAAATTTAGCTTATAACCAATGCTAAGTATTTCACGCAATATTAACCTGCTTGTGTATAGGTTGCGTTTTCTTACGTGGTTATCGCGTTGTAATGGTATAAATGTCGTATGATTAAACTGAGAGCAAACTAAGCGCAGAAAATCATTTTGTTTGTGTACATTCAAAGTTCTATTATCGTAGATTTCACCAATGAGTACGTTAGTGTTCGTAAGCAAAGTCAAGTAATAGTAAAAATATGATCGGAAACCTAGTGGGTTCCGATCGTTTGATCCAGTTAGGATTATAACATAGTCCTTATCAGTAAAATCCTTACAAAACGTATCGCATGTTGATAGGATTTGGTCAGTACCTGCATTTGGTTTTATAATACTCGTTACTTGAAATCCGTTACCAAGCAAATTTTGTAAAATCTGACGAACGCCTTTGCAATTTTGATCACCTAACAATAAAACCTTCATTTTTTTTGCACACGTGATGGTTTCTTTATCAATTGATTGTCTTACTTCACTGGCAGCATGTTCCTTCGTGTTTAATGCTTCCTTCAACCTCGTCTTTTCATATTCACTTTGCACAGTATTACTTAATTGACAATTGTTCTCATTTTCTGTATTAGCTATGTTATTGGCAGTTTGCTTCCTTGTATCAGCAGTTTGCTTTAACGTTTTCTTTCCATTTTCCGTTCGCTCTGTATTTTCATCAGATACAGAGTTGTTCTCATTTCCTATGTTATGTAAATTGTCAAAATCTAGTTCCGTTTGATTTAGGCTTTTCTTTCTAGGTTTTTTTACAGTTTTCTTTGGTGTCGATCTGCATATGTTCGTTAATTTTTCAGTTTTCTTTTCATAGTTTATTATTTCTTTTTTGAGCAAACTATTTTCTTGTACTAAATTCTCTATTTCGTTTTCAGCAATTCGTAACTTCATTTTTAAGTCGGTAACTTCTATTTTTAATTCTTCCAACTCTTCCATTCCATTTCTCATTTCAGGACAACTTCTATTTAATTTGGGCGTTTCTATTACACACTCTTCATTATCAGTGTCTTCCGAGTACAGCGATTCAAAAGAATTATGCGTGGGAATGTTAAGCACACCTTTCTTATTCGTAGTTTCAGAATTTAACGTTGTGTGTGTCTTTTTTGCATTGTCAGTACTTGATGTAGATGGTGTACGCTCTGGTCTACCAAGTGTATTGTCGTAACTTTGCCTTTTGTTTCTGCAAGTTTCACATTTCCATTTGTCACTGTTCTTATCTTTCATTAAATAATACATTTTTTCTGATATATTTGTACAGTTTAAATGGTATGGTTTACAACATTGATTACACCTGAGAATCTGTCGATTGGTAATAAATTTATTACATTTTTTGCATTTTATTGCCATCTTGAGGCTTGTCGTACATAGAAGAATTCCCTTTTTTTTTTATTAGTTAAATATTTTGTTTTTCCGTAGGTTACGCTATTTTTAAGTTAACAAATCGTTATTTTTTTAATCAATTATTAAAACCGTATTACAGCATTGTGTTTTAGACGGTTTTTAGTTCCTTCATAATTTTCGTTTTATATATTTTAAACGTTACGAGACTTACGAGTTGTAGTCGTTTTGGATTTTAGACATTTTGCTTTTTATATATTGTACATCCCAGGCATATGTACTCCAAGAATACATAGGCATTTTGCGTTTTAGGCGTCGCGCTCTTGAGGGAAAAATGATAGTGAAGTTTGACAAGAAGAGCGTGACTGTCTAAGAATAAAATAAGCTAAACCCGTACAATATTTCTTATGAGGTGAACATAACATGAACATAAAAACTGGTTCAAATAAAATAGATGTTGTACCCATGAAATCATTTCATAACTCATCAAATAAAATCATCGAAAAATAATAATGTTCTCATTATATTGATTAGATCGTGTTCTTCACAACCCTGTTCTACTTGCTGGCATCCAGTAACGCTCTCTACAAGCCGGTCGAGGTGATCACGCAGGTTCAACCCAACTTCGGACCGAAGCTTGGTATTGCTCTTTCAGTTGCCATTAATCAGGTAATTACATTTTTTCCCAGTATCGATATTTTTACCTATAATAATAAAATTTGACGAGCTCGGTGGCTCAGTTGTAAAAAACGCGACTTTGACACCAACGCTCGTGGGTTCGATTCCCACACAAGACAAACATTTGTGTGCATGAACATGTCTGTTTGTCTTGGTCTGGGTATTTTCTATGTATAATAAGTATGTATTTACAAAAAAAAAATGTATTTACGTATGTTTATCAGTTGTCTAGTACCCATAACACAAGCTTCGCTCACATTGGGGCTAGGTGGCGCTGTGTAATTTGTCCGACAATATTTATTTATTTATTTATTTAATATGTCTATTTTATATAGAAAAACTACTACAGTCTGTTACTTTGACGCCTTGAGGCCCGTTATATACTTGTTGCCGTAACACGCATGGCGGAATTCACCCACGTGGGCCTCAATGGGCCTCGAGCAGCTCTTGTATAAAAATCCGAGGTTTTCCCAAGGGACTACAGTATAGGGTTTTCAAGAAAGGCGTGAAGAGGTTCTTACAGGGTCGGCAACGCAAGAGTGACACCCCTGGTGTTGCAAATATCCATAGGCCACGGTAACTGCTTACTATCAGGCAGGTCGTATGCTTGTTTGCCACCTTAGTGATATAAAAAAAAATGTTGCAACAAAACGGGCAGATATTAACCGATATCTACTGAGAGATTAATGATCGATAAATTTGACTTTTAATTTATGTAGTCGCAAAATATCGTTACTATCGTTACTTTTCGTCACATATTCAAATTATTGAATCAAAAAAAAAATAAAGAATTTTTATTTATTATTTTTATTTAATCATAATTAAGATTCTCATTTTTTTACAATTTCATACATGCTCGGTTTTATCAGAGGCGGTTGATAAATGTTGGTTTTGAGAAGAAAACAATAAGTACATTTTTTTATTTATTTAAATTAACAATCAGTAATCAACAAAGTAATTATCATATTACCAATCAGTCAAATCCTTACCTTTATAAAAAAAAAATATTTGGTAAGTATTTTTATTTATTAATTATTAGTAACTTGTAATTTAAAATTGAAAATAATAATAAATTATAACAATCGTCAATCATATCATTACCCAAATGTGTTTTGTATCAATATGTTTCGCCGCATATTTTTATTAATATATTTTCGCAAATGTAGTTAAAAAGTACGTGATACTAGCGGTAAGAAAATACAAGCCGCCAACCTATCTTTTCCTTGCCATTCCCTCTTTACCGCCCTTTATGCATAATGTAAAATTACAGGTATTTCGCGCTTCCTTCAAAATGGCGTTGTTCTACGGTTTATGGACATGGCTGGTACACAATCTCTTCGGCGCAAAAGTGGTTTACTTACCATCAGGTAAATTGAATTATTACTACACTTTCACTAATTACAATTACAAGTTCACTTTGTATTTTTCAATATCATCTTGAGAGCCAAAGCTAACTTGCTGGCAAAACTTAAAGTGATCCGACTTACTGGAATACCCGGCAGAGGTCATTTTCCGCCTTAAGCTGACCTGCAGGCGTCTGATAATATTTCACATAATATTGAAGGTAATTAGTAGATAAAAATGATAAAAATAATTGCCCTCGCAGGCACTTAGACATGTCTTGCATTTGTAAAATCAAATTTTATTGTATTCTATTAATTTCTCATAATGTTCGTTCGTCTTTTGGAAAATGTTTAATTTAATTGAAAATAGCCATTGGCGAAGAAGAAATGCCGAAAGATTTTTTTTTTGTTTTTTATGTAACGTCGGGAGGCTACATACAAGCATACGATCCACCTGGTGTAAAGTTGTTATCGTAGACTATGAACGCTGGTAACAAATTAAGTATCACTCGCGTGATGTAATCTCTGCTGCCTACACAGCAACTCCATATGAGCTTCCTGGTGACCTAACTCACATATATATATTTATATATATTTATATATATATCTCCGCTTACATTCTTTGTAAGCAGAGGTATATACTACTCTTCTTTTACGGTCGTACGCTTGTTTGTCAAAGAAGAGAACTTATTTTTATTGTCATGGCCTCTCACTTTTAGACATGTCAAGAAAACTACAAATTAGACAAGAAAAGTGAACATTATGAGATTTAATAAGATTTTATTTTTAATAAATGTATTTTTATTTATAATCTTATTAATTTCTCATGCTTGTTCTTTTTTAATCTACCAGCATTTCAGAAATTAACAGCCCGTCTGGGGAAGTACCTCCACCTCACAGAAAACCGCAGCCAAATAACAACTCCCTAGAGGGTTGTTGTGGTCCTGCATGTGAGTGAGGTCACCAGTAACTCCTAAGGAGTTGCTGTGTAAGCAGCAGAGGAGGCATCGCGCAAGTGATACTTAATATAATTACAAGCGTTAATAGGCTGCGGTAACTGCTTTACATTAGGTGGGCCGTATGCTTGCTTGGCTCCCGACGTTGCATATAAAAAAAGGCGATTGGCGAAGAAGAAATGCTGAAAGAAACTTGCCAAACCTTTTGATTTTAGCAACATGTTAATTTTAGCTGTGACTCATGACAAGCGGTAAACAAGGTAATTCGCAGAATTGATATGCATAACGTAGACAGTTGTACATCACTTATCTCTAGTATGCAATCAATTTGTTAGGGTTTGGGCGGTAAACCACCAAAATTTGAACACATTGCATAAAATTGAAGAAAAAAACAATGAACAAAAATTTTAATGAAATAGACATTTTACCAAAACACGGTACTAATTTTAGTAACTTTCCAATAAAACAATCTTATCAATTGTTCTAATACAACACCGGGAGGCATACAAGTATACAGCCCACCTTATGTAAAGTGATAAACATAGGCTTTGAACGTTTGCTGGTAACCCCACTCACTCGCAGGAACGCTACAACACTCTAGGGAGTTGTTCTTTATATTTATTTATTTAGGAAAAGTTTGTAATATACTTTCTTCTTGAATTAATTGTTATATCTAATCTTTTGAAAATTGTTCCTCGTTATTAGCCAGCTTATGCGCCTAGTGTTATGTTGAGGTTTATTTTGTATATATATTTTAATTTTTTATATTAAGGGAGTTGTCATTTGGCTACAGTTTTCTTAGAGGTGTAGATGCTTCCCCAGGCGAACCACTGTGTTGCACCTTATGTCTCTAAAAACACTAGGTGAAACAGACATGTTCATGAATACAAATAGTTGTCCTTTGTGGGAATCAAACCCACAAGCATTGGCGTTAAAGCATAGCATTGCTAGCCACTCACCATCAGGCTTGTCAAATGCAAGTAAGGTCAAGTTTCAAAAACTGGGTATCGAAGAAGACTTTAGATCAACATAATTTTATTTCATACCTACATGATAAGAGTAATTAAGAGAGTAGAGTGCATCATCACAGAAAACCACAGCCAAATAAAAACTCCCTGGAGGGTTATTGTGTTAGTGAATGTGAGAGAGTTTACCAGTAAGCTCCTAATGAGAAAGAGCAGCAGAAGTGGCGCGAACGATACTTAATGTATTGCAGGCGTTCATAGGCTACGGTGACGCTTTGCATCAGGTATGCCATATACTTGTATAGGTTTACCCAATCTGTATGTGTGAAGTTTACACTACCGCAATTAGTGCGTGTTCTATATAAGAGATTGAGTACCTACTTAATTAATTAACTATCCATGTGCTAGTGTGTGGGTTCTGACTACTGGGAGTACTGCCACTGGTCATCAATTAAAAACATTAATTACGAAAAATCAAACTCGGTTTTAGTTAACAATTCCTAACGCAGCTACCTATGTCAACCAGTGCGCAGTAACTGGCGACCACGCGTCACACATTCAATCCTTACACACAAAACGCCGACACGCAACCTTACAAAGTACATGTGTTCCCACACTTGTATGCCTAGCGACGTTGTATATAGAGAAAATATAGAATGTTTCTAAGCTTTATTGATCAAACAAAAGCTTTATATGATTTATAAGTCAATTCAATTAAACGGTTCAATATAAAATATTTTATGACATAACTTGTACTATATATAATAGATTCTAAACATACATACATGCAACGAGTAGATATATTTTAATGAAATGTCATATTCCAGCAGTGTTCCGTGCTATTTACAAAATGTTCCAGCAGTGGGGTAGCTGACCTTTGTTAATGATGATGACTTTCTCTACTTCTTGATCTAACCTGCTTTGTGCGCTTTGGTGGCGGAAGCACACAAAGCAGGTTAGATCAAATTGCATGTAAATTTGACTTTCGCAAAATAACGCCTGAATCTATTGACTCTACTTACTATTCTCTACTTCTTTCATATCTTTTGTACCTCAGTGTGGGCGCGTCCTTGTAATCGCCCCGTATAAACAAGTGCGCATCGAAAACTATATGTCATTGAACTAATAATTTCATCCGAACAGATAAAATAACTCATATTTTTTTCACGTCACTCGTTTAGTGGAGAATTATCTCGGGATGATGTTCATTCGCGCACAGTGTCAATTTTTACGCCCGTCTCATATTGTGAATGTTTATATTGGTTACTGTGGAAAAAATGCAATTTAAAGTCCTCAATCATGGATTACAGTGTGTTGTTTTTCGTACTTGCATTGTGCCGGTTAACTGAAGGTGTCAGAATTAACTTTACGACTTGTCAAAACCCTGAATGGAGCTGTACAAATAACGCACCCAATGAAATTGTGTATACTTGTTCCCATATTCGAAGTAATGTAAGTATCTATCACAATAATTTCTTCCTTATTATTTTGTTACTGTGACTCAATTACAAAACATTTTTCAATTGTTTTAGAACTTCGTAATACACCTCAAGGATTACTACACTGACCACATCACAAGTGTAACCGTGCAAAATTGCAGAGATATCCGAGTTGTGCTGGATTGTCCCATTTTACAACGGCCTTCTCAATTGCAACGGTTTAAAATAAAAGACTGCGACAGACTTGAATTTGTTTCTTTATCATCCAATTCATTATTGCAAACCCCGGCAGAGGTTACAATAGAAAATGTAAGAGAAATCGTGTCGTTTCCAAAGCAATTATTCAAATCGCCCGTCACGGCTACGGAATCCAAGTGTCTGGGAGCAACAACTCTAAGAAAAATCCTCATAGTGAACAGCAAAATAAATTCAATTAAAACAAATGCCATTTACAATGTGACGGGTATTAAAAGTATAGAATTTAAAAATGTAACCATTATGGATATTGAAAACCAAGCGATAGAAGCGCTAATGGAGAATGATAATACAGTGTTTACAATTATAAATAGCAATATTGAAAATATAGATTTCAAGGGAGTTACTGTAAAAAGTACGACGGCAACACTTACTGATAATATCTTTAACGATATGATTGCAAATGTATTGAATATAACCGCTGATTATGTACGTATTACAAGAAACTCATTCAAGGAAGTAAATGGGTTAATGCTGAAAGCAGTGAGCATTGATATTAGCAACAATAATATATACAAGCTCAAAAGTAATGCGTTATCAAGTGTCAAATGTGTACGCAAGAAAACTAAGAAGAAACAATTTAATTTCTCCAAGAATGAAATCAAAAATATCGAACCATACTCTCTAATATTCGATTACTCTAGTTGTAAATCCGTCGGAGCTACAATTACTTTTAATGAAAATAAAATGGATTGTAGATGTCGTAATATCGCGTTTCTGAAAATGTCTACTACAAATAGTGAATTACATAATTTAATTTTGGAAAGTGCATCTAATAACACATGTTTAAATGTTCCGTATAATTGTACACTTCCAGTAGACGTAGTAAAGATACTAGTTGATAACAAAATGTGTCAATTAGACCTCGATGCTCAGATCATGTGTTTGTTGTACAGCGATAGGCACTCGAATAATGTTGAAAATATACCTGACGAAGACATTACCATTCCCACTCCAACATTCTACCTGATACGGCCAGCGAATTCCCCTAACGGAGCTCCTAGTGCGGCCATGACAGCCGTAGACAAGGACGACCTTCTAAAAGATAGTCACATGAATATGACAAATCGAACTACAGTAAAAATTGTTTTCGATTCTTCAAAAGACTTTGTTGAAACATTACGTAGCACTAGTACTACTAATAGAAGACACACGGAGGAACATAAAATTTCGGACAGTGAACAGTATGCAAGTCATTGTGTGGGTGCTCAGTGCAAAAATACTTTCGCATACAATAGACAGAAAGCTTTAGATTTCTATAAATATGTTTACGCGCAGTTACGATCTCCAAAACAGGGTGATAAAAACAGCAATACTTGATAGTTTGTGCAAAATTAGCTTTATCTCTAACACAGTTCTGCTTTAGGTCGTTCTCGTATCTGTAAAATTATACAATCTAATTGTGTAACTAATACATTATAAATAAAACATGAACACAATCGTAGATAATTATTTACAGTCTCGTGTTTTTCTGTTATCTTTGCTGATGTAACTTTGTTATGAGAGTAAATGTCATATATCTCGCTATTTGACAACCAAGTAAATCTGACTTAGGCACTTTACCTATATATTGGCACCAAATCCCATGCAGGGTAAGCATAGAAAATCGATGACTAGATGGTTCAGTTCTTACACACTTACCTCTCTCGTTTCTTTAATACAGGTTGACCCAAAAATACTCGATGAAACATTTAATTGAAAATTTTATTAAACCAAGAGAAATTAAAGAAACAAACAACAAATAACATTAACATGGCTTTTTGGTAATAATATGTTTAGCCGGTTTCGAAGTGTCCTCCCTTGGCGGCGACGCAGAGGCTCAAACGTGACTTGAAATTTTCAGCATGGGCCGCTGGTTCTCGGGCGACAATCGGTCCCACTCCCGACGCAAGGTACACTTCAGCGCCTCCAAACTTTTGTGGGGCTTTTCGCAGGCCCTCCAAAATGGACCAGATGCTGTAGTCCATCGGATTGAGATCCGGCGAGTAGGACGGCAATTCCGACGACGAGATGAAGTCCGGAAAATGGGTCTGGCACCAGTCCTGAGTCATTTTCGCCTTGTGGGCCGGGGCGGAGTCCTGCTGGAACGTCCAATCCGCATCGCCGAAATGCTGTTGTGCCCACGGAAGTACGACGGCCTCGATAATGTCGCGGCGATTTACTTCTTGGTTGATTTTGACCCCCTGATCCACGAAAACGAGGGGGGTCTTGCCGCTGGCACAAATTCCGCCCCATATCATCACCGATGTGGGATTTTGACGATGTTCGACGATGGCCGACGTGCCGGGAGCCTCTGCGGACCAGATCCTGTCGTTCTGGTAGTTGTGCGCTTATTCGACGGTGAACAGCTTCTCGTCCGTGAAGAGGATCCACTCCCATCGCTGACCAGCGGCCCGACGCTTGAGTTGACGACATCTCTCGAGCCGTACGCGCTTGTTCTCATCCGTGAGGATCTGAACCTTTTGGAGCTTGTACGCCTTGAGGTTGAGCTCCGTTTTGGCTATTCGGTGCATCGACGACTTGCTTATGCCGCTCTCGCGAGCGACTTTTCTTATGGAGACCCTCGGATTTCGGGCTACCCGCTTCTTGATGATCTTGCGATTCCGGGAGATGTTGACGGTACGTTTTCTTCCTCTCCTGGCACGGTCGCCTTCATGACCGAGCTCCTTGAAACGATCGATGGCATCGGAAACGGTCGGTTGAGGCACAATGAGCAAGCGTACAATTTCACATTGACGTTTTACTTGACGAAACAGCTCCAAAATTGCACTACGTTTGTTTGACATCCTAAAAACACGACAAAATGAATTAGCACAAAATAGAAACTTAACATAGTAGTACATAAAAAGTAAAAACATGGAGAATTCGAGCTGTGAGAATCGTTGACGATCCTGAACTCACACACGCCATTGAGCGCTTGAGTTTAAGGAGAGATTTTGCCTCCCTTTGCGTGTTCTACCGGTTGTATAATGGGTTGTGTTCTGAGGAGTTGTTCGACATCATGCCAACAGCCTCGTTTTACGAGTACAATCGCACAGCTCGCCGACGGCTGGGAGTTCATCCTCATACACTGGAACCGCAATGGTCGCGCACTGTGCGGTTCACAAGAAGTTTTATACCGAGAACTATTATGTTGTGGAATGAGCTCCCTGCCGAGGTTTTCCCAAGGGACTACAGTATGGGGTTCTTCAAGAAAGGCGTGAAGAGGTTCTTACAGGGTCGGCAACGCAAGAGTGACACCACTGGTGTTGCAAATGCCCATAGGCTACGGTAACTGCTTACCATCAGGCAAACTGTACGCTTGTTTGCCACCTTAGTGGTATAAATAATAAAAAATAAAGAATCCGATGAAACAAAAATTAATTTATTAATACTTTCGTGTTAGGATAAATTAAACTTTCATCGAGTATTTTTGGGACACCCGGTATTAATAGCTCTTTTCATACACGCTCGCTGGTTGCTAGGGGTTCTGAGACTACCATTTTCACAACTTATCCAGCTACTATCATAACCACGATAGTTTGACTGGTGATCTAGTACATCTCAGATGCAGTTCGGCTTTATCCACTGAGAAGCAAGGTGGAACACTGGCTGTCCCTAGAGCCTAGAATTAGGATTCCGAATGAATATGAACATCGAAGTGGATGCGGCCCTTGGTTCATCGGACCACTATCTTGTTCGGACCCAATACCAGGTGCGACCCATCTCAGCCTGGCGGATGGCGTCGCCTATGGGACAAATCAGAGGATATTATAATATCCTCTGATTTGAAGTAGAGTCCATGCCTTCACATCTATGCTGTGTTGTTGGAAGTTCTAGGGCCATCCGTGCCACCACTGCGAAAACCGAATGGTAGTTTGGCCTATAGCACTAAGGAGAACGCCGATTTACTTTATAATAACTTTGCGTCTAATTCGAATATGAGTGACAGGGGGTTGCGCCAGCTACCATCGGGTGGTACAGTAGTTCACTACTGCACCACGACCTGTGGCCCAGACGGCATAGTGGTGCTGTAACTTCGTGCTCCTGACTTGTGTTCTATACTGATGCGCCTTTTCGCGCTTTCGTACTCCACTAGGCAAGTCCCGTCTTCGTGAAAAGCCGTAGCTGCTCCGATAGCATGGGTATCAATTCTGGCGCCCCACGAGGCTCAGTGATGTCCCCGACGCTGTATTTTAATCATACGTTGTAAAATAATGACATTAATTGTTATGCGGATGTTAGCATCGGGGACACTTATTATACAAGCCGTGTTAGCAGCCCTCGTTCTCATGTGGAAGAAAGACGCGATCAACTTGTGTCTGAAATTGAGAGTACCTTAACTAAATTATATGACTGGAGACGGTTAAACATCGTCCAATTCAACCCTACCTAGACACAAGTCTGCGCGTTCACCGCTAAAACACCTCATTTGCTGTAGTCCCTCACCTCCGAAACACTTTACTTCACCAAGAGTATAACGATTCTTGGTGTCGAGATCTCTAGCGAAGTTTAGTTCCGAAGTCACGAAGGTCAAGCTGGCATCCAAGAAACTCAGCTGAATAGAGCGAAACAGTACTTCAGCTCGAGAGAAAGACTTTTACTATGCATGTTTCAAGCCAGACCACACATGGATGGATCACACAACTGGGACCTTGTGATTCGGTACAAGATTTGCAAGTGTGGAAGAATTATCGAAAGTCCTAAGCTCACATACGGTATTTGGCCCTTGAGTTTAAGGAGACTTTTGTCTCCTTTGTTTGTTCTATAGATTGTATTACGGTTTATGTTTCAGGGAATTGTTCGAAATTATGCCTACTATTAGGCTTTGTTTTATAATCTATCAAAGTTGCCATTGTGGACACTGCCTAAGAGCTTTTTGAAATGATTAGCTTGCGTCTTGTTCAGAAGGTACATAAAAAGTCTTATCGAGAGCAGCTGCTCTGACGGAATGGACATCAATACTGACATTCCGCAAGCCTCTGAGCAATCCGCGACACTTTTTCTGCTGCATGTCAATGATATGTTGTCATGCCTGGTCATATGTCATTGCTAAGAATTGTCATTTGCTCTGACTCCACAATTCTAGAACAAATTCTGTACCATATGTATACAGGGTTACATGGAAAGTCGTACCTAGATACGATAACAGCTTGTAGTAGAGGTAATTACAAACAGATTTGACTATAGAATGTCCTATCTAAACATGAACACCTTTCTTCTTTTGAAAAAAATATCGATGCCAGATATGTGTGCGAAATAGTGGCGGCCATCTTGAACATAAATAAACTTGACATGATGGTTTCTGTTGTAAAAATCTATACATATAAATAAAATTGAAGTGTCTTGTCTGTAATTTCAAAATAAAGCCTTTATCTTAAGCTTATATTGTTATTTTCACGTTACCAAAGCCTAAACATGCATTTTTAACGTTTTTATCTGTCTGTCTGTTTGTTTGTCCGAGCTAATCTTCAAAATGGCTGAACCGATTTTGACGGGACTTTCACTGGACTAGACTAGAGAACTGTTCAGAGCATATATTCTGCTCTGAACAGCTACTTTTTATCTATATATTTTTGTGTTTATTACTTTTCATTCATGACATGAAAAGCCATAACTACAAAAATCCTTATTTTTATAAAAATACTGGCACAGACAATAATTTTAAAGTTAGCTTTAATAATCACGGTGTTTAAAGTTATATTTGAAATCGTTCCTATATGAAATGTATATGTTTGTCTGTGCATTTGTCTGTGTGTCGTTTTTTTTAAATATTCGAATTTTGACTTCAGATTCGGATTCAGCATAAAAAAGTAGAATAGGAATGTTCAGGAACACCGTTCCTATCTCTTAAGGAACATGGTAAAAATAGCCGACAAATTAAAAAAAAATTGAATTGTTATATAATTGACGAGCCAGGTGTTCCCGTGGCAATGCAAGCTTGCGCATTCTCAACTGGTTGACTATATATTCGAATTGTGATGTGAAAAGTAATGTCACCTCTGTTATGAATATTCAAAATATTAATATTATGCAATTTAAGGGACACCCTTATTGCATTTTTAATGTTTGTGGAATAAAGAACGACGTTTAATCTATTTATGTTTATATTTACGCCAAGTCCCTCGTAAGATAGACAGTGAGAACCGAACGCCATATGACTCGGACCTTATAGCAAACGAAAAACCTTTGGAAAGCGTATGAAGACAAGATAAAGTAGTAGTGATTTAGTTCCTAAATATGACAGCGATTCTAATCTACTGACCAGTGGGGGGATATTTTAACCAATAAGCCAATAATTAACTCGATCTTGATCGGTGAACTAGCCAATAAGATCTGCGCGTTCTACTTTACTCCCCGACCCGTGACAGTGATTTTATTTACTATTCAAAATCGCGTCATCGGGTGTCCATAGGTTATATACTTCATGGTAGTTACACACCTCTCTCCTCCCTTCTTTAAATATTAAATTATAGATCTTCTTATACGCGTTCGCCGGTTTCAAGGGCTCACGGCATCATCTTCAGATAAAACACAATCAAATTTGTAATGGTATATGAGTATACAAATTTTTAACTGTGTTGGAAATATAATTTCAGTTTTAGCAGCAGTGCTGGGCGCTGCGCCCTTCCTCGGCCCGTACCTGGCGGGCATCCCAGCGGCACTGGACGTGTGGCTCCAGGGCAGGCCAATGGCGGCCCTGCTCCTGCCTATAGCACAGGCGGCACCAATTGCATTCCTCGATGCTGCTGTGTATGCCGAAATTAAAGAGTAAGTTAATTAGAATCTTCTTTTCCTCGCGTTATTCCGTTTGCTAATTGTATAAATAGTGTTCTCTACCTAAGCCTAAGAATTTATCGAAGATACTGATTTTGACATGGAGTGTCTGCCGTCAGATCTCCACAACGCAGAGAGAAAAGCAGACTTTTCTTACGTTAGGTCGCATGTCTTTCGAATAATTTATTGGATGTGCGGGTTTCCCCACTATGTGTTCCTTCACCGCCAAACAAGGGTATATACAAATAATTTTATTAACAAACCAGATACAATATTTAGCTAATATATGTTAAAAAAAGATTAATATAATTAATAATATGTATGTACATATATCCGAAAACACGAATTTAGAGATAGTATGGATGCCCACACATTCGAACCGGAGATCAGCCGGTTAATAGGCCTTTATCCACTATACACTGTCCATTTTATAATTAAACTTTAGACAGGTAATCATTTTAACGAGTAAGAATGAGACAGATCAAGTGTTGCGTATCTCATAAATCTGAAAAAAATGGAATGTTCTGTCAAATGTTGCTTAATAAAATGGACGCAGTATAGGCTGTTACTGGTCTTAGAATAAGTATTACTTGTATGTTTTAGGGTCGGTAACGCACGATTGGCACCCCTGATGTTGTGTGACGATTTGCGTAAAACAAATGCATGAATTGTAAGTCCTACTTCCACATCATCAATTAGATGGTGATAATTATTAAATGTCACATTTTCATATACTGGCACCAAATTTCTCTAGTTGGAATCCTGGTGTAGGCATGTACCACTGAATTCTTGTTTTCGAATTTATGTATATATTCGTAAATATCTGTTGCGTATCTGTATCTGTTTGCGGTGAAGGAAAACATCGTGGAAAAACCAGCACGGCGAAGAAATTATATAAAGAAAAACTTCTGACCGGTAAAATCAGTATCTTCTCACACACACACAATCTTCTTGGACTTAGGTAGCGGACGTCACCATTCTTAATGTATTAGGAAACGTGCTACCGTTAGAAAGAAGAAGAAACAAATTTATTATTTAAAGTAACTTGTTTATTTGTGTTTTCCAGTGGCGGTCATCCATATGTTACTGGCCTGGCCATAGCTGGCGGGATCTTCTACCTCGGACCGGAGGGAGCTATCCTCGGGCCCCTCCTTCTATGCTGCCTCATGGTAGTACTGAATCTCTCTTCAACCTTTCTAAGAGACACGCCCTTAGAAGAACGAGCTGCTCTCCATTCTCGAGCCAGGTAAATCAAGTATTTGAAACATCCGGAACATTCATTTTTAGGCCTCTATCAGACGACGTCCTTTTTGAGCGAAGCGAAGCGATCCTAGATTTTAAACTACTATATACATGTTACTATTCCATGCAAGAAATTATGTAGTTTAAGTTTGCTACCCTTACAGTTTTCTGCAAACAGATTCGTTACCGTAACCTCGCCTTGAAAAGATTTCTTTTAGCAATAAAGCCGTCATTTATATTGTTGCATAATATGTGGGCTTTTTATAATGTATTTTGTACGAAATATATTATGAAAATAAAGCTTATTCTGTCTATTTATCTATCTATCTATAGTTTTAGTGATAAACATCGTTTTCTACTTCACTCGAAAAATCCGTCGTCTGTGTGAAGCGTTAGTATATTTCGTTTGGATTTTGTTTTTTGATTTTGGTGATGTGATGCGAATGAGGTAATGGATTCAGCTAGTTACGGTAGCTACGCACGGTTGGTGTAAACTCTGAGATTGAGTCTATTGAAAACATAAATCAGCAAATCATATTTTTAGGTTTAACGCTACAAACGTAATACAAGACAATAATTCGTCAGTGGTAACAAAGCTAGGGTACCGGTTCTTCCCAAAATAAATGGCCGGTTAAGTGTGAACCGACTCACGGTTTAGTTAGTTTAGTAGGGTCTTGTGGTCTGTCCTTCTACATTCGTTTTTGCGTTGCAACTGCGATTTTTGCACGGAAAACTGTCAAAAAGTTGTGATGAACACCAACTAATATTTTTTAATTAAGAGATTCAGACTTTATTTTGAAAAAGTCGAATTTAGAGGTAATTTAATTTACTTAATTACTTTGTGTGCTTCTGCTACTGATTAATTTATGCGAACTAAAGTCAGCCGGCACCCACTCACTACCGTTAGTAGGTGCATGATGTCCCTGCCATGGCTGCTCCGGTCGTCTGCCTCGGCTGCTGCGGTCGTCTCTGCGAATACTCGCTATATGAAACATGAACCGCATGCACTACCACCGCAGTATTCTTTAAGTTTGTTTGTTTTCATTACAACTTACGAACTACATTATGAAGTTGCCTTTTTGTGGCTATTGTTTAAATGCAATAAACATATCGATGTAGCCCCGATGAGACATACTTTTAATAAATTTCTAATCAAATGTTTGTAGGTCGATAAAAATAGTGATAGCCTAGTGGATAAGGAACCAACCTATTGACCAAATGGTCCCCAGTTCAAATCCTGGCATGTACCACTAAATTCGTATTTACGAATTTATGTACATATTTGTAATTATCACTTGCTCGGCGGTGATGGAAAACATCGTGAGGAAACCTGCACGTCTAAGAAATTATATTTCGAAAAACGTGTGACCTAACCTAGGAAAGGTGTGATTTTGCCTTTGGTGTTGAGGAGTTCTGATGGCAGTCGCTCCATGTCAAAATCAGCCTCTTCGCCTAGGAAACGGGAGAATGCTGAGACGAAGAACTAGTAATAGGAGACATGTTTGAATAAAGTGGCCGGGTTATGCTAGTGGCTTGCGGGATGTGCATGTTTTAAAAGGCTCGTTTATGCATGTGTTTATATCAGAAACTATGAACCGATTTCAACTGACATCGTAATTACTTCAACAGCCAAGCAACTTGCCTAAAAACACGACTCATGAAGAGAGTAGCGGCCAGTGATTCCAAAAATGAAGATACCCGACGTAAGGTATTGTCGGGACGACTTTTATTCCCGAGTACACCATGTTATTAAAACAATAGAAAGGAGAAAATGAATGCTAAAACAAATCCGATGGTAACGATAGAAAAAAAACCGGTTGCACTCCGGGAGTGTCGGCAGAATTGAAAACTTGAACATGTGGATCAAACAGCGATGTTGGTAAACTACGTTGAATGAAACGCGTAAGCGCCAAGAATTTCATGGCGCTTGCAACGTTTTGGTCGCGAGAAAATAATGCCCTATGAACAATCTAGCGCTTCATGTTTTAATTGTTTAATTAGAGGTAACTAATGTTTTAGCGCTGCAGCGAACTTAAGTTCTAATTCTCACCAAAATCTTACATCACGGTCACGTGTCCTGACGCGAGTTTAACATTTTTTACTCATCCCAAAAAATGCACAACGCCGCTAAAGAAGTTTTCACTTCAAAAATACTATCAGAGTGCAGTGTAATAAAAAATATTATCACATATATATATAAGTAGATAAAAACAAACAGTGTAAGTAGAATAAAAGCGGCTGATATGCGAGCGTTGCGCAAAATTTGTAGCTTAACGGTTGTAGACAATGTTCGCAATCCATCGGTTTCTTCGTTGGCATGCTCCTTTGGTTCGGACATGTGGAAAGAATGCAGGAGGAAAGAATTACGGAACAGATATACAACGCGAAATTATAAGGATGTAGAAGCCGAGGAAGGCCAAGACTCACCTGCCATGGCCCAATTAGTCATGTATTATCAGAAGGTGATGACAGGAGTACTAGAAACTCGGTTAACTCCGCCTACCCTGCAAGGGACACGGCGAAGATATAGAATACAATCAGTTTATTGTCCTGCCTAATTGTTCGCCGTTTGTTAACTAATTTTCATTATTTCGTTTAGTAGGTATTGACGAATTTTCGTGTTGTCAATAAAAATAAATTGGAAACATGCAAAATTTTATATTTATCAAATGACACTGCAATGATTTTGGCGGCGTTTTGACCATACGTAAAATTTAATTTCACAATGTGCACCCATACCCTCACGCGACATTCAACGGGTTAGAGAGGGAGGCCTATGTTCATCAGCGCACTACCTTTGGCTGAAATGATGATGACAATGAAACAATTATTTTATTCACCCGGTCGTTCTATAAATGTCTTAAACAAACGTATTGTACTTCTTATGCCATTCACATAACAACATGTAAAATGGTTCAGGGCCGAAATCCACTGCACACTGGACGTACTAATTATTACGTACAATACCTCGCAGTGGGCGTGACTTAATTTAGTTAACCGTTGGTATTTTAGATGTGTGCGTATGAGAGGCGGAATTTTCCGACTTCTACACCCGTACCCTAGCCATTCCACAACATGTTACATTTATCTCTATAAAAAAGTCAACTGAAACAGTCTCTCCTAAATTAGCAGGGATTAGCTTGGGTTATCAAAAAGTAGCTACCAAATGAGCTATATATGTTCAATCCAGTATCTCATTCGCAATTACTCATTGTAAATAATACTTACTCGAATAGTGTAGCTATTGTAATTTATCTTTGTATTAATATTGAGATTTACTTTTGTTGATTTAGGTCGTTATTGGGAATCTTTAATTGATAAGGTGTGTACTTTACTAACTTGATGTTATTGGATGTTGTAGCATTTTATGTTTAATTACGCCTTCAAACACCAGCTGTTTATATTCATTTATAGCTTTCGTAAGGCTGAAAGTATAAGCGGCGCCAGCGTGTCGCCGCTAATTACATAATACTCACGTTCCCTGTTCATGACTTCATAGCATACAGCGGCAGCGTTGCGTGTCTGGTAATATACTTTCAGCCCATATAGGCAATTTTCTGCATTTATTAGCACTTATACTAGTCAATTAACATAATTTTATTTGTAGTTTTGAAACTAACTTTGTGATTGTTTATTTGTGAGATGTTTATAAAAATGAAAATAAATAAATGCTACTTAACTGAAAACGACAAATGACTGGAAAAAGAAAAACGTCGATTGGATTTATATTGAGGTTGTTCTTTTTTGAATTAAGGAAAAGAGAGTACGAATTTGAAACCTTTCGATTTATTTCATCAAGTACTTATGGGATTTTAAAATAGACAGCGATTTTTGGTTAAATCTTCCACTGTCTCGTTACTTTATACATTTACATCTTCACACCTGTTCACTTGTGGGTTAGACGGACAGCTGAGCACTCGCAACAAGACGCAGAGCTTGTACACCTTACTCGCTTCTTTCAAATTTATAGCATTTTTTACGCCAGTTCCTAGGGCTCCTGACATCGCCTGGTGTGTGGTTAAACGTTATTTTATCCTAAAATCAAAAAGAACAGCAGTTTCTTGTGTCCATAATTCTTAATAGTAGAGGATCTGAATAAGAAATGAACATCACACACTGTTTAATAGACAACCTAACATTGTTTGCATATTCTATAGATTTCCTACTTTCAATTAGTATATAAATTTGTTTATTAAATGTTTGATTGCAATGTTTAAAAAAAGGTTTTTTTTCAATTTTTATTAATTTATTTAATTATAATCTGAACAGGATTATTTTAACCGGTCCACTCGCGATATATTTTTTAACATATTAAATTTCATATAAAATACTTTTTTTTTAATTAACAGACGGGTGATGATAGTTTCTTATTTAGATATTAGACTATAAAGATTATTGATATCTTGTTATATATTTTTTTAGTTTTTAAAACAATTTCATAAACCATTGGTTTTTTTTCACCGCTAATGTTGCACAATAAGTTTCGTCTTGAAATACTTTGCACGCCATAGTACGTTTATATTAAAATATAATATCAAAACTAGATGCTGCACGCTATACTTGGAAATTTTATCAATGGGTTCAGTTCCTAGTTTTTTTTATGTTGCATACATATCGAACATGCTTAAAAAATACAATTTTGGCTTTTCTATCTCTGTTATAATAATTAAATCATTATTTCATTAAATGTTCCATGTACAAACTGGGTCCTGCCACAATTTTATTACATGCATTAATGATTGAATTAAACAATTTTATTTTTTTATTTTATTTTGTACACCACGCTATTTTGTACATTTTTCTTAAGTAAAATTTCATTTCCACTTATAATTTTATGAATTATTTTTTATATGCGAAATATACACTATTTTTGATTAGTTCGTTGTTTATTTATTCCCTTAAATACCTCTTATTCACGTATAATATTAATGAAAATATGTTTTATTTTTTTAATATACCTGTATGAGAGCCATTCCTTCGTAATAATATCAGATCATGGTATATTTCTCCATCATCATCTTGCTGCGTTCTTTATAAAAATAAATGTTTTTATAATTTAAATGTAATACATATATGGTGCCGATTTAATCACCCACAAAACTAAAGGGAGAACATACTCTTCAATATCACTAATTGTTATACTCGTAATACCTACTTAGTACTTGTAAAAATATAAGCTGTTCCATATTAAAATTCTATAAAATGTACGGAATAGCTGTGTTATTTTTCCACAATTTCATTCGATGCTTCCTTCCTTTCTGGTATTTTATGGTTATGTAATAAACTAATAATTTAATAATTAATATCGAAAATGTATTCAGTACATTCACTTCTTTTCATATAGCAAGAAATGAAATCGTCCTTTATATAATATTTTTATGCTAGCGAATATGTTAATACATATACAAATATTTCTTTACAGGCTCGGTGTTTATTTCTGATGGGCTTGCATGGACCACTAACGCTAACAATATCAACCATTAGCAAATTCATTATTAAATGTAAGAATTAACACCTTATCGTGCTGTAATAGGAGCCTACGCAGCGTAATCAGGTTAAAATTTATTATGTTGCAGTACATTTGTAATTACGTACCTCATAACATAAAAATAAAGGAATGTTAGAGAAGCTAGTGACGTTTATAAGGATCGAGTCGTGTGGCGCTCGGTTCTCTCCGCCTACCCCGCAAGGGTTTTGGCGTGAAATTATAGATAGATAAATAACACAAAATAGATAGACACAAAAGCATCGATGTATTAATAAGGCGCGAACGCGATAACGGTTGTTGGCACAGTCTAGTCGATTAGATTTACTGCTATTTTTGTATACTAGAAAAGTTGTTGGAAATTTTATAAAAATGTCATAGTTACGGCACCACGTTTTTTTGACAAGCTCAGTGGTTAGTGATACCACTTTGTCACCAGCGCTCGCGGGTTCGATTCCCACACGGGACAAACATTTGTGTGGATGAATATCTCTTTGTCTAGGTCTGACTGTTTTCCTCACAAAAAACCGCAGCCAAATAACAACTTCCTGGGTTGTTTTGGTCCTGCGTGTGAATGAGGTCACCAGTTGCTGTGCAGCAAAGGTGGCATCGGACGAGTAATACTTAATGTAGTGCAAGGTCTCTCAGGCAAGGGTTCATAGTTAAATACTATACATCAGGTAGGCCGTATGCTTGTATGCCTCCCTACGTTGTATAAAAAATCGTGGTGCCGTATCTATGACATGGACGACGGGAGGCGAGTTTAAGGAGTGAGCGAGAAGGCAATATTACTTTATGATAAAAACTGTAATAAGCGTATTATTGTATCTGTCATTAAAATCATAAAAACTGTTATTTTTTTGTAAAATATACTTCATTCAAAATCATGAAAAAGTGCCTTTTAAAATGGAGATAGTCAAAATATCTACAATATTAAAACAATGTCTACAATTATTCTTCTTATACGTTATCCCGTTTCCTTATCCATTAATATTGCCGGGGTCCGCTACCTAAGAATAACGATTTGGCGAAGGTATTGATGTTTACATGGAGCGACTGCCGTCAGACCTCTACAACCCAGAGGGAAAATCAGGTCTTTTAATAAAACAATGTCTATAAAGATATAATCCAATAATTTCCCAGTGTTGTATTTTCGGAGCCTCGCAATCGTACTTAGTACACAATTTCTTAGTGCATTTCGCCTCGCATTTGCAATTTATTTAAAACCTGCGGTTTCCTTAGATCATTAAATAGACCGTATTTTGAAATTATTCTCCGTACCATGCAGAGAATAATTTCAAAATAAATACTGGGCTGGATTCTCTGTGACTTTCTACTTCGTACTACGTATTGAACTGTTTTTGTCAAATTTATGTCTCAATATAAAGAAATGATTTTATATTCTTACATTATTACTTAACAATATTGTCTATTATTTTTGTACCAACCCATACACATTTAACGGCTAAGATACCCTTCAACTGTAATAGTTCAGAGCATACTCCATCACACTGCTCAGGGTGCGGATTGATGAAGGTTATTTTCAGGTCTTTATTGGCAAGTCCCACGAATGCAATTTTTAGCATAACTGCAATGTGTTGAATGTAGTCCAGATACGCTGTTAGGTGTATCTAAATAATTGTAAAGAATCGTTGTTGCTAAACTTCATTTCGTTCACATGTGGTGCGAGGATCTATTCAATCATAATATTAATTAGTAATATTTTGAAATCATTATCAATGTAAACGCACAATCACGACGTGTAATGTAGCGCGCTATATAAACCATAGTCCATAATCAAACCATAGATATATTTGATCCAACAGTAGAAACGAAACTAGGACAGGTACGTCCTACATTTGCACAAAGTAGTCAGTACGCTTAATCCACTTATAAACCTACGTATATAAATTAAAGCTCTGATAAAGTGAACCTGGTGGTTGGGCTACACTACAGGTACGTTAAATACTTAGAAAATGTTTTTTACTTATATATTATTTGTATTTATATATTCTTAAGTATTTATATCAGGCTTTATCAATGCGACAATAGTATTTTTACAAGCTTTTATTTAACTTGCAATGTAAGTATGTAAGTATGTTCGGGTGAAATCTTGCAACTCAATTTTGAAGCAGATATCTTTAACCGATTGAGCTGAAATTTTGTATACACGTTCAGTTTGGATGACAATGCATGACTAAATGTGTGACGTCATTCTAAATCCAACATGGCGGCATACCCAAGATAGCGGACCAACTATTTTTAATGCACTCCTACAATATGGGTATCAAATAAAAGGGCTTGCTAAGAATAACTCGAAAAATAATGTGACGTCACTCTTAATCCAATATGGCGGACTTCTAAAGCTTGAAAATCAATTTTGAAGCAGATATCTTCAATCGATTAAGCTGAAATTTTGTATACACGTTCAATTTGGATGACAATGCATGGTTAACTGTGTGACGTCATTCTAAATCCTACATGGCGGAACACCCAAGTTGGCGAATATTTTTAAGCTATTGCATAGCTTTTATCGCGGGCTTTGCGGCGACCGAATCAATAAATTCCGTAACGAAAATAAAACCTAACACCTCCCACTCCGCCTACCATGTAGCTCGTTTTTTTTCATAATCATCAGATTTTGATCCGTCGGGTGGCAAAGAAGTGTTCAGCCCGCCTGATGTGAAACTGTTACAAAGCGTATGGACACTTTTAGACTCCGTCGGGTGGCAAACAAGTAAGAAAATTGTTAGAAGAATTTTTTTTTCATAATTATCACATGATGATCCGTCGGGTGGCAAATAAGTAAGAAAATTGGTAGAAGATTTTTTTTTTCATAATCATCAGATGATGATGATGATCCGTCGGGTAGCAAACAAGTGTTCAGCTCGCCCGATGTGAAACTGTTACACAGCCTATGGACACTTTTAGACTCCGTCGGGTGGGAAACAAGGAAATTGGTAGAAATTTTTTTTTTTCCTAATCATCAGATGATGATGATGATGATTTACTTTTGTATCCTGTCAGGGTATGTATGCGCGGTGGTTGGGGTGTTTACCTGATGTGATACTGTTACACAGCCTATGGACACTTTTATGCTCCGTCGGGTGACAAACAAGTGTTCAGCCCGCCTGATGTGAAACTTGCAGCCGAATAACAATTCCCTGAAGGATTGTTGTGTTCATGCGAGTGAGTGACGTTACCACCTCACAGGCAATTGGAGCCAAATAACAATTCCCTGGACGATTGTTGTGTTCAGGCGAGTGGGTGACGTTACTACCTCACGGAAAGCTGCAGCCAAATAACAATTCCCTGGACGGTTGTTGTGTTCATGCGAGTGAGTGACGTTACCACCTCACAGGCAACTGCAGCCAAATAACAATTCCCTGGACGGTTGTTGTGAGGTAGTAAATTATTGTAAAAACTGCAGCCAAATAACAATTCCCCGGACGATTGTTGTGTTCAGGCGAGTGGGTGACGTTACTACCTCACGGAAAACTGCAGCCAAATATCAAATCCCTGGACGGTTGTTGTATTCATGCGAGTGAGGGACGTTACCACCTCACAGGCAACTGCAGCCAAATAACAATTCGCTGGACAGATGTTGCGTTCGTACGAGTGAGTGACGTTACCACCTCACAGGCAACTGCAGCCAAATAACAATTCCCTGGACGGTTGTTGTGAGGTAGTAAATAATTGTAAAAACTGTAGCCAAATAACAATTCGCTGGACAGATGTTGCGTTCATGCGAGTGAGTGACGTTACTACCTCACGGAAAACTGCAACCAAATAACAATTCCCTGGACGGTTGTTGTGATCATGCGAGTGAGTGACGTTACTACCTCACGAAAAATATGCCCAAAACTGCAGCCGAATAACAATTCCCTGGAGGCTTGTTGTGTTCATGCGAGTGAGTGACGTTACCACCTCACAAGCAACTGCAGCCAAGTAACAATTCCCTGGACGGTTGTTGTGTTCAGGCGAGTGAGTGACGTTACTACCTCACGGAAAACTGCAGCCAAATAACAATTCGCTGGACAGATGTTGCGTTCGTACGAGTGAGTGACGTTACTACCTCACGAAATACGAATGCGAGTTTAAAAAAAAAAGATGTTGAATATCAACTCCATTGCTCCAATCCGTCTGGAATTTTGATATATTGAGGTCGAATTGTTACTCCAAAATCAAACCCGGAACTGTGTTTCGTAAGGCACAAGTAAGCTTCAAGCTGAAATAAGTGGCACATTTCTCTAAACACCCAAGTCAAGGTGAGGCCGTGCCGAGGACTGAGTGGCATCAGGGTGTAATATGATGTCGCGAACGTACCACCTCAGGGCACCGGGGCGAACCCTGTTGTATATTAGCTCTTACCCTTCTAAACGAAGCTCATGACCATGCAACAATGATGCGTTGAATGAGATGAACAGACTGAGAAACGTGTCCAGCGATAACTAAAAAGTAAAAAATAAATTAAAATTAAAAAACCTTTTTAAAAACAAGCTTTTATTTAAATGCTCTAAAAAGAAAAAAATAAAATTTTATACTAAAACTTTTACTGTTAACTTAGGTCATTTCACATTTGACACAATTTATAGGATATAAAAGCTTGTCGCGAGATTTACTTGTGTAGATTAACAAGTAAATTAAATAATTTGATGAGAATAATATTATCTATTAAAATTTTCAAACTAAGCAAATACGAGTAAGTACATAAATCTCGCGACAAGCTTTTATATCCTATAAATTGTGTCAAATGTGAAATGACCTAAGTTAACAGTAAAAGTTTTAGTATAAAATTTTATTTTTTTCTTTTTAGAGCATTTAAATAAAAGCTTGTTTTTAAAAAGGTTTTTTAATTTTAATTTATTTCTATATACAGCTAAGAGCAGATCAGTTTTAGGAGAGGTGGGACGCATCAAAGCAGCCCGACTGGGGAAGTACCTCCACCTAACAGGAAACTCCAGCCAAATAACAACTCCCTAAGAGGTTGTTGTGTTCCTGCGTGTGAGTGAGGTTACCAGCAAGCTCCTAAGCAATTGCTGTGTTAGCAGCAGAGGAGGCATCGCGCGAGTGATGCTTAATGTATTACAAGCGTTCATAAGCTACGGTAACCCTTAACATCAGGTGGACCGTAAGCTTGTATGTCTTCCGACGTTGTAAAAAAAAACTTATTACGTGACTTGACTTAGAAATTAGCTTGAACTTGACGCTCAAGTTTCTATTGTGACTTGTTTACGCATGGCATAAGAACGCTACAAAGGCTAAAGTGTTATTCTTGATGTGCACTTAGCTGTACGTATCTAAAGTAATTTATCCTATTGTTAAAATGTTTATTGCAAAAACAAGTGCTTTAAAAATATTAACACCTATTGTTTGTTTATGATACTATCACATATGAGATGTTATTATAATCATGTGCATGTCATACAAGTGATATATATATATATATATGACTTATACATATGCAGTACTATATTATGTAATTCTACTCGTAATGTGGCTTCAAAAATAATTAATGGCTTCAAATTATCGTCACTACTCTCCAACATTGTCAGCATCGATAAAATTTTGGCGTGAAAAAATGGACGTTTTCCATTACTTTAGTGTGTCTATAATTGTTGGATTTTTCGCACCACGGCTCATTTTTTTTTCGTAGATAAGTATGTTTGTTATTTATGTTTACTATGTGGATATAGATAAAATATACTATAATAGCTTATCAATCACCAAGAAATCAAACCACTCGGCATTTTTGAAACACATGGCTGTGAAAGCGTTAAAACAAATGGCGCAAAATATAATTATGTGTCGCGAAGCAAAATAAACTATATTTATTTCAAAGTAATAAGAACAACGTTCATTTTTTCGTGCAACGTGTAGATGTCTATGAATTTGCCTGTAACGTAATATTCAATTATGCCTATTTAAAAGACTGTTGTTCTTGGCTTCCAATTATATAGCTCAATGCAATTTTTCGCGTTCACACGTGAGTTAGATAGAAAATAAGTAGTATAAATTTACATATAATAATAAGGTGCTTATTTATTAACACTGATGTATTTGTTATTTTATTTTCATAAACAAAAATGTTAAGTATCTTATGCAAGGCATGCCACCAGCGCTAGATGATTCAGGAACTGATTTGACTACATTTGCTGCAAAGGCTTTTCTATTACATTACAAAGGCCTAAAACAGTGCTCGACCGGCCATCGGTGCGTACGTCGGTCGCGCATGCATAAGTACATTTTCGCTTATGAAACACAACATTATGAAGTTTACAGTCGCCGGCACTTGAGTTGATACGCGTTCTGCATGAAACCGTCGGTCGAGCTCGTCTCGGCGCGCGTACATCGATGAAACTGACGCGCCGCTCACAACCATGCATTCGAGGCGTTACGTTCAGTGCTGCGTCGACAGGCGATCCGACAAGTACACTCAGGGCCGAATTAACCCATAAGCAAACTAAGCAGCTGCTT
The DNA here is from genome assembly GCA_947507595.1 of Pyralis farinalis. NCBI lineage: Eukaryota > Metazoa > Arthropoda > Insecta > Lepidoptera > Pyralidae > Pyralis > Pyralis farinalis. The sequence goes on from OX382278.1 coordinate 10,420,408, forward strand.
AGGGCCCCTGAAAAATTGGGGCCCCCAAGATCAGGCGTGTAATTTTTTTTTAAGTTTTAATAAGAAATTTTCAAACAAAACAACATAAAACAAAATTTTCTGTGTCACTCATACATGAACAAAAAAAATATTAACAAAAAGATTAAGTAACAAAAAACATAGGAGGCCCCATGCCGTTCACTGCTTAGAGCCCTACAGACTGTTAATCCGGCCCTGAGTACACTCGTGTGAAGAGGCTTACGATTGACGTTATAGTCGCTCGATATAAATTACAGGGTTTTAACTGATCTTCTAACTTCGCGAACAATTCATCAATACTTTTAATGAATAATTTGTAGAAATTAGAGAATTGGTTATCATGCATCTCGAAACGCTGAGACTAACATGGATTTCAATAGAAAAAGTTCTTTATGCTACTATTAGATGTAGTTATTTACATGATACTTTCTTTTTTGTATACATATTTTCTTATTGCGAATCTGCAAATATTCTTTAGCAAGTAAACAATTAATAAACGGACGATTCAACGGAATAAATTCATACGACTGTACCAAACAGCAATCTGTAAGGCACTGGGGCGTCATCTATGCCGACCGATGTCTATTCTAATACGTGACCGACGGCCGGTCGAACACTGTATTAGTCTGAACTTCTTAGGTAATCATAGAAAGTGGATCTTCGAAAAGAACGAATGTTGAAATGTATCTCGACAAATGCCGGAGCACTCAAATCGGTGCTGGTGGTGAGATTTCTCATGTATTTAAGTAGATTACAACTAGTCAGCATGGCGCCTGTGTTGTACCGTTGGAATGTGCCTGGACCATAAACCAAAATACCCGGCTAGTCCGTCGAATAGTATGACTATTCGATTGTGATCAGTTAAGTTTGCTTTACTCGTACGAGTATAGTTTCAACGCACATGTCAAATCAGTCCTTTTGTGTCTATCTATTGTGTTTCATAAGTATGCGAGTCGAATAAAAATTCTTTTATTTCACCAGTGAGTTTGTGTAATGGCTGTAATTTATTCTAAAATTATTTATTGTGATATTCCTAATATTTCATATAACGTTGTTTTTTACATTGCTGGGTTAGCTTGTAGCCATTGTTGTCTGATATTATGCCAAACGCAATGGAATTTAGAAGGCAGAAGTTTACAAATCTAGTCTATTTCAAATCTGTGGTGATAGTGTCGTATGATGTAGGATTCAAATCCATAACGCTTTCTTCTATTGTCCAGAAGCTTAAAAGAATGCAGAAGTTTGTAATTAGTTTAAAGTAGCTAACAATTTAATAACAGTTTCTATTCTACTATTACTGAACCTCAAATGTGACTCAAATCTAATAGTCATGTATCGGTATATGTTATTACTATATATTTATTGATGGCGATCCGTCTTCATGGTATTAACTGATAAAAGCTAGCCTTAAACACAATTGAAGAAATTTAAAGTTATATCACGTATATATTATTAATACGAATACGTGATCTAGATATAGATCACGTATTCGTATTAATAATAGTTTAAATTAATTAATTCCTATTTTGCCGTGACAAATTTAAAACTCGTGTATGTCATCAACTCAGTTTGTGGTTATTTGTTTTTCAGAAGTTATTTCGAGACTTACTCGGACATGTAAAATATGTAGAATATTTATTTTTGTCAAATTTGGCTTCTATCTTATATACCAACGTAATATATTTACGGAAACATAATCTCATACTCCAATTAAATTCATTTTTTTTGTATAAGTACCTACTTATTTTTAATTTGTGAAGTGAAGATACGGTTGCTAGTAAAGCTTTTAGTGGTTGCTTTTATTTATCGGCGAACCGATAAATAAAAGTTTATTTTGCTATAATGAGGCTTTCGTGTTATAAATTTATTTTATAACCAGAAAACAAAATAAAAATGTAGCCAGAAAATTTGTAACTTTTATTTTTATTTCTGTATATTAATGTCTATCATTTAAATGGTTGGCAAAATATTTACGTTTGGGCCAACAGAAAAATATATATTCGGTTAGGGTTACCATTTCGACGGGGATCTCGAGACAACCCTAACCTAAAAAAACAATCCTAATCTATTGTTTAAATCTTTAGCGACATGTTGCGAATATTAGGTGACCGAATACATTTTTCTGCTGGCTTAAACATGTTTCCTTTATATATGTAGAGAAATGTAAAATATGAAGATCATGACGCGGGCGTGTGAAGTGATTGAATTTAACCGTTTAAGGCGACACCTCGATCGTGAAGCTTTAAAATGGCTCCGCCCAATCACCCCGCGCCCCTCAATTGACACTCGACGCTCGATTTGTAAAATTTGAAATTAGCGCCTAATAGGTAACCTGGGGTCAACGTATAGTCAATGCAAATGAACAGAAAAGCTACAGAGTCGCGTCACACTTAAATAAAATTTATAATATCAATATTTAATAAAAATTATTGATTTAATTATTATTTAGCTTTATACATACTGAACCAAACATATTTATTTAAGCTAGACGGAAAACAATAGTAATAATAGTAATAAAAAACTACAGAAACGTATTCACTTTTAAAAGTTTATTGAAAGAGAAATCAATGACATCGTTTTATGTTTATATCTCTACATGTTAACATGTCTTGGTATCTATGTTGTTCTTACTTAGGTCTCGTCCAGTGGCGCTCTCATTGAATAAAAAAACATATTATAGCATAGAAGATAAACATTATGAAATCTTATGTTGCATTTATTACGAAGATAGTAAAGTATTTTTACGTCATTAAACCAACACTCAAAATATTCCACTATCGTTGTTATAAGCAAAAGTGCTAAAAGAGGCCGTTTCTTGGCAATTATGCCTATAACAACGAAAGCAAAACATTTCAATTGTTGGTTTAATGACATAAAAGTACGTTATTGTATTTGTAACACACGCAACACATGACTTTATAATGTTTATCTTCCACGCTAAGATACGATATTTTATTCCTTGAGGCGCCACTGGACGGCATGTATCCCCCTTAAGAAGAATGAAACACAAGCTACATAATACAACATTGTTTATCGAGAGGCTAAAGCGGGCCATTTGTTGATTCGGACACATATGTTTAGTTAGCAGATACACCATCTAAACTGCAAACACTGGTCACAGCGATGAAAGACGACTGTATGGAGAAAGGCTTACTACTGAATGCGAAGAAAACAAAGATAATGGTATTTGAAAGAGAAGAATCCAGAACTAATGTAAGGATTACGATTGATGATGAAGTGTTGGAACAAGTGGATGAGTTTGTATATCTTGGATGCGCTTTCAGCAGGGATGGAAGGTACACCGCAGATGTGGAAAGACGAGTGAGTGCTGGGAATAGTGTGAATGGAGCGTTGGGAAAACTTCTTGGCAGTAAAATCCTGAGCCAGAAGGCACAACTCGCTATACACAATGCAGTGTTGGTCCCAACGCTAACTTATGGAAGCGAGAGTTGGGTATGGCAGAAAGAGCATGAAAGTAGAATAAACGCGGTTGAAATGCGAGCGCTGCGCAAAATTTGTGGCGTAAGGCTTGTAGACCGTATTCGTAATGATGATGTTAGAAATAGAGTTGGTCTGAAAGAGAGCGTCGGTGTTAAAATAAGAAGAGGCATGCTCCGATGGTTCGGGCATGTAGAAAGAATGCAAGATGAAAGAATGACGAAGCAGATATACAATGCAAAAGTGGAAGGATGTAGGAGCCGGGGAAGGCCAAGACTTACCTACCATGACCAAATTGGTCATGTTCTATCAGAAGGTGATGTCAGGAGCCCTAGAAACCGGCGTGCGTGCATGAGAAGAGCAAAGAATGTTAAAGAAGCGAGTGAGATATGTAAGGATCGAGTCACGTGGCGCTCGGCTCTCTCTGCCTACCCCGCAAGGGATTTGGCTTGAAGTTATAGATGTTCGAGTGTCATAATGGCTGATAGCGCCGAGTAAACACAGGATTTTTTTATTTGGAATAAATAAGAGAAATAGAATTATCAGATTGAATTAGATTGAAATTGAAATAGAAAATTGGATTTTTTTTGCAACTCCCTCCTGGTGAAGATTCACAAGTTATTTTACACAGTTAGGTATAGATCTGGTAGGGATCCTAGCTTTTTCCCTAAATATAATACACTCTCGAATGACTAGGTATGCGCTTTCACTAACAGTCAATTTAACTTCGCGAATTTTATAAAAAAGTACAGGAAGAACTTGACGGTTAGATGGTAATTTTGCGCCTATTATTTGATAATTTACGTCTCCAACTAAGAAAATACTTGATTTATTGCTTCTCAATTCCACTGCCATCTTATAAAAGTTAAAACATTACGTATTAATCACGAGAATAACTGACATTCAAAATTAATAGACGGTTAGGTAATTATGACGAAGTTAACGATGCTCTCTCTAAAGTTATTCATTGGTTTAGTGTTAATAATCTGCTTTTAAATGATAAAAAGACTAAAGTAATTAAGTTCTCAACACCTAATGTAGGGCAGGTGGCTACCAATGTACATGTTAATGGAACTAATTTAGCCTCTGTGGAGACAACTGTGTTCTTGGGTATAACAATTGACTCCAGACTACAAAGGGGCCCACAAATTGAAAAATTATCAGGAAAACTAAGTTCTGCAGCTTATGCAGTGAAAACTATTAGACGGCTCACTGATATTGATACGGCTAGAATAGTTTATTTCAGCTACTTTCATAGTATTATGTCATATGGAATTCTTCTTTGGGGTAACTCCGCGGATATTAACACCATCTTTTTATTGCAAAAGAGAGCCATAAGAGCTATCTACAAACTTGGTCCCCGGGAGAGCCTTAGAGAAAAATTCAAAGAAATAAATATTTTAACAGTCGCATCGCAATATATCTATGAAAATCTTTTGTATGTCCATAAAAACATAGACTCATTTTGTAAAAAGAGTGATACTCATATCATAAATACTAGATATAAGCATAATCTTGTGTTATATGCAAGCCGTCTCCACAAAACAAGTAATTATTTTATGGGGCAATGTATACGGTTCTATAACAAACTTCCCAGCAATATAAGAGATTTGTCAATAAACAAATTTAAAACTACTATTAAAGCCAAATTGTGTAGCAGGGCATATTATAAAGTATCTGACTATATTAATGATAAAAATGCCTGGGAGTGAGTCGATCCAATTATAATGTAATTAACAAAATATGTAAATTTGTTTGGATACCAAAAGAGGGATGCCTGAGTTTTTGGCAGTATTTTTATCAGTGCTCACCTAGTCATAAACTGCACGGTAGGGAAAAAAAAATGTGACGATTCCAAACAAATGTAGCCATTTTTACGGAATAAAAAGATTTTGACTTTGAATTTGAACAAATGAATACCGCGAGTACGTGCGGCACTACCGCGCAACTTGTATGAACATGTTTCGATGTAATTCGGCACGGATTATCGTAATCCAAATAAGTTAAAAATTAATTTCCGAGTGTTTTAAAAGCAAATGAACAAAACTATGACATATGCGTTAGAAAATAAAACTTTGAAAAATAAGGGACACCCTAATATACATATATACAAATAGATTTTATAATCTATTCATATTTAAAAAAAACATGTGACAAATGATTTTCTTGCTGTTTCATAACTTTAACTTCAGTATAATGACATTTATTGTATTTTACTTATGTATACTCTGTGTTTTGTATTGTTGTACGTTTCCTTGTTATTTATTAAACTCTCAAGAAGAAAGAACCAGGACCATCTCTGATGTTGCAAAATAAATCTAATCCGTACAATAGTTCAATACTAACCACAATGTATAGAATAGATGATTTTTTTGTGTTTTCAGTGTTGGTTCATAGTAAATATTATTTGTTTTCACGAGTACCATGGGTATAAGTATACTATCTATCTATATCTTCACGCTAAATCCCTCGTGAGCGCCACATGACTCGGTACTTACACACCTCGCTCGCTTCTTTAACATGAAACATACCGAGTTTTTTTAAAAACTATCAAAATATACTATTTTACTAGTAATTATTTTAATACAAAAAAAAAAAAAAAAAAAAACCTCCACTGGTTTTCTATCTTCTGATTGGATAAATTTCCAACGTAAACTAACCTTCACCTACGTACAATGTCTAAGTCGGAGTTCGGTGAGCTTATAATGGTTACTATGAGTTTGTCGTCCCGTATGACACTTACGTTAAAGTAGCATATAAATCGAGTAGTGATTCTTCTAGTGGAATATGTTTATTTAGTAAGTTTCTCCTAAAAAACAAAACAGCAAAAATATTCTATTTTATAAGTTTTTATTTTAATACAAAGAAATAAAGAGTCTCCACTGGTTGCTATGTGCTGAGAGCGCGAACCTTATTGGTATAAATTTCCAACGTAACCTGACCTCCACCGACGTACAACTTCTAAGTCGGAGTTCGGTCAGATTATAATGGATATAATAGGAGTTTGACGTCCTATATAGGTACGCGGTCAGCCTGTGGATAATGTATACCAATTATCAAATGTTACTGTTTATTCCTGCAAAAAATAACTCTTATTTAATTAATGCAGTTTTATATAGAGTTATTAAGTAAGCAAAATTAAAAAAAAGTTTGAAGAGGAATTAAATAGCTTGGGCCAACCATACCTAGGAACTGTTCTAAAAACTAGACAATGTTATTATAATATGTTTAATGAATATAATAATTAAAAAAAAAAATACCTTGGCTTGTTCGCCTCCGCCATTCTACGAACATTTTCTTTGTATTTTTATTCTATATATTTTCTTTTTAGTGTTCCCCATTATTACAACAGTATAATAAATATATATAAACCTATAATATTATTTACTACTTATATCTAATAATAATACACTTACGCTAAATACTATAATATTGAATATTTACAACTATTAATTATAAAAACTTCGGTGTCGCGATGTAAAATGGAGCGAGCTCGAGCAGACAGTCGACATAGGTCTCACCTCGAAGCGGGCTACAGCCGGACTGGCTGGATGTAGTTAGTCAACGCGTTTATAATCCTCATTACCGCACAATAAGGTCGAAAACACGTAGCACCCAAGACGAATGTGATCGCTTAGAAATTGTCAGAAACTTAAAATATTTTTAAAAAATTTCATGTTTCACTTATCAAAATATGCAGCAACCATATTATAAACATAGATATTACTAATAGATTTAAGTAATTTTGAAGCGTATAAACAGAACAACTTCGTTGTAATTTCAAAAATAATGAATTTCAGGAGGTGTTTTCGAAAGTAATTATTATCGAATCAATTTTACACAATCGCGTATTTGAGCAAGCAAATTCAAGATAAAGAAATGAAGTTATTTATATTAAAATCTTAGATCCGTCAGTTTAGTCATTAGCCTATACTATTCGATGAAAGTTGGTCTAATTTTTCGATGTGTCGCCTTAAAACATGGTTTGGAAGATAGTTCTTGTGGAGTTCAAATTTTCTTATCGAATCATTTGAAACGCGATCTCCGATCACTTACTTTTCACAAATAATAATTACTAACTGACCACATTACATCTGTAATAAAATCTACAGTCTTACTACGGCAAAAGTACGGAATCCACGATTTCGTCTCTGTGCATGTGTTATTCTAGGCTTACGGTCATATTTGTTTCATTTTGTTCGCAACGTAGGCATATTTTTATGAAATCTGTTTGAAATAATCAACCCGCAATGGTTGTTAAGACTTATCTTTACTTATTTATAGATATCGGTTTATATATACATTTATATACAGGGTGCAATCATTAATGATATCCTGGTGAGAATATTTTCGTACGGAAATATTTCCGTTAAAAACGTGAAAATGTTATCGACAGTATTTTACTAAAAAACTAAAATTACCAATACTTACCTAATATTAAACGCTCCCATAAATACTTCCACCCATAACATCGCGTAGTTTAATCGTACTAGTATGACTAAAATTAATTTATTATTGTCACAATGTGTACGCACAGAAATTACACAGCCCATATGAGCTACAGAATCGTGTACGTTATGCAATTGTTGTATTTACTCCATAAATTTTAAGAGAAGTTGAAATAGAAGCTATAAACAAATTTTTGTAGTAAATTAATTTAATAAATAATAAAATAATGTAATATTCAAAGTAAGTTGCGTTATTGTAGTGGATTTTTATTTTTTAACAGTAATTGTAGCAGTTTTACTCATTAGGAATCAGTTTCAACCTGTTTTAATTCTTATATTTACGGAATAATCACCAGGCTCACTTACCGGTTACACACCGTATATTTTGTGATAAATGTGTCCAGATTATTATTTAGTTAGTATATAAGAAATTTCATAACTTTAAACCGCTGTAGAATCTGCACTACAAATTACTTAAAAAAAAATCTACTTTTTAACTTCAAGGCACTATTTTCCAACAGAATTTATTAATATGAACGTATGAAATGGAATGGAAATTACATAATGGAATTGTAATCAAGTTATACGCTAAAACTCAGAGTTGCTGTGTTATCAGCGGGGTTGTATAAAATGAATATATGAGCGTATTTAATCACTTTAACCAAACAATTTTAGGTTTTTAATTGTACGTTCTATACATTGTGAAATTTTGTCAATACATACGACGATATGTACACATATCTAGCTATAACCTGGCTATAACAAAACCATCCAAAATCCATTAACTGTCAATTCAAAAAAAAGTCAAATACTGTAAAGTGTTTTTCTACATCGAGCGACACAGATTCTATCTACGAGTATGTTATATCAGGTTAAAGTTTTGCAATATCTTGTATATGTGAACGATTCCACTTTGTACAATAGTCGTGATATATACTATACCTCTGTTTGTTATAATGTAGTTACATTTTTATTGTTTAGCTGAATATTGAAAGATTCAGCTATTTAATTTTGATAAATATCGCGGGCACTAGTAATGGGGTGTTTATAATTCGGCAGAACTGTCCGTTTTGTAATACTAAACGAATAATTACTATCCAATTATGTATCTGTTGTTACCTATATAATATAATTATAGTAATAGAATAACGTTTTTGTATACGAGTCTAGGCGATGTTTATGGTCGATGCAAGCATGTTTGTTTTTTTTAAGCCCTGGCTTCTTACGCTTTGTATTACTAACAATATTAATACTCTGCATGGACGAATTACAATGATTGTTATATGTAATGCCTTGATCGGTATGCATGGTTAAAAAATATTTTTTACTGTACTGCTAATTGTTTGAAGGCAAAACACAGTTGAGGACACAACTTTTAGTAAATAAAAATATGTTATTTTGGATTCAATTTGTTTTTAGGTTTTAATACTATGTCATCCTGTAGATTAAATTAGACAATTTTTGAAGTAAAACTTTTTTACGCACGCTAAGGGAGTAAGCTGGTGAATGCGTGACCAGAGCGTTACGAAAAGTGTGATCGGGCTAGGCGAACGGAAGTTGAGAGGGCGATATAAGTTAGTGAAGATAGAGAGAGAGTTACGTTTCGTATATTACTGTAGGAGCAAGAGAGAGAGGTGCGAGCACACATTTTCTTTCTCTCTTTCTCCCATAGCGAGTTAAGTTTCGTATATCTAAGACAGTGCAGGCCTATTGTCTGTATCACACTATGTAGCTAAAGAAGTTTTACTTCAGTCGTGTGGTCTAAAGCACACTCGTTTTTTTTTTTAATGTTTTCATCTTCAAATTTACTTTTTCATGTATACTAGACTACGTTCAGGATGACATCTAAAATTAAATCGATAATTTTCAACTCCATGTATAACTAACATCCACGTTTGTATAGCAATATAACATAAGTATACCAACAGCTATAGCAATTGTAATAAGTAAATAGTCATACATAATTAATATAAAATTGGCAGTACTTTCTTTATAAATTCAGTAAAGCCCTTATCAGTTCAAAAAAACTCGTCCAAGGATTATTTTTAGCACTGTACGGTATTGTATTGCAGCTGCTTGTAATTAATTCGTAATTGCTCAGGCACATGAACTGAAATAAATGTATTTATTTGCAATTTCTGTCTATTTATTTACCACTAGTTGATTCGACCGCCGTTGATTCGAGGCCACTATACTAAGAATTTATCCCCTTGAGATTTTTCCTTGTTCCCTGTATCCTTACGTAATATTTCCAATTTTTTGACGAGCTCAGTGGCGCAGTGGCAAACAATTGTGTGCATCAACATGTCTGTTTGCCTTGGTCTAGGCGTTTTTAAGAGGTAGGGCGCATCGAAGCCAGTCTGGGGAAATACCTCCACCGCACAGAAACCGGCGGCTAACTAACAACTCCCTGGAAGGTTGTTGTGATCCTGCGTGTGAGTGAGGTCACCAGTAAGCTCGTAGTAAATAGTAAGTTGTTGTGTTAGCAGCAGAGGTGGCATCACGCGAGTGATACTTAATGTATTGCGAGCGTTCATAGGTTGCGGTAGCCGCTTTCCGTCAGGTGGGCGGTATGCTTGCCTCCCAACGTCTTATAAAACAAAATCGGCTTATTATAAAATTAGTGAATAGGTATGCATGTCAGCAACAGTAGCAGAAAAAATATTACGTTATTATTTCGTGTATATAACTAGTCTGGCCATATAGTGTAACTTTTCTTTTTTTCAACACTTTATTTTGAATTTGGAACGCGTTTATTAGGTTAAAAACTTCTTTCGATTTCCCGATTCCCGCCGTTCTCCTTTTTTTTCGTGTTTATTATCAAATTACAATATGGAATGGGGTTTTAAAGAAAATAGGATTACAGTGATTACCTTGCACAAAGTGTGTAAAGAAGTGGTTACCGCAGACTATCAACGCCAATGCAAAACAAGGAGTATCACTCGTTGCTAACCCCGCCGCCAAATATTGTCGGACAAATATATAAATAAAAAGCCAAAACAACAACCCCTTTAGTAATTATAGTTGATAATAGATAAAGCAATTGCGAGTATAGTATGAGCCGAACACGCAGGTTAAGCAATGTTGAGCGCAACCTGTCCATGGATGCCTTTATCCCGAGCTTCTCCAGGTTTCTCAAGGCAAGTCCTTAAGCTAAGTCAGTGGCCTTCGGGTGACTTGAAAACACTGGCCACCGCCAATCCGCAGTTGAGCAGCGTGATGAAGTATGCTCTTCTCAGCCTATCTGGGGAAGTACCTCCAAGAAAGGTACCTCCTCTAAGATGCGGTTCTTACGCGCTTCTTTAACATTCATAACTCTGTTCATACACGCACGCCGGTTTTTATGGCTGTTATCATGTATCACCTATACACGACCTATATGGCCCAGTAGATTCGCTTTCCTCGGCTACTACACTCTTCCACTTTCGCATTGTATATCTGTTTTATCATTCGTTCATCCTGTATTTTTTCTACATATCTGAACGATGGAGTATGCCTTTTCTTATCATAATAAATAATAAAAATCTTTTAATTCAGACTAATTTTGTCCATTTGTTTAGTAACATTTTTACTTACACTAGTGTTAGTACTTACATTCTAAATTTAATTATAAATTTTAAGGTGTGGGTGTGAACATGTATGTGTGTGTGTATGTGTTTCTATTTTAAATTTATGTGCAAATTCCTAGATGTACACGCTTTTTAACGTGTAGATCCAGGAATCGGTTAAGGACAGCAGAGTCCATTCTCTCGTCATCGTCTTAATACTGATACTCTTTCAGACCAACTTTCTTTCGTACATCATCATCAGCGAATGCGGCCAGCGAGCGTTACGAGACGAATTTGGTGCAATACTCACATCTCGATCCCGTTTTCTCTACTTTCATGGTATGGTATTTCTCTCTCTGCCATATCCAGCTTTCACTTCCATGAGTAACGCTGGGACTAGTACCGCTTTGTGTATAGTGCAAGGCAAACTTTTAGGCAGCTGAATCGTAAGCCCTTATGGCTTACGTTTCAGCTGCCTCAAAGTTTGCCTAACGCTGCACGCTGTTCCTTGCACTCGTCTCTCCACATCAGCGGTGTAAATTCCATCTCTACTAAAAAACTTCAAATGTAATCTCATTCACTTGTTCCAACACTCCTAGTCAACGGCTTGATTTTTTTATTGTTATTATACATCTATTTTTAATGTGTATCCTAGTTTATTGCAAGTACAGAAATCATCACATTGGCAACGTACAAAAACGGGGTGTATCTGTGTCGTAGACACGGCCGTGAGTTTTACGTGAATACGTCTTCGTATTTGGTAAATGGAAATCATTTATACTAATAGAAAATTATATGATGCAGTGTATTTATCTCAAAATGGCGGAGCCCGATACGTCACAGTCCTAACTAAACGTAGGTGACGAGTTCTTTGATTGTTCAGCTATCTAGTGGTATAATTAAATTTAGACCGTAAACGATAAATATGTGGCTACAGCGCTAAATCTTATCCTCCGATTTTGTTATCAGTTTTCTCAATTGCCTCCTATCCTATCGGCGGAGACAAATGAGCACCATCAGACTTTTTATTAGGGTAATCAGCATATCAATTTTACCATGATCTAAGCACATAATCAAGGATAACGCGCTGATTAAGTCTGGTCTTCGGACGGACGTATTTACTTAAAAATGTAAAAATAAAACGGTAGATATAGGGTATATATGCTCTATTTTTAATAAATATTAATTAGCGGTCGGGAAGTGCAACAGTAAACATTCAATTTACATAGTACTTATAAGTGATAGCCGATTTTAATTGCTGTGGCGTCATTTCACGTTTGCTTATAAAGTTAACCCTTATAAAGGGCGTGGTAACGATGAACCCATTGTCTTCAAAATAACCATCTTGATTACTCTCCAGCCAAAGGAATAGGACCACGGTGTCTACGTGGATGTCTACAGGATACCGCCACTCCTGGTCTACCCTAGGACTGCTATAGGATCTTGAAACAGTAATCTGTTGACAATTATTAAAAAGGTAAAAGTATTGCCTTATCTTTGGCACGGTAGAAATTACATACAAGTAGATTCTTTTTTGTTTTAACAGGGCGCAAGCAACCCGATTGGGGAAGTACCTCCACCTAACAGAAAAACGCAGTCAAAAGAACAAGTCGCTGGAGGGTTGTTGTGTTCCTGCGTGTGAGCGAGGTCACCGGTAAGTTCCATATTCCATACACACATTCCACGTTCCATAAAAAAAACTTCCTAGCGTTGTCCCGTTTCCTAATCCATTAGGCATAGCGGTATCCGCTACCTAAGCCTAAAGATTTAGCGAAGATACTGATTTTGACATGGAGCGACTGTTGTCAAACCAGAGGTAAACCAGACATCATAAGTTGGATCACACGTCTATCGAAATATAATTTCCTAGATGGCGCTGGTTTCCTCGCAATGTTTTCCTTCACCACCGAGCAAGTGATAATTGTAATTTGCATTTTTACATAATTCCGAGAACACGAATTTAGTAAGTAGTACCTACATGCCAGGATTCGAACAGAGGGCCTGTTGGTCAATAGGATGGTTCCTTGTCCACTGGACTATCACTGCTGTTATTAAAAATAACTATACTTTGTAAAAACTTACATATAACTTAATACAAGATACAATAACCGCGTGTATTGCTTGAGCTGCTTGAAAAAAATTGAGCTAAAGTAATAAATATTGCCTACAGTAAATCTTACCTGTATATTTGGCTTCTTTAGTCCTTTCACAGACTTCATGGGTTTCGGGAATATGAAATTATACGGAGACGACCGCACCCCAGGCGCCTTGAGCGTAAATCGTAGGAAAGTTCCATATGTATCAGCTGTCCACACTGTTACATCCATATCTTGTTTTTTGGCACTTAATGCGCCAACGTTTGCTGCGTACGACTGCGAATGTATGGGCTCCAGACTACTCCAGTTGAAAACGTCTACGATGATCTCCGCCTCAACAATAGGGACGAATCTATCGTTGATTAGGTACACATCTATATTGTTGCTTGGAAGCAGTCTTGGCGAGACCAGGACTGGCGCAAAGAAAGATTTAGCGTAGTAGTGCAACATTTTCCATTTGCCACCATATTCTGTGGGGAAAAATGACGATTAGGCCTGATTCATAGTCCAACTATTTACAGAAATATAGGATAATAAGAAATATAATATACACTATTCGTCTAACCTCGTTGGACACACGTGCCTTCTTAGAACTCGATAAACCCTTTGAGGTCAGTAGTACCATTGATGGTAAGCTAAGAGGAGATCACGCTTAACACTCGAATTTCGATAGTAACTCTTATTACGTACGACATAAGAACGGTACAAATGTCAAAGTGTAAAGCTTGACGTACTGTTGAGCTGTACAAGTCAACGTTCACTATTTTGTGGATTGATCAAACCAATCTATCAACACTATTAAGTTATAAATAAGCTTTTTAATTATTATATTTTATACCATAAAAAACAATATACAAAGTAAATGAAAATTTATTTACATGTAGAAATTAATGTTATGTCTTGACTATTCTTTAATTGTACCAGAAATACAACGTTGTGTCACTTGTGCCATCTATGGTGCTAGACAATAGTACTACTAATATAAGGGAAAATTAAAATGGCGATTTCAACCCAGAACTTATCTCGGCTAAGTTGGTATCGCTACCCTAGCGCCTTTCACCACGTCACATTATTTTTGTTTTTTTATTATAAGGGATTTTATTTTGAACTAAGGAATAATTATTTCCGGTTATGCTGCGATTGCTTGTTATGATTAACTTATTTTATTTTTGGTGCATGTGTACCTTATTAAATATCTACAATAGTTGTCAGTATCCTACCTTTTTTCCCAGAGCCTTGTTGGCTAATTGTCAGCCTACAGGTGAGGTTGATAGTTCAAAAGGTAATGTGACTAACTCAAATCAAATTAAGTGCTAAAGCCAACCTTACATATATTTTATGGAACTCTCTGTTCTGGCGAATGAAAGATAGAGCAGACTGAGGTACCTAACAGAAGCGAGCTGACTGGGAAGTATCTCTGTTTTTCCCGTAGATCGCATTCAAATAACAATTCCCTGGAGGATTGCTATCTTCCTGTCGCCGGGAAACTTTTGAGGAGATGCCGCGTTGGTATAACTGGGTGTACTACCACAGCAGACTACTACTGCTACACCAACCCCAACTCATCTCACTGCAGGGATACGGGTCTCACTTCAACCAAGCAGGTTTACAGCATACTTCACCACGCGGAACAATGCCATCCAACTCGCCAGAAGTCATTATTTCCTATTAAATATGTCATATTTCTCTTTCGGTTTACGATCGTTTACAGATCAGCAAAATGCTCCGTGTATAGACTCAAGACTACACTCAGTTATAGTTACTATAGTCTAAATACTATTGTGATTAACAAAGATCAATACCCATTCCAGACCAGGAAGGCGCTTGCCACACATCATTCAGCTGCCAGTACAACGCGCCCATCGTGTACCACTCGGCCTGGCTTTGTCGATAGAACTCTGTTTCCGCCTTCATTGCCATAGCTTGTGATATCTATAACATACAGTAGATATATACAGTGCATTAAATTCCTTTTGTTTAAAAGCACCGACAGCTAGGTAAATAATATTGATAGTGAATGATGTTTATAAAACTGTTAGGGGCAGAATTCTCACTTGCGCAGCTTGAACCGGGCCAGTCTGCAGTGGCGCAGCGCAGTGGGTAACAGAAAGAAGAGTTGTAGGGTGTAGCCCAACTGAGTAAGTACCTTCACGTTACAAGCGCAGCCAAATAATAACTCCCTAGAGAGTTGTAGTGTTCCTGCAAGTAAGTTATCGGTAAATCCCAAAAGAATTACTGTGTTAGGAGTAGGAACTGCAATGCTAGGAATACTTCCCGTATTGCAAGCGATCACAGGCTTATGCTTATACCTACCTACGTTGTATAAAAAAATCTTCCTAATCGCCCACATACTACTATTTACATTACTATATAATTATACAGTACAGACACAATACGACACTTTTGTTCTAGTGTATCCATCCTAGCCATACGTGCCATGAACAAACGGATCTAAAAATGTACTACTATAGTAACAACTATATTCCTTTGTATATTACAGAGTTCTTTTAATTTTGTCAATTTCCGAAAGGTTTCATGTGGATCCCAGACTAGGGTTCTACAAAAGAGCTTGCTAGAAATGCATTGCTGCATTGCATGCATTGCATCGCATACTAAGGTTGGATTTTTACTACCAGAAACAGGTTAAGAATCTTATTACAAATCCTTAGATCCTGGATACACGTTTATAAAATCAAGCACAGGAGCTAGTGAAACTTATCATCTTACACAACATTTGCTATTTTTTATGCATAAAACATTTATTTTTGTGTGGATCAGTGGCGAAGAGTCCATATAACCCGATTACCATCGGCTTCCCTTACGAAAAATCTAATCTATGGGCCAAAGACATTTTTAGTTTGTTATATTATTCACTCACTTTGAATAGATTTAATTGACTAAACGCCTTAAAAAAAAAGGCAATTGTCAAATTGCAAGCCGAAAAATACCGGGTTACTTCTTCATACTACAATATCTCATACAGAGCATCTATTCCTTTCGTTTCTATGAACTGACTCCTATTACTGCTACTCGTTCCGTCTCGTTTTAGCACGCGAAAACAATACACGAAATAACTCGGTGAATACCGGTTTGTGACAGAGTAAGGTAATTAGCAATGTGCAAGTGTAAGCGAGAAAGATCATTTATGAAGTAATAGTACCTATAAAGATTCTAAATTATGAATGAATGTAGCGCCTTAAAACTGTTACTGGCGAGTAATATCTTTTATTTGGCAGGATTTATTGTAATGATTCTAAATTAAGAATGATTTTAGCGGCATAAAATCGTGACAGGCGCGTAATACATTTTATTTGCCTGGTTTTTATACATGGCGGATAGTGCGCATGAGTGTGTAGCGCGTAGCGCGAAACTTTAGTTTTGTTGAATTTGTTTTCGTCAATTTCTTGTCGAATTTTAATTGTTTTTAGTGCTGAATTGTGGTGAGAGAGTTGGTTCGTTATGGCATTAATTCATGAAACTGTTGTCTAACAGATTATTTGCTGTCGAAGGAATCTTCGTTTCCAAAACTATTTTTACAACAGCGTTTTATCTTATTTTGTTAAAAAGAACAGACGAATTGCTTTAGAATATAAATAAGTCCTAGGTCGTCGTAGTGGTCGTAGATGGTCGTTTTTAGGGTTCCGTACCCAAAGGGTAAAACGGAACCCTATTACTGAGGCTCCGCTGTCCGTCCGTCCGTCCGTCCGTCCGTCTGTCACCAGGCTGTATCTCATGAACCGTGATAATTAGACAGTTGAAATTTTCACAGATGACGTATTTCTGTTGCCGCTATAACAACAAATACTAAAAAATAGAATAAAGTAAATATTTAAGGGGGCTGCCATACAACAAACGTGATTTTTTTGCTCGTTTTTACTCGATATTCATAACCGCAACAGGTAGACGTTTGAAATATTCACAGAATATTTAGTTATATATTTACTTTAAAAATAAATAATTAAATTAAAATAAAACAAATATTTAAGGGGGGCTCCCATACTACAAACGTGATTTTTTTTGCCGTTTTATAGATAATGGTACGGAACCCTTCGTGCGCGAGTCCGACTCGCACTTGGCCGATTTTTTTTATAGTCATCGTGTCTTTTGTTAACATTTCAATTTGATTTTTTACTAACAGGGTTCGACATATTTTTCAAAGTAACCAAGCATTTATCAAGACTAAAGAATACATGCACACATACTGCTTTAACTCAAAAGGCTTTTTTTCAAAACCACCATTATCATACTTGAAAGACACTGTTACTCGTAACTCGTATATAAACAACTTCCATGTATGATGAAGGTGGGGCCCTATATTTTTGCATCATGGAGCGGGCAGCATTTGGTGAGTGGACTTTTTATACTCCGGCTTCCCTTCTGAAAATATCCACCCTTCGCCATTGGTGTGGATACATACTCTTTCGATCTAATCTTATCGATTCCTTATTAACTTGTGCTGACGGGCTGTCGTCAGATAGGACAGCAGTGCTTAAGTTAAGTTAGTTTCGATTGCGGCGGCTACGAAATCTTATCTACACAGCTATATCTTGAAGCTCAAAACGGGTTCAAAGGATGTGATAGCGTCTTGAAGTATGCTCAGAAACCTTTCCGATTATGAAAAGGAAAGAAGGTTCACATCCCCGACATTACAAAGAATCACAAAGATCTGATTGAAGACAAAAATACGCCGGTACATCGGTTATTAGTACCTACCAGGATGTCTTTTAATGTAATTTCAATTCACAATCTTGGGAATTCAACATTATGTACCGGAAGGAACTGTAAAACTATCATAAAAAGCCTGAAATTTTTGTCTTTACCCGACAATACTTTCAAGAGTTAGGTACACAATACATGTCTCGGGATGAGTGAGCACAGGCATATTATTTTACTATTAGACATCATTCTTGTTCTGACGACACATGCTAACTTATTATGTTTTGTTGAACTTGATTGGCAAACAAGCATGCGGCTTGGTGGTACAAACAGGTGAGACAGAGGTACCCACGCAGACGACTTTTGTACAAAGTATCCCTCTGGTAAAATTTTTGTAACATTTCTCATTGTCGCAAAACAACCGGCAATCAAAATTTCATTAGTTACAGCGATTCTAGATTTATAAAACATTTATTCGACTCTATTTGGAGATGTAGCTATTTCTCTAATCACAACTTACCTCGTCTTCTAAGAATCAGCAACCATAAAAAAAGAGAGAGTTAGCAATATCAGTTTGCCTCAAGTAGATGCTTTTGATCCTGCTTAACTAAATCACAAAAAGCATACCTGGCTATAAAAGACGAATGTTTCAAAATATTGTGGATCATTTTTCTCAAGTCTCAAATGTTTATTTATTTGATTTTCAATATTATGGTATCCATTTGGACTGTGTTGTCTGTGGTTAATAAATTCACTGTCTATATCCAAATCTTCTGATATGTTCGTAGCACTTCTCAATGTATCTATTGATGGCATAGACTGAAAGCCATATTCCGACGCGAATCTTGTGTGTGGATAAATATTCATATCCCAATTATCTGCCATGTAGTTGTAGTAATGTGTATCTCCGTAATTAGGATCGTAAGGGTTTAACGCAATGTACCCTTCATCTTCTGATTCCAACCCGTTGGATGGACTTGACACGACATAATATTCATCATCCAAATCCGTCACTATAGGCCTTATTGTATCAACATAGAGTTTTATATAGTCTGCTTTGTATCTTTCAAAGTCTGCTAGAGTATTATACCAGTTGCCCCTTAATGCCACTTCGTTTTCATTATTTCCGGCCCATAGAGCGATTGATGGATGGTATTGGAGACGGATTACGTTTTGTTCTATTTCTGTCTTAACGGAACTGCAACAAAAAGAAAGATGTTATCAGTGTGACATAAGTAATGCACTTAAAAATATAGGTATAAGTGAGTTTTGAATTATGCATAGATGACTTGCTAAACCGGAAATTAGAAACTGGAGGATTTGTTTCCGGGTCAAGAAATCGCTAAAAGAGACCTGGCTAAGCCGTATATAAAGTGTCTAAAATATAAACTGGCCTACAAAGATTTCATGAAATAAAATGCATTATTTCGTAAAAATGTACGTATTTATTATTGTCATGATAAATATATAATTAATAAATTAAATACTTCTGCTTGCCGTTCCCTTTATACTTATGGAATCTCTACAATAAATGCAGTAGTTACAACAGTGGTTGTGGTAATACAAGGTAAGTCTTGTATTACCACATGTGTATAAATAAGGTAAGGTATACAACTGTAACCAATTTACACATATAACTATTACAAGGGCGAACGGGTACTTTATATATAATAAAAATAATCTCGACCCATGTCAAGGGGCGAGTGGGTACTATGAATAGGCGCTAATGGGTGCGAGACCAAGTGTAACGGTCTTTTGAAGAGATAACTCGAGATACTCTTACGAGACTTTTTTGACTATTTTACTTTGTGCTGTCTTTTTTCTTAATTTCTTTATTTTAGAAGATAAAGTTAATTTGTCTTAAGTTATTATAAGGATGATCAACATGGTAAACTCACTCGTTTATTACAATGATTTAATTGCGTTTTCATACAGAAAAAAAATTGTCTATATTGCTGTAACAAAAAAGGGTAACTTACGTAATAAACTCTAAATCCACTGGATACATTGAGCAAGCGAATAGGAAATCTTGCCATATCAATATCCCGAGCTCGTCGCATTTCTGGTAGAAATAGTCACTCTCATACACGCCGCCGCCCCACACTCGTAGCATCGCCATGTGCGCGTCCCTAGCCGCACCCAATAGAGTATCCACTGCAAGGCGACAAGGGAATAATAATGACGCGCTTGGTAACGCAGTGGGTAGTAACGCTACTTTGACACCAAAGCTCTTGGGTTCGACTCCCACGCAGAACAAACATTTATGTGCGTGAATATGTCTTTTTATCTTGGTCTGTGTGTTTCATATGTATCACAAGTATATATTTACGAAAGAAACAAAAATGTATGCCCATAATGAATTATCCTATCCTAATGAATTAGAAAATGCCGATATCTTCACGCCGAGTCCCGTGTAGGGTAGGCAGAGAGAACCAAGCGTCTTACTCGTTTCTTTAACATTTGCATATCTTCTGATGTACGCTCGCTGGATTCTAGAGTTCCTAACGTCACCTTTGTCTAAGTCTTCCGACTCGAGTCCTAATTCGATACATTTTTAACGAATACCAAAATATTCGAACACCAAAAATAGCCGATTCGGCACATCACTAGTCTAGGGCGGCCTCTCCCGAAATCTCCATTCACTCTTGTTTGATACACTTCTTTCGTAACTCTTTTGCCATTCATTCTTTCTAAATGACCAAACCAACTCAGCATACCCCTTACAATTTTTGTCACTACATCATCTTTCATTCCAAAAAGTTCCTGTATCGTGCTATTTTTTACTCTTGCAATCATTCTCACTTTACACATATTCCTCAGCGCTCTCATTTCTACAGTGTTCATCCTGCTTTCATGCTTCTTCTGTCATACCCATGTTTCACTGCCTTACATCAATGTTGGCGTCAATATATTCTGAATGATCGCAATTTATTTTTATATACTGACAAAAGTATTAGGTATTCTTACCAGTTTTTGTATCACCCCCGTACTCTGGCAAAATGTGCGCCGGTATCCAATTTGAGCCCTTCATGAAGAGTGGATAGCCGTTTACTTCAAAATAAAATGTTAGTCCGTGTCCTGCAGTTCCATCGCCTATAAAATTCCGTATGCATATTATTAATCATCATATTAATCCCGTTGCTAAGATACATAATAGCTATAGGCCACCTGGAGCCCGATCTTGTAACCATCTGAAGTCCACGTCTGCCAATTAAAGGTATCATCCGAGATCGTGATCGACGTGAACCACGCGGGCATCCAACATCATTTTTTGAACAGACATATGACCAGTCTAATCCGAAGCGTTTACCGTAGCCTACGTATACCTGCATCCAACAAAAAATTAACGCTGTCACATTGCCACATCCTTGCTAACGCAGGAACTACGCACTATTTTCCTAGTCATCATAACAACTCACAGGAACGCAACAACGTACCAGCAAAAACTATTTGTCTGCAACCTAGCGGTGACCGGGCTAATCGAGCCACTTCCTATTAGATATAATTATGCTTTCCTTCAACCCCTAGAGCAGTGATAGCTCAGTGGATAAAGAACCAGCCTATTAGCAGTCTGGTCCTGGTTCGAATCCAAGTGTGGGCATGCCACTAAACCACTAAATTCGATTTTCGGATTTATGTATAAATGATAATGACCACTAAACTCACGTTCCTCGTGTTAAATAGGAGAGTTGGATGGCGGCGTTGCACGTGTCATTTTAACCGAACACGCAGGTTAAGCAATGGCGACCGCAGCCTGTCTATTGATGGGTTTATTATATCTCAAGTTTCTCCATGCTTCGGAAGGCACGCTAAGCCGTCGATCCCGGCTGTTGTTGATAGATGACAGTCGTTAAGTCAGTGACCCTCGGGCGGCTTGAAAAACTGGCCTCCGCCAAACCGCATTTGAGCAGCGTGGCGGAGTATGCTCTAAACGGTTGAAGGGAGACCCGTATCCCTGCAGTGGGATGAGTAGGGTATGTGGTATGGTGTTAATGTTAATTAGTAGAATTAAGTGGTGTAACGTGTTTATAATTATCACTTGCACAAAGTGGAATGAAGGTGAGGAAACCTCTCAAAGAAATTATGTTTCGGATAACGTGTATATCTTAAGAAAGATCCGATTTTCCCTCTGACCTTAGAGGTTAGACGGCAGTAACTCCATCTTAAAATCAGTATCTTCGCCAAATTCTTAGGCTTAGAGTTAGGAAGCAGACCCCGCCAATCTTAAGGCAACGCTACCTGCGTTATCCATTAGAAAACGGGATAATGCTGGGTGAAGATGTCTCACAACCGCTGGATACTCGTCTTTGCAGTACAAACGGGTAAGGTTGCCCCAGGCTCTAATCTTGATGTTACATACACTCCGAAATTATTTATGTATCCTACTTTATATATGAGATTGTACAGTAGATATTCGGTTAACTATAGTTACTGACCACCTCGGTGATGGATTTGTTAATAATGCTACTTTGAAATTTGACGTTGACGAGCTCGGTGGCTCAGTCGGAAATGGCGCGACTTTGACACCAACGCTCGTGGGTTCGATTCCCACACAAGGCAAACATTTGTGTGCATGAACATGTATGTTTGTCTTGGTCTGGATGTTTTAAGAGAGGTAGGGCGCATAAAAGCAGCCCGTCTGGAGAAGCACCTCCACCTCACAGAAAACCGCAGCCAAATAACAACTCCCTAGAGGGTTGCTGTGTTCCTGCGTGTGAGAGGTCACCAGTAAGCTAAGCAGTAAGCCCAAGGAGTTGCTGTGTAAGCAGCAGAGGAGGCATCGCGCGAGTGATAATTAATATATCGCAAGGGTTAATGGGCGACGGTAACCGCTTTACATCAGGTGGGCCGTATGCTTGTGTGCCTCCCGACGTTGTATAAAAAAATAAGTAACTAACCTAGTATTCTAGAAGCATTCTCTTGAACCACTTTTATAGTACGGAATCCAATTCGCAAACGCTTATGTGACACCTCGTCCACATTATTACGAGTTGACAAATAGACATCCAGGTCGTACAAGGATTGATCTCCATATCCATTTGGCCACCACAAGCTGATGACATTCTAAAAAATACTTATTACTTTAAACGAGCAATTCTTGTATATATATACGATATATATATATAAGATATACTTAGTCTGGCCATAAATACTGTTATAATTAAAAATAAACAAATATTACATTTGAATTTGGAATCTGTCATTTTTATATGATTGTTCATTGAGTTTTCTCATTTTTGCGCCAATACATTGTACAATATTTTGCGATATTAAAATGGAGTGGGGTGATAAAGAGAACCGAATCGCTGTGATTGCATTACACATAGTAGGAATGGAGCCAAATGCAATTTTTAAAACTCTCTAAACGCTTGGTAGGTACAATGAGACCTCCTCTGTTTGTGACAGAAAAAGATCTGGCTGTCCACGTACTGTTCGTACGAAAAAGGTGGTCAAAGCAGTAAGGGAAAGAATTCGAAGAAATCCTGTCCGAAAGCAAAAGATTTTATCTCGGGAGATGAAGATAGCACCTAGAACCATGTCGCGTATTTTAAAAGATGACTTAGGACTTGCAGCCTATAAGAGACGTATTGGTCATTTCTTAACTGATAATTTAAAAAAGAATGGGGTGGTAAAATCAAAACAACTACTGAAGCGGTACGCAAAGGGAGGTCACAGAAAAATTTTGTTTACGGATGAGAAAATTTTTACAATTGAGCAACATTTTAACAAACAAAATGATCGTATTTATTGCTCTATTTATTATTATTGCATTTATGCTCAAAGCTCTAAGAAAGCTTCCCAATTAGTCGACAGAGTGCAACGTGGGCACTATCCGACTTCAGTGATGGTTTGGTGAGGTATTAGCTATGAAGGAGTGACTGATCCATACTTTTGAGAAAAAGGTATCAAAACATCGGCACAAGTGTATCAAGATACCATTCTTGAGAAGGTAGTGAAGCCCCTTAAGACCCTTAAGCCCCAGCAAGACTCGGCGCCGGGTCATAAAGCTCGGTCTACGCAGTCTTCGTTGGAAACGAACGTTTTAGACTTCATCAGAGCTGAAGACTGGCCGTCGTCTAGTCCCGATCTTAATCCGCTGGATTATGATTTATGGTCAGTTTTAGAGAGTACGGCTTGCTCTAAACGCTATGATAATTTGGAGTCCCTAAAACAATCAGTATGTTGGCAGTGAAGAATTTATCCATGGAAAGAGTGTGTGCTTCTATTGATAACTGGCCTCAACGTTTAAAGGACTGTACGGCAGCCAGTGGAGATCACAGATGAGGTGGAGATTACAGGTTTATCGTAGTTTTATTAGAGTTACGACTTTTAGATACTTGTTACCAGCTTTAAAGACCATGTACTCACTCTTCGTCACATTGTATAGGAGACCATGTAAACCTGCATAAGACTTGCAGATTCTAAGGAGTTTTCTGAGCGCGCTAACCGACGGGGGCAACAGTACCATGTCATCCCCGTGATGATGTTATTGACGCACACAGTACCAACGTGACAACCGACACGCATGATCAGCTCAATTACATTCAGGGCGAAGAGGTTTGGCGAAGACAACCCACGCTTAAATCCATGTTGTCCGTTATGTAGATTTAGGACATATTTTAGCTGAGAATTAAGCACACGGTCAAGCACTTTGCAATAACCGTAGCTATAGGATATTAGCCTATAATTCGATCTGTCCGATATGTCTCCAGTCTTATTTTTGATTATTGGAACCACGATTGTTTTCATTATCTCCAGAGGCAGGTAGGAATGCACTAAGAATGCAAATAATACGATTAGAAGATCTTAGATGATAGAAGATATGGATACACTATTCTGCTAATATTACATGCAACTGTTGAATCAAGAAATTCTTTTACGCTATACAAACACGAAGTGGCTAGTTTTTTTTTATACCACTAAGGTGGCAATCAAGCATACGGCCTGCCTGATGGTAAACAGTCACCGTAGCCTATGGACATTTGCAACACCAGGGGTGTCACTCATGCGTTGCCGACCTTCTAAAAATTCTTGAATGAAATTCTTCGCGCATTTCTTGAAGAACTCCACGCTGTAGTACCTTGGAAAAACCGCGGTTGGGAGCTCATTCCACAGCTAGAGAGTTCTCGGAAGAAAACTTCTCTGGAACCGCACAGTACGCGACCATTGCGGTTCCAGTATGTGAGGGTAAACTCCCCGCGCCGTCGGCGAGCTGTGCGGTTATAAAAAGTAGCTGTCGGTATCATTGCGAACAACTCTTCAGAACACAACCCGTTGTACAATCGGTAGAACACACAAAGGGAGGCAAAATCTCGCCTTAAACTTAAGGGTTCAATACCGTGTGTAAGCTTAGGATTGTCGACAATTTTCACAGCTCATATCTGAATCCAATCATACGGTCCAAGCTGATATCCAGGTGCTCCCGCCCAAAGGTGACTGCAGTACTCCAAGTGCGGTCTGACTTGAGACTTATATAACATAAGTCTTTGCCCCGCACTGAAGTACTGCTTTGCACTGTTGAGCACACCAAGTTTTTTGGACGCCAGCTTGACCTTCTCCTCCAGGTGATTTAGATATTGCACATCACTGGAGATATCGACGCCAAGCATCCTAATACTTTTGGTGACAGTAAGAGGTGTGTTCTATAATTTAGGAACCACAGCAAATGGAGTTTTCTTAGCGGTGAACGCGCAAACTTGTGTCTTCTTGGGGTTGAATTCGACCAAGTTAAGCCAGTTACATACTTTAGCCAAAGTACCATCCATTTCGTACACGAGTTTATCGCGGCTTTCCTCCACAAGGGAACGAGGGATGTTTGCACGGCCTGTATAGTAAGTGTCCCCGATGCTGTCGTCCGCATAACAATGAATTATATAGCCATCAATTGACAACATATCATTGATATGCAGCAGAAACAGCGTCGGAGACAGTACAGAACCCTGAGGGACGCCAGCATTGATATCCATACTATCGGAGCATCCACCGTCAACCACAGCTTTTTGCATCTGTTGGAAAAAAAACTGGCGACCCATTTGCACAAACCCTCGGGCAGCCCATATGATGGTAACTTCGATAGAAGACCTGGAGTAGGAAAGTACGAATAGGCGCGTTAGTACAGAACACAACTCTCACTCTCAAGCTTCAGCACCACTGCCGGTATACCATCCGGCCCACTCGATTTATGAATGTCGAGAGAGAGTAAGGCCCGCCGGACATCTCGCTGGGTAATGGAGATTTCCGGCATTGAGCTACTGCACCACGGGATGGTAGGTGGCACTGCTTCCCCGTTATTCACGTTCGAGTTAGACGCAAAGAGATTACCGAGTAAATCGGCTTTCTCCTTAGCGCTATGGGCCAAACTGCCATCCCGTTTTTGCAGTGGTGGCATGGACGGTTGACAGAAATTTCCCTCGGCAGCTTTAGCGAGTAACCAGAAAGCACGGCTACCATATGGAAAGCTCGCCAACTCTGCCGTAGAAATCGAATTATGCTCTAGCAACCACCCTTTTACTGGACCTCGAGGCAGCATTCAGTTTGCGCTTCAAAACAGAGACACTAGGATCCTCATTAGCACGCGCCGTGGTCCAAGCATTGTAAGCAGCCTGCTTAAGAATATTGGCTTCCTTACAATGCCAATTAAACCACGGCCGCTTTAGAGCTCCCGCAGTAGCTACAAGGCGATTGGGAATGAAGCATTCCATGCCATCCAATATCGCCGCAGCCACTACGGGTGCGCAGGAATCAACGTCGTCTGATTCGAAGCACAGCTGCCTCCACGGGTACGATGCATAGAATTCACGCAATCCATCCCAGTCTGCTGACTTATAGTGCCATACGCGACGACATCCGGCAGGCCGAGGTGAGTCGCGCCTGGCACAAGGCACTTGGGTCCGGATGAGGCAGTGATCCGACGAGCCAAGCGGCGCATCCACTGAGATGTTATACTCATCCGGACGTGTGGTCAGCAGAAGGTCCAGTAGAGAGCTTGCATGGTCCTACATCTGGTATTCTCGTGGGAGAATGAACCAGCTGAGAGAAACCGTAGGCCAGAACAAATTCATGAGCAGATCTCCCCGCATAGTCAGTGCACCGAGAGCCAAGCCACTCGGCATGGTGGGCATTGAAGTCTCCCAAAATCACTAACTCCGCGGAGGGATACTGTTCGATGACTCTGTCAGTCGCCCTATGCAGGTGCTCGAATAACCGAACTATGCCTGTATCACCGCTATGAGACCTGTAAAAGCACGCGTAGATCCGGGTGTGGCCGCCTTGATCCACTCGTACCCATAATATCGACAGGTCCCTGTCTTCAAGATTGTGCAATCGGCGACAACAAATATCCTCCCGTACGAACAAGCATATCCCGGCATGACGCACAAACAAATGCTCCAGTTTATACCCGGGGTAATGCAAGTAAGAAGTGCCGATTATGCCGTTGGCATCTAGGCAATACTGTAACATCAGGTCAGACTATCGATGTTGACCGCTGTCACAATTGCCGCGCAAGCATTTGCTGCTCAAATATCATTGTTAACATAAACTGAACAAACGGCAGACTCGTTAGTTTGCCGTTGGTTCAGTTTATGTCAACAATGCAGCATTTATGCTTCTCTTTTGTCAGAACTTATGCCTCTCTTTTGCCAGAATCTCAGGCCAATCAGCAAGAAGTAACTCGTATAGGTGCCTTTGATATCGTGTTACTTGCATCACTGATGGTGAGCCACTTACACTCCAAATTGCATCTACATGAATAGTCATAAGGTTATCACCTACCTCACTGAGAGCCATGCGGATTTCAACTTCAGCTGTGCCATCATTTCTGGTCGTAACATTAAAATCCTTTCCAACTTTAATCATTTGGTGACTATCTACTGTAGTGCTTGCACTCAGATATCCTGCAATCTCCTTTTGATATTGACCTGACTCTACATAAGCTTTAATTGCTAATATCCATTGGCTATCTTGCTTTTCAGTTCTTGTTGTAATTGATCTTATTACTGCACCATTGTAAAATTCAAGGGCTACCGGTTTCCTGCAAGATAAAGGTTCAAGATCTAAAAGTTGTTTTATTAATAGGTACTGCTAGGGCAATATTTTGAATGAAATGAATATTCGTTACTTTAACATGACTAAGCAAATAGAGGAGCATTACAAATTTGACGCCTTTGTCATTCTGTTGGTTGTAATTCTTAAACAGAGGAACTGATTCCGGAGTAGTTATTTTTTGCAGAAAATCTAGTTTAAGTGGTTCGTTCTTAGCTATAGGTATTGAAGATCAGCTTAGACATTTCGAAGATTATTTGAACTTTTCCTTTTTGGTGAAGGTATCTCACTTGAAAAATTTATCCAGTGCGAGGCAAATTGGCACATGAACGGTTCCTCGCCACCGTAATTTATTTAAATCTATTTTTTTTTTTTAATATTTTAGTAAAAAATAACATTGCTTTCCATTCCCAGTGTTTGTTGTTTAAATACCATGGAGCAAGGTATACAGAAATTGCTAATTCCTAACTAATTTATCTTTTAAGATAGATCCCATAACAAAAATGACCTAAAAGTGATAATTTTGGTAACAATCTATTTTTAATTTCTGATGAGAGAAAATAATAAAAATATATTAGTACTCTACTCGAAGAGTTCTAAACAATGACACCTTTTGGCTTTACTTTTTGTATAACACCCCGCATAGAAGTAAGAATTTTGAAGATATTCTATTTTGGGTCAACATTCTACACGATATATTCAAGTGCCAGGCCACTTATAGTCGTTTACGGGTTATAAATTACATATTGATATATGTACAAACAGCCAGCAAAGTGCAAACATTCTTGTCAGTCAGCTGTCTGTTCCGTTTGACCTTTATGTATGGAATCTAAAAAAAAAGTGAAAATTTAACACGATTTGAATCTGATCGACTTCAAAATAGACTACATCGCAATATTTACAGCTACAATAAAGTTGATATCCATAATTAATTGTGTATGCAGTCGGACTCAACAAACAGGATATTTATTGTATTAGGCGATTTTTATTCCTCCGAGGCTTTATATTATTTAATACGATCATATTACATGACATGTTAAGTGGCAAACATGTATACAACGCTTCAGATACGAAGCGGTCGGTTGTAACGTTTGCACCATAAGGAATACCTCCTTAGGAATACCTTGCTGACATCACTCACACACAGGAGCACTAAAAGTCACTAGGAAATTCCCTTTAAGAAATTGTGGGCTACGGTCCTCTAGGGGATTCTTCCCCAATTTGTATCACCACAGTCGTGGTGGAGTTAGGGTGGAGCATTATGCAGATTTTACTCTAAGTTACACGAGAAAGTACTTTACTAGCTGCAAAGGTAGCAACGTGTCCACAATTTTAACATTCCAAATCAGACTTGCCAAAAAAAGAATACTTTCAGAAGTGATGAAGGAATCTTAAATAGGTACACTTTTAGATAGCAACTCACCATATTCCAACAGATGGGAACGCCGGTCCCCAGTCCCAAGAGAAGGACGCCTGCATCTTCCTGAGCTGGTTGGCGTGGCATTCGCCCTTGTAGACATCCGGCACACAGTTCGGTTCGGTGTAGTATTTCTGAGATCGAATACGAGCTGCCTCCACGGGCGAATGAAACGCTATCTTCAATTCATTTTCTCCAGCCTAGGTGCGTATTATCATTCAAATAAATTAATACGTGCTTAATTAACGTTTCTTGCCAAAATTGACAACATCAGATAATAAAAAATACGCCATGTTCCTCACGACGTCGTCCCATCTTAAGATTGCCAGATTAGGACAAGCTTTGAACTATGATCTTAAAATGCATGTAGATGTAAGAATTGGTATGTAAATAATCCCAGTCACCTTTAGAGTCAAAACCAATATCACCTACACGTGGTGCACCCTGTAAATTAAACTAAGATCTAACGCAAAAGAGGTAGGGTGCATCATAACAGCCCGACTGTAGAAGTAACTCCACTTCATAGAACATCCAAATAATAACTCCCTAAAGGTTTGTTATATCCCTGTGAGTGTTTGAGGCTACCAACAAACTTATGAGGAGTTGCTGTGTCCGTAATGGGGGGTGGCAACCCGCGAGCGATAGATATTTATTACGACGCGACCGTTCATGGGCTGAGGCAGCACGATCACAAGTCCAATAGTATTTTGTGTACTAACCTTTAGATGTTCCTTCACATCGTAAACATATCTAACGAACATGTTATTGGTAGTGCCGACGGGGACGCCATTCACGTCTATAAATGCTATCGTATCCAGCCCATGGAATACCATATGAGCAATCTCAGAACTGATTTGTTCTTGCGTCACTACAATAAACAGTAAAAATATTAATTAAATATTACTGCTTGTCTACAACCTGAGCAACTCGAGCAGGGCTGAATGAAAAACAGTAGAGACATACGTAGTAGGACTGCAAACAAATGCTCGAAATAACATATGCAGATGCGGACTGCTGCACCATTCTATGCGCAGTCAAATTAGTTGCAGCTGATCATGGTAAAAGCTGATCTCGTTTAACATACTTCATCGCAATCTTGAAATGACGGCTCTAAAGCGGTCGATAGTCATTACGTAAAAAACGGCACGTGGCTGTGTCGCAGATATGGTCGTAAGTTTTTCGTGAATACATCTTCGTAACAGGTAAACGGAAGGAAGTTTTCATTATATCAGCCGAAGGACGTCCACTGTTGAACATAGGCCTGCCCCTTAGACTTCCACAGCTATCGGTCCTGTGCTGCTTGCATGCAACAGCTCCCTGCGATCCTCCCAAGATCGTCGGTCTATCGTGTGAGGGGTCGTCCTATGCTGCGATTTCCGGTTCGTGGTCGCCCCAACGGCCATCGGTTCTCCGAGCTATGTGGCTTACCCACTGCTACTTCAGCTTGCTGATTCAAAAGCGACGACGGTAACTCCAGTTCTGCTATGGATGTGCTCATTTCTGAACCTATCTCGTAGAGAAACTCCGAACATGGCTCTCTCCATGGCACGATGCACCCTTGAACTTTCTTATGAGGCCCGTAGTAAACGAACATATTTCTGTGCCGTAAGTCATCACTGACAACACACACAGGTCGAGGCCTTGCGTCTTGAGATATTGAGGTATTTTGGACGAGAAAATCTTTCGTAATTTCCCAAACGCTACCCATCCGAGTTGGATTCGACGAGAGATCTCTTTCTCAAAATTGAATCTACCTAGCTGGATTGTTTGTCCTAGGTAGACATACTCACCAATAACTTCGAGAACCGAGCTCCCAACTGAAACTGTAGTGGATACAATATATAGGTATATTCGACATAATCTTCGTTTTGTCTATGTTCATTTTAAGATCCACTCGTTGGGATGCTCTGTCAAAATCTTCAAGCATTGTATTCAAGTCCATCGGCAAATCGAAGGTGAGTGATATACTCACCGTTGATATTGATGCCGTATCCTTTCCAATCCAGTAGCTTGAAAACATCATCCAACGCAGCAGTGAACAGTTTCAGAGAAACAACGTCATCACGTCTCACTCTTCTCTGCAATCGAGTACGAAGTCTTCAGAGTACGTAACCTATCCAGTTTCATACTCTGAAGGAGTACGTAACCTATCCAGTTTCGTACTCTGAAGACTTCGTACTCGAAGCAAGTTATAATAAAAATATAAGGAAATTATATGATGGAGCGAAATGATCTCAAAATAGCAGCGTATTATGATTATGAGTTACCGAGGGTTATTCTGAACCAAGAATATACCTATTATATATTGGCAAATGTCACTAAAATTATTTTTTTTTACTTTTTTTAATGAAATTATACTTTTATTTCTCTTTACTTTTTAATTACTCCGTTTAAGAGCTAAACCTTAACGGTTACTTATAGAAGTGAAAGCTGGGTATGGCAGAGAGAGAGAGTAGGCACGAAAGTAGAATAAAGAGCATTGCGCAAAATTGGTGGCATAACACTTCCTGACCGCGTTCTTAATAATGACGTAAGTAAGAGAGTTGGTCTGAAAGAGAGTGTCGATGTTAAGATAAGAAAAGGCATGCTCTGTTGGTTCGGGCATGTAGAAAGAATGCAGGATGAAAGAATGACGAAACAGATATACAATGCAAAAGTGGAAGAATGTATCAACCAAAATCACTAACTCCGCGGACGAATACTGTTCAGCAACTCTGTCCAGCGTCATTTGCAGGTGCTCGAATAAACGAGTTGTGCCTGTATCACCGCTATGAAACCACATACCCATAAAACCGACAGGACAGGACTCTTGTCTTTAAGACTGTGTAGTCAGCGACAACAAATATACTCCCGAACGAACATATATATACCCCGGCAGGACGCACAAATAAGTGCTCTTTGTATTCGGGGCAATGTACGAGTAAGTAAGATGTGTCGACCGGTGAGAATATTTGTGTCTCTGTGAGGAAAAGAATGGACGGCCGAGCGGTCTCAAGATGGTGATGTTCGAGTGTAACCCTCTGATATTGCAAAAGTCCACATTCGTTGTGGAGGGGGTGGCCGCTGTGAAATCATTTTTCTTTTTTGGCATACTTGTGATGAGGTAAAATATGAAAAGTCGATGAATGGACAGCGTAAAGGACAAAAGCGCGGTGTCTTTCACCACAGTACAGTGCGGGTTGAGCGGTTTACTGGCACTGCGGGCGGCATATTTCAAGAGCATTTCAATAAATTTACAGTACAGTCACGTGTTTATTTACTTTCGTACGACTCAAGTGGTGTTGATCTGAAACATTTTTATCAGATCTGTCACAAGTGACAAGCCTTTGACATGGAAATAATTTTATTATCGTTGTCTTTATAAAGTCGCCGCAATCTACATTTATATGTATTTTTCATAATAAACGCGGCATATTATATATATATATATATATATACTAATTCTTGTGGTAAAGGTTAATGCCGTAATAATTTTAGGATGTTGCAACAAGCCGTTACGTGTTTCACTTATTATGTTATATGCACGAAAAATTCTCAGTATGGGATTGTCAAAAGAAATATTATTATATTAATTCTATAACGGTAGATATTGGAACTGAAGTGGCGGTGTTAGGCGTTGGCGACCGCTGTATATATGTGTATATATATCTAATATATATGGACATGATGATATATTTATACAAATCGACTCGTACGTCGACCAATGGTTGCAATGACCAAATCTATTATTTCAATTCAGTCAATTATAATTTCAGGTCAATTACTTAAGATTGACAAAAAATACTTGCAAACAAATTCGTACCGTATTTGACATTGAAATAAGTCAATTGCAAAATATTTAATATGTGTAACTGAAGGTATGGAAGGTTTGCACTTGATGGACGAACACATAACGAGCTCGGTGGCTCAGTCGTGAAAGACGCGACTTTGACACCAACGCTCGTGGGTTCGATTCCCACACAAGACAAACATTTTGTGTGCATGAACATGTCTGTTTGTCTTGGTCTGGATCATAGATAACAGAAACAATGGGAGATGTGACATACCACGCGAGTTTACACAGGGACGGTTGTCGCCGAGTTTCACCCCACCATAAAACACTCACACACTTAAATAAATAAAAAATATCATTCTACGCACACAAGTACAACGACACACATTTGTTAAGACGCTGTCATTGACGAAATGGTATCTTTGAAAGATTTCACCTCCTCCCTCCCGTTTTCCGGAGGGTGCCCCTCACGGAGGAATGACCAATGCGCACCCGGGTGTGGGTTGGTCCTTCCTTTGTGGGTCTTCAACTTTCTTGGGCGAAAATAAAAAAAAGAAAAAAAAAAGATGTTTATTTAAACAACACCCAAGTAAGCACGCGCTACTACATTTATAAAGCGGCAGAAACAAGCGGCCGTATCTCGAAACTGTACACACAGTGAACGAATAATATTACTCGGTTTACATTGCGTGTTGGTAAACGAGCGGTGGCGTAATGGTAGAAAAGCAATGTATGATTAAGAATGAGAAATTTGATATTTATAATTTGTATCGTGGTAAGGCCCTGGTAGAAATGGCGTCAGAGAATTTTTGAAATTAATTCTGTATTTATGCTTATAAAACGTAATATTATTTGTACTTATAGGTGATAAGTGATTCCATTTGATTTAAAGTTAACCACTGCACTTCTATTTTTGCAAAAAGGCAACAGCACAACTTGGCATTTTGCTAAAACAAGGAGCAACGTATCTCAATCGAACTTGATTGCAACTAACTAACTGTTCTTGGCAATGTTCTCGTTTTGAGCATGTAGCGGCGACATCAACCACGCCCCCTCGTCACATCTCCCGTTGTTTCTGTTATCTATGGTCTGGATGTTTTAAGAGAGGTAGGGCGCATCAAGTCAGCCCGTCTGGGGAAGTACCTCCACCTCACAGAAAACCGCGGCCAAATAACAACTCCCTATAGGATTGTTGTGTTCCTGCGTGTGAGTGAATCACCAGTAAGTTCCCAAGGAGTTGCTGTGTAAGCAGCAGAGCGCATCGCGCGAGTGATACTTAATATATATCGCAAGCGTTAATAGGCTACGGTAACTGCTTTACATCAGGTGGACCGTATGCTTGCATGGCTTCCGACGTTGTATAAAAAAACATGATTTGACGGAATATCAGAAACTACTGCGTGCGAAGTAGTGTCGTGAAATAATGGAGGATAATCATTGGGTGTCGATTACTGGGTGCACCGTTTTCAATCAGAAAGAAAAAGCAGAGGCAGAACGAATCTATTCCATCGATGATCTATTCTTATGAAGATTTGTTAATGAACTTTTGAAGATTTGTTAAGGCATCCTCGAAGCAGTGTCCGTCTTTGCCACGATGACACGTCCACATATTCCGCAATGCATCCGCAATACAGTTCAGACCTCGAACATCGTGACTTCCTCTTGTTTGTTAAAATTAACGACAAACTTAAAGATAGGTACATTTTACGAGCACTGAATCGTGGTGAATGCCTTTCATGAAGTTATTGAAGAGGTCTCTAAGGAAGACTGGCTTCTCTGGTAATGTAATTAAAAAAATTAGTAGAGGCAAGTCTCCTGTTCATGACATTCAGCATTGAACATTTAAAGCATGCAGGTTTCCATCTGTCAAGACTACTGGCTATGCTCTTTTCGTTACGTTTATGTCATACCTCCTTCGTGACGTTATAAAAACTATTGTAGTACCTGTATAACAGGAGACGTAGCAAACAGAAACAGGAATTATCGGTCCATCTTGCTTTGCTAAAATTATTTCTAGAGTACTCGAAATTATAATGAACGTCAATCTGGAGGAATTTTTAAATTTACGCGACGCTCAATTTGGTTTTTGATAAGGAATATAAAACGCTATTTTCGTACTAAAACAAACAATCTGTTAGGTATTATACTCATTGTCGGACTCCCATCTATGCTTGCTTGCTTGATCTCTCGAGGAAGTCCGACTTTGTATCACATTATATGAGAAAGGCTCAGAGGAAGAAAAGTGCCAATTGAACTGCGATTTTTTTAATATTGTTACCATAATCAAACAAGTACGTGAGACGTGAGATGAGCCAATGAACTCTCAGTATTATATGGGTTTAACTGTGGCATAAGACAGGGAGGGCTTACGCTTCATTAGGTATGCCATATGCTAGTCAGGCAACATAGTAGTAGGTATAATATAGCATGTATTCATACATCCGTTCCTGACGAAATTCGCGTGATTCGAAAAACATTCCGCTAAAATGTAGGAGACATACAATAATTTTAATATAGACTAAAGGAATACTTGCCATTAAAACGTCCAGTGTATGTCCACGTATCGTACGCAACCCATCTCGATTGGACATCTTCGAATCTGGTGAAAATGTCGCCAATGATCCCAGCATCTTGTAGATCCGAGTAGATACCGCCAGGCACAGACGCCGGTATCTTTATTGCTGAAAGTATGTTATTTATTTAAATTTAGTAATAATACTTCTACTGCTACTACTACGTTCCGGTAAATCAAGCTCGTTGCCGACCCAGTAGATTAGACCTTTTTCTTAGAACCGAATGGTGTTTTTCTCATTCCACTACTTAGGGTTAGAGAAGAAAACCTCCCTGGAACTGCTCATTTTGATTTCAGTATGTGAAAAATTACGAGCATTTGTAATTGAGAAAACTGTAGATATCAAAAAGCTCCTCTGATCACGTGCCATTACACAATCGGTAGAATATACAAGGGAAAAAGCCTTTTTTATTTGCGGTAGTCTATATCAGGGTTTCTCAAACTATGGGTCGCGACCCAGTGGTGGGTCGCGAGCGAACATTGAGTGGATCCAACCGCTGGGCAGCGGGCGACTGTCAGCCGCCCGGACAGATTGTAAACGCGGGCGGCCGTTAAGGTATATTAGTAACGACACTTGGACTGCAATTCTGGACCCAAACCGCACAGACGCGCGGATTAGGGCGTCCCCCGGAGGCGACGCGCACCGATCCGCCCCCGTCGGTGTGAAATCTAAGGCATGCGGCGGTGGGGGCCGCCACCCACCACGCAACGGCAATCCCGGCGGGTGAGGAGAGCTGAGTGTCGTATAGGCACATGGAATGTGAGAGGTGGTCTAAAAGATAAGATGAATGAGTTGATAGATATAATGAACGTGAGATGCCTAGATGCTTTGTGTGTGTCAGAGACCAAGCGAAAGGGAAGCGACACCGAAGATCTGCCCGGTGGCATGATGGCCCTGTGGTCCGGAGTGGACCAGGACGTTCATGCCAGCGCTGGCGTAGGTGTCGTGCTTTCATCTCGCTTGGCCGCTGGTGTGAAAGATTACGATTTAGTAGGTCCAAGACTTCTCTGGGTTAAGATAAAACTGGGGATTACGCGAGTGTTTTTAGTTGCAGCATATGCTCCTGTGAGCTCTGCTGATCCCCAGGAGCTCGAGAAGTTTTGGGAGACTGTAAGGGGTATTCTGGATTTGGCCGAAGCGAATGAACGGATAATTATGTGTGGTGATCTGAATGGATGGGTTGGGACCAAGCGAAGCAGTTATGAGGCTGTGCTTGGTCCATACGGAGATAAGAGAGTGAACGATGCTGGTAAGTTACTTTTAGACGTATGTATGGAACGAAACCTCCTTGTGTCAAACACGCTCTTCCATCACAAGGATATTCACACTTACACATGGAGACGGAATGAACAGAAAAGTGTGATTGATTTGATTTTGATAAATGGACGTCTCCGAAAGTCGTTAATGGATACAAGAGCCTTCAGAGGTCCCACTCTTGAAACGGACCACTATCTGGTGATAAGCCGATTTGTGGGCCTTTTCAAGAAGTGGAGGCACTGGCGAGTGCGTATTCCTTTCGGAGACCATGAACGAATAAGAAGTGAAAAATTGGAAGATGAAAGTGTGAGGAGTACGTATGTACGTCTAGTCAGTGAAAAACTTGCGAACGCGAGTCTTTCCGACTCAGATGTAGACGAATGTTGGAAAGTTCTGAAAGAAAGTATGGTGGACAGTGCGAAAGAAGCATGTGGATGCGCAAAGAGACGTAGAACACTAAGAGGAGATGCCTGGTGGGATGCGGAGGTTCAATCCTCCGTGGAAAAAAAGAGGAAAGCGGGGCTGGATTACGTATCATCTTTGCACCAGAGTGATGGTATGAAAGAAATGAAGAAAGAAATATACCGTCGATCCAAGAATGACTCCAAAGCTTTAGTGAAAGAGAAGCGTGAAAGACTACATATGATTGAGGAAGAGAAGCTGACGAAGAACTTCGAGGCAAATACCAAACTCTTCTGGAGAGAGGTAAAGAAGTCTCGAAGTGGTTCGTCAGCATCCAGAATGGACAAGATAAGATGTAAAGCTGGTGGCATTCTTATCTTAACACTCAGGAAGTGTTAGAACGGTGGAGTGAATATTTTAGAGAAATGTATGATTATGTCCATGACGCTGGCATTGTGAATGAGTCTGTGATTGACTCGGCAGTGCCAGCGTACCATGAAGACATTACTATGGATGAGATTGAATGGTCGATACGAAGTTTGAAAGATGGAAAGTCAGCGGGAATCGATATGGTAACAGCTGAGATGATCAAGCTAGGTGGTACCTGCGTTAGGGACGCCTTCTGGTTTTTGAGCAAATTATGCTGGAGAACCGGAAGGGTCCCGAGCGATTGGAGACGCGCAGTCATCGTGCCCTTGTATAAAGGTAAGGGCTCACGTATGGACTGCGCCAACTATAGGGCCATCAGTTTGATCAGCTTAGCAGCTAAAGTGTATGGAAAAATCATTGAAAGGAGAATGAGGGTGAAATCCGATGGAATGCTTTGGGAAGCACAGGGTGGATTTCGAAGCGGCAGAGGATGTACGGATCAAGTTTTTTCACTCCGCAATATCGTAGAGAAGCATCTGGCTTTGGACCAGAAGGTTTTCTGCGGTTTTGTGGACTTTGAGAAAGCATTTGATAGAGTCGTGCGAAAGAATCTCTGGAACATTTTGCCCGGATATGGGGTTGACGGTGACCTACTCCGTGCTGTGCAATCCACTTATGAGGATTGTACAGCATGTGTGCGGGTGGACAGCAGCTTGTCGCCCTGGTTTGATGTCAACATTGGTGTCAGACAGGGATGCGTGCTGTCGGCTCGGCTGTTCATCCTGTATCTGGACAGTTGTCTTCAGAGAATAAGAAATATGAATGTGGGAATGCGAATGGGTGACTCAGTGGTCAACTGCCTGCTTTATGCAGACGATGCGGCATTAATAGCAGAATCACCATCCGAACTGCAAACACTAGTTACAACAATGAAAGATGATTGTATGAAGAAAGGCTTACAATTGAATGCGAAGAAAACCAAGATAATGGTATTTGAAAGAGAGACAACCAGAACGAACACTAGGATTATGGTTGATGATGTAGTGTTGGAGCAAGTGAATGAGATTGTATATCTTGGAAGTGCTTTTAGCAGCAATGGAAGGTACACCGCTGATGTGGAGAGACGAGTGAGTGCCGGGAATAGGGTGAATGGAGCGTTGGGTAAACTTCTGGGCAGCCGAAATCTAAGCCAGAAGGCACAGCTCGCTGTACACAACGCGGTGCTAATTCCAACGCTAACTTATGGAAGTGAGAGCTGGGTATGGCAGAGAGAGCATGAAAGTAGAATAAATGCGATCGAGATGCGAGCATTGCGCAAAATTTGTGGCATAACGCTTGCTGACCGCGTTCGTAATGAAGACGTGAGAGAAAGAGTTGGTCTAAAAGAGAGTGTCGGTGTTAAGATAAGAATGGCATGCTCCGTTGGTTCGGACATGTAGAAAGAATGCGGGACGAAAGAATGACGAAACAGATATACAATGCAAAAGTGGAAGGATGTAGGAGCCGAGGAAGGCCAAGACTAACCTACCATGACCAAATTGATCGTGTTTTATCAGAAGGTGATGTCAGAAGCCCCAGGAACCGGCGAGCGTGCATGAAAAGAGCTATGAATGTCACAGAAGCGAGTGAAGTATGCAAGGACCGCGTCTTATGGCGCTCGGTTCTCTCTGCCTACCCCGCAAGGGACTTGGCGTGAAGATATACATATATACATACATACATATTAGTAACGGTTAAATTTCCTATAGGTGGGTCCTGGTTTGGGAGCTTGTATTAGATGAGTCGTAGCGCAGACAACTTTGAGAACCACTGGTCTATATACTACACCAACCCTAACACATTTCGCTGCTGGGATTCATGTCTCCCTTCAAACGAAGAAATTTTGTCTTTTGCCAACGGAAATTAGTTGGCAAAAGACAAAATTTCTTCGTTGGCACGTTTGACTCAATGTTAACTTATGGAAGCGAGAGCTGGGTATGGCAGAGAAAGTTTGAAAGTAGGATTAACGTGGTCGAAATGTGAGTGTTGTGCAAAATTTATAGCGTAACGCAGATCAGCAGTAGATCGTGTTCGCAATAATGATGTTAGAAATAGAGTGGATCTGATAGAAAGTGTCAGTGTTAAAATAAGAAGAGGCATACTTCATTGGCTTGGACATGTAGAAAGAATGCATGAAGAAAAAAATACTAAACAGATAGAAGTATGTAGTAGAAGAATGTAGGAGCCGAGGAAGGCTAAGACTTACCTACCATTTATACTTTTCGCGTGTTTTTAACATGTTTATCTCGTCTCGTTAAAAGCCCCTTAATTTTGTTAATTAAAAGTTCATTTAGGGTGTAAGTTGGTCACTATAATCATTAAAGCCTACTTTACTAACATACTGTGCAGTGTATGTATGTATATCTTCAGGCCAAAGTCCCTTGCGGGGTAGGTAAAGAGAACCGAGCGTCATAAGACGCGGTCCTTACTTACTTCACTCACTTTTCTAACAGTCATAGCTCTTTTCATGCACGCTCGACGGTTCCTGAGGCTCCTGACATCACCTTCGGATAAAATATGACAAATTTGGTCATGGTAGGTTAGTCTTGGTCTTCTCGGCTCCTACATTCTTCTACTTTTGCACTGTATATCTGTTTTGTCATTCTTTCGTCCTGCATTATTTCACACATTTATTCTTTTACATGTCCAAACCAACGGAGCATGCCTTTTCTTATCTTAACACCGACACTCTCTTTCAGACCAACTCTCTCTCTTACGTCGTCATTACGAACGCGGTCAGCAAGCGTTATGCCACAAATTTTACGCAATGCTCTCATCTAGACCGCATCCATTCTACTTTCATGCTATCTCTGCCATACCCAGCTCTTACTGCTAGAAGTTAGCGTTGGGATTAGCACCGCGTAGTGTACAGCGAGCTGTGCCTTCTGGCTTCTATTTCGGCTGCTTAGAAGTTTACCCAACGCTCCGTTCATGCTATTCCCTGCATTCAATTGGTTCCTAAATTCCAGAACACACCTCTTACCGTCACCAAAAGTATTAGGATGCTTGGCGTCGAGATCTCCAGTGATGTGCAATATCGAAATCACCTGGAGGAGAAGGTCAAGCTGGCGTCGAAAAAACTTGGTGTGCTCAACAGGGCTACGCAGTACTTCAGTGCGGGGAAATGATGCCGACAGCTACTTTTTATAACCGCACCGCTCGCCGACGGCGGGGAGTTCACCCTCACACGCTTGAACCGCAATGGTCGCATACTGTGCGGTTCCAGAGAAGGTTTCTTCCGAGAACTCTCAAGCTGTGGAATGAGCTCCCAGCCGAGGTTTTTCCAAGGTACTACAACATGGAGTTCTTCAAGAAATGCGTGAAGAGGTTTTTTAGAGGGTCGGCAACGCATGAGTGACGCCCCTGGTGTTGCAAATGTCCATAGGCTACGGTGACTGTTTAACATCAGGCAGGCCGTATGCTTGATTGCCACCTTAATGGTATAAAAAAAAAATTGAATCGTCTCTCCACATCAGCGGTGTAC
This sequence comes from Pyralis farinalis, assembly GCA_947507595.1. Classification (NCBI taxonomy): domain Eukaryota; kingdom Metazoa; phylum Arthropoda; class Insecta; order Lepidoptera; family Pyralidae; genus Pyralis; species Pyralis farinalis. The sequence goes on from OX382278.1 coordinate 10,461,969, forward strand.
CTTCCATTGCTACAAAAAGCGCTTCCAAGATATACAATCTCATCCACTTGCTCCAACACTAAATCATCAACCATAATCCTAGTATTCGTTCTGGTTGTCTCTCTTTCAAATACCATTATCTTACGACAAGACGCCTCCCTGTGCCAACAGCACGCATCCTTGTCTGATACCAATGTTGACATCAAACCAGAGCGAAAGGCCCACAAAGTAGTGACCCAGTGGTAGCCAAATAATAGTTTTCTGAAGAGATTTTTCTTCGTGAGTGAATACACTACAAGAAGCAAGTAAGGAGTTACGTTACGTGCTACGTTCGTGAGTTCGATTCCCACACAGGACAAACACTTTTATGCATGATCGAATCTGTTTATCTTGATCTGGATGACATAAAAGCAGCCCGACTGGGATAGTACCTCTACCTCACAGAAAACCACAGCCAAATAACAACTCCCTGGAGTATTGTTGTATTCCTGCTAGTAAGAGAGGTTGCCTGTACGCTCCTAACGAGTTGTCGTGTATTATTATCAGTGGTGGCAACGCTCGAGTGATACTTTATGTGTTACAAGCGTTCATCGGCTACGGTCACCGCTTCACTTCAGGTGTGCCATTTGCTAGTGTACCTCTCGACGTTATATATAAAAAATGGTAACACTATCAAATTTAGTTAACGTTACTCCTCATAAAATTTTCGTACCGGGCCTTTCAATTTAATTCAAAATCGTTTCTTAAGGAATAAACTCAAAAAAAAAACAAAGGGAAGGGGAAAGGGAGGGTAACTTACATTCATTTCTATTCTCCACAGTCCATATCGCGTTGTTTGAGCCTAAGTCCAAAATATTTATTGCTGAATCTGCATCACTTAGGTAGAAAATTATAAGGAAGATCACTGCACAATTCATGTCTCCATAGAAATGCAAAAGTTTTGTTATAACAACGATGTATTCACTACACTACACTTGCTTTAAGTGGACAAATGGTTCGTCACTAGTTACGAGCACCGCACTAATGGGCCCGCGAGCACATTTTTATCGATAAGAAAGTAAAATTTTACTAACTTTGTTATTTCGGCACTAATGACCGTCAGGCATTTAAAACTATACAGTAATTTAGTTATGAAGTGAATACCTTGTAGTTTTGAATACCTCCGTTATGGTTCCTGTTATAATTAATACATTGATTACATACCACTAAGATCCATTCTCAATGATTTGTTGGCAATTAAATAACTGGAAATATATTCCTGATAAAATGAATGACTTCTGCAATTTATAGACATACACTTTCCATTTATTTATATCTTGACCCGACGATCACATATTATGAATTAAAATTGCTTTGTAAAAAAAATATTTTACCAAAATCGTTTCAAGGCGAAAGGCGTTTATATCTTATCAGAAATAAAACAGATTAATAGGCAAAATTCATATTTTTTTATTATTATTTTTAGCGAATTACATATGTTATGAATTCTAACTCAAAGTATGTCTGAAGCTATTAATGTTAGAGGGTTTAGTTTCCAGAAAACTGTTTCCGGTATTGTTAAAAGAACATTTTAAACACATGCCGTTTTAAGCGTTTTGCATTTAAAGTAGTTTTTGATTGTTAATTTATTAAAAGCAAATCAAGGCCCGCTTGCTATTCTCGCTTGACGTTGGTAGCGTTAGCGTCAACCTAACCTACCCCAGCAATATATGACTACTACTCGATCAATCTGCTTTTAGTTGTTAAACAAACGTAACAAAACCAGACTTTCGGATTTAATGTTTTACATTTTTTATATAATATGATCTTAAAATTTGTGCAAGTTAGAACAGGGAAAATATACTTCGACCTTTAATACGTCTAGAAAGGCAAATTATTGTAAGCAAAACATATGTATGAATGTTTTGATTTTCTTTATTAACTCACAAACTATGTAAAGAAATCAATCTGGTATTCAAAATTCGTCATTTTCGTTTTACTGTCAAGGGCCATTACAGCAATGGAAACTTATCTTCGTTGAGTTAAGAAACATCAGCGAAATACACTCATATCGCACCTTAACGTTAAGACTAACAATATATTACAAAGATTTAAAATAGATACCTATTACTTTCTGTTATCTCATCGACATATGCGCAACACTAAAAGATTATCTTCGCTGGAGGGCACGATATACAACGACGCCTGTTAGCATCTCATGTTACGTTATAATATTGTGATAGTCTTTGTTACATATAGGTACCTAACATTTGTATTTGTATTGTCACTATATAGATTTTACATATTAATTTAATATGACAAGAAGCTATGTTATTACAGTATTTTCGCCAAATCCTTAGGCATAGGTAGCGGACCCCGCCAATCCTAATGGATTCGAAACGGGATAACGCTTAGAAGAAGAAGAAGAAGCTATGTATATACCTACTTAGTATATAGCTAATGGTTCTTTAAAGTTCTTTTGTAGAATTTGACAAGCTGAACTTCATGCGGGCCGAGCCGCAAGTAGTAGCTAGTATTGAATAAAAATAAATAAGTTTGACAAATATTGACAATAGACCATAAAGTGTACCGTAGTACCATGAAACAATACCCTTTATCAAAATCCAGCGTAAGATAATTGCACGCCATTGCTTTTGATAAGATATGTATTCCTATTACATACCTAGTTAGTTGTCGTTTCTAAGATGGTTTAGAAGCAGTTTTGCTACCGTCCTGTTGTAAAAATTTCAAAATTGTTTTGAAACTGCTTGATTGGGAGGAATTCTTGCATTGTTGGAGGATGGCAGAAGAATAGAAACAAAGCCTGTGAGCGATCTTTTGTTGAATCTGTGTATCGTGATGACAGGGGTCGATACCATGTTGACCTGCCTGTCTTTTGAAGATCTGTTGAATAAGTTGGGTCGCTGTATCAACAAATGAATTGCCTCACTTATGGCTCCGTTGTGTCTGCTCGCTGCTGTTAGAATAATAATTATACAGTTCACTTAGATAATTTATTGAAAATAACTATACGCAGTTGGCGAGACGTAGGTATAACGGCCAGAGTAATAGTACTTCAAAAATTGGCTCCGTCTGGATGTCGTTATAGGAGTAGTCCCTTGGGAACGAACCTTCCTCACATGTCCGTTACCAGTGTTCAGTACCAGTTGTACCAGTATCGTGTTACCGGTGTTCAGGGTTCGGGGATCGTGGTTCTTGGTTAGCCTTCAAATACTTACTTGTTTGTTTCACTCGCGGATAGTGTTAGCGAATTACTAAAAGGATGATTGCATCCAATAATGTAAGCATACTTTGTTTGTTTCTAATCTCACATTACTACAAAATGCTTCTAGTTTATGAAATTGTCTCCGTCTAAGCGGCTTGCTTTTGTACCACAAAAAGGGTTCAGGATTCGGGGATTGTCTACGTCTGAGCGGCTTGGATTTGCACAACAAAAAACGGTTCAGGGTTATGGGCACCTTACCTAAATGACTCAATCTTAGAATATTTTTTAGTAGTTTAAATTTAGGTTAATTTTAGTTTGTAGTTGTATTTTTAATTAGGATAATATTAGGTACGTTATTTATTTTAAAGATCTTTTGTTGTAAATTGTATTTAATCCATATATATCCTGGTAATAAATTTCAAATAATATTACAAATTCAATATTTCTTGCATAATGCATTAAGTACCTACACTTAAATTCTTACAAGTTTCATGTTTTTTTATATGAATTCATTTTGACATGTTTTGATGTGTATAAACTGCATTTACACATTGGCTTGCTCCATAAGTGAGACACTCCGAAAGTTTTGCGAAAATAAAAAAGTGTTCTACAGGTAAATATTTCTTTATATTAAATCTTTTCAAAGTACTCTCTACCAGCCTCTACTTAGTCTGGCCATAAATACTGTTACAATTAAAAATAAACAAAATATTACATTTGAATTTGGAATCTGTCATTTTTATATGATTGTTCATTGTGTTTTCTCATTTTGGCGCCAATACATTGTAGGTACAATATTTTGCTATATTAAAATGGAGTGGGGTGATAAAGAGAACCGAATCGCTGTGATTGTATTACACAAAGTAGGTATGGAGCCAAATGCTAATTTAAAACTCTCCATACGCTTGGTATTAGTAAAATGTTTGTGTACCGGGAAATTAATAGGTACAATGAGACCTCCTCTGTTTGTGACAGAAAAAGATATGGCCGTCCACGTAGTGTTCGTACGAAAAAGGTGGTCAAAGCAGTAAGGGAAAGAATTCGAAGAAATCCTGTCCGAAAGCAAAAGATTTTATCTCGGGAGATGAAGATAGCACCTAGAACCATGTCGCGTATTTTAAAAGATGACTTAGGACTTGCAGCCTATAAGAGACGTACTGGTCATTTCTTAACTGATAATATGAAAAAGAATAGGGTGGTAAAATCGAAACAACTACTGAAGCGGTATGCAAAGGGAGGTCACACAAAAAATTTGTTTACGAATGAGAATTTTTTTACAATTGAGCAACATTTTAACAAACAAAATAACCGTATTTATGCTCAAAGCTCTAAGGAAGCTGCCCAATTAGTCGACAGAGTACAACGTGGGCACTATCCGACTTCAGTGATGGTTTGGTGGGGTATTAGCTATGAAGGAGTGACTGATCCATACTTTTGTGAAAAAGGTATCAAAACATCGGCACAAGTGTATCAAGATACCTTCTTGAGAAAGTAGTGAAGCCCCGTGACCAGTCAGAACCCGTTATATACGTTTTCCCATACATTTCGCGGTCATATATGACCACTCGGGTTTCGAAGGAAACACCATGTTCAATAACCAAGAATGGTCCTTCCAGCAAGACTCGGCGCCGGGTCATAAAGCTCGGTCTACGCAGTCTTGGTTGGAAACGAACGTTTCGGACTTCATCAGAGCTGAAGACTGGCCGTCTTCTAGTCCCAATCTTAATCCGCTGGATTATGATTTATGGTCAGTTTTAGAGAGTACGGCTTGCTCTAAACGCCATGATAATTTGGAGTCCCTAAAACAATCCGTACGATTGGCAGTGAAGAATTTTCCCATGGAAACAGTGCGTGTTTCTATTGATAACTGGCCTCAACGTTTAAAGGACTGTATGGCAGCCAATGGAGACCACTTCGAATAAGCTTTTTATATTTTAAATTATTTTATATTTATGTATTAAACTAACACACTGTAAAAGTAATAAATTTTATTTGCAATAGAATTTTTTTTTTTCTTTTTTCAGTATTTATGGCAAGACTAGGTATACAAAATTTAAAGCGTTAGAACCAGTTTTCGAAACACTTTCCAGTCCGCCGCAGACACCTCATTTACAGTCTGCTCGAATGCTGACAGCGCATCTTCCGGCGACGAAAATTGTATCCCTTTGACTGATTTTTTTATTTTCGGGAATAAAAAGAAGTCACACGATGCTAAGTCAGGGCTGTAAGGAGCGTGACCCAGGAATTTGACCGGCATGCTGTCTAGGAAGTCCCTCGTGTTGAGCGCGGTGTGCGTTGTCGTGGGGGAGCAGTAGCCCGCGGAGCCCTGTGTTTGGTCGCTTGTGGACAGAGAAAACTTCTGGCAAGCATTTGGTAGTATACCATTGATGCTTCTTTAGCTCTGTAAAGGAATTGACACCAGGTAGCTGGTCAAATTGAAAAAACTCGCGATCAAAATCTTCCTCCCGCTTCTAGATCGCTTCACTTTGGTAGGCGTTGAGTCGTTTTGAAACATTCAAAGCGTCGACTGGCGCTTCGTTTCTGGATCGTATCGATAAATCCAGGACTCATCACTTGTAATAATGTTGTAAACACGCCGAGACAAGCCTGCTTGAAATTTGTTTATCATATCACGGCACCAGTTCTGCCGGGCCTGCTTCTGAGCAACGGTGAGGTTGTGCGGCACCCAGCTCGAAACTATGCTCCTCATGCGAAGATGCAGGAGTAGAAACTCGTGAAGGCTTCGCTGTCCAATCTGCAGTATGTGCTCAATCTCCTGATACGTATCTCGTCTATTGTCTTGAATTAAAATTTTTTCGTCTCGTTTTTTAAAACCACAGTTCGACCAAATAAAATAAAAAATCGCCCAAGTGCGAGTCGGACTCGCGCAAGAAGGGTTCCGTACCATTATCTATAAAAACGGCAAAAAAAATCACGTTTGTTGTATGGGAGCCCCCCTTAAATATTTGTTTTATTTCAATTTAATTATTTATTCTTAAAGTAAATATATAACTAAATATTCTGTGAATATTTCAAGCGTCTACCTGTTGCCGTTATCAATATCGAGCAAAAACGAGCAAAAAAAATCACGTTTGTTGTATGGGAATATTTATGTTATTCTATTTTTTTAGTATTTGTTGTTATAGCGGCAACAGATATACATCATCTGTGAAAATTTCAACTGTCTAACTATCACGGTTCGTGAGATACAGCCTGGTGACAGACGGACGGACGGACGGAGGGACGGACAGCGAAGTCTCAGTAATAGGGTTCCGTTTTACCTTTTGGGTACGGAACCCTAAAAATGATAAAAGTTGTAATATAGACGAGAATTTTATAAAAAGCAATAAAAACATTACTTAGCTTTTAACATGTTTTATAAGAGTTACTTCAAACTTAAGTTCGACCTACGTATGGTGAAAAATATAAAAACAAAATTATAAAGGGCTAATAAATTACTGGCATATTATGGTAGATTTTTTATAAATTTTATTATTTTAGAATAAACATTATCTGCTTTAAAATGAGTGTGAAATAATTGCCTGTACGATATACCCAATAATTCTTACCAATATTTATTCTCAGTGTAGCTCAGTATAGTTCAATTTTCAAGTTCAATCAACTCTCGTCCATGGTTAGATACTCGTAATACGGAGAATAAAACTCATAGTGAAATTTAATTGTGCTAATGACGTTGCACTCACCGCCTAAAGCAATTATTTCCACCGCATTTCTCCTGAAAAATTCAATAATTCACCTGCTTCACCTGTCATACGTAGTCAGGATATTCTCTGGCTTAGCTTGGCCTAGCTACCAAACAAAACATCATCTTTAGTTTTGCTATAGAAAATGTACAGCTTTATCTCTGCTTTTCAGTAACATTTTGGCACCATTTTGAACTCACAAAAATCATGATCATATCTTCTTCGGTATCTTTGAACACTTGAAAGTAAAAATATTTCATTAGTTTATTATCAAATATTAATAATGCATAATATTAATATTGCATTTATAATATTTGTATGAAGTGAGTATTGTAGTCGTATAAATTTGAATATTTATAGGACTATTTTTCACCAATTTCTTTTATCTCCTGGATTTCTGCTTACTGACACTTTCTGATACTAGTACCTATGCGATTGGCTGGAAAAGATCATTTGTACAAAAAAGTTTGCCTTTCTTAACCTTTAACCCTTCGAAACTGGGAAGGGTTTCCTTCGAAACGTATATAACGGGTTCTGACTGCTCAATGAAACAATATTATGTATAATAATGTGCGATAAAGAATAATCTAAATCGGATCACAGACAACGCAAATATTTTATTTTTTATAATGAACTTTTTTGTATAAAACTTGTCTCATGAGTAGTTTTATACTCTCAAACATAGTAATAAATAAGCTGTTGGGTGTCCCAAGTCGATAGCCCAGATACTACAATATGTGAGATACAATATCAGTCGCGCGGGCGCATCCCTCCGTAGCGCTTGTGAACTCGGTTGCGCGCTATGTGCGTGTGTGTATACTAAAATGACGACGGTAATAAAATGTACAAGTTGTAATATAGTGATAAACGAGTTATTAGCGTATATACAAAATAAAATTTCAATAGCGGACGAGGACAGTCTAATTAAGATATGTTTGTCGTCGTTTAACAGTGATCAAGTGAACGAAGCTAAGACGTTATTATTTGAATCATTACCGACCGAATACCGTAAAAAGTTACGTAGAGGGCAAGGCAGAGAAAACCGGGAGTTAAACGACATCATTGGTGTGTTTAAAGTCGCTGACCCTGATATGATGCCGGTATTTGTGGCTCGTGACCTGGAGAAACTCCCGCCAATAACCTGGGACCATTTGGACGTTTCTCAATTACTCAAGGATCTCTTGGTGGTACGAAATGACATTAAGGAAATTAAATCATCTTATGTGACTCAGAGCCAACTGGAAGACGTAAAGATACAGTTACTGAATATGAAAAATGCTGTGACGCCATTTTCTATCAACAATGTCAACCTTAACAGACGAGGTGCATACCAGGATAGCGGGCCTATTGGATTGTCGCATTTGAACGATTCGGCCTTAGTAGAACAAAACGAGTCATCTAAGTGTGCATCATCTCCGAAAGAAAATAGCTTAAGATACAGAAGCATTGATATAAACAGCATTGAGGGTAGAGATAATAATCGAGATGAATACGACATTGCTGTCGGCAGCGGGCGGTAACGCGGGTGCTGGCGGCACGGACGGCGGCGGCAGAGGCGGTGGGAGCGGGGAGAGAGGCGAGTCGGCGGATAACGTCACAGACGGCTGTGCGTCATCGCGTTCGCCCGAAAACAAGTTCTCGGACCAGCTGACTGGCGCGGTAGACAATCGCTCATTTGCGGCCGCACTGAAATCAAACTCTAGTGAGAAGAGTGATGGTAAAATGAGCGAAGGATGGACTTTGGTACAAAAACAAAAACCATATAAGAATATTCGTTTCACTGGAAGAATGGGTAATGGTAAGATCGAACCCGAACAAAAATTCAGAGCCGCTGATAGAAAAGCACCTATGTTCATTACTAATGTACATACAGGGACATTGAAAACAGATATAAGTAATTATATCTATAGTAAAACGAATGAATGTGTAAATTTGGAGAAAATTGCTATGAAAAAGAAAGGTGAATACGATGCATATAAGTTCTTTGTGTCGGAATCTAAATTACAAATGTTCTTAGATGAAAAACTGTGGCCAAAAGGTATAATTTTCAGACGTTTCATACATTTCAAAAAAAGACTTTCGTACGAAGGTATACAGGCTTCCAGTGGCGGCATTTCAAACCAAAACAATGGATAGTAGTACCTATAAATTTGCTAGTTTCAACTGTAAGAGCGTGAAGCGCTCTGTCGAAGCGATACGTGAGTTGTGTCAAACATCTACGATAGTCGCTCTTCAGGAAACATGGTTACTGCCTAATGACCTGTCATTTTTGAGCAGTATAGATGACAATTTCACCTGCACCGGGACATCGGCGGTCGACACGACGGCGGGGGTGTTACGCGGGCGACCGTATGGTGGAGTCGCGATTCTTTGGCGACACAGTGTATTTCCCAATGTGGTAACGATCCCATGTGATAACCCGCGTGTATGTGCTATAAAAATAGTGTTACAAGATCGGTCAATCTTAGTGGTGAGTGTGTATATGCCTACCGACGCGCCCACGAACTTAGTGGAATTTACGGACGTCCTCGGCTCGGTAAGTGCAATAATTGACAGTTATAACATTGAATGTGTCTACATACTGGGCGACTTTAATGCGCATCCCACAGAACAGTTTTTCACTGAACTGTCATTATTTTGTGAGGAACAGGAATGGACTTGCGTAGATGTAGATATGCTGAAGGACTTATCAAGTTGTTTTACGTTTGTCAGTGAAGCTAATGGTGCTCAGAGATGGTTGGACCATTGTGTGATATCTAAAGCAGCGGTATCCTCTGTATCCAAAGTGTACATACAGTATGACATACTGTGGTCTGACCACTTTCCATTGATAATTGAGTGTAATTTAGACGTAATCTCTCCTAAGGTACATGAATTAAAATCGCCACCAAATAATGTATTATGGGGGGAAAGAGGCCTGGAACAAATTGACTCGTATTATAAGGAATGCCACGCGCATTTAAGACTTATAGATTTCCCAATTGAATTTCAAAACTGTGCTGATCAAACCTGTAATAAATCGAAACATAAACAAGTAATTGACAAATTATACAAAGATATAATAGATGTACTAAAAAGGGCAGCCGTGGCCACTAGAAATCATACATTTGGTAAACGTAAGAAAAATAAATATGTATTAGGTTGGAATAAGCATGTAAGCGAGGCACACAGGAGTGCAGGACAGAAGTTTCGCCTTTGGTGTTGGTATGGTAAACCTAAGGTTGGTACAACTTACAATGAAATGTGTGAGGCTAGGAAATGTTTCAAAAAACGTTTGAAGTGGTGTCAAAACCATAAAGAACAAATAAAGATGGATATACTGGCTTCGCATCATTCATGTAATGACTTCCGCTCTTTCTGGAAGGCAACACAAAGATTGAATACGGGGCCTGCAGTTCCTGTGTGTGTCGAAGGCATAAGTATTGCTGGGGAGATAGCTGATCTTTTTAAGGATCATTTTGCTGTTAAGTCGCCGTTGGGACCATCGCAAACGGTGCTGAATGTTGAGACCGGAAAAGTGCTGGGAATTAAATGTACTGCTAAGGATGTAGAGCTTATAATAAAATCGATGACCAGAGGTAAATCGCCTGGCCATGACGGACTCAGCATTGAGCATCTACGTCATGGTGGTCCACACTTGCCGAGACTGTTGGCAATGCTCTTTAACTTTTGTATAGGCCACTCCTATATGCCTGAAGAGATGATTAAAACTGTGGTTATACCTATAGTTAAAAATAAAACGGGAGACATAGCCGATAAAAATAACTATAGGCCCATATCTTTAGCTACGGTTGTATCTAAAGTGTTTGATAGCATGCTTAACTCACAGTTAAAACAGTACATAAAGCTGCATGACAACCAGTTTGGCTTTCAAACGGGTCTGTCAACGGAAAGTGCCATTTTGTGCGTTAAGCATGCTGTCAAATACTACACAAGTCGAAAAACGCCAGTTCATTCGTGCTTCCTCGACTTGTCAAAGGCGTTTGACCTGGTTTCTTATGATATTTTGTGGAGAAAGCTCGAAAATAGACAGGTACCACCAGAACTCATAAACATCTGCAAATATTGGTATGGGAATCAGGTTAACAACGTGCGATGGGCGGGGAACATATCGCAGTCGTACAGGCTGGAGTGTGGGGTTAGGCAAGGAGGGTTGTCTTCACCTACACTATTTAACTTGTATATCAATGACCTTATCGTGGCACTGAGCAGCGCCCGTGTCGGCTGTCACATAGATGGAATTAATGTTAATAATATAAGTTATGCCGACGATATGGTGCTGCTGAGTGCGTCGGTATGTGGCCTTAGAAAACTCGTGGCTATTTGTGAAGCATATGCTGTAAGACATGGTCTGGTGTATAATACGTCAAAAAGTGAAATCATGGTCTTTGAGGTCAGAGGTAAAAATACTGACAATTTCCCGGAAATCAAACTCAATGGCACAGCCTTGAGGAGGGTGTACAAATTTAAATACCTGGGACACCAATTGACCTCTGACCTCAAAGATGATGAGGATATTGAGAGGGAGCGGAGGGCACTGGCGGTGAGGGCGAACATGATAGCTCGCAGATTTGCGCGCTGTTCTAAAGAGGTGAAAATCACTCTTTTCAGATCGTACTGTGCATCCTTCTACACCTGCAATCTGTGGGCTGTATATACCCAAAGAGCCTACAATACCCTCCGCGTCCAATATAATAATGCATTCAGGGTGTTGATGGCGCTGCCGCGATTCTGTAGTGCGTCAGGTATGTTTGCAGAATATCGTGTGGATTGCTTCTACGCTACCATGCGCAAAAGATGCGCATCCCTGGTGCGCAGAGTACGTGCCAGCGCCAACAACATCCTGAATATGATTGCGAGCAGACTGGACTGCATGTATGTCAATCACTGCTGCGCAATTTCGAATGGGATTGCGCGGCAGTGATTGTCTCTAAGAAAAATAATATAAATATATATAAGGTGTTTTTTTTATATATGCCCGAACTTCAATGGGAGAAAGAGTATCGTTTATTTGTTACGATAGACAAGAAACTTTGTGTCCCGGCATCGTTAAAAAAGTTTGAGAAATCAAATAAATAAAGTGCCTACTTGGTTCATGGTGCATAATGATTGCCCCGATGATGATGATGAATCATCAGTTGTTAATAATTCAGTTTGACGGGGTCGGTGCACGAGTCGCGGGTCTAATCGAATTCGCCATTTACACAGCGACGACCACAGCCTGTGTCGAGTTGCCAGCCTGACAGTTGCCAGCCTGACAGTTGCCAGTCGTAAAGCTCAGTTAAGAGAGGTAGGACGCGTCAAAGCAGCCCGTCTGGAGAAGTACCTTCACCTCACAGAAAACTGCAGCCAAAGAACAACTATTTCTGCGAGTGAGTAAGGTTACGAGTGAGCTCCTGAAGAGTTTCTGTATCAGTAGCGGGGGTGGCAACGCGCAAGCGATACTTTCTGTGTTGCAAGCGTTTATAGGCTACGGTAACCACTTTACATCAGGTCGACCGTACGCCTCCCAACGTTGTATACAAAAAAGAAATACCTATGACGGCTGTGACTATACCAGCTGATACATCACCTAACAATGTTTTTTACATAGATAGGTAGGGCGCATCAAAGCAGTCCGATAGGGGAAGTACCTCTATCTCATAGATAACAGCAGCAAAATAACAACTTACGGATGGAGGGTTGTTGATGTGATGTGAGTGAGTGATGTTACCAGAAAGCAGTGAGAGGAGTTGTTGTGTGAGCAACGGGGGTGGCAACCCGCGTGCGATAAACTTAGTGCGAGCGTTCATAGGCTACGGTAACCACTTTACATCAAGTGGTCCGTATGTTTATTTGTCTCCCGACGTAGTAAAAAAATCGGCCAAGTGCGAGTCGGACTCGCGCACGAAGGGTTCCGTACCATTATCTATAAAAACGGCAAAAAAAATCACGTTTGTTGTATGGGAGCCCCCTTAAATATTTATTTTATTACATTTTTTAGTATTTGTTGTTATAGCGGCAACAGAAATACATCATCTGTGAAAATTTCAACTCTCTTACTATCACGGTTCATGAGATACAGCCTGGTGACAGACGGACGGACTGACAGCGGAGCCTCAGTAATAGGGTTCCGTTTTACCCTTTGGGTACGGAACCCTAAAAAAGATGCGCCTGATCCAAAGTATGAAACAGATCAAACAGCTGATTTGCTTCATACGAGGTAACAAACATTCATCACTAAGTCTGATTAGTTTACACTTAGATACATTTTCAACGAATTAGGTAGTTACTCGTATTTCACTTTGAGTGGTTTGTTTACTTAGAATATTATTCTAAGTTTGTTTATGGGAACGATAAAAAAAATGATATTGTTGGTAATTGTATACGAGGTTCGATATAGGAAAAGGTACACTTACACCACTAAGGTGACAAACAAGCTTAGGTCCTTCCTGATTGTAAACAGTTATCGTAGCATTTGGACATTTTTACCACCAAAGGTCTCGCTTATGTGATATTCGGTGAGTACCTACTTAGTTAACGCCGGTACAGTAGCGCTGATAGCTACCTATCTAGATAAATAAAAATGGAAATTTAGAATACTTACCGGATATAACAGCTGATCCAATTTTATTGAAAAAGGTCACAAACTTTCCATCACACTTTCACACAGGCTTTGGACTGTCAAATTAATGTAATAACGTTAAATTTGAGTATTTAGTGTTTGTTACGACAACATTGAAGACTAGATAGACGTGGATATTTTGATATTGAAAAATAAAAAGCTATCGGATAACGTTTGTTACATTAACTGGGCTTGTTTAAAAGTTCATCAGTTTATTTACAAGTTATTTACACATCTCAATCACGACACTAAATACAAAATTGTTGCACGCATCCTGGCGTTCTATACAAATGTTCCTATCCACCTCACATGGCGTACGTAACGTCCAGATACTCGCGAACACAAGGCGTAATGGGCTGGTGCTCCATCGTGCTGGAAGTATAAACACGTACGCTTCTGCAGTGATGTTATTAGACTCGTGATAACAAAGTACCATTTGGAGATACTCCTGATTAGAATAACGACGTCCAGGCATGATTACGGTCACGCGTACTAGTGTATGTAATGCGCGCCACTGGGAAACAATGGCCACTCGCGCCGCGCGTGCGCCTTGTGGCGTAGATGACGCATGCGCGGGAAGGCGTATTGTACCTGCGTACCGTAACGGCATACTGGCTGGTTGGATGGTTGGTACATACAACAGAAAGCTATTTTTTATGACGGATTTTATTTTTCTATGAAAGAATTTGTAACACGTGGGGCATAAAATATATTTACTATCATAATCAGCATACATAATACTATTTCCCATTTCAATTTGGGCATATACTTTAAGAACACCATATATATATATTATTGTGTCACTCAACCAACTTACTAACATTAATTAGTTATAAGGATAAATTGTTTCTAACAAAATGGACAAATAGTCTGAAATAAAGATTTATTATTATTATTATTATAATATAAAATCATCAGTCGAACGCCTGAAGCAAAAGTCATATTGACGCACGATAGCTATGCTGTCAAGTATCTCCGACGTCGCGTGTGCTACACATGCTTTATTACCTTGGAAAAAAGTTAGGTACCGTATTCCATGAATTGATTGATACTTGGCATGAATTTTAATACATTTTTTTTTTTTAATTATATGGAACTGTTCAATATCTAAATTTGTTAGAATTCAGAATTTCAAAATAATAAAACTGTTATGAGTAGATAATACTATTGTTCAGTCACAGCGTTTTGAATCTGTTAGGTCACGTACGAAAACAAGGAAAATATCCGTGAAATAATAGTCTACTGCTTTCAAAGAGGTTTTTAACGCGGATGCAGTGTTTCGTAGAGCTAACATTTGCAACATAGTGAAGCCTCATCTCATGTCATGTTTCTTTTTATCCCCGAGGGGAAAGGCAAAGGGATCTAGCCCATACAGCCAAGTCTTCAGTTTAGAACCATTTGAAAATCTTAATTCTATGTTCCAGCTTCAAGAACTGTGCTGAAAAAATACTTGGGAAGGATAGAAGATAATATCCTTGCTGTGAGAAGACTAATTCTCGAATATCGTAATGTGTAATATTTTGAAATAAAAAAATTGGAAGATGAAAGTGTGAGGAGTACGTATGTACGTCTAGTCAGTGAAAGACTTGCGAACGCGTCTTTCCGACTCAGATGTAGACGAGTGTTGGAAAGTTCTGAAAGAAAGTATGGTAGACAGTGCGAAAGAAGCATGTGGATGCGCAAAGAGACGTAGAACACTAAAAGGAGATGCCTGGTGGGATGCGGAGGTTCAATCCTCCGTGGATAAAAAGAGGAGAGCGTGGCTGGATTACGTATCATCTTTGCACCAGAGTGATAGTATGAAAGAGAAGAAGAAAGAAATATACCGTCGATGCAAGAATGAAACCAAAGCTTTAGTGAAAGAGAGGCGTGAAAGACTACTTATGAATGAGGAAGAGAGGCTGACGAAGAACTTCGAGGCTAATACCAAACTCTTCTGGAGAGAGGTAAAGAAGTCTCGGAGTGGTTCGTCGGCATCCGGAATGGACAAGATAAAAGGTAAAGCTGGTGGCATTCTTGCTAACACTCAGGAGGTGTTAGAACGGTGGAGCGAATATTTTAGAGAAATGTATGATTATGTCCAGGGCGCTGGCACTGTGAATGAGTCTGTGACTGATTCGGCAGTGCCAATGTACCATGAAGACATTAGCATGGATGAGATTGAATGGTCGATACGAAGTTTGAAAAATGGAAAGTCAGCGGGAATCAATATGGTAACAGCTGAGATGATCAAACTGGGTGGCACCTACGTTAGGGACGCTTTCTGGTTTTTGAGCAAATTATGCTGGAGAACCGGAAGAGTCCCGAGCGATTGGAGGCGCGCAGTCATCGTGCCCTTGTATAAAAGCAAGGGCTCACGTATGGACTGCGCCAACTATAGGGCCATCAGTTTGATCAGCCTAGCAGCTAAAGTGTATGGAAAAATCATTGAAAGGAGAATGAGGGTGAAATCCGATGGAATGCTTTGGGAAGCACAGGGGGGATTTCGAAGCGGCAGAGGATGTACGGATCAAGTTTTTTCGCTCCGCAATATCGAAAAGCATCTGGCTATGGACCAGAAGGTTTTCTGCGGTTTTGTGGATCTTGAAAAAGCATTTGATAGGGTCGTGCGAAAGAATCTCTGGAACATCTTGCCCAGATATGGGATTGACGGTGACCTTCTACGTGCTGTGCAATCCACCTATGAGGATTGCACAGCATGTGTGAGAGTGGACGGCAGCTTATCACCCTGGTTTGATATCAATATTGGTGTCAGACAGGGATGCGTGCTGTCGGCTCGGCTATTCATCCTGTATCTAGACAGTTGTCTTCAGAGAATGAGAAATATGAATGTGGGAATGCGAATGGGTGGCTCAGTGGTTAACTGCCTGCTTTATGCAGATGACACAGTATTAATAGCAGAATCATCATCCGAACTGCAAACACTAGTCACAACAATGAAAGACGATTGTATGAAGAAAGGCTTACAATTGAATGCGAAGAAAACCAAAATAATGGTATTTGAAAGAGAGACAACCAGAACGAACACTAGGATTACGGTTGATGATGTAGTGTTGGAGCAAGTGGATGAGTTTGTATATCTTGGAAGCGCTTTTAGAAGCGATGGAAGGTACACCGCTGATGTGGATAGACGAGTGAGTGCAGGGAATAGCGTGAATGGAGCGTTGGGTAAACTGTTTGGCAGCCGAAATCTAAGCCAGAAGGCACAGCTCGCTGTACACAGCGCGGTGTTAATCCCAACGCTAACTTATGGAAGTGAGAGCTGGATATGGCAGAGAGAGCATGAAAGTAAAATAAATGCGGTCGAGATGCGAGCACTGCGAAAAATTTGTGGCATAACGCTTGCTGACCGCGTTGACCGCGATGACGTACGAAAGATAGTTGGACTGAAAGAGAGTGTCGGTGTTAAGATAAGAAAGGGCATGCTCCGTTGGTTCGGACATGTAGAAAGAATGCAAGATGAAAGAATGACGAAACAGATATACAATGCGAAAGTGGAAGGATGTAGGAGCCGAGGAAGACCAAGACTAACCTACCATGACCAAATTGGTCGTGTTTTATCAGAAGGTGATGTCAGGAGCCTTAGGAACCGGCGAGCGTGCATGAAAAGAGCTATGAATGTGAAAGAAGCGAGTGAAGTGTGTAAGGACCGCGTCTTATGGCGCTCGGTTCTCTCTGCCTACCCCGCAAGGGACCTGGCGTGAAGATATACATACACTTAAAATACAAACGTTATCTGAATATAGAATTATAAATCATATAAATCTAGATGCATAAAATATATAAGTAATCTCATCTAATATACTTATAAATATATATGTATATAATTAAACAAATTTCGTTACATAACAATAACAGGAATTGCGCATTTAAGGTAATAGAATATCGGATTGACACATCAGGCTCTTTGCATTTTCTTTACAATTGCAAATTATTATAATTTTTACGAGCTCAGTGACGCAGTGGTGCATGACGCGACTTTGTTACCGAAGCACGTGGGTTCGATTCCCACACAAGACAAACATTTGTGTGCATGAACATGTCTGTTTGTCTTGGTGTGGGTGTTAAAAGTTAAGTGTTAAAAACAAATAATAACACAATTTATTATATTTACTTTTACATAATATCCAACAAATATAGCAGTGAAAATTATATTTACGAACAGACATTCCTCAATGCAGATAAAACAAACTATTTAAATCTAATTTTAGACAACCCAATTACTTTTATTATATTGATATATTCCGAGTAAGCTTGCATAGGTACAACATTTTTAGTATTCCGTGAGAAAAACCTTACGTCGCTGTGGATCCGTCTGTTACAAGATCCACAAACAATAGTACACGCCAGTGTTGAAGTTATACCATATTACTTAAATAGTCGTCTAAGAAGCTACGGTTAAATAATCAACTCTTACAGGAGAAAACAATAATAAGTAATAGCATTTGAATTTAATAACTGAAAAACCATGAAAATACTTGTCCCGTCACATCAATTCCTAAAATATTTATGTATTTAACGTACAAACCGAAAAAAACTGATATAAGTAAAAAATATAAATAACTTTGCACACCTTTTGTTTATACATCTACAACTTCAAGAAATCATGAATCTTTGATGATTTTACTGCTAATTTATCAATTTCTACACAAATCACTCATTCTATATAAAGCATTTCACATGGCCCTTGGTATCTCTTTCAGAGAAGTCCTTTACTGTTCGTACCTAGGTATTATAGAACCAACAATCGTTACAAATGTAATTTAATAACATGTAACAAGGAATGAAAATAATGTTTTTTGGCGCGGGTTCTATTTTGAATTTAGGAAAAGGATTCATAAGGAAAGAATTTAAATAAAATTCTTGAGTTATGTACAAATAATAAGTTTAACTACAAATACCCAATTTGAAGAGGAAATAACTAAAGGGTTCATGTTACTATACTCGTCTCTTTCTACAGCGGAGCACGATGGCGTGGTTAAAAACGATTTATCTCAAAGTCATTGGCACTTCAGAGGAAACGTTAAAACATTAGTCGCTGCTGTTGTCGATAGATGACACTCATTAAACTTTGGCCTTCGGGCGACTTCGAACGTTGCCCTTTCGTCAATTTACAATGGAACAACCTGGTAGAACAGGTACCCCTTCAGTTGAAGGATGACCGTATCTCAATAGCAGGACGAGCATGGGTTTATGTAGATGAAAGCTTTTTTCTATAGTAATATCGAAAAACATTTTGGATCATGTTACTGTAGAATTACATACCTACGTAATAAAAACTCTTTTTGATAGAATTCTTTATCTTCTCTATGGATGATATAAATATATTATCTAAATTTTATTCCAAACAATATGTGTAACAACAAAATGGAAAGAATAAGATTGTTTGAACAATACAGGCTGGTAGAACGGAGTGAGACACAAGTAAATGGAGCTTGGAAAGGTACGTAGCTCTATCATATCGCTAGTTTTTATGTTATAAATGTTATAATGCAAATAAAGGTTTCCCGCCGCTACGTTTGCGAGTATCCCGATATACTGTGGGAATTTCATAATATCCTTAGTGTATACCGAAAAGCAATATCTACTTGATAGTGCATGACAGCATTCCTCGTTAAATATCTCAGCGATCGAACCTACTGACCAATGGGAGGATATTTTAAGCTATAAGCCAATAAGTGGTACACGTTCTACTTTACCCCCGACCCGTAGCGGTGAATTGAATTACTACGTAATATCGGTCTCGTCGGCTCTCCACAGGTTATTTAACAATAATAATAATAATATAATAATAGTTTTTTTAAGAGAGGTAGGGCGCAACAAAGCAGTCCGTCTGGGGAAGTACCCCCACACAAAACCGCAGCCAAATAACAACTCGCTAGAGGGTTGTTGTGTTCATGCGTCTGAGTGAGGTCACCAGTAAGCTCCTAACGAGTTGCTGTGTGCAGCAGAGGAGGCATCACGCGAGTGATATATGTTACAAGTGTTAATAGGCTACGGTAACTACTTTACATCAGGTGGACCGTATGCTTGTATGCCTCCCGACGTTGTAT
The DNA here is from genome assembly GCA_947507595.1 of Pyralis farinalis. Classification (NCBI taxonomy): domain Eukaryota; kingdom Metazoa; phylum Arthropoda; class Insecta; order Lepidoptera; family Pyralidae; genus Pyralis; species Pyralis farinalis. Next base: position 10,481,514 of record OX382278.1, read on the forward strand.
AAAAAAAAATTCTTTATTTCTCCTCACAAAGCAACAATTATAGGTACAAATGTGTCGGTATTACAATAATAAATTTGACCGTTGATCTGAGGAAGAGCTGGTGTCTGATGTAGGTTTGCACCTGTAGTACAGATCAATTCAAACAGTATCGTAGGCAGGTCGTTTTCTATCCGCCCAGTGTTGCTACCATGGCCCTCGAGTCGAAAGTTACGATTCGTTTGCTGAAAAGTTATATTTTTGCTACAAAAATTACATTAAAAAAAAAATCTGGTCAAGCGACTCAGCTGTTAAGGACCATTGTTTTTAAAATTCTTATTTTTTTTATACCACCAAGGTGGCAAACAAGCATACGGCATGCATGATGATAAATAGTCACCGTAGCCTATGGATATTTGCAACACCAGGGGTGTCAGTCATGCGTTGCCGACCCTCTAAAAACCTCTTCGCGCCTTTCTTGAAGAGCCCCATGCTGTAGACCCTTGGGTAAACCTCGGCTGGAAGCTCATTCCACAACTTGAGAGTTCTCTGAAGAAAACTTCTTGAACAAAACTCGATTGAGCAATTGTTGCATTTACTGTTGAAATATAAGAAATGTTGTGAAAGTATTGTGAATGGTGACAAATAAAATGCTCTAATTGCAATAAGCACCCTGTTTTCGTTACAACGGACGCCAGTGATGCCCTTGGTGGCAAGATTAATGAGCTACGGTACTCTTCAGTCCATCATCCATGCATCAGTCTGGCAGTACGCTTTTCCGCTCCCATCTCAGTTTTATAAAATACTAATCTTTTGTAATGTTTTCAAGGTTTGCCATTGACATTATTAAAGAGTTTATATAAGCTCAACACAAGTAATTATAGCTGAGTATTGTTAATTGTACTTTAATAGCGAAGCATTGATCTTGAAATCTCAGTACCGCGCCAATTGTTTGCGAAATTGAAAAACAAAGGTCACATCGAATGAATACCATATCCCATGACCCAAATACCTGTTAATATTTATATACCTAATTCTTTTATGACTGACACTTGTATTGTATGACGTCAATTTCGCAATGTTCATACATTAACTAGTACTTAATATTTGTATGCAAATAATGTTACGTTGTCATATACACTCATTTTAGGTCTTGGTCAGACGGTCTTCTAAGTCAGGCAATTTTAATTTCATAAAATATGAAAAGTGTATTACATTAAATTCGACATTCGTTTTGCCTTTGAAAAGATTTTTTTTTTGAAGTATGATGATACAAGTCCTCGCCTATTGAAATACTGGCAGTTGTGAAGATTGTGTGACTTATTATTCAACTTCGAATTCCAATTTTAATTAACTTTTAGCTATGACATTTCTTAAAAAAAATCTTTTGTCGCTCGTGTTTTTCCGTTGTTCGATTTTCTGTGCTACTCGTATCTCGATTTCTGCAACGAGTGACTTTTTCAACCTTTAGCTTTTAACGATTCTCGCTCAATAATTGTATATCTATAACCGTCAATGAACTTCTAACGAAATGAAAAAAGCGCGTTGACAATAATGCCCAATAATTTGATTTATAATTAATGTATTGCAAGCATTCATAGGCTACGGTAATCGCTTTACATCAGGTGGTAGGTACTTTGTCACCGACGCTCGTGGGTTCGATTCCCACACAGGACACACATTTGTGTCCATGAACATGTCTATTTGTCTTGGACTGTTTTTTTTATTTAGAATTAGTGTAATATTCGAGGGTTAAGCGCCACATCAACCCGTACTCATCCCACTGCAGGGATACGGGTCTCCCTTCAACCGAAGGGGTTTAGAGCATACTCCACCACGCTGCTCAAATGCGGATTGGCTATTTAAGCGCCATAAAAACCTATTTCAATTCTTCAATCGTCACCAAGCATAATATGAAAGACCGACTGAGAAAATTCGCGTTCCCGCGTGTATCATTAGGTTGCAGCTGAAAATCAGTGTTTGCTCCTCGAGCAGACAACCCACTGAGCTGCTGTCTGTTTGCATCACTGTGACACACATACTTGAACATCACTGTACATTGTACTGTATGTATTTTGTCCATCTGATAATAGTTTTTGTATGTTATTTTTGTAATCTAGGCACCTATTCTCTATAAAAAACTCAATCTCATTGTTTTAAATGTGTGTTCTATGATACATATAAACTTTTTATCTATCTATCTAAAAATAAGACAAAATAATCATTTTGAAAATTGGTTTACAATTGGCGAAGGTATTGTATTAATACATTAAGAACAATCCTATTTTCAAGTTACTGAAATGACTGTGACTGAGTCCAACTGCACCTATATACACAAATATTCTATGTAAAAAATTGTCTATCTATCTATCTATAACTTCACGCCAAATCCCTTGCGGGGTAGGCAGAGAGAACCGAGTAAAAAATAAATAAATAATAAAAAATAAATAATAGTAGTAAAAAATTGTCGTTAGCATTAATTAAAGCCGCGAGAGCAAAGCCGCAAGAATAAAATGGTTAAGGTTCATATCAACTCTTCTACTGGATAATTCGTCCACTTTGGTAACTAAACTTACGTAACCAGTTACAAGGGAAGATTTTTCTTTCGCTGTTTGGTAACTAGTTGTGAGAGAAGAATTATTTTTCCACTTTCGTATCAAATTATTTTGTAACCCGAGATATTAGTTTTTATTAAAAGAAAATAACATCGAAATAATAAAATATTTTTCACATAACTTTTTAAGTAGGTACTATTATTGGAAGTTAATTACTAATAGGTACGACGACGAGCGAAGCGAGGAGGAGTGTTAGGTATAACTGCGATCCTAAAGCGCGCAAGCCGAGCGAGCGAAGCGAGCGTGCCGCCGGAACGGCCGGCGAAGCGAACCGAACGTTGACTGTTATGAAGGAAACTGTTCTGTAAAACAACATTATGAGTTGAAGTATGTTCTTAGTAATGACATTTTTAATAAAAAAATATGATCACTGACTGTTATAAAATAAACAGTTCTGAAAAAAAAAATGAGTTGAAAGTACAGTAAAGTTGTGACTCATCCACGTTCATAACTAGTTGATAGCTGTTTGGTAACTAGTTGTGAGAGAAGAAAATAATTCTTCTCTCACAACTAGTTACCAAACAGCGAAAGAAAAATCTTCTCTTGTAACTGGTTACATAAGTTTAGTTACCAAAGTGGACGAAGCCCATGAGAAGGATCGTCTTTGGTTTTTTTTCTACTGAGATGTTTTTTAAATAATGTTTCACAAAATAATTAATACAAGCATGGCGTCTCGTTAAAGTTGAAGCCTGTTTCATATTTTATTGATTACTTTTTATTTAATTATCCACAATTCCTCAGGTGTTCATTTGCTCCTGTTCTTCATGGCGTTCGTGTTCGGTTCGTTCTGCACGTTCTGCTTCCACATGCTCATGTACCTGTTCGACGAGAAGTGCGTTCTGTACCCCAAGTTGCAGTCCCTCACGGCTATGAAGCATAACGTCATATATGAGTTCATACCACCGGACAAAGAAGCTGCTGAAAGTATTTCTACATTATTATCTATATACATTTTACCGAGCTCGGTGGCGGAATAATTAGCAATACTACTTTATGACTACTTTATGGGTTCGATTCCCACTGTTTATCTTTATAAGCCTGTTTTTAAAAGAGCAAGGCAAATACTACTGCAGGGCTGTACTTCTGCGAGAGTGCGAGGTTATCAGTAAGCTCCTATGGATTTGTTTGTTAGCAGTAGTGGTGAATAATTCATGTATTGCAAACATTCATAGGCATGGTAATAACTTTATATCGCGTGGGCCGTATGTTTGAATGCCTTCCGATGTTGTATAAAACAAAATACATGAATATTCCAATAATTATATTCTTTTGCAGCTAAAGTGGTTCATTAAAATCTATAAAGTCAACCTCACCTGCTCGTGGTGCATCATGACAAATGTTGTGACGCAATAGTGGTAACGCCAAAGTAGCCCAATTAGGGTGCTACTTCCATCTTACAGAAGATTGCATCGTGGACGGTCACGATAACTTGACGTGTAGAATTATACCACCATACCACATCAACCCTTACTCATCCCACTGCAGGGATACGGGTCTCCCTTCAACCGAAGGGGTTTAGAGCATACGCTGCCTCGCTGCCCAAATGCCGATTGGCGCAGGCCATTATTTTAAAGCCGCCTGAAGGCCATTGACTTAGCTTAACGACTGTCATCTATCAATAACAGCTGGGATCGATAGCTTTACGTGCCCTCCGAAACACGGAGAAACTCGAAGTAAATAAACGCGTCCATAGACAGGCTGCGGTCAACGTTGCTTAGCTTACGTGTTCGGTTAGAATGACACGCGCAACGGCGCCATCGAGCTCTCGCATACATTTGATTGCAGTTTTCTGTCAGGTGGACCTTCTTCCCTACTTGGGATGCTTTGATACGCCCGACCTCCCTTACAAGCTGTTTAATAACTCTTCCTAGCGATCTCTGTCAAAGTTACCTAAGCCGTTTTCAAGGTCTTATATTATCCGCTCTCTGATGATTACTTGCCTCATCATAAGTCTATCATGAGCTACAGAAATCTCAATTCAACACCTACTTTATGAATAACTCTATTAAATCAATTATTTATTATCTTGAAGACAGCCAATTTATTTTTTAAATAGGCTGGTACATTGATGTTAAGATCGCTTGCGTGCTGCTTGTGAGAAAGAGAGAATGACACATTTATCTATGTCTTTCTTTTAAGAGAGGAAGGGTGGACCGAAGCAGCACGTAGGGGAAATACCTCTACCTCACATAAAACCGCAGCCAAGTAACAATTCCCTTGAGGATTGTTATGTTCCTGCGTGTAAGTGAAGTCACCAGTAAGCTCCTAAGGACCTCACGAACGTAGCTATCGTAGTATATGGACTCTTTAGGAGCTCACTTGTTACTCGCAGGAACACAACAACGTAAAAGTAAGGAGTTCTTTTTGGCTGCGGATTACTGTGAGGTGAGATACTTCCCCAGACGGGTAGATTTAATGGACCCTACCTCTCTTAATACCCAAAACAAGACAAACAGACATGGTCATGCACACAAATGTTTATCCGTTGTGGGAAACGAATCCACGAACCTTGGTGTCAAAGTAAACTTGCAAACCACACCGCCACCGAGCTCGTCATGGCTAATATAAACAGGGAATAAGCCAGCCGCCTGGTAGTATTATTTGGACCTTTCTACCTATTATTATCGCCATTTTTAATGTCAATAAAAACTTTTTATTTCTACTACTAATCAAAAATGTATATTATAGAAATTCCATTCCAGCGTTGCCCTTGGACTTCCTAAGCACTCAATGGGTAGAGAAGAGCGCTTGTTACCTGCCGACCTACGTGCCCCTGATATCGGGCATCTTTGGGCTTGTGTGGACCACCATGTTCCTCATGTGTTCCACTGGCGGCCGGACTTTTACTGGGTTATACATTTCATGATATATTTCCCTTGTTTTATAATTATTAAAATTTACTTGCTGTCATTAACATTTTATAACATTTGTAACAGTAAATTCGTTAATCCGTCACCGATACTGGCCTTTTGAATGGTCTCAGCGCATATTCTTCTTCTTCTTCCTAGCGTTATCCCGATTTGTTTGTTTGTTTGTTAATTTTAAGATTGCTGTGGGCCACCGCCGGAGCCTAAGGATTTGACGACAATTTTAATTTTGACAGAGCGACTGTCGTCTGACCTCCGCAACCCAAAGGGCAAATACGTTACCTATGTTAGACACGTCTCTCGAAATAAATTGGAAAAAGAAACCAGTTGAGAATGCGCAAGCTTGCATTGCCAGAGGAACACCTGGCTCGTCAATTATATAACAATTCTTTTTTTTTTTTAATTTGTCGGCCATTTTGACCATGTTCCTTAAGAGGTAGGAGCGGTGTTCCTGGACATTCCTATTCTACTTATTTATGCTAAATCCGAATCTGAAGTCAAAATTCGAATATTCAAAAAAAACGCACACAGACAAACGCACAGACAAACATATAGATTTCAGGAACGGTGTTCCTGAAAAGTGGATGGGATATCGCTAACGCAAGCATGAGGTGGCGCACACGAAATTGTATAGATCCAATTGTTTCTAAATTTGTTTTCAATAAGATAACACATGTATCTATTACCTATACAAAAGTTAACAATTTGATTTCGTAAATGTTTTTCTTGTCGTAGATATTTGATAAAAGTTTTTGAGCACTGACTGAATGAAATACATTTTTTTACCATGTCAGGGATTTCAATTTTTTTTTCTATTTTACCATATTAGGGAGCTAATAAAGTTGTTCCCCGCCTGAACAAGCAGTAGCTATAGCTCATTGTTGTAACGTAACGCAAAAGCACTTCTTCCAAAATGCAAAACTTTATCCTAGTGACACCATTCTCTCGTAGAACAAACTCGTAGTTCTCACAACAAAACTCCAGGTACTGTTTTTGTAGGGGTTGTGGTGATGCGCAAAGGGCAAACTGTACTCCTTATATTGCACCCTTATATTGTCCCTAATTCGTATCCGACGAGCCGTATGCTTGGCTGCTACAGACCTATAACAAATATATCCACTGAGTGTATGGACATAACATCTGTAGTGCAAAACACCTCCTACCATAATTGTTACGTCTACAGTAAATGTACCTAGTCCCGCCATAAGTTCTGTTACAAATGAATATGTATTTATTTTTTTATGAAGTAATTAGCCAGCGATCGGTAGACTTGCAGTATTTCAGCAAACTGCACATTGATGCTAGTTATATATTACTATTAGACAATCGCCAACGCCATGAGAACGATATAGTTCCAATGGCTAAATCGCTGGAGGAACTTAGCGCTATGCTCAATGACCTCAATAGTGGTTCCAACCAGGTAGGTCTAAAGAGGAACATGGACAAGACTAAGATCATGTCGAATATCCATGTTACACCTATGCCGGTCACAGTTGAAAGCACTAAGCTGGAAGTTGTTGACGAATATGTTTACCTAGAGCAGGTTATTCAGTTAGATAAGTCCAATTTAGACCGAGAGGTCAACAGACGGATCTAACTCGTCTGGGCAGCGTTCGGGAAACTTTGACACATCTTCTCGTCCAAAATACCTCAACGCCTGCAGAGCAAGGTCTTCGAACAGTGTCAGCCAGCAATGACATACGGATCTGAGACGTGGCCCTTCACTGTGAGCCGTATGGAAAAGCTCAAGATCGCTGTGTGTTTGTTAAGGAGTCGTCTTTGCCCTGCCTACATCGTAAAATTAGTTTACTTGAACAAATTTTGGCGGATTCATACAAGTTTATAGTAACGTACTACACTAGGCAGTACTAACTTTTTTATTTTATTATTCGTCTATTTACTTACTAAAAACCAAAAGCCATAGGGGCGGGAGAAGTCTGTCAACCTGTCATACAAACAATGATCGAATCACACCGAATCGCGCCCGCTTTTTGTGAGACAAATTGGATTCAAACAGGTTTGTTATAAAAAAATCCATCCCGGATCACTGCCGCTGTCCAGCATTTCCCGCCCCTGTGGGTATTAGCTTTTAGCATAGCTTGTCTTGACTTTTTTTTATACAACGTCGGAAGGGATCACACGGCTAACCTAATGTAGAGCGGTAACCGTATCCTATGAACGCTTGTAATACATTAAGCATCACTCGCGCTATACCTTCTCTGCTGCTGATACAGTAACTCCTCAGGAGCATACTGATAACTTCACTCGCACGCAGGAACACAACAACTCTCTTGGGAGTCGTTATTTGGCTGCGGTTTTAAGTGAGGTGGAGGTACTTTCCCAGAGGGACTACTTTGATGCACCCTACCTCTGTTAAAAACATCCGATCCAAGACAAACAGACATGTTCATTCACACAAATGCATGCACACGCTTCCTCAGCCGGGCTACCTGTCTGAAACCACTGCACTAAGTACTTCAGGTATAAGTGTTGATTTCAGACTGCAACGACCATGGCGTGTGCTGCCCCCGGTGTTCCTATTTTCTTTGGCTATGGGCGGCCTATGCATATATTCCTCTGCTGTGACCCATTTAGGACTGCAGGAACTGTGCCTCAAACTTGGAGAGATCACAGGAAGCCCTACGTAAGTAAGTATATCCTAGTTAAAAATAATATCGTCCAGATATAGAATAAGATGTAAAGCGGTTACCGTAACCTACGAAGACTTGCAATACATTAAGTGTCACTTGCGCGATGCCATCTCTGCTGCTAATACTGCAACATCTTAGGAGCTTACTGGTGACCACATTCACACGCAGGAACATAACAACTCTCTAGGGAGTTCTTATTTGGCTGCGGTTTTTAGTGAGGTGGAGGTACTTCCCCAGAGGGACTGCTTAGATGCACCCTACCTCTGTTAAAAACATCCAGACCAACACAAACAGACATGTTCATGCACACAAATGTTTGTCATGTTAGGAATCGAACCCACGAGCATTGGTGTCAAAGTCTCGTCATTCACGACTATGTTATCGAGCTCGTCAATAGTTAAGTATGGCGTTTACATCATTAATTCACTGCAACCAGTGTAGTACAACCTCACAGAAAACAACCATATTACAACTACTTGTAGGGTTCTGCAAGTGAGTGAGGTTACCAGTAAGGTTGCTGAAAGTTGCAGCAGGGGTACTAATGCGCGGGTGATACTTCCTGCATTGCAAGCGTTCGTAGGCTACGGTACTACTCTACATCTGGTGGGTCCTATGCTTTATTTGACCCGAATTTGTATAAAAAAGGAAACAAATCGCTGAATGCCTCATCATTACGACATCAAAATCTCATTCTGTGTTAAATATTTTTTTTATTTATATACTACTACTACTACTACTGAACAAAAAACAAAGGATAAGCCCAGTAGATAAAGACTGACCTACTGACCAACTGATCCCTATTTCGAATCCTGGCACGTACCACTAAATTCGTGTTTTCAGATTTATGTATAGATTTATGTATACTAGCTTTTACCCACGGCTTCGCTCGCATTGATAAAAAATATTTTTTTTTAATAAAAAGTATCCTATTTTACTTCTGATACCTCCAAGAATATGTGTACAAAGTTTCATGATGATCGGTTCAGTAGTTTTCGCGTGAAAGCGTAACAAACAAACGGACATTCACATTTATAATATTAGTAGTGTTAGTAGGATTTGTAATAATCACTTGTTCGGCGGTGATGGTAAAGATCGTGAGGAAACCGCACGTCCAAGAAATTATATTTAGAAAGACGTGAGCTCTTACCTAAGAAAGGTCTGGTTTTCCCCCTAGGTTGTTGAGGTCTGACGGCAGTTGCTCCATGTAAGAATCAGTATCTTCGCCAAATCCTCAGGCTCAGGTCGCGGGCCTCGCCTATCCTAATGGATTAAGACGGGATAAGGCTAAGAAGAAGAAGACCTCTATTGAACATAAAAGAAAACTTATATTTTCGCTAGGTGTTCATACACGGTGAACGTAGCAACTCTTGCGTACGAGCGTCGTATCCGCGGCGTGTACCAAGCCACCAGGCTGACCATTTACTCCGCCTGGCTGCACACTTCCTGCTGGCTGCTCTCCGCTCTGCTGGCGTTGATACGCGTACTCTTGGTCATCGACTTCCAACTTGTGAGGGTCAACGTTGATCTTGTCGGGGACATCGATAAATTACTGGTAGCTATTTGTCGTTTT